>CM035840.1:114870965-116286370 GCA_020510985.1 Pholidichthys leucotaenia
AGCCTGCAAGGTGCCCTTACAGTTGCACATACAACAAGGGCGTTCTGGCACTGGAGGAGGAACATCTGTTTGAAAATCGGACATAGATGTCACTCACTCTAATATGCAGATGCAATGAGTCTTTTCCAATTTCTGTGGCATATACGGATAAACATGACAACATTTCTTTTCAAACTTTTACAATAAAACCAAAAAACTGAACAATCTGAATTGAGTTTATTAATTTTCTTCATGTCAGACTTGCAGCATCATCTTACCAGTATCTTCATTCACTTTAATTAAATCCTTTGTATTGTTATGTATCTTTACAGTTCTGGAGCGGGTGCTGTACTGGCCCAAAGCTGGACCGTTGAGGACTGGGGTGGATACAGATGATGGTGAAGGTCCTGGGTCTCCCACGGAGCTCCAGTTGTTACTCTGGTGGTCTGCTGACATGAGAGACAGAAGTGTAGGCTGATGTGCCCAGCTTAGGAGCTTATTCTGGGGCTCCTTTGTTAAGCCATCCTGCTCTGTTCCAACACGCTGATACACCCTGCTGGTCTTATCGTTCAGGAGCCTCATCATTCCTGTGATTTGCTTTTTGATCTCCATACCCTCGTCTTCCATCCAAACTACAAATACAGAGAAGGGTGTTGATGAACCAGTGATATCTGCTTTAGCAAATTATATAAAATACTCTTTTTTTTTTAAAATGGTGCACACCATCAGGCACAGCAGCATCTTTAGGTTCACTGTTAGTCTCTTTGGGGCTGGAGTTAAGCATGCATGAAGGTTCAAAATCTGCAACAAAAACACATTTTATTATTTTTACCATAAAGTGCAGCTATGGGGAAATTATTATAATATAAAAGAAAATCTGTGGATGAAATCTGTCTTCTGGGCTTATTACCAGAGTGACTCTGAAGAAGACACAGACAGTGTCGAAATGTCATTCCTTGCGTTAATAAAGGCTGTGAATTGGACAGTGTGCTCCAGACTCTTTCCTTAATGATTTATTACCAGAATATTTGATGTTATCCAAATATAAAACTATGATGGTTAGTATTAAGTCATGTAAAATTAATCATATTGGAAAACCAGTACATGTCCCTCTGTTGACCAGTGGATGACGGAGTAGCTCATTCCGGCCTGACAAAATCACCCCGAGAGTGCTCAGATCTCCTGACCATTGACCTTGACCGAAAGCACAGCCTAGATATAGACCCATCTAGGATGTGCTAAAGGTCAATGTCAAAGGCCTAGGAGAAGTAATGTTTTTTTTGTGAAATCATAAATGCCTAGATCTCCTGACGTCTGACCTTGAGCACAACCTTGATGCAGGCCCACCTGAGCATCATTGTGAGTTTGGTGAGCATCGGGGCAAATGCCTAGGGCTAGTGAACGGACGGATGATGGATGCTGCATCATCACTTTAGCAAATGAATACACGTCATCAAATGCAAACTGAAAGAATCTTAAACATATGGGAAGCTTTTGTAATTTATAGACAAATGAAATTCACTCATTTCAACCTCTCATGTTCCATAGGTCATATAAAATGTAAGTAGGAATGACATCATTTTATTTATTCATTTTCTTAAATTATAATTAAAAAACATTAGTAATTTATCAATTTAAAAATATGTATTTATCTCCTTTCCTTTTTCATGTGCATTTTTTTTTTATCAGACTTGTTCATTTTCAGTACTGATTTTTTTTTTTGTGCTTAGTAGGCTATATCAAGAACAGCCTTACTGTTTAGTTTGTATGTTGCATGTAGGCTACAGTATATGCACACTTAGATGCACATAACGTGTATGTAGTAATTTGAATTTCACTTTTTTACTCTTTGCATTTAGAATGAGATGGCTGCGAAAATGGAAAGAAAACGTCAAAATAGAAAACTCACAAAACATGCACCAGAATCAGCGGGTAGATGTGTGTGGGCGCTACTGCTGCGGCCTTTCCTCTTGTAATGTAGTATTAAAGCTTGTGCATGCTCATGTGCTGTGATGCCTACAGAGCAGAACCCCTCCCATCCCATGGAAAAACCACCACCTGTAGGTGGTATGAAGTAGTGGAGACGAGAAAGGTGGAGTGAAGTAGTAACCAGCTAAACCTTGTTTTTATTTGACAAAAATGGGCAACATATCATGACATTCGGGATTTAAAATCATTTTATAATTCGAAATGAGTCGTGCTGATGTGTGGGAGGATTTCAGACTTGAATCGCGGGACGTAGCTGTTGGTTAAAGCAGATCAGAGCGGTGAGTGTCGAGGTGAACATTTGGTTACAGACGCTCCGCCACAGCCAGACAAACAGCCAGACACAGACGCGCGTCCTGCGGTGTCTTGAATTCAATGAGCAGCCTCCTACCTTCATCCGTGACCAGTTTAAAGCTCCGGGACTTCCTTCTCCTCTTTCTTTCCCCAAACTCCATGCTCAGTAGAGATATCCAGCTGGTGGTGTGGAAGGCTGCCCCTAATAAGATGAAATCAGCAACAATAACAAAGGGTTGTCCGTCTGCCTCATTCATCGGTCACATTTCTCCTCCGGCTGCGCAACAGATTTTCTCGTCTGCAAACGCCATTCACCGTGTTAGGATTTAACACTGAGAAACGCTAATGCGTGACCCGTTTCTTCCCCGCGTATGTATGTTAGCTTTCGCCTCTTGCTGTGTAAATGAATTAATGACTTAAATATTAAAAATTCGTCACTTATCCCTTTGCGCCACCTGATGGTTTGTTCTCATCTAAAAGGTCGAGGCAGGCGTTTTGTGTCCAGACAGACTGCTGTGTGAACAATGGCAACTGATAGACCAGCAAATACATTTTTATTAATGGTTTCTTAATTCATTTATAGATAGTTTTCATTTAATTTTCAGGGGAAAGTGGCGTATGAGATAACTGGCATGTGAATAGCCTAGATATAAGAAGATGATGCCAAAACTCATAATATTAGATGTTCATACTGTATCTATCCCAACTGGTAGTCCATTGAATAACAATAAGAAATACACTCACTTATTACTACAAAAAACAGGCATATTTAAGTTACAGTGTCTCACAAAAGTGAGTACACCCCTCACATTTTTGTAAATATTTTAATATATCTTTTCATGGGACAACACTGAAGATATGACACTTTGATACTATGTAAAATAGTCAGTGTACAGCTTGTATAACAGTGTAAATTTGCTGTCCCCTCAAAATAACTCAACACACAGCCATTAATGTCTAAACCACTGGCAACAAAAGTGAGTACACCCCTGAGTGAAAATGTCCAAATTGTGCCCAAGTGTTCATATTTTGTGTGGCCACCATTATTTTTCCCACACTGCCTTATTTCTCTCGGGCATGGAGTTCACTAGAGCTTCACAGGTTACCACTGGAATCCTCTTCCACTCTTCCATGATGACATCACGGAGCTGGTGGATGTTAGAGACTTTGCACTCCTCCACCTTCCATTTGAGGATGCCCAACAGATGCTCAATAGGGTTTAGGTCTGAAGACATGCTTGGCCAGTCCATCACCTTTACCCTCAGTTTCTTAACAAGGCAGTGGTCGTCTTGGAGGTGTGTTTGGGGTCGTTATCATGTTGGAATACTGCCCTGCGGCCCAGTTTCCAAAGGGAGGGGATCATGCTCTGCTTCAGTATGTCACAGTACACGTTGGCGTTTATGGTTCTCTCAATGAACTGTAGCTCCCCAGTGCTGGCAGCATTCATGCAGCCCCAAACCATGACACTCCCACCACTATGACTGACTGTAGGTAAGACACACTTGTCTTTGTACTCCTCATCTGGTTGCGACCACACACGCTTGACACCATCTGAACCAAAGAAGTTTATCTTGGTCTCATCAGACCACAGGACATGGATCCAGTAATCCATGTCCTTAGTCTGCTTGTCTTCAGCAAACTGTTTGCAGGCTTTCTTGTGCATCATCTTTAAAAGGGGCTTCCTTCTGGGACGACAGCCATGCAGACCAATTTGATGCAGTGTGCGGCGTATGGTCTGAGTACTGACAGGCTGATCTCCCACCCCTTCAACCTCTGCAGCAATGCTGGCAGCACTCATACATCTATTTTCAAAAGACAACCTCTGGATATGACGCTGAGCATGTGCACTCAACTTCTTTGGTCGACCATGGCGAGGCCTGTTCTGAGTGGAATTTATCCTGTTAAACTACGCTGTATGGTCTTGGCCACCATGCTGCAGCTCAGTTTCAGGGTGTTGGCAATCTTATAGCCTAGGCCATCTTTATGTAGAGCAATAATTCTTTTTTCAGATCCTCAGAGAGTTCTTTGCCATGAGGTGCCATGTTGAACTTCCAGTGACCAGTGTGAGAGAGTGTGAGAGCAATAACACCAAATTTAACACACCTGCTCCCCATTCACACCTGAGACCTTGTAACACTAATGAGTCACATGACACCGGGGAGGGAAAATGGCTAACTGGGCACAATTTGGAGATTTTCACTTAGGGGTGTACTCACTTTTGTTGCCAGCAGTTTAGACATTAATGGCTGTGTGTTGAGTTATTTTGAGGGGACAGCGAATTTACACTGTTATACAAGCTGTACACTGACTACTTTATATTGTATCAAAGTGTCATATCTTCAGTATTGTCCCATGAAAAGATATAATAAAATATTTACAAAAATGTGAGGGATGTACTCACTTCTGTGAGATACTGTACTTAGAAGAGATAAAAGTGGAGCTGTCCACATTTTCCTTCATTCTCCAATTGAGTGCTGACCATTTCAGCAGGGTAAAATAATTTGTATTCTTTTTTTGATTGCTGGGATTATTAAATAATAACTTCTGCTTGTCCCGCAATAAACTTAACATGGTTAATTGTTATGTAATTGTAATTACTTTGTTAGATGTTTTAATTTCATCTTCCAATTTTGAATGCTCATACAGGTGTGTATTAAAATTGGTTATTTGTACATTGCCACATGACATTAAACTAAAATATTTATATTTAATTATAGTTTATTTTGTTACTTTTCTGACAATTTTCTCTTCAGGACTCTAGTTGCCATTGCAAAACCTTCAGTGCTTAGTATATCGGGAGGGGGGGGTGTTACATATTTTGAAAAATAAAATCTTCTAAACAATAAGCACAAATATGGCAATGACATTATCCGATAGCAGCAAATTCCCTCCTTGGAACTTGAGTGCAAAAACTTCCTAGGACTGGATTGATTGCATGACCCAGACTTCAAACAGTACCAAATCTCAATCTGGTATCTCCCTTTGCACTGAAAAAAGCTGAACCAAAAAGACCTTTACAACTGTACAATGACAATAAAGTCTATTTTATTCTATTCTATTCTATTCTATTCTATTCTATTCTATTCTATTCTACCACACTTCCTTGGATATTGGTGCAATATCAATTAAAGGTGTGCTAGATATTTTCATAGAAATAAATCTTTGAAAAAATAATACATCAACAAAGTGTTTCAGGTTATTTAATAGGGCCCAAGCCACTGAGAACGTCAGTGGGCAAGAGCCCTAATGTGCGGCGTGATGATGAAGCCAGCTGGTGACGTCATAATGCCAACATACACAGTGGGGCAAAAAAGTATTTAGTCAGCCACCAATTGTGCAAGTTCTCCCACTTAAAAGATGAGAGAGGTCTCCAATTTTCATCATAGGTATATCTCAACTATGAGAGACAAAATGAGAAAAAAAAAATCCAGAAAATCACATTGAAGGATTTTTAATGAATTAATTGGTAAATTCCTCAGTAAAATAAGTATATGGTCACCTACAAACAAGCAAGGTTTCTGGCTCTCACAGACATGTAACTTCTTCTTTAAGAGGCTCCTCTGTCCTCCACTCGTTACCTGTATTAATGGCACCTGTTTGAACTCGTTATCAGTATAAAAGACACCTGTCCACAACCTCAAACAGTCAGACTCCAAACTCCATTATGGCCAAGACCAAAGAGCTGTCAAAGGACACCAGAAACAAAATTGTAGACCTGCACCAGGCTGGGAAGACTGAATCTGCAATAGGTAAGCAGCTTGGTGTGAAGAAATCAACAGTGGGAGTAATTATTAGAAAATGGAAGACATACAAGACCACTGATAATCTCCCTCGATCTGGGGCTCCACGCAAGATCTCACCCCATGAGGTCAAAATGATCATGGGAACGGTGAGCAAAAATCCCAGAACCACACGGTGGGACTTAGTGAATGACCTGCAGAGAGCTGGGACCAAAGTAACAAAGGCTACACCAGTAACACACTACGCCGCCAGGGACTCAAATCCTGCAGTGCCGGACGTGGCCCCCTGCTTAAGCCAGTACATGTCCAGGCCCGTCTGAAGTTTGCTAGAGAGCATTTGGATGATCCAGAAGAGGACTGGGAGAATGTCATATGGTCAGATGAAACCAAAATAGAACTTTTTGGTAAAAACTCAACTTGTCGTGTTTAGAGGAGAAAGAACACCATACCTACTGTGAAGCATGGGGGTGAAAATATTACACTTTGGGGCTGTTTTTCTGCAAAGGGACCAGGACGACTGATCCGTGTAAAGGAAAGAATGAATGGGGCCATGTATCGTAGGATTTTGAGTGAAAACCTCCTTCCACCAGTAAGGGCATTGAAGATGAAACATGGCTAGGTCTTTCAGCATGACAATGATCCCAAACACACCGCCCGGGCAACGAAGGAGTGGCTTCATAAGAAGCATTTCAAGGTCCTGGAGTGGCCTAGCCAGTCTCCAGATCTCAACCCCATAGAAAATCGTTGAAGGAAGTTGAAAGTCCGTGTTGCCCAGCGACAGCCCCAAAACATCACTGCTCTAGAGGAGATCTGCATTGAGGAATGGGCCAAAATACCAGCAACAGTGTGTGAAAACCTTGTGAAGACTTACAGAAAACGTTTGACCTCTGTCATTGCCAACAAAGGGTATATAACAAAGTATTGAGATGAACTTTTGTTATTAACCAAATACTTATTTTACCAAGGAATTTACCAATTAATTCATTAAAAATCCTTCAATGTGATTTTCTGGATTTTTTTTTTCTCATTTTGTCTCTCATAGTTGAGGTATACCTATGATGAAAATTGGAGACCTCTCTCATCTTTTAAGTGGGAGAACTTGCACAATTGGTGGCTGACTAAATACTTTTTTTCCCCACTGTATAAGGGAGAGTCGGCCATCTTATGGTCTCTACGGCGACTCGTCCTCAGAGCATCTCAGGATGCTGAATGCTAATGTGTGCAGTGTATTGTTAAACAGTTGTGTGATAAAGTTCGAGTTCTAGCACAGCATCCTCGTCCGTCATCATTCCCAGGTTTGTGGACATACAGTAACATTTGGCGACGACAATTCATGAACCATGGAAGCGTGCCTAAGATCGCTGAGGCCTTTCCTCGAGTCCCCAGGTGAACCAGATGTCCCGTGGCCACGATGGCTGGACGCGCTCGAGACCTACGTTGCAGCATTGGACCTGGGAAAGTTGGATAAAGGAAGGAAGCGAGCAGTGCTTGTCCACGACCTGGGCATAGAAGGTCAGGGGATTTTTCACATGGTTCACATGCTTGGTCCGAGGGACTCATATGTGGATGCTGTGGAGCTACTTCCTAGCTACTTTGCTACACCGGAGAACGTTCTAGCATGATGAATTCAATTCCACCAGAGGCAATGGAATTGGTGAGTCCACCCAGCAATTCGTCGCCAACTTAAGACATCTGGCTAGCATGTGCCGCTTTGGACTGCTGGAGGACGAGATGATGCGGTACCAGTTGGCTGAGCACACGAGTAGCCCAAGGCTAAGGGCTAAGTTGCTAACGGCACCAAGTGACATGATGCTAGCTAGCACAATTGAGCTAGCGTTCCAGCTTGAGTCAGCAGATATGTTAGCATCAGAGCTAGGTGTGCGCAAACAACAGAGGCAGCTTTGACAGTCAATGTTAGCCAACGCGGTGGGTGTGGAAGAATATGAAGACACAGTAGACGAGTACAAGGCGAACGCCGTCAACCGGAGGACCACTCCGAGAGGCCCCGCATGTGGTAACTGTGGGTTCCTGATGCACCATGAGAGAGCATGTGTCTGCCTGGCGAGAGGACAGCATTGCAACAAGTGTGGACGCTACAATCATTTCGCCAAAGTGTGCCAGTTGCCAACGGTGTGGGCCCTGCCAAGTAAGCAGAACTGCCCACCAATGACAACCATCCACGCGGTAAGCCCTGAAATTAATGCATACACATACAGCATGGCTAAATTAGACAGCGTGTCTGTACTGCTGCTGCGCGACACTGCGGTGGTTAGGTTGATGCTAAATTTGGCCACAGTGAAGAAATTTTTCCCTAACGGGTACAGCTGGCACAGACTCAGTAATGTAGGGACAGTCAAACTAACAATCTACTACAAGTCGAAGATTGTTTATGACTTCCAGCTCCAAGTGTCTACGCACGGCAACAGCATTAAAGCCCCTTTTCCACTAGTACCTTAGCCCTGCTCACCTCGACTTTGCGCGCTTTGTAGGGTTCTCAATTAGGACCTGGTATCTGCTCGCAGGTGCTTTTTTTGGATCTACTTCATTGAGGTTCCAGCTATGCTGAGTTGAGCTGAAAATGTGATGTCAGTAGAGTGCAGGCCACTGATTGGTCAAGGCACAACATCATAAGAGTGACGTCTTCACCAGAATCTTCAGCTGCAATTTGCAAATCCTTCACCAGCGAGCAAGCGAACAAGCAATAACGATAGAAATGGCTTAGCAGAAATCAACACTGTGGTCCAACAGACTTTTCTGTGCCTTTTGGCTGATGAGAATATCCAGAGGGAGCTAGATGGAGCCACCCAAAATGATTTTACAGCCACCGACTGGCAAATAATGGGAGGTACACTGGCGTCGACCTGACCACGGCAGTTGAAAACCGGGATGGTGAGTGTAGTGAAGGGGTTAACAGCAGGAATAGGGTGAGAGCCTCCATCTTAGGGCCTCTTTCTTGGCTGGCTCAGTATACAGCAGACGTGTACTGTGTATTATTCAACAACATGTGATAAAGTTCGTGTTCAAAGAAGACGCCACTCTCTGTGCCTCATTTCGGGTTTCTGGACATAACATTTGGCGACTGAGGATTAACCATGGAGGTGTGCGTGACACCACTATGGCCCTTTCTGGAGCACCCAGGGGAGCCGGCAGTCCTATGGCCGCGTTGGCTGGACACATTCGAGACCTACATTGCAGCGTTGGGCCTGGGTAAACTTGACAAAGTAAGGAAATGAGCACTTCTTGTCCACAATCTTGGCATAGAGAGTTGGAGAATATTCCACACGCTAGGATCTACGGAGTCATATGCAGATGCTGTCAAACTTCTTGCTAGCTACTTTGCTGAACACACACGTAGCATGAGCCTGTGGGTTAAGATGCTAATGGCACCAGGCGACA
Source organism: Pholidichthys leucotaenia (assembly GCA_020510985.1). Classification (NCBI taxonomy): domain Eukaryota; kingdom Metazoa; phylum Chordata; class Actinopteri; order Cichliformes; family Pholidichthyidae; genus Pholidichthys; species Pholidichthys leucotaenia. Next base: position 114,880,361 of record CM035840.1, read on the forward strand.
GGGCGCTGGCTGGCACAGTAGAGCTAGCATGCCAGCTGGAGGCAACGGAGAAGTTAGCCACGGGGTTAAATGGGTGCCAAACGTGAAGGTTACCCGGACAAACGATGCTAGCTAACTCAATGGACACAGAGAACGAAGATGACACGGAGAGAGAGCAGCAACCAGGCTTGCCTCCATTCCCCCTCAGCTGGAGGAGAGGGAGCCCACGCCCATCGAGAACAACAACGACGAGCTAATCTGTGACAAGCCAGCCAAAGAGCACAGCACAGAGAGTGAGCGCAGCGAAAAGGGAGAATTTGGTACTGAGAGTGACCACAGCACGGTGGATGAACACGACACGGATAGCGAAGATGACACAGAGAGACAGCAGCAACCAGACTCACCTCCGTTCCCCCCTCAGCCAGAATCGGACCCGCGGAACGGGGTACCCGAGCATGCAGAGAGCCCCAAAGCACAGCGGCAGCAGCTGGGCACAGACACAACGCACGGCACAGCAGAGCACTTCAGATGGCAAAGAGGAGGAACCGGACTGCTCCCGTACCCTCACTCAACAAGCTACGGAGGTTACGACCAAGTGGACGGGTGAAGAGTCCGCAATGAACATGGTGACGGCGGAGCCACCGCAGCACGATGGAGGTCCCAAGCCAAATGAGCACGCAGAGCCACTGTTAGCACAACAACAAAGCATGAAACCAAGAAAGGCGCCGCTACAAGTCAGGGACTGGGTTCAGGTTCGCACCGGCGTGAGACCAGGACGGTGACTGACCAGGCTGAAACCAACGAAACAACGGGCACCGCTGAGGATCATGGCGAAGCTGGGAACAGTGTGCTTTCGGCTGACAGATGGTTCGGTGCGGCATATGGACCAACTACAGTCTGTTCAGCTGGCTGCGCCGGATGGCGAGGCTTCGCGGGAGTCAGGTACAGCAGTGTGGGATCTGGGCCCCAGCATCTTGAAGATTGGCCCTGGCCCCGGAGCTCTGACAGCTCCAGGGCGCATCCACCACTGGCCCGCTACAAGGCCCCTCCAGCAGATCTGCCTTCCAACATGGAAGCCTGTAAGAAAAAAAAGTGACTGTTAATTTAGGAGTGCGGCTGCCAAGGTGAGTGGCAGAATAATCCACTCAGCTGCGTCGGGTTGAGTGGCGGTCCACCTGCTAACCCCAGTTGTTGATTGTAATTGTTGTTTATGCCAAATTGGGGAGGGTTGTAATTAATAGGTGTTCTGTGTTTTTGCAAGGGGGGGAGAGAATGTAGTGAAGGGGTTAACAGCAGGGAGTGGCGTGATGCAGTTGGTTGGTGCCGTCATCACGCCAGCCCATATAGGGTGAGAGCCACCATCTTAGGGCCTCTTTCCTGGCTGGCTCAGTATACAGCAGACGTGGACTGTGTATTATTCAACAACATGTAATAAAGTTCGTGTTCAAAGAAGACGAAACTTTCTGTGCCTCATTTCGGGTTTCTGGACATAACAGTGAATGATGTGATATGATGTGATATTATGCATCTTTTACATTATTTATCCCAGTGGTGGAAAGCTCACTTTGAAAAAACAACACCATTGTCTCCTGTATGCAGACAATGAGCTAGCTAGCTAGTTAGTCATCAGTGCTAACTCCGTGCTCTGCTTGTATTTTGTGCTTGTGTCAACAACATCTGATGAAATAAGCTAGTGTTAATCCTGGTTAAAAAGTTGTTTTTTTACATGTTGCACTTTCGTGCTGTGCATGTACTCAAGTTGTGTGTATTTTCATTCTAGAGTCCAACCAGCATCTGCTTTGACACGGCAATATAGCACGACACAGCAATGTGTTTATGACTGGTATGTAGAGTTGCACACCCCATAGTGGTGGACAAAGTACTCAAATCCTTTGCTTTTTAAGTTAAAGTACAGATAAAGTGCCAAAACCAAAGCAGCACAATTTCTACTTAAGTAAAAATATTAAAGAACTCACTTTTGAATGTACTTGAAGTATAACTAGCGCATGCCCGTAGAAAGCCAGTATTCCTGTCTGAAACAGGTAGCCCAATCAGGCTTTACAGGCCCAAATGTAGGCTGTGTTTGAAAGTGGAATACAGAGGTGTAGCCTATATGTATGGGAAGCCAAAAGAGTCAAAAATCATCCAGTTATAACGCAAACTTTAATTAGTAGAACGCGTTATCCACCTTATTCCTGGGGGTGCCCCTGTAGGAATGATTATGGGCGGAGCTTCCGGTTTCAGCTGATCTAGTGTTAAATCAGTCATTAAGAGTGGAGTAGCATGGGCATTTAAAAATAGCGTTTTTAAAAGTTTTTCAAATTCATTTTAATGTATAGTCCACATATGTGTTTTGCACTCAAGTGGCAGCTAATTTCAGCTCTTTTAGTTTTTGTATTTTTTGAATGTTTTGGCATAGTTCTGGCACTTGCTGGTGTTTGTGGTTGTGCCAATAGACTGGATAAATGGAGGCTTCTCACCACACGGTGACAGACGACATCCAAGCACGGTGTTGTGGCGTACGTCTGCTCTAAGGTAAATTTGATTATGTCCAACATATTTTAACAAAATGCAGCCGACTTTATTGCGATGGAGATGTGCTGGTCTGAATGTGCACGACGTCATTATGAGTACAGGCAACAAGAAGTCATAAATCATGACTCTTTCTTTGTTTGGTAGCGGCAAAGTCCCGGGAAAATCCCCGTGAGTGCCTGGTATTACTGTAAAGCTTAGAAATCGTACTTTCTAAAAATATCTATGTTTTTGTGGAAGGCGCAACTCCTGACCAATCGAACGCGAGTTTTCAACCTATCTAAAATATAAACAAATTGTCTTTTTCTGGGTCAGTTTTTGCGCACTTCCTACAAATTAAACATCATTTTGAAGGTCTTTCAATACAGAATATGGAAATAACATTACATCAGTTTTGAAAATGTCCTCAAAGTGACTCATTTTGCCAGTACGGGCCATTTGTTTACATTGTTAGCATCTTAGCAGCGGCGCTAACTAATGGAGCTACTATCTACAAGGCCACTTTTTAAGGTCATCTTCCCATCCCTTGATAGTTGTGGGAAGTGGTATGATTATATTACTGTTTTGAGGTGCAAGAGGCCATGTTCCCGCATTTCTGATGCCGAAGTCATTGTTTTTGAACAAGGAAAAGTGTCCCGTTTCAGTGACAACAATATGTTCTAAGCTAGTACCAGAAGTTGCTACCATAATTACCTCCGCCAGGCCGAAAAGGCCAGGAGGAGGTAATGTTTTTGCCGGGGTTTGTCTGTGTGTTTGTCTGTCTGTCTGTCTGTCTGTCTGTCTGTTTGTCTGTTGGTTAGCAAGATAACTCAAAAAGTCTTGGACGGATTTCCATGAAACTTTCAGGCGTTGTTGGAAATGGTACAAGTAGTGATGGGTCCATGAGGCGTCATGATGCGTTTCGACACATTGCAAAACTGTATTGATACTGTGTTGAAACTGTGTTGCTGAATACTGACACCTGCTGGACCTTAAAAATCCCTACAGTCAACCTAGTTGACAGACTCAACTGACACTGATTTGATGACCTAGTATATACAATAATATACTGCTAAAAAAAAAAAAAAACAACTGTCCACTTAGGAAGCAACACTGACAATCAATTTCACCTGCTGTTGTGTGATTTTGTTGTCAGCACATTCAACTATGTAAAGAACAAAGTATTTAATAAGAATATTTCATTCAAATCTAGGATGTTTAGTCCATCCATCCAGCTTCTACCACTTTTCCGGAGGTCCGGGTCACGGAGGCAGCAGTTCAAGCAGAGAAGCCCAGACTTCCCTCTCCCCAGCTACCTGCTCCAGTTCTTCAGAGGGGATACCAAGGCGTTCCCAGACCAGCTGGGAGAAAAACTTGACCCCGGGGCAGACCCAGGATGTTTAGTGTTTCCTTTATTTTTTTTGAGCAGTATATAATTTAAGTCATTGTATTTTATATTGTATTATTTCATATCTTCATTTTAATTTCAACTATCATTGATATTTTTAGATACAGCCAATAAATAATGTGAACATGTATCATAACGTGAAAATCTAAGTGAACATGTTGTGAATGAGGATGCTTGTGGACTGGGATTTTTTTTTTTTTTTTTACAAATTTTTATTAAAAACAAAAAAGCTTTTCCAACGTTTTGAAATTGAGTCTGTTATGCTTTTTTGATACAACTTCTCCAGCTGTAGAAAACACCTGCTCACATGACACAGATGAGGCTGGAGTGCAGAGAAATTGTAAGGCAAGCTGAAAGAGGTTTGGATAGATGGTCTTTTGTTTGTCCCAGTATCTCAGAGGATCCTGGGACCTGGCAATATTGCCCTCTGCCAGGTATCTCTGCACCTCCTGGATGGCATCAGCTGTGGCACTTTTGGTCTGCCTGCCCACTTTGATGTTGAGATGTTGCCAAAGGTTAGCTAAAAAACAACAAATTGGCATTTTAGTACAGGATTTCCAAACAACAACAAACAAATAATGCTGAATAACATGGCTGAAGTGGGTGCAGACAGCTGTTGTGAAGATGGTCCCGTCTAAATTGAGACCATGTTCAATGCAAATTGAGTGCCGAATTTGGAGCTGTCTAGTGGATGCAATCATGTTTGGTGCTGCGTCGGTCACAAAACACTTTACTTTATTGGTTATGGCCCAGTCCTCCATCATGCCCCTTTTGACTTGGGCCAAATTGTCAGCAGTGTGACTTTGTGGAAAGTATTGCACTCCCAACACAGACGTACACAACTGCAAATTTTCATTAATGTAGTGACAGGTAAAAGCCAAGTAAGCCTCCATGTTCACAGATGTCCACATGTCAGCTGTTATACTCACTGCCACAGCTTGCTGTACTTGCATTTTCACTCGTTCCTGTTCCTCCTCGTACTTTTTGGCCACCATTTGTTTGATGGTCTGAAAATTACACCAAGTCAAACCAAAAGCAAATCCATATATTTAAATTAAAGATTAAATAAATTGGATATATCAACTACTACTTTAGATAATTTCCACAAACCTTTCTGGTTGGCAAAACATGAGGGCTGAAGGGCCTGAATCAGTTCCCTGAACCCTTCACTCTCCACAGTGCTGAGGGGCTGGCAGTCCTTCACGATGAAACTGAGCAGAGCCTCATCCAGCATCTGCTTCCTGGAAGCTTGATGGTTAAAAATGAAGTAAAGAATAAATTAATAGGAATTAATTATCAATAAAGAAACTGAGCAAGTTGTAGAATGGCTGTATACCTGAGTCTATCCTGGGTGTATCCGGGACTTCATTTTCATGCCTGGCCCTATAATGTCTCAGCATTGAGGAGGCGCTTTTGTTTAAATATGACAGCTCTGTTGAACAAATGTGACATTTAGCCTGCAGAAAATATGAAGAGTAAACTAAGAGTCACTTTCAAATGAATTTGAATCCAGATAAATCAAGTGGAAACTCTGAGAGGAACAGGATGAAACAACAAGGAAATTAAAACAAAGAAAATAGTATTTTAAAAATACTATTTTTAAATACCTTATTTTCTGATATCAGATCAAAATGGTCTCACACGGTGGAAACCTCTCTTTTTCCTTGAGGCTGCTCGTGCTCCATAATTTGTGATAAATTTGCACAAGGACCGTCCGCAACACATACGAGAATCTTTGGGCAAATGCATCCCGTTGACAGATGCGCTTCCTTATAAACGCGGGCCCGTCAGTGTTTCGACGCGCTAGCGTCACGTGACCGATACAGGGACGCGCACCGAAACTGGGTTTCGCTCTATGAGCCCGACGCATGCGCCGACGCATCGGTGTTGCCGGACCCATCACTAGGTACAAGGAAGAACTGATTAAATTTTGGGGATGATCCGGATCACCGTCTGGATACAGGAATTTTTTAAAGCATTCTTTAACACTGTGACATACGGCTATTTTCAACATGTGCGCAGGCGCAATGGAGGGCGCTGGTCATCGTGTCTGACCAACATAAACTCCGCGTTCTTCAACGTTTTAGGCACAAAAACACGCGGAAAACACTGGTGGGCTGGGCCCGCCACCGTGCCTGTGTTTGCGCGACGCTGCAAAAGCTGAGACGGGCAGCTGTCCGCCGCCGGATTATTTGGCAGAAATTCCCTGGCCAGCCATAGGCGCTGCGCAAAAACGAGCTGCTCGGCAGCGTGCTGTGTGCCTGTGTTTGCGCAACGCTGCAAAAGCTCAGACGGCCAGCTGTCTGCCGCTGGATTATTTGGCAGAAATTCCCCGGTCAGCCATAGTAGCTCCGCAAAAAGAAGCTCTCTGCCGGGGAAGTTTCCAAATCATCTTTGGCCGCGGAGCGCAACCCCAATAAAGATAAAGATTAGATGTACCACGAAGGTCGAGTGCAAGCAAGATGTTTGTGTCTGTGAACATTCCGTCTTTTGGCGAGTTGATACGTAACAATGTTTACAGTTTGATAAGAAGGTTGCTGCCATGTAACAATCATCTTATATCAGCAATTGTCAACTCGTCACTCACACTTCACTCCAGCATTTGGAAGTGGTGGCGTTCCATTTCATACTGAGTCCAATATTGTATGTTATTGTTGTTACAAGACCGCCGACTGTCTGCTGATCTGTATATACTTTTATTTATTTATTTATTTATTTTCTACTCCTTTTAGTTCTGCATTTAATATGAACCCTGAGTTTGAAATAAACGTTTGAATTTTGAATAAAACCCACGCCAACCCGTCTACCTAATTGGCATCCGTCAGTGAAGCCCTCAGTGCTGCTTTCAGTGATCTAAAACGCTCACATAACCCATTGGCCTGTGGGTTGTACACAGTTGTGTCATGACTTCTTTTGTTTTTTCTTTTGAATTCTTGGATGGAACATGGGTGGCCAATATAAGCTGCGGATTCAGCCATCACATATTTCGGATAACTTATGTTGAACTGTATAATCAGAGGAGCTATTGTCTAATTTGACCTTGTTGGATTTTATTACCCCCTTTGTTATATTATTCACTTTCTTTTAACCTGTACTCTTAATCTATTCGAAATAAAGATTAATTCATTCATTCAATCAATTGCAACGCTCCCAGCCTGGGAGTTTGCAGATGCAGGACATGGACACAACACCAACACTTCAGTTTATTACCTCCGCCAAGGAGGTAATGCTTTTACTACTGAACCACTAATCCTATCATTGTGAATCCAATTGCTACTCAGATGTTTTCATGGTCAAGGAATCTGACAACATACACACAAACACTGTATGGGGGGAACTGTGGCGCTTGGCGGAGGTCTGCACTCTCCGAGTGCTTTTCTAGTTCACACAAGGCATCATGGGGCCTAGGAATAAGGTGGATATAATATAAAAACGCAGTTCAATTACGCCACCTGGCATAATAATACGCCACCTGGTGTATGGTGTATGAATACGCTACCTGACGTAAAACACATCACCTCACGTTTTTTTTTTTTTTTTTACATATTTTATGATAAAGAGGTACCACCCTGATTTCTCAGAGCCTGTAGACTCTACTCTGGATGAGAGTCAAAGACAGCTCATCCAATCAGCCCACTCCAAAGGCAGGCAAGACCAGAAGATCCCTGATGAAATACCATGAATCATTCCTGCAGTCCCCTATGCTGCTATTGACTTAAGCACAACCTTTTTAAAAATAAAGTTTATAAAAGCAGTGGTTAGCACTGCGGCAGCACAGCAACTCACCCTTGGCCAGGGGATCCTGGGTTCGATCCCAGCCCCCGACCAACAGTGATCTGTGTGGAGTTTGCATGTTCTCCCCGTGTCTGCGTGGGTTTACTCTGGGATTTCTCCGGTTTCCTCCCACATCCCAAAAACATGCAAGTTAGGTTAATTGGCATCAAACTGGGGATTCTAAATTGTCCTCAGGTATGACTGTGAGAGTGAATGGTTGTGTGTCTCTCTGTGTTGGCCCTGCGATGGACTGGCGATCTGTCCAGGGTGTACCCTGCCTCTCACCCAAAGATGCTGGGATAGGGTCCAGCCCCCCCCCCCACCCCACCCCCGCGACCCGAAAAGGATTAAGTGGAAGAAGATGAATGAATGAATGAATGAATGAATGAATGAATGAAAAAGCAGTCACTTGTGTCACTCTAAATTTTAGTAATTAAACAAATAAAAAATTATATGGGTCCAGCATATATGTGAGATGAGTTTTGTATAGACGAGTTCTACTGAGACACTATAATGAGCTTGTGGTGCAGGGTGTTAGTACACTGAACTTTGGCATTTTGCACCTCGTCAAACATGGGTTTGAATCCCTGCTTAAGCAATGCAACATTTTAAATGTTGTTCTACAGTTTCGTAATGTGTATTCTTAATATAATATTATACATCTTATAAAGTACTTATAAATTTAAAGCAGCTATTCCCTGTTGAATATATGCATTCATTTATCCCTACATACAGCTGTATAATATACATCACCTTTCATATTTGACTAGTCAATTTAGCCCTCTACTGTATTGAGTAATTTTCTCAGTATTTTTGTGCACTGTTCACAAGAGACCTTTCTTTGTGTATGTTTGGTTGTATTGTATTTGTTTTAAAAAAGAAATTTCCCTTTGATGCCAGTAGTGAACTCAGTGGTTTGAATAAAATATACCTGGAGCTGAAGTTGTTTGTTGATTATTTTTTATTCATTCATATTATCTAAAGATGTCTCTAAATACAATGACATATTATATTATATTTGCTTATAATTGTGCTAGAATATGCTCATTGTAGTTACTGTATTCTTTAATAGTGATTTAAACCAACCATTTCTTTATGACTAAATCTTATAACTCCAATAATTTTCAAAGATTTGCATTTCCTCTGGGATTAATAAAGTACAGTCATATGAAAAAACTTAGGATACCCTTTATAAGCCTGACATAATGATGGACCCAGGGGACAAAACACAGACTCGAGTGAAGTACAATTATCCTTTTATTGTCAACTGTGTCTGTGTGTGAGTGCGTGTATGTACAGTGCATGTAGTGTGCAGTGCAGGACTCGTGCTGGGGAAAAAGCAGGACGCCGTTCAGCCTGGCAACCCTATAACGACAAAGCAGAGATGTTAGCTCAGTTCTCAGGCAAAGGGCGTGACAGTAACAGCAGCATACTTTGCAGGTGGTCGTGGTCGAGCTCAGGTTGGCCTTGAGGGCTACAGCCAGGGAGACAGCATCTAACTCTGTGCGGGGAAGTGAACGTGAAGCCCTGTAGCGGTGATGGAGGCTGGACCGCAACCGGGAAGAGAGGAATCCGCCTCCGGGGAGATCCACCTGTTCACAGGGGAAGACAACTGACAAAGGTTAGTCAATAGTGTAGCTTACGTGAAGCGAGGAGAAATGAGGAATGAAGTTACGAGAGGAATGAAGTTACGAGACACTAGAGCTGCCAGTTCAGAACTTTATGCAACTCCAACATGAATATACTGAATACTTGGTACCAAGGCGCATACATATATGTTCATCGTCTTCACCCCCTTCTCCCCAAGTCACTGGGTGTGAGTGCAGCCTCCTTTCTTCTCTTCCGCCCTCCAAAGAGAGCAGACGCTTTTTCTCCCAGCTCCGGCTCCTTATCTCTCTCCTTCCCTAACTGACTGGATCCCAGCTTGCTATTGTCTGTCTGCGTGTCTTTACTGCTGATTATCGAACAAAATTATGGATTTAATAAGCTGGGCTTTGAATGCAATTGACACTGTTTTTTCAACGAGAAAAACTGGCCCGGGGGAGCCGATTTGCCCCGCAGGAACAGCTGCCGCGGGTTATTTGAAGGACACAAGTAATTGGAAACTCTTGTGCCTGTGTGATCTCTCTATCGAAGATGTTGAAGATTTATACCTCTTCGGAGCAATGGTCATCGGAATTCTACTGATTGGATCTGGGATTGTTCTGGTGTACCGCAAATTGAAGAAGATGGATGGAGCCTATCAAAAAGAGGACCCGGCGAGGCTCACCCATCAAATTGACCAACTGGGCAGGACTCTGACAGCAGCTAATGGAGAACTGTACAGGAAAATGGATTACATCCCGATCTCGCTGAGAGCCGTCCATGATTCGATTTCAACGTCCAGCCATGAAGGATTTGAGCACTGAATCTGTAAGAGAAAAAAAAGTTTTTTCTCTGAAGTCAGTGCTATTCGACCTGTTTTGACGCCCTCAGCACACAGTCCTCCAGATTATCTTCAGTATACTTGTTTTCATAACATGGCGGGCAGCATTTGACTCTCAAGGACAGCCAGCTGTCTGGCAGACTATTCCATCTGCCGTGCCAAGGACACGCGCCTCTGCTCAGATGCCAGTCATAACATCTGCTGCGGGAAGAGCCTTTTGTTGTCCTTAACTGATATCACTGTTTGCACTCAACACACTCACTCACACTGACTCACTATACTGACTTGAAGATTCATTCATTCACTGCTCTTTTTGTGTCATTGTTTGGATTCTATTGTGTGCTAATTGTGCATTGAGTTTTTTTCTTGTAATCATAATATTGATCATATATGAACTGTATTCTGATAAACAATGCTTTTTTCTCTCTCCTATTGTGTTTATCCTCTTTCTCCCCCATTGCTTCCTGTTCCCATTCTGCTGACAGGCGCGTCACCGACACTGCCGCGTCACTGAAAATGTCACCTATGTCGTTCTCAGTGTCAAGTCAAATCCCTCGTATATTTACCAGTTATTTACTTGTGAATGTACTTGGCAATAAATCTTTTTCTGATTCTGATTCTGATTCTGATTAGTGGTCCACCACAACAGTCATTTTTTGGTTGGAAGTTGGAAGAATGTGGGGTGTAGATAAGTATGTATTGAGTTGTGAGTTTGCACCACACAGCCCCCCCACCCCCGAACACCTAGAAGGGGCCTTAACAGTCCAGCCTCTTGGGCTTGAGCAATCACCCATAACAGCTGTAACATGGAGCAGCTGGGCCAACCGGGGGGTCTCCCAGTCGAAGCAGGGAGGGAAGAGAGTCTCCAGTCTTGGCCAGCAGTCCTCTGAAGGGGAAAAAACAACCTGTAACCCCACCGCAGGTGGGCGTCCATGCCGGGGAGCCTGGACCAGCACCACCTGCTCATCTGCCAACACGTGAGCGGGCTTAAGTCTGTCTATGCAGATGGTTTCCCTGTGCCCCCCAAAATCCAACACGAAATGTTTTGCCCCCATTTCCAAAGCTCTGAAAGGGCATTTGTAAAGCGGACACAGCGGGGTCCTGTGGGCATCGTGTCTGACAAAAATAAACTCGGCATTCTCCAAACGCTCCAGAACAAAAGTGCGGGGAAAACAATGGTGCACCAGCCCCGGAACGCTACTCGACTCTGCCCTAGGAAAAAGGCTCGTAGACGAGTCAATACCGGGCGCGGGACCTTCGGGCAAAAAAATCACCTGGGATCCACAACGGTTGTCCAAAAACAAGCTCAGCCAGGGAAGCTGCAAGATCCTCCTTTGGCATGGAGTGCAACCCCAGTAAGACACAAGGTAGGTGGTCGACCCAATTCACGTTGGTTAATGAGGCTCTAAACGTGGCTTTTAGTGACCTGTGGAACCTCTCGTTCGGTGGTACGGTGAACTTTGACCCATAGGCTCTCTGCCATAGTGGACCAGAGTTCCGAAATGAATTCAGGGTCCCTGTTGGAGATGATGTCTGACGCGGAACCGAAACACGTGACCCAAGATGACAAAAATGCGCGGGCTACATCAGCAGAAGTGGTCAAAGCCAGCAGAACTGGCCCTGGCCAACGTGTGGTGTGGTCCACTATTGTCAAAAGGTGCGTGAAACCTTGCAACAGTGGAAGGGGGCCCACTAAGTCTACGTCGACGTGGTCGAATCTCCTGCTTGGAATCTGGAAAGGTTCGAGGGGGGCCTTGGTATGCCTCTGAACCTTAGCCCATTGGCACGCAATGCACGCAGCAGCCCACTCCTTCACATCCTTGCGTAAGTGGGGCCAAACAAATTTAGACCCCACCAGCTTAACCGAAGCACGTATGCCAGGGTGTGAGAGAGTGTGAACGGACTCGAAAACGCGGTGGCGCCAAGAGCCCGGAACAACGGGGTGGGGATGGCCAATGGAGACATTGCAAAGCGGGGGGGCAACCATCTTGTACCACCCTGCTCTCCAGTTTAAGGCCCGTATCCGCGGAACGGAGCGCGAGAATGTCTGTGTCCCCCGGTTGGTCAGCAACCATGGCAGAAAAATCAATACCCAAGTAGACTGGAGAGACCAGCGCGCGTGACAAACAGTCAGTTACAACGTTGAGCTTACCAGCCACATGTTGAATGTCAGTAGTGAACTCCGATATGGTGGCTAGATGACATTGCTGATGCGCTGACCATGGTTCTGAGACCTTGGACATCGCGTAGGTTAGAGGTTTGTGGTCAACAAATGCGGTAAACTTGCAACCCTCAAACCAAAACTGGAAGTGCTGCATGTCCATGTAGCCAACAATTCTCTGTCAAAAGTGCTGTACTTACACTCGTTATCATGCGGAGTATGGCTAAAAAAGGCAAGTGGTTGCCATGAACCGGAGACGTACTGTTCCACCACTGCTCCGACCGTGACGTCAAACGCATTCGTAGTAAGTGCAATCTGTGCCGACAGGGATGGCTGAGCCAGCAAAGCTGCATTGGCGAGTGCAGCTTTGGTGGCTTTGGTGGCTGAAAAAGCCTGGACCCAATCGGGGGTCCAGTCAATGCTATCCGCAGGTTTCTTCTTCTTGAGCGCGCTGTAAAGCAGTTGCAGCAGCTGGGCTGCCCGGGGAAGGAAACAGTTGTAAAAATTAACCATCCCCCAAAATTCCTGCAGTGCCCTCACAGTCTGCGGATGCTGGAAATTTGACACCGCCCACACTTTATCCAGCAGCGGAATTGTGCCCTCAGATGAGATGCGATGGCCCAAGAAATTAATCTCCGGCAATCCAAACTGACACTTTGCTGGTTAACTATCAGTATGTGTGCTTTCAGCCGACGGAAAACTTGTTTCAAATGGGAGAGGTGCTCCTTCTCAGATGCGCTAGCCACCAGAATGTCATCTAGTGATGTTGTTCAAGTGACGGAAATCACCGCATGGCCACCATGAACCATCGGACTTGGGCACCATGTGCAGTGGGGACACCCAAGGGCTATTGGAGCACCTAGCAATCCCCAAACGTTCCAAGTTAGCGAACTCTTCCCACGCGATAGCTAGCCTAGCTGTGTCTAGGCGGCCCACGTGCGCAAAAACCGGCGGGCCCTTTGTGGTGATAAAATGCTCAACCCCATGTTTGGTCACAGTAGCGGAAAAGGTAGGCACTGTGAGCGCGGGAAAATCAGAAAGCAAGCATTGGTACACATCCCCTGAGGCTAAAAAATTAGCATGTGTTAATGTCCCAGCTCCCTTAGTCATACAAGGCAGTGAAGAAAAAGAAATAGCATCAACCAAACATCTATTAGCAACATCTACCATAGGAGACCATAAGCACACAGAAAATCAGCACCTATGATAGGAACCGAACAGGCAGCTACCACAAAGTCCCACTTGTAGTTGCTTCCATGAAAACACAGTTACTGACCTTTCTTCAAACATCTTGATAGGGGAGCCATTAGCGGCAGTTAATGACGGGCCACAGCCTTCAGCCAGTCTATCAGCAGCAGTTGGCAAAATAAGACTCTTCTGGGAGCAAGAGTCGACCAAAAACCGTCTCCCGGAACGTGTGTCCTCGAGGAAAAGCAGCTTCTCCCTGTTCCCAGCAGTTACAGCTGCTACTGACCGCTGGCTGGTCCATTTCCAGTCATCTTGAAGCAGCACGGTGGGAGACAATGCTGCGCATCAGTGCCAAAACGCTGATGGTAGACGCACACCATCCTGTTCTGGCGTCTCCTAGTGGCTGTCCCGGCCACAACCTTTGGCTCCGCAGTCTCCGTGGACTCCTCCGAAGATCCTGGTGTCACCACCTGGACACCGAAACTCCTATCCGCCAGGATAATGCAGTCCGCTTCTTCTACCAGTGCGCGGTTGTCCCTGGCAGCCAGCAGCGGTGACTTGGCCAAAATTGTCCGTGCCAAAACCGGCAGTTTCCTCAGGAAGAGATGGGCGAAGAGAAAAGATTCGTCATTCGTGCCCAGCAAAGCCAGCATACTTTCCATTAACTCCACAGCCGGGCCGTTGCCTAACTCAGAGTGGGAAAGGAGCTTCTTCGCTCTTTCCCCGTCAGAGAGGGTGTAACGCCGTAACAGCAGCTGTTTGAGAGCACCGTATTTCCCCGGAGTGTGGGGTCTCAGAGCAGGCTCATGGCACGGTGAATGGAGTGTGGATCGGGTGAAGCCACCACGTAATGGTATCTCGTGTTATCTGCAGAAATCCCACGGAGGGCGAACTGAGTCTCAACGTGGATGAACCAGGCAACAGGATCATGGCGCCAGAAGTCCGGGAGCTTGACCACCACGGCGAATGAGGCCGGGGTCCCGGGGGGGGAACCCTACCATGGGTGTACCCGAAGATGAGCTTGTGTCATCTTCCATTTTGAGCATTATCAATGTCATTGGTCACCAGTGTGGAGGAATGAGGTGACGAGACACGACAGCTGCCAGTTCAGAAATTTATTCAACTCCAACATGAATATACGGAATACTTGGCACCAAGGCGCATACATATATGTTCACTGTCTCCATCCCCTTCTCCCCAACTCACTGGGTGTGAGTGGAGCCTCCTAGTGGTCCACCACAACAGTCACTTTATGGTCAGAAGTTGGAAGAATGGGGGGTGTAGATAAGTATACATAGTATAAGATAAGTATGTATTGAGTCGTGAGTTTTCATGAATAAAAGGCTGACTTGTCAGTCCACAAAAATCTTTAATATTCTTTGGACATATGGCATGTTCTTTAATACATGCATGCCATCTACTGTTGTTAATGGGGAACTACGTACTGACAAACTCAAAATAATGTGGCTTGTTCAAAGGTCTTTAATCAATATTCCACTAGCAGCAGACACTACAGTCAAACACACAAAGTCATGAGAGCAAAATAAAAATGCAATTATATTTAATGCAGAGCATAGTATAGCTATTATTTTTAATGTTTACATTTTATGATTACAGAATTTTTTGCGTTAGAATTGCTTACAAATCAATGAGTTGATGTTAAAATCACTTAGCATCTTCAAGGAACCAGCCTTAAATACATTTAATTAATTAATTAATTTGTTTAATTCTTTAATTTCCATCTGCCATGAAAAAGAGAACCCCCATCCCCCACCCCAATACAATCCAAAAAGAAAATGGTCAGTTTACAGAAGGAAAGGTTTAGACTGAAGCAAAAGCTTTAATATGTAAGAGAAAAGATAAGCCTTTAATTAGTCCCACAATGGGGAAATTCCAGAATGTCTAACCCATTTACTGAAATTATCAAAACACAGGATACAAACTAAGCTATATATTTTTTCATTTTAAATAAAATTAAATATTTTTAACAAATACTCACAAAAATGACTATTTACAAAGCAAACAAATCACAGCAATCCACCTTATTCCTAGGCCCCATGATGCCTTGTGTGAATTATGGTAGCAACTTCCGGTATTAGTTTGGAACGTATGGTTGTCACTGAAACGGGACACTTTTCCTTGTGAAAAACAATGACTTCAGCATCAGAAATGCGGGAACACGGCCTCTTCCACCTCAAAACAGTAATATAATCATACCACTTCCCACAACTATCGAGGGATGGAAAGATGACCTTAAAAAGTGGCCTCATACAGAGTAACTCCGCTAGTTAGTGCCGCTGCTAAGATGCTAACGATGTAAACAAATGACCCTTGCTGGTAAAATTAGTCACTTTGAGGACATTTACAAAACTGATGCAACGTTATTTCCATATTCTGTATTGAAAGATCTTCAAAATGATATTTAATTTGTAGGTAGTGTGCAAAAACTGACCCAGAAAAAGACGATTTGTTTATATTTTACCAAAGCTGAAAATTCGCATTCGATCGGTTGAGAGTTACGTCTCCCGCAAAAACATAGGTATTTTTAGAAAGTACAATTTCTAAGTTTTACAAAGATACCAGACACTCATGGGGCGGGGGGAGGGGGGTTCCTGGGACTTTGCCACTACCAAACAAAGAAAGAGCCATGACTTATGACTTCTCGTTGCCTGTACTCATAATGACACAGTGGGCATTCAGACCAGCATATCTCCACCGCAGTAAAGTTGGCTGCATTTTGTTAAAACATGATGGACATAATCAAGTTTACCTTAGAGTAGATGTACGCCACAACACTGTGCTTGGATGTCGTCTGCCACCATGTGGTGAGAAGTCTTCCATTTATCCAGCGTATTGGCACAACCACGAACACCAACAAGTGCCAGAATGACGCCAAAACATTCAAAAAATACAAAAACTAGAAGAGCTGAAATTAGCTGCCACTTGAGTGCAAAATGAATTTTCAAAATGAATTTGAAAAACTTTTAAAAATGCAATGTTAAATGCCCCTGCTACTTCCCTCTCATTGACTGATTTAACACTACTGCAGCCAAAACCGGAAGTTCCATCCATAATCGTTCCTACAGCAGCACCCCCAGGAATAAGGTAAATACTGTACATTAAAACGAATTTGAAAAACTTTTAAAAATGCTATTTTAAATGCCCCTGCTACTCCACTCTTGCTGACTGATTTAACACTTCTTCAGACAAAACCGGAAGTTCCGCACATAATTGTTCCTACAGCATCACCCCCAGGAATAAGGTGGATAGATCAGGTAATTGTATTTGGGGGGGGGGGGGGGTCATGTCAATTTATCGCTGCACGTTGTAATTAATTAAAATATAGGATCAAATGGCAAGATTTTGTTAAAAATATTTACTTAGAATATGATTTCTAGCATGTGCTTGATAATTACAAAAATCGTAAGGAATAGGTCGAGTTGGGAAGTGAACTTGGGACGATAAGATAAGATAAGATAAGATAAGATAAGCCTTTATTAGTCCCACAGTGGGGAAATTCCAGGATTGCAACAGCACAAGATAGCAACACTCAGAGCAACAATCAAGAAGACAAGAAAAAACAAGAGCAACGAATATACATATGTACATAAAAATATATAAATATATAAACACACAGTGCGGAGCATTGTAGCTAGATGGAATAAATATATAAATATATATACACACAGTGCGGAGCATTGTAGCTAGATGGAATAAACAGCCGTCTGCTTAGTTATCCTACATAGTATGAATATGTACCCATACATATTGTCACCCTCCATAGCAACCGATATTGTCCTAGTTGTATACTGGAGGGGACCATTGTGTAAGTCTATTGCGTCTTTTGCATTCAATACTATTAGGTCGTCACGTTTTTTTGCTATCTCTGCGAGCAGCCCTGTTTAGGTTATACAGTCTGACAGCCGTAGGTAGGAAGGACCTGTGAAACCTCTCAGTTGCGCACCTAGGATGATGTAGTCTGCTGCTAAATGAGCTCCTCAGTGCGTTCAGTATGTCCTGCATAGGGTGGGACTCGGACTCCAGCAGAGATGACAGAGATGAGAGGAAAACCTCACGATGGCCGCACCTTGGACACAGTCCAGGGATGGATGATTTTTTCGCGCATGGGGAGTTGTTCAGAACTCCTTATACAAAGATATAGAGTGATGATAATCAAGTCAGTGGCTGTAATGCACCTGTAAGCTGGTTGCCAACCGCCAATCAAATAAACAAGAAAAAGAAGAAATGAACTCGGGACTGGCAGTACTTACAACAATTCACATCTTCCAACATCAGCAAAGCAGAAAGAGGAAAAACACAGAAGCATTCGTCCTTTATATATCAGGACTCTCCCAGTTCACAATCACATTGCATTTCAATCACAAGTAACAATGCATCTACTCTTTGATCCTATAATCTCCTTTTCATAGCCTTCGGCCACCTGGAAATCCCCCAAGGCCATCTCTTGCATACAAAAGGCTAAACTTTCACATCCTCCTGTTATCTCCAAGGAGGCTCAGTTCTTTGTTCTAATCTGAGATGTGAGGTCTAAAGCGATACATATGTGTCCCACATGACCCCCCCCCCCAAACATCTAAGATGGAACAACAGAATAACAGTCTGCATGTCATGATAAAATCATTACACATCAACCCACGTGCTGCTTGGGCCTCAGCCTCCTCCCGTATCTGCTGTAAGTGGGCTTCACCACTTCTGCGGCACCATCATGCTGAGGGGCTGCTGTCTGGGGGTGAAAACTGTTTGTCAGTCCCTGTGGGTGCTCTGGGGAATTTCCCCGAGGGGGTCTGCCGCGCCGAGGAGACCTGGCCAACAGCACATCCTCGTCAGCCACAACAAAGGCGGGTTTGAGCCTGTTAATGCCAATCTTTTCCTTCCTGCCCCCCAAATCTAGCAAAAAATGCTTGTCCCCTGTTTCCAGCACTCTAAACGGTCCATCATAAGGTGGCCGCAGCGGTGGGCGATGAGCATCGTGTCTGACAAAAACAGATTCCGCGTTTTTCAAAGTCTTAGGTACAAAAACGCGCGGAAAACTGTGATGAACAGGGCCAGGCAGCATGCCCGATTCCATGCCACGCTGCAACAGCTGAGATGGGGAGCTATCTGGCGCAGGATTATCCGGGAGAAACTCCCCGGGCAGCCGAAGTGGCTGCGCAAAAACTAGTTCAGCCGGGGAGGCTTCTAAGTCCTCTTTAGGTGCAGAACGCAACCCCAATAAAACCCACGGTAGCTTGTCTACCCAATTTGCGTCCGTAAGTGACGCCCTGAGGGCCGCTTTCAATGACCTATGAAAACGCTCGCATAACCCATTAGCCTGCGGATTGTACGCGGTTGTGCGGTGAATTGTGACACCCAGGCTGCGGGCCATTGTTGACCAAAGTTCGGGAACAAATTGAGGGCCTCTGTCGGACGTAATGTCCGACAGGACTCCAAAACGCGCCACCTACGCAGTTAAAAATGCGCGCGCCACCTCTTTGGCTGTGGTTGACACCAGTGGAACCACTTCCGGCCAGCGTGTGGTGCGGTCCTCCATTGTCAGAAGGTGTGTGCACCCCTGTGATGGCGGGAGGGGGCCTACGAGGTCCACGTGAACATGATCGAACCTCTTAGCCGGGATGTGAAACGGCTCCAAGGGAGCTGTCGTGTGTTTGTGTACCTTGGCTCGTTGACACGCTACGCAGGCTGCTGCCCACTCCTTAACTTGTTTGCGCAGGCTCGGCCATACAAATTTCTCTCCTACCATTTTGACCGACGCGCACACTCCTGGGTGAGTCAGAGAATGAATCGAGTCAAAAACATGGCGGCGCCACGCGGCCGGTACCACAGGACGCGGTCGTCCAGTGGAGACGTCGCAGATTAGGGGGGGCATACCGTCTTGCAGCACCCTGTTCTCCAGCCTTAACCCTGTTGGTCCAGACTGGAGCGCACGCACTTCCGCGTCGCTAGCCTGATCAGCGGCCATGGCTGCATAATCTATCCCTACGCGGACTGGGGCCGCCACGGCGCGCGAGAGGCAGTCTGCCACTACATTAAGTTTACCCGCCACATGCTGAATATCGGTGGTAAACTCTGAGATCGCGGCCAGCTGTCTCTGCTGCCGGCCTGACCACGGTTCTGAAACCTTGGCCATTGCAAAAGTCAGCGGCTTGTGGTCAATGAACGCGGTGAAACGGTGTCCTTCCAGCCAGAACTGGAAGTGGCGAATGGCCAAATGGAGAGCTAATAATGCCCTGTCAAACGCACTGTATTTATGTTCACTATCGCGCAAAGTTCTACTGAAAAAGGCAAGCGGCTGCCAAGCCCCGGCTACATGCTGCTCCACGACCGCCCCTATAGCCACATCTGATGCGTCAGTAGTGAGCGCTATGCAGGCCGTTGGGTCCGGATGCGCCAACAACGCAGCATTGGCCAGGGCTGCCTTGACTTCCGAGAATGCTCGCTCTCGCTCCGGGGACCATTCGATTTTATTCACGGGTTTTTGTTTTTTGAGCGCGGCATACAGTGGTTGCATGAGCTGCGCTGCGCGGGGGAGGAAACGATTATAAAAATTCACCATTCCCAAAAACTCCTGTAACGCCCTGACCGTTTGTGGCTGGGGAAAATTTGTTACCGCGCGCACTTTGTCAGGTAGCGGAACCGCTCCTTCTGGAGAGACGCGATGCCCCAAAAAATCAATCTGCTCCACCCCGAACTGACGCTTCACTGGGTTGATTATTAAACCGTGCTCTCCCAACCTCTGGAAAACTGCCATGAGGTGGTTTTCGTGTTCGTCTTCGGACGCGCTGGCTACTACGATGTCGTCCAGGTAGACGAATACGAAAGGGAGATTGCGCAGCACCGCGTCCATCATGCGTTGGAACGTCTGCGCAGCACCTTTAAGCCCAAATGGCATGCGCAAAAACTCGAATAGACCAAACGGAGTTATTACCGCTGTTTTGGGTATGTCCTCAACTCGCACTGGGACTTGATGGTAACCGCGGACCAAGTCTATCTTAGAAAAAATGCGCGCCCCCGCCAAATGAACGGAAAAATCTTGGATATGGGGGATTGGGTAGCGGTCGTGCGCTGTGGCGTTGTTCAACCTGCGGAAATCTCCGCAAGGTCGCCACGAGCCGTCAGCTTTCGGGACCATGTGAAGCGGGGAAGCCCACGGGCTGTTAGAACGCCTGATGATGCCCAACCTTTTCAGGTTGGCGAACTCCTCGCGCGCTATGGTCAGTTTAGCTGCATCCAAACGCCGAGCTTTTGCAAAAATGGGCGGGCCGGTGGTAGTAATAAAATGTTCCACCCAGTGTTTAGCGACGGTTGCTGAAAATGTGGGAACCGTGAGTGCTGGGAACTGAGTGAGCAGTGTGTGGAACTTACCGCTTGCAGCTGTGACGTTGGCTTGTGCTGTTGGCGGGGCCACTCGGACTGTACAGGGAATAGAATCGAAAGAAAGTGCATTAACCAGGCGCCTGTTAGCGAGATCAACCAACAAACCATGTGAGCACAGAAAATCAGCCCCCAACATATTGAAATTCACTGCTGCTATGACAAAAGTCCACTCGAATGAACGGCCGTGTAAAGACAGAAGCAGAGTCCTCTCACCAAAGGTCTTAATCTCCGAGCCGTTCGCTGCTGCCACCCCGGGACCTCTGGAAACTGCAAGCCGGTCAGCGGAGGAAGGTGTGATGACACTCAACTGGGAGCCTGTGTCCACGAGGAAATGCCTCCCCAAGCGTGCATCCTTCAAGTAGAGCAGCTTGTTCTCCTCCTTGCGGGTCGCAGCTGCTACCGACCCCCGGTCTTGGCGTTTCCCGAGTGCTTGAATTGGCACGGTGGTAAACATTTGCGTGCCTTCTCTGCAAAGCGGCGATGGTCGAAACAGAGGGTGTCTCCTCCGCGATCTTTGGCCCCCGCCGCCGCCGTCGTCGGTGATTCTGCTACCGCCGTCTCTGGCTCCCCGCCATCTCTGGCTGCCGCGCCAAACTCCGTCGCTGCTGCGGTGGCCGCGCGCTGCTTGCTGGCGTTGAGAATCCGATGCGCCTCCTGGGCCAGCGCACGGAAGTCCTGCTGGGTCAACAACGGTGAACTGGCCAGGGCCGCTCTCGTGGCTGACGGTAGGGTCCTGAGGAAAATGTGGGTGAAGATGAAGTCGTCGTCGTCTGAGCCCCTCAACCTCAGCATGTTCTCCATCAGGTCAATGGGCGTGCCATCTCCCAAGTCGTTCAGAGCCAGGAGCCTCTCCACTCTCTCCTCGACTGAGAGAGTGAAGCGCTGGATAAGCGCAGCCTTCAACCCGCCGTATTTGTCGTTGGCCGGTGGCCGCTCCAATAGGCTCTCCACATGCCGAGCCGTGCGGTTGTCAAGCTTTGCAATCACATGGTAGAACTTCATGTCATCTACCGTTATCCCCCGGAGGGCGAACTGTGCTTCAACCAAGTGGAACCAGGAGCGCGGGTTGTCCTGCCAAAAGTCCGGTAACTGGACCTTAGCGGCATACACTTGGCTGGGAGCTCCTGACTCGGCTGACCCGGGGGAATTTCTTTCGTCCGTGATACGTCTTAGGGTCACCAGTGTGGAAATGTGAAAATGACGAGGCAGAGTTTATCTCATGAGTCAGGTTTATTCACATTTTCCAACATCAGCAAAGCAGAAACAGGAAAAACACAGAAGCATTCGTCCTTTATATATCAGAACTCTCCCAGTTCACAGTCACATTGCATTTCAATCACAAGTAACAATGCATCTACTCTTTGATCCTATAACCTCCTTTTCATAGCCTTCGGCCACCCGGAAATCCCCCAAGGCCATCTCTTGCATACAAAAGGCTAAACTTTCACATCCTCCTGTTATCTCCAAGGAGGCTCAGTTCTTTGTTCTAATCTGAGATGTGAGGTCTAAAGCGATACATATGTGTCCCACAGTAGTAATATTTTTCTTAGGAGCCAAATAGTCAAAAATAGTAAAATCAAAGGTTAACAGACAATGGTCTGACAGTACAGGGTTATGAGGAGACACTACCAGATTTTCTATTTATATGCCATATGTCAGAACAAGGTCCAACGTGTGGTGGAGATAATGGGTAGAATTACCTACTTTCTGAGAAAACCTCATCGAGTCTAATATTGAATTAAATGCCATATTAAGACAATCACCATCTACATCTACATGTATGTTAAAGTCCCCTACTATAATTATTCTATCTGATTTCAGCACCAAATCAGCTAAGAATTCGGCAAATTCGGATAAAAACTCTGAGTAGGCTTAGGGAGGACGATAAACTATGGCAAAAAAAATTGAGTTTAACCTAAAATTGCTAAAATGCCCAACACTGAGGACCAGGCCCTCAAAGGAATTATAATGTGTTTTTTGCTTTACATTAACTAGTAATTTGGAATGGTAAATTGTTGCTACTCCTCCACGACCAGAACTTCTAGGATTTTGACAGTTTAAATAACCAGAGGGAGTTGATTCATTTAAACCAACATAATCCTCTTGCCCTGTAATATCCCTTAAATCAATCTGATGATTAATTAACAGATCATGGACTTGCAGAGACTTGGGAGTTAGAGACCTAACATTTAACAATCCGCATTTAATTTTTAAATTATGAGGAAGAAGAGAGGCCAAGTCATTAAATTTAGAGGCTTCATGTTTAATTTGAGATTTACCAAGTTTTTGTTTAATCACTTTGGGACGCTTACATATTGTATTTTTATTTACTTGAGAGGGAGAAGATAATGATTCTCTGATGGGGAAAACAGGGGCTAAGATGAGGGCTGGCAGATGAAGAGGAGCTGCAGAGAGGCGTGTAAGACTGCGACTCTGCTTCCTGGTCCCAACTCTGAGTTGTCAATGTTTTGGAAATTTGGATAAAAATGATGCCAGTTTGTTAGATAAATGAGACGCACGATCCAAAGTGGGATGGATGCCGTCTTATCTAATAAGACCAGGTTTTCCCCAAAATGAGTTCCAATTGTCTATGTAGCCCACATCGTTTGCAGGACACCACACAGACAGGCAGCGGTTGAAGGATGACACGTGGCTAAACATGTCATCACTGGTCAGATTTGGGAGGGGCCCAGAGAATACTACAGAGGCAGACATTGTTTTTGCAAAGTCACACACCGATTCCACATTAAGTTTTGTGACTTCCGACTGCTGGAGTCGGATGTCGTTAACGCCGGTGTGGATAACAATTGTGGAGTATTTACAGTTACTTTTAGCCAGCATTTTCAAATTTGACTCAATGTCTCCTGCTCTGGCCCAGGGAATGCATTTGACTATGGCTGCTGGAGTCTCTAAGTTCACGTTTCTCACGACAGATTCGCTAATGATCAGTTTTTTCCTCAGCGGGTGTGTCGCTGAATGGGGAAAAGCGATTAGAAACATGAACAGGTTGGTGGTGAAACAGGGGCTTGCAGCTGTGCTTCCTTCTCACCGTCACCCACCTGTTCTCTCCTGGCTGCTCAGGAGAGGTGGAAGCCGGGGGACGCCTAGCAGGCAGCCCTATGTTAGGGTGCTCCGCTGCAGCTAAGGGGCGTCCGTCATTATTAACTGGCGCAGAAGGTGTTTCAATGCAGCGGAGCCAGGATTCCAAATCACACAACCTTGCCTCGAGCGTTTCAAAAAGACAACATTTATCACATTTACCGTTATCACTAAAAGAGGCAGAGGTGTAGCTAAACATCTGACAGAGAGAGCACACCAGAGGAGAAGGGGAGGGAGAGCTAGTAGCCATAGCTAGTGGCTAACCCGAAGCTAACACAAACACAGATGAAAGGTGAACAGAAGGCTAAAGAGGGTGATTAGATGACACTGAGTGCGCACACAGGTGCAAGAGGCTTGATAAACAGAAGAGAGAGGTGACGGTAGATGGAAAAAAGGGATTAAAATAAATTAAAGGCAATAATCTTCAGGAGACTGAGGAGAGCTAACCACAGACCAACTACACGACAGCCAGCAACACAGGAAGTGTAATGAAATGGTTAACCCACTACACTATTTGTCAACACATGAAACTGCAGTTTATATTTTATTCACTAACACCAGGTGACATGCTTTCAAAATATCACGTTTATGTTTATTGTCATAAAATTTAACCAAGATGACTGCTTTTACATGGCATATTGTTGAAAGGGTGAGCCTAAACCTTTAAACCTATGACTGAGGTGGAAATGCAAGTAGAATACATGCTATTTAGTCACACGATCAGGGATCTTTTAGACTTGTCTGCCTCTACAGTGAGCTGATTGGATGAAACACCTTTGAATCTATTGGCTCCGGAGAAATCAGGCCTGCCTACTTATCATAAAATAAGTAGGAAGTGTAATGAAATGGTTAATGCTAAATGGTATCGTTAAAAACGCTGGGTGGCGTGTTTTACGCCAGGTGACGTAAAACACGTCACATGGTGTAAAAGACATTGTGCTGTGTTTTACACCAGGTGGCGTATTATTACGGCAGGTAGCGTAATCAAACGCCATTTTTATATTATATAACATGTTCTACTAATTAAAGTTTGTGTTATAACTTGATGATTTTTGACTCTTTTGGCTTTCCATATATAGGCCTACAGACGTGGACAAAATTGTTGGTACCCCTCTGTTAATGAAAGAAAAACCAGCAATGGTCACAGAAATAACTTGAATCTGACAAAAGTGGTAATAAATATCCTCTTATCCTCTCCTTCTCCCTTCTCAAATTAAATTCATTATTAATCATTTCTCCTTTCCCTCTCATTCACAGGCTGCGTGTTCCTCCAGCATGCTCATTAGTGTTTTTGTTGTTGCTCATTAATTTTTTTGTTGTGTAATAAATTGTGTTAAATGTGACTGCCTGTGCCTGGTTGTTCTTCCGGTGTTGTTTGCTCTGCGTTTGAGTCTCGGGCTTATAAATCATGAAAGAATGGTCCAGCCAGGATTGAGGCTCAATGTGTGCTTCACTGGAGGAACAATCAGCACTTTCCCATTTGGATGCCACGGAGCGCCAAGTCACCTTTCTCTCTGAACAGTTACAAACTGTTACCCAGCAATTAACTACCGTAACCGACCACCTGTGTCAGCTTTCTTGTTCGGCGTCTCCTCCTCCACCTGCTGCTCCAACCGATTCTGCTATCTGCTGAACCATTTTCATCCACTCTCCTGCCCCGTATGTGGGGGAGGTAGGGGGATGTAAAAGGTTCTTGCTTCACTGTTGGCTTTATTTCCAGCAGGTGGCGGGGGAGTATTGGGATGATTCATCCAAAATTCAATTTATGATCCTGCTGCTTAGAGACCGGGTGCTTAAGTGGGCCCAGTCCATTTTAAGCAATCCGGAGGGGTCCCATTATTCCTATGATCGGTTTGTACAGGAATTTTCTCGGGCATTCAATCATACAGAGAGTGAGGATAATCTCGTGAGTCAACTGTTGGTGCTCCAGCAGGGAAATCGGTCGGTCGCCAGCTTCTCGGTCAAGTTCCAGGTCGTCGCGGCGGAATCTGGATGGAATGATGTTGCTCTATGCAGCGCCTTCCTCTGGAGTCTTAATTCCAACCTCCGTGACGACCTGGCAATCTGCGCCAATCCCTCTTCTCTGGATGAGTTAATTGAGCAGGCCATTGGCCTAGACAATTGGTACCGCAAGCGTACAAGTGAGCAGAGGGCCTCTGCCTCTTTGTCTGCATCGCTGTCGTTTCCCCCATCTTCTCGCTCCGCAAGGTCAGCTTCCCCTCCGGAGCCGATAAGATAAGATAAGAGAAGATAAGATAAGATAAACTTTATTGTCCCTCAAGGGGAAATTTGTCTTGGGCTTGACACCCGTGCTGCAACCACACAATCCACACATACACAATGGATGTAGTACATAATAAATGAAATAAAACCCAATAAATAATACAAGTACATACATACATAAATATATAACAGCAGTCATTAAGAACAGGAGTTATAAGTGTCCCTGACCTATTTATCTGAGTTTAAAAGTTTTACTGACGTTGGGATAAATGAGTTCTTGTATCTATTGAACCTGCACTTGGGGACTCTGTATCTCCTCCCTGAGGGCAGCCGCACATATTCATTGTTTAGTGCATGGCTCATGTCACTGAATATTTTTTGAGCTTGTCTACAGGCTGCCTGGTCATGTAAGATCTGCATGGGTAAATACTATTTAACTCCAATAATTTTCCATGCTGGACCAATGGCTCCTGGACTGTTGAACTTCTGCAATGAGTTTTTTGGTGGCCAACCCTCAGAGCAGATGTTTGAGACTTTGTTAAAGCCTGCCAAGTCTGCGCCACCAATAAATCAGCCTTCTCACCTCCAGCCGGCCTCCTTCATCCCCTACCTGTTTCGAGTCGTCCTTAGTCACATGTTGCTGTGGACTTTGTCACGGCTCTCCCTCCATCGCAAGGCAACACTGTTATTCTCACAGTCATAGATCATCATCATCATAGCAGTCTGTTGTGGGCGACAATAACTGTTTCATTTAGGTCTGATCAGATTCCTCCACGCAGCTCTGTCCTTAGCCTTCCACTGCCAGGAACTCCCGTCTAAATCCAACTTCTTCAAGTTTCTTTTTACAGTGTCTTTAAATCTGAGCCTTGGTCCAATTTTATAGTTTCCAATTCCCAGTATACTGACAAATTAAACTGTGCTTCATTTGGTTCCACAAATGCTTGATTCATAAGTAACTCAGTAACAGTCTATGATGCCCATGATACATGTTGAATTCTCTGTTTTAAAATGATCCAAATATGTTAACCTATTCTGACATTTCTTATTAAATCATTGAAAGACATATGGGAGTTATTGTTTGATTTCATGTCCATCTTCCTGATCATCAGAGACAAAAACTTACAAGGTTTTTTTTTTTTTTGACTGATTCATAATTGGTACAACTAAAGAATTGTTAATAAAACTATCCATTATCTGGACTGGTGCCCCTAACGAGGATCTGAGTGTAATGAAAAGAATTCTTCATTCCTACTGACATTCATATTTACATTAATACTTGTACCAACATTAACCAGTTAGCTTTTGGCATAGAAACAATTAAGGTTAACCCTTGACTAACAAATTTAGCTACAATCAACAAGTTGATTTTTAAGCTAGCTGGTAAACAACGGTGAAACATGGCTGGTCTACGAATAACCAGCCAATTTACTGAACTGGATGACCTTCAAGTAACATTGGAAGAATGGGCTTCTGGTTTTATATCCAGCTTCACAATGCGGGTCAAGAAAACACAGCCCGAAGATCTGAAGCATCTCACTGAAGAACTTTTGGACGATTATGCAGAAAACCCACCAAAAGGGAAGAATCTCCACAGCGCGTTGGGAAAGTTTGTGATAGCATTAGTCGCAAGATTAAAAGTAGCTGAAGCTAAAGCATTATGTGCCAACAATGAGCTAAGGAATCAACAATCAACAACCTTCTTTCTCCAGGAAGAGAACAAATCATTAAAGAAACTGGAACAATCTCAAAATGAAAACAACGATATTCAAGCTCAATTTGACAATGCGTTACGGGATTTGAACCAGGAAAAACCAGAAAAGTGATGGTTGACTCATGACAATGACTTCCTTTGCAAAGAGAACAGTGAACTTGAAGATGCCCTTCAGGACACGAAGAAGGAACTCAGAAGAGTTGAAGGTCAACATGAAAATGTGAAGTCTGACTACTGTGGTCTATATTAATCATATATTCCATAACCTACATATGTTGAAGCATGTGAGAATGTTTGGTGATTACATATGTAAGGCGACTTCACACCTCAGAACAGGACAAAGAGATCTCAACCGCCAGTGAGGATTAAAGAGTTTCCCAGGCACTGCGGTGGAGACCGGAGGAGCTGCCCTCACCCCCCAGGGCCATGAGGAGGAGTACAAAGACAATGGGGGGATTAAGATAAGGAGGGATGTCAGCTTTGGATTTGCATGTCTTTTGTTATGTGCAAGTATAAGTTCTTAGAGCCGGAAGTGTTCGGTCTCTTTTTCCTTCTTCTGCTGCTGCACTAGGATGAGACTTGTTAGAGGAGCTGATAATAAACTTTGGTTTATATATCACATCGCCTCATTCTTCCAAGCTCTTCTACACTGGTGACCCTGACGCGAGGATGGACCAGAGGCGTTCCCCCGCGATCGACTCATCTGTGGCGACCCAGGCACACGCCGGCGCCCATGCAGACAGGGGAACAGATGGACGACGTTCCCCCACGGCAGAAGTGATAGAGAGGGCTCAACCGAGCACCAGCGCCGCGGAGAGAGCCGAAGCAAGGCACTCTCACCCTGCGGACACATCAGTGACGGTCTACACAAACGCCGTCACCGTCAACCTGCCGGACTTCTGGCAGGAAGACCCCGCCTCATGGTTTCAGCAAGCTGAAGCCCAGTTTGCACTTGCGGGCATCACGGCTGACGATACAAAGTTCTATCACATCGTCGTCAAACTCAACGCCGCCACTTCGAGATGTGCGCGGAGTATAATCCGGCGGCCGCCGGCCCGGGAAAAATATGAAGAACTGAAAGCGACCATCGTGGCAAATTACGTCCCCTCAGCCGAGGAGAGAGCCGAGAGGATCCTGGCGGTTTACGGCCACAGAGGATGCAGACCCAAGGCCCTCATGGAGGACTTGCTGCAACTTAAAGAAGAGGACAATGACAACTTCCTCTTCCATTTCATATTCCTCAGTATGCTGCCGCCACACATGAGAGGGACGCTGGCCAACATGCGATGCAGCACCCAGCAAGACTTCCGCACGCTAGCTCACAAAGCTCAACGGCTCGTCAACGCCTGCAAGGAGCAGACACCCACAGCAGCATCCGCAGATGTCCAGAGCCACGAGGAGCCACAAATCACTGAGCAGAATCAGCCCGCGGTGACAGCGGCACGGCCAGGACGCAACAGACGGAGCAACGTTTGTTATTACCACCACCGCTTCGCCGAGAAGGCTTACAAATGCGTCCCCCCCTGCAAATTCACAATTTCCGGAAAACACCGAAGCCGAGAGCCGTTAACAGCGGCGGTTCTCGGCGAAAAAAGCAAGCTTTTATATGTGACGGACGGACACACCGGCAAGCGGTTCCTTATCGACACGGGAGCTCAACTAAGTTTTGTCATGCCCTCCCAAGCAGACCGGGCCATGGGCCCCCGGGGCAATGGAGCGGTGGCAGCCAACGGCTCCACCATCAACACTTTTGGCGAAAAGAGCCTGCACCTCTGCATCCACGGCCGCAACTACAGATGGACATTTGTTGTAGCGGCGGTGAGTTTTAACTTGTTGGGCGCAGATTTTTTGTGTGCACATGGGTTATTAGTTGATCTAGCGAACAGGTGCTTGGTTAATGCACTGTCCTTTGCTTCTATTCCCTGCTCAGCCCGGCTTTCTCCACCACCCGTGCAGGCCAGCGTCATCACAGCAGGAGGTAAGTTTGATCAACTCCTCACCCAATTTCCAGCACTCACAATTCCCAAATTCTCAGCCACAGTGGCTAAACACGGGGTTGAACATTTTATTCCCACAACAGGCCCACCCGTATTCGCCAAAGCTCGGCGCTTAGACGCAGCCAAGCTCGCCATAGCTCGGGACAAGTTTACCACCCTTGAAAAATTAGGCATTATTAGATGCTCGAAAAGCCCCTGGGCCTCACCACTTCGCATGGTTCCGAAATCCGACGGTTCTTGGAGACCGTGCGGCGATTACCGCAGATTAAACAATGCGACAGCGCATGACCGCTACCCAATTCCTCACATTCAGGATTTTTCACTGCATCTGACGGGTGCGCGCATTTTTTCAAAAATAGACCTGGTCCGCGGTTATCATCAAGTCCCAGTTCGAGCAGAGGATATTCCTAAAACAGCTGTAATAACCCCTTTCGGCCTTTTTGAATTTTTGCGAATGCCTTTCGGCCTCAAGGGCACGGCTCAAACCTTTCAGCGGATGATGGACACAGTATTACGCGACCTCCCTTTTGTTTTCGTCTACCTCGACGATATGCTGGTAGCCAGCCCGTCTGAGGAAGAACACGAGCGGCATCTCACTATGGTTTTTCAGAGGCTAGAAGAGCACGGGTTAATAATCAATCCAGCCAAATGCAAATTCGGCGTGTCACAAATTGATTTTTTAGGACACAGAGTTTCTCCGAAGGGGGCAGTCCCACTTCCAGACAAAGTTCACGTGATAAAAAGTTTCCCACGGCCACAAACGGTGAAATCGCTGCAAGAATTTTTAGGAATGGTTAATTTTTACAACCGTTTCCTCCCCCACGCAGCTTAGCTCATGCAGCCCCTATATGACGTGCTCAGAAAACAAAAACCTTCCAACGCGGTCGAATGGACCCCGGAGCGCGAACGCGCCTTCGTGGAAGTTAAAAGCGCCCTAGCTAATGCCACATTGTTGGTTCACCCCGATCCCTCGGCCCGCATTGCGCTAACCACAGATGCCTCGGACCTAGCTATAGGGGCAGTTGTAGAACAACATGTCAGCGGAATCTGGCAACCTTTGGCATTCTTCAGCAAATCGCTAAACCAAACCGAGCGTAAATACAGCACTTTTGACAGGGAGCTGCTAGCGCTTCATTTATCCATCCGCCACTTCCAGTTCTGGTTAGAAGGGCAGAGTTTCACAGCTTTTGTAGACCACAAACCGCTCACCTTTGCTATGGCTAAAATTTCCGAACCGTGGTCAGGCAGGCAACAAAGACAGCTGGCTGCGATTTCAGAGTTCACCACAGACATTCGACATGTGGCAGGCAAACTTAACGTGGTAGCAGACTGCCTCTCTCGCGCTGTGACATCGTCAGAGCGCGAGGAGACAGATTATACTACCTCAGCCGCGGAACTCTTCACCAACGCGGACACATACGCGGCCCCAATCCATGCAGGGATAGATTATGCAGCCATGGCACAGGAACAAAGTAGTGACGCAGACGTGCGCGCACTCTTGTCTGGACCAACAGGGTTAAGGCTGGAGGAAAGGGGTTTACGCGACGGCGTGCCCCCCCCCTAATATGCGATATCTCAACCAGCCGACCGCGCCCATTAGTCCCAGCTACATGGCGCCGCCGTATTTTCGACTCAATTCACTCCCTCGCGCACCCAGGTGTGCGCGCCTCGGTTAAAATGGTCGCCGAAAAGTTTGTGTGGCCTGGCCTGCGCAAAAACGTAAAAGAATGGGCAAAAACTTGCATTTCCTGTCAGCGCGCCAAAATACACAAACACACAAAAGCCCCTCTGGAGCCTTTTCCAATCCCTGCTAGAAGGTTCGACCACGTTCATGTCGACCTCGTGGGACCACTACCTTCCTCCCAAGGTTTCACACACCTGTTAACAATGATAGACTGCACCACGCGCTGGCCAGAGGCAGTCCCTCTGGCGTCAACTACAGCGGAGGAAGTCGCTCGCGTTTTTTTGACAAACTGGGTGGCACGTTTTGGCGTCCCATCGGACATCACGTCCGATAGGGGGCCTCAATTTGTCTCGGAGCTTTGGTCAGCCATGTCCAGCAGCTTAGGGGCAACAATTCACCGCACCACCGCTTATCACCCTCAGGCTAATGGGTTATGCGAGCGTTTTCACAGATCTTTAAAGGCCGCCCTCAGAGCCTCACTAACGGATACAAATTGGGTAAATAAACTTCCCTGGGTTTTATTGGGGTTGCGTGCTGCGCCCAAAGAGGATCTAGACGCCTCCCCAGCAGAATTAGTTTTTGCACAACCTCTCAGGCTCCCAGGTGAATTTTTACCAGAGAACCCAGAGCCAGGGCATCTTCCAGCCTCGAGGTTTTTAGGCAGCAATGGACCGGACTCTCTCCCCGGACCGGCACATCACTCTTTTCCAAGGGTTTTTGTCCCCCAAGCTTTAAAAAACGCTAAATTCGTTTTTGTTAGGCATGAAGCTTTAAAACCAACTTTCCGCCCAGCATACGATGGGCCATTCAGAGTGCTGGAACCTGGTGATAAGCATTTTGTGCTTGATTTTGGGGATAGAAAAGAAACAGTCAGCATTGACAGACTTAAACCTGCCTTCTTGTTGAGAGACGAACCTGCACAGTTGGCGAGAGCACCTCGGCGGGGTAGACCCCCCAAGAGAAAAGACTCAGCCCCCCTGCAGGGAACAATTAATCACTCTCCTCCCCAAGCTGCAGATTCCTTACAGGAAGGTTCCAGCAGGACGCCCAAGCGGACCCACAGCAGATTCGGGAGAAGATTAAAACCCAGACAGCACAGGGACTGATGCAAACTACTCAACAGTTGTTCACTAATTGTGCTGTAACAGTTTAGGACTGACTTGTGATTTTACTATGCTGTTATGATTACCACTGAACTCTCTTAGGAGCATGGCTGCTGGAAAGTTTCTTTTGTGGCAAGAGGTGTAGCAGTTAGTATGTCATAGTAATTATCTTAAACTGTGAATTTTTCTATTGTCCTTTTCTTAGTTGTTTGGGGGGGGGGGCTGTGGTCTATATTAATCATATATTCCATAACCTACATATGTTGAAGCATGTGAGAATCTTTGGTGATTACATATGTAAGGCGACTTCACACCTCAGAACAGGACAAAGAGATCTCAACCGCCAGTGAGGATTAAAGAGTTTCCCAGGCACTGCGGTGGAGACCGGAGGAGCTGCCCTCACCCACCAGGGCCATGAGGAGGAGTACAAAGACAATGGGGGGATTAAGATAAGGAGGGATGTCAGCTTTGGATTTGCATGTCTTTTGTTATGTGCAAGTATAAGTTCTTAGAGCCGGAGGTGTTCGGTCTCTTTTTCCTTCTTCTGCTGCTGCACTAGGATGAGACTTGTTAGAGGAGCTGATAATAAACTTTGGTTTATATATCACATCACCTCGTTCTTCCAAGCTCTTCTACAACTACGAAGAATGTCAACTGGTTCTACAGGAAGCACATCAACATGTAAAAGATTTAAAAGAAGAAGTGGAGGAATACTGACAACAAAAGGAAGCAAGACCATATTCGCTTCCATGACCTCCAGAAACTCCGGCTACTCCCCAACCGAGGCCACGAACCGTGAACAGGTTGGGTAAGCCCAAAGGAGAACGCATCTCACCAGACTGGGGCTTCCACCGCGCCCCATCGCCCGACTCCTGCTTCAAGTACGGACGATCGCATGGACAGTGAGTGTGTGCCCCTTCAGACAGTGACCTTGACAAGATCGCACGAAATCTCACAAAGTTTGATCCAGACCCTACCTGTTCACCTGATACCAAAGCCTATTTAAGACATATTAATAAGACATTGATTACTACCTGTGCAAGTACCCTGATGCTACAGTCAACGATCGCATCTATTTGATTAAACTAACATCTGACAGGTCGGTATCAAAATTTATAGACTGACAGCCGACAGACATCAGGATGGACTACATGCGACTCTGCGAAGCCATCGAAAAGGAATTCTCTGACGTCTGCCTACAATCAGGACTATCAGCAGCCCTGGCTGTGAAGCAAGGTCGCTCCGAGCCTCCACAGGCCTACTACCAGTGACGACTTCTTGCATATTTTGAATCTCAAAATACACCAGAGATGGAAGAAGACCACAATTTTAAGACCCTCTTCATCCAGAACCTCCATCCCACTGTGAGTCACCACCTTGGAGTTACAGCTAACCCAAGTTCAACCTCAATAAGTCAGCTGAGAGAGTTTGCACATTATGCATTCCAAAAACAGCAAAAAAGTTGCAACAAGCACGCTGAGCCCTCCACTGTGCTATCCATCGGCGTTGCTTCTAACACCCTGGAGTTGGAAGGAGCCCCTTGCCCTATTCCTTCTTCTACACTGCGATCACATGAAAATCCGAGACATTTCCCCAACCGACCTCATCAAGGTCAAAACCAAACTAGGTCCGCTGGATCCCACTCAGGACCAACTTTGCGAAAGCCTGACTACTGTCATAGGCCAAATCCACCAGATAGATCACGAGAATACAGTATGGACTCTCAAGATGACAGATACCAATACGAACACACGCGTAACCATGGCAAATGGTGTCCTCCATCTTATTGCAGAAGCTCAGAAGCAGAGACCAACCAGAAGCCTTGGAAGAAGAAAGAAACTCCTCCTCTCAGTAGAGAAGATATAGAAGCTCTCAACTCCTAGCGAAGATTCAAAACAACAGAGAAGATGAAACACCTGATGTCCTAGCTATCACAGCTATGCCAACTCAGAAGAAATGCTCTAAATCACAAAGAAAAGGCAAAAAGAAAACCCCTCTCACAAATGGAGAAGACCCAACGAACCCAATGCAGTCCAGTGCTGTTACGGAAGCCCAACCACAAGCCAAAGACCACTCCTCCAAAAACGACATTTCGCAAACCCATGTCAAACCACCGGATCCACGACTTCTGTGTGATTTAAACGGGGGGGGGGGCAAAATTCTATCTTCCACTGACCTTTGAAGACGTGATGTGTCAGGATACTCTTTTAGACACTGCCACTGACATCACTCTTATGTCACACAATCTTTTTGACCAATTACGTGTAGCTGCTAAATGCGCTCACAAAGACTTAAAACTGGAACCTTGTTCGTGAGCCATTCGACCATACATGCTCACTAACACGACTCTGTCAGGCGTGTCATTAATCAAAGTCACCATTGGTCCCATGACCTTGACTCATCTGGTCTATGTGTCCAAACTTGACTCCATTCCATTGCTTGTCGGCAAAGACCTACTGAATCGCTTTGAGCCACTGATTGACTTCAAGAATCTCAAACTATGGGCTCAAACTCGACACCCTCACCCATTTGACCCATCAACGACAACTTAATCACAGTGCTTTGTTCTTGACACTTCGGACACCCCGAGTCTCACAGAACTAACATTGTTGGAACAACTGAAACCGATCGAAAGCGACCACAAAAACCAAGGTTAACACTGTCCTCAAGAAGTCAAAGGTCACCTTCAAACACAAGGTCAAGACAAGGAATCGAATGACTTTGGGAACTCAATGGCCGAGCAAAAAGCTCCACATGGCCCCCTTGGTATCTTTGACCCAAAGTTGGTGTCACCTTCTGAATCCCACCCACCCACCCCTACGGCCTTTGTGGTCACAGGAGCCAAATCAACCGGCTCCCCGGACCCTCTGCAACCTAAGGGTTATGCATCGGTGGATGCAACGTTTGTGACCACTAGGCGTGCATCTACTCAAGCCTGTGACTCCGTGGTCCATAAAACCGTCAAACACCGGTTGGACCTGACCGTACACGCGCTCCCCGCGTCAAATTCCTTTAACATACTGAAATCGAAAACACTTCCTGCGACGCAACCTTCTCTACAGCTACGCAATGGCAAGCGTATTCCTGCTTCCGATGAACAATCATCGCCACCACTCGTAGTTCCTCGAAACCAGAGGGGGGTGATGACTGCCAGCACCCATTATATTCCAGCTGCAGAACACAGAGGTGTCAAAATGATGTACAATGCTCCCAAGGCCACATTTCAAATAAACTTGGACCGATCCGCCAAACGACACAAAGCGTACACCGACCAAAAGGCCTCCCATGGAAAACCTCAAGGGGGGACAAGGTCTTCCACTACGCATTTGTACCGCAAACACAACAAATCAATTTACAGGCAGGGGAAATCACTCCTAAACTCCTGCCTGGGTGGATGAATCCACACGTTGTCAACAACAAACTTTGGCCACTTAAGTACCAAATCCAGGACCCCATTTTCAAGTGGGCTCATCACAATCAGAGTAAACTTTACCAAAACCCCATGGGACTTGTCGGGTACAACACTGTCACAGTAAGTCCATAAATAAGATTAAAATCAGGCCTACGTCCAAGAAATAACCGTTAGCTAACTATTAGCCTCAGGTACACTCGGTCGCATTTCTCCAAACCAATTAGTTAACTGCATAAAAGAAAAACTTCCAAAAGAAAAAGGGTAAATTAAAACCAAATTATCCCTTAAACTAATCTTAAAGGCCTCTGTAAAATTCTAATCAATTTCAATCAACTTATTATTATCAAATAGTACACACAAAACATCCAATACCATTAGCTTGAGCTAACAACAATCAAAATTCCCACTAAAGGTGATAAACTATCTCAGGTTGAGAGTTCAATCTCTAAAAGAAATTGTTCCACCTCTGACAATAATTTCCATCTGCCACTCAGGTATCTAAAGAAAAAACAACAAGAAGGTTGAGATTAAAATCAC
The DNA here is from genome assembly GCA_020510985.1 of Pholidichthys leucotaenia. Taxonomy (NCBI): domain Eukaryota; kingdom Metazoa; phylum Chordata; class Actinopteri; order Cichliformes; family Pholidichthyidae; genus Pholidichthys; species Pholidichthys leucotaenia. The sequence goes on from CM035840.1 coordinate 114,916,968, forward strand.
TCACTCCTATTTGTTTGCCAGGATGATGGCCCTCCTGTTTTTCAGTTTAGTCCTCTACCTAGCAATTACACCTATGGTCACCCAGTCAGAACTGGGCAGAGCCAAGACAAAAAGTCAATAATCCTTAGATGGATTTTCAGTAACAGCCTCATCGGTAGGGCCTCTTGTTAGCCTTAGCACATCCACTGTTAACTCGGTCAATACCGCTACACCAAAACGCCAGGTAGTTAAACCACAAACCGTTACCAGAACTTTGCAAGATACTGTGTTGGTTTTGAATGTTTGCTCCAAAGCTTCAGTCAAACTGAACAAGGTCTTGAACTTGTTGCTCTTTGTGTTAAAAGTTGACTATGCTCACACACAGCTGGTGTCTATGTTACTCCCAGAGGTAGCTAGAAACATGAGCTTTTCAGTATAAACTTTAGCGATGAGCCTGATTTCACCTCATCTTACCCCTTTTTCAGTAGTCACAAATTTACTCTTCGTTGCCATTCAAAGAACAATGATGTCATTTCATGTTCACCCAGCTTTCCAGACCAAAGGTCTCAAACACCATGTGGCTCAGACATTGGTGGAACCATGGTTTAGTCCAGATAAACCAATCCAATCTGAGCTGCCTTGAGTTACCTCAGTATCATTTAGCTGAAACATTTACCTCAAATATGTAAAAATCACATACTTTTTATTTTTGTACTTTGGTACCCAGAATTTTTGAGTCTTTGCATGCATATACAGTATATTTTAGTATATTTTAGACAATTTTATAATTTTTATATTTGTCCATATTCAAAATTTTTTTTGAAGATTTTTAGAAGTTTTTGTAAACCAAACACAAAGATCTATACTATAATAGATTCTGTTTACAAGCTATTGCTTATAGACATTAGAATCATTAGCTCAGCAGTTAAGTCAAGAGTTGCCAATTGGAACCAGCCGCCAAGGATGGGTACCAAAGCTGACCGAAGCTCACCTTGATACAGAGGGGGGAATGTAGCGTGACCTTGAGTTTCAATTTATAAAATAATTCTTTGCTGAAGAAAAATTGTTTCAACTGCTAAGCCTGGGCATGAACTGCTTCTATCATCCAAGGACCAGAGTTGTAACACTATCCATCGGCCATAAAATGGAAGTTAATCCCTTCTTCAAGACCTAGTCTTCCTCCCGTTTCTGCTCTTTGGCAAAAGGAATGTTTCTAATTGACAGATTTATGGGTGACATAATCCAGACGTGTGGGGAATCAACCAGACAATTTCACAGTGCCATCTGGTGGATGCATCAGGAATATTTAATTTTTCTCTTTGCAGTGGATTTTATGCATTATGGACCAATAAACTAATGTATATTCTTTCTCTCAAGACAGTACCTGCTCCTGAAGACATGGTTGAACTCTGGGGACGGACAATGTGGTTTCAAATGCTTTTATTGATACGATTTGATATGTGCTGCCTTATTTTCAGGAAGAAATTAATTTTTCATGCTTACTATCACAAATTAGTCTCACAGTTACAATGTAGAGACATTTGGTGTTCCTTTATCAAGTAGAATATCGTAGTCCCTAAAGTTTAAAGAATTTATGCTTTCATAGGCTGTACACATACTTAAGGAGGATCTCCCTCTTCATATCAAGTGTCTCTATCTCTGCTCTGTGGGGGACCCCCTCCTCTTTCTTTAGGAGACCATGGTTGTATTTAACTGACCAGTAGAACGCCAGGCTGTATTGTATTTCCCTTTTTAGGTTGAGTTTATGACTTTTGTTGAAAGAGGCGCAAATGTAGTTTGTTCAGCTCAGGTTTCATGAAGTTTATAACCATTCTGCCATACCCAAGAAAACTTGCATTTTATTTCCCTTTGTTTCAGAGTTCTGAGGTGTTGGTCAAGGTGTAAGGAGCCCCCTTCTGCTTTTCCATTTTTTTCCCTATCTTTAAGAAGGCCCAGAGCCTGTCATGCTCTGAGAAAAATTCTTTTTCTTTTCTGTAAAGTTCACATTTTTACTTATTCTAATCTTTCTTCTTTAAATCACCATGCAAGAAGATTTTGTTTGATTTTTTTCTAAGCTTAAATCAACTCATTTAAACCACCGACATCAGAAGAAACAAATTTGTAATGTGTTTTGCTCCCAATTTGACTTTCTGATCGGACTTTGCGCAATAAACTAATTCCTTCTTCAGTGCATAAGAAAGGACTTTGCCCAGCTTGCTGGATCACAGCTTTTGTGATCTCGGGAGTAGGCCACAACTATGGTAAGGAGCCTGACTGCCAGTCTCCCAACAGAACCCACACTGGTCCAGTTGAAACAGAATCCAGTGGACCTGCCTGCTACCCACTGGGACACAATGATTCTGCTTGGCTGACCGTCTGTTGTTTAATTTAACCTTAATTCATCAGAATATTCCTGGTATAAGTTCTTTAAACTTAATTTCATGCAACCCCCCATCAGAATTTCAAAATGCATGTTTTCCTTTGATTAATTTATGTTCTTTTTCAGAGTAATACAAATTTTCCATTTTTTAAATAGTTCATCATTTTCTTCATAAAATTGCATCCACTTTTCTTAACCAATGCTATTTTATGGTTTCCAATTCCCAGTATACTGACAAATTAAACTATGCTTCATTTGGTTCCACAAATGCTTGATTCATAAGTAACTCAGAAACAGTCTAAGATGCCCATAATACATGTTGAATGCTCTGTTTTAAAATTATCCAAATATCTTAACCTATTCTGACATTTCTTAACTTATTAAATCCTTGAAAGACATATGGGAGTTATTGTTTGATTTCATGTCCATCTCTTGATCATCAGAGACAAAAACTTAAAAGTTTTTTTTTTTTTTAGAGTGATTCATAATTGGTACAACTAAAGAATTGTTAATAAAATTGTCCATTATCTGGACTGGTGCCCCTAAGGAGGATAGTAGTAGTAGTAGATTAGTTTATTTGACAGGGACAGTGCAATAAACATAGACAATTAATCAAAGACAATCAATCTGATGTGTTGCACATAGAGTGTACAGCTATTAGCTAATTTGCAACTCTTGTCCCTGGATGGGCTTTAGAAAAAAGAATCAAGATAAAAATATACACAATAACCACATACATCAATGCAGAAAAATTATAAATACACAATTATAAATATTATAAATATTATAAATACACAAATATAACAGCCTGACTCACCTTTAACATAAATATTATAAATACACAAATATAACAGCCTGACTCACATTTAACACATATAACATAACTCACATTTGCCTATTTCAGGCCTTCCTCCCTCCGTCACTCACTATAAACAAACACATTTATTCCTTCCCTTCATTCACTCTCACTTTGCAGACAAATAATTCATACATGAGTACATTCTTGTTTATTTTTCAGCCAGTTTTTAACATTTTTAGTGAATGTTTTAAAGTCCGTTATTATTTTAATTTCATTTGGCATTGTGTTCCAGATGTGACTGCCCTTTATAGAGAAAGCTGTTTGTCCAAATGTGGTTCTGCGGTGGAATATTTTACAGTTATTGTTAACAGAACTCCTGGTGGCTCTGCTGCTGTCCTGTCTTTGGACGAAACCAGCAAGTGGCTCGGGTGCTGATTTATGGAAACATTTGAACGTTAATTTCAGAAGACAGAGGTCAATGAAGCTCTCAAAACTCAATAGGTTGTATTTTTTTAAAACATTACAGTGATGCCACCTAATGGGCTTTTTGTCCAAGATTTTTAGGGTTTGATTATATAATGAACCTATATGTCTTATTGTGGAAGGGGCTGCTTGAGCCCAGACTGTCAAACAGTATGATATATGAGAAAAAACCATAGAATGCATATACAGTGCAGCTGCTTCGTAAGGTATGTAATATCTAATTAATTTAAAGCAGTTCAGATTTTTTTTTACTGTTTTTGAAATTTTCTTTATATGAAGATTAAATTTGAGTTGAGGATCTAGTACAATGCCAAGGTATTTGAATTCTGTAGCTAAACTGATGTCATGATCATGTATATTAACTTTAAAATGTTGCAGGTTACATTTTTTGATTGAAAAGCACATTGAGACTGTTTTCTGAAGGTTCAGCAATAGATGGTTCTTGAGGAGCCACTCTTGGACATCAACCATACTTGTAGACAGTACATCTGCAGCCTGTGCTGGAGTCTTGGCAGCTGTGTAAATAACTGCATCATCTGCATAAAGTTGGCATGTTGCAGCTGAGCAGTGTAACAGCAAGTCATTAATAAAAATGCTGAAAAGTAAAGGACCAAGAATGGACCCTTGTGGGATACCCATGCGGTTGTTTAAAAATGAGGATTTATCCTGGTGAACTTTTACACACTGTTCTCTATTCTGGAGATAAGATGCAAACCATTCTAATGTATTTGGGGAGAAGTTAAAAGATACCATTTTGGATAAAAGCAAACTGTGGTTTACAGTATCGAAAGCCTGTTTGAGATCTAGAAAAACAGCTCCTACCACATTACCCCTGTCCAAGGACTGTTTGACGTTTTCAATAAGGCAACAATTTGCTGTTTCTGTTGAGTATCCTGGTCTAAAACCAAATTGATGTGGATGAAGAAGTTGACTGTCTTGTAAGTAGTCTATCAGCTGTGTAGCTACAACTTTTTCAAGAACCTTAGATAGGACTGGTAAGATAGAGATTGGGCGGTAATTGCATATATCGTCTTTACTGCCTGATTTATGAACTGGTATGACGACAGCTTTTTTCCAGCCAGATGGAAATGTACTAGACCTAATGGAGAGATTAATGAGATGAGTCAGTGGTTTGATTAATATTTTGCTGTGCATTTTGAGAAAGGAGGTGCTCATATTGTAGATATCACTAGTTTTTGAGTTTGACAGTGTTTTAACAATACCAGCAATTAACTTCTCATTTACCTCATCGATGTGAAAAGTATCTGTTGGGAGTATGGAATTTGTGTTGTTGAGCACATTTGGCAGCACAAAAATTTTTGTTAAGTCTTCCACAGAGCCCACAAAGTGTGAATTAAATTCATTTGCCAAAGTAGCCTTGTCACTGACGGTCTTGCCATTGATTCTAAGTTCCTTTTGTCACCATGGGTTGAGATGCCGTCTCGGCACTGAGCCCATGTTTTCCCTCATCCCTGCCTCCCATTGAGCAGCGTCTCAGCTGGCCCCCAGCTGGCAGCATTATGGACGGCTGGGGCCAATTAGTCTTCATCAGCTGGGGCGCTGCCAATGAGGATAAATAGGAGCAGCCTCGATGACTCGGGGCTGCGACATAAGCACTGCTAGGCTGAAGCCCCTTCGTCTGGTGTCAGCCTCTACTCCCCTTGCAGCATTCCGGTGTTTGTATCCCGCTGTGAGTATGCACGTCTTGTTACCCCCACGTCCGGTACAAGCTACCTACCCCTGCGCTGTGCAGCCTGAGAATGTACGTCTGTATGAGTGTCTGTGCTCTCCTCATCCCTTATCCCTTACCCAGAATAAAACATCTCGACTCACTGGCTTGTCCCTGGCTCTGATTGCCCGGCTCCCTAGAGCCGGATATGACAGTATGTCGCAGCCAGAAGAGTTGCCGGCGGCCGTGAGTCGCTGTGGAAATGTACCTTTCTGTCCGGGTGTCAGCGCTGCTAGCATGCCGTTTCCCAGGAGTCACTTCCGGCGCCAGGGCGACGAGCTGAGGTCCATCTCGGAGGCTGTCGACGGGACGTTCTTCACCCTGCACGACGCCTCCAACGCGAGACGCTGGCATCCGGGCCGTGCTGAGGAACTCCTGGACTGTCACCCTCACTCTCTGTACCATCTGGAGGACAGTGCCAGGATAGACGCTGCAGGTACACAGCAAGAGAAGCTCCACGGGGTGGATGGAAATCCCGGCGGGGAGTCGAAGTGGGCGACGTCTTTCCCCGCTTCGGAGTCCCGTTCCTGCCGCTATTCCAGTCCGGGAGTTCGCGCCAACCAGAGGACTTCCCCCGACCTGCGTCACGTCACTCGGGATTCCCTTCAAGGAGCCGCAGCTGACAGCAGTTATGTCCGGGGTCGAGTGGCTGTCGCGAGCTCTACTGTGTTTCCTGTCACCACCTTCAGGCATGTGGCGGCGGCAGTGAGATTGATGGTGAGGACTTCAGGGCTACGAAGCTTTCCCGTGCTCGACGCCTCCCTCGTCTCGATCTCCGATCTGGAGCGGCGAATCCTGGGTCTCCCCCTCGCTTCGTTCCCTGGGAGTAGTCGTCATCACATCGCCGAGTCACCTCTGCACGAACCTCGTCCGGATCCAGTTCTGGGTCATCGTCAGGACCGTTCCTCCCACGCAGCTGTCATCCCTTCGCCTCATCAGTGTGGAGATTCTACAGCCTCGTCCCCTGAGCCTCGTTCCCCCGCTGTCATTCCTGGACATTCGGGCTGGCTCACCCCGGCTGTTTCCCCCTCCTCCTCGACGCGCTTCCTGACCGCTGTGTGTGCCTGGAATCCCGGCCTGGTGAGCTCTCTGCTGGAGACAACGCGAGCGATCCTCAGACGAATTCCCGGGGGGTCCTCCGTTATCGCCGGGCGGGGAGAGGAAGAAGCAGATTCCACTACAGCAGGCGATACTCAACCTCCAGGGGGCAGGCAAGTCATTGTTTTTTCACACCTGCTTAATGATTTGCTCTGTCACATCCCTGGAGGAGAAGTTCAGGGTTCGCAGCTCCCTGAACTCTCCCCACCTGCTGTAACCTGTTTTCCTAATCCCGCATCCTCTGTGTCTCTCTCCGCCGAGCGGTCCCCGGCTCCGGGTCAACGTGGTGGGATATGGAGAGGGCCTGTGGTTCCGCAGCTACATTGCGGACGGAGGAGGGGGACTGACTGCTGCGTGGAGTCTACGCTGACGACTGAGCGTCCCTGGGTCTCCACGGAGGAGCGGTTCGGTCCAGCGGGACGAGATTCTTCTGGCTTCACGCCGAGTGGGTCGTCGGCGGGGTTACCTGAGCTGGAGGAATCTCAAGCTGCGCTGACCATCGTGCTGGCTGCGGGGCCCGACGCGGCTAGATGGGAGCCTGACAACGACCTCCTGACGACGGATCCTGGATCTTCGCAGTCCTGGACGGCGTCAGAACCCGAGATCAGGCGAGTGCTCTCCTTTCTTTTCTCTTTTTATCTTTGAGCACTTCAGCCTATCTCCAGGGGAGACGAGCAGGGTGCAGCCGCCCGCTGCGTCTGAGCTCGTCTCGCCGGGTTCTGGCGCTGCCGGTGATCCTGATCCCGGTTCTGTTTTCTCTTCTGAGCCTTCTTCCAGGGTCACCGGCGAGGAGTTGCTGTTCCTCGTGGTGCTGGAGGGTCCGGGTTCAACGTTGGAGGTCGGTTCTGGTGCAGTGTCCAACGTGGGTTCGCCCGAGACCCAATCGGGGTCCAACGTGGGTTCGCCTGAGGCCCGATCGGGGTCCGACGTGGGTGCTGCCCCAGTGTTGTCCAGGTCCGGTGAGGAGGTGGCCGTTTCCCTGAGGCCCGCCGCCCTCGTCATCGGGTCTCCCCTGAGCCTCTTCCACCGGGATCCGCTCTGACCCTTCGTCCGTCTCAACGGTCCTGGTGGTTGAGTGATGCGGGTCGACGACCCGACCCGCAAAACTTTCGGTTCGGCGATCTGGTTTCCCCCCACTGGTCTGTGTTTGCCTTTGGGCGGCCTGGTTCGGCAGCCGTTGGACTGGATTCCTGGGATCTGGGTCCAGAGTTCGCCGTCCGAACATTTCTCTTCCCCTGATTCGCCAGCTGGACAATGGGCGGGGAGATCTCCGGAGCCATCTCGGCTATTTTTGGACTCTGCCTGCCATACACCTCGGGTGTCACTTTTTCTTTTATCGTTATTAAGGTCACTTGGGTGTAATGTCTGTCCTGTTGGTGGATGTGTATTTATAGTGCTGTGCGTTTTCCTTCCCTCGTACCCAGCATTTTATTTTTTGTACCATGTTTTTAGTCTCGTTTTTGCATTGTAGAGTTATGTTTTGTTCCCTTTCAGACCATACTCTGCAGTTGCCCATTCATTCCAGTCACTTTCATTTCTTTAGGTGACTGTGGGTATTTATATATTCATGTGTGTGGGTTTTTCTTTGCCTGCACTCAGTATTTCTTTTTTATGCCCTGTTGGTTCATTATAGAGTCATGTGCCTTGTTTTCCGTAACACCATGCTCTGTAATTGTCCATTTGTTCCAGTCACCCTCACTTTTCTTGGTGACTGTGTGTATGTACTTATATTGGTGCTGTGTATTGTGTTTTCCCTTTATTTGACCATACTCAGCATTTTTTGCCCTGTACCTTTTTGGTGGTTCTTTTTTTTTTTTCTTGCTCTGGGTCACGCATGGTTGGTACTCTCTGGGTAGTATGTAACCGGCGTGCTGACCCAGTTCTTCTCCCCATCTGTACCTGGGTTAATTATTCTGTTGTCAGTATTGTATTTGGGTTTTTCTTTCCCGCTACCCTACATTGCCCCATTGGTGTTGTCCTTCCCTTGGCTTCTTCCCCTCCGGTCCGCCTCCCTTCCTCCCACCCTAGGTGGGGGGGGGGGGGGGGCTGGGATGTTCCTGGTCGTTCAGGAGCCCGACCTTGAGGGAGGGGCTCTGTCACCATGGGTTGAGATGCCGTCTCGGCACTGAGCCCATGTTTTCCCTCATCCCTGCCTCCCATTGAGCAGCGTCTCAGCTGGCCCCCAGCTGGCAGCATTATGGACGGCTGGGGCCAATTAGTCTTCATCAGCTGGGGCGCTGCCAATGAGGATAAATAGGAGCAGCCTCGATGACTCGGGGCTGCGACATAAGCACTGCTAGGCTGAAGCCCCTTCGTCTGGTGTCAGCCTCTACTCCCCTTGCAGCATTCCGGTGTTTGTATCCCGCTGTGAGTATGCACGTCTTGTTACCCCCACGTCCGGTACAAGCTACCTACCCCTGCGCTGTGCAGCCTGAGAATGTACGTCTGTATGAGTGTCTGTGCTCTCCTCATCCCTTATCCCTTACCCAGAATAAAACATCTCGACTCACTGGCTTGTCCCTGGCTCTGATTGCCCGGCTCCCTAGAGCCGGATATGACACCTTTACCCCCTTCTGATCGTTTTTTTTATTAGTTAAGTTATTTAAATGCCTCCATAGGGAACTGTTGTTACCCTTTGCATGATCTATCAGTTTATTGTAATAAGATATTTTTGATTTTCGCAGCTCATGTACCACTTTATTTCTTAAACTTTTGTACACAAGGTGATCATTTTGTAGTTTGGAGGTTAGTGATGTTTTCAGTGCATAGTCTCGCCTCTTCATAAGTTTTCTTATTTCATTATTTAACCATGGTAGGCTAATCTTCTGTTGTCTACTTTTAATTTGCTTTGAAAATTTTTCTATAGACTTTGTGATTGTTGCAGTTATAAAATTACAACAATCATCTACTTCACATGTTGCCATGAGCTGCTCCCAATTTTGATTCTCTAAGTAATGTTCAAACTCCTCATTTTTTGATTTGGGGATAATAAAATTTGATTTGTCAATATCGACTCCCCCAAAATACTGTAGTCGCTTTTTAGTAAGTTTCCTGACAGCAAGAACCATGTTATGATCTGAGAGACCAGTTACAAGATTATAGGTTCTGGTTATTCGTTCTGGTTTATTAGTAAATACCATGTCAATAAGTGTTCTGGATTGTTTGGTTATCCTGGTGGGTCCTTTGATGATTTGCTGGTAATTAAATTTAGTCATGAGGCTTTTCAGTTTTTGTTTGTCTTTTTTATCAGACCAGTTGATATTAAAGTCACCATGAATTATTGTTTCTCTGTTCTTCTCAAGTTGTTTAACCAGATCACTTAATTCATTATAAAAGGAAGAGTTGTGTGACGGTGGGTTGTACACTACTGCAATGTTGAAATTCATTACCGGAGAGAGACATACATTAACAGCTAAACATTCAAGTGAAGTATTCAAATCAACCAGTTGACATTTATATTTCTCTTTGATGTAAATTAAAACACCTCCTCCCCTCCCTACCTGCCTGTCTTTTCTAAAACACTGGTAGCCCACAATATCGATCATATTAGTGTCTATGTTACTGTGTAGCCAGCTTTCTGAGAGACAAAGGTAGTCCAGATTTGAGTCCAACAGCAACACCGAAATCTCATCTCTTTTGGGGATTATGCTCCGTATGTTTAAATGACCGCCGAGGATCCCCTTTGGTTTAGCCTTGGTGTCCCAAAGAACTCGTGCATGATTAACAGTTTGGAAAAATAAATGTTGTTTTTGCTTTTGTACAGCTCGGTTTTGTGCTAACCCAGTGGTCTGCTGTTTAATAGTGGCAGGTCCAGGGTTAAGGTGAATATCTCCTGCCAGAAGTAGCAGAACTAACAGAACTTTAACTGTATATCCTCTGCCATATTGTGATTTTTGCTTAACAGCCATGTTTGCCTTAATTTGGAAGTTTTTGCTCAGGGCTTTTAAAGACCACATAGAGTGTAGGGTGAGATGTCCAAGCCCAAATCCATACAGATAAAACTTTTTAACTTCACCTTTGGTTGAGTTTGTCGGAAAATCCTTCTTGTTGCAGGTCCAGACACACAAAGACAAAACGAAGAGGAAGTAGATAAGTAGAGAAGGCTTATTAGTGGTGCCCATCAGCCCACTTTTTAATCCGGTGGCAGCCATCTTCAGTCCTTCTTGGAAAGAAGGAAAAGGAAAATCTGTGGATAGTAAAATAAATTCTGCTTATATCGCCAGAATCTGATCCGATCGTCCTCGAATCCAGCTGGGCCTCAGCTAGCCAACTAGCCCCTTCCGTTGCTGGTCTCGTTGCTCATAGTCGCCGTAACTGGTCTCCCGTCCCGCTCCTCCAACCGAGTCTCGTCACACACCGCCGCTGCCACCGAGCTCCGCTGAGGTCACGGTAAATCCTCCGCTAGGCACCGCCACCTACCGTCGTCTGCCTGGGTGAAATCTCTGCTGAGCCCCGTCAACAAATAGCCGCTTGCCTGGTAGTATCTCCGCTGGGCCTCGCAGCTGGGCTTCGATTCAGGCTGGTGTAAGGTGGAATGACTGGCGCCAGCATTAAGCTAACTAGCGTTAGCTTAGCAATCGCTTCGGGTAGTCTCGTCGCACACCGCCGCTGCAGTCACGGTAAGTCCTCCGCTGGGCACCGCCGCCTACTGCCGTCTCTGAGTGTAGTGCCGGATCTGAGTGTAGTGAAAAGAAATCTTCATTCCTACTCACATTCATATTTACATTAATACTTGTATCAACATCAATATACCAATAACCTAAATACCTAAATAAACTGTCATCTCTGATGGAGTCCGAGTCCCACCCTATGCAGGACATACTGAATGCAGTGAGGAGCTCATTTAGCAGTAGATTACATCATCCTAGATGCGCAACCGAGCGGTTTCGCAGGTCCTTCCTACCTATGGCTGTCAGACTGTATAACCTAAGCAGGGCTGCTTGCAGAGACAGCAAAAAAACGTGACAACCTAATAGTATTGAATGCAAAAGACGCAACAGACTTACACAAATGGTCCCCTCCAGTATACAACTAGGACAATATCAGTCGCTATGGAGGGTGACAATATGTATGGGTACATATTCATATCATGTAGGGTAACTAAATAGACGGTTATGCTGTTTAGTCCATCTAGCTACAATGCTCCGCACTGTGCATATATATTTATATTTATGTGTACATACAGTACACATAAATATGTAGTTCTCTGCAGTTCTCTGTTGTTCTCAACATCGTTCTGGCAGCCCCTGCGATGGCGCTGGTGCCAAACTGTAGCAGCCCTGCTGTTCCTTTGGATTCATCAGTGACGTGGAGAGGGGGGACATGCTGCATGGGCAACATCTTGTCCTCCATATCTTCCTGCCCAGGCTTGAATCCTACCAACGCCCAACGCTGGAAGGTAGAACACCGGATAACTGGAGAGGACACTCCAGCTTCGCCTTTGGCATAGACAAAACACGGGGAATGACAGTTACCGGTTATAAGCCACCGCTCAATTGGCGTAGAGCGCGGTGCCAGGGGTTGTTCCTGATGGTGGAAGGGATCATCGGCTCTCACTGGACAGCTACCGCCCGCCTCAAGCTGGGCAGCCCCCAGCCAATAAGGTGTTGTCCCGCCACAGCTTGCTTTCCTCATTGGGTGCATGGGGATGAGGAGAAGTCCAAACAGCAGGCTGAGAACCTTCGCACCAGGCAAGACAAAAAAACAAAAGAGACCAACTCTAAAACTGGGAACTTGGAATGTCCGCACTATGATGACAGGACTCGCTGCTAACCTCAAGGACATCAATGACACCAGGAAGACTGCCATCATCAATAATGAGCTGAAGAGACTGGGAGTTGATATCGCCACTCTCCAGGAAACACAGTTGGCTGATGCAGGCACACTGAGAGAGAAGGACTACACGTTCTACTGGCATGGAAAGGGCAGTGACGAACACAGGGAACACGGAGTGGGCTTCGCAGTGAAGAACACCTTGCTGAAGATGGTGGCACCAGGCAGCAATGGCTCTGCACGACTCCTCACCCTCCGCCTCAACACCACTCAAGGCCCAGTCACCCTCGTCAGTGTGTATGCCCCAACATTGACAGCCACACCAGAGGCAAAAGATGAGTTCTACGAGAATCTCACAACAACTGTCAGGATTATCCCCAACTCTGAACAACTCATTCTCCTTGGAGACTTCAATGCCAGAGTGAGTGCTGACCATGACTCCTGGCCCTCCTGTCTTGGACCATTTGGCATGGGCAGAATGAACGACAATGGACAGCGGCTGCTTGAGTTCTGCTCATATCACGATCTGTGCATCACAAACTCATTCTTCAAGACCAAGCCCCAACACAAGGTTTCCTGGTGACATCCGCACTCAAAGAACTGGCACCAGCTGGACTTGATCCTGACCAGGCGCACCTCACTGAAGAATGTGCTAATCACCCGTTCGTTCCAGAGTGCAGATTGCGACACAGATCATTCATTGGTGTGTTGCAAGGTCAAGCTGCAGCTGAAGAAATTCCATCATGCTAGACAGCCTGGAAAGGCACGGATTGACACCAGCAAGATGGCCCAACCAGAACTTGTTGAGCAGTTTGCCTCCACCTTTGAGAAGGAACTTGGTGTACCACAAGAAGGAGAATCTGCAAAGCAGAAGTGGGAAGAGCTGCGAAACACCATCCACCGCACAGCCTTGGCTACCTTTGGGAGGAAGACCTCGAAGTCACAGGACTGGTTTGATGCCAAGTTGACCGAGATGACCCCCGTCATTGAAGCCAAGCGCTCAGCACTTGCTGAGTACAAGAAGTACCCAAACGAGAAGAATCTCCAGATTCTCAGGGCTGCGAGAAGCAAAGTTCAGCAGACTGCTCGGCGCTGTGCCAACAAGTACTGGACTCAGCTCAGCCAAGACATTCAAACCGCTGCCATAACAGGGAACATCCGTGGTATGTACGATGGCATCAAGAAAGCACTTGGTCCGGCTCAGAGCAAGACGGCCCCCCTCAAATCCTCCACTGGGGAGATGATCACAGAAAAGAACAAGCAGATGGAGAGATGGGTGGAACACTGCTCTGACCTCTACTCCAGACAGAACACCGTGACACCGTCAGCCCTTGATGCCATCGACTGCCTGCCATCCATGGGCGAACTTGACGCGGAGCCAACCATCGACGAACTCAGCAAGCCATTGATAGCTTGGCTGCTGGCAAGGCACCCGGCAACGACGGCATACCCCCCGACCTGATCAAGCACTGCAAGACCGCCCTACTGCTGCCATTGCATGACGTCCTCTACCAGTGCTGGAAGGAAGGTGCCGTACCACAGGACATGAGGGACGCCAAGATCATCACCCTCTACAAAAACAAAGGGGAGAGAAGCGACTGCAACAACTACAGGGGCATCTCCCTCCTCAGCGTTGTTGGCAAAGTCTACGCACGAGTTGTTCTCGTTTGTCTACAGAAGCTTGCCGAACGTGTCTACCCCGAGTCTCAATGTGGCTTCCGCGCTGAGCGAGCGACGGTAGACATGATATACTCCATCCGCCAACTCCAGGAGAAATGCAGAGAACAGAACATGCCCCTGTACGTCGCCTTCATTGACCTCACCAAAGCGTTCGATCTGGTCAGCAGAGAGGGCCTTTTCAAGATCCTGCCAAAGATAGGATGCCCACCAAAGTTGCAAAGCCTCATCGAATCGTTTCACACCAACATGCTGGGGATAGTGCAGCACGACGGCAACGTCTCAGAGCCATTCAACATACGCAGTGGAGTGAAACAGGGCTGTGTACTTGCGCCAACCCTCTTTGGGATTTTCTTTGCTATGCTCCTGAGGCTTGCCTTCAGCACAGCAACAGAGGGAATCTACCTGCACACAAGATCTGACGGCAGGCTTTTCAACCTCGCCCACCTGAAAGCCAGAACCAAAGTACGCGAGGCTCTAATCAGGGACATGCTGTTCGCAGACGACGCTGCAATTGCAACCCACACGCAGCAGGAGCTTCAGACCCTGATGGACCACTTCTTCCAGGCATGCAAGGACTTCGGGCTTACCATCAGCCTGAAGAAGACTAACGTCTTGGCGCAAGGCACGGAAGCACCACCAACCATCACCATCGACGACTACGAGCTGGAGGTCATGAATCAGTTCACGTACCTGGGGTCCACGATCAGCAACAACCTCTCCCTTGATACAGAGATCGACAAGAGGATTGAAAAATCAGCCTTCACACTCGCTCGCCTCACCACACGAGTGTGGAAGAATCCCAAACTCTCTGTCAAGACAAAGATGGCAGTGTACAACACCTGCGTCATCAGCACACTGCTCTATGGGAGTGAGACATGGACAACATACGCCCGGCAGGAAAAGAGACTGAACTCCTTCCACTTGCGCTGCATTCGCCGTATCCTGGACATATCCTGGCAGGACAAAGTGCCCAACACAGAAGTTCTGTCCCGCGCCGGCCTTCCCTCCATGTTCACTCTACTCAGGCAGCGCAGGCTCCGCTGGCTAGGCCACGTTCACCGTATGGAGGATGGCAGAATCCCCAGAGACGTCCTTTACGGAGAACTGGCAGCTGGCAGGAGAGACGTCGGCCGCCCACAGCTGCGCTTTAGAGACGTCAGCAAGAGAGACATGAAGACCCTGGAGATCAACACAGAGCGCTGGGAGGACCTTGCAACGGACCGCTCCAAATGGAGAGGCACCCTGACCAGACAGCTCAAGGCGGGTGAAGAGAGACTGACTGATGCAGCAGATGAAAAAAGGACCCGCAGGAAGAACCGCCACAGACCCAGCAGCACGGAGACCACCCACAAATGCGACCTGTGTGACAGGGACTGCCATTCGCGCGTCGGCCTGTTCAGCCACAGGCGGTGCTGTTCCAGCAGACGTTTAGGATTCTCTTCCATGGTCATCATAGACCGACGGAGGCCGACGATGACATAGAGTATGTATATTCACTGGTCTTATTTTCTTATCTTCTAAATCATTGCTCTGAGTGTTGCTATCCCTGTGCTGTTGCAATCTTGGAATTTCCCCATTGTGGGACTAATAAAGGCTTATCTTATCTTATCTTATCTTATCTTAACCCATAAATCTGCGACAGCATCTCAGGGAGCTGAATGCTAATGTGTGCAGTTTACTGTTAAACAGTTGTGTAATAAAGTTTGAGTTGACGGAGTCAATGCAACGGTATGTTGCAGACCTGTGTCAGCTGGCCGGGGTCTGCCAGTTTGTAGCATTGGAGGCGGAGATGGGCTGTGACCAGTTGGTGGAGCACACGCTTTGCTTGACGGCACAGTCGAAGCTCCTCATGCACTCCGGTGAATTGACATTAGCCATGGCTGTCGAGATAGCTCAGCAGTGTGAAGCAGCGGACGAACTATCACGGGAGCTCGGTGACAGAGTGGCACATCGCCATTTTGAACCACAGTCAACAGCGCAAGCAGTGGACCCGGACAGCGACAATGGTGTGGAGGAGCATGCCGATGCTGTGAAGATCAGGTCCGACCCGGGATTGCCCAGGTGTTTGGGTTGTGGGTCCACCAAGCACCATTGTAAGGCTAGAGAGTGTCCAGCAAGAGGATGATGCTGCGGCATGTGTGGACTCTTGCATCATTTCGCCAGGGCATGTTACAGGTTTGAGCGAGGGGATCCGAGACACATAGAGGATCCCCCCACTTCGCCTCCCACGGTTGTTTGCACTGTATCCCCAAGTGGCAACGGCTGTTCTTTCTGCATGGGGAGATAGACGGGGTGACGGTGCCATTGCTGGTTGGCACGGGAGCAGTGAGATTGGTGTTGGATTAAGAAACCGTGTGGAGTTCCTTCTCACAGTCTTGGGTTGGAGAAGAGCGGTCAGGCTGTGGTCTGTGGGACTGGCCGGTTCCGCAAATGATGGTCGGAGCTGTGTGGGACGAACCTTTGCCGAGTAATCTGGACAATGTGCAGGACCAATTCCATTCAGGGCCATTGCGGGAGGGTCCCGGTGACAGTGCCCAAGTAACCCTAGTTGAGGGAACTGGGCGGCGTGGTGGGACGCCCATGACGGTGGGTGGTGCCAAGTGGAGGGGCCCATTCTGCTCCCAGATTTTGGCTGGAAGGGACAGGAGAGCAGGGGGTCGCAACGGCGACGCTGGCAGCAAAAATGAAAGTGAGCGGGGCAGGACCGGCTGGCATGGTAAAGCGATGTGCCACACAGGAACACTGGAAGCTGAGCCGGGCTCCTCTGGGGGTCGCTGATGTGGTCCGACCCAGAGAGGAGGCCCGGTCGAGAGGAGTTTTGGGCAAATGTAAGCGACAGGACAACCAGGGGTGGCTGTAGGTGGTGGCTGTTCGGGAGGATGGCTACCTTCAGCTAACTGATGGCTCATGGAGGCATCCCAATGAGCTGCGGTGCGCCAAGCAGGAGAAGGAGGTGTTTGGGCTGCGGTGTAGGCCATCCCTGGGTGTGAAGAGAAGAAGGTGCACCGGAGAGGAGCCGTCTGATGGTTTTCTGGGGGGTGGTTCCTCTACTGGGGCAGACTGATGTTTGGGGTGATGTGTTTATTGCATGGTGTTGGTATGAGTAATAATCAAGTTGTTTATTGGGTTTATTAATGGGGGAATAACCTGTTTGTATATATGTTCATTCTATAATGGGATTGTTTTGTGTTTTGTTATTTTTTTTTTTTTTGTTACTTATTTGTACCCGTAGGTAGATTTGGTTTGCAGTCTGGTGACAAGCCACCGGCCGCCGGTCGCTGCGTGCGCGAGCGCCCTAAACCTACATGTTTTTGGTATGCGGGAGGAAACCGGAGAAATCCCGGAGTAAACCCACGCAACACGGGGAGAACATGCAAACTCCACACAGCTCACTGTTGGTCGGGGGCTGGGATCGAACCCACGATCTCATGATCCCCGCGATCCCCCGGCCGAGGGTAAAACTGTGCTGCCACAGTGCTAAACCACTGCGCCACCGTGCAGCCACGGTGGCGGGAACACCACCGCCATGTGGTTTATGTGGGAACATGGCAGTTTTAGTTTAATGGACTGTGTTTAGTTGAGACGGCAGAGTAATCCGTGTAGCCGTGTGGAGGGTGGAACAGTAGTCCACCTGTTTCCCCCTAGCCTTAGTTGTTTTGTGTGACTGTTGTAAGCCCTGATATATTTCTGTTTAATTTTAGTGTGTGATTCGGGTTCTAAATTGGGAAGGGTCTTGATTGTATGTGTGTTTTGGACCATTTTGAAGGGAGGGGGGGAGAAATGTGATGTTATTCATGGGATGTGTTATTGTGTGACGCTGGTGGTGGCTCCACCTTTCCGGTTCCACCACCACCCGGGGTATAAGAGGGCTGTGAGGAGGAGGGGCAGTCTCTTGACCTCCTCTCAGCCTGATGGGAGCGCTTTGTATATTGCCTGTGACTCCGCAATAAAGTCGTGTTCAGTTTACCATTTGGTCTCATCCTTGGTTCATGTTTTACCGACATAACAAACTTGCCTTAAGATTAATATTTTGTTACAAGAACCTTAAGTTGTGGAAAGATTTTGTTGAGGTTCATGCCGCAGGCATCACTGACAGAGATTTCTTGAATTTATAGCGTGCCTTCTGCCTTACTGAGTGAGATTTCCCAGTTTCCTGCTTCAGATGGGTGTGGTTTAAAGCAGTGTGTCCTATTCGGTCTCAGCTTGTCTGTGCCTTGCCTGGCGTGCAGCGTTGCTCGCTTTGCGGGCATTTCGGGCTTCAAGTGACTCAGCACGTGCATGGCGCACTGCCACATGTTTCCTGTCTGTCTGTGCATCCCTTGCCTGTTGTACCCTAAGCTGGTGAAGGGTCTCCTCCTGTGCCAGGCATCATAGGACACTACATCATAGGTCGGCAGGCATCGTGAGTGATGGTCTATACAGTGGTACCTCTACTTACGAACGTCTCTACATACGGAATTTTCAGGTTACGACACGCCTCAACGGGAAAATATTGCCTCTTGTTACGAAAGAAATTTCAGGATACGAAAGGCAAAAAAGTACGCGCTCCTCGCAGCTCCCGTAGTTTACCGAACGTAAACATACTTGTAGCTGCTCTGCCATTGGCTATCGCCTAGCATCTTCCTGGTATCCCATTGGCCACGAAGTGTTCGGGAAGTTCGGGCAGTTTTACGTGTGTGTACAGTACAGTATTAACTTTTATTCACTATGGGCCCCAAGAAAGTGATGGAGATAAGTGGAAAAGGAGAAAAGAAGAAGAAGAGAGTTTTTTTGTCCATACAAACAAAGCAAGAGTATAATAGAAAGGTATGAAAAAGGGATGCATTTGGTTGATCTCGCCAAAGAATATGGCTGTAATACATCTACGATCGGCACGGTATTAAAACAAAAGGAAGCCGAAGGATTGTTAAAAGCCGACAAAAGCAAACGTCCTTGGATCGGTTCTTCACAAAACGTCAGGCAAAAACCACTGATGAGAGAGAACATGAACCAAAGAAGGCAAAAGGTGACGACGACGACGATAGCAGTTAAACGGTAAATGAACATAATTTTTATTATTCTTTACTTTATTCTTTGTTTTTTTAAATTATGTACAACTCTCATTTTATGTTTACTGTGCAGTAATCTAATTGTAACATGTATTTGTTACATGTTTTGATGCATTTTTATGATTTATAAAAAATTTATGTCCGAATTTTGGGGGGCTTGGAACGGATTAGGGCATTTACATGTAAAACGCGTCTCTACTTACGGAATTTTCACGTTACGAAAATACTTCCGGAACAAATTAATTTCGTAAGTAGAGGTACCACTGTATGACATCATAAAGACGTCAAGGCAGGCATCATAGGACACTACATCATAGGTAGCCAGTCCTATTGTCTATATGACGGCATCGCCTATATGACGTCATCGCGAGTCCTATGTAGCCTGAGATCATAGGATCATCATAGGACATCGGGCAGACATCATCGTCTGTCCTATGATGTCCTATGAGAGAGAGAGAGAGAGAGAGAGAGAGAGAGAGAGAGAGAGAGAGAGAGAGAGAGAGAGAGAGAGAGAAAATGATTACAAGCATTGTAAACAGGAACTATCGCTATATCCTTTGTGATGTTGTTTCACGGACTGATTAGAGGGTCGGACACCAGTGGGTTGCCATCAGTTGTCATGTGTACCGAGTGAGTTATACTAATAAAGGTTATGCCAGGATGGGCTGAAGGATGGTATGGTGTCTACTGTGAGAATCCGACCATATCATAACACACGCTGCCTAAACGAAGAGAGAGAAGTTGCTAGTAGAAACATGGTGGTTACCTCCACATGTGCGAAAGTGATGCCGGAATATTCAGACTGTCTAACTTCTTCACATGATGACTCCGTGTGGCTGTTATTGAGCTCCAAAGTGGTAACCGAAGGAAACTGTAAACAGTCTGATTCTTCAGTAGAGTTCAGTACAGTAGCACGTTAGCCTGTTAGCTCTGGCTGGTCCTTCCATGGAAGAAGGCTGCGATTTTACTCCTGAACGAGTCTCATCGTCTTTCGAGGAGAAAATAAGCATAGATGGCCCTTCATGTGGGCGGTGTCGGTGGAGCTCCGTGGAGACCTGCCATTGATGGTCTGTGCTGAGTGCTGGAGAAGAAAGTACCGATGTGGAAGTCCACACTCTGAGCCTGAGGACGAAGAGAAATGATGACTTCAGGTTCCACAATAAAATCACACAGACTTGGTATGTAGAACTAACGAGGCTTTGAGGAGATTTGTTTGTTTGTTTACTGCTCAGACAGAATGGGATTTTGACCAGAGATAAAACTCACAATTTTTGAGAAAAAGCTGTTATATATATTTTTTTAAAGTCTCAAATTCATAACAGAAAACCTCGCCAACTTGCAAGAAAAGTTACTAATTCAATAAAATTCAGAAATTTAATTGATTAAAGATTAAAATTCAGCAGCAAATGTCTGTAAATTTCCAATAAAAGTCAGGTCTACAGGGAGAGATATCTTGTTGAGAGTAACAAGGCAGTCAGAGACAGCAGCCCCCCCCCCCCCCCGCCACATTATCAATTCCAACTGACTGCAGTGTTTCACAGCACACTGGTATAGTATTTCCACTAGAGGTGCAGTGGGTCCCTGCTGCTGAAGACACTTATCTAAGAGGCTTCATAGGATGAACCTTATCTCTTTGTATCACAACCATATTCCAACACCTTTCTTGTGCCTCTTTGTTCCTCCAGATGTCCCACAGCAAAATTACTTTAACCAGGAGGAGGTTCTGGATGAGCAGCAGCTTCTGAACCAGGAAATAAACTTAATTGCTGTTCAGGTGGGAGCAGATTGTTCCCAGATTAAAGAAGAACAGGACGATGTCTGCATCAGTCAGGAAGGAGAGCAGTTTGGACTGAAGCAGGAGACCCAAACCTTTGAGGAAGGTAGGTGCAGTTCAAGATTTCACTCAGTGATTGATGAGACAGAAATGAGACAGAAGCAGTGAACTGAAAAATGACATGAGAGCAGTCAACCTGAGGAAAGACAAAATAGTGATGTGGTAAAATAGAATTGAAACTCTGTACACTTAAAGCTAAATGACATGGATAGTTAAATGACAAAAATGAATATGTAATATAAGAAAAATGATTGAAATGCCTAAATATTCAATGATTTGCCATTAATCCAGTCTGGATTGAAGGTATCAATATAAAGGAGTCCAACCCACTAGCACAACTTAAACAAGGTTTATAAGAAAAAAAGATAAAGGTGGTGAACAGCAGTTCTGCAGTCATGGCTTCCATGCTGAGAAGAGACAGAGGTGGGACCTAACCAGGCCCTTATCAGTAGGCAGAGATGACATGATCCCACAGGTGTCCTCATGTTTCCTGAAAAAGTGATAATAAATATGATGAGAAGTGAGAATCTCAGCTGGAATTAGTGAAGAAATTAATATATCTGTCATAAAATGCTACAAATATTGGACTATTTGCTTTAAATTGTGACTACTGGTTGACCAGGAAAATCTTTAGTCGGGGGCAGTCTTTCTTGTGTTTTTTCATCCCTTCTCCCTCTGTTCTTTATAGAGAAGCAGTTAGAAATTTAGTGAGGACTCCATCAGGCCATTCCTTCTGTGTTATTACTGCTCAAGTTGACTGTTCACAACAGCTCAAAAACACCAACAGAAGTGGACATTTATTTCCTTAGAACTGAGTTCTGCTTTAATCCCATTAGTGAATGATTTTGTTGATCTGTTTTCACTCTAGACATCCCAAAGCAACATGTCTGTGAGAACAAGTTTTCTCCTGACCAGCAGCTCTCGAATCAAGAGAAGAACTCGGGTTTGGAACAGGAGGAACCAGAACCTCCACAGGTCAAAGAGCAACAGGAGGAACTCTGCATCAGTCAGGAGAGAGAAAAGCTGGTAGTGAAGCTGGAGGCTGATACCTTAATGGTGACTCCTACTGATGAGGACAATGATAACAGTGAAATTGAACCAAACAGGGAGCAGCTCCTGTCTCACAACTCTCCTGACACTGAGAGTCAAGTCCAGAGAGCAGGTAAGAATGTATACCCAGGATCAAGTAAACATGAAGAGCTAAAGCCAAAGAAGAGCATTCACAGAAACAGAAGTGACCGTAACAATGTAGAAAACTCTTCCTTGTCAGAGAATCAGTGTGATACTGACACTGGTGAAAAGTTTTTAAAATGTTCTGATAATGACAAAGATTGTAAAAATGAGTCCCAGAAAAAGAAACATCACACAGTTAACTCACATGTTTGTAACATATGTGGGAAAAGATTCAGGAATAAGAGGGATTTATCAGTTCATGAGAGAATTCACACAGGTGTGAAGCCATTTTTATGTGAAACATGTGGGAAAAGTTTTAATGAATGTGGTAATTTGAAAGTTCATCTAAGAATTCACACAGGTGAGAAGCCATTTTCTTGTGAAACATGTGGGCAGAGTTTTACTCAGTGTAATCACTTGAAAACTCACATGAGAATTCACACAGGTGAGAAGCGATTTTCTTGTGAAACATGTAGGCAAAGATTTAATGGCTGTCATAATTTGAAAGCTCACATGAGAATGCACACAGATGAAAAGCCATTTCCTTGTGGAACATGTGGGCAGAGTTTTAATAAACATGATGTTTTGAAAAGTCACATGACAGTTCACACAAGTGAGAAGCCATTTTCTTGTGAAACATGTGGGCAGAGTTTTACTCAGTGCGGTCACTTGAAAACTCACATGAGAATTCACACAGGTGAAAAGCCATTTTGTTGTGAAACATGTGGGCAAAGGTTTACTCAACACTGTAATTTGAAATCTCACATGAGAATTCACACAGGTGAGAAGCCATTTTCTTGCGAAACATGTGGGCAACGTTTTAGTCAATGTTATCAAGTGAAACGACACATGAGAATTCACACAGGTGAGAAGCCATTTTCTTGTGAAACATGTGGGCAAAGATTTAATCGACGTTGTACTTTGAAAGCTCATATAAGAATTCACACAGGTGAGAAACCATTTTCTTGTGAAACATGTGGGCAAAGATTTAATCAATGTAGTCATTTGAAACGACACATGAGAATTCACACAAGTGAGAATCTGTAGTCTTGCAAGAACTCTTTATACAAAGATATAGAGTGATGATAATTAAGTCAGTGGTGGTAATGCACCTGTAAGCTGGTTGCCAACCACCAATCCAATCTAAAAGAAGAAGAAGAAAATATGTGGGAAAGGCTTCATTCAGTGTTTTGATTTATCTCATGAGAACTCACAGTTGAGGTGCTGGTCCGGTAATGTCTGTAGATATTTATTTTCAGGATTAAGTCTGTTTTGTCTGAATGAATTGTTCTTTAAATTTCTGAGGTTTTAATGTAAATGTATACTTGATTTAAAAAAAATCTTATCAGATCATGTGCTTATTCACTCTGCTTTGGACCCTCAGATCTCTAATCTTTAATGTGCTGGATGCATGGACATCATTAGCATTTTTGATCAGGCGGGTATTGTTGTCAGGGTCTGCAGCGTCCTCCCCACCATAAAAATTAAATGTAGTAGATGCCATTTCCTACAATTGTGTATTTTAGTAGCTCATCAATTGATTGAATAGTTTATTTTGAACATGTGAATAATCAATTAAAATGGTAAACAACAAAAGTGCATTGTGAACTGATGAACAAAGGAAAAAAACACTGAAATGCCTTTCATATGTACATACAGTAAATGTGTGCATGCATTATGATTGTATCAATTTTTTTAGATTAAGAAGTTTTTAGTCAAGAAATACTGCAACTGTAAATATCTTTTTACCTATGGAAATAGTGATTTCTTCTATGATTTCTGTTAATACTAATGATGTAGACCAGTTTGCTCTAAATCCATATTGACTCAAGAGAGACATTTGTGTCAGTCTATAAACTTTTCTGATCCATCACTGAAGAGCTTTTCTAGAATTGTTGACAACTGTGTCAGAAGAGAAATCTGTGAAGTGTTTCTTACCACCAGATTTATATAATGGAATGACTTTTGTAGTTTTAATTTTATTAGGAAATTGTTCCATTTGGAGTGATAAGTTGAAGATGTGAGTTAGTGGAAATTCCCTCAATTACCTATTTCACTGTTTTCATATCTGTGCCATCACAATCACTTGATGTTTTGTTTAAACATTTATTAATAATATATTTTATTGTTCTTCAGTTGTTTAAATAAAGATTGAACTAAGATTTCTTTCTGTAAAATCAGTGTCATTTTTATCTGTTAAATAATGTACTGATCCCTGGGGACACCACACACAATTCCAAACATTTAGATTTATACTCTCACATCTTCATACACTACCGTTCAAAAGTTCGGGGTCACTTAGAAATTTCCTTATTTTTGAAAGAAAAGCACTGTTTTTTTCATTGAAGATAACTTTAAACTAATCAGAAATACACTCTAATATCTAATATACATTGCTAATGTGGTAAATGACTATTCTAGCTGCAAATGTCTGTTTTTTGGTGCAATATCTACATAGGTGTATAGAGGCCCATTTCCAGCAACTATCACTCCAGTGTTCTAATGGTACAGTGTGTTTGCTCATTGCGTCAGAAGGCTAATGGATGATTAGAAAACCCTTGTGCAATCATGTTAGCACAGCTGAAAACAGTTTAGCTGGTTAGAGAAGCTATAAAACTGACTTTCCTTTGAGCAGGTTGAGTATCTGGAAAAAATTATTATTTCAAATACAAATCATTATTTCTAACCTTGTCAATGTCTTGACTATATTTTCTATTCATTTTACAACTCATGGTGGTAAATAAGTGTGACTTTTCATGGAAAACACAAAATAATTGTCTGGGTGACCCCAAACTTTTGAATGGTAGTGTAAATTGTTTCCTGTTTGTTGAATAACTTCTGACCCAATTCAGAATCACCCCCCCTTATCACACATCTTAACAATGTATTTAATAATTCATGGTTATTATATTAAATATTTAATTTTAGATATTTTTGCCCCGGACAACATAGCTCCTGGGATCACGAGGGCACGCATGACCCCACCCCCAATAAGGTGACGATCCCTGGGGGATGTTGTAGGGCTGTCATGGTTGGCACGCCTCTGCAACATTGTGTGGAGATTGGGGACAGTACCTTTGGCATGGCAAACCGGGGTGGTGGTTCTTCTTTTTAAGAAGGGGGACTGGAGGGTGCGCTCCAACTTGAGAGGAATCATACTCATCAGCTTCCCTGGGAAGGTCTATGCCAAGGTACTAAAGAGGAGAGTCCGGCCATTGATCAAACCTCAGATTCAAGAGGAGCAATGTGGTTTTCGTTCTGATGTGGTAGATTGGAACAACTCTTTGCCCCCTTGAGAATCCTCAAGGGTTTGTGGGAGTTTGCTCAACCAGTCCACATGTGTTTTATGGATTTTGAGAAGGCATTCAACCACGTTCCTTGTGGTTTCTTGTGAGGGGTGCTGTGGGAGTATAGGCTATCGGGCTTGTTGCTACGATCTATCCGGTCTCTATACGACTGTTGTGAGAGTTTGTTCATATTGCCAACACTCAGTCGGACTTGTTTCTCTTGAGAGTTGGACTCCACCAGGGCTGCCTTTGTCACCGATCCTGTTCATAAATTTTATGGACAGGATTTCTAGGCGCGGCCAAGGAAAGGAGGGTGTCGTGTTCAGTGACCACAAGGTCTCATCTCTGCGGTTTGCGGATGATGTGTCCTTTTGGCTTCATCAAGTAATGACCTACAGTTCTTACTGGGATGGTTTGCTGCCGAGTGTGAAGTGGCTGGGATGAGAATCAGCACCTCCAAGTCTGAGTCCATGGTCCTCAACCAGAAAAGGATGGATTGTCCCCTCTGGGCTGGGGACGAACTCCTACCCCAAGTGGAGGAGTTTTAAGTATTGGGGTCTTATTCACAAGTGAGAAGAGGATGGAGCAGGAGACTGACAGACGGATCAGCGCAGCCTCTGCAGTGATGCTAACATTGTACCAGTCTGTCGTGGTGAAGAGGGAGTTGAGCTCTAAGGCAAAGCTGTCGATTTACCTGGTCAATCTATGTTCCTACCCTCACCTGTGATCATGAGCTTTGGGTAATGACCAAAAGAATGAGGTCGCAGATACAAGCGGCTGAAATGAGCTTTCTTTGTAAGATTGCTGGACTCAGCAATCTTACAAAGCAGCAATCTGGAGCTCAGTCATCTGGGAGAGGCTCAGAGTAGAGCTGCTGCTCCTCCACATCGAAAGGATCCAGTGTAGGTGGTTTGGACATCTGCTCAGGATACCTCCTGGACGCCTCCCACTTGATGTGTTTTGGGCACGTCCACTGGGAGGAGATCCCGGGGTAGACCCAGGACATGCTGGAGAGACGGTCTCCTAGCCTAGGCCTGGGAACGCCTTGGCATCCTCTCAGAATAGCTGGAGCAGGTGGCTGTGAGTAGTGTATATTTGATCTAAGATTGATAAGTCTCTTTGGAGCCAAATATTTAATTTTGCTTTACATTCATTACCTCCACCAAGGGAGGAGGGAATGGTTTTGCTGGTGTTTTGTTTGTCTGTCTGTCTGTTAGCAACATTACTCAAAAAGTTATGAATGGATTTTGATTAAATTTTCAGGAAGGGTGTGTAATAGCACGGGGAACAGATGATCAGATTTTGGTGATGATCTGAGTGTGTATACCTCCACCAAGAGCTTTGTTTGTTTTTGTGCAGTAGGATTACTTGAAAACTACCTGATGGATTTGGATGAAATTTTCACCAGAGGTGGTTCTTGGGCTTGAGATGAACCCATTGTATTTTGGTGGTGATCTGAGAATGCATACCTCCGCCAAGGCTCTTATCTTCTCACAGAGTGTTAGTAACAATACTCCAAAACTACTGGATGGATTTGAATGAAATTTTCACCAGAGGTGGCTCTTGGCCTACACACGAACCCACTACATTTTGGAGGTGATCCATGAGTACAAACCTCCACCAAGGCTCAATCTTCTTGCAATGGTTTAGCAGGATTACGCAAAAACTACTGGATGGATTTTGCTGAAATTTTCACCAGAGATGGTCCTTGGGCTGCAGAAGAACCCATTAGATTTTGGAGCTGATCTATGAGTGCATACCTCTACCAAGGCCCTATCTTGCAATGTATGGTGGGATAAAGGCAGGAAGGTATGGATGGACAAAAGGAAGGAAGGAAGGAGCCTTGGCAGAGGTATGCACTTTCTGATTGCTTTTCTAGTTATGTTTAGATTCTATGTTCACGGATTGACTTATTTTTGTCTCCTTCATAAGGTGAATACCCAGGTATTTTATTTCTGATTTAATAAGAACATGGCAAGTTTCTTTTAATGGTGAGCCATGAAGGACAAAAAGTTCACTTTTTTTTTAAATATAAGGTTAAACCTGAAGCCTTACAGAAACTCTGGATTTTTTCAATACTTATTGAGATTTGATGTTAATTTTTTTTTAGGAATAATGTTGTATCATCCGCCAGCTGGCTGATAATTTCTGTACCCACCACATTTAATCCTTTGATATCACTGCAGTTTTTAATATGGGTGGCTAGCATTTCAGTAGGTAATGTAAATAGATAGGGTAAAATGGGGCAACCTTGGGGGATTCCAACATCAACATTAAAACTTGGAGTGGAACCATTTGGGACAATGGCACAGCTAGTAATTTTCTTATACAGTCCATAGATCATGTTTCTAAATTTAATATCAAATCCAAAATATTCAAGTGTTGCTAAAATAAATGAGTGTTCAACTGAGTCAAAGGCTTTATAGAAGTCGAAGAAGAATATAAAGCCAATATCTTCTATTAGATCTCTGTCTTCTATGATGCCCATTACAAGCCTTATATTATTGTGTGTTGATCTTCCTTTTAGAAAGCCTGATTGTGTCTCTGCGATATTTAAAATTCCTGATGATTCCTGATGATTCCTGAGATGAAGGCAGGGAGGTATGGACAGATGGCTGGACAAAGGGAGGGATGGAAGGAGCCTTGGCAGATGTATGCACTCTCTAAGTGCTTTTCGAGTTACAATATTTATTCAGCTGCATTATAACATCTGATTCTTTTTTTGTCAAACAGCAGTAGAATTATTATCATTATTATTATTATTAGGTCACACACCTGCTGGACTCACACACCTGGAGAGAGGGAAGAGCAGAATACACACCCCTACATACCTTATACAACAGGGCCATAAAAAGGAACACTCATGTTCCAAGCCGTAACATAGCCATATACAGTATGTTGATTAAAATGAATTTCAGATTGTTGATGCTTATAATAAGAGTCAACCAGTGACTGTGCTCATCTGCCATATGTAAAACAATCTGGCGTTGAAAGTTTTTTTTTTTTTTTTTTTTTTTTTTATTTAAGTTTTTGTAAAGGGTATACAGGTCGTTACAGCAATGCATTGTTTACATTTTCATCACATGTTCCCTTATTTTCTGATATCTGACAACATTGGAAGATTAATTCTTACAACACCCCTTTTTTTTTTTTTTTTTTAAAGTGAAAGAAAAAGTGAAATTAAAGAGAAAAAAAACAAAAAACAAATAACAAAAAAAACCAAACCAGTAAAAAACAAACAAAAAGAAAAAGTAAGTAAATAAAGATAAAAGAGCATCTGAGTAGCGTTGGAACAAAGAGCGGAACCATTATTGAAATGGTATTTGTCAAAGATTAGATCTAATGGAAGACACATATGCGGTCCAGGGTTGCCAAAAGTTCATGAACCCATCCATGTCCTGTCTCAGTGCGAATGTCAACTTTTCCATCGAGTAAATGTCTTGGATCACGTTAGTCCAATCTTCAGGTGTAGGACAGTCCTTCAACATCCATTTTTTAGTTAGAGCTTTTTTGCTTGCCAATATTAAAACATTGAATAAGTATTTTTCTCCTCGTCTTTCCAGTGAGTCCGGTAGTAAACCCAAATACAAAGTTACAAAAGAAAAGGGAACTGTAATTTTGAATATTTTCCCCAATATTGTCTGTACCTTGGTCCAATATTGGTGGATAACTGGGCATGACCAAAACACATGAAAATGATTTGCAGTCTTTTCACCACACAAGCGCCAACAGTTCAATCCCTTATGGGTAAATTTGTTTTGTGCAGGTGTTCTGAAAAATCTTGTCAAGTTTTTCCATCCAAATTCTCTCCACTGCAGGGATGAGGTACTTTTCCATTGCTGTTTATTTAGCTTTTCCCATATTTCCAGTTGTAAAGTGAAATTCCCCTCTTTTTCCCATCTCTCTTTTATATAAGATGTGTTGTCTCCTTTTAAGTCTTGAAGACCTTGGTATATTTTAGAAATGTATCTGATCCCTGGGATCCCTTTATATGCCATTAAAAAGACCTTCAGAACACCTGACTGAGCCCTTTCCAAAACCTCCTTTTTAAGTATATTGTTTATGTGGTGTCTAAGCTGGAAGAACCTGTAAAGGTCTTGATTTATTAGGCCTTGTTTTTTCAAATCTTCAAAACTTCTTAAGATTTGCCCTTTAAAAAAATCGTAATATTTTATCAGCCCTTTCTCCTTCCACTTTTTAAATCTGGTGTCTGTTTTATTAGGAGTAAAGTCCTGATCATAGGCGATCCATTGCAGAAGTCGATAGGGCTCTTTAGTTTGATTCTCTCTGACTATGTTAAACCAAATTTTTAGCGGGGTCTCTATCCACGGGTTAGTGTTATTCAAAAGCTTAGGTAAGGCATTGTTCCCTATTATCGCCTGTAGGGGGATGTCACTTGTTATTTGGCATTCGATCTCCTTCCATTGTGCAGTGTAGACTGGGTTACATATCTCTACTAAAGTTGAGGCTGCACGGTGGCGCAGTGGTTAGCACTGCGGCAGCACAGTTTACCCTTGGCCGGGGGATTGTGGGGATCGTGGGATCGTGGGTTCGATCCCAGCCCCCGACCAACAGTGATCTGTGTGGAGTTTGCATGTTCTCCCCGTGTTGCGTGGGTTTACTCCGGGATTTCTCCGGTTTCCTCCCACATGCCAAAAACATGCATGTTAGGTTAACTGGCTGTTCTAAATTGTCCCTAGATATCTGTTTCCTATAGGCCCTTAGAATAGAGGGTTAGTATTAATGAAAGCGCTTTGAGTGGTCTTTGTGACTAGAAAAGCGCTATATAAGTGCCGGTTAGTTAGTAGTTAGTTAGTTTTAATTTGTGCGGCTTTAAAGTAGTCCCTGATATTTGGCAGTGCGAGCCCACCTTTGTCTTTGTTTAGCTGTAGGGTTCTATATCTGATTCTAGGTCTCTTGCCCTGCCATATGAATCTTGAGATCCTTCTGTCCAGCTCCTGCCATGTTTTTTTGGGAGGTTCTACCGGTATTGTTTGGAAAAGGTATAGAAGACGTGGAAGTATATTCATTTTGACTGCTTCAATTCTTTGTGCAGTACCCAAGAATGGTATCATATTCCATCTTGCTAGGTCAGATTTTATTTTTGTCACCAGTGGATCATAGTTTAGTGATATAATTTTGTTGAGTTGTTTCGGGATATTGACCCCCAGATATTTCATAGATTCCGACTCCCAGTTAGTTTTGAGTTTGCTTAGTGAATAATGATTTAGGTCATAGTTGAATGTTAAAACTTGGGTTTTATGCATGTTTAATTTGTACCCCGATAAATCTCCATACTCTGAAAAAACTGAGGCTAGTTCTGGTAAAGAAGTGTCCGGCTGCCCTAGGTATATTAAAATGTCATCAGCAAAGAGTGCTATTTTATGTTCCTTCTGACCAAGTGTAATACCTTGAATTTTTTGGTTTTGTCTTATCCATTGGCTCAGAGGTTCTATGAAGATTGCAAAGAGCAGTGGAGACAGGGGGCAGCCCTGACGACATCCTCTTTCCAGTTCAAAAGATGATGATAAATTACCGTTAATCCTTATTTTAGCTGTTGGTTTTTTATATAATGCCTGTATAGTTCTAATGAAGTTGTTATGAAAATTGAAACTGGATAAGATTCTATATAGAAAAGACCAGTCAACCGAATCGAATGCTTTTTCAGCATCTAATCCCAATATGACTGCATTTAAGTTATATTTTTTTATATGATGAATTATGTGTAAAGTGCGTCGAATGTTGTCTTGTGTCTGTCTTTGTCTTATAAAACCTGTTTGGTCTAAATGAATTAGGTCTGTCAGTATATTTTCTAACCTTTTGGCAAGGATAATGGTAAAAAGCTTATAGTCCTGATTTAGTACACTGATTGGTCTGTAGTTGGAGCACTCTAGTTTATCCTTTTCAGGTTTAGGTATAACTGCAATGACCCCTTCTCTCCAGGAGGGGGGGGATTTCCCCTGTGTGGAGGACATAATTAAATGTTTTCAGGAGGAGAGGAGATAGTTGCTGTTTAAAGGTTTTGTACCACTCTGCTGTATAGCCATCAGCTCCTGGGGATTTGTTAGCTTTAAGTTTCATAATTGCTTTTTCCAATTCTTTAGGATGTATTTCTGACAGTAGTGTTTTATTTTGTGACTCCGTAAGTTGGGGAAGGTTTAATGTGTTTAGGAATGCCTCGGATGCGTTTTTATGTTTTTTGTGGGAGTATAAGTTCTTATAGTAATTCTCAAAGTTTTTAAGAATATCCTGAATTCTGAATTTTATTTCCTTTGATACTGGGTCTCTGATTTTGTAGATTGCTCTTTCTGTTTGATGTTTTCTCAATTTATAGGCTAGCAATTTTGCCGATTTACTGCCTGCTTCATAGTATTTTTGTTTCAGAAATGTAAGTTTCTTCTGGATTTCTATTGTGTAGATCTCATTTATTTGGTTTTTAATTTCCTTAATCTTGAGCGAGTCAGTAGAATGAGTGTTGCCTTTGTGTTCTTTTTCTAGGTTCCTAAGTTCTGACTCTAATGTGGATAGTTTTTCTTGTCTTAGTTTCTTTTGGGTTGCCAGTTTTGCAATAGTCTTTCCTCTTATTACAGCTTTGCATGCATCCCACAGTATTAAAGGGGATACTTCTCCATTATCGTTATCTTCCAAATATCTGAGAATATCTGATTCCAATTCATCTTTCAATGGTCCTTTCAGGACATTTGAATTTAACCTCCAAGAAAATGTATTATTTGTGTATTTTTGGATATTTAAGTCCATGTAGATCGGACTGTGGTCGGAGAGATCCATCAGTCCTATTTTACATGTTTTTACTCTTCCAATGTCTCTATTAAACATAAAAAAATAGTCAATCCTTGAGTAAGATGAATGTGGAGTTGAGTAAAATGTATAGTCTTTTACACTGGGGTTGAGTTCCCTCCACACGTCACAGATTCCCAATTCTTTTAGTAGCATCCGAGTCTTCCTGTTTTGGGTGTTATTTTGATGTGGGGAATTACCAGAAGCATCCCAGTATGGATTCAGTCTAAGATTGAAGTCCCCACCACATATCACTAAACCTTGAGCTTTAGTTATCATTAGGTCGAATACATTTTTATAAAATTTCCAGTTAGCCCCTGGGGGAGCATACACATTCAGCAGGGTGATATCTTCTCCCTCTAGCCGCCCAGTTACCAAACTGTATCTCCCTTCTTTATCTTTGTGTTCTGATTTTTTTTCAAATGTAATTTTGGTTGATATCAATGTCGCTACTCCCCTCCTCCTCCCTGATTTATATGAAGATGAAGAGATCATTTTAAACCCTTGTCTACTGAGTTTATTGTGTTCCACGTCTGTTAGGTGGGTTTCTTGTAAAAATATTATTCCTGCTTTGTCTTTTTTCATTTTGCCTAGAATCTTGGATCTTTTAACTGGATTCAGGATTCCTTTTACATTATATGAAATTATTTTGGTTACACCCTGTTTCTCCATTGTGTTGTTTTGTTTAGTATAACTGTGTGGTGGCCCTCTTTTGTGCTACTCAGAAACTGAAAGAACATTAAAAACAAGAAAAACATTAAGAACATAGTGTAAAAAACTTTTAAAACAAAAAGCTGTCATAAGAACTTCCTGAGCTGAGGTCTTTTTAAAGACCCTGTAAGAGCCTTGATGGAGTGAAGGCCCTGAGGGAAATTCCTCAAACTCTGTTACGTGTTGAGGGCCCTCTCTTACCACTGAAAGTAGTCCCATGCTTTTAACGTGAGTTTCAGAACCCAATCCAAACTTGTAATGATTTTTTTTTTCCTTTTATGCCTAAACCCTGTGAAATTGTGTGCACCCTCCCACCCCCATCACATCAAACATTCACGCAAAAACAGTATTTGTTAGTATGAGGAGAACATGTGGATCATTGTCACATTTCTATTTTAACAAGTGTTTTTTTTTTTTTTTTTTTATTACAAAGACTTATTTGTTTCAAATAATATGAAATGTTTTACCACATGCTGAATATGCATCTCCTTTAATGTTTGTTACCTTGTATGAGGGGGGTTGGATGTGCGGATTGATTCAAGAGAAAGGAAAAAAAAAAAAAAGGTCGCTATTCCAACCTGAAAACGGATAGTTTATCCGCGACGCTCTGGTGCTGGGTTTCCCGCTGCTGGTCCGTGGATTTTGAGGGTCTTTGTGTTGTCCATGTTTGCGCTTTGATCTTCTCACTCGGGTCTGCTGCGGGTTTAAATACCGTTACCGGGAGCCCTCTTTTCGCCATGTCAGCTGTTGCTTCTTCCGCCGAATTATAGAGACACGTTTCATCGCCGTAGAAGACCCTTAACTTCGCAGGAAATGGTGTCTGAAAGCGCAATTTCTTCTCTCTTAACACCTTTTTCGCGTCATTGTATTCCCTGCGCTTTTTAAGGACCTCCGGGGCGTAATCGTGTTCCACGTAGACTTTTCTCTCCTGGTACATAAATCCT
Organism: Pholidichthys leucotaenia; assembly: GCA_020510985.1. Lineage (NCBI taxonomy): Eukaryota > Metazoa > Chordata > Actinopteri > Cichliformes > Pholidichthyidae > Pholidichthys > Pholidichthys leucotaenia. The sequence goes on from CM035840.1 coordinate 114,950,683, forward strand.
TTTTTCTGCCAGGCCAGTCTTACAACCTCTTGTTTTATTTTGAAATTGGAAAATCTTACCAACACCGAACGTGGGGGCGCTTCCGCCGCCGGCCTAGCGGCTAATGAACGATGTGCCTTTTCTATCTTCAAGTCGGTGGTTTGTGGAATATCCAATTTCTCTCTTAGTAAGGATTCCACGCATTCTGCCATTGAGTTAAAACCATTTTCGGTTCCTTCTATCAGACCATGAATTCTTATGTTGTCTCTTCTTAGTTTTCCTTCTTGGTCGGTTAGCTTAGCCTCTATAGCTGCTTGTCTTTTGCGTAGGTCTAGCACAGAATCTTCGAGCACTTTTATTCGATCCTCTGTTTCCAAGATTCGGTTCTCGGCCTGGTCCACTCTGCTGTTTGTCCTTTTCAATTCTTCTCTGAATTCCCGAAATTCGGCCGTAACTTCTCGGCGAAATCGTCGTAGCTCCTCAAATAGTGATTTCAGGCTAACCCTTTTGTTAGCTATCACCAGTTCCTCGTCTTCTGAACGGAGATCTTCCAGTTCAGATTCTCCGGCCGATACGTGTCCTGGCCTGGAGAATTTCAGTTTCTTCTGTTTTCCTTTAGACATGATGATTTTGTCTTTTGATTTTCACTCCTCCAAAAATCCGTTAAGTTTGATTTTCAAGGTGTTATCCTGGATTGGGTCTGAGAGCTTCAGTGTTAAGCTGCAGTCGCCATGGCGTCCCGGCGTTGAAAATTTTTAAGGAGGTTTGCGACCCCTGCTGACCTAGAGGTGCCATGACTGAAATAAACATTGTCTCGACATTGCTGAGACCAAAATACAATGTCTTCATTCTTAGAATGTTTTATCCGTCCATCTTCTACTGCTTTTCCGGAGGGCCGGGCTACGGAGGCAGCAGTTCAAGCAGAGAAGCCCAGACTTCCCTCTCCCCAGCTACCTGTTCCAGCTCTTCAGAGAAGATACCAAGATGTTCCCAGACAGGCTGGGAGACTTAGTCTCTCCAGCGAGTCATGGGTCTGCCCTGGGGTCTCCTCCCAGTGGGACATGCCCGAAACACCTCAAGTGGGAGGCGTCCAGGAGGCGTCCTGATCAGATGCCCATACCACCTCAACTGGCTCCTTTCAATGTGGAGGAGCAGCGGTTCTACTCTGAGCCTTTCCTGGATGACTGAGCTCCTCACCCTCTTTATAAGGGTGAGTCCAGCAATCCTACGAAGAAAGCTCATTTCAGCCACTTATATCTGCAATCTCATTCTTTCGGTCATTACCCAAAGCTCATGACCATAGGCGAGGGTAGGAACGTAGATTGACTGGTAAATTGACAGCTTTGCTTTAGAGCTTAGCTCCCTCTTCACCACAACAGACCGATACAACGTCCACATCACTGCAGATGCTGCTCCGATCCGTCTGTCAGTCTCTCGCTCCATTCTCCCCTCACTCATGAATAAGATCTCGAGACACTTAAACTCCTCCACTTGGGGCACAAGCTTGTCCCCAACCTGGAGAGGACAATTCACCTTTTTCCGATAGAGGACCATGGACTCTGACTTGGAGGTGCTGATTCTCATCCCAGCCACTTCACACTCAGCAGCAACCTGTCCCAGTAAGACCTGTAGGTCATTGCTGGATGAAGCCAACAGGGCAACATCATCTGCAAACAACAGAGATGAGATCCTGTGGTCATCAAGCATGACACCCTCCATTCCCTGGCTGCGCCTAGAAATCCTGTCCATAAAAATTATGAACAGGATCTGTGTCAAAGGGTAGCCCTGGTGGAGTCCAACTCCCACTGGGAATGAGTGTTGGCAATATGAACCAAACTCTCACAACAGTCGTATAGAGACCGGATAGCTCCTAACAACAAGCCCAATACTCCATACTCCCGAAGCACCTCCCACAAAAAACCACGAGGGACATGGTTGAATGCTTTCTCCAAGTCCACAAAACACATGTAAACTGGTTGGACAAACTCCCATGAACCCTCGAGGATTCTCGAGAGGGTAAAGAGCTGGTCCGATGTGCCACAGCCAGGACGAAAACCGCATTGCTCCTCCTGAATCTGAGGTTTGACCAACAGCCGGACTCTCCTTTCCAGTACCTTGGCATAGACCTTCTCATTGAGGCTGAGGAGTGTGATCCCTCTAAAGTTGGAGCACAACCACCGGTTGCATTTTTTGAAGAGAGGAACCACCCCCCCAGTTTGCCATGCCAAAGGCACTGTCTCCGACCTCCACGCAATGTTGCAGAGGTGTCAACCATGACAGCCCTACAACATCCAGGGCCTTGAGGTACTCAGGGCGAATCTCATCCACCCCTGGGGCCCTTCCACTAAAGAGTTTTTTAACCACTTTAGCGACCTCAGCCCCTGTGATGGGCAAGTCATCCCTCTCATCCACAAGCCCTGCTTCCTCTGTGGAAGGCGTGTCAGTGGGATTGAAGAGATACTTGAAGTATTCCTTCCACTGCCCAACGATACCCACAGTCGAAGTCAGCAGCGCCCCATCCGCACCATACACAGGTTACAGGGAGTTGCTTCCCCCTCTTGAGCCGCCACACAGTTTGCCAGAATTTCTTTGATGCCGACTGAAAGTCTTGTTCTATGTCCTCACCGAACTCCTCCCACACCCGGGTTTTTCCTTCACCAGCCACCCAAGTTTCAGTCCGCTTGGCCTGCCAGTACACCTCAGCTGCTTCGGGAGTCCCACAAGCCAACCAAGCTTAAGAGGACTCCTTCTTCAGCTTAATGGCCCCCCTCACCACTGGTGTCCACCACTTGGTTCTGGGGTTGCCACCACAAGATGCACTGACGACCTTGCGGCCACAGCTCTGGCCAGCTACTTCAACAATGGAGGTGGAGAACATGGCCCATTCAGACTCCATGTCTCCAGACTCCCTCGGAATGTGGTTGAAGTTCTTCCGGAGGTGGGAGTTGAAGATCTCCTGGACAGGGGCCTCAGCCAGATGTTCCCAGCACACCCTCACTACACGTTTGAGTCTACCAGGTCTGAATGGCATCCTCCCCTGCCATTGGATCCAACTCACCACCAGGTGGTGATCAGTTGACAGCTCTGCACCTCTCTTTACCCGAGTGTCCTAGACATATGGTCGCAGGTCTGATGACACGATAAGAAAATTGATCATCAACCTGCGACCTAGGGTATCCTGGTGCCAGGTGCACATATGGACACCCTTCTGCTTGAACATGGTGTTCGTTATTGATGAACTGTGGTTAGCATAGAAGTCCAATAACTGAACACCATTCGGGTTCAGATCGGGCAGGTCGTTCCTCCCAATCACCCCACTCCAGGTTTCTCTGTTGTTGCCCACGTGCACATTGAAGTCCCCCCAGGAGGACAGTATTTCTTGTAAGAAAATAAAATGAGCATTTTCCCCTTTACAGAATAAGAAAAAGCTTTTTCTTTTTGTTAGGTCTCTTAAGCCCCTTGCATTAAGATAAAAGAGGTCATTTAATGATTTGGAACATACAACAACAACAACAAAAACAAGAATGAATTGCCTGAAATTAACAGATTATAGTGTTCTCAAGTTACCAACTTGACCAACTATAGACCAAACCAACTATAGATTTGTAGTAGCAAAACCCTGAGAATATGATTGATTTTGGAACATGTGTGCATGTGGGACCAGTCATACTATGGAGTGACTCCCTGACCATTGATGAAGGCATAGGGACCTCAGAACATAGTCTTATGTCTTTCTTTCCTTGCTTGTTCCATTTTTGGCTAGACGGCATTTCTTACCTCTTTATCTTCTTTGGTGAGATCTTCAGCAAATTGGATATTGAGGTCTCTGCAGACAGGGTGGTGTTTCATTGCTCGCCAGAGTTCATCTCTGTAGATCCTTCCTGTGAACTGTATGATGATCTGCTGAGGGTGGTTGGTGGTGTTTGGACAGAGTCGGTGAACAGAATCCAGGATAAAGTCCATCTTGTCCTTCCAGTGTGGAGTGATCTTTTTGATTATGCTTGCAATGAGATTACGAGTGTTTTCATTTTTTTCCTCTTTAAGACCATTTAGTCTTAAATTCCATCTTCTTTTGTATTGTTCTAGTTCAGCTGCTTTACTTCCAAGCTCTGTTGTCTTTCTCTCCAGTGCTATGTTTGTCTCCTTAAGGTGAATTACTGCATTTTCCAATTTCTTGATATTTTTTTCTTGGCATTCTTGAATTTCATCAGAGTTGAATTCCACAGCTTTGACAATGTTGGCCATGGCTAATGTGTTCTGTTGTACTTTGGCTTTGAGGTAAACTATCAAATCCTCAAGAGAGTTGACTGCAGCAAGAATTTTAGCATTGGAGACTTGCTCCATGTTGTTGTTAACCTTTGCATTTTCGTCGGACTTAATCTTTTTTGGGGGTGCTGGAGGTTTTACAGGTGAAGTTAGAATATTTTTAATGCCTTTAAGGCTGGTTTCCATGTCTTCTTGGGTACAGTAGTCATGGGAAGAGAGCACTTTAGCTTTAGCATTAGCGATAGCTTTGGACATAGTTTTGTTCATGTTTGTAATGCAATAGTCACTGGAGTAAAACCGTCTTCTTGCCAGGGCCCTGCAAATCTTGGTGTGTCTTTAGTATGTGATAGAAATGTTCTTATTCATGAATATTGGTCCAAAGAGGGTTTGCGCTGTAGCAAGATTATAGCACATCAGCTCCCTCCGCCATCTTACCTCAACCCCTGCCCAGGAGTTTAATAACAGTCAGTAGTAAGCCTAAGTCACACCCCCTCTACTTCCACACATGGGATGTTAAATCGGAACAAATCTCTATTGAAATGAATGCCAAGAGCAAAATTATCTTTTGATCCCAATGGAATTTTGCTACAAGTTACACATATGATGTTTGTCAGTTTAAAAGATAATTATCCATAAACGGTGTAGGTTGTTGTCTAACTGTGAAAGTATAAGGTTGTGAAAATATGTAAATTAATAACTACAAACACAGAGATTTAAACTATGTCACGTTTTCAAAGAGTGCCCAGAGGAAGTAACTAGTAGTCCTCTGGATCAGCTCCAGCTTGTGGTGTTCAAAAACCACACTTGGGTTCAGCACCGTCGACACAGCCAGCTAGTGACGTCATCACGCCAACTTATACTGTAAATGTAAGAGACGGCCATTTTGCAGACTCCTTTTGGTTCTCTTTCTCCTCGCTTGACATCTTTGTACCACTTTAACCAGATTTTGTAATAAAGTTCATATTCCCAGCAAGACATTCTCTGTTGGTTCCTTCGACATTTTCCAGATATGACACTTGGCGACAAGAGTAAACTATGGAAGCGTGTTTAAGGCCACTACAGCTGTTACTGGAAACCCCTGGTGAGCCGCCCGTACAGTGGCCACACTAGCTTGATGCTTTTGAAACCTGCATATCAGCATTGGACCTGGGCAAGCTAGACAAGGTGCGGAAGCGAGCTTTACTGGTTCACAATCTGGGCATAGAAGGCCAATGTATTTTCTACAAGCTAGGACCAACAGAAACATTTGCTGAGTCAGTCGAACTGCTAGCTAGCTACTTTGCCACACCTGACAACGTGTTGGTGCTGCACATTAGGTTTCATCGACAGCAACAGAAGACCAGAGAGATGATGCAACAATTCATCACAGACTGTCGCCACCTAGCTAGCATGTGCAAATTCGGTTTGTTGGAGGATGAAATGGTGTGGGACCAGTTGGCTGAGCACACTAGCAACCTGTGGCTGCAGGAAAATATGCTAATGACGCTAAACAACATGACACTTGCCAGGACCATTGAGCTAGCGTTCCAGCTAGAGGCCGCCAACAGGTTAGCATCAGAGCTAGGTGTACAGCAGCAACAACAACAGCCAAGCCAGACACTGCTAACACACGAGTGTAACAATATGTGATTAATCATTATGATCAGGTATAAAAATTATTTAATTTGTATTAATATATTGGGACCTGAGATGAACTCTGGGTGCATACACACAGTAAAAGTTAATAAACACTCGTGGTGCACCAGCTCCTCTCTAAGGAGCAATTTTATTCTTTAACTTTACTTAATAACTGTTTAATCACTCAATAAATTAATTAACAATCAGTCTCAGGATTTTAGTGAATTCGATACTGGGGACTTTGAAACCAGACTCAGAATGAAAAATTCCCAACAACTTCTCTCATTTTCATATATTTATTAAATCAAATGATTATTAAAAGACATTGCAGAGATTTCATTAACTATGAAATTAAACTTGTAAATGATAGATTAACACTGTGAACGTTTGCAGAACCAGGGTTAAAATGCAAGCTGAATTTAGATCAGTTTGAAGTTACAGATTATGGAAAACATAACGCAAATTTATGGGGAAAATTAAAATAATTATATAGAAAAATTCTGGATTACTCTAAAGAAAATGAAAACAGAATTTTAATAAAAGAAGGGTTATGTTAATTGCTCTTTAAATTTGCATCTTATTAAATATTGAATTATTCTCAAATCTCAGACGTTTGATTCAGCAGATGAATAAAGAAGATGCAGCTCATGTGATTCCTTGTTGAAGCTGAAGTTGAAGAGTTCTTTCGTCGTCCTCGTGAAGCTTTCGATGTAAATAAGTGCCAACTGAATATTTGACCTGCAAATATTCGGCGGTACAGCAACTTTTCCAGGCTATTGTCACAAGATGAGGCTTTGTGATGTGTTTGATCACAAGGGCTGAGATACAGTGTGATGGCGTTTTCTTTCTCGTGGTGTGTCGAATTGTTCAGCTGCGTAATGGCGCTGTGTCGCCTCCTTCTTCATTGGCAAGCGGCTTTCCCAGGGAATTTGAGAATAATTACAATATCTAATCAAATAGCAAGGTTAAATGACTTCTGTGCCCTTGGTGGAGATGAATATGAACTTCTAGTGTGTAAGTTGGTCAAATAAAAACTAAATTAAAAATAAAGTCAAGATTAAAAATGGTGAGTTTAAAGAAGGTTTAACAAGAAAAAGTTATAAAAATAAACGTCCAGAAATGGAGTTTGACTCCAAGTTTAGAATTTGAGCTCAAGAAAGAAAGATTAGTTCCTAGACATTTAAAGAGAAACAAGAAACACGTGGGAGAATTGTCCTTTGTTCTCCGATGGTGCTGTGCAGTCATCTGGTGTGAAGAAGAAGAAGAGGAAAAAAGAGACAAAAACGGCAGAAAGAGGGCATCGTTTCCTTTTTATCTGGGGAAACTTTTGCGGGCCTCCATGATTGACAGGAGCTCAGACCAATAGCCTCCATGAAACATATGACAAGCAATTGGATTGACAATGATAGGATTAGTGGTTTAGTAGTTATTCACGAAAATGGCATTTTGATTAATGGCAGTTTTCTTGTGGACGGTGATCCGGATCACCACCAAAATGTAATCATCTGTAGGATACCCCATTTCTGACAATCTGTGAAAATTTCATGAAAATCCGTCTGTAACTTTTTGAGTTATCTTGCTAACAATCAAACAAACAGACAAACAGACAGACAGATAGACAAACCAACACCGATGATCACATAACCTCCTTGGCGGAGGTAATAAAAGATGCAGTCCATATGTTTGACCACAAGATGGAGGCAGTTTTCGTCTGCACTCCCGGTAGAGGAAACCCAGTGACATCACTCGGAGAGTCCAGGGTCTCTACTCTAAAATGGCGGCTACAGGGAACTTGCTTTAAGTGGACTTAAGATGGTGGCTAAGGTGACTCCCTCTTAATGCCTTCAAAATGGCATCTGCACGCTGACTCTGCTCATGCACAGTTTTTCATGCACAGCCTGTCGGTCACGCGCGCGACTGTGAGCGTGCACTTGACACGTGGATGCGGGCGCGAGTCTATCGATAAAACCATGCGTTTAAAACCACGAGTTTTAATCGCCAACTTTGCTTTATTCATGCACAAATAATCTTACCCTTTTAATTCCGGGTATAGTTTAGTGCTACTCCCAAGCAGTTTATTCAGTGACTGATCAGCTGTGTCCAGCCTAATCTGACATCACCGAACACTTGCGGATACAGAACTGGTCAGTTTAATTCGTCCCACCGGGATAATTTGCCGGGAGGTTAAACTGACGAGTAAACAGAGCGATTTTCTTCACGTTTCTGTCACTCTAGGCCTTTTTTTTTTAAATTATTCAGCGTGCAATCATGCTTCTTAAGCATGCATTAGACAACAAGTGAGTGACTGAACCAGTGGGGTGGGGCGTTCTATCTCTCCCCCCCCCCGTCAGCACGCACACACACACACACACACACACACACACACACACACACACACACACACACAGTAGTGATCAGGGAGAGTGGGCCGAATTCCCCCTCCCCCTCGTGACACAGAGAGAATGGCTGTAGCTCAGCTCTGCACAGACAAATGCACCACCTGTGGGGAGCCTTGAATAACGAAACTGAATTGCATTTAATTCAAGTTTATTTCAAGCAACCATTCCCACAGTCTGCTCTCATTCTTGAGCAGCGAACAAAGAGGAGGAAACACACCAAAGTCCTCGCCTTTAAACATTCTCACATAAAGAAATCTCCCTCGCAGGGGAGGTCACACATCTCCATCATAATCCTTTTATTCACATTCATAATCCCTTTATTTACATTACTCCCCCCTCTCTCCTCTCGAGCCTCCCAGGTCAGGGAGTCTACTGTCCACACCTATTGTCTTCTCTTGCTGTCCACCGCAGGTGTCCTAGACTGCGTCTCGTGTCCTAGGCTCTGCGTCTCCTTCATCGTGAGGTTAAATCACATATGTGCTGTCAGCATATCTCTCATATGTCCAACATGTACATGCACAACTACACAGCCATATAACCCCCCCCCCCCCCCAAACGATGAAGAACGGACTATTCCCTAAAATTCAATAACATGTTACTGACTACTGTATAATCAACATCAACATTCAGTCTGTGCGCCGCCTGGGCTTCAACCGTCTGCCGAATCTGCTGTGAGTTGGCCCCGCCTTGCCTGCGGCGCCTTTCTGCTCCGGCTCTGTTGACTGAGGGAGAGAGTGATTATTTGCCCCCTGCGGGGGCCTGCCTCGTCGAGGCGCCCTTGCGACCGGTACAGACCCGTCCTTCATGACAAAAGCAGGTTTTAGTCTGTCAATACTGACTGTCTCTTTTCTGTCTCCAAAATCTAGCACAAATTGCTTATCACCTGCCTCCAGCACTCGAAATGGCCCTTCGTAAGGTGGTTTGAGTGTTGCTTTTAGGGCTTTACGCCTGACAAAAATGAACTCAGCATTTTTCAAAGCTTTGGGGACGAAAACTCGTGGAAAAGCGTGATGAACCGGACCCGGAAGCTTGTCTGCTCCCGTGCCAACTAACGGTCCCAGAGCCGGGACAGGTGGGGGCTCCGGGTGCTCTGGTAAAAACTCGCCTGGCAGCCTAAGAGGTTGTGCAAACACCAGCTCCGCTGGGGAGGCGTCTAAGTCCTCTTTGGGCGCAGAACGCAACCCTAATAAAACCCATGGTAGTTTATTTACCCAATCTGCATCCGTGAGTGACGCTCTGAGTGCTGCCTTCAAAGACCTATGAAAACACTCGCATAAACCATTAGCCTGAGGGTGGTAAGCCGTAGTGCGGTGAATTTTGGCTCCCAAGCCGTTGGCCATCGCTGACCACAGCTCAGAGATGAATTGAGGTCCTCTATCGGACGTAATGTCTGACGGAACCCCGAAGCGCGCCACCCAAGCCGTTAAAAAAAACGCGAGCCACCTCCGCGGCCGTGGTCGTCGCCAGCGGGACCACTTCCGGCCAACGTGTGGTTCGGTCCACCATTGTCAAAAGATGCGTGAACCCCTGTGATGCCGGTAGGGGGCCCACGAGGTCGACGTGCACGTGGTCGAACCTTCTGGCTGGAATGCGAAACGGTTCTAACGGGGCTCTTGTGTGCTTGTGAATTTTGGCCCGTTGACAGGACATGCAGGTTTTTGCCCATTCCTTCACGTGCTTGCGCAGACATGGCCAAACAAACTTTCCCGCTACCATTTTCACCGACTCGCGCACCCCCAGGTGCGCCAGTGAGTGGACCGAGTCAAAAACACGGTGGCGCCACGCGGCCGGAACTACCGGACGCGGGCGCCCCGTCGACACATCACAGATCAGGGGGGGCATACCGGTTTGTAAACACTTGCTCTCCAGCCTTAACCCTGTTGGTCAAGACTGGAGCGCGCGCACGTCTGCGTCCGCCTCCTGGTCCGCTGCCATGGCTGCGTAATCTATACCCACGTGCACCGGGGCTGCGCGCGCCACCGCGCCGCTCTCCTGCGGCGCGGTCACGGTGGCCCGTTCTGCCTCTGCGCGCGGTGGAGTCGTGACCGCGCGCGAGAGACAATCTGCTACTACATTGAATTTGCCCGCAACGTGCCTAATGTCAGTGGTAAATTCTGAGATCGCGGCCAGCTGCCTCTGCTGCCTGCCTGACCACGGGTCTGAAATTTTGGCCATGGCGTATGTGAGCGGCTTGTGGTCCACATAAGCGGTGAAGCACCATCCTTCCAGCCAGAACTGGAAATGACGAATAGCCAAATGCAGCGCCAGCAGTTCTCTGTCGAACGTGCTGTATTTTCGCTCAGCCGCGCTTAAGGATTTGCTAAAGAAAGCCAACAGCTGCCAAACTCCGGCGACCTGTTGCTCAATAACGGCCCCTATGGCTAAATCTGAAGCGTCTTTTGTCAGCGCGATACGTGCTGCCGGATCTGGGTGGGCCAGGAGCGCAGCGTCAGCCAAGGCTTTTTTTACCTCTGTGAACGCGCGCTCCCACTCTGGGGACCATTCGACCGCCTGGGTTGGTTTTTGCTTTTTGAGCGCGGCATATAACGGTTGCATGATTTGAGCTGCGTGGGGCAGGAATTGGTTATAAAAATTCACCATCCCCAAGAATTCCTGCAGTGATTTGACCGTTTGTGGTCGGGGAAAATCCGCTACCGCGCGTACTTTATCTGGTAACGGAACCGCTCCCTCTGGGGAGACGTGGTGACCCAAAAAATCGATCTGCTCGACGCCGAACTGGCACTTGGTTGGGTTAATTATTAAGCCGTGCTCTCCCAGCCTTCTAAAAACTGCTGTGAAGTGCTTTTCGTGTTCGTCCTCTGAAGTACTTGCGACCAAAATGTCGTCGAGGTACACAAGCACGAAAGGGAGATCGCGTAACACGGCATCCGTCATCCGCTGAAACGTTTGCGCCGCCCCTTTGAGACCAAACGGCATGCGTAAAAATTCGAAAAGTCCGAACGGGGTTATTACCGCTGTTTTAGGAATGTCCTCCGGTTGGACTGGGACTTGGTGATAGCCGCGAACCAGATCAATCTTTGAAAAAATACGCGCCCCCGCCAGGTGCACCGAAAAGTCCTGAATGTGCGGGATGGGATAACGATCGTGCGCCGTAGCATTGTTTAGCCTGCGGTAATCGCCGCACGGTCTCCAGGAGCCATCGGCTTTCGGTACCATGTGCAGCGGCGAAGCCCACGGGCTTTTTGACCTACGAACGATGCCCAGCCTCTCTAGGCTGGCGAACTCCTCGCGCGCTATAGCGAGCTTAACTGCATCCAAGCGCCGAGCCTTTGCAAACACGGGAGGGCCAGATGTAGGGATAAAATGCTCCACCCCGTGTTTCGCGACCGTCGCTGAAAAAGTGGGCACAGTGAGCGCTGGAAATTGGGTGAGGAGTGTGTGAAACTTACCACCTGCTGTAGCGACGTGGGTCTGTACTGGTGGCGGGGACACTCGAGCTGAACAGGGGAGAGAGTAAAAAGAGAGTGCATTTACCAGCCGTCTATTAGCAAGATCAACTAACAGATTGTGTGAGCACAAAAAATCCGCGCCCAACATGTTGAAACTCACCGCCGCTATTACAAAAGTCCATTCATATGTGCGGCCATGTAAGCATAAAGGCAAGGTCCTTTTCCCGTAGGTGTTGATGCTCGCCGCCGTAGCTCTGCTACTGCGGGGTCCAGCCACCCGGTCCGCGTATGTTGGGGTGATGAAGCTCACTTGGGCTCCGGTGTCTATGAGGAACTCTCGTCCGGAGCTCGTATCCGTGATGTAGAGCAGCTTGTTGCCTTCTCCAAGAGTCGAAGCTGCTAGCGACCCCCGGTCTTGCCGTTTCCCGAACTCTTGAAGTTGCAGGGCGGCACGCACCTGCGTGCCCTATCAGCGAACCTCCGATGGTAAAAGCAGAGATCCTCTCCTCCACTGTGTCGGGGCCGTGCCTCTGCCACCGGAACATTGGCTCCACCTCGTCGCGGCCGTGCTGCCGCCGTCGTCGGCCAGCCTGGGTCTGCCGCCTCTGGCTCCCCGCTGTCTTGGGTCGCCGCTGTGGTTGCCTGCCCGCCGCAGGCGTCCAGAATCCCGTCTGCTTCCTGGGCCAGCTCCCGGAACTCCTCCGGGGTGTGACACTTCTTGCCGGCCAGCGTGCTTCTCGCATGCGTCAGGAGGTTGGAGAGGAAGATAAACTGGAAGAGGAAATCATCGTTGTCCGACCCTCTCAGCTGTATTATATCCTCCATCAGGGCGCTCGGCCTGTGTCCTCCTTGGTCTAGCAAAGACAGGATCCTCCTCGCCCTCACTTCGGCCAAGGGGGTGAAAAACTTAACAAGGGTGGATTTCAGCTTGTCGTACCTGCCGGTAACGGGTGGCTGCTCCACCAAGCTCTGCACGCATCGAGATGTGTGGTTATCCAGTTTAATGATGACATGGTGGAACTTAGTGTCATCCACCGTTACTCCTGCGAGCACGAACTGCGACTCCGCTTGCAGGAACCACGACCGTGGGTTATCCTGCCAGAAATCAGGCAGCTTGATGGCCACTGCGCTCGCCAGAACTGAACTCTGTGAGTCCGGGACCCTGAGACCTTCTCCGGTCATTCTCAACGTCGTCGAGGTCACCAATTGTGGGGAGCCTTGAATAACGAAACTGAATTGCATTTAATTCAAGTTTATTTCAAGCAACCATTCCCACAGTCTGCTCTCATTCTTGAGCAGCGAACAAAGAGGAGGAAACACACCAAAGTCCTCGCCTTTAAACATTCTCACATAAAGAAATCTCCCTCGCAGGGGAGGTCACACATCTCCATCATAATCCTTTTATTCACATTCATAATCCCTTTATTTACATTACTCCCCCCTCTCTCCTCTCGAGCCTCCCAGGTCAGGGAGTCTACTGTCCACACCTATTGCCTTCTCTCGCTGTCCACCGCAGGTGTCCTAGACTGCGTCTCGTGTCCTAGGCTCTGCGTCTCCTTCATCGTGAGGTTAAATCACATATGTGCTGTCAGCATATCTCTCATATGTCCAACATGTACATGCACAACTACACAGCCATACCACCGTTGTTTTTAAAAGTTATAAGTTTGACCAAACCACACACAGCTTATGCCTTAATATTTCATTTTGAGTATGTTCAAAGTTGAACCAGCCTCACATGGGGGACAATTAATATATAGCAATATGTGATTAATAATTATGATCAGGTATAAAAATAATTTAATTTGTATTAATGTATCAGGACCTGAGATGAACTCTGGGTCCATACACACAGAAAAAGTTAATAAACACTCGTGGGGCACCAGCTCCTCTTTAGGGAGCACTTTAATCCTTAATTTCACTTTATACCTGTTTAATCATTCAATAAATTAATTAATAATCAGTCTCAAAATTTTAGTGAATTCGATACTGGGGGCTTTGAAACCAGACTCAGAATGAAATAAATTCCCAACAACTTCTCTCATTTTCACATATTTATTAAATGAAGTGATGATTAAAGGACATTGAAATGAGTTTCATTAAACATTAAATTAAGCTTGTAAATGATAGAGTAACAATGTGAACATTGGACTTCCGGTTATGGCTGCCACGTAGGACGGATGTGTCTCACTCTGCTCTGCTCCTGGAGAAAAAAAATCGGCAAATAACTCTCTCATTTGGGACAGAACGTATCCCAGCGTCTGGGCGAGGATATGTCGGCGAAGCCTAAGGCTGGAAAACCAGGTAAAGGAAAAAGCGAGCCGCCGAAACAGTCCAAATTAATGGACTTTCAGGTCTGTGACGCAGCAAATAAAACTCCATATATGGCGGAGGAGGCTGGCAACGGTGCGATGTCTGCGGGGAGAGGCGCAGATGCGCTGATGGCTGCCATGAGTTCAATGAGAGCGGACTTTTCCTCTAGATTTGATGGGATTATGACAGCGTTGGAAGGAATAAGAAAGGAATTGGGTGACTGTGTAGAACGAACGGCGCAGATGGAGCTCCGTCTCGCTAGTGCTGAAGATGATGTCACCCGTCTTCAATTAAAGGTGCGCACTTTGGAAAAAAAAAATAAATCTCTGGAAAATAATATTTTGGATTTGGAATCTCGGTCGAGACAGAATAACTTGAGGCTGGTGGGTCTTCCAGAGGAATCAGAAGGTCGGGACGTATGTTCCTTTCTGGAAAAGTGGATTCCGGAGGTGCTGGGCAGCGAGGAGTTGCAATCAGCAGTGGTTCTGGAAAATGCACATCGTATTGGCCCACGGAGAGATAAGGGACCGCCGATGACCTTAATTATGAAGTTTCTTAGCAACAGAGACAGGATGAAGATCTTCAACGCTGCACGAGCTAAAGGAGAGATTAAACACCAGGACCAGCAGGTGCGGTTCTACCCAGATTTGGCCACAGGAATCCAACAATTGAGGAAGCAGTTTGATCCCATACGTAAGGAGCTGCGCAACCTTGGGATTCGTCATGGTGTAATCTATCCTGTGAGACTGCTGACCACGTATGAGGGCAGAACCCACATCTTCAAGACCCCAGAGGAGGCGCAGGAGTTCATCAAGAAGATCAAAGAAGAAGAAGAGACTGGTGGGAGCTAAGCATGAACAAAATATAAGGTAGAATAATTAAGCATTTGCACAGGCATCTGACTGACTTGAAGTAAATAGTAAGTTTACAAAATATAGATTGTATTATATATTAAAAAAAAAACAAAAACAAAACAAACAAAAAAAAACTATGATGTACAAAGTTGTTAAAAATTTTGGAGTTAAGTTGGAAAACTACAGAGGAGAGTTAATGTTACGTCATTAAAAGCAGTAGAGTTAGGGTGATTGGGAGGATGAAGAAGGAGTGGCTTAGGCTGTTCCCCGTGGGTGTGGAGCGGTCGATGGCTATATCGGGAGACGGAATTTTTCTTTTGATTTTGGGGGGTTTCCCACAAGTGTGGGAAGGGGAAATTTGTTTGTGTGTAGTTTGTAGGATGAATGTTCAACCACTCATGTTTTTGCTTCTCTGTATGAGCATGTTTACACTGCAAGGTAATCCCAAACTCTCTATTGATCATAAACCAAAGTGTTAATCTTAATTTAACTTCATGGAATTGCAGAGGTCTACAAAATTTAAAAAAACTTAAACAAGTTATGAATAAAATAAAAGACATGGGTTCAAAAATTGTGTTTTTACAAGAAACTCATTTAATAGAGGATGATATAAAAAGAATTAGGAGTAGATGGCAAGGAAGTGTCTTCACCTCATCATTCTCATCCCGGGCCAGGGGAGTTATGACTCTCATACATAAATCAGTTCCTTTTCAAGTGAAAAATGTAATTGGAGACAAATTTGGAAGATATGCAATCATTCAAGGTTCTTTGCTATTAGAAAATATAAATCTTGTGAACTTATATGGTCCCAATATAGATGATCAGAAGTTCTTTGCTAATTTATTTCTTATCTTATCATCACTTACAGGGCAACATATAATAGCAGGGGATTTTAATTGTACATTGAATCCAGGTATAGATAGATCAACAGGACTGGATTGCACGCACATTGGATGTAGGATGACTATTAATCATTTTATGAAAGAATTGAGATTGTTAGATATATGGAGAGAAATGAAACCACAAGTTAAAGCCTATTCTTGTTATTCCAGTACCTACAAGACATTCTCACGTATTGATTATTTTTTGATTTCCACAGAATTAAGGTCCAAGATTCAAAACTGCTTTTATGATAACATCGTGATCTCTGATCATGCACCCTGTTGTCTAATATATGTAGATAAAAAATTGACAAAGGAATCAGGTAGATGGCAATTTCAGCATAAATGGCTTCAGGATGAGGAATTTGTCAAGTATATAGAAAAACAGATAGACGAGTTCTTTGACATCAATACTACACAAACATCAGCATGTGTAAAGTGGGAGGCTTTCAAAGCTTTTATTAGGGGACATATTATTAGTTATACAGGATCAAAATCTAAGAAGACTCGAGAGGAGAGAGCTAAATTGGAACATAAAATAAAAAGTCTTCAGGAAAAAGTGTATGCAGGAAGTGACCCAAGGTTGGAGAATGAATTACTGATTTTGAGAGCTGAATACGACAAAAAATCAGCGAATAGAGCTGCCTCGAGTCTTCTAAGATTGAAACAATCTTTTTATGAACAAGGTGAAAAATCAGGAAAATTATTAGCATGGCAGATTAAACAATTAGAAATTAAAACACCAATTACCAGTATTATAAGTAACGGACAGGTAGTTATAGATCCTTTAGAAATTAACAGAGCCTTTAGAGATTACTATGAAAAATTATATGATACCAAAAATGAATCTGATTTAACAAAACTAAATGGGTTTTTGAACGAACTATCTATACCGTGTATTCCAAATGAAAACAGGGAGATATTGGAGTCTAAAATTAGTCAAGAAGAAGTTGGGCTAGCCATTGATAATATGAAATCAGGAAAAAGTGCAGGACCAGATGGTCTTCCAGTTGACCTTTATAAAAAATTTAAGAATAAATTAATAAAACCTTTTTTGGAAATGGTTTTAGAAGCATTTCAAAATAATAATTTACCATCATACATAAATAATGCCTTAATTATACTGCTGCCAAAACCAGGTAAGCCCTCTAATAAATGTGAAAATATGAGACCAATAAGCCTATTAAACGCCGACCTTAAGATAATCTGTAAAATTTTAGCAAGACGAATACAAGAAATTTTACCAAATATTATTAATCGAGATCAGAATGGCTTTATAAAGGGTAGACAAGGCTTCCATAATGTAAGAAGACTATTTAATATTATTTATTTTAATAAAGAAGCACCGGATACAGCTCTCCTATCACTGGACGCCGAAAAGGCCTTTGATAGAGTTGAATGGCCCTTTCTTTTTGAAGTCCTACAAAGGTTTGGACTTGGAAATAATTTCATAAAATGGGTTCAAATAATATACAATAATGCTACAGCAGAAATCCTAACAAATAACAATATTTCAAAACCAATAAAAATCAATAGAGGATGTCGACAAGGCTGTCCACTTTCACCTTTACTGTTTACTATGGCAATTGAACCTTTAGCGATAGCGATACGTTTACATTCACAAATATATGGAATTAAAGTTGGACCAACAGAACATAAAATCTCCCTGTACACCGATGACATAATTTTGTTTATGTCGAATCTAAAAAAATCAATTCCAACCTTGTTGAATTTAATAAAGAATTTTGGGGAAATATCAGGATATAAAATAAATAAAACTAAATCTTCAATATTAATGCTAAATGAGTCCCAGAGAAATTACCCAGCCCCTGAGGTAAATCAATTCAATGTTGTAAATCAGTTTAAATATTTAGGAATCCAAATTGTGCCTAAGCTAGAATCAGTCGCCAGTGTCAACTATGAAGCCTTAATGTCAGATATCAATGAGTTAACTCAGTGATGGATGTCACTACCAATGTCAATGATCGGGAGAATCAATATACTTAAAAGTAATATTTTACCTAAAATACTTTATTTATTTCAATACATTCCCTTATCACCACCTTTAGATCTATTCTCAAGAATAAAAAAAAGTTAGTGGAATTTATATGGAACAACAGGAGGGCTAGATTACGTCTGTCTTTATTATATTTACCATTTGATCGTGGAGGTCTGAAATGTCCAAATTTTATGTTGTATTATTGGTCGGCACAACTGAGGTCTATGACATATTATTTTTCATCAAATGATCTCCCTCACTGGACTGAAATGGAATCATACAATTTACCTTTACCTTTTCCCATATTCATATACTCAGATTCGGCAAAAAAATTACAAAAACAAGTTAAAAATCCATTTGTAAAGCATATGATCAAAATATGGTGTGAAGCTAAAAACTATTTAAAAGAACCACAGTTATTGTCACAATTTAGTCCAATATGGGGTAATCAATATTTTAAACCAGGGAGAGCGGACGCTGTATTTAAAGTATGGAATTTAAAAGGGATACAAAAGATTCAGGATTTATATTTGCCATGTGCAGATAACATAATGTCTTTTGAAGAGCTGAGGATCAAATTTAATCTCAATAGAACACATTTTTTTAAATATCTTCAACTTAGAAACTTTATTCGATCAAATCAAAATAAAGCTCTCACTCGACCTATTTACTCATCCTTGGAAAAAATGATGATGAAAGATAGTAAAAGAAAGGGTATTATTTCAGAGTTTTATAACTCATTGACACTATCTTCAAGTGAAAATTCACTGAAAAGATTAAACTACTGGAAAGAAGATCTGCAAACTGAAATTTCAGAGGAACAATGGGAATTGGCTTGTACAGAAGCTCAAACCAAATCAATAAATGTACGCCTTAAATTGATACATTTCAAATGGTTAATGCAGATGTATGTTACACCGGAGGAGTTAAATAGATATAACAAAAATATACCAGATACATGCACAAAATGCATGGAAAGTAAAGGAACCCTATTTCATTGTTTATGGGAATGTAGATTAATAAGAATGTTTTGGGAAGAGGTGAGGGTAACAATTGAAAAAATAATCTCAAAACAAATCATATTGAATCCTAAACTGTTTTTGTTGGGTCTGTACCCAGAAAAGCATAATTTTAATAAAAGTGAAAGAACATTCATAGACCTCAGTTTGCTTAATGCCAAAAAATGTATTGCACTATTATGGAAAAAGACTCATAGACCAGATGTGACTCAGTGGTTAAGACAGATGTTAACAAACCTTCCATTAGAAAGAATAACATATATACTGAAATCAAAGGAAATTGTGTTTGAGAATATATGGAGACCTTTTATTGATTATGTAAAAAATTTAAACATAACTCTTGAAGAAGAAGGTGAATGATGTGTGTGGACCTTGTAAATTCCAAACTGGTGAACATAATATGTATACTTATGTATTGGATTGTCTAGACTAA
This sequence comes from Pholidichthys leucotaenia, assembly GCA_020510985.1. Lineage (NCBI taxonomy): Eukaryota > Metazoa > Chordata > Actinopteri > Cichliformes > Pholidichthyidae > Pholidichthys > Pholidichthys leucotaenia. The sequence goes on from CM035840.1 coordinate 114,969,853, forward strand.
ACAGAGGAGCATTGTTGAAGACTTGATTTTGTTGGTGGTTGTTGGTGTTTTTAGTGCATTTTTTTTTTGTAGTACTTTAGTGTTAGTGTTTGATTGTTTGTATCATGTTTGTTAAAAAAAAAGGTTCAATAAAGATATTGTGGAAAAAAAAAACAATGTGAACATTTGCAGAACCACGGTGAAAATGTAAGCTGAATTTTGATCAGTTTGAAGTTAATGGATTATGGAAAACTGAATGCCAATTTATGGGGAAAATTAAACTAATTATATAGAAAATTCTGGATTACTCTTAAGAAAATGAAAATGGAATTTTAAGGAAAAGAAAAGTTATGTTAATTTCTCTTTAATTTTGCATCTGATCAGATACTGAATTATTCTCAAATCTCAGACGTTTTATTCAGCAGAGGAATAAAGAATGCAGCTCACGTGACCAGGTTGAAGCTGAAGGGTCCTTTTGTCATCCTCGGGAAGCTTTCAATGTAGATAGCGCCAAAAGCCAGAATATTTGTCCAGCAAATATTCGGTTGTCACAAGATGAGATTTTGATGTGTTGATCACCTGGGCTGAGGTACAGCCCAAAAGTCTCCCTTTTTTGTGGCGTGTTGATTTCTTCAGCTGCGCGTCGTGGATCAACGACTTTTCACGAAGGAATTCGAAAATAATTACAAAATCTGATCCAATAGCAAAATTAAAAGAATTTTCGGACTTTATGGAAATAAAATTAGCTTCTAGGGTGTAAGTGGTCAATAAAAACTATAAACATAAAGTCAAAATTACAAACGGTGAGTTTAAAGAAAGTTTAACAAGGAAGTTATAAAAATAAACGTCTAGAAATGGAGTTTGACTCTGAATCAGGATTTGAGCTCAGGAAAAAAAAAGATTAATTCCTAGATGTTTAAAGAGAAACAAAATCACGTGGGAGAAATCTCCTTTGTTCTGAGGCAAATGAAGAGTTCTTTGTTCTCCCGTAGTGATCTGAAGTGCTGTGCAGTCATTTGGTGTGAAGACAAGAAAAAGGGACAAAGAGAAGAGCCGAAAGAGGACGAGAAGAGAGTGATTCTTCTCTTTATCTGCGGATAACTTTCATGGGCTTCCGGGATTGACAAGAGCCTCCAGCCAATAGTCTTCCTTCGTGGGCGAGTTTTATGAACTTTAGTCCAATAAAAAAAATAGGCTTTTGTCTTTAACAACCAATAACCTTGGGAGAGCTGTTGTCAAGCAGAGATTGGCCGCGATCGGTCACATGATTTGAGAGGCGTTTCAACAAATCTGATGCACACATCTTAATACTGGAATATTCATCTATACACTTATGTATAAAATCTAACCTATTTCAGTGGTTCGTGCAACTTTATAACTAGTGCTTTTAAATTAGCATGCAAGAAAAAACAATCATTTAAACATTTTAGCATGCACATATTTAAAATCAAGGATTAATATACAGTATTTCAAACCCATTATTGATTGTCCACATCAACTATCAAGAGTCCATTTGCTTTTCCATGGTATCCTGAAAAAGAGAATGTTGAAAATTGAGTCTTGTAACAAGAATTGTAGTGAAATAGTTCACTGGTTAAATCCAGCATGTCCCAGAGTTGTCAGTAGAGGGCAATGTTGAGTTGTGGATATTTTGTAGTGACCATATGAGGTACTCCACAGAGGTCTGTTCTTTTGTCCACATTTTATTGGGCCATAAAAAGTTTAGGAGGAATTCCTGAGACTGGTTTAACAAAGGAATGTTAGTTCAGCTGTGGTCCTGGGATGAAAGAGCAGTTCTTGACTGTTCTTTTCCTGGGTGAAACAATGTCTTTAAGCTGAAGAATAATTTTATTGATGAGCCAAAGTGAGATGATGCTACGCATGTGTTATGATAATCGTGCCATACATTGCATTTGTATGTAACATGCGTTATGATGATCGTGCCACACAATGCCTTTGTGTAACCCCATGTAATATGCACCAGCCCAGCTCTCTATGCATGAGATTAAAGCTATATAAGCGGAATGCAGAGGGAGCTGGGAATTCTCTTCTACACAATGGCCTCAGCGTCCACGCTGGGGTCTCAGGCTGTACATATGATAGCAGGTTCACTAAAGAATCTGTGTCGACCTACGCTTGTGCCTCGCCTCCACATCTTTCCCTTACACCCTCTACATTGGTGACCCTTGACGTGAATGGACTGTCTTTCTCTTCTGCTATGCTGTGGACTCCTTTTTCTCCATATTGGTGACCGGACATGAATGGACTGTCTCTCCCTTCTGCTGCACTGTGGATTCCTTTTTCTCCACATTGGTGACCTGATGGGCAATGGACAGTCTACTCCCTCTCACCGCGCTGTGGACTCCGGAGTACCAGGGATTGCCGGCATCTTCTTCATCCACACGGTAGCGCGCGCACCTAGGACTCTCTCCACGACAGCGATCACAATGCCTGGAGAGAGTGCGGTGCTGGGACCGAGACGCATGAGGATCAGCGAGCTGAGCACCACACAGAGACAGCTTGAACAGGGAAGATCGGCGCCGACTGCGTTGATTTCCATCAAGGTCCCTGACCTTGACTCTCCTCCCGACAGTGGAGTTCAGCACACAGAAGCCCCGTGCGCACACTGCAGGATTATGAGGACAGTGCAACTGGAAGCTATGTGGCCACAGCGCGAGCCACGCACCAGGGACAAACCAGCTCCATAGACTTATACATTGTCCTCAGCCGCTGCCCATTTTCGGAACATGGCCGATCGCCATCCTTGGAACCTTTAGGGCTGCCTTCGCTCCTAAAGCAGCCGGGCAGCACAGCCCACAGGACTTTGTATGGGTTTCTCAGCCTCTGCGCACCAACGGGGATGGAGCCGATTGCTTTCCCCAATGCCTTTAGGGCTGCTTCCGCACCTAAAGCAAGACTGCCACGTTCCCTGACACAGCTTCAGTTTTTTTCACAGCCGCTACCCATCCTCGGGGAATTGGACCGATTGCCTTCCCCAGATCCTCACTGGACCGGACCCACAAGAGAAGTCAAAGACTCAATTTTTTTCACAGCCGCTGCGGATCACCGTAAGGTTTACCGGGAAAGTCCCTCACCCATGGCTGATCCGCACGCAATTTTTGCATGGCCCAGACACTTTCGACGTCCCGGGCCCCCACTCCATTGATTCCCACCCACCTTCCCCTCGTCCTCCACATCGTTCTTCCGGAACCTCCCTCCCTAAAGCTTGCTGGTTGCCGGTTTTGTTCCTTTATGCACAATGCACACCGGCCCCCATGTGCCCACAATCCACGGCCATGCAACATGTTGGAACTCGGAACGGAGCAGACTGTGTTTTTCACCCCTTCCCCGTTCCCTCCACGGACTAACATGCCCTCCGACACTCCTCCACAGCAGGACAGTTCGACCGGAGTGGCAAACCCCCACTGCAGACATCAGGGGCGCAGTCTTGAGCCCAAACGACCGGGGGTCACAGCCCCATCTGGGTGTTCGGTGGGGGGAGCTGTGTGGTGACACCAGCACACTGCGGATGGACATTATCTCACACCAGAAGCAGACAGAGGGGCTGAACAATGGACTGAGGGGGGTAGCACCCCACAGGAGTAATTACACCAGACTCTAAGGTGCCGTCGCCTCCTGCTGCTCTAGACTACAGCACAGGGAGGCGAATGTATATTAGGAAGGTAACATGTTATGATAATCGTGCCACACACTGCATTTGTGTGTAACGTGTTATGATGATCATGCCACACATTGCCTTTGTATGTAACTTGTGTAATGATAATCGTGCCACACATTGCCTTTGTGTAACCCCATGTAATATGCACCAGCCCAGCTCTCTGTGCATGAGATTAAAGCTATATAAGCGGAATGCAGAGGGAGCTGGGAATTCTCTTCTACATGACAGCCCCAGCGTCCACGCTGGGGTCTCAGGCTGTACATATGATAGAGGGTTCAATAAAGAATCTGTGTCGACCTACGCTCGTGCCTCGCCTCCACATCCTTCCCTTACACCCTCTACAACACCACTGATCTCAATAAAATACCCGGATCGCTCACTGGCCGGCAGAAGTGAAGCCACCGGAAACTCTGTGGCCACCATTCAGGGGTGGACTTAGTCCATTTGGGGCCCAAGACAAAGACTGAAATGGGGCCCTACTTTTTCTTTGTTCTACGCTTTCTTTTCAGGCCTTATTGAAATCCTACCTGAAACTTATTGTCCTCAGAAGTCTTCAAATGATGATATCATTCAGGCATCAGGAATTACATCTGTAGAAAAACAAAGAAGTTTAACAAATTGAATGTAGACTCTTGTCTATTATAAAAATAACAAGAATTCATGTGGAAGATCTGTTTGTTCACACTTATCAGTCCCTCCAGGATTTCGCGATATTGCAATCGTACCAATTCAGGTGAAATCAGGCCATCACCGCATCTTTTGAGCGACCTTGCAACTTTGTCCAGTCACCACAACTTTCCCACAATTTTGGCCAATCCTTGTCAACTTCCACCAATTTCTCCAATCAAATTTGCCCCCAAGTAGTGCTCAAACACTCAGTCTAACCATTCAAATGTGTTGCTGCACTGTGCTCACTTCCATGTTTACAGTGAGTATTAATGGAACACATCAGCAAAAAGCAGAGAGTGCGATTTAAAAAAAAACAAAAAAACAAAACACTCAGCTGCGAGTTTTCCCACACCGTCTGTCCTCTGTCTTCCCCGGCCCGCCAGTGGACGTCTCCCCACGTCCCTGTCTTGACCGTGTGTATGAAGTGCTGGGTTTGTGTTGAAAAAAGTCTGCCTGCCTGAAAAGCACCCCATTGTGGAAGCGCGCGTAAGGAGAGGTGCCGTAAAACCACAAACAAACGAACAAATTTAAGACTACAGCCAGTGCTGTAACATTGTAGCTGTGATGCTACCTGGGCCGTTATCTCTAGGTGGGATGCAAATTCCATCACCTCCATCTCTGACAAGATGCCCAGCGCCATCAGCACCAACTCTGGTAGCATTTCCAGCAAGTCTGCCACTGGCAGGTCATCCGGCGCCATCCACACCAACTCCTGTATCACCAAATCCGTGGGGTGCATCTCCAACTGTTCTCGCACCAATCTGTCTTCTAAGTGTCCGAACTCGCACTTGTTAGCCAAACAGCAGAGGGTGGCTATGTACTGTAGGACCGACTCATCTGGTTGCTGTCGATATTAGTAAAACACAAATCTCTGGGCCATTATGTTCTGTGGAGCAGTGACATAAATGCTTGGACAAGAAGGTGGCACATTCGCTGTAGGTGTCTGCAGGGCCCAGTGCTCTAAACACACACTGTCTGTCGCTGCCCAGGTTATGAATCAGCAAAGCACCTAGATGACGCTTGCTAACATTAGTTAGGTCTGTAGCCGACACATATGTCTGAAACAATTCAAACCAATGAGGCCATGGGATGGGCGGCTCACCTGGGGTTGTGAGAAACAGTGGTGGAGGTGCCAAGCATGCTTCCATGTTGATCTCATAAAGGTTTATCCTTGTTGCCATTGTTATGTGTGGGAATTAGGGACCAGCGGACACGTTGACTGTGCTGAACTGTGGCTTTATTAAAGACTACTGGTAGCACGTGCAACATACAGAGCGAATTAGCAAGCTATGCTATGCTAACAACAAGAAGGTACAAGTTGTGCATCAGCTAGAGTCGGAGCGCCGAAGAGGCCATCTCCTGCCGCTCCGTCACGTCCGTGCTGCGTAATGTTAATATGGGAATATCTAACACGCATGAAGCCCAAATTTTATGACCGCGCGGCCTGCCCACGACCTGACCACATTGACAGTGCATGCGCAAGATTGAACATCCCATTCATGAAGTGGTGCTATCGGCACAGTATACATGGTCAAAGTAGACGAAGAAGACGAAGAGGTATTGAATTCCCCATTCTTGGCCCGGTTCTCGTTCAGTGGTTGCACGCTATACCTTCTGTCATATGCTGGTGAGCGCTCACCCCCTCCTTCCTGTTCACCTGTCTCCTCATCAGACGCACCTGCTGTCTCCTGCTGGGCCAGCGTTTATAAGGAAGTGCTCTTCAGTGATTCAACACTGGCTTGTTTGAGTATACTGCTCTAGCAGACGGCTTATCAAGTAAGCGGTTGAGTTGTGGGTGAATTTTACCTCATATGCTTTCTCCTTTCCTCTCTTCCAGGTTGCTGCCAACACAGCAGTGTGTCTGCAGGGATTTGGTGTGCTTGCCAGCCTGTTGCTCCACTACCACGTAGCTCATCAGCTCCACCCGGTCAGACTCCACAACTCATTCCCCCACCAGCAGTTCTAGTCTGCTGGTTCCTCTCCTTCGCTGGGTTCTGTGCCGGTCATTCCTCTCCTCCCACGTAAGTGGTATAAATTAGATTTCCCTATTTTCCCTCCATTCCTCTCTAATCAGCCTCATCTCATCCTCTGCAGGTTGCTGCTTCTCTGGCGAGTGACTGACGTTTTCCTTAAGTGTGAGGTTTTGAAAATTCAATAAAGGGTCAGACGTTCTCTGTGTGTGTTCTTTTGGTGATTGCACTTTGCACTCAGGTTGCTTGTCCAGTCAATATGACAGAACGAGCCAGCCAGGGTCACAACCTGGCAAGTGCGTCATCAACAGAGCACTCTGCCGCCTCGACATTACAGAGAGGCAGGTGGCTGAACACACTCAGCTGCTACAGGCAATTACATAGCAGCTGAGTGTCATTTCTGATCAACTGGGTCGTGCGGCTGTTCCGGCTACTCCACCTCCACCTGCCCTTCTGCCTTCTACTATCATTCATCGAACTCTTTCCATCTCCACTCCTGCCCCGTACGCGGGGGAGGTGGGGAAATGCAAGGATTTTTTATGTCACATTCGGCTCCACTTCGAGCAGGTGAGGGGGGGGGGGGGTTCCCAGATGACATCTCCAAAATCCACCAGTTTTACTCTTCTGCTTCGGGGTTGCGCTAGTTGGGCGAGGTCTGTTATCGATAGCCAGAGATTCGCCACCAACATTTGACCAATTTGTGTCCATGTTTTGCTGCACTTTCAACCGTACCGAGAGTGAAGGGAATATCATGAGTCACCTATTGTCGTTCCACCAGGGCAGTCGGTCTGTGGCTGACTTCTCGGTGGAGTTCCAGGTCGAGGCAGCTGATTCGAGGTGGAACGAAGATGCACTGCACAGCGCGTTCCTCCACGGATTGAATCCTCAGCTTCATGACAACCTGGTAGTTCATACCGTTCCTGCCACTTTGGACGGCCTTATAGATCAGGCGGTCGTGTTGGATAACCGGTACCACGAGCGCGCCCAGGAGTGCAGCACCTCCTCTCGCCCGTTTGCCACACATGCACTCCCAGCACCTACTGACCTAGGTGAATCCGATTCCACCCCCGAGCCCATGGAGCTCAGCTCTGCTCGCCTTCTGTGGGCAGAGGTTGAGCAGCGGCAGCAGTGGATCAGGGTGTGTGCCTATTGTGGTTCACTGAAGCACAAGTGGGACACATGCCGCCTATGGCCAAAAGACACGGCCCGTCAGTAGCCGCAGGGGGTCTGGCGGGCGGGACTCAACCTGATCTCCCCGGTAGTTTTTCTATTTCGGCCCTGGTCCAGTTGCCGGGGGTTGAGAGGAGGGTCTCCGCCCTTATTGATACCGGGGCAGAGGGTAATTTCATCTCCTCTGTGCTGGTTCACGTGATAGGCATTCCAACAGTTAAACTGCTGGCTCCCCGTCTCATTCATACCCTTTCTGGCCAGACGGTGGCATCCGTGACTCATTGCACGACACAGTTATCCATCCTATTGTCCGGTAACCACCGGGAGAGGCTTACTTTCTACATGTTTCCACGTGCCTCTCATGCGGTGGTGCTAGGATATCCATGGCTCTGGAGGCATAATCCAATTCTTAATTGGGCACAAAATTCCATCACCTCTTGGAGTCCTAACTGTTTGGCTACTTGTCTAAATTCGGCCCAATGTTCACTGTCCCTCCCCATATCCTCTCCTCAGGTCATAGCCGCCAGGCCTTAGCCTCGTGCCCGAGGTTTACCACGACCTCGGGGAGGTCTTTAGCAAGTCATGAGCGTTAGCGCTTCCTTTGCATTGCTCGTATGACTGTGCCATTGACCTCCTTCCGGGTGCGAGGCTACCGTCCAGCAAGCTCTATAATATTTCTGGTCCTGAGAGGGAGGTGATGGAGAGGTACATTAAAGATTCTCTGAACACCAGCCTCATTCGGCCATCCTTGACTCCCCTCGGGGCGGGGTTTTTCTTTGTTGGCAAGGAGGACAGTTCTCTGCGTTGATGCATTGACTACTGTGAGCTTAACGCCATAACACTGGGCTGCACGGTGGCGCAGTGGTTTAGCACTGTGGCAGCACAGTTTTACCCTCGGCCGGGGGATCGCGGAGATCATGAGATCGTGGGTTCGATCCCAGCCCCCGACCAACAGTGAGCTGTGTGGAGTTTGCATGTTCTCCCCGTGTTGCGCGGGTTTACTCCGGGATTTCTCCGGTTTCCTCCCGCACACCAAAAACATGTAGGTTTAGGGCGCTCGCGCATGCAGCGACCAGCAGCCGGTGGCTTGTCACCAGACTGCAAACCAAGTCTACCTACGGGTACAAATAAGTAACAAAAAAAAAAAAAAAAAAAAAATAACAGTCAAAGATAAATACCCTCTGACCCTGATGAACTCTGCATTTGAGCTCCTGCAGCGCTCGCGCGTATTCTCCAAACTCGACTTACGTAACGCTTACCATCTAGTCAGAATACGCGAGGGGGACAAGTGGAAAACAGCATTTAAAACACACTTGGGGCAATTTGAGTACTTTAGTCATGACTTTTGGTTTAACTAATGCCCCCACTGATTTCCAATGTTTAATTAATGACATCCTCCGCGACATGTTAAATTGGTTTGTTTTTGTCTATTTGGATGACATCCTGATTTTTTCTCGCACACCAGAGGAGCACAAAACCCATGTTAGAGCCATGTTACAGCGGCTCTTAGAAACCAACTTTATGTCAAGGCTGAGAAGTGTGAGTTTTCCACCACATCCACTTCTTTCCTTGGCTTTATTATAGCGGAGGGAGAGCTGAGGGCTGACCCAGCCAAGGTGAAGACTGTGCTGGATTGGCCAACATCCCACTCCTGCAAGGAGCTGCAACGCTTCTTGGGGTTTGCAAATTTTTATTGCAGGTTTATCCATAACTATAGTGGGGTAGCACAGCCTTTAACACAGCTGACCTCTATTAAGGTACCATTTTTATGGACCGAGGCAGCTGAACAGGCCTTTGTCAAATTAAAGGGCCTGTTCGCAGATAAATCCATCTTGGCTCAGGTCAACCCCCAGCTCCTTTTTACCCTGGAGGTGGACGCTTCAGAAATGGGGGTGGGCGCTATTTTGTCCCAGCGCTCCCCCCCGGGACTCGAAGCTCCGCCCGTGTGCATATTTCTCTTGGCGGCTTACCCCAGCCGAGAGGAATTACGATGTCGGGGATTGTGAGCTGTTGGCCATTAAATTGGCTTTTGAGGAATTGAGACATTGGCTGGAGGGAGCCATTCACCCTGTAGTCGTGTGGACCGACCACAAGAACCTTGAGTATCTGCAGTCGGCCCGCCGGCTGAATCCTAGGCAGGCTCGCTGGGCCCTATTTTTTTCAGCGCTTTAATTTCACTGTCACTTATAGGCCCGGCTCCCATAACGGGAAGCCTGATGCTCTCTCCAGGCAGTTCAGTCAGGACCTGGCTGACCCCCCCTCCTGCTCCCAGCCCATTCTTCCGCCTTCGCGCATCCTGGGAACCCTTACCTGGGAGATCGAGAGGAAAGTCTGCCAGGCCCAGTCCCCAGAGCCCAAACCAGTGGGTTGTCCTCCCAATCACCTTTACGTCCCTGCCACCCTCCGCAGCGAAGTTGTCCAGTGGGGGCACACCGGACGTCTCGCCTGCCACCCTGAGGTGGTACGTACTGTGGACATTATTAGGCGAGTGTTTTGGTGGCCCATGCTGCGGCGGGACGTGCAGGAGTACGCGGAGGCTTGCCAAACATGTGCCCGCAACAAATCCTCCCCCACCCCCCTGCTGGTCTTCTTCACCCCCTCCCCATTCCTAGCCGGCCCTGGCCCCACATCACTATGGACTTTGTCACTGGTCTTACCCCCTCGCATGGTAACACTGTGATACTGACCATTGTGGACAGATTTTCCAAGGCCATGCATCTGGCTCCTCTCCCCAAGCTGCCATCTGCCTCCAAGACTGCTGAATTGCTGTCCGACCATGTTATCAGATTGCATGGGATTCCTATGGACATTGTGTCTGACCGGGGTCCTCAGTTTATCTCACAGGTATGGAAGTTGTTTTGCCACTGTCTTGGTACCACTGTCAGCCTCACCTCCGGTTATCATCCACAGAGCAATGGGCAGGCTGAGCATGAGGCTGCCTTTCGTTGCGTGGCAGCCGATGACCCCTCCTCATGGAGCTCCCATCTGACCTGGGTGGAGTATGTATTAAATTCCACAATCTCTTCGGCCACGGGGCAATCGCCATTTGCAGCTTCTGTGGGCTACAACCCCCCTCTGCTGTCAATGACGGAGAGAGAGGTAGCGGTGCCATCCGTGGGGGCCCATTTTCATTGCTGCCGCTGGGCCTGGCGATCAACCAGAGTGGCTCTCCTTTACTCCACTGAGCGTAATCAGCTCTATGCGAACCGCAAGAGGGTTCCAGCGCCGGAATACAAGACTGGACAGCAGGTCTGGGTGGCCAAGGATCAGGTCCCACTCAAGGCTGAGTCGCGGAAGCTCGCTCCCCAGTTTGTGGGCCCCTTCCCTGTCACCAACAATGTAGGCGACTCTGCTGTTTGGCTCCAGCTCCCACGGGCGCTCTGCGCGCATCCTACCTTCCATGTCTCCAAGGTCAAGCCTCTCTCCTCCAGCCCCCCCCCACCAAACCCACCCCCTCCTCCTCGGGTCTTCGACGGGCATGTCACCCATGCTGTCAAATAGATCCTGGATGTTCGCTGTCGGGGCCGGGGGTTCCAGTACCTGGTCGACTGGGAGGGCTATTGCCCGGAGCATCGGTCATGGGTCCCTTGGTCTGGATTCCATGACAAAGGTATGGTCCAGGCTTACCATCGAGCCCACCCGATGAAGCCTGGGGGACCGCCAGGAGACGTTCCTTGAGGGGGGATGGGCACTGTCATGTGCTGGCGAGCGCTCACCCCCTCCTTCCTGTTCACCTGTCTCCTCATCAGACACATCTGCTGTCTCCTGCTGGGCCAGCGTTTATAAGGAAGTGCTCTTCAGTGATTCAACACTGGCTCGTTTGGGTATACTGCTCTAGCAGACGGCTCATCAAGTAAGCGGTTGTGTTGTGGATGAATTTTACCTCACACACATTCTTCTTTCCTCTCTTCCAGGTTGCTGCCAACATAGTGGTGTGTCTGCAGGGATTTGGTGTGCTTGCCAGCCTGTTGTTCCACTACCACGCAGCTCATCAACTCCACCCGGTCAAACTCCACAACTCATTCCCCCACCAGCAGTTCTGGTCCGCTGGTTCCTCTCCTTCTCTGGGTTCTGTGCCGGTCATTCCTCTCCTCCCACGTAAGTGGTATAAATTAGATTTCCCTATTTCCCCTCCATTCCTCTCTAATCAGCCTCGTCTCATCCTCTGCAGGTTGTCGCTTCTCTGGTGAGTGACTGAAGTTTTCCTTAACTGTGCGGTTTTGAAAATTCAATAAAGGGTCAAACATTCTCTGTGTGTGTTCTTTTGGTGATTGCACTTTGCACTCAGGTTGCTTATCCAGTCAATATGACACCTTCTCCTTTTTTTTTTTTTGTAATTCTGCCGCCAGATATAGTAATAGCAGCTTCTTTTGCTCTTGGTGATGATTAAACAATGCCATTGTTGTTGATGTGCATTGGAAATAGGGAAATCTAATTTATATTTCCCCTCCATTCCTCTCTAATCAGCCTCGTCTCATCCTCTGCAGGTTGCCGCTTCTCTGGTGAGTGACTGAAGTTTTCCTTAAGTGTGCGGTTTTGAAAATTCAATAAAGGGTCAAACTTTCTCTGTGTGTGTTCTTTTGGTGATTGCACTTTGCACTCAGGTTGCTTATCCAGTCAATATGACACCTTCTCCTTTTTTTTTTTTTGTAATTCTGCTGCCAGATATAGTAATAGCAGCTTCTTTTGCTCTTGGTGATGATTAAACAATGCCATTGTTGTTGATGTGCATTGGTCTCACGTTTTTTCGCTGTAATTGGTGAAAAACCAGTTGTGTCAGCACACTGGTGCTACCTGCAGGGTGGGGGTGAAACTACAAATGATGGTTATGCGCATGCATCAGCTTCTTGGCCTGGATAGATGAAAAAAGTGAGCATGTACAGTGCTGCATGTACGCTGGCCTCGTCCAAAGCAGACACAGACCAAAGGACAAATACAGCATGAATCCAGCTTTATAGGCAGCCAGGGATCACATGATCCCATAGGTGTCCTCAGGTTGCCTTAAAAAGTCCAAAGCCCCCAACACTGGATACCACTGCCCGACGTCATCCATGCCGACGTCTGACATTGGCTACGGCGAGCCTCAATGTCCACCCCCACCCGCCCAGTCACACAATAGATTTAGTGCCACCCCGCCCCCCGAAAAAAAAATCAACAAACTAGCGCCTCCCCCCCTTTTCTTTACCCTTCTCCCTTTTTGTTTTAAACCTAACTGAGCACTTGGTTAGACTGCCAAGATGCCCACGGGATGGAGTGGGTTATTCTGCCACTTCCTGAGGCGTCATGCTCTAGCTAACCAAAACCCACTTCAAAGTCTCAGGTGTCGGGGTCTTTGCCGGACTCTGGTCGAATGTCGCATGGGCTATAGTCCTGCCGCTGGTCCCACCGCCTACTCCTGGGGGTCTTCAGGTTCCATGTTAACAAAGTCCCAACCTGAGTCCATTATGTCTGTGGTCGCCCTCTGATCCGGAGTTGGCAAGGATTTTTGGATGTGGTTAGCATGCCACCATGACCTATCAGAGAGGCAGAACGTGGCGGGACCCAGCTGGGCTGTGATTTGCAGCGGTCATGTCCAGAACAACTGCAGTTTGTGTGTGCAGTTGGGGTGCCAAATCCTGACCCAGTCCGATACTACGAGTCCGGGCTTCCTTACCTGGCATTTCCTGTCGAACCACTGCTTCATTTGACGTTGCTGCTTGACCACCCTCCCAACTAGTGATGGTCTGTCTGTCTGGGTGGCCCCCAACAGGGGACGTAAGCAGTCCAGAGGGAGGCACATTTTCATGCCCCAACATCAACACCACCAGTGAGCAACCTATCGTGGTGTGAGGCGTCACTCTATAGTGTAGTAATGTACTCTGAAGGGCAGCCAAGAACTGAAGTCCATCTGCCAGATGTGCTCTTAGCTCATTCTTCAGGGTTTTGTTGAACCTTTCAACCCCACAATTCGCTAGTGGGTGGTAGAAATCCGTTCTTATGTGTTTAATGCCTCTCTCACTCATGAACGTCTTGAAACCCCCTGAGAGGAACTGTTGGCTACAGCAAGCCCCAATGTCCCCCCACCCCCCAGCTCACACACTAACAGACAGCTATTTAAAAACCATTTTCTCCTCATTACAATGATTTCTACGATTGAATTGAATATCAGCCTCTATAGACTGCTCTCTGCTGTAGCATTCCATTGAGGTTTATTCAGTAGTGATGCACCTTTGTGATGACATTAAGCACAAAAAAACATTGCATTTTTGACAATTTCTTCTGCAGCATGATGAGGCCTTGAAAGACTGAGGCATCTATGGTACAGGTACATGATGAGCAAGCAGAATGAAGGGAGAAAATCCTAAACTCAAGACAACTGAAAGAAAAGAGCAGAAGGGCTTGCTCTATTGTCAGCAGTGTTACAAACATCACTGTCATATGTTGGCTTCTCAGTTCAGTCATCTACATGGTCTGTCTTGTCCTGTGCTGGTCAGTCCCCTGAAGATGTCACCAACAGATAGGTCAAGAAGGGAAAACAACGATGGTCATGGTGACTCTAAAGATTCTTCTCTGTAGCTCTTTACAATCAACATGTGGGTGGGGTCGATCTTGTTGATCAGTGAGTGTCAATGTATCCCCACAGATATTGGAACAGCTGAGCATTTTTTCATTTTTTTTAGATGTGACCGTTGTAGATGCCTGGCACCTCTACCTGACGTCTGGATTGGAAAAGATGAATCCCCTCCTCTTTAAAGCTTCTGTAGCTCATGCACTGATAAATGCTGGCTCCCTTCAGCAAAGGAGAAGAGGAAGACCCAGTGGAACCCCACCTCCGGAAAAGCACAGAGCAGTTACCAAAGTACCTCGTGAGGTCAAGTTTAGCACAGGAAATCACTGGCTCCAACTCACCCAAGTGAAAAATGCAAACAGATGCCGAAGACCAAATGCATCTGCATGCAGTGCTGTAGGCCACTGTGTCCTGGATGTTTTGCCAACTTTCATACAGCTTAGGTTTGATGAACGGAGCATATTACTAAAGTGAATTTCAAAAGAAGTGTTCAGTGATACAGAGACCAATACTGTATATCAGTTCTTGTTGTTGAAAACATATTAATGCTAGTATAATGGCATGGTAATACCAGTTCTGCATGATGCTTAACCTTTCTATAATGAACAATGACGCATAGCGACAGTGCCCCCTACCGCCAGTGGACAGGATGTTGTCAATAACTCACACGTATATGGTCCAAGTGGAGCCAAATATGAAACTAGCCCTACCTAGAACAGATTTATATGACTATACCACATATAGCTATAGCATCCCCTAGGTGAAAAAAATTTGTAACTGTGGCATACCTTGTCCAAATTCAACGGTGAAATTTCCACCAGACGTGGCCTTGCGGCTGTGCATAAACACATTAGAATTTTGAGGTAAATGGTGTTCACTTACATAGTGCATTTTACTCATCTCTGGATGACCAAAGTGCTTTACAGATCCTGCTATCCACCCATTCATACACACTGACACCAGCAGAGCTGCCATACACAGGCGCTGGCCTGACCCACCATGGGGGTTCAGTGTCTTGCTCAAGGACACTTCAACATGCAGACTGCAGACAGAGTGGGAATCGAACCTCTCACCCTCAGATCAGTAGTCGGCCACACTACACCTGCGCCACAGCCCCACACAATCCACAAGCTCATACCTCTGCCAGTGCTCTATCTTGCAATATACAGATGGACAGACAGAAGGATTGACGAACTGATGGATGGCAGTATGGATGTAGAGCAAAAGGGAGGGAGGGAGTTAGGGATGGATGGATGGATGGAGCCAGGGCAGAGTTACATGCTCTCTCAGTGGTGAGGCTGAGGTCTGGCGAGGACGCAGGAGTGGGAGGGCCTGTTTATCGCTGCTTGCAGCTTTAATTTTTTTTTTTTTCAAATCTAAAGGTGCGTTCAGACCAAATGCGAATGGGTGGCTCAAATTCATACAAAACTAGAAAAGCACTCATAGAGCGCATACCTCCGCCAAGGCTCCTTCCGTTTCTCATGGATCACCTCCAAAATGTAATGGGCTTGTGTGTAGGCCTATCGCCACTTGTGGTGAAAATTGCATCCAAGTCTGTCCATTAGTTTTGGAGTTTTGTGGCTGACACACTGTGAGAAGAGCCTTGGCTGAGGTATGCCTTCCCAGATCATCCCCAAAATGTAATGGGTTCCTCTCTAGGCCAAGAACCACCTCTGGTGAAACAGACAGACAGACAAATGCCAGTAAAAGCATTACCTCCTTGGCGGAGGTAATAAACTCAAGTGTTGCTGTTGTGTCCATCTCCTCCATCTCCAAACTCCCAGGCTGCGGGCGTTGCAATTCATCGCACAACCGCGTACAACCCACAGGCCAATGGGTTATGCGAGCGTTTTCATAGATCACTGAAAGCAGCACTCAGGGGTTCACTGATGGATGCAAATTGGGTAGACAGGTTGGCGTGGGTTTTATTGGGGTTGCACTCCGCGCCAAAAGAGGATTTGGAAGCTTCCCCGGCAGAGAGCTCGTTTTTGCGCAACCCCTATGGCTGCCCAGGGAATTTCTGCCAAATAATCCCGCGCCGGACAGCTGCCCGTCTCAGCTTTTGCAGCGTAGTGCAAACACAGGCACGCTGCCAGGCCCGGCCCACCACTGTTTTCCGCGTGCTTTTGTGCCTAAAACTTTGAAGAACGTGGAGTTCGTGTTCGTCAGACACGACGACCAGCGCCCTCCATTGCGCCTGCACACATGTTGAAAATGGCCCTATCTCACAATGTTAAAGAATCCTTTAAAAAATTCCTGGATCCAGACGGTGATCCGGATCATCCCCAAAATTTAATCAGTTCTTCCTTGTATCATTTCCAACAACGCCTGAAAGTTTCATCGAGATCCATCGTTGGTTAGCAAGATAACTCAAAACTTTTTGAGTTATCTTGCTAACCAACAGACAGACAGACAAACAAACCCCGGCAAAAACATAACCTCCTGTGGCCTGCGACCTGGCGGAGGTAATGAATGGAAAGAAGCGAGTACATGCAAAATCACGCATTCATGTCTGAGGTAATATGCTAGCTTTGAGATTCTGCCATCACCGGAGTAAAAGTATCACCACTGCAGAATAAACTAGTTTGAAAATGAGACGGCCACTCACCTGGAAACAGGAGGACTGGGGATTCTTCAGCTGAATCGGAATGTTGGAGTTATTTACCCACGGATTCCTGCCACGGATGTGCCAAACAAGGCTAGCAAGCTAGCAACGGAAACACCCATCATCTTGTGAAGTTTTGGAGACAGGGAACACCTTTTCAGGTGAGCCTTCCGTCGGTTAATGTAAACCTAAGCATGACATTATTTTGGGAATTTCCACAGCAGGTTGAACACAGCTGCAGAAGTTATAAAGGCAACTTTGGCTGTCTGCATCTCACTCAGAAGGGGAATTCCTGTCTGTTTGCATGTTTACGTTAAGTTACAATGTAATCATGCCATGCGAAAAATTTGCCCGTTCGTGTTTGGTGTGAACGCACCTTAAGTCAATCTATACATCTGATGAGACTACTGTGGCCATTAAAGATGTCACAGCCAATGATATAACTAGGCTGATATCATGTTTTGCTGCCTCATAATAAGTTAATACTGTAAAAGATTCCTCACTTGACATATTGTATCTGGCTCATAATCACCAAAGAACTGAGATTGTAGAATAGTCTGTTGTGTGTTTGATATTTGTCTCTACCAGCGAGCTGTGGCAAGAGAAAGTGTGACACCTAAGACTCTTGGTTACCTAAGACTCTTGGCTTACTCTTGGGTGACATTTGGCATTGCTCTGGCCAAATGGGCCAGAGCAGTGCCAAATTGAGCTTATTTCCCAGATCTGGCAAAGAGGAGTGAACTGTCATGCTTCAGCAAAGGTTTGGACACAAATGCAGGGCAATACATCAAGAGAACAGCTGAGTCAAGAGAGTAACCTTTATTGAACCTATGCACATGTAACTGCTTCCCACAGACTCCTGTGGAGACAGAGAGGAGATGGGTAAGTGTTGGGAGCAAGGACAGTGAGTATTAACAGAGGAATAATGCAGGGAGTGCTTACTTGCAAATAGCAAAGTCTGACAGGTAAGAATCGGTGGTGAAAAACAGTTAGGGTACTCCACTCATAGGCCATGGTTTCCAGGTGGTACTTAGAAGGTGTATTATTGCTCTGGGTTCTGACATGGGGGATGGGGGTGGGGGGTGCTGTCCTGAAGCAGAAGGTCCAGACAGTAGGAGGGTTCAAAACCACAAGGAGGAGGAGCAAGGAGCTTGGAGGTCCTGTGGCACAAGGTGTTACTGAATATTACAATATCAGTTCGTGGAGAATTTTCTGTAGGCTAGGAGTCCAAGAGGAGAATATCCATGGAGAGGAGGTAGGAGATCCCGAGGCACAAAGCTTAGATAAGTGATTGATCAAAGCTGTTACTTGAGGGGTCTTTGAGGTTGATTCCAGGAGAGAATGTCCACTAGGAGAGGAGGCAGTCAGGAATGGGGCAGTGTGCTGGGTGAGCATGCACTGAGCCAGCGAGAGAACCTGGTGGCAGGCCGAGAGGAGAATAGGTGGAACCTGGGAGACATGAAGAGAATGAAGGCAAGCAAGAGTCAAAAGCACTGAGGCATTAGTTGTTTACAGAACCTGGAGATCACGAGGAGAAGGTTACAAACGTGATGGTTCTGCCTCAGTCCACTCACTGAATGAGTCACAAGAAGTTGCAAGGCTGCAATCAATCGGCTGGCACGGGGATTCCCCACCTGCCACCAATTAACTTCCCTGGCTCCTGATGAGAGAGTGATGTAACAGCAGAGAGTCAAACACAACAACATACTGCAGCACTCACCCAGATCCACAACATGGACTGCCAAATATCTTTCAATCCATCATATCCATGTAGTATGTGGGCCACATGAAGATGTGGATTGTGGGCCACATTTTGGCCAGAATAACAAAACTTTGGCATGGATTTTGTTGTGTTATTATTCACACAAATAATTCCAGAGACAGACTCTGTTCTTCTTCAAATTTATTCCGCCAGCCTCTCAACGTACATCCTCTCATGCCCTGCATTCTCTACGGAAGCCCTCCTAGTCCACACTGCTCAAAATGCAACCACATAGGACCATACATTCACAGTTACACCACAGATTTAGGCCAGCTCTGGTTTATTTGGTTTTTGGTTGACATTTGGCATTGCTGTGGCCATCTTATGCATAGGTGTAATTTATGGGGGGTTGGAAGGGTTGTAACCCCCCAATCAAATTCAGCCAATATAACTCTCCCCCCCCCACCCAATAATCTTATAATGAATTAAAAAACATATCTACAAGTGAGTATGAAGAAGTTGTCCGTTTTTCATTTGCAAGCCACGAAAAGTAACATTTCTAATAATCAGACAATGTAAACACCGCCCCCCCCCCCCCCACTGCAGACTTGGTATTGCCCAACCGGTCCTTGGGCCTTCTCTCAGTCAGAGTTAGTTAAGGGCGGCTGGTGACCGCAGTAGGTGGGGATGCTCATCTGGAATGCATTCAGCTCACAAATGAGCTCCACAGGGGCAACAAACCATTTTAAATTGGTTGTCAAATAAAAGGGCAAAACCCTCTGTCCAAAACAATGTAAATATCATACTATTGAAGAGGATGATGGAATAAAGGCAGCGTTGGATTTTTAAATAGCTTTATTATCACCCGCCTTCATCAGAACTCGGCTGCAGCCCATGGCTTGAGCAGGCTGCAGCTTCATTCCTTCAGCTCTCAAAGAGAGGAGACACGTGTGTGTCTACCAGTTGCAGAATCAGAAAGAGAGTGAGAGAGTTTGCGTTACAGAGTTGCAGCATATATACTCGACTACAACAATACATCACAGGGCATACCCCAGCAGTTGGTATGATCAAAGAGATAACAGAACAGGCATGAGACATTTGCATTTGAGAGACATATTGATCTCAGTCCCTAGGTCACAGTGAGGACAGGACACATGAACACAATGCATGAAAGGCAACATTAACATCACAGAAGTGAGCCAGAAGCAACGAGTCTGTCTGTAGACATTAATACACATTTCACTGTTCTGTTAATTGCTCTAGCCGAGCGCTGTGTCTGACCAGTCTGTTTGTGGGGGTTAACACCAAAGCACATCTACATATTGATCTCAGCCTCTAGGTCACAGTGAGGACAGGACGCATGAACACTATACATGAATGGCACATTACATCACAATACATGCATGGCACATTGCATCACAATACATGCGTGGCACATTGCATCACAATACATGCGTGGCACATTGCATCACAATACATGAATGGCACATTACATCTCAGTAGTGCAGCGGGAAAAACCGAGACAAGAGAGCTGAGTGTCCTGTGTGTTGTGGGGGGGTTGAATCAACCCGCCACACTATTGATTTAACCAATGAATTGTTGTCTGAAGTTAGCTGGTTGCTAGTTTGCTAAAATGAGTTCAAGCTATGGAGTACTCCACAGAATAAATGTGCTGCCTGATAGGATTTAGCTGATCTGAGAAATGATTAGCCATTCTCATGCAAATTTGGTCTTTACATTTTATTAATCATTCATGAAATGTGATCAGAATGGATATTTTCATCAACTGTTAGAGTGAAAGTTAGCATGTGTTTCAACATTCATCAAAATGTTAGCAGCGCCAAACATTTATCAAGTACAAACAAAATCTACTCTGACCACTGGTCCTTAAATATAAATGCATTTAAATATTGCTTGTCATCTGTACAAAATTCAAGTTAACCTAAACTGTTCTGTATTTTTAAAATATCATGATTTTGATAATTATAAAATTAAAAGCCAAGTTTTACCATTTTTGATTGCTAAGTCACTCTGAAGGCTATTCTGAAATATTCACATTAAAAGAAATCAATTATTTTCCCTGCAGATCATTTTCAGATCTTTTATCGACTGTGAAAATACCACAACTGCACAACAGAGTATCTAAACAAATATATAAGAAATAAACACCAAATAGATGAATGAAAGAATAGATGCCTTTCATATTCCTAAACTTTTTATAAGCTTTTTTACATTATGAGTTAAAATGAGTTCAAAAGCATTACAATGCAGCATCACTGCTTTATTTATTTTATTTAATTATTGATCTTAAAATCACGTTTCTAGTTTTCCATTCCCATTTTATTTAATCACAAGACAGCAATACGCAAATTAGGCAGTGACCAAACACTGAGATATTGATGGTTTATTATCGCTGTATAGTGATTTAGCTCCTAGTATAACAAGATTCATCACCTTAAACACCATACTTTTGAGTTTGTTGGTGTTTAAGGGTCAATTTGCAATAAGGGAGTGCTAAAAAAATAAATTATTTGATAAAAAGTTGCAATGCTTCTTCCATAATTTATTTTTTCTTGTAGCATTTGTCACCTCCTCCAGCCTCTTGCTTTTCCTGTATGGTCACTTCAGTACTGAATATACTGTATGTGCGTGTCACGAACCAAGCCCATGTTATCCTGTAGGCTCGGTTCTGACCGTTCTCTGTGGCTCAGGCATTGGGTTTGTTATCTTTTGAGTTCTTGTTGTTTTTATGTCTGTGTTCTTTTTCATTTCCATGCCTGTAGCCGCCGCTCTGGCCGACAGTTGTTGGGCAGCCGTTTTGACCCACCTTTTGGTGGGCGCTGTCTAACGTTCGCCGGTCCGACCACGCCCCCTCTGTCTTTGACAGTCAGCTGTTTCGCCCCGATAATTATCTTTCCCGCACCTCGCCCAGGTGTGTCCAATGAGTGATGCCAGCAGTGTTTGTATTTAGGCAGCTCCTTGCCAGTCAAACACTGCTGGACCATTGCGCAATGCCATGCGGACATTAATCACCGCATGGTTGTACTGTTTGTTGAGGAAGAGCTACACTGTCGCCGTTCCCCTCAGTGTAGCTGTTGTTTGTGTGTGTTCGCCGGTTCACTTGGACTACTCGGACTGTTCCTGCACTGTGAGTACGAGCTGTCGCATTTCCCCTTGCAGCCAGGCTGCTGCACTTAGGCACCATTGCCCAGTTTCCTCTCCTGTGTCTGTTGAGCATCCTGGAGGACTCTAAGTGGCCCGAGTTGTCTTATTGCTTTTGTGTGTTGTTCGTCTTGTGGCCACGAGCCCACTGTATGCTATTCATGTGAGCCCTTTTGTGCACAACTGTTACATTTTTGTAAAGTCATTATTTTTGAACTGTTTGTCTTTTGGTGTCAATAAATGTGTGTGTGGTGCAACCTGCTCTTAAGTCCATTCCTCCTTCTCCTCCTCTGTGCGCTGCGTAAAGGCGCACAAGGAGGCTTATGACAGTGTGTGTGTATATATATATATATATATATATATATATATATATATATATACTGTATATACATTGTGGAGGTAAAAGATCAGGTGAGATGCGACGAGCTGGAAGGTTGCAGGGTTTTATTTCCTCCAACATAATGAGATGCACTTTGTAGCTCTGTGCGCTACTGTGCTGCTGAGGCATGTATTGTAGGCTCTTTTATAGATGTTATACAGACAGAGAGAATGCATGGCACATTAGCATAGTGATATACAGTAGGTATCAGTCAATACATATCATTAGCGTGACCCACTGTCCTCTCCCTCATCCAGGGGATGTATACACAATAGTCCATTGTTCTGATTGCTCCCACGGGCTCTCTGTTGGTATGTAAATTGTCCTCCGTTTCCTCCAGCCCTGCTGAGTGTGAAATAGTATCAGTCTGCATTGTGCTGGGTCACCACAATATATCAATTAAAAGCATATTATAAACCCATTTAAAGTTAGAGCTGTCCTCACTACCAACTTTTGGGGCTCCACATTTTCTGGCCAATCTTTTTCTCCCTTAGTAAACTTCATCGGTGTTTTATGTATCACTGTGATGTTTCTAACATCACTTTTTCATGCCTGCAACTTTTTTGTCATAGTTTTACAGCTTTTCCTGTAAATCAGAGACATTTTTTCTTGTAAATGTGCCTACTTTTTGTATAAATATGCAGTATTTCCCCCATGTTATTTTCCACCTAAATTCAGCTTCTCACAAAAATGTAGAATTTTTCTCAAATATGTTATGGAAAATAAGCCTTTAGTTCCTACTCTCACCTATGGTCACGAGCTTCGGGTAATGACTGAAAGAACGAGATCACGGATACAAGCGGCTGAAATGAGCTTTCTCCGTAGGATTGCTGGACTCACCCTCAGAGATAAGGTGAGGAGCTCAGTCATCCGGGAGAGGCTCAGAGTAGAACCACTGCTCCTCCATATTGAAAGGAGTCAGTTGAGGTGGTATGGGCATCTGATTAGGATGCCTCCTGGACGCCTCCCACTTGAGGTGTTTGGGGCACGTCCCACTGGGAGGAGACCCCGGGGCAGGCCCAGGACTCGGTGGAGAGACTGTGTCTCCCAGCTGGTCTGGGAACACCTTGGTATCCCCTCTGAAGAGTTGGAGCAGGTGGCTGGGCAGAGGGAAGTCTGGGCTTCTCTGCTTGAACTGCTGCCTCCGCGACCCGGACCTCCGGAAAAGCGGTAGAAGATGGATGGATGGATGGATGGAAAATAAGCCTTCATCCTTACATATTTGCAGAATCATTTAAATTTCAGATTTTTTTTAACTATCATCAAGTTGCTACTTTTTTCTTGTGAATTTATACTATTTTCTCTTAAATTTGTATGTTTTTTTCTGATAAATTTGGTAAAGGTAAGTTTGTTATTTACCTTTTTTTTGGGGGGGGGCAATACTTGAATCCTAAATTTGAAAACTGAATGTCATTGTAAAAAATTAAATGTCTAGATTGTGGAGAACGTGAAATGAAGAGGCTGAATTTATTTCTCAATTCAGGTTTATTGAACAGCTCACATCTCCAACGTACTCCAATCCCCCCCTTTTATACCCGGGACATCAAAGTACAGAATCACATTGTCATTCAACCCCCCATAGACAATACATCTCCCCCAGGTCTCTTCTTCCTCCACCTAACCCCTGGAGGTCAGGAAGTCTTTTCAGAGTCATTTCTAAAGGCACCTCCACCTCCTACTGTTATCCCCAGGAGGTCCAGACTTATTGTTCCTTCTAAGACGTGAGGTACCACAATATACATATGCAGTCTAAGCATCTCAATCAATGTGCTATACATATGCAGTCTAAGCATCTCAAATATGTGTGCCACATAACCCCCCCCCCCCCCCAAACATCGAAGATGAAACAATACAACATAGTCCACACAACATGATAAAACCACAACATCAGTCCACATGCTGTCTGGGCTTCAACCGCCTTCCAAACTTGCTGTAAGCGGGCTTCGCCGCTCCTGCGGCGCCATCTTGCAGTGAATCTGCTATCTGAGGATGAGAACTGTTAGTTGATCCCTGCGGGGGCTCTGGGGCATGCTCCCTGGGGAGTCTGCCGCGTCGAGGAGCCCTCGCCACTTGCACAGTTTCATCGGCCATCACAAAAGCAGGTTTCAGTCTGTCTATACAAATTGTTTCCCTCCTGTCCCCCAAATCTAGCAAAAAATGCTTATCACCTGTTTCCAGCACTCTATATGGGCCATCGTAAGGTGGTCGCAGGGTTGGGCGCTGAGCCTCGTGCCATCAGCACCGGATCACCCCAGGGCTGTGTACTTTCCCCCCCTACTCTTCTCCCTTTACACCAACTCCTGCACCTCCAGCCACCAGTCTGTCAAGTTGATCAAGTTTGCGGATGACACCACCCTCATCGGGCTCATCTCCAACGGCGACGAGTCCGCCTACAGGAGAGAGGTGGCCCAGCTGGCGTCCTGGTGCAGCAATAACAACCTGCAGCTGAACGCTCTGAAGACAGTGGAGATGATTGTAGACTTCAGGAAAGTCACTACTCCTCTGCCCCCCCTCACCCTCTCAGGCTCTCCCATCACCACTGCTGATTCCTTCCGCTTCCTAGGCACTACCATCACCAGGGACCTCAAATGGGAGCTGACCATCAGCTCACTCATCAAAAAAGCCCAGCAGAGGATGTTCTTCCTGCGGCAGCTGAGGAAGCTCAAGCTACCCACCAAGATGTTAGTGCAGTTCTACACAGCCATCATCGAGTCCATCCTCACCACCTCCATAACCGTGTGGTACGCAGGAGCCACTGCCAGGGACAGACTAAGGCTGCAGCGCGTTGTGCGCACTGCTGAGAAGGTGATCGGCTGCAAGCTCCCATCTCTCCAGGATCTGTACATCTCCAGGACCCGGAGGCGTGCTGGCCGGATCATAGCCGATCCCTCACACCCTGGTCACGTACTGTTTGCCCCCCTCCCCTCTGGTAGAAGACTTCGGTCCATCCAGACTAAAACCTCCCGTCACATGAACAGCTTCTTCCCCTCTGCCATTAGACTGCTGAACACTAAGTGACTCTCGTGCACCATGTACAGCAGCTCAACCAGACTCATGTCAATCATCACTGTTTTCTTCCTGCATTACCGACTGCACTATATAGTTCTCCACAGTATCTGCTGCTGGCTAATATATATTTTAACTGTTGACCAGTATCACTTAATCTTATCCTACACTTTATTACATGTATAGTTTATTTCTCTTATCTTATCATGTTTAATGTTGCAGCATTGTACCGAGACAAATTCCTAGTTTGTGTACTACATGAACAATGGCAATAAACCTGATTCTGATTCTGATTCTGATTCTGATTCTGATTCTGATTCTGACAAAAACAAACTCGGCATTTTTTAAAGATTTGGGCACAAAAACACACGGAAAAGTGTGATGAACGGGGCCCGGAAGCATGTCCGCTCCGGTGTCGTTCAGTGACCGCTGAGCAGGGGGACACCCTGGCGCCGGATTATCTGGAAGAAACTCTCCTGGCAGCCGGAGTGGTTGCGCGAAGACCAACTCAGCTGGGGAGGCTTTTAAGTCCTCTTTAGGTGCAGAACGCAACCCTAATAAAACCCATGGTAGTCTGTTTACCCAATTTGCATCCGTAAGCGACGCTCTGAGGGCTGCTTTCAATGATCTATGAAAACGCTCGCATAAACCATTAGCCTGGGGGTGGTAAGCGGTAGTGCGGTGAATTGTCACACCTAAGCTGTGGGCCATCGCTGACCAAAGCTCGGACACAAATTGAGGTCCCCTGTTGGACGTAATATCCGACGGGACCCCGAAACGCGCTACCCAAGCCATTAAAAACGCGCGGGCCACCTCTGCAGCTGTGGTTGATGCCAGTGGGACCACTTCCGGCCAACGCGTGGTGCGGTCCACATTGTCAAAAGATGTGTGTACCCTTGCGACGACGGTAGGGGGCCTACGAGGTCGACATGCACATGATCGAACCTCTTGGCCGGGATGTGAAACGGCTCTAAGGGGGCTTTTGTGTGCTTGTGTATTTTGGCCCGCTGGCAAGCCATACAGGCTCTTGCCCAATCTTTAACGTGCTTGCGCAGGCTCGGCCAAACAAACTTCTCTGCTACCATTTTTACTGACGCGCGCACCCCTGGGTGCGCCAGGGAGTGAATCGAGTCAAAAACGCAGCGGCGCCATGCGGCCGGCACTACTGGACACGGTCGTCCAGTAGAGACATCGCAGATTAGGGGGGGCATACCATTTTGCAGCCTCCTGTTCTCCAGCCTTAACCCTGTTGGTCCCGACTGGAGCGCTAACACGTCCGCATCGCTACCCTGATCCGCTGCCATGGCTGCATAATCTATCCCCACATGGACTGGGGCCGCGTGCGCCTCCGCGCTGTTATGTTGCTCTGCGGCTGCGGTAGTATAATCTACCTCTGCGCGGACTGGCGCAGTTACCGCGCGAGAGAGGCAGTCTGCCACTACATTGAGTTTACCCGCTACGTGTTGAATATCAGTAGTAAACTCCGAAATTGCGGCCAGCTGCCTCTGCTGCCGGCCCGACCATGGTTCCAAAATTTTGGCCATCGCAAAAGTGAACGGTTTGTGGTTGACAAACGCGGTGAAACGCCGACCTTCTAGCCAGAATTGGAAGTGGCGAATGGCTAAGTGGAGCGCTAACAGCTCCCTGTCGAACGCGCTGTATTTTCGCTCCGCCTCGCGCAAGGACCTGCTGAAAAAGGCCACCGGCTGCCAAACCCCGGAAATGTGCTGCTCCACTACCGCCCCTATGGCCAAATCTGACGCATCAGTGGTGAGCGCTTTGCGGGCCGTTGGGTCTGGATGAGCCAACAACGCAGCGTCTGCAAGGGCTTTTTTTTACCTCCGAGAATGCGCGCTCCCGCTCCGGGGACCATTCGATTGCATTTGAGGGTTTTTGTTTTTTAAGCGCGGCATATAATGGTTGCATGAGCTGCGCTGCGTGGGGGAGGAAACGGTTATAAAAATTCACCATTCCTAAAAACTCCTGTAGTGCTTTGACCGTTTGTGGCTGGGGAAAATCTGCCACTGCGCGCACTTTGTCCGGTAGCGGAACTGCCCCTTCTGGGGAGACGCGGTGCCCCAAAAAATCGATCTGCGCCACCCCGAACTGGCACTTAGCTGGGTTGATTATTAACCCGTGCTCTCCCAACCTCCGGAAAACTGCCGTGAGGTGTTTTTCGTGTTCTTCTTCGGACGCGCTGGCTACCAAAATGTCGTCCAGGTAGACGAACACAAAAGGGAGATCGCGTAACACCGCGTCCATCATGCGCTGGAAGGTTTGCACGGTGCCTTTAAGCCCAAACGGCATGCGTAAAAACTCAAAAAGTCCAAACGGGGTTATCACCGCTGTTTTGGGAATGTCCTCAGCGCACACTGGGACTTGATGATAACCGCGGACCAAGTCTATTTTAGAAAAAATGCGCGCCCCTGCCAGATGTACCGAAAAATCCTGAATATGTGGGATTGGGTAGCGGTCATGCGCTGTGGCGTTGTTTAACCTGCAGAAATCACCGCAAGGTCGCCACGAGCCATCAGCTTTAGGGACCATGTGAAGTGGGGAAGCCCATGGGCTATTCGAACGCCGGATGATGCCCAACCTTTCCAGGTTGGCGAACTCCTCGCGCGCTATGGACAGTTTAGCTGCATCCAAGCGCCAAGCTTTCGCAAAGACGGGGGGACCAGCGGTAGTGATAAAGTGCTCCACCCCGTGTTTCGCAACTGTTGCCGAAAAAGTGGGAACTGTGAGTGCTGGAAACTGAGTGAGGAGTGTGTGAAACTTACCGCCTGCTGTGGCGACGTTGGCCTGTGCTGGTGGCGGGGACACTCGAGCTGCACAAGGAATAGAGTAAAAGGAGAGTGCATTAACCAGGCGTCTATTGGGAAGATCAACTAACAACCCATGTGAGCACAGAAAATCAGCACCTAACATGTTGAAACTCACCGCCACTATAATAAAAGTCCACTCATATGTGCGGCTGTGCAGGGACAGAAGTAGAGTCCTTTCACCGAAGGTCTTAATGCTCAAACCGTTCGCCGCTGTTGCTCCGTCACTCCCGGGGCCTGCCAGCCGGTCAGCGTAGGTTGGGGTGATGAAACTCACTTGGGAGCCCGTGTCCACGAGGAAGTGTCTCCCAGAGTGCGCATCCGTCAGGTAGAGCAGCTTGTTCCGTTCGCCGAGGGCCGCAGCTGCTAATGACTCCAGGTCCTGGCGTTTCCCGAGCTCTTGAACTGGCACGGCGGTACACACTTGCGTGCCCTCTCTGCGAAACGACGATGGTAAAAACAGAGGTCATCTCCTCCGCGATGTCGGGGCTTCGCTGCCGCCGTTGTTGGTGGGACCGCCTCCGTCGCCTCTGGCCCACCGCTGTTCCCGGTCGCCGCGCCGAGGTCTGCCGCTGCTGCGGTGGCTGTGTGCTCTTCGCTGGCGTTGAGGATCCGCTGCGCCTCCTGGGCCAGCGCGCGGAAGTCCCGCTGGGTCACAAAATGAGTGCCCGCCAGGGTCGCCCTTGTCTGCGATGGTAGGGTTCTCAGGAAGATGTGCGTGAAGAGGAAATCGTCATTGTCTGAGCCTCTCAGCTTCAGCATGTCTTCCATCAGGTCGACAGGCGTGCTTCCTCCCAAGTCGTGCAGAGCCAGGAGTCTCCTAGCTCTCTCCTGGGCTGAGGGCGTGAAACGCTGGATGAGGGCAGCTTTCAACCCGCCGTTTTTGTCGCCAGCGGGCGGGTGCTGCACCAGGCTCCGCACATGTCGAGCTGTGTGGCTGTCGAGTTTGGCGATGACGTGGTAGAATTTTGTGTCATCTGGTGTTATTCCCCCGAGCGCGAACTGGGCTTCGGCCAGGAGGAACCACGAGTCTGGGTTGTCCTGCCAGAATTCTGGTAGCTTGACTGAGACCGCGCTTGCTCGGCTGGTCCCTGGCGAGTCTGGTTCAGGGGAATTGTCTCTGGTCATTGTACGTCTTAAGGTCACCAATGTGGAGAACGTGAAATGAAGAGGCTGAATTTATTTCTCAATTCAGGTTTATTGAACAGCTCACATCTCCAATGTCCTCTCAAACAGAAAAGAAGACCAACTTCTCCAATCCCCCCCTTTTATACCCGGGACATCAAAGTACAGAATCACATTGTCATTCAACCCCCCATAGACAATACATCTCCCCCAGGTCTCTTCTTCCTCCACCTAACCCCTGGAGGTCAGGAAGTCTTTTCAGAGTCATTTCTAAAGGCACCTCTACCTCCTACTGTTATCCCCAGGAGGTCCAGACTTATTGTTCCTTCTAAGACGTGAGGTACCACAATATACATATGCAGTCTAAGCATCTCAATCAATGTGCTATACATATGCAGTCTAAGCATCTCAAATATGTGTGCCACATAGATAATGAATTCAGATTAAGTTTTTAATACCAGGATGATTTAGTCACAAATCTACAGATAGGCAGCATGGGCGAGATGTAGGATGCATGGGTGACGTCAGCACGCCATGCATCCTACATCTCATGCATCCTACATCTCATGCATCATATCCTGGGGACTCTTGGCGGGAGCCGTCCTCTTTGGCGCTCCGCCACTAGCCACTACACCAACCTGTATCCCTTTTTAGTTATCATATAGCTATATTCGGACAACACCACCTTGGTTGGGCTCATCACTGACGATGATGAGAAGGCATACAGTATAGGGCAGAGGTAGAGAATCTGCTACTGTGGTGCCAAGCAAACAACCTGAAACTGAATGTCCAAAATAACAAAGAACTCATACTGGACTTCAGGAAGAACAGACAAAACCAACCCCCGTGGAAAATGTCCCCACCCTCAGGTTCCTGGGCACCCACATCTCCTCTGACCTCTCCTTGAGTGCCAACACCAAGGTCCTGGTGAAGCAAGCCCAGCAGTGGCTGCACTTCCTCCGTGTCCCGAGGAAGCACAACCTGGACCAGAAGCTGCTGCTGGCCTTCTTTCGCTGCTCAATGGAGAGCGTGCTCACCTACTGCCTGGGTGTGTGGTACGCCGGCTCCATGGCCGAGAACAGGAAGTCTGTGAAGAGGGTCATCAACACCACCCAAAAAATTATCGGCAGCCCTCTGCCCTCCCTGGAAGACATCTCCAGATCCTCCTGTCTCAGAAGGATCAACGCCATCACAGAAGACCCCTTACATCCCACCCACCACCTGTTCAACCTGCTTCCCTCTGGGCGACGGTTCAGATCGATCAGGTCCCACACTTCCAGACTGACAGTTTCTTACCCTGGGCCATCTGAACTGCCAACAGTCCGAGGCCCCACCCCCTCCCTCCGTATGCTCACATGCACTGAACTGAGGATCTTTTAATTATTACAATAACTCACCTGTCTTTGCACTCCTTACTTTCATGTAAATTGACCCATTTGTGATAGATAGATAAATAGGTAGGTAGGTAGGTAGGTAGGTAGGTAGATAGATTGTGATAGAAAAATTCCATATTATTATCCACATTATTGCTATATTTTTCTTATATTATTCCATGACTTTCCTATCTCATGTCTGATGTTTATATGTACATTCCATGTAGAATAATTTCATACATTCCTCTATATTATTCTTTCATATTTTATGTCTGATGTATTTTTGGTGCATTTTTGTGAGCAATTATTCTCTATCTGTCGCCTTCATGTCCCAGAGTCTTGAATGGATGTGCGTGTGAATGTTGAGAATGCAGATCAGCAGAGACGTAAATGATGACACAGGCTACACTGATAATCTCTTTGTTTTATTGACTTGCCCTGCTAGTTTCTGTGACCGAGGAATGTGCTAAAACTCCCAGTTAATGAAAATTAGATTTATAGACACTTAGCCTGTCTCTGGAGATGCCACAAGGATGTCTCCCTCTTTGTTTATCTATTCTTAGAGCTATAAAAATACCAGGCTCGGAATGTATGGTCAGAAAAGGTGCATGAACGACTCTGTGGACGGTGGAATGTACTTTTTCTCCTGGCCAGAAGAAATAAATGGCTCATAACTCAGAATCCGCCTATTGAATATGCATATTGAATTTTTGACTCAGTCTCATTTAATTCAATTTTATTCTATCATTTGGTGCCCGAACAGGGACCCAGATAATTCTGTCCTTACAGCACCTCTGCCTAATTTCAGCAAGTGCACAGCTGACGAAAGACCTTCCCAGGCAGAATCCAGCAACTCAATGTTACTGCAGTGAGGGCATTCGGAGCCGAGGCACTGAAACGGACTGGGTGACGGGTCCAAGAACCCTAAAGGCAGCTTGAGTGTGAGTACATTTTTTTGTTGATTTGACCCTGGGATGTGAGTCCCTGAGGGAAGATGTTGTCCTAAGCGCTTGAGACCGCAAAATCTGGGGTACGCTTCTACTCACCGTAGCTGTAGTTCGGTTTGATTCGGTTTTGGTCTGGAGCAGTTCGAGAATCAACGAGATAAATAGACGTGTTGTTCGCATAGAATCGGGGCAAGATTCTCCAGTAAAATTGCAGTGAGCACTGATTAACCTGTTGAACTCTGTGACTTCTGCGGGCGGTCACGTCTGCGTCTTGGTGCGTCTCAGTGAGCACTGAAAAAAAAGCTGTATTTCCGGTCTTCCAGTACAGACACAGCCCTAAACAGAAAGCCAAAGGAGTGTTTGATTGGTTTAGAATGAGATTGACATCTCATTCGACCAACAAGAGCCTTGATTTGGGTTTTTAAACCTTGAATAACCAATGATCGTAAACCTAGCAAGAAGTATCTGCCCATCAACGACCGCAAATACAACGGGCCAATTGAAGCCGAGTAATCTGACGATGGATGTGTCGTTTAGCCAATCAATTTCTGACTTCAATGACATCCTACATGCCTAGTTCAGTGTTTATATTTCCGGTAAAATACCATGCGTTCTCGTGCGTAAAATGTCTTTTGACTCCGCCGCTGTGTGATGCGCAGTCCTTTGTGATACTGTGCAGAAGGGTCAGGGTAAGATTAGCCATTATTTTACTTGTTTTGAAAAATGGTTCACAAAATAAACCGAAAGGGCATGCATGTAAACGTCAATGGCTTGACCAGGTCGGGTGACGTCGACAATGAATCAGTAAACAAACGGAGGTTTCAATAATGGAATAGCTGACGATCCAGACATCAGTGGACAATACCAGCGGCAGTGCGGTTGTGGACAGGTAAGTCTTATAATCTAAATTATTCTTTATTGATAAAAATAGTAATAAAAATAACTTTTGACCAATTGGTAATTACAAGGGTCCCGCATGGCGACGTTTTTGTGTGCGTGGGGGGGGGGGGATTTGTTACTGTGTATACTGCAGAAAATTTTAATAATTTTTTAGTATAATTTTTATTTCACTGTAGGCTATTTTTTCCTGTAAAAAAAAAGGAACTGTGCTGTGTATGTCTGAGTTATTATGCCTTTGTTTTACTGTGTAAACGTGATCTGGTGAAATGGAGCCCTGACCATGTGAGCACTCTATTGTGAGCACCCCAGGTGGACCTCGGTATTCAATCTGTACATTTTCAATCCAGTGATTTACAAAGTGATTCATAATTTTCTAAAGCCTCATTCAGAACATGTAGTCCCACAGACTGGTTTTCATCTGGGGCAGCATTTATAAATCACTGGATGGAGAATGTACCTGTACATGTACAGAATGGATTCCGTGGTCCACTTGGGGTGCGCACTTGGTCAGGGGTCCGCACCTGGTCAGGGGTCCAGTTGACCTGTATCTGTGTAAACTGGTGAGATAGTGAACTCTGGAAAATTGGAGGTGGGAGAGGGTTGTTTTTGTGTATACTTTAGTGAAATGTATTAATTTTTCGCATAATTTTTCTTACACTGTAGGCTATTTTTGCCTGTAAAAAAAAAAACAGGAACTGTGCTGTGTATGTCTGTTTTTTTTTTTTTTTTGTTGTTACTTATTTGTACCCGTAGGTAGACTTGGTTTGCAGTCTGGTGACAAGCCACCGGCTGCTGGTCGCTGCGTGCGCGAGCGCCCTAAACCTACATGTTTTTGGTATGCGGGAGGAAACCGGAGAAATCCCGGAGTAAACCCACGCAACACGGGGAGAACATGCAAACTCCACACAGCTCACTGTTGGTCGGGGGCTGGGATCGAACCCACGACCTCATGATCCCCGCGATCCCCTGGCCGAGGGTAAAACTGTGCTGCCACAGTGCTAAACCACTGCGCCACCATGCAGCCCAGGGGTTGTTGTTACCCCTTGGTTTTACTGTGCAAACTGCTGAGATAGTGAACTCTGGAACATAGCTTTCCAAACTGTGCCATTTGGCACAGTTTGGCACAGTTCAAGAACGCCTTGTTACAACCTGAGAAAAAAGCTGTGTAATATATTCATTTTTTGTGGTATTGTTACAAAATTTTGACCTGAGCTTGAAGACAGAAACTAAAAACTTCCAAGTCTGTTTTAAGGACTGTGAAGAAATGGACTGAGGAATCAAAGCTGGAGTTACAAGCCTGCTTTGACTGCACAGACTGGAGTGTTTTTGAAGATGCAGCCATTAACCTAAATGAACTCACTGACACTGTGACATCATACATCAGTTTTTGTGAGGACATGTGTGTGCAGACCAAGACCTTCTGCACATACAACAACAATAAACCCTGGTTCACTCCTAAACTGAAGCAGCTATGTCAGACCAAGGAGGAGGCCTACAGGACTGGTGACTGGACTCTGTACAAGTGGGCCAGAAACATGCTGACAAAGGAGACCAGGCTTGCTAAGAGGAGCTACAGTGAGAAGTTACAATAAAACTTCTCAGCCAACAACTCTGCTTCTGTTTGGAGAGGCCTGCAGAATATCACCAGCTACAGGAGACCATCCCCCCACCCTGTGGAAAACCTCCAGCTGGCTAACGACCTAAACAGCTTTTACTGTAGGTTTGAAAAGAACCTACAGTTCTCACCTCCCACCCACACAAAAGGATTATCTGCAGCCCCAGGAACTCCATCCCTCCTCCACTCTGACCTCCCACCAGCACTAACAATCTGTGAAGAGGAGGTGCGCTGGGTCTTTCAGAGACAAAAGATCAAGAAGGCTGCAGGACCTGATGGTGTGTCTCCGTCCTGCCTGAGAGTCTGCTCCAACGAGTTGGCCCCCATCTTCACCCGGATCTTTAATAGATCACTGGAGCTGTGTGAAGTGCCATCCTGCTTCAAACGCTCCATCATCATTCCAGTTTCCAAGAAACCCTCTGTTACAGGATTAAACGACTACAGACCTGTTGCCTTGACCTCTGTGGTCATGAAATCCTTGGAGAGATTGGTGCTGAACCACCTGAAGGTCGTCACAGGCCCCCTGATGGACCCACTGCAGTTTGCCTACAGGTCAAACAGGTCAGTGGATGATGCAGTGAATATGGGACTACACTACATCCTGCAACACCTCGACTCCCCAGGAACGTACGCCAGGATCCTGTTTGTCGACTTCAGCTCAGTGTTCAACACCATCATCCCAGGCATTCTTCATCAGAAACTCCTCCAGCTCAAGGTGCCCCCCTCCACCTGCCAGTGGATCTCCAGCTTTCTGACTGACAGGTGGCAACAGGTGAAGCTAGGGAGATTTACATCCAGCTCCCGAAAAATTAGTACTGGCGCCCCCCAAGGATGTGTCCTTTCCCCACTGCTCTTCTCCCTCTACTCCAACGACTGCACCTCAGAGGACCCTTCGGTGAAGCTCCTGAAGTTTGCAGACGACACCACAGTCATCGGTTTGATCCGGGATGGTGATGATTCTGCATACAGGCGGGAGGTGGAGCAGCTGATCCTCTGGTGCAGCCAGAACCATCTTGAACTTAACCCAGCCAAAACGGTGGAGATGACTGTGGATTTCAGGCAACACCCTCCTTCATTCCCCCCACTCACCATCCTCAACAGCACAGTGTCCACTGTGGACTCCTTCAAGTTTCTGGGTACCACAATCTCCCGGAACCTGAAGTAGTCCTCCCATATAGACACTGTCCGGAAAAAGGCCCAGCAGAGGTTGTTTTTTCTGCGTCAGCTCAAGAAGTTTGATTTGCCTCAGGAGCTGCTGGTTGTCTTCTACACTGCCATCATCCAATCTGTCCTCTGCTTTTCCATCACTGTCTGGTTTGGATCTGCCACTAAACAGGACAAGACCAGACTGCAGCGGATCATTAAGTCTGCGGAGAAGATCATTGGTACCGACCTACCCTCCACTGAGAACTTATATCGGTCCATAACCAGGAAACGGGCAGGAAACATCTGTGCTGACCCGTCACACCCCGGCCACAAACTGTTTGAACTTCTATCTTCTGGTCGTCGTTACAGATCACTGAAGGTCAAAACCACCCATCACAGGAACAGTTTCTTTCCTCAAGCCATCACTCTGATGAACTCCTAACATTCACCTAGTCCTACCTGTTGCTGTACTCATGACTTTTCATCCATTCTTAGATTGCACATAACTCTCACACTGCTTTTACTTCATTCACATTATATCACTGAATCTGAGTTCACATTGAAATACTGTGACTGTATATTTTTTCATATATTTCTGCAAAGTGTGGATAGTCTGAGTAAATAAGCTACATACAGTATATTCCTGTATATATTTGCATCCTTTTATAGAAACATGGACAGACTGTAATTTACTGTACATACTCTGTTGTCATTGAATCCTTATTTAAATCTTATTTAAATCCTCCACCTGAACAACGAGAGCAAGTTTTTAGCCAAAGTCAAATTCCTTGTATGTGTTGTGCATACTTGGCCAATAAAGCTGATTCTGATTCTGATTCTGAAAACACTTGGTTCTACATTTCTGTTGTTTTCCAGCACGTTTCACACAGCTGTATGTTATTTGCAAGCATTTATATCTACAAAAACACCCAGGCGAACTTTATTTTCTTCAAATTCAGTATGTTTAGATGATTGTTACTCAGTGGCAGGAGCACTTAAAGAGATTATGACTGTTTTGCCAAAAAATTCAGAGTGTTTTCTTTTAAATGAGACCAACCCCATGAAGATGCTGCAAAGGGTTGAAGAACAGCTTTTGATTTACTTTGGGCATGTTATTTTTAGACGTTTTTAGGGAAATTGACCAGAGTTCAACAGGTTAAAGTGAATAGTATAAGGAGGGTTAACCTTAAAGTAATAGTGCTGGTTAAAAAAAAAAAATACTGCAGTTTTGTTTGTTTGTCTGGTTGTTTGGTGTTATATGGTTTGTCTCGGTGAGACCGCAGGGGCGGGAGTACAAGTGCCGCGACAGTTGGAAGCCGTGTTTGTCCATTGTTTTTCTGGTTATTATGGAGTGTAAAGGGACATAAGTGATTATTGTCTCACTGGGAAATGATGAAAATTGTGGGAGCTTGCAAGTAATGCTTTGGGGTAATAAATGGAATTGTGTTCTCACAGAAGCAGACAAAAAGTTGACATGAGAATGTGGGGTTGCCAGATTTGTTTTTACAAGTATTTTGGGGGTGGTTTTTTTTTAACTTTGGGTTGCCATTTCAAGCTTGTTTTAAGGCTGTCTTATGTTTATTGCACTGTCCCTGTCAAATAAACTAATCTACTACTACTACTACTAACATGTAAGTGTGTTGATTTGAGGCTGCAACTGTTTGTGTGTGTGAGCAGCTGCCCAAAAGTGACCTTGAGAGAGAGAGCTGCGTGTGTGTATGTGTGGACCCTTGTGTGTGAGAGTGAGTTGGTGAGAAGAAGGGATATATACTGTACACTACCGTTCAAAAGTTTCGGGTCACCCAGACAATTATTTTGTGTTTTCCATGAAAAGTCACACTTATTTACCACCATGAGTTGTAAAATGAATGGAAAATATAGTCAAGACATTGACAAGGTTAGAAATAATGATTTGTATTTGAAATAATAATTTTTTCCAGATACTCAACCTGCTCAAAGGAAAGTCAGTTTTATAGCTTCTCTAACCAGCTAAACTGTTTTCAGCTGTGCTAACATGATTGCACAAGGGTTTTCTAATCATCCATTAGCCTTCTGGCACAATGAGCAAACACATTGTACCATTAAAACACTGGAGTGATAGTTGCTGGAAATGGGCCTCTATACACCTATGTAGATATTGCACCAAAAACCAGACATTTGCAGCTAGAATAGTCATTTACCACATTAGCAATGTATATTAGATATTAGAGTGTATTTCTGATTAGTTTAAAGTTATCTTCATTGAAAAAAACAGTGCTTTTCTTTCAAAAATAAGGAAATTTCTAAGTGACCCCAAACTTTTGAACGGTAGTGTATATATATATATATATATACAGTATACTGTATATATATACTGTATATATATATATATATATATATATATATATATATATATATATATACTGTATATATATAATTGAAAATGAAATGGCAAATGAAAATGTTGGCTTCAAAAATATGAGACTATTTACCATTTACGCAACATTAGATTTAAAAACCCACACAAAAAGAAACTGTAAAAACTCCCAAGCTTTGCAAAAATACCCATATATATATATATATATATATATATATATATATATATACTGTATATGTATATATGTACTGTATATGTACTATATATATATATATATATATATATTGCAAAAATACCCATATATATATATATATATTTAAGAGATAAGATAAGATAAGATAAGCCTTTATTAGTCCCACAACGGGGAAATTCCAGGATTGCAACAGCACAGGGATAGCAACACTCAGAGCAACAATCAGAAGGCAAGAAAAAAACAAGCAAGCAAGAGCAGCTAATATACATATGTACATATTACTATAAAATATATATATACACACACACACACACAGACACACAGTGCAGAGCATTGTAGCTGGATGGAATAAATATATGAATATATGAACACACAGTGCAGAGCATTGTAGCTAGATGGAATAAATATGTAAATATATAAACACCCACAGTACGGAGCATTGCAGCTAGGTGGAATAAATATGCAAGTATATAAACACACACAATGCGGAGCAATGTAGCTAGATGGAATAATATGTAGATATATAAAAACACAGTGCGGAGCATTGTAGCTAGATGGAATAAATATATAGATATATAAATATAAACACACCCAGTGCTGAGCATTGTAGCTAGATGGAATAAATATGTAAATATATAAACACACACAGTGCAGAGCATTGTTGCTAGGTGGGATGAAACAGCATAACCGTCTATTTAGTTATCCTACATGGTATGATTATGTGCCCATACATATTCTCACCCTCCATAGCGACCGGTATGTTCCTAGTTGTATGCCGGAGAGGACCATTGTGTAAGTCTGTTGCATCTTTTGCATTCAAAAAAACTATTAGTTTGTTACGTCTTTTTGCTATCTCTGCGAGCAGCCCTGCTTAGGTTGTACAGTCTGACAGCCGTTGGTAGGAAGGACCTACGAAACCTCTCGGTTGTGCACCTGGGATGATGTAGTCTGCTACTAAATGAGCTCCTCAGTGCATCCAGTATGTCCTGCATAGGGTGGAACTCGGACTCCAGCAGAGATGACAGTTTAGCCACCGTCCTTCTCTCTCCTATCTCCTCCATCGGATCAAGGCGCTGCCCCAGGACAGAGCTAGCTTTCTTAATCAGTTTGTTCAGTCTCTTCCTATCGGCTGCAGTAATGCCACTGCCCCAGCAGACCACTCCAGAAGTGATGGCTGATGCCACCACCGTGTCATAGAATGACTTCAGCAGCGCCCCTTGTGCACCAAAAGACCTGAGTCTCCTCAGCAGGAACAGCCTGCGCTGTCCCTTCTTGTAGAGTGCGTCAGTATTGTGTGACCAGTCTAGTTTATTGTTCAGATGAATACCCAGGTACTTATAGGATGTCACCATCTCGATGTCTGTTCCCTGTATATTTACTGGTGCTGTGAGGGGCTGCCCATGCCTGCGGCAGTCCACCACCAGCTCCTTAGTTTTCCTCGCGTTGATCTGGAGGCAGTTCCGATGGCACCAGTCCACAAAGTCCTGGATAAGCCCTCTGTACTCAGCTTCATCTCCGTTGGAGATGAGACCAATGATCGCAGAGTCATCAGAGAACTTCTGTAGATGGCAATGTGTTGTGTTGTGTGAGAAGTCCGCAGTATAAAGAGTGAACAGGAAGGGAGCCAGCACCGTTCCCTGGGGGGCCCCCGTGCTACTGATGATCGTGTCGGAAACACAGTCCCGGGTTCTCACAAACTGAGGCCGGTTCGTGAGGTAGTCCAGGATCCATGATGACAGGTGCTGGTCCACTCCTGCACGCAGCAGCTTGTAGCTTATATACTGTATATATATACAGTATATACTGTATATGTATACATGTACTGTATATATATATATATATATATATATATATATGGGTATTTTTGCAAAGCTTGGGAGTTTTTACAGTTTCTTTTTGTGTGGGTTTTTAAATCTAATGTTGCGTAAATGGTATAGTCTCATATTTTTGAAGCCAACATTTTCAATTGCCAGTTTTTTCCTTATTTTGGGTTAAATTGCCTGCTAACAGGGTAGAGAGACATTTGGGTTTTTACTTTTATCTTTTGGGACACCTGAGGGCAGATGAACAACATTGGGCTATTTTTATTCAATTTTTTTTTGAAGTATCAGTGTTATTTTTATTAACTCAGTTGCATTATGTCTCTGACCAAGGGAAAACAGGGAACTTTACAGGGAAAAAGGACAATGGACTAAGGGTCTGACATGACAACAGGGCCGCACCTTGGTTCCTCCCTCTCCCTGACCCTCACTCTTCTGCTGCTCAGCCATGACCCTGCCCCAGGAGCCCAGCGAATGACGTCACCTCACCCCTGCTCACCCGCACCCCTCCCGTTGACAGCCAAGCCATGCCAGATAGCCAATAAGTTAAGTAAAAGTGCATGCATATTAATCACTGCTACCATCATCAGTATGATAAATTGAACTGAAGATTATGGAATAATGCTGTCACTAAATAATACCCAGTGACTGAAAGCTTTACATACAGCTTATATGACATGATTCAAAGCACAGAACAAGGTGATAATGACAGTGTTTGTGCATATGATTTACCTGAGGCTGCTAATTATCAAACAGAAGTTTTAATGCTTCTTTTGTGGTGACCCACCACAATCTACAGGGACATTCATCCTCACACTCAGAAGGTCCGGAAGAAGCAGAGGACCATTCACATATGGACAGAGAGCCCCTGAGGGGACAACCAGAACAATGGACTATTGTTTATACATCTCCGGGCGCCAGTTGGTCAGGCTAATCGTATGTATTGACTGATATGTATATCAATATGCTAATGTTCCATGCATTCTCTCTGTTTGTATAACATATAAAAGGGCTGACGACACATGCTTCAGCAACACAACACAGCACACACAGCACAGTACAGCACTGTAGCGCACAGCGCTACAAGTGTGTCTCATTGATGGAGGAAATAAAACTCTGCAACCTTCCAGCTCGTCGTACCTCGCCTGAATTTATTCCTCCACGCTGGTGACCCTTGACGAAGAATGGAACACGAGGCTAACACCCCGGAGATGACCCAGACGGGAAGCCCCAGCACACGTCATGGTGCACCCCTCGTCTGATCTTTTCCCTCCACACTGGTGACCTGACGAGAGAGAATGACTGTCTGCTCCCTCTCACCGAGCTGTGGACACAGGAGGACCAGAGAACGCCTGCAACTTCTTCATCCTCACCGGAGCGTGCACTCCGGAGCGCAGCGCTGGGACCAACATGCACCATGAACGGCGACACGAGCGAGCCGAAGGAAGCAGCCTGAACGGGGAAGGACATCGGCGCCGACTGCGTTGATTTCTGCCAAGCTCCCCGAACCTGACTAACCTCACGACAGCGGACCTCCCACGCACAGAAGCCCCGCACGCACACCGCAGGATTACGAGGACAGCGCATCTGCCAGCTATGCGGTCACTGCGGCAAGCACGCGCCATGCACAGAGACAAACCGGTTCCACAGACTGATATAGCATCCTCTGCTGCTGCACATGCCCGAGAAACACAGCCGATCGCCACCCTCGGAACCTTCAGGGCTACTCACGCACCTGAAGCAGTCGTGCAACCCGCACACAGAACTTTGTATGGGTTTCTCAGCCACGGCACACAAGGGGAATTTAGCCGATTGCGGTCCCCGATGGCTTTAGGGCTGCTTCCGCACATAAAAGCCAAACCGCCAAGTCCCTCACACAGCTGCAGTTGTTTCACAGCCGCTACGCATCCTCGGGGAATTTGGCTGCTCGCCTTCCCCACATCCTCGCTGGGTTGAGCTGTGAGAGGAGTCAGAGACTTAATTTTTTTTTTTCACAGCCGCTGTGAATCTCCGCCAGGTTTACCGGGAAAGTCCCTCACCATCGCGGATCCACACGCCCAGACACCTTTGACGTCGCGGGCCGGCACTCACTTACTCCCACCCCCTCCCCCTCCTCCTCCATGGCGCTCTTCCCGCACCTCACTCCCTAAAGCTGACCGATCGGCGTCTTGTTCCATTACGCACGGAGCGCACCAGCCTGTGCGCCCACGATCCACAGCCGTTCAACGTGCTGGAACCCGGAGCGGAGCACACTG
Source organism: Pholidichthys leucotaenia (assembly GCA_020510985.1). Lineage (NCBI taxonomy): Eukaryota > Metazoa > Chordata > Actinopteri > Cichliformes > Pholidichthyidae > Pholidichthys > Pholidichthys leucotaenia. The sequence continues at coordinate 115,011,273 of CM035840.1, forward strand.
TTTTTTCCACCCCTCCCCCGTCCCCCCCCCCACGGACTGACATGCCCTCCAACAGTTCTACCGGAGCTGGAGCCCAAACGACGGGGTGGGGGTGGGGGGTCACAGTCCCTTCTGAGTGTTCTGGGGGGAGCCCTGTGGTGACCCACCACAATCTACAGGGACATTCATCCTCACACTCAGAAGGACCGGAAGAAGCAGAGGACCATTCACATATGGACAGAGAGCCCCTGGGGGGACAACCAAAACAATGGACTATTGTTTATACATCCCTGGATTGAGGAGAAGACATTCGGGCGCCAGTTGGTCAGGCTAATCATATGTATTGACTGATATGTATATCAATATGCTAATGTGCCATGCATTCTCTCTGTTTGTATAACATATAAAAGAGCATGTATACATGCCTCAGCAACACGACACAGCACACACAGCACAGTACAGCACTATAAGGCACAGTGCTACAAGTGTGTCTCATTGATGGAGGAAATAAAACTCTGCAACCTTCCAGCTCGTCGTACCTCGCTTAAATTTATTCCTCCACACTTTGTCATATTAGTGTTCTTTTGGGCATAGAAAAGTCACTCTTAACCCCTTGCACTCTGGTCAATTTCCCTAAAAATGCCAAAAAATAACGTACCCAAAGTAAATCAAAAGCTGTTCTTCAACCCTTTGCAGCATCTTCATGGGGTTGGTCTCATTTAAAAGAAAACACTTTATGACTGTTTTGCCAAAAAATTCAATCTCTCTAAGTGCTCCGGCCACTGAGTAACAGTCATCTAAACATACTGAACTTGAAGAAAATAAAAGTTCGCCTGGGTGTTTTTTTGGATACAAATGCTTGCAAATAACACACAGCTTCAGATCCGGGCTGGAAAATGTAACAGAAATGTAGAACCAAGTGTTATCCAGCTGAGGTCAAAATTTTGTGGCAATACCACAAAAAATGAATATATTACACAGCTTTTTTCTTAGGTTGTTCCCAGGCGTTTTTGAACTGTGCCAAATTGTGCCAAATGGCACAGTTTGGAAAAACGTCTGTAACTTTTGAATGATTCAAAATAGAAGCTTCATCTTAGGCTGTATTGAAAGGTGAAGGGCTGTGTGTGTGTGTGTGTGTGGGGGGGGGTTATTTATTCATTCATGAATGAATGAATGAACAAACAAGCCCCCACACACAAAGAAGCATGCCACGTAAAAAATGTGTGGCTTTTTTTACAAGAAAAAATAACCTACAGTGCACTAAAAATTATACGAAAATATTTGTAATGTAGAAGATAACAACTCCCACCCCCCCACCCCCGCTACAGAGGACGGACATCGCCCATCGCTACATGACGGAAAGCGGTGACGGTGCGCCGCAGTCTACTACGCACAGTTGGACTAAAATATCTGCAATAATATCTGCAATCCGCTACAGAATAGTAGCGGGGGGGGGGGGAGTTCACGGTCCGGACGCGGAGCACGAACCGTGTCCAGTCCGTGCGCCGCGGTACACGCTCCATGCGCCACGGTCTACTACATACAGTTGGACTAAAATATCTGCAATATATCTGCAATCCACTACAGAAGAGTAGCGGGTGGGGGGGGCGTTCATGGTCCAGACGCGGCGCACGAACCGTGTCCAGTCCGTGCGCCGCGGTACACGCTCCGTGCGCCGCGGTCTACTACGCACAGTTAGACTAAAATAGCTGCAATATATCTGCAATCCGCTACAGAAGAGTAGCGGGGGGGGGCATTCACAACATGACGGGGGGGCCGTTCGCAACATGACGGACCCGCTCCGGTCTGGGTCCGTCATGTTGCAATAACGCACAGTTGTAATTTACCGATCGGTCAAAAGTCATTTGGATTACAATTTTCAGGGATAAAGAATAATTTAGCTTATAACACTTACAGTACCTGTCCACAACAGCAGCCTAGCTGGCGAACTTCTCTTCCTCATTGTCAGACGAACATGAAGCTGGTCCGCTTGTTACAGACTCGTGGTTCTGGTCACGCGACCTGGTCAAACCATAATTCCATGATTGCGGTTTTGCGCTTCCATGATTGCGGTTTTGGCGAACGATTTTTCAAAACAAATAAGAACAGTAATAAGAAAAAAAGACTGTCGAATGCCTGTGTGTCACCCAGCCTTACACAAAACAGCTTTCGAACTTCTGTGCTTCAATTGACTGGCTGTATTCGCAGCCGTTGGTAGGCGGGTCCTTCTTGCTAGGTTTTCAGTCATTGGTTCTTTAAGGTTTCAGAAACCCAATTCAAGGCTCTTATTAGTCAAATGAGGTCAATCACATCTAAGCCATTCAAAGCACTCTTTTGGCTTTCTGTTCGCGGCTGTCTGTAGTGGAAGAACAGAAATGCAGGGGTTTTTTTTCTTCAGTGCACCCTAGGATGCACAGTGTGCATACTAGGGCGCCCTCGTGCGCTCTAGGACGCAGAGATGTGCCCGCCAGCGGTACACCGGAGTGCAAGAGGTTAATGAATGACTATGTGATTATTAAAGTTTCAATCTTTTTACTGTTCATGACAAAACAGCAAAGCTCTGAAGGATTATAGGATTTAGAAAAGGAAAAATAAAACAGAGGAAAAAGTCCCAATACTGGGCTCTCTGATTAGATTTGATTCTGTTGACATTTAAAAAAAAAGAGGACCAATTGGTTGGTTGACTGTCTTGTCAATTTAAAGAAACTAGTGCATACCCATGCATGCCCGTAGAAACCCGTGCATGCCTGTAGAGGGGATGCATTGGAACAGAATTCTTGCCAGTTACAGGACAGTTGGTATAGCAACACAGCACTAAGTGGCAATATGTGATGGGTTTTGTATGCATCAAAACCTAAAAATCACACAAAGTATGCCCTGCCATCTGAAGCTGTTTGCCCCTGCTTGTTACTTCTTTTCCTGCCTGTCACTGTTCTGTGCTATGTTGCTTACCTGTGTCTACTGTATATACACTGTATGTCTTGTAGGGAGTCATATGCTCTGTCTATGTGCCCGTCATATAGACATCATCTGGTGGGTCTTCTTCTTCATTCAGACCACTGAAGGGTCTCCTCCTGTCTCAGATGGCTGTGTTGTTCACAGTCATGCCTGCGGCGTACTAGTGGAACCTGAGGTGTTTCATGTTCACGGCATCCTTTCTGACGTGCAGCAGTTCTCCTCATTCTATTGCTCTCCATCTGGTGGGTCTTCTTCTTCTTCGTTCAGACCACTGGTTGAGGGACAGGTGCGTCGTAATTTCAGTTCATGGGCACGATCCTGAAAAAGTGACTTTCGACCCTGTTCAGGAAGGCCTGTGAATGCCCATAGAAACCAAGAAACTGGAGCACCTGGAGAAAATCAGCGCTTTACTGGGCATTTTACACATTTGTAGTGTAGACTGGCATTCGTCGAGGTTACACATTTGCCGTCATGTAGGCATGGTGAGTCGTCCTACAATGCCTGAGTTCATAGGACGTGCTATGATGATGAGGCAGAGATCATAGGCCATCCTATGATGTCCTAGAAACGTGCTTTAATGTCTGTCGTACCCTATGCTGGTGAAGGGTGTCCTCCTGTCTCAGATGGGTGCGATGCCCTGCTGGAACCTCAGGTGTTTCATCTTCATGGCATATTTTTCTGACATGCAGCAGTTGTCGTCATTCTATTGCTCTCCATCTGGTGGGTCTTCTTCTTCTTCTTCTTCTTCTTCTTCTTCTTTGTTTAGACCACTGGTTGAGGGATAGGTGCGTCGTAATTCCAGTTCATGGACAGGATCATGAAAATATATCTGAGCAATGGTCTATATGGCATCATAAAGACACATTTGTCTATGTGTCCTGATGCCTGAGTTCAAAGACACATGGTCTATGTGACATCATAAAGACACATTTGTCTATGTGTCCTATGATGCCTGAGTTCATAGGATGTCCTATGATGTTCAGGCAGAGATCATAGGTCGTCCTATGATGTCCTATGAAGCGTCACACACACACACACACACACACACACACACACACACACACACACACACACACACACACACACACACACACACACACACACACACACACAGAGATTTCTTGCTTTTATAGAGTGATGACAGACTATGTGAAAGTTGACATTGTAATACAGTGGGGTAAAAAAGTATTTAGTCAGCCACCAATTGTGCACGTTCTCCCACTTAAAAGATGAGAGAGGTCTTCAATTTTCATCATAGGTATACCTCAACTATGAGAGACAAAATGAGGGAGAAAAAAAATCCAGAAAATCACATTGAAGGATTTTTAATGAATTTATTTGCAAATTATGGTGGAAAATAAGTATTTGGTCAATAAAAAAAGTTCATCTCAATACTTTGTTATATACCCTTTGTTGGCAATGACAGAGGTCAAACGTTTTCTGTAAGTCTTCACAAGGTTTTCACACACTGTTGCTGGTATTTTGGCCCATTCCTCCATGCAGATCTCCTCTAGAGCAATGATGTTTTGGGGCTGTCGCTGGGCAAAACGGACTTTCAACTCCCTCCAAAGATTTTCTATGGGGTTAAGATCTGGAGACTGGCTAGGCCACTCCAGGACCTTGAAATGCTTCTTACGAAGCCATTCCTTCGTTGCCCGGGCGGTGTGTTTGGGATCATTGTCATGCTGAAAGACCCAGCCACGTTTCATCTTCAATGCCCTTGCTGATGGAAGGAGGTTTTCACTCAAAATCTCACGATACATGGCCCCATTCATTCTTTCCTTTACACGGATCAGTCGTCCTGGTCCCTTTGCAGAAAAACAGCCCCAAAGCACGATGTTTCCACCCCCATGCTTCACAGTAGGTATGGTTTTCTTTCTCCTCCAAACATGACAAGTTGCGTTTTTACCAAAAAGTTATATTTTGGTTTCATCTGACCATATGACATTCTCCCAATCCTCTTCTGGATCATCCAAATGCTCTCTAGCAAACTTCAGACAGGCCTGGACGTGTACTGGCTTAAGCAGGGGGACACGTCTGGCACTGCAGGATTTGAGTCCCTGGCAGTGTAGTGTGTTACTGATGGTAGCCTTTGTTACTTTGGTTCCAGCTCTCTGCAGGTCATTCACTAGGTCCCCCCGTGTGCTTCTGGGATTTTTGCTCACTGTTCTCATGATCATTTTGACCCTACGGGGTGAGATCTTGCGTGGAGCCCCAGATCGAGGGAGATTATCAGTGGTCTTGTATGTCTTCCATTTTCTAATAATTGCTCCCACAGTTGATTTCTTCACACCAAGCTGCTTACCTATTGCAGATTCAGTCTTCCCAGCCTGGTGCAGGTCTACAATTTTGTTTCTGGTGTCCTTTGACAGCTCTTTGGTCTTGGCCATAGTGGAGTTTGGAGTCTGACTGTTTGAGGTTGTGGACAGGTGTCTTTTATACTGATAACGAGTTCAAACAGGTGCCATTAATACAGGTAACGCGTGGAGGACAGAGGAGCCTCTTAAAGAAGAAGTTACAGGTCTATGAGAGCCAGAAATCTTGCTTGTTTGTAGGTGACCAAATACTTATTTTCCACCATAATTTGCAAATAAATTCTTTAAAAATCAGACAATGTGATTTTCTGGATTTTTTTCCCCTCATTTTGTCTCTCATAGTTGAGGTATACCTATGATGAAAATTGGAGACCTCTCTCATATTTTAAGTGGAAGAACTTGCACAATTGGTGGCTGACTAAATACTTTCTTGCCCCACTGTACAACACTATAAAATCATCACTTTTTCTGTCTTACTATTTATATGGGTGTGCTTGAGTAAAAGGAACTATCTTATTTTTCTCTAACCTACTGAAAATGAATCACCAAAATTAAAAACAGAAAATATCATTTATGGTATTTACTTAGAGGAAATGATTAAAATATCACACCACACAAAGGTGTTGCTTTTGACGAGTTTTTGGATTAAGTAATAAAAAGAAAACAAGTTCATGTTACTCCTTGAGTACTATAATGCTTAAAATTTTACCTAGAAAAGGAACTCAGAAGGTTCCAGTCTGAGTTTCCCATTTAAACAATATATAGTCTGTGAAATTTTTCCCTTTAATGAAATGGAATACGCTTAAGCGATATATGGCAGGATCTACATCGATATATAGCGGATAGCAGGATCTGTAAAGCGCTTTGGTCATCAAGAGATGAGAATAAAAGTGCTATATAAGTGAGTGCCATTTACCATTTACCATTTAAGGGCTCAGTACAAGGTGGGAAGCACCTTGTGGAATTTAAGCCGTGAATTTCATCAATCAGTCCTTTACTACTTATCCAGTCACATGGACAGCAGTCTAAGCAGAGAAGACGGACTGCTGCCCGGTTGACTTATCACTATGACCTCTTCAAAAGATAACCAGGAAGAGTTCAAAAGGTTTAACATGAGGAGGGAACGGATCTCTCCCACTCCAGCAAAAAGATTACAAAATAAGCTTAGGTCATTTTTCTAAATGTACAGGCAAAAACGAAAAGTGAACCATTAGTAACACTAAAAATTTTAATCAACAGTAGAATATACATTGTAAAAAATTAAAAGGACAAAAGTTGAATGACTATAATAGTAGCACTTACAAAAAATTTATGAGAAGACAAATTTGCACTCCTGTTTGTGTGATTTCTGACGCAAGGGGAGGGGGGAGCCTATAGCTTCCCCTGATTTTTTTTTTTCAGGTTGGTCCCGACATTGGACATTTGTGGTGGATGGGAGAGCAGAGAGCGGTGTGGGGCAGGCTGGCTGTGGCAAGAGGAACATGACGTTTGTCATCAACTTGAACATCAGGGTCATTGGCTGGGGGCAGTGGCAGTGTGAGGGAAGGAGGACCTCACAGGGGACAAGCAGACCTGAAGCTAAGTAAAACAAATGACATTGACAATGACATAACGCCTATCAATTTAACTGACTTTGACTTTGAAAATGCAGTATTTACCTGAAGTGACATTGCAGGTCTGACAGTATCACATTTCAGAAATGTGACAGGAAAAAAGAATAATTGTGTTGTACGATTTTGATGTGCTAAAAGAGCTGGGCTCTGCTCCCGGTGCTTGGCCTCGGCCGAGCCGGGCCTCAGGACTACAGACCACACCAAGATTTAGGAAGAAACATGGGAAATAAAGCATTTCTTGTGCAAAATGAAGCCAGATGCAAATTAAGTAATATGTCCACCCTCCCATTCACAGAAGGCTTGGGATATACCCTTTCACAAACATGCACTAACACAAATTCAAACTGTCTGTGCTCAATAGAACATACAGATGTGGCCTTAATGAATAATTCAGAATTGGTTACAATAAATAAATGAATAATAAATATTTATAAATAATAAATAAATAATATAATGATAATATATATAATATATATTATTATATATAATATAATAATATAATATAATAATAATATATATAATATAATAATAATATAAATAATAAATATTTATAAATAAATAAATAAATAAATGCCGTGGTTGTTCCCGTTCCAAAATCCAGCTGTCCTAAAACGGTAAATGACTTTAGACCAGTTGCTTTGACTTCAATTTTAATGAAAATTTTTGAAAAACTGGTCAGATGTGAGGTCCTAAGGCAGACTGAACATGCATTGGATCCTCTGCAGTTTGCCTATAGGCCTCACAGAGGAGTGGAGGATGCCACTGTCACTCTGTTTGACATGCTTTTTAAACATCTGGATTTTAATGGGACACACGCCAGGCTTTTATTTGTGGACTTTTCTTCTGCCTTTAATACAATCCAACCTCATATTTTAATTGAAAGGCTCCTGCAACAATTTGATTTAAGCAATAATCTGGTGGGTTGGATTCTGGATTTCTTAACCAACAGGACGCAGAGAGTAAGGGTCAATGGCACATTGTCTGACCTAAAGTGCTCTTCTACTGGCTCCCCTCAGGGGTGTGTGTTGTCACCACTACTCTCCATCCTGTACACAAACATGTGTCGGAGTAGACATGACAACAGACACATTATAAAGTATGCTGATGACTCAGTCATTGTCAGTCTCCTCCAGGATGGTGAGAGTGGCCACGGCCCAGTAGTTGATGACTTTGTTCACTGGTGTGAGGATTCCTACCTGCAGCTGAATACAACAAAAACGAAAGATATGATTATTGACTTTAGGAGGAAAACTCCCAGGCACAAAGTCACCATACTAAAAGGCCAGACCACCGAATGTGTACAATCGTACAAATATCTTGGGACGATTATTGATAGTGGATTGAACTTTGAGGTGAACTGTGAAAGGGTGTGCAAAAAGGGTCAGCAAAATTTGCATTGTTTGAGGAAACTTGCACGCTTCCAAATTGACGGACCCATAATGACTATGTTTTATCGGGCTTTTATTGAATCTGTTTTATCCTTTTCTTTAATGTCATGGTTTGGTCAGATAAAACTGAAACAGAGGAAATCCTTGGATCAGGTAGTCAGATGGTCCAGTCGTTTGCTTGGTGAGTCACAGCTGAGCCTGGCATCCCTGTACGCCAAACAAGTACAGAGGATGGCCGACTCGATTTTAAATGACTCCCACCCTTTGCACTGCAACTTTCAGCTTCTTCCCTCCAGACGGAGGTTTGCTGTCCCAAAAAGTAGAACCCAGCGCTACAAAAACAGCTTTGTCCCTGCTGCTGTCAAAGAGTTGAACAAGCTATAAAATTATATTGTACATATTCTATATTTACCTATTTTGTAAGATGTGTGCCTGTGTTTGTGTCTATGTTGAATGTAATTAGTGGCTTGTAAATATGGATGTCACCAACTGCAAAACAAATCTACCTACGGGTACAAATAAAGTAACCTGAACCTGAACCTAAATGCTAAATCACATTAAATCTGCATAGACAGCTGGGTCAATTGTTCTAATTGACATTTGCAAACTAGGTCAAGGGAGGACACTTACAAAAAGAGGCATGATTACAGAAACCTCATTTTGAGGGTATTACACTACTCACAAATTTTCATCTAAAACAACCATACAGTATGTACATGTGCCACACATATTAATGGCACATACTGTATCTTTAAGGGAAAGATTTCCTTCTTCTAGTAAAAAAAAAAAAAACAACAACAAAGGGGACAACTCATCACGCTGTTCAAGTACACCGCAACTTTGATGCATCCGAGGGGGGGGGATGGGGGGGGTACCACAATAATTAATTAGCAAAAATCCTCAGAAAATAGATAATGAATAAAAATTATCACTAAATGATCAATAATGTAGGGAAAAAAATATAGGTGAAACCACTTAGTAATGGAACCACAACATTCAATAGAAGTTAAATTTACATCAATAAATTTGCAAGTATTTAAGAAAATTATGTGCTGAAAAATATTTGCAGATTATTGTGAAAAGGATCCTAAGAGTTTATAAGAAATACAGTAAAATTAAAAAGAGAAAAAAAATATGTTATATTTATAAGAAATAAAGTAAACTAATAAGGAAACAGGAAAACCATGTAAATTTATGGGAAAAGTTCCAAATGTCTAAGGAAAGTCCAATTTATCCTGATGAAGCTTACTGTTGGACTCAGTTTAGAATGTACTATAAAGACAAAACAGATTCTTACTCAATTATGTAAGAAGAAAACAATGCCTTAGGGAGCTCAAAGCAAAAGTAATTTGACCTTCCCTGCATAAACTTATTCTTTTCAAAACCTTTGCATGGCTTTCATTGAATTAAATAAGTGTGAAGGCAAAGATTTTGTTTAGTAATTACTGACATACTTACTAAATAGACAAAGGCTTTCCCTTGCACTAATCCAAAATACTGCTATGGATTGCAATAATCTAAATACTGCTATGGTAACACTGAAACCCTTAACCGAAACAATATCAAGATTTAGAATAGCTGAAATGATTCACTTAGATAATGGAATATATTTAATGGAATACACTTTGTAAATCAAATCATATCACATTTAGGTACAGTACCCAAATTGTTAGTACCCAACATTTACCCAGGAAACCATTTAGCTTACCATCAACAATCTACAGGATCAGCATAATGCACAAATAGGATTATGAAAGATGGATTAGGGAAATAGTGACAAAGAAAAATAGGAAAATTGTGAATGGCAAACCCTACTATTGAAGCCATTTAACTTAGGTGATGAGGAAGGGTTTCTGGTTGATTACATGGAAGGAATGACAACTCACAGAGATGTTTTCCATACTGCTCTTCCCAGGAGGGACCATGTGACGAAGGAACCGTGGGAGGTGCACCCATCTTTTGGCCGAACCAGGGAATCTGGTCATCAAAGAAAAACTGGACCAAAACTCCCTGGCAAGGACAACACAAAGGTTATCCTGGTGACACCAACAGCTGTGAAAGGCGAAGGACGTGACACTTGAGTGCATCTAATGTTTTACCCCACTTGGAACCCTCAGCAAGAGACTGTTTAATACACATTACAAACTCACTAAAAAAAAAACTCAACAAGTGACTGTTTAACTGTTTCTCTCTGCAAGTGTCAGCTAACGGCGCCCCCGGCGTCCAGTAACAGCTTTTACATAGCGAAGCAACTGTTTGTTTATCATGGAGGAGAAAAACGCAAGGGAAAGAAGGGTGCGGTTGGGGTTGTTTCCTTTTCATCCTCATCATCCTCGTAGTAACACTTTTGGTTATTTTTAAGTTGTTACACCATAGAGAATTGCTATGTTTGTTCCTTAATGCCGCTATCAGCTGGACAAATGATCTGCTACTGCTAAAATAATGCAGCTACCACAGGCTGTTTGTTTCTCAAGAGAGGCTATGTACAGGAATAACACAGCAAGCATCACTTTGAATCACACCTGTCACAACACTTCACTGATCGGAAACATGATGACACTCCTTACTCTGCGAAGGCAACATTAATTTCATCAGGGAATTCCTTTTTTCTGAAGCGGTGATGTCCCTTTGGGCAGCTTAACACTCTCCAAGTGTGCAATGGCTTACAGTGCGTCTCTCCCCTGTACTGCTACCTGCTTGACCAACGAAGCGAGCAAATGTTATACTAAAGATCTACATTGTCAAAGGGGGGATGGTGGTCATTGGGCATACCCACACCTGGCCAGGAATTGGGCAGGCTTGTGTACCCCGTTTTGGCGGCTGATCGTACCATCATTATGTCGGCAGGCCAGGTGGGCAGGGCGAAGAGAGATGCTTTCTTACCACATGATGCCATTTGGGGCATGGATGTACCAGATCAATTTCAGATGGAAAGCACAGGAGTGAGGGACCTTCATTCACTGTTTCTTTGAGTGAGAGTGTGCAAGAACACGTTATGGATTGAAACACTTAATTATAGGCTACAATTATTTGTAAAATTTATAACATAAAATAGAATGGTTCTTGGTCAATTAACTGTCACCCGTAGGGGCGTGTGCCCTGTTATAGGAGGTTATTGTTGTACTGTTACCCATGAAAATAATGCAAACTAGAAAAGCACTCGGAGAGCGCAGACCTCCGCCAAGCGCCACAGTTCCCCCCATACAGTGTTTGTGTGTACGTTTTCAGATTCCTTGACCATGAAAACATATGACTAGCAATTGGATTGACAATGATAGGATTAGTGGTTCAGTGGTTATTCACGAAAATGGCATTTTCCGTAATGGCGGTTTTCTTCTGGACGGTGATCCGGATCATCCCCAAAATTTAATCAGTTCTTCCTTATACCATTTCCAACAACGCCTGAAAGTTTCATCAAAATCCGTCCAAAACTTTTTGAGTTATCTTGCTAACCAACAGACAAGCAGACAGACAGACAAACCCCGGCAAAAACATAACCTCCTGGCGGAGGTAATTAAGGGACAGATCTTGATCAAAAATAACTCCAAGGTTCCTCACAGAACTATTCAGAGTGAGAGTGGTGGCATCTAAATTAAGAGCATGATTTGGAAAGGAATTTCAATTCAATTCAATTCAGCTTTATTTATAATGCACCATGTGGTCTATATTAATCATATATCCCATAACCTACATATGTATAAGCATGTGAGAATGTTTGGTGATTACATATGTAAAGCGACTTCACACCTCAGAACAGGACAAAAGGTCTCAACCGCCAGTGAAGATCAAAGAGCATCCGAGGCGCTGCGGTGGAGACCAGATAGGTCGCCCTGACCTCCCAGGGCCAGGTGGAGGGGTACCAAGACAAAGGAGGGGGATTAAGATAATGAGGGATGTCAGCTTTGATATGCATGTCTTTTGTTATGTGTGAGTATAAGTACGTAGAGCCGAATGTGTTCGCTCTCTTACTTCTTCTGCTGCTGCACTAGATGAGACTTGTTAGAGGAGCGAAGCTGATAATAAACTTTGGTTTATAAGTCACATCGCCTCGTTATTCCAAGCTCTTCTACACTGGTGACCCTGATGCGAGGATGGACCAGAGGCGTTCCCCCGCGATCGACTCATCTGTGGCGACCCAGGCAGACGCCGGCACCCATGCAGACAGGGGAACAGATGGACGACGTTCCCCCATGGCAGAAGTGATAGAGAGGGCTCAACCGAGCACCAGCGCCGCTGCGAGAGCCGAAGGAAAGCAATCTCACCCTGCGGACACATCAGGGACGGCCCACACAAACGCCGTCACCGTCAAGCTGCCGGACTTCTGGCAAGAAGACCCGGCCTCGTGGTTTCAGCAAGCTGAAGCCCAGTTTGCACTTGCGGGCATCACGGCTGACGATACAAAGTTTTATCACATCGTCGCCAAACTCGACGCCGCCACTTCGAGATGTGCGCGGAGCATAATCCAGCGGCCGCCGGCCCAGGACAAATATAGAGAACTGAAAGCGACCATCGTGGCGAATTTCATCCCCTCTGCCGAGGAGAGAGCCGAGAGGATCCTGGCGGTCTACGGCCACAGAGGATGCAGACCCAAGGCCCTCATGGAGGACTTGCTGCAGCTCAAAGAAGAGGACAATGACAACTTCCTCTTCCAATTTATATTCCTCAGTACACTGCCGCCACACATGAGAGGGACGCTTGCCAACATGCGATGCAGCAACCAGCAAGACTTCCGCACGCTGGCTCACGAAGCGCAGCGACTCGTCAACGCCTGCAAGGAACAGACACCCACAGCAGCATCCGCAGACCTCAACGCTGATGTCCGGAGCCACGGGGAGCCACAAACCACTGAGCAGAATCCGCCCACCGTGACAGCGACACGGCCAAGACGCAACAGACGGAGCGACGTCTGTTATTACCACCACCGCTTTGCCGAGAAGGCTTACAAATGCGTTCTCCCCTGCAAATTCGTGATTTTGGGAAACGCCAAAGCCGAGAACCGTTAACAGCGGCGGCTCAACTGAGTTTTATCATGCCCTCCCGAGCAGACCGGGCCATGGGCCCCCGGGGCAATGGAGCGGTGGCAGCCAACGGCTCCATCATCGACACTTGTGGCGAAAGGAACCTGCCCCTCCGCATCCATGGCCGCAACTACAGATGGACATTTGTTGTAGCGGCGGTGAGTTTTAACTTGTTGGGCGCAGACTTTTTGTGTGCACATGGGTTATTAGTCGATCTAGCGAACAGACGCTTGGTTAATGCATTGTCCTTTGCTTCTATTCCCTGCTCAGCTCGAGTTTCTCCACCACCCGTGCAGGCCAGCGTCACTATGGCAGGAGGTAAGTTTGATCAACTCCTCACCCAATTTCCAGCACTCACAGTTCCCAAATTCTCAGCTACAGTGGCTAAACACGGGGTTGAACACTTTATTCCCACAACGGACCCACCCGTTTCGCCAAAGCTCGGCGCTTAGACGCGACCAAGCTCGCCATAGCTCGGGACGAGTTTACCACCCTCGAAAAACTAGGCATTATCAGGCGCTCAAAAAGCCCCTGGGCGTCACCGCTTCACATGGTCCCAAAATCCGACGGTTCTTGGAGACCGTGCGGCGATTACCGCAGATTAAACAATGCGACAGCGCATGACCGCTACCCAATTCCTCACATCCAAGATTTTTCACTACATCTGGCGGGTGCGTGCATTTTTTCAAAAATAAACCTGGTCCGTGGCAATCATCAAGTCCCCGTTCGAGCAGAAGACATTCCTAAAACAGCTGTAATAACCCCCTTCGGTCTTTTTGAATTTTTGAGGATGCCTTTTGGCCTCAAAGGCGCTGCCCAAACCTTTTAGCGGATGATGGACGCGGTATTATGCGACCTCCCCTTCGTGTTCGTCTACCTCGACGATATGCTGGTAGCCAGCTCGTCTGAGGAAGAACACGAACAGCATCTCACTATGGTTTTTTGGAGACTAGAAGAGCACGGGTTAATAATCAATCCAGCCAAATGCAAATTCGGCGTGTCACAAATTGATTTTTTGGGACACAGAGTTTCACCGAAGGGGGCAGTCCCACTGCCAGACAAAGTTCACGCAGTAAAAAGTTTCCCACGGCCACAAACGGTCAAATCGCTGCAGGAATTTTTGGGAATAGTTAATTTTTACAATCGTTTCCTCCCCCGCGCAGCTCAGCTCATGCAGCCCCTATATGACGCGCTCAGAAAACAAAAACCTTCCAACGCGGTCGAATGGACCCCAGAGCGCGAACGCGCCTTCACCGAAGTAAAAAGTGCCCTAGCTAACGCCACATTGTTGGTTCACCCTGATCCCTCGGCCCGCATTGCGCTAACCACAGACGCTTCGGACCTGGCCATAGGGGCGGTTGTAGAACAACACGTCGGCGGAATCTGGCAACCTTTGGCATTTTTCAGCAAATCGCTAAACCAAACTGAGCGTAAATACAGCACTTTTGACAGGGAGCTGCTAGCGCTTCATTTATCCATCCGCCCCTTCCAGTTCTGGTTGGAGGAGCGGCGTTTCACGGCTTTTGTAGACCACAAACCGCTCACCTTTGCGATGGCTAAAATTTCCGAACCGTGGTCAGGCAGGCAACAAAGACAACTAGCTGCAATTTCAGAGTTCACCACAGACATTCGACATGTGGCAGGCAAACTTAACGTGGTAGCAGACTGCCTCTCTCGCGCTGTGACATCGCCAGAGCACGAGGAGACAGATTATACTACCTCAGCCGCAGAACTCTTCGCCAACGCGGACACATACGCAGCCCCAATCCACGTAGGGATAGATTACGCAGCCATGGCGGAGGAGCAAATTAGTGACGCGGACGTGTGCGCACACCTGTCTGGACCAACAGGGTTAAGGCTGGAGGAAAGGGGTTTACGCGACGGTGTGCCCCCCCTAATATGCGACATCTCAACCGGCCGACCTCGCCCGGTAGTCCCAGCTGCATGGCGCCGCCATGTTTTCGACTCAATTCACTCCCTCGCGCACCCGGGTGTGCGCGCTTCGGTTAAAATGGTCGCCGAAAAATTTG
Organism: Pholidichthys leucotaenia; assembly: GCA_020510985.1. Lineage (NCBI taxonomy): Eukaryota > Metazoa > Chordata > Actinopteri > Cichliformes > Pholidichthyidae > Pholidichthys > Pholidichthys leucotaenia. The sequence goes on from CM035840.1 coordinate 115,026,574, forward strand.
TGTGGCCGGGCCTGCGCTAAAACGTAAAAGAATGGGCAAAGACTTGCATTTCTTGTCAGCGCGCCAAAATACACAAACACACAAAAGCCCCTCTAGAGCCTTTTCGAATCCCAGCTAGAAGGTTCGACCACGTTCATGTCGACCTCGTGGGACCTCTACCTTCCTCCCAAGGTTTCACACATCTGTTAACAATGATAGATCGTACTACGCGCTGGCCTGAGGCGGTCCCTCTGGCGTCAACCACAGCGGAGGAAGTCGCTCGCGTTTTTTTGACAAACTGGGTGGCACGTTTCGGCGTCCCATTGGACATCACGTCCGATAGGGGGCCTCAATTTGTCTCGGAGCTTTGGTCAGCCATGGCCAGCAGCTTAGGAGCGACAATTCACCGCACCACCGCTTATCACCCTCAGGCTAATGGGTTATGCGAGCGTTTTCACAGATCTTTAAAGGCCGCTCTCAGAGCCTCACTAACAGATACAAATTGGGTAAATAAACTTCCCTGGGTTTTATTGGGGTTGCGTGCTGCGCCTAAAGAGGATCTAGACGCCTCCCCAGCAGAATTAGTTTTTGCACAACCTCTCAGGCTCCCAGGTGAATTTTTACCAGAGAACCCAGAGCCAGGGCATCTTCCAGCCCCGAGTTTTTTAGGCAACAACGGCCCTAACACTCTCACCGGGCCGGCACATCATTCTTTTCCGCGGGTTTTTGTCCCCAAGCTTTAAAAAACGCTGAATTCGTTTTTGTTAGGTTTGAAGCTTTAAAACCAACCTTCCGCCCACCATACGATGGGCCATTCAGAGTGCTGGAACCTGGTGATAAGCATTTTGTGCTTGATTTAGGGGACAGAAAAGAAACAGTCAGCATTGACAGACTTAATCCTGCCTTCTTCTTGAGAGACGAGCCTGCACGGTTGGTGAGAGCACCTCGGCGGGGTAGACCCCCCAAGAGAAAAGACTCAGCCCCCCTGCAGGGAACGAATAATCACTCTCCTCCCCAAGCTGCAGATTCCTTACAGGAAGGTCCCACCAGGACGCCCAAGCGGACCCACAGCAGATTCGGGAGAAGACTTAAACCCAGACCGCACAGGGACTGATGCAAACTACTCAAAAGTTGTTCACTAATTGTGCTGTAACAGTTTAAGACTGACTTGTGATATTACTACACTGTTATGGTTACCACTGAATTCTCTACAGGAGCATAGCTGCTGGAAAGTTTCTTCCTTGTCAAGAGGTGTAGCAGTTAGTATGTCATAATGATTATCTTAAACTGTGAATTTTTCTATTGTCCTTTTCTTAGTCGTTTGGGGGGGGGGGGCTGTGGTCTATATTAATCATATATCCCATAACCTACATATGTATAAGCATGTGAGAATGTTTGGTGATTACATATGTAAAGCGACTTCACACCTCAGAACAGGACAAAAGGTCTCAACCGCCAGTGAAGATCAAAGAGCATCCGAGGCGCTGCGGTGGAGACCAGATAGGTCGCCCTGACCTCCCAGGGCCAGGTGGAGGGGTACCAAGACAAAGGAGGGGGATTAAGATAATGAGGGATGTCAGCTTTGATATGCATGTCTTTTGTTATGTGTGAGTATAAGTACGTAGAGCCGAATGTGTTCGCTCTCTTACTTCTTCTGCTGCTGCACTAGATGAGACTTGTTAGAGGAGCGAAGCTGATAATAAACTTTGGTTTATAAGTCACATCGCCTCGTTATTCCAAGCTCTTCTACACACCACATCACAACAAAAGCCGTCTCGTGGTGCCACAGTGAAGAAAAAAACACACAGTCATAGAAAGACCCAGCAATCAGACGATGCCCTATGAGCAAGCACTAAGCGACAGTGGAGAGGAAAAACTCCCATATAGAAGGAAGAAACCTCTAGCAGAACCAGGCTCAGGGAGGGGCAGTCATCTGCTGCGACTGGCTGGGGATGAGGGGATAGGGAGGATGGAAAGGACAGACATAAAGAACATAGCAGTAAGAGGCCAAGTACAATATTAGAGGTCAACCAGCAGTATGGATCACATAACAATAGAACAAGAGTGGGGTTAAAAGACACAAAAACCCTCCTTAACCCTTAGATGCATGACCAACCAATTCCTACACTCTTCCATGAGTGTGGTCAAAAATGACCCCATTTAGAATGAATGTGTTTTATGCTGTAAACTTTAGAAATTTCTTTCATTTTGGTTAAAGATGATTATTTTTATTATATTTTGGGTGATTATTATTATTATTATTATTATTATTATTATTATTATTTTAAATTATATTTTGGTCAACAAAAGAATTATTTCATGTTTGACATGTTCATTTATTACTTTTTTATTAACATTTTATGAATGAATGAATGAATTTTTTTTTTTTTTTTCGGATAGTACAGTACAGGTTAAAAGAAACTGTATAATATAACAACAAGGTCAAATTAGACAAAGACTCCTCCTACTATACAATTCCACGTGAGTTATCCGAAATGGGTGATGGCTGAAGCCGCAGCTTATATTGCCCACCCATATTCGATCCAAGAATTCAAAAGAGAAAAAAGAGAAAACAAGACAAGAGCGATTACAATTTAAAACAAAGCTAAGACAAAATGTGACTGAGAGAAAAAAGAAAACTAAGCTAGGCTAAGTTAAGCAGTTACTATTCAAAAACAAATCTAAGACAAAATGTCACAGAGAAAAAAAAGAAAAAAAAACCAAAAAAAAAAACTAAGCTACAACACAACACAGGCTGGATATGTCAATCCTTATGTGAGTTTACATGTCGTCTTGTAAATATGTTTGGAGTATTTCTTCCTTTAGTTTTTGTTTAAATTGTCCAAGCGTTGTACATGATTTTAATTCAGGTCCAAAATCGTTCCATAATCTGACTCCTTGCACTGAAATACAGTGTTGCTTGGTGGTTGTTCTCACTGTAGGCTTTTGAAATATACATGTTCCTCTGAAGTGATATCGTTTCTCCCTTGTTTGGAACAACTTTTGGATATTTGCGGGCAGTGATAAATTCTTCACTTTGAACATTATTATTGCGGTTTTAAAGTCAACCAGATCTTTCAACTTGAGAGTTTTTTGTTTAAGAAAAAGTGGGTTTGTTGGTTCCCTGTAAGCTGCTTTGTTTATTATTCTAATAGCTCTCTTTTGAAGCATAAAGAGTGGATATATGTTTGTTTTATATGTATTTCCCCATACTTCATTACATTATGTCATGTATGGGAGTATTAATGAATGATACAAGGTGTATAGTGTGGGTTGATTCAGCAAATATTTCACTCTGTGTAATATTGCAATTGATTTGGATACTTTACCTTTAATATAATTAATATGTGACTTCCAACACAGTTTGTTATCAATTATTACTCCAAGAAATTTAGTTTCAGATACCCTTTCAATCTCTACACCATTTACACTGAGTTTGGGTACTGGGTTGTTGTGATGGTTGTTAAAGACTATAAATTTTGTCTTACTTAAATTGAGCGTTAATTTGTTTGAATCAAACCACAGTTTAAGCTTTCCTAATTCCTTTCCGAGTGTATCCAGAAGTTGTTCCAAATTGTTTCCACTGCATAGCAGATTAGTGTCATCGGCAAACAATATTAAGTCCATTTTTTCTGAAACTTTACATATATCGTTTATATACATATTGAATAATAATGGTCCCAAAACTGAACCCTGTGGGACTCCACAGGTGACCTTCAGTAACTCTGAATTTTTGTTGCTAACACATACATACTGATATCTATTCTTTAAGTAACTACTTAACCAGGACAGTGCTACCCCTCTAATACCACAATTTTGTAGTTTCTTTAATAATAAATTGTGATCTACTGTATCAAATGCTTTTTTAAGATCTAGGAATACTCCAACTGAATACTCTTTATTTTCAATGGCTGTTGATATTTTTTCTGTAAATTCCATTAGGGCATATGCAGTTGTCCTCTTGTGTCTGAACCCATATTGCTGCTCACACAATAAATCATTCTTCAGTATGAAGTTGTCAATTCTCTCATAGAATATTTTTTCAAGTATCTTGGAAAATTGCGGTAATAGTGAAATTGGTCTATAGTTTGAGAGTTCCCCTCTGTCGCCCATCTTGTATATCGGAATTACTTTAGCTATTTTCATTGCATTGGAAAATATACCTGATTGGAGAGACAGGTTACAGATATACGTCAGTGGTTTTACTATGCATTCGATAACAGTTTTGACTAATAGCATGTCAATACCATCACAGTCCGTAGATGTTTTACTTTTGAACGATTTAACAATTTCAATGACCTCTCTTTCGTCTGTGTTCTTTATGAAGATGGAGTCTTTTACAGCAGTGTTATTGCATATTGTATCACCTGTAGGCACCGTAGTGGGTATTTCTCGGGCCAGTTTAGGTCCAATGTTAACAAAAAAAATATTAAATTCATCTGCAGGTGAAGCTATATTCACACTCTGAGTCGTTTTATTATTTTTTGGAATATTAGTTGGGTAGCTTGTATTTCTGCTTTTATTTCCAAGGATACTGTTGAGTATTGTCCATGTATTTTTAATATTGTCTTTGTTTTTCTCCAGTTCTTTACTGTAATAGTCTCTTTTACTACATCTTATTATATATGTTAACTTATTTTTGTATGTTTTATACCGCTGCTCTGCTTCTATTGTCCTTTTCTTTAGGAAAGCTTTATATAATAAATTTTTCTTTTTACACGCCTTTTGTAGTCCTTTGGTTAACCATGGCTTATCAGCAAATTTGTGTTTAAGCTTTTTTTTAACTAATGGGCAGTTTTTTTCATAAAGAGTGGTTACAATGTTTATAAATGTGTCATAGGCTTCATTTACATCTGATACATAGACTTCTGTCCAGTCTTGCTTCAGCAAGTCCTCTTTAAGAGAATTGATTGCATTTGGTGATTTGTGTCTGAACGATTTTGAAATTTTTTCTGCGTTAGGCCCCGTGTGGCCATGGATAAGTGCAAAGGTTGGCAAGTGGTCACTTATATCATTTATCAATAATCCACTTTCTATTTTCTTATCGATAACATTGACAAACAGGTTGTCAATAAGTGTAGCAGAGTGAACTGTGATTCTACTGGGATGTGTTATTGTGGGATATAGACTCATGCTGTACATAGAGTTCATGAACTCTGTAACTACATTTTGTTGATGTGGATTCAGTAAATCAATATTGAAATCTCCACAAATTGCTACCATTTTCTTACTAGTAATATTATTGTACAGCTCGACTAATTTATCTCTGAATGTCTCAATGCAAGTTCCCGGCGTTCTATATATGCAGCTTATGATTAGATTTTTTGTTTTGTCTAGGTCAATCTCAACAGTAACACATTCCAAAATCCCTGGTAGTGCAGAGGACATTTCATTTACAAGCTTACACCTATACAGGTCATCAATATACAATGCAACACCACCACCCTTTTTTTGAGTTCTGTTAATATAAAACATCTGATATCCCTCTATTGCCATCTGGGGAGCCTGATCTTCATTAAGCCAGGTTTCAGAGACTGCAATAGCTGTGAATTTTCTGTCTAGCTGTTTTAAATAGTCCTGAATCTGTGGAAAGTTTTTGTTAAGACTTCTGCTATTGAAGTGTATTATTGACAGTTTACCATCTAATTGCACTTGACTTTTGAATTGCTTTTCAGTGTAATATTCACAGTGGTTGTGAATATTATTGAAAAAGTGGTCATCAGGATCAATATCATTCTCCATCTCTTGTGGTTTATGTTCAGCATAGTGGCATATTTTCAGAGTTTGAGTTTCCTCACTCTGTGTCAGATGACTTCTTCCAGCTGGGGATAATTGATGTCTACTCGAGTCGATCATAAGTTTTTGTTTATTTTGCTTATTTTTTTTAAAGTACTTTGGCATGGTGTATCAAAAGAACTATTCTTATCGTGTGTATGAATATGGATTATCATTGACTCATAATTTTTTTAATCGGTGTTCATCTATATTTATTTAAGTCAGTAGCATCTCTGATCATTATACTCCTTGCTTGCTCAGGTGTTCCATTTAGTTTAATCCAAATTCTCCAATTTCTTGTCCAGGTTGCCTGTATCTTATTTTGTTTTTTCAGCATCCGTGCCTGCCGTGCTAATTCAGCGTTTTTTTTTGTCAGGTGTTCGTTTAGGTAAACTTGAGTTTCCTTTAGCTTTTTGGCCTGCCTCAGTATGTCATTCTTTACCCTTCTGTTCACAAAGCGCATCACAATTGATTTCTTTGTTTTGTTATCTTTCTTCGGTAGAGCATAACAGGCTGAGATTGCATTGGCTTCTACCTTAATGTCTCTATTATTAAGGAACTGAAGCACTTGATTTTCTAAGGACACTGATTCACTCATGGGAGCATCTTCACCACTCAGTCCTGTTGTGGCATGGGCGTATGACTGATATCTGATGTCTAGTCCACTTATAACTAGGTCATCAATGCGAGAACTTTGTTCAAGATCCTCGACGCGTTGCTCCAAAAGATGCCCGTGTTGCTCCAGGTCCATAATTTTTTTTGTCTTTTTCTTGAATTATTAAATGTAGGGCTTGTACCTCTTCTATTAGGCCTATTATTTTGGCCTGCTGGCTAGTCAATTTGGTCAATTCTTCTGACACAAAGTTCAGAGATTTTTTAATTTCTTCCATTTCCTCTTTTTTTGGTGGCATTTTACTGACCTGTGGATAGAAATAAACAGAGAATCCGGCTAGGCCTCAACTAGCCCGGCCGCTGCTGGACCCGCCGCAACCGAGCTCCTGCACAGCTCCTCCGCCAAGTAACTCTGCACAGCTCCGCAGATCACCGCCGTCAATTGCTGCCGCCTGCCGCCGTCTGCTTGGCCAGTTATGCCGTACACCGCCGGCACAGCCGAACTCCACTGATCACCGCCGCTGATCACCGCCGCCTGCCGCCGTCTGCCTAGGTGGCACCTCCGCTAGGCCCCGTCACCAACCGCTGTCAGTCTGGTAGTTCCTCAGCTGGGCCTCGCAATTGGGCTCCGACTCAGGTTATTGTTTTGCTGGGTCCAGGTGGCCCCGGTCTCTCACCAACGTCGCGCCCGAGCTCCCAACTGCCGCCTCGGTTGGTTCCTCCGGTTAGCCCTCACCGGGGACTGAGTCGCTTCATGTAGGAGTTAGGTGGTGCACTGGGGCCAGCGTTAAGCTAACTAGCGTTAGCTTGGCAATCGCTTCGGGTAGAGTGCAGCAGTTCTGCCCGATTAAAGGGGTATTCCAACGGGATTTTGACAGAGGTGGAAATTCAGCCCGTGGGTGTCCGTCACGAGCGCCGATCGCTGTTGGTTAGGTACTTTTAATGGGAAAATCAGCGACTTTGTCTCAGCGCTGAAAAAGTGTGACCATCCCGGTCGCCATCTTGTTTATCACAGAAAGGTAAAAAGGTAAACAATCAGAAAGGAAAAAAGGTAAAGTCAAAGTCAAAGTGCCTTTATTGACATTCCATTGCTTGTTGTACTGTTACCCATGAAAATAATGCAAACTAGAAAAGCACTCGGAGAGCGCAGACCTCCACCAAGCGCCACAGTTCCCCCATACAGTGTTTGTGTGTACGTTTTCAGATTCCTTGACCATGAAAACATATGACTAGCAATTGGATTCACAATGATAGGATTAGTGGTTCAGTAGTAAAAGCATTACCTCCTTGGCAGAGGTAATAAACTGAAGTGTTGGTGTTGTGTCCATCTCCTTCATGTGCAAAGTCCCAGGCTGCGAGCGTTTTCATAGATCACTGAAAGCAGCACTGAGGGCTTCACTGACGGATGCAAATTGGGTAGACAGGTTGCCGTGGGTTTTATTGGGTTTGCGCTCCACGGAAAAAAAGAGGATTTGGAAGCTTCCCCGGCAGAGAGCTGGTTTTTGCGCAGCCCCTATGGCTGGCTGGGGAATTTCTGCCAAATAATCCCGTGCCGGACAGCTGCCTGTGTCAGCTTTTGCAGCGTAGCGCAAACACAGGCACGCTGGCGGGCCCTGCCCACCACAGTTTTCCGCGTGATTTTGTGCCTAAAACTTTGAAGAACACGGAGTTTGTGTTCGTCAGACACGACGACCAGCGCCCTCTATTGCCCCTGCACACATGTTGAAAATGGCCGTAATAATCCCGCGCCGGACAGCTGCCCATGTCAGTTTTTGCAGCGTAGCGCAAACACAGGCACGCTGGCGGGCCCTGCCCACCACAGTTTTGACGGATGCAAATTGAGTAGACAGGTTGCCGTGGGTTTTATTGGGTTTGCGCTCCGTGGAAAAAAAGAGGATTTGGAAGCTTCCCTGGCAGAGAGCTGGTTTTTGCGCAGCCCCTATGGCTGGCTGGGGAATTTCTGCCAAATAATCCCGTGCCGGACAGCTGCCTGTGTCAGCTTTTGCAGCGTAGCGCAAACACAGGCACGCTGGTGGGCCCTGCCCACCACAGTTTTCCGCGTGATTTTGTGCCTAAAACTTTGAAGAACACGGAGTTTGTGTTCGTCAGACACGACGACCAGCGCCCTCTATTGCCCCTGCACACATGTTGAAAATGGCCGTATCTCACAATGTTAAAGAATCCTTTAAAAAATCCCTGTATCCAGATGGTGATCCGGATCATCCCCAAAATTTAATCAGTTCTTCCTTGTACCATTTCCAACAAGGCCTGAAAGTTTCATCGAAATCCGTCCAAAACTTTTTGAGTTATCTTGCTAACCAACAGACAAACAAACAGACAGACAAACAGACAGACGCTGGCAAAAACATAACCTCCTCCTGGCCTTCGGCCTGGCGGAGGTAATGATCATATTATTACTTTGGTTACACACAGCTTCATTGCTTTGCAGGCAATGATAACGAAATTGATTAAGTTGGTGATTCTCTCCATGGAGAAGTCTCATCCTGAATTTGTTAGTGATTTTTATAGTGATAATTTTGGTCTTTTCCTGTGTGAGTCCTTGTGTCCGTAATATGATGATGAGGCTGGTTATTGTAAACTTAGGGATATGTCTTCATACAATTGCTGCAGATGATGAGGTTGGTGAAAGGGGGCGATACTAGCCTAAGGAGTGTGAAGTTTGCAATATTGTCTATATCTATTTTGAGGTTTTTTTTTCTATATCATTTTCACATTACTGCTCCTATCATATTGAGGTGATGGGGATCGCATTACACAGTTTAAATTGATTTTGTTTATATTCACACATCACTTTTAATGACATATTCACTGCTACACACGTTCCTTGTTTAAGTTTAAACCACCTCATTAAATTGCTGCTAGTCTGCAAAGACACATAACAACATGTAAATCCTTACACATATATATCTTTATATCATTATTCATTATCATTCAATTTACTTTATTACCACTTTCTTTGATTATTTTTCTTTTAATTGTGATGCTTTATTAAGCATCAAGTGGGGAATATGATAGAAAAATTCCATATTATTATCCATATTATTGCTATATTATTTTTATTTTATTTTATTATATTTTATTCCATGACTTTCCTATCTCATGTCTGATGTTTATATGTACATTCCATGTAGAATAATTTCATATAGTCCTCTATATTATTCTTTCTTATTTTATGGATGTATTTTTGGTGCATTTCTGTGAGCAATTATTCTCTATCTGTCGCCTTCATGTTCCAGAGTCTTGAGTGGATGTGCGTGTGAATGCTGAGAATGCAGGTCAGCAGAGACGTAAATGATGACACAGGCTACACTGATAATCTCTTTGTTTTATTGACTTGCCCCCACTAGTTTCTGTGACTGAGGAATGTGCTAAAACTCCCAGTTTATGAAGATTAGATTTATAGACACTTAGCCTGTCTCTGGAGATGACACAAGGACGTCTCCCTCTTTGTTTATCTATTCTTAGAGCTATAAAAATACCAGGCTCGGAATGTATGGTCAGAAAAGGTGCATGAACAACTCTGTGGACGGTGGAATGTACTTTTTCTCCTGGCCAGAAGAAATAAATGGCTCATAACTCAGAATCCGCCTATTGAATCTGCATATTGAATTTTTGTCTCAGTCTCATTTAATTCAATTTTATTCATCATATAGATAGATAGATAGATAGATAGATAGATAGATAGATAGATGTATTTTATTGATCCCAAAGTGGGAAACTACAGTGTAACAGCAGCATGACAGTAGACAACCAAATGACAGAAACACACACAGCATAATAGACAAAGGGATTACCCAAAGAAAGAAAAACTGCTAAAAAAAAAAAAAACTTATTGTACTTATATGTACTGTACATACTTTCCATAATCCTTGGGCCATTTTACTCAATTATGTGTTCTGCACTCGGAACTCTTATGTACATAGTTCCACCCGTGAAGCCACTACCGTACCTGTGTATATACCTATGGGCTATTTTTATTTTTACTTTTATTTCAGTTGTATGGCTTATGTGTTCTGTAACTCTGTTTTATTCAGATTCTTCTCTCTTACTTTATTGCACAGTAGCCTGGTGAAGCACCCACAATTTTGTTGTGCTGTACATCCGTACAATGATAATAAAGCCTATTCTATTCTACTCTGTATGTGCCATGTGCTACCACTTCACTGTTAATAAAACCATCATTCAGTTCAGCCACCGTCTCTGTGGTCACTCATTTACAGACATAACAATGGCGACGAGGAGAAAAATGTATTTTATTAACCTTTATTTAACCAGGAAAAAAACCCATTGAGATTAAAAACCTCTTTTTCAAGGGAGTCCTGGCCAAGAGGCAGCAAAAAAAAATCACAATTACACTTACAATGACATACAAATCATATAAAACAGTTACAAATTAGTGAGGCCGTCTCAAGTGTTCTCAATCTGGATTTAAAGTTGTTCAATGAAACAAGTTCCGTTAGTTTCCAGTCTTTTTGCAACATGTTCCATGTAGAGGGGGCTGAGAACATAAAAGCTCTTTTTCCCAGCTCAGTATGGGCAAATGGAACAGAAAGCAACAAATGATCATTAGAACGCAAACCATAAGAATCAACACTTCTCAGTGTGATCAAATTACAGATGTAAGGAGGCAACAGTCCAAGCATGGCCTTATAAATAAAAATGTACCAGTGAGTCAACCTCCTGGTGGACAAAGAAGGCCATCCCACTCTAGAATACAGGTCACAGTGATGGGTCAAGGCTCTACAGTTTGTAACAAACCTCAAAACAGCATGATATACAGAGCCAATCTTACTCAGACACTGAGCTGAAGCGTCCATATACAAGAGGTCTCCATAATCTAAAATAGATTAAAAAAAAGTTGCAGCAACAAGACGCTTTTTAACCTCAAAAGAAAAACAACATTTATTTCGAAATAAAAAACCCAGCTTCAGTTTAAGTTTCTTCACAAGATTATCAACATGGGGCTTAAAAGTCAGAGCGTCATCAAGCAAGATACCAAGATACTTGTACGAGTGAACCACTTCAATTTCATTTCCCTCAAAAGTGGACACTGTGGGAAAAATTTGTAGACTCTTCCTAAAATTTGAAAACCACATCAGTTTAGTTTTGTCAGCATTAAGGACTAGTTTTAGCTGCAGAAGTGTGTGCTGCACCACATTAAAAGCTTTCTGCAGAGAAGCAACAGCATTAGCAGGGGAAGAGCCAAAGCAGTAAATAATTGTGTCATCGGCATAAAAATGCAAACTAGCATCAGACACATTTTGTCCTAGATCATTAATGTACATAATGAATAGGAGGGGTCCTAATACAGAACCCTGTGGCACCCCCTTGTGGACACTGACAATTTCAGAACACAAACCATCATATTTAATACATTGGGTCCTGTCACTCAAATAATTTGCGAACCAGGAGACTACATGTTCTGACAGACGAAAACTGATGAGTTTTTGCTTTAAAACTGTATGGTCCACAGTGTCAAAAGCCTTTGACAGATCAATGAAAAGTGCAGCACAGTACTGCTTTTTATCAAGAGCAACAAGTATATCATTGACCACTTTTGTAGCAGCAGTAATATTGCTGTGCTTTTTTCTAAAGCCCGATTGCAGTTTTGAAAGAAGTTCATTTGAGTATAAAAACTCTTTAAGTTGATCACACACGAGAGATTCCAGAATCTTGGACAAGACACACAAGTTTGATATTGGTCTGTAGTTAGTTAAAACTGCTGGGTCACCTCCTTTTAAGAGAGGAACCACTAAAGCTGACTTCCATACTACAGGAATCTCTTTGTTTTCAATTGATGAATTAAAAAGTACTGTAAGAGGATGTGCAATAAAATCAGCAGCCATTTTCAAAAAGTAAGGCTCTATCAAGTCTGTTCCAGGAGGTTTTCTGTGATTCAAAGTTTTGAGAGCCTTATGAACTTGCTGTACAGTAAAAGGTACAAGTCTAAAAGGTTCTCCAAAAAAACATTTGGGAATTAGTACAGTGAGGCACAGATATAGCTCCTGTAGGGTTGAACAGAAAACCAGATGACACAAAATGCTTATTGAAACAATTTAAGACCTCAGTTCTATCATAAACTGGGACTGAGCCATTTAAAACAAAAGTAGGAAGAACCTGAGAGCTTTTGTTCACAGATAAACCTTTGATCACTTTCCAAAATTTCTGTGGATTATTAAGACTCTCAGTTATGACAGATAAATAATATTCAGATTTAGCCTTTTTAATAAAAAAAAAGTGCATTTATTTCTCAGTTGTCTAAAAATAGACCAATCACTGGCAGTATCAGTTTTCCTGGCTTTGGCCCAAGCCACATTACGCTGATAAATAACATCAGACAGTTCTGGAGAGAACCAGGGGTTTTCACGCCCCTTTACTCTGAATTTCCCTCTAGGAGCATGTTTATTTACAATTTTCTCAAAGTTTTTTTTGAAGAAGGTCCACGCTAACTCAACGTCTGGCAACAGGCCTAAATGTCCCCAATTAACCAAGGACAAATCATGATGATAAGCTTGTTCATTAAATTTCTTCAAATTCAGCTTGAAAATAATGCGTGGTTTACATTTAGGGATTTTTGTATCTCTGCACACTGCAACAACACAATGATCACTCAAATCATTGCAGAAACACCCACAGATGAAAATTTATGTGGAGCATTTGTTACAATTAAGTCAATCAAAGTGGACTTTTCAGGACTTTTAATATTTGGCCTAGTTGGATAGTTAATCAACTGGCTAAAATTTACAGAGTCACAGAAAGATTTAAATTCTTCAGAAGCTATGTTTAACCAATCCCAATTGAAGTCTCCTGCCATTAAAAGCTCATTGTAGTTTAATTTGGACAGAAGATGCTTTAAGGATGATAATGCCTCCTTGGTGGCAGATGGAGGTCTATAACAACCAACAACAGTTATGGAAAGGGATTTGGCTATTTCCATATTCAAGGCCAAAAACTCCACCTGCTTAGAAATGGACTTAGACAAGACAATTGAAGCATCAAATCTTGATTTAACATAGGCGGCTACACCACCACCACCTTTTTTAGGCCTGTCAGTACGGAAGACATTGTATCCATTTATACTAATGGATACAATGGACACAAAATAGGTCTTCTGGAGGAAAATTTGACGTTTTTCCTGAAGATGGACGTGTGTCTGGCACCCCAGTCAGAGAGTGACATGGCTAGATGAGTTGAACTCTGCTGTCTGGTAAGCAGGTGCAGGTTTGGGCAACTGGAGGAGGAAATGGTGCGGGACCAGCTAGCTGAGCACACCAGCAACCCGCTGAAGGGTTTTCTAGTGTGGTGTGAACTCAATGAGGAGAGCTTGTTTTATAGTTGAACCAAACCTTTATCTCTTGCAGTTGTGGATACACTTCTCAGATGCACACTCCTGTTACACTGATACAGGTCCAGGTAGCGCTCTACACAGTTCCTTCTTATAAATCCCATAATACTACATCCCCTCCTGTTTAGCTGGAGTGCCCCACTGATGTGAAGTATAGAGAATACAAGATTTATCTGTATAACAGTAAGGAAAAACATCAACAGTGCAACAGTTATGCATGATATTGCAAACATTTTTTTTCAAGTAGTGCTCACTCTGTGCAAATAAAAACTAGTAAACATAACATGATGAATAGAGTTGCTAGAGTATGTTACACATGTAGAGATGGGATATTATCCTGACTCTAAACATAGTCTTTATAGTAAGCTGGCTGACATGTTTCGGGACCCAGGAGACAGACACTGACACGGGCAAATTAGTGAACAATAATCTTTATTAGAGTGAAAGGGTGTGTAGTGCAAGTGTGAGCGCGTGGATAGTATCCTGGTCACTGGAACTGAGCACTCTGGACGGAGACCCGGCAACCCTGGAACATATAAGCACAGACCATTACTTTTGTCCCACGCTAATGACAAGCTATCAGTAGTGAGGCTTACCTGGGAGAAGTGCAGGTTACGTCCTGCTGAGAACCAGCGGCCGTGCAACGTGGAGGTGAAGGCGTCTGGTAACGAGCTGGGGCTTCCACCTGTGACTGAGGCGTGGACAGGTTTTCCAGTGACTCCGGCTGTGACACCACAGACCGGGGCGATGACAAACCAGCTGATGACAAGACGAGTGATTCCACAGAACATGGTGACGATGATAATCCAGACGATGACAAGGCGGGTGATTCCACAGAGCGTGGTGACCATGACAATCCAGACGATGACGAGGTGAGTGATTCCACAGAGCGTGGTGACGATGACACAACAGATAACGATGACCCAAACTCCACCGGTAACGGTGGCCAGTACTCCTGTAACTGATACAGTAATAATTCAGGAATTTGTGGAGCCAGACGTACCGGTAGTCGTGGTGGTAGCGAGCCGCTACATGAGCGAGTTGGCGTAACCCCGTCAGCTGGGGACGCAGGTCCGCCGCCAAGGGAGTCCACCTGTGCACAGGGGTAGAGGTTAGGGGTAGAGTAGCAAACAGCTCTCTTACGTGCTTGACTTTGAACTGAAGTCCTTGACAAGGCCAGAGACGTTCTAGACGAGGCCAGAGAAGATTCTGACGAGGCAGTTCCTGACGAGACAGCTTCTGACGAGACAGCTTCAGACGAGACAGCTTCCGACAAGACAGCTTCTGACAAGACAGCTTCTGACAAGACAGGTTCTGACGAGACAGTTTCTGACGAGGCAGTTCTTGACAAGACAATTCTTGACGAGACAGTTTCTGACGAGGCAGTTTTTGACAAAACAATTCTTGACGAGACAGACTCTGACGAGACAAGAGAATACCTTGACGAGGCCAGAGAACGGAGTTCTGGTTCTTTCCCAGACGAGGAGGACAGACGACTCCGTGCTGGGCTGTCAGCAACGCTGGCTTTTAACAGTTGCTGATTAACCCCTGTGGATCTGTGTGCAGCTGGAGTTAATGATGCTAATGACGGCCCAGAGGCCGCCATGACACTGGCCAGCTTATAGCCCTTCCATATCTTGTGCATATTTGTTTTGGACTTCTTGGTTCCTCTGTGTTGATGTTTGTCTTGCAGGGTGGTGTAGGAAATGCTTCTGTTGGCTCCCTGTGATACTCGCGAGTTTTCTCTTGGCTTTGTGGCTCAGCAAAGCAAACCTTTTTTATGCATTTCTGTACATGTGGGTTGTATAGTTCACGCAGATGACTCCTGCACCGTCTGATTTTGTTGCCATTTGGTGTTTGTACAATGTAGTGCCTTGGCTCATCACACTTTTTTAAAATGACTGCTGGATGCCATGTCCCTCTGACTTTGTTCAGCACCGTTACATGTTATCCAGGGCAGAGTGGGGGTAGTTCCTTGCAGCTGCTGTGGTTGTGATGTTCTTTCAAGTCTGCAGCTCTCTCTTGTAACTGAAGTCTGTGTTCCTCCTTGCCTGGGTCTCCCCGACTCAGCAAAAGGGTTGTGACTGTTCTGCTAAACATTAGTTCAGCAGGCCTTAGTAGTTTACCATCTATGGGTGTCACCCTGAACTGCAGTAATGCTACCTGTAGCTCTCCACCTGTTCTCAGCGATTTTTTGGACAACTGATTTGATGTGTCTCACATGCCTCTCAATAAATCCATTGCTGTTTGGGTAATGGGGTGAACTGTGACGTGTTTGATTCCCCAGTCTGTCATGAATTTTTGGAATGTGTGTCTTGTGTACTGTGGTCTGTTGTCTGTCAGTATCTCATGCGGGCGTCCGAATAGAGACATATACATTTGCATTTTTTTGTGCAACTGCATGGCTAGACACGGGTACAGTCACTTCATTCACAACTGGGAATTTGGAATGTCTGTTCACTGTCACTAAGAACTGACACCTATTAATCTCGAACTAGAGATTGCCAGTGTTTTGATGGTATTTTATGTGAGATGAGAGGTTCTTTGTGCTTTGCGTCCTGATGTTCTACACACACTGCAAGATCTATGCACTTTCTCTATGTCATTGCTCATGTGTGTCCAGTATACGCTTTCTCTTGCCAGACAGCATGTTTTCTCTATGCCTTGACGGCCTACATGTAGCTGTGTCAGTATGTCATCAGTCATGGAGCCTGGAATGAGTACCTGTCTGCCTTTGAAAACGACTCCTGCTTCGATTGTGAGCTCATCTCTGAAGGACCAATAAGCATAAAGGTCTTTTGGCAGGTCTTTGATGTAGTCTGGCCATCCTTGCTGAATTAGCTCTTTCAATGCACTGAGCTTGAGATCTTTGGTAGTTTCTTTTCAGAGAACACCTTGCTTTTCAGAAGAGAAATTTATTATCAAGATAGTGTGAAACTGGATCCTCAATCTCTATATCTACGCCATTGAGGCGCTCATCTAACTCGATGTCGCCGTGGTTTTCAGGGTTTGGTAGTTGACTTAGAGTGTCTGCCAGGACCACCTGGGTTCCTGGCCTGTACATGACCTTGTAGTTGTAGCCTTGTGTCTTTATCAGCATGCGCTGGAGTCATGGTGGAGCAGCATGCAGTGCTTTTGCACATATAGTGACAAGTGGTTTGTTATCACAAGGAATGACTTTCCATACAGGTAGATGTGGAAATGTTGCATTCCATACACAATTGCAAGCATTTCTCACTCTGTGTTGCTGTATCTGGACTGACAGTCAGTTAGTGTTTTTGATCCAAAAGCAATTGGTCTTTTGTTCTGCATCAAGGCTATGCCCAGACCTTTCTGTGATGCGTCTACTTCAAGGATTAACGGTGTGTTTGGGTCATAGTATTTCTGGGCAGTCATTTTCAGTGAGATGAGATGAGATGAGATGAGATTAAACTTTATTGTCATTACACATGTATGAATACAAGGTAACGAAACGTGACTTGGCATTTGGGCACGCTCTGCAGAGCGCATCCAAGGCCGGGGCAGCCGCTAGGCGCCAGTCATAAAGAAGAAAAGAAAAAAAAGAAAAGAAATGATATGACACAATAGGCGAGAGAAAAAAACATGTTTTATCAAATTGACGCTTAATGGGTAAGCGAAATTTTGATTGCAGGCAAAAAAACCCTCAATGCATATTTAGCAAACATTTAGTAGACAATCACACAGCAGAGGGAGGGAGAGCAGTGTGTGTATATTTGCATGTCATTGTGTAGTGTAAGTGTAACAGTTGTTAGTGAGCAGCAGAGGGCGCCTCCTGGCAGTGAATAGATGTTATAATCATGTGACTTATAAACAAGTCCAGAGTTCAGAGTCTATCTCTCTTCTCTCTTGCTTGCAGAAGGCACATGGGCATTGTCCTTGAGAGTCCAATCCGCTGACGACAACAACTGATTGTTGATTGTATGGGTAGACATAAGAGCCGGTTCTTCCGCTAATCTCAGTCAGGAGGAATGTAAACACGGGGCAAACAAGGTCAAATCAAATCAAATCAGCACAGTGCACTCAGAGAGTAGAATTTGTCCTCACTCGTGTAATTCTGTGCTTCCATTATATATGCAGGCTTAAACTGTTTTTCCATAGAGAGCACAGGGCTTCAGATATATTCCTTCACTGAATCACTGTCATTCAGTTCACCGTTTGCCGCTACTCGTGCCCTCCCCAACTGGTCGAATTTGATGAAGGAGCTGGCTGGGTCCGCTGATTGTTGAATTCAGATCCTCAAAGCATTTTTGGTGGTCAGTGTCCCATGTCCATGGTACATCACTTTTTAAACAACCCTCTTAAGCCTTATTCATGCTGCAGTTCCCCTCTAGTCTGCTCTGGTCTGCGTATGCTTTGGACGAGCCCGGCATGCACGTGGCGCTGTTCATGCTCACTTTTTTCATCTACCCAGGCCAAGCGGTTGACACATGTGTACAACCATCATTTGTAGTTTCACTCCCACCCAATAGGTAGCGCCAATCCAGGATTTTCACCAATGAAGAAATGCTCCTTGCTTTCTGCTGCTTGACTTCCTGGTTTTCACTCCTTTTCCATGAAGATGTTGCTGCTGCTGAAGTATTTATGTATGATTCATGTATGTTTATTCTTGTCTTCCACTTCCTTGTTGTCTTGTTTGTCTACTTTGTCTTGGTATGCAGTGCCAATATCACCACCTCGTGAATGGTATGTTCAGTCTTGCACATGCACTTTTCAACGCGTTCAGGTCGTGGGCAGGTGGCACGGTCACAAAATTTGGGCTGCACGCAGTCATCCACGGTCGAGCACTGCGTGGACACTAGTGGAGTGGAAATGATGACATAAATTTTGTCACACGAGGTTTCCGGTTACATGTACGCGGACAGCAGAGGTGCAGCATGAATCCAGCTTTAGTGCGTGTGCTTTGTCTGCAAACTTTGGTATGTAAGGTGATAGGTAGGTTAGCATTCCCATGAACCTGTGCAATTCATCTTTGTCTTGAGGTGCTGGCATTTTTTTGATTCCCCTGATCTTAGCTGGATCTGGCCTGATGCCTTGGGCTGTGTACAGGTTGCCAAAGAATGAGATGCTTTTCTGTTTTATTGCGCATTTGTCACTGTTTGACATAACGCACGGCCCAGGAGACACACACGCAGGCTCAGAATAGATTCAACAGCTTTATTAGCAACAGGGAAGTGTATGGCTGCGTGTCTGTGGAATAAGAATGTATTGGTGGTGGCGTCTGCGTCAGGCACGGGGGCAGGAGGCCGTACAGCCGGACAATCCTGTGGAGAGAGCAGAGGGAGAAGGGTAACAGGCACCACACCAATACAGGGAAATGATGATGATAGCTGGCTTACTTGGTTGTAACAGGTGGCTGGTGTCGACAAGGGCGGAGCCCGGGAGACAGCGACCTGCGGTACCTGTGGCAGCAGCGTAGAGCCAACGGCGAGGTGATGAAGTCCGCCGCTGGGGATGTCCACCTGTGCACAGGGGAATGCTAGAGGAGAGAGGTAAGGGGAGCTTACCCAGGATATCTTCGCTAGTAGGTTAGAGATCCGTAGTAGCAAAGGGGCCGAAGTAGAGAGACGGCTTCAGGCCGAAGCCCAGGGCAGAGTGGATTAAATACCTCGCCGCTGACGAGGAGCAGGTGTGCGCGCGGCTGGCGCCGCTGATGAGCGGCGAGTCATAACACTGTTGAACACTAACGTAATGTGAAAGTTACTTTTCCAAGTAACTAGTTACTTTAATCATGCAGCAACTCAAAAGTAACTCAATTACTTTTGGAAAGAAGTAACTTTAACTAGTTACTATTTTTTTAGTAACTTGCCCAACACTGCTGACAACACCTCTAAGCCCCTTGAGGATCTGGTCCATCTTGGCTTGGAAGCAATCTTGAGAGACACTTAGTCCAAATGGCAAGCGTTTCCAGCAGTATCTGCCAAATGGAGTTTGAAATGTTGTTAGCAGTTATGAGTCTTCATCAAGGTTTATTGACCAATACCCAACTTTTGTGTCAAGTTTGCTGAATATCTTTGCATCTGCAAACATTGGATTCAGTTCTTCCACTGTTGGAACTTTGTGTGGGCATCTCTTAAGACTGGCATGTAGCTTTTGAGGGTCCACCTTTCTTATCACATCTTGTTCAACTAGTTTATTCTGTTCAGCCTGTAGCTTGTCTTTTATGTGAATGCTGCACTTACGTGGTAGGTCAATGAATGGTTCAGCATCTTCTTTCAGCATGAGCTTGGCTGTTCCACTGAAGTTGCCAGTTTTGTCAAACTGGTCTGGGTATGCCTTTTTAAGGTCTGTGACTGTTGATATGGCTTTTAGTGTTTTCGCTTTTACTGTCTGTACTTTTTCATGGCTGGCCTTTCTGTTTATGGCTACTATATCCACATTGATGGTTACTAGTTTTAGCAATTCACTTGTTGGTAGCCCTAGTACAGCTGGACCTGGCACATCCACAACATAGAATCTGGTTTTTATCCATTCCGAATCTTTATACTGGCATGGAATGTCAATGGTACCTAGACATCGGATTGTGTGTCCACTGTATGCAGATAGCCTTTTGTAGTTTCTTCGCAACCTTTTCCGGATACATGCATCTTTGCCATACATCTGTTTGAAGGTACATAGTGGGAGTGTGTTGCCTGATGTGCCTGTATCAATCTTGAGACGTAATGTGTGTCCACAGTCTTGTAGGACAGGTGGTTTCACATTCAAGATTGTGTACGCCTCCTCTCTGGGTGGCTTGTTGTCAATGCTATGCATGCACATGTCATTTATAGTGATGGAATGAAACTGTTTTTGGTATGTGCCTTCTTCTTCAGTGTCATTGCTGTCTATGGCATCAACATGTGACTCATCGTCTGTGGTAATTTTTGGAGGTCTGTCTGTGCTGTTTGTGTTGTGGCAGGTAAAACTTACTCCTCCATCCTCGATTGCAGTGCCGCTGTGTCTGCCGCTTGGTCTTTTTGCAGCATTTCGCCCGGTGACCTTTAGTACTACAAGCAGAGCATTCATCATTATATGTAGGACATTAACGTGGTTTGTGATTGGTGCCACAATTCTGGCATGTGCGCCCTCTCTCTATAGCATGAATTTTCTCAGTGTGTGGCATGCCCATTTTGTATAACTGTTCATTGCCTGCTGACAGGGATTCATATTTCCATCCTTCTGCAAGTACTTCGGCTAAGGAGTAGCCCTTGGGTTTGCTATAAAGATCATTTCTCAAGGCATCATGAGGTGTGCTGGCAATAATAAGCTCAATAAGACACTCATTAAGTTATTCGTCAGTAAACTGATATTTTAGTGCTAATGTTCTGGCTCTGGTTACAAAGTCATCTATGCTCTCGTCTGTTTTTTGTCTGTATTGCATTAGGTGTAGTCTGTGGGTTCAGTGAAGTTCACATTTAGCTTTAGCTGGCCTTCAAAATAATTCCATAGATTGCCAGGCACTTTCTTATCATCCTCACTGAGACCCCTAGCATTTAGCCTTCTGAAGTCTTCATCTCCAATGCCACGACATATTTTCCTCGCTTGCTTAGCTGCATCTGTTATTTCTTCATTTTCTAGATATAGGGACATTTTTTTGTTTAAACAATGAGATAACCTCACTCAAATCTGGGTCGGACCAGTTCATTGTTGGTAGATAAGTTGCCATGACATCCTCCTGCTGTCTGCCAGTGCCAACTGCCATCTGGTAGCATTGGTTAGCTTAGCTGCTGCTAGTACTGTTCTAGTTCGTACCTACTCGAATGACGACAGCGATTATCCTTGGACACTCTTGTTCATCTATCGTTACTTTTCATAGGCTTTCCATTACCGCTGCCACCATGAAGTGTTTTCTGGTGTGGTGTGAACTCAATGAGGAGAGCTTGTTTTATAGTTGAACCAAACCTTTATCTCTTACTTGTAGTTGTGGATACATTTCTCAGACGCACACTCGTGTTACACCGATACAGGTCTGGGTAGCACTCTACACAGTTCCTTCTCATAAATCCCATAACACTACACCCGCGACTGTGAGTGAAGCTAATCAGGGTGCCCGACAATCTGCCGTTGGCAAAGGCGGTGGAGTTGGCATTCCAGTTAGAGGCTTCCAACAAGCTAACATCACAACTAGGTGAGCCACAACAACTAATCTCGCTAGCTCATGCAGCTACCCCAGCAGAAGTACCCGTTAACAATGTGACTCGCTTAGAGGATGCCGTGGTGAATGCTACGGGGCAACAGAACATCATGTGACACCATTCGGGTGATAACTGTGGCTCCTCAAGGCACCAAGAGTGAGTGTGATCCTGCCCAGCCGGGGGGCAGCAATCCAGATGCTGCGGCAAGCTCAATCACTTCTCCAAGGTGTGCCAATTATCACGATGGACATCTGACCAGCCACCCAGCCAAAAAGACCCACTGGTGATCATCATCCACGTTGTGAACTCCGAAGGCTTGGTGTAAATGTGGTGCATGGTCAACCTGGATGACGCAAACTTGCCGTTGCTGCTGGACACCGCCGCTGTGAGGTCAGTGGTGAATTGGTTTACTGTTAAGAGATTTTTCCCTAACTATCCTACTGAGAAGAATTCGGCGGAATTATATGGCTATGGGCACACATGCATCAGCTTGGTGGGGACTGTATTGCTGGCGGTTTGCTATGGACCAAGAACCCTCCTGGCGTTCATTTTCCAGGTGGCTGCACACAGGGATAATATCCTGAGTTGTGACCCATTTTATAAACTGGGTTTTACCATCTGCAACAACCTTGGGCTCTGTTGGAACGCTGATGTTGAGAGCAAAACACACTCAGACAGGGATACAGCCACTACGAGCTTGACACCGCAAGGAGAGGGCAGTGAGGAAAAAGGACAGAAACTGGACTCATCTATTATCTGTGCCCAGCGTTAGCAGCAAGGAGCCGCCGCAGTGCTGCGGGATAAAGAGTTCGTGGCCCAGCAGGATCCAGCAGGACAATGCCAACCAGGGGCACGTCCTGCCGCCAGCTTGAGAGTCACGTCGCCACAGCAGCAACCAGCATCAGGGACAAGAGAACAGCAGTGCAGAGTGCAGCCGAACAAATCGCTGCTTACAGTGCTTGATTGGGTTTGGGTCCACCGATCCGAATGCCCAGACGGCCTGCAGATGTTCCTGTCCCCGCCGATGCAGATCACCGCACAGTTGGGCCCAACTATTTTCCAGATGACAGATGATTTGAGATGGCATCCAGGCCCGCCGCTGCCGGCGTCTCCAGGGCTGCGCCCACCATGGGCTCACCAGAGGCCCCCTGAACTCAAATCAACACAATGACTCTGTTTTAATGTGTTTGGTAGAAGCACGTCTGGTTCACGGTGGCAGAATAATCCACCCAGTTGTGCAGGGTTAGCCGGTAGTCTACCCGGTGGCCCAGGTTGTATTTCTCTGCTCGTTACAAGACAAAAAAAAAAAAATGCTGTGGTGAGTGTAATGTTAAAAAAAAAAAAAAGAGTCAATGTGAACTGTGTTCATAATGTTTTGAGTTTTTCAAGGGGGAGAGAGATGTTAGGTATTGAAATACTAACAGATAGGCAGCATGGGCGTGACGTAGGATGCATGGGTAATGTCAGCACGCTGTGCCTATTTGAGGGGGCTCCTTGGCGCTCTGCCTCTAGCCATTATACCAACCTGTATCCCTTTTTAGTTAGCATATAGCTACAGAGACAAATACCTGTACTGATGTGTTGACAGTCCTATAATAAAATATTTAAAAAAAAAATCTGTATACAGTCAGAGATTTCAACCCCCTCAGTGTTTGAAACAAAGTTATGCCCTTGATTTTATGGCACAGATTAAGTAAATGGGAGTGAGCTGGAGGAAAGAATCTGGGAGGAAATGATTCACACAAGCCTAAGCATCGGTCCTTCTGGTCTAAACCATACACTGCACCCAATGGGAAAACACTTCAGCACAATGAAAAAAGTGGGAAAGATAAATTTTATTTATTTTATTATTTTGCCAAACCAGAAATATTAAACTGTAATTGTCAGGCAGTAGAATAAGAGATTCAGATTTAGCCACAGTTGAAAGGGGATGTTAGCTGTGGTAGGGCTGCAGTTTTTAGTTTTCCTAAAGATAAAGGAATTAACAGATTTTGATTTTTTTTTCCCCGAGCGTTGAACTGTTTTTCAGGGCGTGGAAGTGTAGTCATACTCCAACCAGGTAGGTAGCGGTAGTACACCAAAGAAGTAGAAGAAAACTGTTTCAATGTCAACTTCCGGTTTCATGTATATCTTGATGAACCTGGACAGTTGGTGTTAAATCAAAAAACTGTTGGAGTATCTGCACAAAACCGGATTGAATGTGAGAATTTGAGATGGAGCTGCCAACATGTTGTATGAACTATGGAGGGCAGCAATACGCCTTTGATGAGTCTAGTCCGCCATACCCAAGAAGAACTTCCGGTTTATGCACCGTTAGGCACCTATGTGTTCCTCGTAGGCAAACTTTTACGTTATTTCATCAAAATAAACTTACTCAGAATCCTATTAATATTTTATAAATGGATATACTTAAAGCTGAGATCGCGCGGAAGAGGAAGCTACTCGAAGAAAAACAGCTAGTGGACGTGAGTATCTGAAGAATTGATTTGTATATGTTAGCTTTATTAGCTAACGTCGTTTTCCCGAAGGGATCTGGTCAAGTGGACCCCTGACCAAGTGAGCACTCCCAGGTGGACCCCAGGATCCAGTCTGCACATGTATAAGTACATTTTCAATCCAATGATTTATAAAGCCGTGACGAGCAGCAGCGGTGGAAAAGAAACCGCAAAATTAAACACCTAGGAGAACTACAACAAGATCGATTTTTAAACAGGAAGGAGGAGAAGAACAAGAGTTTGTGTAAAAACTGTTGGAAAGACTTTCCCGGTCACAAAGAAGTGTAAAAGAATATCTATACTCGTATATAAAACTATAACAACTAAAAGCTGTCCTGAGGGTTCTGGCTCCGTTTCTGCATTCAAAAGACTTTTCTTCACTGCTGCGCCTCGTCACGACTGGCTGCCCCCCGATGAAAATCCACGGTATCAGGACACTCCGTACTCAAATCACAACGTACTCTAGACGTTCCATACCTGCTTTGGTACCGTTTGAGTTTACTTTTGCTAACCAATCTTATCTGTAGGGAAACTACTTGACTTTTTTTATGAAGAAGTGGCACAAGAATCTAAAATGTCCAGCTGGATCTGTCTGCCCTGCCATTAATGCGTCGGTTAATTAAAATCAGCTGCTACTCTTATGCCACTGATTGCCATGACATTTTTGAGAGTTTAATTTCAGCCTTAATTAATTCAGCTTCTGTTTTGAATCACGTTTTGATATTAATAAGCCACAACAACAACATTTTGGTTTGGTATTTAATTATGCAGGTACGGAGTGACTTGGGGCGGAGTGTCCAGTAATCAAATCCACAGAACGGGTACAGTGGGGCAAAAAAGTATTTAGTCAGCCACCAATTGTGCAAGTTCTCTCACTTAAAAGATGAGAGAGGTCTCCAGTTTTCATCATAGGTATACCTCAACTATGAGAGACAAAATGAGGGGAAAAAAAATCCAGAAAATCACATTGTCTGATTTTTAAAGAATTTATTTGCAAATTATGGTGGAATATAAGTATTTGGTCACCTACAAACAAGCAAGATTTCTGCCTCTCACAGACCTGTAACTTCTTCTTTAAGAGGCTCCTCTGTCCTCCACTCGTTACCTGTATTAATGGCACCTGTTTGAACTTGTTATCGGTATAAAAGACACCTGTCCACAACCTCAAACAGTCAGACTCCAAACTCCACTATGGCCAAGACCAAAGAGCTGTCAAAGGACACCAGAAACAAAATTGTAGACCTGCACCAGGCTGGGAAGACTGAATCTGCAATAGGTAAGCAGCTTGGTGTGAAGAAATCAGCTGTGGGAGCAATTATTAGAAAATGGAAGACATACAAGACCACTGATAATCTCCCTTGATCTGGGGCTCCACGCAAGATCT
Source organism: Pholidichthys leucotaenia (assembly GCA_020510985.1). NCBI lineage: Eukaryota > Metazoa > Chordata > Actinopteri > Cichliformes > Pholidichthyidae > Pholidichthys > Pholidichthys leucotaenia. The sequence continues at coordinate 115,052,317 of CM035840.1, forward strand.
CACCCCGTGGGGTCAAAATGATCACGAGAACGGTGAGCAAAAATCCCAGAACCACACGGGGGGACCTAGTGAATGACCTGCAGAGAGCTGGGACCAAAGTAACAAAGGCTACCATCAGTAACACACTACGCCGCCAGGGACTCAAATCCTTCAGTGCCAGACGTGTCCCCCTGCTTAAGCCAGTACATGTCCAGGCCCGTCTGAAGTTTGCTAGAGAGCATTTGGATGATCCAGAAGAGGATTGGGAGAATGTCATATGGTCAGATGAAACCAAAATAGAACTTTTTGGTAAAAACTCAACTTGTCGTGTTTGGAGGAGAAAGAATGCTGAGTTGCATCCAAAGAACACCATACCTACTGTGAAGCATGGGGGTGAAAACATCATGCTTTGGGGCTGTTTTTCTGCAAAGGGATCAGGACGACTGATCCATGTAAAGGAAAGAATGAATGGGGCCATGTATCGTGAGATTTTGAGTGAAAACCTCCTTCCATCAGCAAGGGCATTGAAGATGAAACGTAGCTGGGTCTTTCAGCATGACAATGATCCCAAACACACCGCCCGGGCAACGAAGGAGTGGCTTCGTAAGAAGCATTTCAAGGTCCTGGAGTGGCCTAGCCAGTCTCCAGATCTCAACCCCATAGAAAATCTTTGGAGGGAGTTGAAAGTCCATGTTGCCCAGCGACAGCCCCAAAACATCACTGCTCTAGAGGAGATCTGCATTGAGGAATGGGCCAAAATACCAGCAACAGTGTGTGAAAACCTTGTGAAGACTTACAGAAAACGTTTGACCTCTGTCATTGCCAACAAAGGGTATATAACAAAGTATTGAGATGAACTTTTGGGATTGACCAAATACTTATTTTACCGAGGAATTTACCAATTAATTCATTAAAAATCATTCAATGTGATTTTCTGGATTTTTTTTTTCCACATTTTGTCTCTCATAGTTGAGGTATACCTATGATGAAAATTGGAGACGTCTGTCATCTTTTAAGTGGGAGAACTTACACAATTGGTGGCTGACTAAATACTTTTTTTACCCCACTGTATGTGGGACTATAATGTTCTGAATGAAGCTTTAGAAAATTATGAATCACTTTATAAATCACTGGATTGGAAATGCACTTCTATATGTACAGATTGGATCCTGGGATCCACTTGGGGTGCTCACTTGGTCAGGGGTCCACTTGACCTGTATCCTTCCAGAATGATTGTTTTAGTTCCCATATCACCTTGTAAATAGATTAAAAAGCATATATTAGATTGAGATGGCCAATGTAGCTGTCAGATTGTAGTGAAAATTAAGCTAATATTTACATATAATTTTGCTAACATATTAATATGGCAGTGGCTATGGATGCAGAACTGTACCCATAGAATTATTGCTACAGATACAGCTCAAATCTGATTGGTCAGTACGTTCTATTATTGCATATCTGAAAAGCAGCAGGCTTACAGGTATGGGAATCTGAGGCATTTATTGTTTCAAAATTTTAATTATTATCTATTTACTATCTTTTTAACCTTACCCACTCCCAAATCCTAAGGCTAACCTCTTAATTTTTGATCACAGGCCCACCATATTATCTACCAAAGCCACAGTGGCAGCTGGCTTGCATTTGATCTGAAAAGGCTTTGTCGGATTGTCAACTCTTCCATAGCAATAGACATTTCATATAGGGAGGGATACAGCTTTCGTTTCCATAGCCACTGCTTATTAATATTCACATTATGCAGCACGCTAAATTATAAATTTTGGGTTAACATTGACAAAGCTGTGCAGGTGGGATTTTTTTTTTTTCTGATTCACTGCTATTCAGCATCTTACACACTTCTAGAAACAAAATTTAACTTCAGAATTTAAGCTTAAATGCACGGTGGTGCAGTGGTTAGCACTGTTGCCTTACAGCTAGAAGGTTCCAGGTTCGAATCCCCAGGCTGGCAGGGGTAGGAACCTTTCTGTATGGAGTTTGCATGTTCTCCCTGTGCTGTGTGGGTTTACTCCAGGGGCTCCGGTTTCCTCCCACAATCCAACAGGGATGGCAATTTTCCGCCGATCCGTGGATTTCCGCCGATTTATTTTCAAATTGATCATTTCTGTGAATCGTCTAAATCCGTTGAGAAAATTTTAGGGGGGGTAAGGTACGTTATTGTTACCGATTTTAGCGAAAATCAACACGATTACATAAGCGCTCGGCGCTTCCCTGGAAGTCGTCTCCCGCGATAACCCGGATGTGTTGTGTTCAAGCTACTGCTGTATTGCAGTAGCTTGACAGCCCTGCGATTGGATAGTTGCAAACGATTGGACCAATCAAATGGCTTGTTGTATGCTTTTTCAAAGATTCATGGCAGCATGTTCTCAGGGATGTGATTTTCTGCTAATTCGCCAAATTCCGCTTTATTTTATCTTCCAGGAAGATAAAGTACGTTAAGTACGTTAGCGGCTTGTGGTCCACGAACGCAGTGAAGCTGCGCCCTTTCAGGCAGGACTGGAAGTGGCGTATGGCCAGGTGGAGAGCCATTAACTCTCTGTTACTGGTGGCGTACAACGGCTGTATGAGCTGGGCTGCGCGAGGGAGGAAACGGTAATAAAAGTTAACCATCCCCTTTTATGATTCCAAACAGTTTGAAATTGACAGTGCACAGTGGACATTGACTCATAACTTTTGAATATTTCTAAGACTTGGCTACATCAGTGATTGTGCAAAATGAACTGCTCAAGTCTCAATGGAGATTGAAACTGGTGATCTGAAATGAATGCTGAAATTATAAAAAGTAATGGTATGTTGGAATTTTATTTCTATTATGGAATAGATAAAATTAACTGATTTTGATTTGATCAAGTGTTAAAGCATGTGATGGATAATGCTTGTTGGAATATTTTAGGAATGCTATCTTCTTGGAACACAAGTCAATATTATACAGTAATAAGTGGCATTCAGCTGTTTATTTTATGTCATTTAAGCACAGTTCTGGTACTTAAAAATCATAAAAATCCAGGAGCTTCGGGGGGCTTTGCCCCCCCCCCCCCCCCCCCACCAGGTCTCTGCCCCGGACCCCGCTGGGGGACTGTGTCCCCCAGACCCCCTGCTGAATTTTCAGATAATTTCCCCAACCCCAAATCACATCGCTGGTTTGTGTTGGAATTCTGAGCTTTCAGTATTGTTTTCAGTGGAATTATGAGATTTTTATCGAAGGATCAGGATTCATCAGTGCTAGAAATAGACAAAAGTGTCAAAAATAAGTTCCGATGGAATTGGCTTGAGAGAAAAGTGACGGTAAAGGTGAAAATTGGCTCAAAGTTTGACGAGGTAACAGAAACACTCAGACAATTTCTGAAGAAACCAGAAAAGGAGATGAAGTTCAGAGACTGACACAGCTTGCTGCCAAAAGGAAGAAAGTTTCACATTAGAAGTGACTTGGTGACCAGTGTAAATAGTGTAATAAACTCTTATAGAACTGTTAAATATGTTGGACTAAAGACAGTGAGACAACATTGAAGAAAAAGTAAGTTAAATTTTCATTAAATTTAATGATTTATCTAAGTCTAGTATTTCATTTTTTTTATCATTTTTTTCAGTCTAAATTACTTCTGTTTTACTGAAAACCTCCCAGCTTCAGGGGGGCTGCGCCCCCCGGCCCCCCCCATATCTCAATCGACCGAATTAGATTTCAGCTGAAATCAGAATTTCCTGTTGCCATCCCTGATCCAAAGACATGCATGTTACAGTGGGGCAAAAAAGTATTTAGTCAGCCACCAATTGTGCAAGTTCTCCCACTTAAAAGATGACAGAGGTCTCCAATTTTCATCATAGGTATACCTCAACTATGAGAGACAAAATGAGAAAAAAAATCCAGAAAATCACATTGAAGGATTTTTAATGAATTAATTGGTAAATTCCTCAGTAAAATAAGTATTTGGTCACCTACAAACAAGCAAGATTTCTGGCTCACAGACCTGTAACTTCTTCTTTGAGAGGCTCCTCTGTCCTCCACTCGTTACCTGTATTAATGGCACCTGTTTGAACTCTTTATCAGTATAAAAGACACCTGTCCACAACCTCAAACAGTCAGACTCCAAACTCCACTATGGCCAAGACCAAAGAGCTGTCAAAGGACACCAGAAACAAAATTGTAGACCTGCACCGGGCTGGGAAGACTGAATCTGCAATAGGTAAGCAGCTTGGTGTGAAGAAATCAACTGTGGGAGCAATTATTAGAAAATGGAAGATATACAAGACCACTGATAATCTCCCTCGATCTGGGGCTCCACGCAAGATCTCACCCCGTGGGGTCAAAATGATCACGAGAACGGTGAGCAAAAATCCCAGAACCACACGGGGGGACCTAGTGAATGACATGCAGAGAGCTGGGACCAAAGTAACAAAGGCTACATCAGTAACACACTACGCCGCCAGGGACTCAAATCCTGCAGTGGCCAGATGTGTCCCCCTGCTTAAGCCAGTACATGTCCAGGCCCGTCTGAAGTTTGCTAGAGAGCATTTGGATGATCCAGAAGAGGATTGGGAGAATGTCATATGGTCAGATAAAACCAAAATAGAACTTTTTGGTAAAAACTCAACTTGTCGTGTTTGGAGGAGAAAGAACACCATACCTACTGTGAAGCATGGGGGTGGAAACATCATGCTTTGGGGCTGTTTTTCTGCAAAGGGACCAGGACGACTGATCCGTGTAAAGGAAAGAATGAATGGGGCCATGTATCATGAGATTTTGAGTGAAAACCTCCTTCCATCAGCAAGGGCATTGAAGATGAAACGTGGCTGGGTCTTTCAGCATGACAATGATCCCAAACACACCGCCCGGGCAACGAAGGAGAGGCTTCGTAAGAAGTATTTCAAGGTCCTGGAGTGGCCTAGCCAGTCTCCAGATCTCAACCGCATAGAAAATCTTTGGAGGGAGTTGAAAGTCCGTGTTGCCCAGCGACAGCCCCAAAACATCACTGCTCTAGAGGAGATCTGCATGGAGGAATGGGCCAAAATACCAGCAACAGTGTGTGAAAACCTTGTGAAGACTTACAGAAAACGTTTGACCTCTGTCATTGCCAACAAAGGGTATATAACAAAGTATTGAGATGAACTTTTGGGATTGACCAAATACTTATTTTACAGAGGAATTTACCAATTAATTCATTAAAAATCCTTCAATGTGATTTTCTGGATTTTTTTTTTCCCACATTTTGTCTCTCATAGTTGAGGTATACCTATGATGAAAATTGGAGACCTCTCTCATCTTTTAAGTGGGAGAACTTGCACAATTGGTGGCTGACTAAATACTTTTTTCCCCACTGTATGTTAATTGGTCTAAATTGTCCCTAGATATCTGTCTCCTATAGGCCCTTAGAGTAGAGGGTTAGTGCTAGTGAAGCGCTTTGAGTGGTCTTTGAGACTAGAAAAGCGCTATATAAGTACAGGTCCTTATCCCTTAACACCTTGATTGAAAACACTTTCTTTTAATTATGAAATGGCAGAAGAGTTTTATTTACAGATACCCAGTTATCATTTTATTAGCTAGAGCTAATGCAGGGGTTCAGTAATTTGGATGCATTCTGCCTGTACAGAGTTAATCATATTCAAGTTGTAGTTATTGAAATGAATTACTTTTACTATATGACTAGGGTGACACAAAACCTCAAGAGTCATTGTATGTGATAAATGATAAATGGTGTTCACTTATACAGTGTTTTTTTTATTCATCTGTGCATGACCAAAGCACTTTACAGATCCTGCTGTCCACCCATTCACACACAAATTCACATACTGATTGTAGCAGAGCTGCCATGCACAGGCGCGGGCCTGACCCACCAGGAGCAAGTGGGGATTCAGTGTCTTGCTCAAGAACACTTCAACATGCAGACTGCAGACAGAGTGGGAATCGAACCACTGCTCCTCCAATCGGTAGTAGCAACCGCAGGTGTATATCAATAACCATATCCCAAATAACAAAGAACATGTGTACCTTTCAACAGAGCATAATCCGTCTAATCAAGGAGTATTGCAGTATAGTTTGGCTGCTCTTTTAGCGCTAAACTCTTGGTTACACATATAAATAAACCATCTGTATGAATAGTTCATTTTTAAATTAAATAAAATGATTTTAAAAAGGCAGTGGCTATGGATACGGAAACTGTGTCCCTATACGAAATGTGTATTGCTACGAAAGAGTTGACAGTCCGACAAAGCCTTTTCAGATCAACTTCAAGTCAGCTGTCACTGTGACTTAGGTAGGTAGTATGGTCGGCCTGTGATTGGAAGGTTGCTGGTTCGCGTCCTGCTATCAGCACTTTGCTCACACCATTTTACTTGATGTGAGGTGAAATTTAGAGTTAAAACTAAGAGGTTAGCCTTAAGATTTGGGAGTGGGTAAAGTTTAAAAGGTAGTAAATAGATATTAATTAAAATTTTGAAACAAATAAATGCCCAAGATTTCCATACGTGCAGCCTGTAGCTTTTCAGATACGCATTAATAGAACGTACTGGCCAATATGATTCAAGCCCTATCTGTAGCAAGAATTCTATGGTTATGGTTACGTATCCATAGCCATTGCCTTTTAAAAAATGCACCTGTCGTCTTAAATGGCTGCTTTTAAGTGTAAAAGGGTGTTAATCAAATGATCTTTTTCTTTCCAGGACTCAAAAAAATGTTTTAAACGGGCTGATCTTGCACGCAAGGAACAAGAAGATTACTTCAGAAGATGTGGCTATAAGGTGAATTCACAGTCACTACAGTGCTTCCTGAATTTTGTATTATTAACACATAAAAATAATACGTTAATGAAAACAAAGCAAGTCCCGGTGTTGATGCTCAGGAATACTATAGTGTCTGTGTTTACTGTGCTGTTTTTCCCCAACCTGCCTCTGCTGCCTGCATCTGTAGGTTCAGAGAGACACTCCTGAGAGCCAGGTATGGGATTGCACAGTGAAAGAACAGGATGCATGATAAAAGGATAAAAATCACTGTGTCCCCAAAGCGCCCACTTCCTTGGTATGCTTTCTGAAAGTTCACTTTCTGCAGGCTGTCAGGGTGAAGGCCATGATATGGTGGACCACTCTTTTTAAATCAGTATAGGTGGTCAAAAAGGACTCAGTGGTGACTGGTTATTATGGTTAAATGTGCTTGATTGAAGTCACCTCAGGTTATGAGTCATGAAGCATCCTACATACTGATTTAATATCAGGCTTACAGCAACAAAGATTTTCACATTCACTTCTATCTTCTTGTAGTGTTTGACAAATTTAGTCTGCTCAAGAAGAAAGTGACACTCCTTGATTTTATCATATAAATAATATATTAGTGATAGTGAAAGCTTAAATGTTTCAAAATGCTAAATTTAAATTCATATGTTTGTGGAATTACTTACATTTTGCTGACATTAGCTTGTATAACTTGGCCGTTTAGTGTTTTCATCATTTGTCAGAAAGCAAAGGAACGAGGGAAGGAAGCCTTAAAGCAAAAGTGGGACACAGCCTTGGTGTGGATTTAAGCATGATGTACTGAATTTAAATAAATGAATAATTTGTAACTTTTTTAATTTATTATGATTATTTTTGCTATCAAACTGCGCTTCTTACGTTGCAAAAGTCTTTGTTTTCCCCTCGAAAGCTTTTTAATTTAAGCAGACTAGTTTTGTGTCGCATTTTGCAGTGCCTTTTTAAATGTGGTCAATGCTAAATTGTATTTCTGTTCTACTTGGTTTGAAACTTAAAATGTAAATAAGTAATACAAGTAAGTACCTTAAAAGACCCAACTTTTTTTGAAAGACTTTTTGTCGCCATATCCAGTCTTTTAGATTGTTGTGAAAGAACCACAATCTAAGAGTGCCAGCATGCATGTGCTCCTTAAAGCATGATTAAGTTCTACAATTTGAGTTTCTTTCTTTCAAACATACTGAATCTGTTTTTCCTAACATTCTGGTTTAACGGTTCAAGTGATGATTAAATTTCACTAAATTCAAATGATGTAAATGGTTTAATTTTTTAATTGATTTCTTGTGATTTGTTTTATAAAATAGCTGCAGGTAAGATTTTTTAGTAACAAATATATCCTATCTGGAGGTCTAATGATCTTTGCACATTTCAATCAGATCAGATTTTTACTGTTCTTGGTGTTAAATGTTCAAACTCGGAACCATATTGACTCCAAATTTTTTCCAGTAATGTCAGTATTTTTCTTTTCTGTATGTTGGCTTGAAGATTGATAAGAAAGAAGAAAATGAACCAACCACTTCAGCTAATCCAGTTTTAGAACTGGAACTGACAGAAGAAAAGCTGCCAATGACACTATCACGACAGGAGGTGAGTCAGTAGTCACGTTAATTCTCATTATTTAGTCAGTCTTCACATGTATTACATGCTTGATTGTATTTTGTATTGTTCCATGCAGGTTATCCGACGGCTTAGAGAACGAGGGGAACCAATACGTTTGTTTGGCGAGTCTGATTATGACGCATTTCAGAGACTCAGAAAAATTGAGATTCTGACCCCGGAAGTTAACAAGGTAGGGCTATGTGTGACAGGGTGTGGGGCACAACATACATTATAAATGTACAGGAAAACATTCACCGTGAGACCTCTTTATTCCTTTTAAAACTAGGGGGCAGATTTACAGTACAAATTAGCGAGTGTGCAAATTAGACAGAGCGCCTCAGGGAGTGGCCAGTTTTTGCCAGTGATCTACTTACAGCACGCAAAGTTATGAACACAGATGCAGTCACTTCATTTCAGTAAAACCCACCTATCCACCCAGAACACTGCAAAACTGTGCACAGGCACAGCCAGTTTGGAGGAGCATAATATATAAAGCTTTTTCTTTTTTTTTTTTAAGTTTTTGTTAAAGTGTAAACCCCACTAAAATAGCTTATATTTTTGTTCATTATATTTCAAAATTTAGATTTTCATTTAACATGGCAGACTTTTTTGTTTAATATGTGTAAATGAAGCATTTGTATCTAATTTAATAAAGGACTGAATAAATTGATTATTTGACCAACATGCTTATTTTATTAACACTAGAACCATCAAGATGGTCTGGTGGAGACTCTGGAGTTTTAGGCTGCAAGTCCACCAAACGCGTTTTTTGTCGCCCGACCGCCCTGAGCTTTTTTTTTTTTTTTTTTTCAGCGTTTGTATGCTGCGCTCTGGGGGAAAAAAGTCTGCCCTGTGTCCCTGCAACAGCTTGTCACTCTCAGCTCATCACTCCTGCTTTTCCTATTGTCAGACTTTCTACAGATTTTTTTAAAATCAGTCTCTAAATAACAATGGACAGGAAACGTTTTCTAGCAGCTCTGGATGTAAAATAAGATGACACGGAAAGCAGGAGTCTGAGTACAGACTAGTACTGGTGTCCTATGTCCCGCCCACGCAGCAGTTCTGATTGGCTGCTTAAGGTCTGACATTGACGAGCTCAGCTCCAGTCTCTGAAAAGTTGAACTTTTTTCAACTCAAGAGCGTTTCAGCGCTGTGAACGCTGGACTACATAGAGAATGAATGGAAAAATAGCTGCCCAGAGCTGAACAAATGTGTTTGGTGGACACGCAGCCTTATTATTTGAATAACTTTGTTTTAACAAAATCTACAGGTCTCCCATTTCAAAACTTTTTATAAATGCCATTGAGTTACGGTGTTGCAATTTTGGGCGATGTTTCTGTGGATCTGTGCATTCTTTTTGTTAATAATGTCACTGATGTTTTCCTCCTATGTTGTGTTTCCTGAACTGGCAGGGAGAAATGGAGAGAAGAGGGAACTGAATTGCCGTTTTATGCACAGCAAAAATAAATACTGTAAATATAGAAATAAGGATAGAGAAAAAAAATTAAGAAAATTGACAATGTGGAAGATTTTGCTTCAAGAGCGAGGGAGAGCTGAGGAAAACTCCAGATCCCAGTCTGACCTCCGCAGAAAAGAAAAAAAAAGAGTCATTATCGGCTGACACCATCTGTATGTCGACTGCAGGTTAAGGGTTATTGTATCCTATATACAGTATAAACAAATGAAATTTAAAACAAAAAAACCTGCCAGCTGATGTCCAGTTCAGCATAGCACCGATCTCTGTGAGACCGTTGATATTCATATAATCTGTTCTTCTGTCATGCCAAATAAAGTCACGAGCAGAGAGAAGCTTCTGCCACGCATCCTCGGTTCTCACCAGTGTCTCCTCATGTCACCAGCGATCACTATCATGTCAGGCGCAGATGAATTAAGACAAGCTTTTTTGGGGCGTTAAATCCTGGCACATTTAGCAGGAGACTGACAACCACAAACCTTAGTAAATCACCTTGCGCCAGTCGTTTAAATACTCCCCTCCCTCAAATTTGCATGTTGACATAACAACTCCCACAAACACATATGCAATGAGGCCAGGTGCAAAATTAACATAGTCCACGCCTTTCCACTGCAAATTTTGCCCTGCGCCCTTTAGTAAATCTCAGCAGTAGTTTTTTAACGCCGAAACAGGGTTTTGCGATGGCGCAGCACGTTTGTAAATCTGCCCCTAGGTCTCCTCCCTGAATTCAAAGCGTTTAATTTCTCAGATTTGATTATTTGCGTCAAGGGATTGTTTTCTCACAAAACACTGTGTATGGCACTTGTACTTATGATTAAAGGTGGGGTTGTACATTTTGACAAAAAGTCAAAATAACCTTTTGATTTTGGAATCATTAACATGTAAACAGATAAAGTTAAAAGGAACAAATATTCCCAACATATTACTGTTGTGAGGACTGCAGGTCTGTGTGATGGGCAGTGCTTTGTTCAATTCTTAGCCAGGTTGCTGCTCTTGCATTAAATGAATCTGGGATAGTTGTAGACAATCCTAGAGTGTTTAAAATCATCTTGTTTTGCTTAATAAATCCCAAGTTGGAATTTGCATTTATATTTTAATGTCATAGTTAAGGTTTTCATCCCATTTTATGTTGAGAATGCTGATTGACTTTTGTGGATTTCTTTGGTCATAACGTTTAGTGCTGTGTTCCTGTCTAGGGTTTGAGGAATGATCTGAAAGCAGCCATGGACAAGATTGATCAGCAGTACCTGAACGAAATTGTTGGAGGAACAGAGTCTGGGGAACTGGACACACAACATGACCTGAAAGTGCATGAAGAAAATACCACTATTGAGGAACTAGAGGTAAAACACATTAACATGTTGTATCATGTGGATTATTAAATAGTTTTGTTTCTGTTAGGTCAAACTTAGAATTTGTTATGGTTCCTTTGGACTATTGCTAGACTATTAAGAGTCCTACCTTATCTTATTTGCAATGGTTTGTCTATTAATACTGAATTTTTTCCTTCTAGGCACTTGGAAAGACTCTGGGTACAGGGGATGATAATGGAGACCAGGATGTTATTGACAAATTTTTGAGGGTAATTCATGAAAGTCCTTCTCTTGCTTTAGTTATAGAGGGAGCTGCTGGCTAAAAAGATGTAAAACCATTTTTGTGGCTGCTAATGTTGTTACCTTCCATGATTGTTTTTGTGATGTATTTTAGTGCCACCTATGAATAATAAAGGATTATTGTCTAATTTTGATTACCAGCATTTTAAAAAAGGCATGTGTCCTGTTGGATTCTAGTTTCTTCTTGGTGTGTGGGCCAAAGATCTAAACAGCCGAGAAGATCACGTAAAGCGCAGCGTTCAGGGCAAGCTGGCCAGTGCGACTCACTCACAGACTGAATCCTACCTAAAACCTCTCTTCAGGAAACTCAGGAAGAAGGTAACTTTAGTGAGTGAAGAGCAGAAGTTATAAATATGGATGATGATGGTGTGGATTTAATGTTTTGTTTTTTAATTTTCAGAATTTATCAGCCGACATTAAAGAGTCAATCACAGACATCATTAAATTCATGTTGGAGAGAGAATATGTGAAGGTAAATCAATGGAGCATTGCTCTGTTTAGTAATACAAATTTATTAGTGCATTTTTTTAACATCCTTGCAAATTTTCTCTCAGGCAAATGATGCATATTTGCAGATGGCCATTGGTAATGCTCCCTGGCCCATTGGTGTGACGATGGTGGGTATCCATGCTCGTACTGGACGAGAAAAGATCTTCTCCAAGCACGTGGCCCACGTTCTCAATGATGAAACACAAAGGAAATACATTCAGGTAAGACCACTGATAACCCAGAATATGCATACTCATCTGGGTCTGACCCAAAATGTAATAGGTTTGTCTCTGAGCCAAAAGCCAACTCTGGTGAAAATTTCATCAAAGTCCATCTGGTAATTTTTATTATGTAATCCTACTAAAATCCACACAAACAAACAAGGAAGCCACAGTGAAAACATAACCTCCTTGTAGAGCTGACCAATAAATTGATTTTAAATCAAAATTTAATTTTTTGGGGGTTGAACTACGTCAAAAAATAAATATTGGGAAAATCAATTTTTACAATATTCATTGTTTGGCATTCACAGGAGTAAATATGGTAGCCTCCAGTTCTAACCCCTTGCCCAACCCTTAAGCTGCATGTCCACTAAATGCATTTTTTCTGCTGTGGGTGACTATTTTCATTCTCTATGTAGTCCAGCGTTTACAGCGCTGAGCACCTTTGGCACTAGAACGCTCTCAGCTGTGACTGTTTCTTGTCATGGTGCTCAGGATGCTGAGAGCTGAAAAAGTTCAACTTTTTAGAGTACAGCTGTGCTCGTCAGTGTCAAACCTTTCTAACCAGCCAATCAGAATTAAGGAACAGCGGGACATAGGATGCAGGTACAGGAAGAGAACGGTAGGATGGCCGGGGAGAGCCTGATCTGTGCATCAAACAACCCGGTACTCTTTCAGCTGACACTAAAAGGATACCATGATCAAAATTTGAAAGCAAACGTTTGGAGGAATGTGTCCACATCTGTCGGCATGCCAAGTGAGTGTTGGTGCCTTTGTCACGGTCATGTTTCTTTCTTACAAGTTTGTTGTGGTTAGATAATATGGATACTGTGTGAATTTGTACAGTTGGTTACTGCAAAAAATGGCAGTAGCTCCAATGTGAAATGTGATCGTCTACTGACAGTCATTTATGAGTATAGGAAACTGTGTGTTGAGCATATCTCAGCTGAGTTACAAAAATAGATGTCAAATAAATGAAATTTTGACACCAGGCTATTCTACTCACCTCAGAAGGGCAGATGGGGTTCTCTGTAATTAGTCTGCCTCTAAGAAATTGACGAGCCAATCTTCTCCAAAACCAGTTCAAACTGACTCCTGGTCAAACTAAAATACCCCTTGAAATGGGGACGGACAAGGTGCAACTCCTGTACAAGTCGGTGGTACTCTCCCAGCTGTTTTATCGACCGGTTGATGTCATGTACCCAGACTCTTGTTTTCTTTTTCATGTCATCATATTTTGCATTCAGAGCTCCTGTCAATGCCAGAATGCATTTCATGTCCATCATTATTTAGAGACTGCTATTAAAAAATAAATAGAAGGTCTTGATGGGAAAAGCGGAAGTGCTGAGCTGTGAGTGACAAGCTGTTGCTAAGATACAGAGCACATACTCCCCCCGCCCCCTCCCAAGAGCGCAGCACACAAGCGCTGTAAAAAAGAGGTTCAGGACGGTCCGGTGATAAAAACGCGTTTAGTGGACACGCAGCCTTAAAAGTTAATTTTATAACAGTAAAGTAATCAGAAACAAAAAAGAAAAAAAGCCAGTTTAGTAAGTCAGGGATCGGCCCTCCAAGTTCTCTGCCCTCGACTGCCGCCCAATCCACGTAGCACCAGACCCCCATGATCCCTACTGCAGGTGATGAGCCCACTGGAGGGCGGACCAATTTGAAATAATTCCCTGTCTTCTTAATTTGTAATTCTGATGTTAAGCATTTTAAAGCATTAAGCATCAAATCAGAGATCCATTTACTTTTATTTTTATTCCTACAGGGGCTTAAGAGGCTGATGACCATCTGCCAGAAGCACTTCCCAACAGATCCATCAAAGTGTGTGGAATACAATGCTCTTTAACCCACACTAACCACCCTTAAACACACTTGTTTTGATAAACTAAGGCCAAAGATGGCAGATTCTTTGTAACATAGTTAAAATTTTGTCTAAGTTTGTTTAAATTTGTGTGAGAAATTCTTAAAATCCTGTACATTAAGGGAATTTCAGGTGAACAGTTTTAAATAACATGTATACAGTGCATCCGGAAAGTATTCACAGTGCTTCACTTTTTCCACATTTTATGTTACAGCCTTATTCCACAATAGATTAAATTCCATTTTTTCTCCTCAAAATTCTACACACAATACCTCATAATGACAATGTGAAAAAAATTCTTTTGAGATTTTTACAATTTTTTTTAAAAATAAAAAACTAAGAAATCACATTTACACAAGTATTCACAGCCTTTGCCATGAAGCTTAAAATTGAGTTCAGGTGCATCCTGTTTCCACTGATCATCCTTGAGGTGTTTCTACAGCTTAATTGGAGTCCACCTGTGGTAAATTCAGTTGATTGGACATGATTTGGAAAGGCACACACCAATCTATATAAGGTCCCACAGTTAGCAGTGCATGTCAGAGCACAAACCAAGCATGGAATCAAGGAACTGTCTGTAGACCTCTGAGACAGGATTGTCTTGAGGCACAAATCTGGGGAAGGGTACAGAAAAATTTCTGCTGCTTTGAAGGTCCAAATGAGCATGGTGGCCTCCATCATCCATACATGGAAGAAGTTTGAAACCACCAGGACTCTTCCTAGAGTTGGCCGGCCGTCTAAACTGAGCGATGGTGGTGGTGGGGGGGTTAGTCAGGGAGGTGACCAAGAACCCAATGCTCACTTTGTCAGAGCTCCAGCGTTCCTCTGTGGAGCGAGGAGAACTATCCAGAAGGACAACCATCTTTGCAGCAATCCACCAATCAGGCCTGTATGGTAGCGTGGCCAGACAGAAGCCACTCCTTAATAAAAGGCACATGGAAGCCCACCTGCAGTTTGCCAAAAGGCACCTGAAGGACTCTTGGAACTATGAGAAACAAAATTCTCTGGTCTGATGAGACAAAGATTGAACTCTTTGGCATGAATGCCAGTCATCATATTTGAAGGAAACCAGGCACCGCTCATCACCAGGCCAATACCATCCCTCCAGTGAAGCATGGTGGTGGCAGCATCATGCTGTGGGGATGTTTTTCAGTGGCAGGAACTAGGAGACTAGTCAGGATAGAAGGAAAGATGGATGCAGCAATGTAGAGACATCCTGGATGAAAATCTGCTCCAGAGCGCTCTTGACCTCAGACTGGGGCGACGGTTCATCTTTCAGCAGGATAATGACCCAAAGCACACAGCCAAGATATCAAAGGAGTGGCTTCAGGACAACTCTGTGAATGTCGTTGAGTGGCCCAGCCAGAACCCAGACTTGAATCCAATTGAACATCTCTGGAGAAATCTGAAAGTGGCTGTGCAGCGACGCTTCCCATCCAACCTGATTGAGCTTGAGAGGTGCTGCAAAGAGAAATGGGCTAAACTGCCCAAAGATAGGTGTGCCAAGCTTGTGGCATCATATTCAAAAAGAATTGAGGCTGTGATTGCTGCCAAAGGTGCATCAACAAAGTATTGAGCAAAGGCTGTGAATACTTACATGTGATTTCTTAGTTTATTTTTAATAAATTTGCAAAAATCTCAAAAACATTTTTCATGTTGTCATTATGGGGTATTGTGTGTAGAATTTTGAGGAAAAAATTAATTTATTCCATTTTGGATTAAGGCTGTAACACAACAAAATGTGGAAACAGTGAAGTGCTGTGAATACTTTCCAGATACACTGTATTTCAAAAATAGATTGTAAATAAAGATGGACAGCATGCCACCACTCATGTTCATTTCTTTAATAAGTGAAGCTGTACTTCCTGGATATAGGGCACTGCCATCTTGTTCTTTTGTAGCCAGATTCTATGCAGCTCATAGGCAGCCCCTTCAAACACAGCCAATCACTATCACTCTCAATCTAAAAACCCTGCTCTGGTTTTTATAGTGTTGAATAATTAATTAAAGCTGAACTGATCCAAAAAGTGACCATTTGAACATATGCCAGTAATGGGGGGGGGGGGGGGGGGTTCTTAAAAAAAAGAAATTTGAAATGTATTTTTAGTTCTCAGTTTGGCAAAATGCCACAGACAATACTAGGAAAAGGTGGGGCTTAAAGACTTACTGCATGCAGCCAACCACCTAAGGGTGGTCAAGATTCTCAGGCTTCACTTTTAGAGCACCGTCATGTTGTCCACCTTTATATAGTCTGATTTCAAACAAGACATTGAAGATTTACACAGTCAAAATTATGCTTGACTGTTTTTTTTTTTATTTTTTTTTTTAAATGTAAGACCAGTAAAGCTCTGTTCTTGTGGACTACAGGGAAAACCTGTATATTGGCAGTCAAAATGTCACTTGTGTAAGTTTTATTACACCTGTAACTGTTCATTTGCATGCTATAACAACAACTGCAGACTCTTTTGTTACATTTTTAGCCAAATAATAAAATTGGTTGTCTTGCTGTATCATTTGTAGTGAGAAAATAAAGTGTGGGTTATCATACAGCTGCTCAGAATGGAAGGTTTGGGGTTTTTTTGTAACGTGAAAATTTAATTTCCTCTTCATCTTGCAGGATAAGTATAACATTGTAACCCTACAATATAGTCAATATTCTCTCCTGTCTTTTACTACTGGACTGCTGAATAGGACTATTTTCAGCTGCCTTTGTTGATAAATAAAGGATTTCTTCAGAGAATTTATCATAAAGGACTTTCAACATTGCTTGCTTCAGTAAAATCTTGATTGCCCACCATCTTCAGTATTCATTAGGAAGACACTTGTGAGGTGTTAAAAAGCCAATCAAGGAAACGGCACCCTATTATGAGTATATATGAGACTGCAATCAAAAGCTTAATTTAGGAGATTTGTGATAATTGCTATGGGAAACCTTCCAGTAGGTTTGCTAAGACGTTAACATCCGCAGTCATACACTGACCTTATTACACTGAGTAACCATGGAGATCTGATCCGCTCCTTGTGGTGATAATAAGTTCCTGCCTGCCTGAGCCCACGTCAGCAGTGTCGCTGTCTGCTCTGAGCACGTCACTGTTTTTATCCTCAACTGGGCAGGTTGACAGTTGGCAGTGCAAGTAACGTAGACTGGTGCTGGATTTTCCTCTGAACTTTTCCTCCAGGAATCACATCCAGCACACAGAAAAACAGGACAATTTCCTCTTTCTTTTTTTTTTTAAGTACTGTAAGTGGAGAAACATTTGAAATCAGGAAGTATTCCTATCTAAGGTCGTAGCATTTGTTCTTCCATGGTGGCCATTAGTGTCCTTGAGATAACGTTAGCTAAATATTTTGGCTTTACTCCAGCCTAATCGGATGTGTCACGGTCGGTGGTGATGTTTGCCAAGGCCTTTAAGCGTTGCTCTAATGGAAAGTGTCCATTGTAAGATGTCAAGGTATCCTTATCATAAAGTGATCTCACAAAACCAGGATGCAAGAGCAAGGGAGTGAACAAGAGAGAGTGAGCAGTTGAGAGTGTGATGAGAAGTGATGGTGGTGGTGGTGGGTCGGATTTGTGTGGTGCTTTGCATGTCAGGTGGCATCTCTGGGCGCTTGGGATGGGTCCACTGATATTTCACTCTGGGTGAGCATTGGTGGCAGTGGGCTGCTTCTGTGGCCGCAGCTGCCCTGGGGTGGGTTAATGGGGGTGTGGCTGCTGGTCCATGCCGGCAGCTTTCCCAGCCGCTGCCGGACATTGGTGCACATTCATGCCCACTGCATGTGCGCTGTGGCCACCCCAAGTATTAAGGGTGAATAAGTGTGTAAGAGAGAGCACGAGTAAATGTGAGTCAGAGCGTGAATAAGAGTGTGTGTGTATATGTGTGTGTGTATACAGTATATATACTGTATATATATAATATAGAGTACACATGAGTGGAAGGAAGATGTGAGTGCTAGTGGGAATGGGAGTGGGTGACTGTGAATGAGTGTCAAGACTAGCCATTTTTGCATTGATACTGCCTCCTACAGACATGGAAGAGCCACTACAGGTACCTATGCATAACAAATGCAAATTATTTGCAATTTTTTGGACCAATGTGAAATTAGACAATTTCAGAGGACCCATGAACATTCTCTCAAGGACCCCCTGGAGACCTAGCACCCCGGTTGAAAAACAAGGATCTAGTTCAATTTGTCCAAATCCTGTATTTGTGTTTGAAAAGACTGCAAAATAATAGGTCAAAATCAAGGTTTGTATTCATTATACGGGGGACAATTTTTTTTCCCTTGACCCAGAGCCCTCAGATTTCCTCACACACACGGTCTCTTTACCATCTACACTACCGTTCAAAAGTTTGGGGTCACTTAGGAATTTCCTTATTTTTGAAAGAAAAGCACTTTTTTTTCAATGAAGATAACTTTAAACTAATCAGAAATACACTATATACATTGCTAATGTGGTAAATGACTATTCTAGCCGCAAATGTCTGGTTTTTGGTGCAGTATCTACATAGGTGTATAGAGGCCCATTTCCAGCAACTATCACTCCAGTGTTCTAATGGTACAATGTGTTTGCTCATTGCGTCAGAAGGCTAATGGATGATTAGAAAACCCTTGTGCAATCATGTTAGGTCTGCAATGCTGTAATTGCTGCAAATGGAGGATTCTTTGACGAAAGCAAAGTTTGAAGGAAAAAAATATTATTTCAAATACAAATCATTATTTCTAACCTTGTCAATGTCTTGACTATATTTTCTATTCATTTTACAACTCATGGTGGTAAATAAGTGTGACTTTTCATGGAAAACACAAAATAATTGTCTGGGTGACCCCAAACTTTTGAACGGTAGTGTATAAAATGTGGGAAAGCTGCCCTCTGTGTCTTTGTCCTGTGGGGGATCCACTCATTGCAATTAACATCCTCAAATCCCAAGGCTTGGTGAAAAGGATTATCTCCATTGTCCCTTTTTAATTGCACATTTTTGCATGCCATTTTGAAAATCAAAGCAAAAATGTTGTTTAAGATGCTTCATTGTTTCCCAATTCATGACTCATTAGGTTGCACATAATTTGTTTTTGTTTTGTTTCACAAAATGTTCATGAATGCATCATTCCTTTATGAATATTCCAACCTGTTGTTTTATTTGAGTGACTATTCTTGATTCTATTCTTGGAGATGCCTTCTCTCTGGTTGCCTATTTGACTTGCTGTTTTGTTTTGTTTTTTCTAATCAGAGCTTCATTTCTCTCTTCATTTGGAGATGGTGGACTGATTGTTGCCAGGCACCTGAGTAGAAGTGGAAACCAATTAGCTGTGGAGATGTAGTATGTCACAGCAACAGCTTTCTCTCTCACTGTTTGTTTTTTGTCTCCCTCCCCTCATTCACCCCACATCCTTAGCATAATAAATGGTGACTATATTAAACAAGTCTGTCTGGCAATCTAATGAAAAGCTTTGGCTTGATGCAATACTGTATTTCAGCTTTCCTTTTCTTAGAAAGCATTCAGTGGGGCATAAAAGTACAAGAATAGTATGGAAAGCAGAAGTGTATGATGAATGTATGACGGTAATGCCTAGATTAACATAACAAAATACATCAGTAAATGTTCACTTGTAACACACAATACTATAGTATTTAATTACTTTATATTTCTTTGATATGATGCAGTCTTTCATCTTGGTGTGTACATGACTGTTGTCCATACTGGTGAAAGCATAAGTGAAAAACAGCACTTATGTCTCCTCACCTGTTTTCAGAGAGAAAATCTATCTTCCGTATCAGCAGCGAGCTCACAGAAATGCATTTTTTTCATTAAAAACTTCTTCTTGCAGCCATCACCATGGTGAATCTTCTTCAGTGTTCTTTAGTTCAACAAAGGGGACGAAAGGAAATAAAAGATGAACAGTATCAGGTGCAGTGGGTGTTTATTTCAGTGCTCATTTACTCCTTGCCATAAATGTTAACACTGTAGGCACCAATACCTTTGTTTATACTGTTACTGCAAAGTCTGATTGGGCTTTTAGTGTTTGTGTGTCCCCACACTCTCAAGAGAAAGAGAGCTGAGTATCAACCTCTTATTTTAGCATCAGTAAATCAATATTTTCCCACAGAGTAAAATGAAACCACACTTTCTGTTCTGAGCACTTTTAGCCATCTGCATGTATATATGTTTGAAGAAAAATTTGAATTGTGCTTACAGGCAGAAATGGTCCATTAAAAGGCTGTGTGATGTGTCTAGTGCAGGGGTGGGCAATCGTGCCACGGGGGGCCATTCCACTGCAGATTTTCTGTTCCACCCAGTGTTTTCAGCAGGTGTTTGCTCTAATCAGCTTCAAGGATTGCTAATAATTGAAAACATCTGCTGAAGACACTGGATGGAGCAGAAAACCTGCAGTGGAATGGCCCTCACTGCCCACCCCTGGTCTAGTGCGTTATAGAAGTGTACACTTCTGTCCCGTCGCTAGCTAGCCTGCTGCTTACAGCAAGCGAAAAGGGAGCCAAATGCATAAGTCTCCTCTGCTAGTACATAGCCTCTCCACAGCAAGCCCCATGCATACCTCCTCGTGGTAATGGATGGAAACTGGGTACCGTGAGGCCCCAAGCTAAAATGCAGGGACTCGGAGGAGGTTTGGCCCCCAGACTTGCGGTGCTCACGGCCCACCGGCATGTGGACATGCCCTGATACCCATGAACCAAATCCCCAACTATGGGTTAAATAGTATATGGACTGCGTAGTCCGTTAGGAAAGTCCCCAACGGTGAGTAGTCTACTACTTCGACGGATGAAGGCAGTGCCTGGCGGGCAGGTGCTAGAGAGGCGGGCCTTGATAAACAAAGCACCCGGCAGCCCGTTGCAGCCAACTTCATGAAAATCGCACGTTTCGGCCTGCCGAACCACGTTGGACATGCTGATGGCCAAGAGCGTGTGCGTGGCCCTCGCGCAGCCACGACCACCCTAAACAAATTCACAAGCGATTGGCATTCGTCTTCAACTCGGACGATCCCTTCAAGCCCAATGGCGATGGAACTGCGAGTAACGGGGGCAGGTTTGGTATGACTGGAAGCCTCTAGCTCGCAACCACACATTGGCGGTAGATCTAAGATGATCACCTTCCAATGAACTCTGCGGTGACATTGGATTTCGGTAGCTGGATCCACGACTGGGCTGGCCTATTTAGGACTCCCGCAGCCCACCCCATATGGGGAGGCTCCTAGAAAAAGTGGGGCAAACATCGGACACTGTAGACTTATCTGGCTAGCATGCCACGGCTGGCAGATTACCCATCACAGCGGTTGACCTACATATCAAAACCATAAAAACTCAAACTCAACCGCTCTCGACCACCGCCTGGATTCTCAACCATAGATTGGATCTCTCATTACAAAACCCTTCATCCTGGGTGCTTGGAACATCCGCACACTGCAGGACACAAGGAGCAGCGAGCACCCAGAAGGTCATACAGCTCTGGTATGTAAAGAACTTGCTCGCTTTAACATCAACATAGCAGCTCTAAGTGAGACTAGACTTGCTGAGGGAGGCAACATCAAGGAAACTGGATCAAACTACACCATTTTCTGGAAGGGAAAGGATACAGAAGATCCACGTATCCATGGTGTAGGCTTTGCCATCCAATCCCAGCTTGTGGACCAACACAACCTTGTCCTAACTGCAATCAATGAGCGAATAATGACCATCCAAATCTCGCTCACCCAAAAACATTTCCTCACTCTGATCTCAGTGTATGCACCTACACTTACATCTGAAGATGAAAGCAAGACCTCCTTCTATGAACAGCTCACACATACCATTCTGACAGTCCCAGAATCCGACAAGCTTGTTATTCTGGGTAACTTCAATGCCAGAGTTGGTAGTGACCACCAGCTGTGGAAAGGCATCATAGGCCACCATGGTATGGGAAAATGCAATGCAAATGGGGAACTTTTACTGGGTCTTTGTGCCGAACACAATCTTATTGTAACAAACACCCTTTTCCAAGTCCCCCATTGCCAGAAGACAACCTGGAAACACCCTTGCTCCAAAAAGTGGCACACCCTCGACTATGTCCTCACAAAAACAAGAGACTGAAATGATGTCTGCATCACGCGATCCATGCCTGGAGCAGATGACTGCTGGACAGATCACCGCCTCCTGATCTCCCGACTCAATATTACGATCCGGCGACCACCAAAGCGCATTTTGGCAAACGTTCCTCACCGTCGCTTTGACTGTGACAAGCTCCGCGATTCCCAAATGTTGCAGTCCTTTAGAGAGGCCATTGGTAGAAACATGAATGAACTGAGCCTTCCAGACAATGCCTCAGTTGAAGACCGATGGACCACTCTCCATGATGCATTGACTGCTGCTGCCAAAGAAACGATTGGTCACAAACACAAGAAAAACCAAGACTGGTTCAACGAGAATGATGAAACAATCACTGACCTCATAGAGGCTAAACGCCATGCACATCTTGCATTTGAAAATGATCTGTCTGCAAAGAATCAACAGAAACACCAGCAAGCAAAAGCGGCATGCCAGAGAGGGATTCGTAAAGCCCAAAACACTTGGTGGCAGCAAAAAGCAGAAGATTTGCAAAAATATGCCGACCAACAGGATATGCGCCATTTTTATGCTGCAACGAAGGAGATCTTTGGCCCCACCAGATCATCTGTGGGCAGCCTAAAAGATGCAAATGGCTCCACCATTATCACAGACACCAAGGGGATCCTTGACCGTTGGAAGTCCCACTTTGAGAGTCTGTTAAATAGTCACTTTTGCACCCCTAGTGATCTCCTCTGTAAGACCCCACAACACCCCACTTGCGAGTGGACGTCTACACCACCTTCACTACATGAGCTAAATAAAGCTATAAAACACATGAAGACAGGCAAAGCACCAGGACCAGATAACATCCCGCTGGAGTTCTATCTTCATGGAGGTCCCGAGGTGAAAAACTATTTAATGCAGCTTCTACTTAAAATATGGGAAACCAAGATGTTACCAAGTGACTTTAAAAATGCAAATATAGTCACCATTTTCAAGAAGGGAGATAGAGAGAACTGCAGTAACTACTGCGGCATCTCACTACTGAGCATTGCAAGCAAGATCTTTGCTCATATCCTTCTCAACCGTCTTCTTGTAGTAGCCGAGGATGTACTTCCTGAGTCCCAATGTGGCTTTAGACCCTCTCGTGGTACAGTAGATATGATATTCTGTGCTTGACAACTCCAGGAAAAGAGCCAAGAACAACAACAACCACTCATGTTCATCTTCTGGGACCTCAAGAAGGCCTTTGATCGAGTTCCTCGCCCTGCTATGTGGGCTGTTCTTGCTCGTTTTGGATGTCCAGATTATTTCATCGCTCTCGTTCGTGCTCTCCACGATGGCATGGTTGGTAGGGTTTGCCACCAAAATACCCTCTCAGACCCTTTTCCCATCACTAGCGGTCTCAAGTAAGGATGTGTCCTTGCTCCAACCTGCTTTTCGTTGTATATGGCTGCAATGCTAAATGAAATACCACCAACAACCCCTGGTATCAATCTGCGATACCACTTGGATGAGGGGTGTTTTAATCTTGCTCGCTTTCGCGCAAAATCCAAAACCTCGGTCACCAATGTTCCTGAATTGCAGTTTGCAGACGATAATGCCACACCAGCTCAGACTGTTGATGACCTCCAGAGGATAGCTACCATTTATAATGACTCTTATGAGCATTTTGGAATGGAAGTTAACACTGACAAAACCAAAATCCTCAACCAACCAGCACCTGGTCAGACTTCCTCAAGGACCGACCTTAAGATTAATGGAAATCCTGTCAATGAAGTGGAGCATTTCTCTTACCTTGGTAGCATCCTCTCAAAAATACCAACTTGTGCAAAGGACATCGAAAACCGCATAAAAGCTGCACACTCCGCATATGGACGCCTTTGTCATCGAGTCTTCAATAATCATGCGAGAACCATCCGCACCAAAATCATGTTTTTTCAGGCCGTTGTTCTTTCCACCCTTCTTTACGCCTGTGAAGTCTGGACCTTGTATCGTCATGATATCAAGCGCCTTGAGAACTTCCAACAGAGGAAGCTCAGACAAATACTTGGCATTCGTTGGGAGGATCGACTTTCAAACAATGAGATTCTCAAGCGTGCTCTGCTGCCTAGTGTGGAAGCTACCATCTTCCAGCACCGCCTTCGATGGACAGGACATGTCGTACAGATGGACCCCACCAGACTACCACGAATCATGCTCCAGGGGGAGCTTGAGACAGGAAAAAGACCACATGATAGGCCAAAACTGCGCTACAAGGACCAGCTAAAATGTTCCCTGAAGCAAGCCAACATAGACAAAAGATCTTGGGAACAACTTGCCACCGACAGAGCAACCTGGAGAAGAAGAACTTGGGAAGGCACAGACTCATTTGAGAGGCTCAGAAAACAACAGGATGATGATAAACACAAATGAAGACGAGAAAAACAAAACCAACCACGTCCCCCACCCACAATAAAATGTGACTTCTGCCCACGACAGTTCTATCATAGGCTGGGCCTTCAGAGCCACATCCGCCATTGACATCAATCACAGATGGCAACGTCCTGAAAACTAAGACAAAACCAATGCTCGGACATGAGCTGAAGCCGACGACAGGTAGAAATGGGCAGAGCTGACAGACATAATAAATAAATGTGTAAGAGTAAAAAAGTGTTAAGACCATTATTTGAGTAATGAGTAACTTCAATCATTTTTTTTCTTTTAAATAATGAACAAACTAAAGTGTTTTTCTCAGAAAAATAAACTATTGGCTTGTGTATCCTCTAATATAATCCTAATCATATAAAGAAAAAGTTAACAGTAATGGACTGACTGAGCAATAATAGAGGAACAATGATTTCAACACTTACTGACTACAAGAAAACTAAGTTCAGAAAAGAATAATAAACATGCATTAATTTCTGATAAGCATAAAATATTGCAGTGTAAAAATACATAGTTTTATTTCTGTACAGCATTTTCAAGAATGCACTTTTGAATTATCAGAGAAAACAAAAGGTAAAAGAACTAAATATTTGTATACAACATGCTACTGATGTTAATTGAACAAGCTTCTAAAAACTCTATCCATCCATCCATCCATCCATCTTCTACCGCTTTTCCGGAAGTCCGGGTCACAAAGGCAGCAGTTCAAGCAGAGAAGCCCAGACTTCCCTCTCCCCAGCCACCTGCTCCAGCTCTTCAGAGAGGATGCCAAGGCGTTCCCAGACCAGCTGAGAGACATAGTCTCTCCACCGAGTCCTGGGTCTACCCCGGGGTCTCCTCCCAGTGGGATGTGCCTGAAACACCTCAAGTGGGAGGTGTCCAGGAGGCATCCTAATCAGATGCCCATACCACCTCAACTGACTCCTTTCAATGTGGAGGAGCAGCGGTTCTACTCTGAGCCTCTCCCGGATGACTGAGCACCTCACCCTATCTCTGAGGGTGAGTCCAGCAATCTTACGGAGAAAGTTCATTTCAGCCGCTTGTATCCGCGATCTTGTTCTGTCGGTCATTACCCAAAGCTCGTGACCATAGGTGAGAGTAGGAACGTAGATTGTAGTGATGGGAATTCCGGCTCCTTTTAGAGAACCGGCTCTTTCGGCTCGGCTCACTAAAAAGAGCCGGCTCTTTCGGCTCCCAAGCGGCTCTTCAGGTTGTTTTGTTGCTTTAATTTATTAATTTAATTTATTATCAACAACAATATAAAATTGTGCACAAAATGAATTAGTAATGTAAAAAATGTTTTTATTTATATATGTTTATTATATAAAAATGCTTTTATTTATTCACTCCACATAAAATGTAAAAAGTAAATTATAAACTACAAAAACCAACTACAGTATTTACAATTCAACTTTTAGCTCTTTAAATTTTCAGCTTTTTCCTTTTAAACAAATTTAAAGTGAAACAACACCAAACACTGCAAACCACAACACAATAAAATATAAATTAAAATATGCAAAGCAAAAAGAAAAAAAATGAACACCCAGATCTTTAATTAAGGTAAAGGTTGGCATTTAGAAATATCAAGTGCCTCAGCTTTGAGGAGCTGATCCGGTTTCTTCTTTCAGTAATTATCTGCCCTGTTTTGGAGAAGATTCAGAGGGGACTGATGTTGCCACAATGCACAGTCTCCGTGTCATCACCTGGGTAAGATGTGGATAAATTGAAGCCTTGGCCTCCCACCAGCTCAGTGGGTCTGCACTTCTCTGGCAAAGGGGCTCATCAATGTAGGCTCTCACTTCCAGTGTTGCATCTGCTGAGGGATTTTCTGGCAGACTCTACACTCTACCTTTGTATTGTCAATAAAATTAAAATGGTTCCAGATTTTGCTTCTTTTCCTGGTGTCACTCATTTTCTTTACTATACCTTTCTAATGTGTCAATGTCATCTCTTCCCCGGCTCTCTCTCTCTCTCTCCCTCCTGCTCTGTTCGTGTGCTACTGCTGCTGTGAGTGTAACTACCGCCCCTCCCCCCTCAGCGCAAACACAAGGCAGGCACACACACATATTGACCAATCACGTGCGGCTTGAAGAGAGAAAAAAAAGTGAGAGAGAGAGGGTGAGAGAAAGGGGGGGGGGGGGAAACAACAACAAAAAAAACACGGCTCCCAATGAGGAGCCAGCTCCCGTCGTTCACTTCAAAGAGCCGGCTCTAAGAGCTGTTTCATTCGCGACCGACCCATCACTAGTAGATTGACTGGTAAATCGACAGCTTTGCCTTACAACTAAGCTCCCTCTTCACCTCAACAGACCGGTACAACGTCCGCATCACTGCAGGTGCTGCTCCAATCTGTCTGTCAATCTCTTGCTCCATTTTCCCCTCACTTGTGAACAAGACCCCAAGATACTTAAACTCCTCCACTTGGGGCAGGAGCCTGTCCCCAACCCAGAGAGGACAATCCACCTTTTTCCGGCTGAGGACCATGGACTCGGACTTGGAGGTGCTGATTCTCATCCCAGCCGCTTCACACTCAGCGGCAAACCGTCCCAGCAAGAGCTGTAGGTCATTGCTGGAAGAAGCCAACAGGACAACATTATCTGCAAACAACAGAGATGAGATCCTGTGGTCACCAAGCATGACAACCTCCATTCCCTGGCTGCACCTAGAAATCCTGTCCATAAAAATTATGAACAGGATCGGTGACAAAGGGCAGCCCTGTCGGAGTCCAACTCTCACTGGGAATGACTCCGACCGAGTGTTGGCAATACGAACCAAACTCTCACAACGGTCATACAGAGACCGAATAGCTCGTAACAACAAGCCCGATACCCCATACTCCCGAAGCACCCCCCACAAAAACCACGAGGGACGCGGTCAAATGCCTTCTCCCAGTCCACAAAACACATGTAAACTGGTCGGGCAAACTCCCACAAACCCTCAAGAATTCTCAAGAGGATAAAGAGCTGGTCTGATGTGCCACGGCCAGGATGAAAACCACATTGCTCCTCCTGAATCCAAGGTTCAACCAACGGCCGGAGTCTCCTCTCCAGTACCTTGGCATAGACCTTCCCAGGGAGGCTGAGGAGTGTGATCCCTCTAAAGTTGGAGCACACCCTCCGGTCCCCTTTTTTGAAGAGAGGAACCACCACCCCGGTTTGCCATGCCAAAGGCACTGCCCCTGACCTCCACGCAATGTTGCAGAGGCATGTCAACCATGACAGCCCAACAACATCCAGGGCCTTGAGGTACTCAGAGTGAATCTCGTCCACCCCCGGGGCCCGGCCACCAAGGAGATTTTTAACCACCTTGGCGACCTCAGCCCCTGTGATAGGCGAGTCATCCCCCTCGTTCCCAAACCCTGCTTCCTCTGTGGAAGGCGTATCAGTGGGATTGAGGAGATCCTCAAAGTATTCCTTCCACCGCCCGACAATATCCCCAGTCGAAGTCAACAGTGTCCCATCCGCACCATACACAGTGTGGACAGGGAGCTGCTTTCCCCTCCTGAGCCGCCGGACAGTTTGCCAGAATCTCCTCGAGGCCGACCGAAAGTCTTGTTCCATGGCCTCACCGAACTCCTCCCATACCCGGGTTTTTGCTTCAGCAACCACCCGAGCTGCGCTCCGCTTGGCCTGCCGGTACACCTCAGCTGCTTCGGGAGTCCCACAAGCCAACCAAGCTTGATAGGACTCCTTCTTCAGCTTAATGGCCCCCCTCACCACTGGTGTTCACCACTTGGTTCGGGGGTTGCCACCACGAGATGCACCGGCCACCTTGCGGCTGCAGCTCTGGGCCGCAGAGGTGGAGAACATGGCCCATTCAGACTCCATGTCTCCAGACGCCCTCGGAATGTGGTTGAAGTTCTTCCGGAGGTGGGAGTTGAAGACCTCCTGGACAGGGGCCTCAGCCAGACGTTCCCAGCACACCCTCACTATACGTTTGGGTCTACCAGGTCTGAATGGCTTTCTCCCCTGCCATCGGATCCAACTCACCACCAGGTGGTGATCAGTTGACAGCTCTGCACCTCTCTTTACCCGGGTGTCCAAGACATACGGTCGCAGGTCTGATGACATGATAACAAAATCGATCATCGACCTGTGACCTAGGGTGTCCTGGTGCCAGGTGCACATATGGACACCCTTATGCTTGAACATGGTGTTTGTTATGGACAAACTGTGGTTATCACAGAAGTCCAATAACTGAACACCACTCGGGTTCAGATCGGGCAGGCCGTTCCTCCCAATCACCCCCCTCCAGGTTTCACTGTCGTTGCCCACGTGCGCATTGAAGTCCCCCAGTAGGACAATGGAGTCTCCAAGAGAAGCACCCTCCAGCACCCCAGTCACAGACTCCAAAAAGGGTGGATACTCTGAAACATCATTTGGTTCATAGGCACAAATGATGGTCAGGACCCGTTTCCCAGCCCGAAGGCGCAGGGAAGCAACCCTTTCGTCCACCGAGGAAAACTCCAATATAGAGGCAGCAAGGTGGGGGGATACAAGAATACCCACCCCTGCTCGTCGCCTCTCGCCCGGGGCAACTCCAGAAAAGGCCAAGCTCCAGCCCCTCTCCAGGAGACTGGTTCCGGAACCGGAGCTGTGTGTTGAGGTGAGGCCGACTATATCTAGCCGGTATCTCTCAACCTCGTACACCAGCTTAGGCTTCTTCCCCACCAGAGAGGTGACGTTCCACGTACCAAAAGCCAGTTTAGAAAGCTTGGGATCAGTCCACCAAGGTCTCCGCCTTTGACCGCCACCTAATCCACATAGCACCGGACCCCCATGATCCCTCCTGCAGGTGGTCAGCCCACTGGAGGGCGGACCCATGTAACTCCTTCGGGCTGAACCCGGCCGGGTCCCATGGGTGGAAACCCGGCCACCAGACACTAGCCTTTGACCCCCCCCCCCAGGCCTGGCTCCAGGGTGGGGCCCCGGTAACCCCATACCGGGCGGGGTACACTGAATCTTTGATCTAGAATTTATCATGAGAGTCTGTTGGATCGTTCTTAGTCTGGCCCTTCACCCAGGACCAGTTTGTCTTGGGTGACCCTATCAGAGGCAAATTGCCCCGGACAACATAGCTCCTGGGATCACTGGGGCATGCAAACCCCCCCACCACGATAAGGTGACGATCCATGAGGGGGTCTAAAAACTCATTTCAAATTAGTGTGTGGGGTGGAAAGTAATGTATGAGGGCTGCTCATTAAAGATTTCCCCTGACCCACCTGCAATTAAAATTAAATTAAATTAATTAAATCACCCTTATTGTCATTCAACTGTACAACCAATCATGTACAGCAGAACGAGATTGTGCTTTACCTATCTACAGTGTAAATCACACACACCCCAAGTGCAGAATCAGAGGGCCGCTGCCATGCAAGGCGCCGCCACAGAGTTCCCTCCTCCATTCCATTTTATTGCTGAGCACCAAGCTGGACACCAGGAAGTTCCACTTTTATATGGTCTTTGGCATGACCCGGCCGGGATTTGAACCCCCGCCTCCCAGGTGTGGGGCGGATGCTCTACCAACTGAGCCACCACTCCGGTCAGTTATGAATTATTGTGAATTATTGTAGGAGGCTGAATTTGCACATGTATAATGCATACAGTGGGGCAAAACAGTAGTCAGCCACCAATTGTGCAAGTTCTCCCACTTAAAAGATGAGAGAGGTCTCCAGTTTTCATCATAGGTATACCTCAACTATGAGAGACAAAATGAGAAAAAAAAATGCAGAAAATCACATTGAAGGATTTTTAATGAATTAATTGGTAAATTCCTCGGTAAAATAAGTATTTGGTCACCTACAAACAAGCAAGATTTCTGGCTCTCACAGACCTGTAACTTCTTCTTTAAGAAGCTCCTCTGTCCTCCACTTGTTACCTGTATTAATGGCACCTGTTTGAACTCGTTATCAGTATAAAAGACACCTGTCCACAATGTCAAACAGTCAGACTCCAAACTCCACTATGGCCAAGACCAAAGAGCTGTCAAAGGACACCAGAAACAAAATTGTAGACCTGCACCAGGCTGGGAAGACTGAATCTGCAATAGGTAAGCAGCTTGGTGTGAAGAAATCAACTGTGGGAGCAATTATTAGAAAATGGAAGACATACAAGACCACTGATAATCTCCCTCGATCTGGGGCTCCACACAAGATCTCACCCCGTGGGGTCAAAATGATCACGAGAATGGTGAGCAAAAATCCCAGAACCACACGGGGGGACCTAGTGAATGACCTGCAGAGAGCTGGGACCAAAGTAACAAAGGCTACCATCAGTAACACACTACGCCGCCAGGGACTCAAATCCTGCAGTGCCTGACGTGTCCCCCTGCTTAAGCCAGTACATGTCCAGGCCTGTCTGAAGTTTGCTAGAGAGCATTTGGATGATCCAGAAGAGGATTGGGAGAATGTCATATGGTCAGATAAAACCAAAATAGAACTTTTTGGTAAAAACTCAACTTGTCGTGTTTGGAGGAGAAAGAACACCATACCTACTGTGAAGCATGGGGGTGGAAACATCATGCTTTGGGGCTGTTTTTCTGCAAAGGGACCAGGACGACTGATCCATGTAAAGGAAAGAATGAATGGGGCCATGTATCGTGAGATTTTGAATGAAAATCTTCTTCCATCAGCAAGGGCATTGAAGATGAAACGTGGCTGGGTCTTTCAGCATGACAATGATCCCAAACACACCGCCCGGGCAACGAAGGAGTGGCTTCGTAAGAAGCATTTCAAGGTCCTGGAGTGGCCTAGCTAGTCTCCAGATCTCAACCCCATAGAAAATCTTTGGAGGGAGTTGAAAGTCCGTGTTGCCCAGCGACAGCCCCAACACATCACTGCTCTAGAGGAGATCTGCATGGAGGAATGGGCCAAAAATACCAGCAACAGTGTGTGAAAACCTTGTGAAGACTTACAGAAAACGTTTGACCTCTGTCATTGCCAACAAAGGGTATATAACAAAGTACTGAGATGAACTTTTGTTATTGACCAAATACTTATTTTACCGAGGAATTTACCAATTAATTCATTAAAAATCCTTCAATGTGATTTTCTGGATTTTTTTTTTCCTCATTTTGTCTCTCATAATTGAGGTATACCTATGATGAAAATTGGAGACCTCTCTCATCTTTTAAGTGGGAGAACTTGCACAATTGGTGGCTGACTAAATATTTTTTTGCTCCACTGTATCTCTATAGGTCACGTAGTAATTTCAAGTCAAGTCACATTTATTTATAAAGCATGTTTAAAACAACTAATGTTGACCAAAGTGCTGTATAGTTTAAGGACAACCTAAAACAGCAAACACAAGGAAACAAAGGATGATTGAAACAAACACAAGAACAAACCAGTAATTTGCAACTCGGAACCCTTAAGAGTTTCTCTTTCACAGGTGCTAAAGTGGAGTAAGGTGTGATAATGGAGCCAGCTGAATGTAGAGTGATTATCAGGTTCCTGTATTTGAGAGGCCGCACGCCACGGTAAATGTACAATGAGATGAAAACTGTCATACAATGCATCGTATGACATTGTCAAGCACTGACTTTGCAAGAGTGGTCGGACATCAGTGGAAATGGCATCATTCCACTACAGTGTGCCATTGATGAAGACACCATCCAGAAAGTGGAGGCCACCATTTTGGAGGATCGCTGCATAAACGTTCACCGACTAGCCCAAGATGTCAAGATCAGTATGGGGTCTATGGAAAAAATCATCCATGACCATTTGAACATGCAGAAGTTGTCTGCATGATGGATTTCTCGATTTCTCACACCTTTCCAGAAACGGGAACAAGTCATGTGATCTCAGACTCTTTTGGCCGTGTGCCAAGAAAGCCAGGAGAACTTATTCAGCAGACTAATCATGTTGGATGAAATATGGATCCATCACTGTGATTCAGAGACTAAAGCCCAGTCAGAGCAATGGAAGCATTATGACTCACCACCTCTGAAGAAGGCATGTGTTCAACCCTTGGTGGGCAAGGTCATACTCATGGTCTTTTGGGACCAGCATGGAGTACTGATGATGGGTTTCCTGGCAAAAGGTACCACAACTATCAGGACTTACTACACTTTACTGCTGCAAAATTGTCCAAGGCTGTGAAAACCTAGAGGCATGACATGCTGAGCAAGGTGTCAGCATGTCATGCTGACATGTCAGCCTCCAGCAAGAAAACGCCAGATTCACAACTTGCATGTTGCTTACACGGAAGCACGGCCCTGCAGCTACCCCCCCCACACACACACACTTCTCACCATCTGACTTCTACATCTTAGATAGATAGATGTACTTTGTTGATCCCAAACTGGGAAATTGCAATGTAACAGTAGCATGATAATAGACAACCAAACAACAGAAAGCACATGCATGACAAAGGGATTACCCATGGAAAATAAAACTAACACTACTATGAAAAAGCCTATACAAATCATAGCTGAATAGATGGTGACCCATATAAACACATGAATCATACCTGCTGCACAATGCAGGACAATCAGGAGCAGAGTGAAATGTGAGGTACCAATTAGACTGTAAGGTGCAGTATGGCAGCATAGTTATGACCAGAATACAACATCAAAGACAGTTATTGTACTGTGAAATGGCATGCAGCAGGAAAGATCTTGTCTACCTAACCGTTCAACAGTGAAGCTGTAGTAGTCTGCTGGAGAAAGTGGTCCGCTGTCTGTCCAGTGTGTGGTGGAGGGGGTGATCAGGATTGTCCATGATGGATTGCAGTTTTAGTGTCCTCCTCTCCACCACACTCTCAAAGGTCTCCGGCCTGAGACCAATTACAGAGCCAGCCCTCTTGATAATCTTGTCAAGTCTGTTGGTGTTGCTGGCTCTGATACTGCTACCACAACAGACAGCAGCAAAGAAGATGGCGCTGGCGACAGCGGTCTGATAGAAAAGTTCCAGCATCGTGCTGCACACACTGAAGGATCTCGGCTTTCTCAGGAAGTAGAGTCTGCTCATCCCCTTCTCGTGCACAGCATTGGTGTTGGATCTCCAGTCCAGCCAGTTGCTGATCCTGACATCCAAATAGTTGTAGTCCTCAACCACCCCCACATCCTTTCCCCTAATCTGCAATGGCTGAGAAGATGTGCTCTTCTTCCTGAAGTAAATCACCATCTCTCTGGTCTTGCTGACATTCAGTCTCAGGTGATTCTGCTCTGTCCACTCCACAAATCTGTCTACCACTGCCCTGTACTTCTCCCTCTTTTACACCCCACAACAGCTGAATTGTCAGAGAATTTGTGCAGGGGGCATGACTTCAGTGTTGTACTGAAAGTCGGTGTGTAAGGTGAAGAGAAAAGGAGAGAGCACAGTCCCCTGTGGAGCTCTCATGTCACTAACCACGACGTCGGACAAGACACTGCCCAGCCGATCAAACTGTGGCCTTCCTGTCAGGCAGTCAGCAGTCCAGGAGATCATAGTGCTGTCGACCCCCCATCACTCGCAGCTTCTCACCCAGCAGCAGTGACTGGATGGTGTTAAAGGCACTGGAGAAATCAAAAAATGTGATTCTCACAGTGTCTCCTCCACCATCCAGGTGCAGATGGGCTTGTTGCAGCAAATAGATGACAGCGTCTTCAACTCCTAAATGGGGCTGGTATGCAAACTGTAGAGGGTCCAGCCACGTCTTCACCTGCGGCCTCAGGTGGGCTAAGACCAGTCTCTCCAGGACCTTCATCACATGAGATGTGAGGGCAACTGCTCGATAGTCATCCAGGTCTGATGGAGATGACTTCATGTGGACAGAAACCAGGCAGGATGTCTTCCACAGCACCGGTACTCTCTCCAGACTCAGGCCCAGGTTGTACAGGTGTTTCAGTACCGAAGCTGGCTGGTTGGCACAGGTCCTCAGGATCCCAGCGGAGATGTCATCAGGGCCACAGCCTTCCACTGATGGAGTCTCTCCAGCTGTTTCTTAACCTGGTCTGTAGTCACAGTGATGTGAAGGAGGGGCCTGGTGTCCCCTGAGGAGGAGGAGGGGGGTGAGGGGTAAGATAGAGAGAGGTGCTGCACAGGAGGGTGGGGGTGGGGGGAGGGTGTCTGGCTGCATTGTGGGGGTGACAGAAGGGTGCAGGGGAGGGGTGTGTGGGGGCCTGGCTGTGTTGTGGGGGTGACAGACGGTGAGTTGAATCTATTAAAAACAGATTCAGTTCATCAGCTCGCTCCTGGCTCCCAGGTGTCTGCCTGACTCTCCTCTTGCACCCAGTTATTTGTTTCTTTCCCATCCAGACATCTTTAATGTTGTTTTGCCTGAGTTTATCCTCCAACTTCCTTCTATAATTGTCTTTACACCTCCTCAGCATCTCTCTCAGCTCATGCTGCACTCCCCTCAGCTTCTCCTTGTCTCCGGACCTAAAAGCTCTCTTCCTCTTGTTAAGATAAGATAAGATAAGATAAGATAAGCCTTTATTAGTCCCACAACGGGGAAATTCCAGGATTGCAACAGCACAGGGATAGCAACACTCAGAGCAACAATCAGGAGTTCAGGAGTGCTTTCAGGTCACTGGTGATCCATGGTTTGTTGTTGAGGAAACAGTGTATGGTCTGAGCTGGCATGGTTATGTCTTCACAGAATCTGATGTATTCTGTGATGCAGTCGGTCATATTGTCTGTGTCCTCCCCATGTGGTTCGCAGAGTATGCCCCAGTCCGTCATCTCGAAGCAGTGCTGCAGTGCTTCAGCAGCCTCCTGTGTCCACCTCCTCACAGTCCGTGTATAAGCAGGCTGCCTTTGCACAAGGGGAACGTACTTGGGTGATAACATGACCATGCAGTGATCCAATTTGCCAGTGGGGGGTACAGCTGTGGCACTATATGCATCACTGGCATTGGCATACAGTAAATGGTGTGTTTTGTTTTCCCTGGTGGGACAGTCAACAAACTGGTGAAAGTTTGGTAATGTTTTTCCCAGTGAGACATGATTAAAATCCCCCGTGATGGCCATAAATGCGTCCAGGTGCTTCTCCAATAGTGTGGCCACAGTGGAGCTGATGACATCACAGGACACCGCTGTGTCAGCTGACGGAGGAACGTAGATGATAATTACCAAGGCACAGATAAATCCTCGCAGCATATAATAGGGTCTCATACTCACAGCCAGCAGTTCAATGTCTGGGCTGCAGCACTTTTTCTTCACATAAATGTGTCCAGGATTACACCACCTTTCATTCACAAGAAGTGCCAATCCTCCTCCCCTCTTTTTCCTGCTACTTATCATATCTCTGTCCCCCCGGATAGTCTTAAAGCCAGGTATCGCTACGTTAACATCCGGGATCTGTGAGTGTAACCACATCTCTGTAAAACGCATACTACACTCACAATACTCCTTTTGCATCCTGACCAGCGCTGTGAGCTCATCTGTTTTGTTCCCAAGTGATCGCACATTCATGGTGATGAACATGAATACAGCCAGCTTATGCTTCCTCCTCCTCCTCACCTTAGCTCCAGCCCTTTTTCCACGGCGCTTCCTCCTAAGCTCATGTGGGATGAGATGCTTCACTGCCAGCCACAGCGCTCCAGGCTCCAGCCCCCTCAGCACGGGCAGCTGGTCGTGTGTGCAAACAATGTGCCCCCCCCCCCCCGGTTGATCTCCATTGCCTGAGGAAGAGAAGAAAAATAAGAGAAAGACCGGGCTAAAATAGAAAAAAACTTGGTCCAGTCGTTAATCCGAATCTTCCTACCGAGCCCTGGTTAAACAGAGACACAATGTATACAAGAATAAGCAGCTAAAAACACAAAAGACACGAGAGAGTTGCTGCTGTTACAGTTGCCCTCCTTCCGGCACCATCTTTCCAGCCATTAAGTAATTTTTGAAGAGAAAGCACTTCCAAGAAGATGAAAGTGCTGATTTCAAAGCTCAAGTTGTGGCTTCTGATGCAACACGCAGACTTTTACAGGTGAGGTCTCCTCAGCTGCATAAAGCAATGAGAGGTGCGTGTGACCCCTTAAACTGGATTCTTGCTGCACCTCTGCTGTTCGCGTACGTGTAACCAGAAACCTCATGTGACAAAATTTACGTCATCGTCTCCACTCCGCTAGTGTCTGCAGTGCTCGACTGCGGATGACCGTGTGCAGCCCAAATTTTGTGACCGTGCCGCCTGCCCATGACCTGAAGGCGTTGAAAAGCGCATGCACAAGACTGAACGTCCCATTCACAAGGTGGCGATATCGGTATTGCATACCTAGACAAAGAAGACAACGAGGAAGCGGAAGACGAGAATGAACATACAGTGGGGCAAAAAAGTATTTAGTCAGCCACCAGTTGTGCAATTTCTCCCACTTAAAAGATGAGAGAGGTCTCCAATTTTCATCATAGGTATACCTCAACTATGAGAGACAAAATGAGGGGAAAAAAATCCAGAAAATCACATTAAAGGATTTTTAATGAATTAATTGGTTAATTCCTCGGTAAAATAAGTATTTGGTAAATAACAAAAGTTCATCTCAATACTTTGTTATATACCCGTTGTTGGCAATAACAGAGGTCAAACGTTTTCTGTAAGTCTTCACAAGGTTTTCACACACTGTTGCTGGTATTTTGGCCCATTCCTCCATGCAGATCTCCTCTAGAGCAGTGATGTTTTGAGGCTGTCGCTGGGCAACATGGACTTTCAACTCCCTCCAAAGATTTTCTATGGGGTTGAGATCTGGAGACTGGCTAGGCCACTCCAGGACCTTGAAATGCTTCTTACGAAGCCACTCCTTCGTTGCCCGGGCGGTGTGTTTGGGATCATTGTCATGCTGAAAGACCCAGCCACGTTTCATCTTCAATGCCCTTGCTGATGGAAGGAGGTTTTCACTCAAAATCTCATGATACATGGCCCCATTCATTCTTTCCTTTACACGGATCAGTCATCCTGGTCCCTTTGCAGAAAAACAGCCCCAAAGCATGATGTTTCCACCCCCATGCTTCACAGTAGGTATGGTGTTCTTTCTCCTCCAAACACGACAAGTTGAGTTTTTACAATAAAGTTCTATTTTGGTTTCATCTGACCATATGACATTCTCCCAATCCTCTTCTGGATCATCCAAATGCTCTCTAGCAAACTTCAGACGGGCCTGGACATGTACTGGCTTAAGCAGGGGGACACGTCTGGCACTGCAGGATTTGAGTCCCTGGCGGCGTAGTGTGTTACTGATGGTAGCCTTTGTTACTTTGGTCCCAGCTCTCTGCAGGTCATTCACTAGGTCCCCCCGTGTGGTTCTGGGATTTTTGCTCACCGTTCTCGTGATAATTTTGACCCCACGGGGTGAGCTCTTGCGTGAAGCCCCAGATTGAGGGAGATTATCAGTGATCTTGTATGTCTTCCATTTTCTAATAATTGCTCCCACAGCTGATTTCTTCACACCAAGCTGTTTACCTATTGCAGATTCAGTCTTCCCAGCCTGGTGCAGGTCTACAATTTTGTTTCTGGTGTCCTTTGACAGCTCTTTGGTCTTGGCCATAGTGGTGTTTGGAGTCTGACTGTTTGAGGTTGTGGACAGGTGTCTTTTATACTGATAACGAGTTCAAACAGGTGCCATTAATACAGGTAACGAGTGGAGGACAGAGGAGCCTCTTAAAGAAGGAAGTTACAGGTCTGTGAGAGCCAGAAATCTTGCTTGTTTGTAGGTGACCAAATATTTATTTTACCGAGGAATTTACCAATTAATTCATTAAAAATCCTTCAATGTGATTTTCTGGATTTTTTTTTTTCTCATTTTGTCTCTCATAGTTGAGGTATACCTATGATGAAAATTGGAGAACTCTCTCATCTTTTAAGTGGGAGAACTTGCACAATTGGTGGCTGACTAAATACTTTTTTGCCCCACTGTACATGAATCATACATAAATACTTCAGCAGCAGCATCTTTGTGGAATAAGAGTGAAAACCGGGAAGCCAAGCAGCCAAAGGCAAGCAGTGTTTCTTCGTTGGTGAAAATCGTGGTGTGTCAGCGCATTGGCGCTACCTATCGGGCGGGAGTGAAACTACAAATGATGGTTATGCGCATGCCTCAATGCTTGGCCTAGAGCTAAAAAAACACCAAAAAATGCCTGTAGAGGAAACGAACCCTGAACCCTTCGAGGCTGCTGAACTGGAGAAAGTCCTACAGGGCCTGAAATGTGGAAAGGCAGCAGGATACGATAACATCTTCCCAGAATTCATGAAAAATCTTGGCCCCCGAGCCCTAACCTGGTTGACACAATTTTACACAAGGATCACACAAACAAACTCGATCCCAAAGAAATGGCGGACAGCAAAGGTCATTGCCATCCCAAAACCTGGCAAAGACCACAAACTACCAGCAAGCTACCGCCCAATCTCCCTACTCAGCGTTCCTTACAAAATCATGGAGCGCCTAATACTGCAACGCATTTCCCCAGAAATAGAGGATATTCTAAGTGTGGATCAAGCAGGTTTCCGCAAGGACCGCAGTACAGGAGAACAAGTACTGGCCCTAACCACCTTCATCGAAAATGGCTTCGAGAGCAGACTGAAGACAGGGGCTGTGTTTCTCGATCTTACAGCCGCCTATGATACGGTCTGGCACAAAGGCCTCCTCCTGAAACTTATAAAGGCGATCCCTGCTTGGGCAACAGCAATTATAAAAACCCTGCTGACCAACCGAAGGTTCAGAGTCCACCTTGGTCAGAACACAAGTGCATGGAGAATGCAGAAAAACGGACTCCCACAAGGCTCAGTTCTAGCTCCAACTCTGTTCAACCTCTACATAAACGACCTGCCTACTACAAAATCCCGCAAATTCATCTATGCAGACGACATCTGTTTGGCATTCCAAGCACCAGACTTTGAACCACTGGAACGGGTGCTCACGGAAGATCTTGCCAAACTGGACCAGTTCTGCAAAATCTGGCGCCTAAAACCAAGCCCAGCAAAAACCGTCTCCAGTGTATTCCATCTCCACAATGCAAAAGCTGCCAGAGAACTAAACATCCACCTGAGCGGACTCAAGCTTAAGCATGCCCCAAATCCAACTTATCTTGGAGTGACCCTTGATAGGACCTTATCCTTCAAGGAACATCTAAAGGGGACGGCTGCTAAGGTGAAGGTACGAAACAACCTGCTCTGCAAGCTCGCTGGTGCAAAATGGGGGGCGGCAGTCTCCACCCTGCGCGCCTCAGCACTGGCCCTTTCATACTCTGTAGCAGAATATTGTGCCCCTGTCTGGTCCAGGTCATCTTACTCACACCATGTAGACACCCAGCTCAACTCAACAATGAGAACTATAACTGGAACAATCCGCTCAACACCACTCCCCTGGCTCTCTGTACTGTCAAACATAGCCCCTCCACACATCCGGCGAGCAGCATTAACTCAAAGGATGCTCCAAAAAGTTAAAGATTTTCCTCACTTGCCAATCCATGCAGATATCTACACCCCACCCACTGCCCGACTTTCATCCAGACGGCCGATTTGGAAAAACCCTCCCCCAGCTGACTTTACCATCCAGACAGCTTGGCAAGAGGAATGGGAGACCAAGGAGGTCCCAAACAAACAGCTGGTGATAAACCCCAACCAACAGGTCCCGGGCACCAACCTCCCAAGGAGACAGTGGTCTACACTCAATCGCTTCAGGACTGGACATGGCCCCTGCTTGGCCAGCCTTCACAGATGGGGCAGTAGCCCTAGCCCACTGTGCGCATGTGGAGAGGAGCAAACAATGGAACACATCATAGAGGCTTGCCCGCTCCAAAGACTGGAAGGAGGATTACACACCCTCCATACAGCAAACCAGGAGGCAACTGCTTGGCTTAAGGACTTTGCATTCGCTAAATAAATAAATAAATGCTTGGCCTGGGTAGATGAAAAAAGTGAGCATGAACAGCACCACGTGCGTGCCGGGCTCGTCCAAAGCGCATGCGGACTAGAGGGGAAATGCAGCATGAATAAGGCTTTAGTGGTACGCAAGTTTGGTTCCTTTCGGTCCATCAGAAATGAGTCATGGGAAATCTTTAAGGAACAGCCCTCATTTTATTACAACTTATGAAATAAAACGTAGTCATGCATTCATGTTTTCTAGTAATATTGTGGGTTTTATTTTATTTTTTAAATAGCTATACTATTTGTCAAGAGATGGCATTTTTTTCTTGATTTTGCATGCTGCTGTAGTTACTACCCATCTGTATGGGGAATTTTCCTCATTTGACAGTCCTGGTTTTTTGGGAGTTTTGAAAACGTGCACGAGTGGCCCAGTCAGCAGAGAGAGAGAGAGAGAGAGAGAGAGAGCGAGCAGCTGGGTGGTGGTGGAGGAAGACGCATGTGGTTGCAGCTGGTCAGGCTGTAGACATGACGCACACCCCGCTCCTCAGTGAATACCAAGCTTGTGAAGTGAACAGCTGAGATAGACGGGGTCGCTGTGGGAAACGTCCAACCCCGTCATTAAACCCCCTCGGCAGTATGGAGGGGATGCGGGCGGACAACGGCGGAGTTGACGCAGAGGAAAAGTATCGCAGCGCCCTCGTCTATGACACCGCTCTGAGCACTTTGGTGGCCGTGGCCCTGTATGTGGTGGTCAAAGTGAGCCTGGACGGCTTCAGACAGTGGCGGGCTCGGATCTCGGTTCTCATCGTGGGTTCGGGACCGGTGGGGCTGACGGCCGCGCTGGTCGCTGTCCGCTCCGGGAAGGTGCTGAAGCTCACCGTGCTGGACGAGAGGTACCGGACCGCCCTGCTCTGCCGACCGCAGCAGATCGCTCTGGACCCGCGCAGCGTCAAGTTCCTGCTCGGCCTCGGGGTGGACTTTGACAACATGGAGGGCTGCTGGCACAGCGATCATTTCTTCACCAGGATAGGCGTGTTTCAGGAGCACCTGCTGAGCATCCTGGAGCAGAAGAAGCAGAGGGTGGAGGTCAAAGTGCAGCTGGGCACCAAGGTATGACCCCATCACAGTGTCGGCTCACGTTTGGCAAACTTCACCTCCGTTCTTCATACTGTAGCGCAGAGATGGGTAGAACAGGCAGAAATGTGATCAAGTAAAAGCAGGCATACGGCATAGGTTATGATGACAATGCTTCCTCAGATATAAGTAAGAAAATATCCACTAAAAGTAGTGAGCAACAACTGCTCTCACTAAAAAAAAGTCTTAAACTTTTATTTTTCCTTTAAAAACGTTGTTTTTCCCCATAAATTTGTAACGTTTTACTCATTCATTTTATTTTTTCTTATAAATTTGGAGACATTTGTGAGGTTCTTCTCATAGATTTATTACATTTTATTTTACACTTGTGTATTTTATGACTTTTTCTTATACAATTGAGATTTTTTTTTAAAAAAATATTGTCCTGTTTTTAAATATTTTTTTGTAATAAGTGTGACTTCTTTCCACGTGAATTTGTAACTTGTTAATGTTAAATAAGCCCATATGTGTCCCTCTCATAATTAATATCACATAAAGAAACTGCAAAGATGATAAATGTTTTCATAAATAATCATTAATAATAAAATGTTTATTTTTGCTGACAAAAACAAATTTCAGTTTTATTTTTAAATTATGAGATTATCAAGATAATTCAAAGAGTACGAGCAAATGTACCTGAGTAAAAGTACAATTTTTCTTCCTACATCAATTAAGAGTAAAAATATCCTACAATAAAACTTCTCCGTAAAATACTATTTTGTGAAAGTTACTTGATTTAATGTAATTAGTTACAACTCACCAATGTGAAACATAGGGGTGGAGTCAAGAATTGATACAGTTGAATGTTATGATATTTTGTGTGTCGATTCAGAGACACCAGTATGGGGATAGTTAGTTAGTTAATTCCTTTCATGCCATGAAGGCGCATAGGGCGGCGCCCATCTCCGTTTCTCTGACCCTAAGCCACACAGCTACTGTAAGTAGTGAAAGCTACAGCGGGGGGTCAGTCCTCTGGTAGCTCTGTGTGTAACTTTACTTTCCCCATTCCATTATACGGAGCACCACGCTAGAAGGCAGAAAGTACCATTTTTATATGGTCTTTGGTATGACCCGGCCGGCATTTGAACCCCTGCCTCCCGGGTGTGGGGCGGATGCTCTACCAACTGAGCCACCACGCTGGTTCCAGTATGGGGATGCTTTATTAAAAATTAT
The DNA here is from genome assembly GCA_020510985.1 of Pholidichthys leucotaenia. Classification (NCBI taxonomy): domain Eukaryota; kingdom Metazoa; phylum Chordata; class Actinopteri; order Cichliformes; family Pholidichthyidae; genus Pholidichthys; species Pholidichthys leucotaenia. The sequence continues at coordinate 115,094,845 of CM035840.1, forward strand.
TAATTAATGTTGCAAATGCAAATTTACCAGAGTAATAAAATCCAGTTGACCTTTCAGCCCACTAGATGGTGCTAAAGGCTCATTGCCTGGTTAGGTCAGGACAGCAAAGGAGTGACTCCTGAGATCTTGCCAGGAGTTGAATTAGACAAAGATCGGGATGGGAAATCACAGTTACGGATGTGCCATATCGTATCATTCATGATAATACTGGTATAAATTTTGATACCAGCGTAAAAATGAATATTGTGAAATTTGGGGGCTGCTGCGTGACGACGTTGCACAGTTACACTGCTGAAGGAAGTTACGTGTTACCATAGAAACAGCAAAACAAACATGGTGCAGGAAGCTGCCACTCCAAAGTAGGAGCATCTGCATCCAGCTGAGTGGAAATATTTAAGTTTTAAAGCTGTTTCATACTGCTGCCATGTTTAAAAAAAAATGGTGCAGCAATGTGGGTAATCTGCCTGCATTTTTTTTTTCCACATGTACAACAACACAGCTGGAACAGTGTTAACATCTGACAATGTGCCACTCGAAGTGTCTATAGTTATATTTTCATTCCAATTTGGCTGCTTCATCTTGATCTTATTCAATCACCCGAAGGTGGGGAAAAATGTTCAGTGCAACAAGAACCAACAAGCCCCAGGAGAGGTCCGTGTGACGAGAGTTACAATGCAGGTAAAGTGATTCAGCATAAAACCCAACATCTTTTGTGCACTTACGATGTAACGGTTATATTATTTTCTTGTAATATTTGATACAGAACAAAAAAAAAAATTAAACCAAATCTGAGCTGTTGTTTATAAACCAGAGAAATAAAGAGTTTTTGTTTTATTTTTCCTGAATATGTTGAAGGTACATAACACTGGCCTGTGAAACTGTCCTTTTCGCATAAATTTAGAAGAAAAAAAGGTATTGTGAAAAATATTGTTATCATGAAAATTCACAGAAATGTCATGATATAATTTTTAGGGCATGTTGCCCACCTCTAATCATGGTATGTGATATCGCAATACTCATCGTATCTCATGATCATGATAATATCGCATTATGATCCAATATTGTGATAATATTGCATCATGCGGCCTCTGGTGAGTTCAATTCCTAGTGCAACATAACTTGCAAACCTCAAACACAAATGGGTTAAAAGTACTTGTTCTTTTTCATTTCTTGTATGCAAGGCCTATACCAGCATTTGAAAAAAAATTGGATTACTGTAGATTTCAAGTTCCACTCAGTAGTTTGACTGTCAAAGTGTAGCTCAAGGATTTCTGTCTCCTCAGACTTTCTATCCGCAGGTAATTCACTTAACTCGAACAAATACAGTTATCACTCACTTTATGACATTTTAGAGTCTGATGGTTTCTTGGGTTTTTTTCTGTCTCTACGCTTTTTCCACCAAGCACACTGCGACTGCCATACAAAACGAAAAACATGTACTGTGTCCTTTTAAGCAGGACATTTGTGGAAAATATGGACATGACTCCACCAAGCTGAGTTCACTCTTTAGAGACACTGATAAGAGGATTTTAGTTATGTTACATGCCTGTCTTGCTTTATTGGAGAACCAACAAGGTTCAGTGATTTGAGTGTTGGGTTTTAGTGAATTACCTTTTATTTTTTGTTTATTGGGTCTAGATTGTAAAAGAACCTTTTGGGTATTGTTTGGACCTAAATATTTTATCTTTTGTGTAAATGAAATAACCAAATCAGATTTAATGCTGTTGTTGCCAGTTATCAACTTTATATTTGACGTTCTTTAAAGCAGTTCAGTCCATCGTTTTTGATATGCTATAGAGATTCCATTCTGCAGTTCCTCTAAAAAAACCCTCACCCAACATTGTATAATGTCAGAGTGGAAGCTTCAGTTGAACTGTTATGCAAGCTGACCTCAAAACCTGAGGATAGTCCTTTTAGGCTTTTAGGGCAGTAGATGTTAATAACAGAATTATAGTAAACAAATCCCAACCCAAACATACTCTAGCATAGCAATAATGGATTTTAAACTGTAAGCCTGTTTGGATCCCAGAGGATTTGTTTACAGATTTCTGCTAATGATTTTTGTGGGAATTCCCAAGCCAATTGCATTTTATTAAAAAAAAAAAAAAACGTTTTCTACCTCCTGATTTTGTATGATTTCACACTACATTAAAACCTTTAATCAGTGCTTATTAATTAAACATATGTCATTCTGTATCAAAATGCATCTTAATCAGCCCACATCAAAAAAAAAGTCCATCTTCCCTCAGCCTACATAGACTCTAACACAAGACAAAGAAGTAGCCTACTAACCCCAAGACCTCAGATTAGTTTGTCACAGAGAATCTGTCAGTGCGCAGAGTGGCCAAACAATGATTAAATGTTCACTGAATATTTGTGTCATGGCTGGGAACTCGAGCTTTGGCCTTATTACTGTGAGTAAGTGCTTATATTCTGATCTTTGTTTCATACATACAGTAGTTATTATATCTCATAGTGTATCTTGTTTAACAATCCCTCCACACAGCTGCTGCTCTTTATTAACAGACGTCCTCTCAACTCTCCAGTGACTGACCATTCCTCTGGATGTTAGAGTTGCAGTTACAGAACCTTTGCTCATATCAAACTTCAGTTTTGGTTAGAGTCACTACCAGGTTTGCCGTCTCTTTTTGATTAAAGAGGATAGAGCCTGTCAGCAACTGAACTGCTTGTGAATGCCGGCGAGCTCTTTCAAATCACCTGTTCTTTGGAGTCTAAATTGACTAAACTTTGATCTCTTGGGCTATGAGCCATCATAGTCGCTGTATTCTTTTTAGTCTCCCTTTTCTCCTGTCAGTCAGCTCTCACCTCACTTTGGCTGTAGTCTCTCCAGCTGAAAAGGCAGCCAAGTAGATGACGTTTTTCTGAGCAGCAGCCATATAAATCTTTTGAATGGATGAACTGTTGTAGACACAAGCACGGCCTCTGGAGCACACTTTACCTGTTTGTAGTCACATCACATTATAACCCAACATTTTCCTACCTTGATACTGTTGATGAGGGTAAGAAGTAGGGGTGTTGGAAAACACTGATTCACATAAGAATCTAGATTCTCAGTTTACACGATCCAGAATCGATTCACAAAAATTAAGAATCAATTTATTACTATTAATTATTATTATTATTATTGTTATATTTTTTTGCGGTCGTGCCAGGGTCCCATCACGTGACATGTATTACCACTTCAGGATGCGCAATTACGCGCTGATGCTGCCGACGCAGAACCATGCAGAGTAGCTTGCTAGCTAGCAGCCGGATGAAACATTAGGAATAAAGAAAAAATGGAGCAGCAAGAAATTCAGCAAGTCTCGTCTTCAATGAAGGCAAGTGTGTGGGCGCAGTTTCGTTTCCACAACATTCTGGGAAAGAAAGCGCTAGACATGACACATGTAATATGTAAAGTCTGCATAACAAGTCAAGTACTTTGGTAACACCACAAACGCCGGGGCTCACATTAACCGCCATCACCCAGAGTTGAACGAAGTGGTCCTGCTGCTAAACAAAGCACACTGCACCACTTTAACAAACCCCCAGCAAATTCTGAACGGGCAAAAAAATAAATATATGAAATCTTGTAACAGCACTTTATTTTGTTTTATAACTTTAATTTGTTTTTTAAGTCTCCGAAGAATTTAGATACTTAAGTTTATATTTGTGCAGGTTTAAAATTAATGTTGCTTATCTTATGCATCAGTGTCATTCCTTTCTTAATGAATTTGTTCATTGCACTGTTACTGTGTCAGCAACTGTGCACTGACAGCATACAGTCAAGTAGCGCTACTATTTAAATGGATGTTCAAAGTATTTGTGATAGAATTTACTTTTGTTTTTAAATGAATAGCCTATATTTCTACGGTGCTGGAGGGCGACCAAACCTACATACTGTGTAAAAGCTGGTAGCAACTGTGATATGCTGAAAAAGAAAATTTTCAAAATTTATTTCACTTGTGCGCAATTGCATCTTAGAAGCTCACAAGTTTTCAAGAAATAAAAAAACAGTTACTAACCTAAGCCTACTTTTTTTTGATTTAACAGTATTTTATTTATTTATTTATTTATCCATCCATCCATCTTCTACTGCTTTTCTGGAGGTCCGGGTTGCGGAGGCAGCAGTTCAAGCAGAGAAGCCCAGACCTCCCTCTCCCCAGCCACCTGCTCCAGCTCTTCAGAGAGGATACCAAGACGTTCCCAGACCAGCTGGGAGACATAGTCTCTCCAGCGAGTCCTGGGTCTGCCCCGGGGTCTCCTCCCAGTGGGGCATGCCCGAAACACCTCAAGTGGGAGGCGTCCAGGAGGCATCCTAATCAGATGCCCATACCACCTCAACTGGTTCCTTTCAATGTGGAGGAGCAGCGGTTCTGCTATGAGCCTCTCCTGGATGACTGAGCTTATTAATTGATTAATTAATTTATTTATTTCAGCTGATGTAATTTTTTAAAAATATAACCCCCAAAACATCAACACACTGTACTCTGCATTCAAGCTTACCTTAGCATTTTTTTGCAGTGCAGTGGAATTTTTTTCTGAGATTAGTGTTTTTTTGTCCTGAACTGAGAGCCAAATGTGAAGCGAAAATCGTTTTGAATCAAAAATTGATTCTGACTTGAATCATGACCCCAAAAATTGAATCAAATTGAATCGTGTGACTTCTAAAGATTCACAGCCCTAGTAAGAAGTGAGATCTGTTCATGTATAATGTCTCCATAACTCCAGATGAAAAAAATACATGGACACAAGAGCTAAAATTTTTGAAAAATTTAAAATAGTTAAAGTTTAAAGAGTATCTTAATTGGTAATTAGGCATATTAGTCAGTATTAAACAAAAGCTGTTACATTCCATTTCTATAAAAGGATGGGACTAAAAGAAAGTTTCCAAATTTTAATTTGGAATTTTTACCTAAAATCACTTAAAGGCTATTTGCATATTTAACAAGTGCAGAGCAATTATTTACCTACCTACCCACCCACCCACCCTATCCATCCATCCTTATTTGACATGGCATGTCTACTAATGCAAAAATAACAGAGATGATACGCACATCACATGATCCACCTGGTTGGGTGCGGGATCCCCAAAAAAGGCTTATTAGAAAAATCAAAGAAGAGCTGCACACCAAAAAGCTCCCATTAGTTAGTTATTTATTAGTGTAACATTTCGTGCCACCTGCCCTTCCTCAGATAGAAGTCTGCCACGAGGAATTACGATGTCGGCGATCGAGAGCTGTTGGCCCTGAAACTGGCCCTGGAGGAATGGTGCCACTGGTTAGAGGGGTCAGCTCTGCCCGTTCTAGTATGGATGGGACATAAGAACCTAGAGTACATTTGGTCAGCCAGAAGATTGAACCCTTATCAGGCTAGATGGGCTCTCTTTTTTGCGAGGTTCCGGATCAGCATCACCTACAGGCCAGGGTCAAAAAACACCAAACCAGACGCCCTTTCTTGCCAGTTCTCCCGTAACCCCTCAGTCTCTACAGTGGAGACCATCATCCCGGAGGGGATCGTGGTGGGGGCCCTCACGTGGGGCATTGAACAATGGATCCTGGACACAAAATAGATGGACCCAGACCTCGGGAGGAAGGGGGGGTTGGATATTTCTCCCTGCAGCAGTCAAAGGGGAGGTTATCCACTGGCTCTATCCCACTAAATTCTCCTGCCACATGGGGGTAGCTAGAACTTTATCGTTGCTTCAACGTTACTTCTGGTGGCCTGCGATGGAGAAGGACGTCCGTAAATATGTCAAAGCCTGCCCGCAGTGCTCCACGGGTAAAACCAACCCCACCCCACCACCACCACCAGCCTGCTCCAGCCCCTTCCTGTCCCTAACCGCCCTTGGGCTAATATCGCCCTGGACTTTATTACAGGGCTACCCCCCTTAAATGGGCACACCATGACCTGACTATTGTGGACAGATTCTCCAAGGCTGTGCACTTTGTGCCCCTGAAAACGTTACCATCTGCCTGGAGACGGCACATCTTCTTTCTGTTCATGTGGTCAGGTTGCACGGCATCCCCACGGACATTGTGTCTGACCGTGGTCCCCAGTTCATATCAAAGGTGTGGTGAGCCTTTTGCAAGTCAGTTGTGGCCACAGTCAGCCTTTCCTCTGGCTACCATCCACAGAGCAACAGGCAGAGTGAGCGGGCTAGTCAAGAGCTTGAGGCTATGCTCCACTGTGTGACTGCCGAAGATCCGTCATCTTGGAGCATGGTCTTGCCATGGGTAGAGTATACCCACAACTCTGCCACATCCACAGCCACCGGTGTCTCTCCATTCAAGGCCTGCCTGGGTATAATCCTCCCCTGCTCTCCATCTCAGAAGAGGAGTCTTTGGTCCCCTCGGTCTCCACCCACATCTTCAAGTGCAGGCACGCTTGGAGGAACACCAAGGCTGCCCTACTTAGGTCTGTTGAGGAAAATTCTAGGTGGGCCAATAAAAAGAGACACCCTGCCCCAGCCTATGCAGTCAGCCAGAAGCTCTGGCTTTCAACCAAGAGCCTCCCCTTCAAGGCTAGCTCTAAAAAGCTCACCCCCCGCTTTGTGGGCCCCTTTACCATCAAGGAAATCATCAACCCCTCATCTGTACAGTTTGATCTACCTGCCTCACTCTGGGTCTACCCATCCTTCCAAGTTTCTAATATCAAGCCCGTCTTTGCCAGCTCCCTATGCCCCCCATCCGCCCCTTCCCCCCAAAAATGGTCAACAGGGGACTGGTATATGCTGTTCCACACATCCTGGACACTGCCGCAGGGTGCGAGGGGTCCAGTTTTTGGTGGATTGGAAGGAGTATGGGCCTGAAGAACGGTTGTGGATCCCTAGATTGTTTATTATGGATGACACCTTGGTCAAGGACTTTTATCGCCCTCACCCAGACAAGCCTAAGGTGACGCCAGGAGGCGTCCCTTGGGGGGGTGGGGGGTACTGTAAGAACTCCTGTCTGATCTGCCTGCCTGCCTCTCTCTCTCCCCGCTGATTGCGCTTCTCTCCCTGCAGCTCCAAGCACCATCTGTTGCCAATTAGTTGGCAGCATAAATGGGATGCTCTCCCAAGACTCTGTCTGGTCGTGCCTGACCCTCAAAGTATCCTGTCCTGTGTTTTGAAACTGTTAACCTTGTGCTTTATCTTGCCCAGCTCTGACCTGTGCCTGACTTTGACCCTGAGCCTGCCTCTGTCTTGGATTTTGTCTGCCTGCTCTGTGTCTCATGCCGTGCTTTGACCTCTGCTTGCTGTGGACTCTTAAAACCACCTAAGGAATTGGATTGTTTGCTCCTGGATTCTGCACATCCCATTCTCTGTGTCCAAATAAGTCGACTTACCCCTAAATTACCCTCACCATCATAATTACCCTCTCACCAGCATAAAGGCCTGGCCAGCCTGCTTCCCTCATCCACTAACCTCCACTGAAGTATACCACCCCAGCCTCCTGTTCCCTCTTCACTGTAGGATCATCTGTTGTTTCCCACTGTCTCCACCAAGAGGAACCTGTAAGCCCAAAATCAATATTAATTTACTCACGGTCATTTATTTTCTCTTTCTTTTTCTTTTTATATAGTGCCATTTCACAACAAGAGTCATCTCATAGCACTTTCAACTGGTGCTTGGCGACGGTGGAGAGGAAAAACTCCCTTTTAAGAGGAAGAAACCTCCTGCAGAACCAGGCTCAGGGAGGGGCAGTTATCTGCTGAGACTGGCTGGGGGGTGAGGGGATAGAGAAGACGAAAAGAACAGACATGTAGAGAGCAAACAGCACGATGGGGACTCAATCTATGGGAGAGAACATACAGATGTCAATGACCAGCAAAAAAAAAAAAAATTTAATTGAGAGTGAAGAAAGGAGTGAAGCCCAGTGCATTATTGGAGGTCCCCCGGCTGTCTAAACCTATTAGCAGCATAACTAAGGGAGGGTTCAGAAACACAGAAACACATGATCCCTCCCTAATTGTAGGCTGTATCAAAAAGGAAGGTTTTAATCCTATTCTTAACAACAGAGATCGAGTCTGACTCCCAAATCCAGATTGGCAGCTGGTTCCACAAGAGAGGAGCTTGATAACTGAAGGCTCTGCCCCTTATTGTACATTTGGAGATTCTAGGTATTACAAGTAATCCAGCATTTTGGGAGCGTAGTGCTCTGTTAGGATACTAGGGTAATATCAGATCTTTTAAATAAAAAAGGGGCCTGATTGTTTAGAGCTTTGAAAGTGAGAAGAAGGATTTTAAACTTAATTCTAAACTCTATGGGAAGCCAATGAAGGGAAGCCAGAACCGGAGAGATATGATCTCTCTTTCTAGTACCTGTTAAAACTCTTGCAGCAGCATTTTGGATCAACTGAAAACTTTTTACAGATGTTTTAGGACAACCTGATAATAAAGAGTTACAATAATCTAATCTAGAGCTAACAAAAGTTTGGATCAGTTTCTCAGCATCACTCTGAGACAAGATGCTCCTAACCTTGGCAATATTATGCAAATGATAGAAGGCAGTCTTAGAAACAAATTTAAAGTAGAACTGAACTGAACGGCATTGAACGGCACTGGGTGATAGTACATACAATTATAAAGATAATTTATCATTGGCACCCCTCCACAAATCCCGGAATCTTGGAGAAAATTGCGATTTTGAATTTCCCGCCCTGAAAAATCAGACAAATCCGCCGATTAACCGGAAGTGCAGCCGGAGTTCCGCGTGACGTCACGAGTGTGACACAGTCCTCTATGTTTACCATTGCAAGCACGTCGACGCTGGTTGTTTTTGGTGCATTTTGTCGTGATAGTCGACTACAAAACACTTCCAACACCTGGGAAGATCTGTTCAGTGGCCAAGGAAAGCTGTCATGGCGACGAAAGAAAAGAAAGGGGGAGGAAAAACGACCAGGAAGCGATGCGTTTCTAGATATAGATATTACAGTGATCCAGTGAGGTAAAACGTCTCGGCCAATCAGCTTGAGAGATTCCCGAGCGGTGAAGAGGTGGGCGGAGAGGAGTGGAGCGGTGGTCAGAGAGGTGGATTTTGAGTTGTGTGGGCTCTCCGTGTATCAACAGCTGATTGGCCGAGACGTTTTACCTCGCAAGCTGATTGGCCGAGACGTTTTACCCAGCTTCTCTCCCTGCAGAGCGCCTTCTTTATCGCTCGTGTTGCTTAGTGGCACTTTTCGCTGTTCTCTTGTGCCTTTTTGTGCAAAATAGTGCTTGTGACCCCCTTGGGGGGGGGGGTGACGTTACTTCGCGGTTTTTCACTTTTCGCGGTCGGTTCTGGTCCCCATTAAACGCGATAAGTGAGGGATCACTGTATTCCCCGGCGGCGGACCTTGCCTCTGCATCGCCGTCTGCCAGCTGCTGTCACAGGTGCATCAAGTCGCTGTCTCCCGGGCTCGCCCTTGTGCACGCCTGCCACCTGCCACACTCCTGCATCCTCCTCTGTCTCGTCACCGATCCTGAATGCCTCTTCACTCTGAAAACTCTGGTTTTCTTGACTGCTGGAACTGCTGGAACTGCTATCATCTGCCATTGTTGTTTTGTTTAGGGATCACACTCGTGATGTCACGCAGCGTCGTCTGCACTACTTCCGGTTTGTTTGGCACTGCCAGTCAGAGGCAAAAGTTTATCGGCTTATAGCTTGGCCATCGCACGGCCTAAAAATTTCTTTTATGTGTTGAAAAATACAATAGGTAATAAGGAATTAATCTGCTATTCTACTTTTTGCGCCAAAAGGTGGGTTCAGTTCTACTTTAAAATGTGAATTGAAAAACAGATCTTGATGAAAAATAACTCCAAGTTTCCTTACAGAGCTATTAAGAGAAAGAGTAACTGCATCCAAACTAAAAGTTTGATTTGGAAAGGTATATCTAAGGTTTTTTGGACCAACAAGAATTACTTCAGTCTTATCTGAATTTAATAGCAGGAAATTGCAAGTCATCCAAGCTTTGATTTCCTTAAGACAGGCTTTTAACTTGGCTAATTGATAACTGTCATCTGGCTTCATTGACAGGTATAATTGTGTGTCATCTGCATAACAATGAAAATGTATACAGTGCTTCCTAATAATTGCCTAACGGAAGCATATATAAAGTAAATGTGAGCTCACCCGTCTCTGCTCTTTTCCCCACAGGGTTGCCAGATCCCCACTTCATGCATATTTTCACTTTTATTGTAAATAAAGATTATTGTTTGCACTTACCTGTGTTTGCATCCGCGGGGAGCATGAGTCCAGGAGAGTTTATCCAGTATCCAGGGGGCGGCTGTGGTGCAGGTGTAGTGTGACCGACTATTGATTGAAGGGTCAGTGGTTTGATTCCCGCTCTCTCTGTAGTCTGCATATCGAAATGTCCTTGAGCAAGACACTGAACCCCCAGTTGCTTCTGGTGGGTCAGGCCAGCACCTTGCATGGCAGCTCCGCCACCCTCAGTGTGTGAATGTGTGGATAGCAGGATCTGTAAAGCACTTTGGTCATCCAGAGATGAGTGAAAAAGTGCTGTATAGCAGAGAAAATAAATATTGAACGCATCAACATTTTTCTCATTAAACATATTTCTGATGGAGCCATTGACCTTAAATTTTCACCAGATATCAGTAACAACCCAAGTGATCCATATATACAAAGAAATCAAGGCAACTGTGCTCACAAAACAAGTTATATTTCATAGCGTGGAATGACACAGGGAATAAATATTGAACACATGTAGAAAAAGAGGTGCAAAAAGGCGTAGAAAGCCAAGAAACTAGCTGAAATCCATCAAAATTTAGGAAGCCATCCCATCCCCCGTCAGTGTAAATTAGTTTCAGCTGGTTAAGTCCTGACTGATGGCCTTTAAAAAGGTCTGTGAATATCAGATTGTCACAACACGAAGAACTCATGATGCGTAGGGGCAAATGTTATGTATGGTAAAATACCTGGGTAAAGGATGAGGCAAGATGTCTTAGCGAACACAGCTTTATTGATGGAACTGGGAATGCGGTACAGCAGGCACCTGGCAGAGGGCACCGGTCAAAGAGGTGACAATATGGATGCCCCCTGCCTTATATAGGGCAGTGTGGTGACGTGACGGGAAGTGCACGTCACCACACTGCACTTCACAATAAAGTGCCAATTATTGTATATAACATATCTCCCCCCCTTTAGAAAAGTCCAAAACCACACACACAATTGAACCCCCCCCCCCCCCATTTCCCAAATTTGGGACCCGAATCACACACTAATATAATGAAAAATAATGTACTAAATTGGCCTAACACACTCACTCACTTCTTCACCCCAAACCCGAACCAAGTCCAAAACCTGAGCGGCTGTTCGGCCTGCCATCAGTGCAGGCCGAGGATTGTGACCCAGCAGTCTCACGGGCTCTCCAGACCACTACAGCCTGGGATAGTGCAGTGGCTCACAGCTCTTCATCAGATCATTGGCCAGCTCTCCCACAGTGTAACGTCAAGGCTGTGATAAGGGGCGGGGGGAATTCTCTCGGCAAGCTTTGCGCCGCGGGGTAGTCAAAGACTGTTTTTAGCAAAAGAGTGCAGAGGTTTAAATTTACCAATTTTTTTTTTATTACTTCTTAGCCAATAGACTGCAGTTTGTTTCTAAATGGACAAAATCAACCCCACTAGGAAACCCATGGTTAGATGCTGAACAGGCTCGCTGTGGGTTGCTAAATATCTCTGACTTACTTTTATGAGTCCCTGTATTAAATGCCATGACTGTTTTAAAAGCATTAACATTAGCTCCTCTCTGACAGCCTGGTGGAAATTGTTAAAAATAACGGGGTCTTCACTTGTCCCTTGTAAACTCACGCCCATTTGGAATAATCCTGATATCCTGCAACAAAAGGGGACGTTAAACTTTCCACTTATAGTATGAGAAAGGAATAAAAAACTTAGAGCATCTTTTTCGAGGTGGAAATTTTTATCCAATTTCAGGAACTAGTGTCACAGTTTGACATCAGTGATAAAAAGTTTCTTGAATACCAGCAGCTTAAATCCATAATAAAAGCAAGATTCAGTCTTAGTCAGACAGATTTAGAGGTACCACTTAAGGTGCCAGAGTTACTAAATCTTCATTCCCCTAAATTGATATCAAAAATACACAGACTATTATCAAAACTGGATGAGTCAGTATCTCTTCTAAAATCAAAATGGGAGACAGACTTATGGATCAATAAGGATGAAAGCTTCTGGACACAAATATGTTCAAACACTTTTAAGATGACTAAAAACTCTAATTTACAACTCATACAATACAAAGTTCTACATAGAACTCATTACACAGGACAAATGTAATGTAATGTACATTATTTACAGTATATAACCCTTTAAAACAACTCGTAGGTGACCAAAGTGCTTTACAGAAAATGAAACAGCACTAAAAACACATAAAGCATAAAAATAAATTACATAAACAAAGAGATAAGCATAAATACCTAAAAAAAGTCAAAACAAAGGATGTTCAAAATGGGCCTGAGTCATGCAAATATCTGCTCCTATTGCACCAGTAACATCCCGGATAGTTATATGCATGCTATGTGGTCCTGTGCACTGATTCAGAAGTTCTGACAGAAGACATGAGAAGACATATCGGCATGGCTTGGATATCATATCCCATCCTCACCTACACTTTGCATATTAGGTGATTTAAGAGAAATAAATATAGAGGCAAGGATATCACACATGGCTTTCACTGCCTTATGCATCGCAAAGAAAACTATCCTCATGAATTGGAAATCAAGAAATAATTTATGCATGACCCTCTATAATAACCTACTATTAGATTATATTAGCCTGAAGAGAATGTCTGCCTCCTCAAAAAACCAATTGATGAATTCAATTATCTCTGGTCCCCGCTTATTAATTCTATAACCTGAGGGGTGGCGGGCAGTGGTTTGCTCTCCTTGGCGCCTCTGGCGGCTGGCTGCGCCCTGACCATGAGGGGTTTTTGTGACCCACTGTGGCCGGTGTCCGGGGAGCTTGTTCCGGGGAGGCTATGTGTCTGGCCCGGGGGGTTGGGGGGGGGGCTGCGGGGTGGATTGGGGGGGGGGGGTCCGTGGTCCCGAGCCAGCTGGCCTTGCCTTCCGGGTGGGTCTGGGTCTGGCCCTGGGCCTCTGGTGCTGGGGGGAGCGTTCCCCCTCTGGGTCGGGGTCGGGTGTGCGCCGGTGGTGTGGGCTGGCCCCGGCATGTCCTTGCATGGCGGGGTCGTGCCCTCCCCGGGGCCCTGGTGGCATTCTGGGGCTGGTGCCTGTGTCCTGGGGGGGTTGCCCTCCCCGTCCTCCGGGCCCTGTGGGTGTGGGTGAGCGTGCGCATGTGTGTACGTGTACATGTGTGAGTGCATGCAGCTGCACGTGAGTGTGGGTGTGAGCGGGTTTGTGTGTGCGCGCGCATGTGTGTGGGTGTAGATGAGCATGTGTGATGGTGAGTATGTGCGTGTGCACATGAGGTTGGGTGGGTGTCTGTGTGTGTACAGGTGCGGATACCTGTGGGTGGATGTGCGGGGGTAGAGGATGTGTGTGTGGGTGGGGGAACCTCGTTGGGTGGCGGGGGTGGGGCGGGCCATCTAGTGGCCTGGGGGTTGGTGATTCCAGGCCTGCTTGTCCCGGCCACCATGCCGTTGTGTCACGGGGCTGGGCACTATGTCGCATTGCCTCTGGTGTCTTTGGCACTGAGTGTGTGTGGGTGCTCAGGGGCGGTCGGGGGGACCGTTGGCGCGGGTTAGCGGCCGTATTGCCGTCACTTTGTTCCGGGGTGGCTGTGGCTGTGGGGCACCCTGCTGCTGTTGGTGTGTGTCTGGGGTGGGTGGTTGGTGGGCTTGCGGTGTGTCGCTTGGCATGTGGGGTGCCGTATGGGTCCGTCCCATTGTTCACTATTGCGACTATTGTTGTTGTGTATGTTCATGTGTGCAAGATGTGTGGGAGTAGGTGTGGCTGTGGCTGCTCCATCACGTTTGTGGTGCTGGGAGCGCCGGGGCGCGATGCTGGTGGGTCCTGAGCTGCTCAGCCTGGCAGCCCTCACCCTGGGTTAGAATTTGGGGGCAGTGGTGGCCTCCTTAACCAGTTTGCGAGCTGGCTTCTGGGGGGATGGGCTCCCTTTTGGACCCCTTCCCAGTCTTATTCCCCCCCCCCCCCAATTCTGAGTGGAACAAACATCTTCTTGGATACACTTAGGGGTTTTTTTTGGCGGGGGGGTGCCGCACTGTGTTGGTGAAGGGGAAACCTCTGCTGTGCAGTGGGGCTGCCCTCATCTCAGTTTTAATTGCATTTTAGACACTGAGGGCATGGGGGGATGGGAGCCCCACTGCTTATCGTCACTTCCTTGTGGTAACGTATCGTCACTTCCTGTTTTGCTGTCTGCCTGTGTGGTTTGCTCTCCAGCTCTCTAGCCACTAGCTATGGCTACTACCTCTCTTTCCTCTCCTCTGGTGTGCTCTCTCTGTCAGATGTTTAGCTACACCTCTGCCTCTTTTAGCGATAACGGTAAATGTAATAAATGTTGTCTTTTTGAGGCGCTCGAGGCGAGGTTGTCTGATTTGGAATCCCGGCTCCGCTGCATTGAAACACCGTCTGCGCCAGTTAATCTCGACGGACGCCCATTAGCTGCAGCGGAGCTAGCTAGCTTAGGCCCCCCTGTCAGCGGTTCCCCGGCTCTCCTCAGCAGCGAGGAGACTGGGTGGGTGACGGTGAGAAGGAAGCCTAGTCGCAAAGCCCCGGTACACCACCAACCTGTTCACGTTTCTAATCGTTTTTCCCCGCTCAGCGACACACCCGCTGAGGAAAAAACTCTGATCATTGGCGACTCTGTAGTCAGAAACGTGAACCTAGAGACTCCAGCGGTCATAGTCCAATGTATTCCTGGGGCCAGAGCAGGCGACATCGAGTCAAATCTGAAAATGCTGGCTAAAAGTAACTGTAAATACTCCACAATTGTTATTCACGCCGGCATTAATGACATCCGTCTCCGGCAGTCGGAAGTCATGAAACTTAATATAGAATCGGTGTGTGAGTTTGCAAAAACGATGTCTGCCACTGTAGTATTCTCTGGACCCCTCCCCAATCTGACCAGTGATGACATGTTTAGTCGCTCGTCATCCTTGAACCGCTGGCTGTCTGTGTGGTGTCCTAAAAATGACGTGGGCTACATTGACAATTGGAGCTCTTTTTGGGGAAAACCTGGTCTTATGAGACGAGACAGCATTCATCCCACTTTGGATGGTGCTTCTCATTTATCTAACAATCTGGCATCTTTTTTATCCAAATTTCCAAAACCATGACTACTCAGAGTTGGGACCAGGAAGCAGAGTCGCAGTCTTACACGCCTCTCTGCAGCTCCTCTTCATCCGCCACCCCTCAGCTTAGCCCCTGTCTTCCCCATCAGAGAATCGTTGTCTGCTCCCTCCAAAGTGAATAAAAATATAATGTATAAGCATCCCAAAGTGATAAAGCAAAATATTGGTAAAACTCAAATTAAACATAAAGCCTCTAAATTGAATGATTTGGCCTCTGTTCCTCCTCATAATTTAAAAATTAAATGTGGTTTATTAAATATTAGGTCTCTAACTCCCAAGTCTCTGTTAGTCCATGATCTGTTAATTGATCATCAGATTGATTTAATTTCCCTTACAGAGACTTGGTTAGGACAAGAGGATTATGTTGGTTTAAATGAATCAACTCCCTCTGGTTATTTAAACTGTCAAAATCCCAGAAGTTCTGGTCGTGGAGGAGGAGTAGCAACAATTTACCATTCCAAATTACTAGTTAATGTAAAGCAAAAAACATGTTATAATTCCTTTGAGGGCCTGGTCCTCAGTATTGGGCACTTTAGCAATTTCAGGTTAAACCCAATTTTATTTGCCATTGTTTATTGTCCCCCCATCAACCTATTCAGAATTTTTATCCGAATTTGCTGATTTCTTAGCTGATTTAGTGTTGAAATCTGATAGAATAATTATAGTAGGGGACTTTAATATACATGTGGATGTAGCTAGTGACTGCCTTAATGTGGCTTTTAATTCAATATTAGACTCGATTGGGTTTTCTCAGAAAGTAGGAAATTCTACTCATTACCTCCACCATACATTGGACCTTGTTCTGACATATGGCATAGAAATAGAAAATCTTGTAGTGTCTCCTCATAACCCTGTACTGTCAGACCATTGTCTGTTAACCTTTGATTTTACTATTTCTATTTGGCTCCTAAAGAAAAATATTATCACAGTAGATGCCTCTCAGATGATGCTGTTTCCAAATTTATGCAGATTGTTTCCTCTATGCCATGTGTCAACACAACGGAAATAAGCTATAGACAGCTTGCTCCTTCTGTAATTGATAACATGGTGGATAGTGTTTCAGCTTCTCTGCATCAGGCTCTAGACTTGGTGGCCCCCTTAAAAAAGAAAAAGTCTAATCAGAGATTTTTAACTCCTTGGTTCAACACAGAAACTCGTAGCTTAAAACAGAAGACTCGTCAATTAGAAAGAAAATGGCGCTCTACTAATTTAGATGAAATCTATTTAGCTTGGAGAAATCATCTTTTAATTTATAAAAAATCTCTTAGAAAAGCTAGAACGAGTTATTACTCTGCATTAATAGAAGAGAACAAGAATAATCCCAGGTTTCTTTTCAGTACTGTAGCCAGGTTGACAAAGAGTCAGGACTCTGTCAATCCTAGCATCCCCTTAGAGCTTACTAGTCAGGACTTTATGAACTTTTTCAATAATAAAATTTCATCCATCAGAGATAAAATCAATCAGATTCTTCCCACAGTTAACTTAAATACTGTAACTACTACAACTCCTTCTATTGATGTCTGTCTTGATGAGTTTACTCCAATCGACCTTTGTGAGTTAGACAAAGTAGTTTCCTCATCCAAACCTTCAACTTGTCTTTTAGATCCTATTCCTACCAGGTTATTTAAAGAAGTCTTCCCACTTTTTGGTAGCTTTATTCTTCATATAATCAATTCTTCATTAACTTTAGGCCATGTACCGCAGGCTTTTAAAACGGCTGTAATTAAACCCTTACTCAAAAAGCCAACGCTAGATCCAGGAGCTTTATCTAACTATAGACCAATCTCTAATCTCCCTTTCATTTCAAAAATCTTAGAAAGAGTTGTTGCTACGCAATTATTTGACCACCTGCAGGGAAATGGTTTACTTGAAGAGTTTCAATCTGGGTTTAGAATCCATCATAGTACTGAAACAGCCTTAGCGAAGGTCACTAACGACCTCCTCATTGCATCTGATAATGGACTAGTTTCTGTACTTGTCCTTTTAGATCTTAGTGCAGCTTTTGATACTATTGATCATAATATTCTACTTGATAGATTAGAACACTATGTTGGACTTAATGGAACTTCGTTGCAGTGGTTTAGATCTTATTTATCTGATAGGTTCCAGTTTGTTCATGTAAATAATGAGTTTTCTTTCAGCTCAAAGCTTAGTCATGGAGTTCCACAGGGATCTGTGCTAGGCCCTACTCTTTTTAGTTTATATATGCTTCCGTTAGGCAACATTATTAGAAAGCACTGTATACATTTTCATTGTTATGCAGATGACACACAATTATACCTGTCAATGAAGCCAGATGATACTAATCAATTAGCCAAGTTAGAAGCCTGTCTTAAGGAAATCAAAGCTTGGATGACTTGTAATTTTCTGCTATTAAATTCAGATAAGACTGAAGTCATTCTTGTTGGTCCAAAAAACCTTAGAAATTCCTTTCCAAATCAAACTTTCAGTTTGGATGCAGTTACTCTTTCTCTTAATAGCTCTGTGAGGAACCTTGGAGTTATTTTTGATCAGGATTTGTCCTTCAATTCACATATTAAATTTGTTTCTAAGACTGCCTTCTATCATTTGCGTAATATTGCCAAGATTAGGAGCATCTTGTCTCAGAGTGATGCTGAGAAGCTGATCCACGCTTTTGTTAGCTCGAGATTAGATTATTGTAATTCTTTATTATCAGGCTGTCCTAAAACATCTTTAAAAAGTCTTCAGCTGATCCAAAATGCTGCAGCAAGAGTTTTAACAGGTACTAGAAAGAGAGATCATATCTCTCCGGTTCTGGCCTCCCTTCATTGGCTTCCCATAGAGTTTAGAATTAAGTTTAAAATCCTTCTTCTCACTTACAAAGCTCTAAACAATCAGGCTCCTTTTTATTTAAAAGATCTGATACTACCGTATTATCCTAACAGAGCACTACGCTCCCAAAATGCAGGATTACTTGTAATACCTAGAATCTCCAAAAGTACAATGGGAGGCAGAGCCTTCAGTTATCAAGCTCCTCTCCTGTGGAATCAGCTGCCAATCTGGATTCGGGAGTCAGACTCGATCTCTGTTTTTAAGAATAGGGCTAAAACCTACCTTTTTGATCTAGCCTACAATTAGGGAGGGATCACGTGTTTCTGAACCCTCCCTTAGTTATGCTGCTAATAGGTTTAGTCAGCAGGGGGACCTCCAGTAATGCACTGGGCCTCACTCCTTTCCTCACTCTCTATGAAATATTTTTTTTTTGCTGGTCATTAACATTTGTTTGTTCTCTCCCATAGATTGAGTCCCCATCGTGCTGTTTGCTCTCTACATGTCTGTTCTTTTCTTCTTCTCTATCCCCTCACCCCCCAGCCAGTCGCAGCAGATGACTGCCCCTCCCTGAGCCTGGTTCTGCTGGAGGTTTCTTCCTGTTAAAAGGGAGTTTTTCCTCTCCACTGTCGCCAAGTGCTTGCTCACAGGGGATCGCCTGATTGCTGGGGTCTTTCTGCAACTGTGGGGGTCCCCCCTACAGTTGATAGTGCTATGAGATGACTGTTGTTGTGAAATGGCGCTATATAAATAAAGTTGAATTGAATTGAATTGAATTGAATTATTGCAGTGGCTAGTGGTGCTCCAGCTACCATCCCCCCAATCTTAAAGCGTACCTGTGGTGGTCGTGAAGACACATTTGACTTGAAAACATTATGAAAAAGTATTTCTTATTTTGGTAAATAATTTTTGCCAGCCATATACCACCAGACATATATTCAAATAGGACCTTGGCCATGGGCAGCCAATGAAAACTGTGGGCGCAGCCATGACACATGCGGATGTGACGTCACTTCGTTGATACTCAACAGTCAATGCTCCGCCTGTATGAGAGACTGTATGAGTGTTTTTATTCTATTATGGCTGAATTGTCGGACTCTGAGGAAGAATTTGTCCAATATGGCTACAGGTTTGAGCCAGAAAGGTCTTCTGAGGGTTAAAGTGACGAAGTGGTCCTCACACACAATGCAATTTCGTCTGAAATTATTCGTCTGTGCCCTGTTTCCGCTCCGATCTTCTGACAAGGTGAGCTGGGTTTGGGTACACAAAAAAAGTGTTTCTTTGTTTTTTTCGCTTATTATTCAGACATCCAAAGGCTTTACATTCCGCCATGTTGCGATATCCATATCGCATTGTATGTTTTTGTTTTTACAAGAGCACCGAGTGTCTGCTGCTCTGTAGATAGTTGTAGAATAATCTTCCGTGTTGCGGCAGTTACGAGATCAGATGAGACAAGCAGCTGAATTTAAGCATTTATTTATTTTCTCCTCGTTTCAGTTCAGCATTTAATATGAACCCTGAGTTTGAAATAAACGTTTGAATTTTGGTCCTCACACAATTCAACGCGCTGTCTGCTGCTCTTTATAGCAGCGAGGGAGGAGCCGAATTAATCTGCCGTGTTGCGGCTGTTAACGACCTCAGATCAGACAATAGGACCCGCCGAATTTAAGCATTTATTTATTTATTTTCTACTCGTTTCAGTTCTGCATTTAATATGAACCCTGAGTTTGAAATAAACGTTTGAATTTGAATTTGAATATCCCCAAAGCCGCTGCACA
Source organism: Pholidichthys leucotaenia (assembly GCA_020510985.1). Taxonomy (NCBI): domain Eukaryota; kingdom Metazoa; phylum Chordata; class Actinopteri; order Cichliformes; family Pholidichthyidae; genus Pholidichthys; species Pholidichthys leucotaenia. Next base: position 115,114,682 of record CM035840.1, read on the forward strand.
TCCGGGTACTCGAGGCTCAGCCAATACTGATCCAGATCGCGGTAGCCACGAAATTACGTCACAGGAAGCGTCCTGGAAGGCAATGTAGCCGCTAGTATGGCTGTACCCTTGTTTTGCTGACATAGCTGAACCAGTACATCAGCAATGGATTTATATCAAATTGCTTTGAACGTGAATTTCAACTTAAACTTGAACTAGAACGTGAGACAGGGGCTCAATATAATATCTTTTTTTTCACGACCACCACAGGTACACTTTAACTGCACTATGGTAGTTCACACACCTGCACACAGTTACTTCATACAACTGACACACAACTATCATGATTTGTGCAAGGGGGAGGGGAGGTGGGGATCTTCCCCCACGCACTGTTGCCCTCCTTCTGCCAGGGGCCTGGGGGCCCAGCGGGGGGCCTGGGACCCGCCATGTTGTCAAAATCCCTGGGTGCTGCCGAATAAATAGATATGGGCAAGGGAGTGAGAGAGTGATTGAACAAGAAAGTATGCAAGAGTGAGGGAGTGATGAGTGGAGATGTTGATGGTGGGTCGGTTCTGTGTGGCGCTTTGCGTGTTGGGTGGCATCTCAGAGTACCTGTGGTGGTCCGCTGATCAGTCGAGTGGGCGCTGGGGGTGGTGGTCTGCTTCTGTGGCTGCGGCCACTCTGGGGTGGGTCGGCGGGGGGTGGCTGCTGGCTTGCTCCTGCAGTCTCCCTGGCCGCTGCCAGGCGCTGGTGCACCTTCATGCTCGCTGCATCTGCATCGCGATCGCCCTAAGTAATAAGGGTGAATGAGGGTGTTATTAGTCTTGTGTTCTGAGTGTTATTGTTGTACCATTATAATTGTGTTATAAGTCTGGTTGTGATAGTGCTGGTTTCCCTGTGTGTGAGAGATTACATTTCTGTAAGAAAATTTTGGCTAACATCTGTTGGTGTTTGTCCACTGTGTTATCAAGTCCAAAGTCAGTTCAGCCGTCTACCAGGAAATTTTAAAACACTTTATGCTTCCCTCTGCTGACAAGCTTTATGGAGATGCTGATTTCATTTTCTAGCAGGACTTGGCACCTGCCCTCACTGCCAAAAGCACCAATACCTGGTTTAATGACCATGGTATCACTGTGCTTGATTGGCCAGCAAACTCTCCTGACCTAAACCCCACAGAGAATCCATCTTTAAGAGGAGGATGAGAGACACCAGACCCAACAATGCAGATGAGCTAAAGGCTGCTATCAAAACAACCTGGGCCTCCATAACACCTCAGCAGTACCACAGGCTGATTGCCTCCATGCCACATAACATTGCTGTAGTAATTCATGCAAAAGGAGCCCTGACCAAGTATGGAGTGTGTACGTGGATAATGCTTTTCAATAGGCCAACATTTATATTAAAAATCCACTTTTTTTAAATTGATTTTATGGAATATTCTATTTTTTTGAGAAACTGAATTTTGGGTTTTCATAACTATAAGCCATAATCATCAAAATGAAAAGAAATAAATGCTTGAAATACTGTATATGACTCTGTGGGTAATGAACCAATATAATATGAGTTTCACTTTTTGAATTGAATTACTGAAATAAATTAACTTTTCAGTGATATTCTACTTTATTGAGATGGACCTGTAGTGTTTTTTTTTTATCCCAACATTATTTTTTCCCCCGCCGGCAGAAGAAAAAGGCCACCGGAGTGGTGGACTAGATGTAGAGCATACACTCCACAACGGGGACGTCAGGGTTCAAGTCCTGGCTTGGTCATGCCAAAGACCATACAAAAATCAAGCTTCCTGCCGTCCAGTTTGGTTCTCAGCAAAAATGGGATGGAGGAGGGAAATGTGGGCGACAGTGGCTCAGGAGGTAGAGCGGGTCATCTAATAACTGGAAGGTTGGCGGTTCGAATCCCGCTCTCCCCAGACATTCTGCCGTTATGTCCCTGGACAAGGCACTTTACTCACCTTGCCTCCATTGTCCATGACACTGGGCATGAATGTGTCTAAATGTTTGGTAGTGGTCAGAGAGGCCGTTGGTGTGGATTGGCAGCCACCTTTCTGTCAGTCTGCCCCAGGGCAGCTGTGGCTACAGTAGTAGCTTACCACTACCATTGTATGTGGATTGAATGAATAATGTATCCATTGTTAAGTGTCTTTGCGTGTCTATGAAAAGCGCTATATAAATCTGATGCATCATTATTATTATTATGTTATGGGGCAGTCTGTCCGTCCCTCTGTCCCACTTTTGTGAAATCAACTCCCCCTACAGTTCCGATTGTTTTGAAACTGGTATCATGGTTTAATATACTCTGATGATGTGCATATTGCAATTTTGCTCTGATCAGATGATTTTTGCAGGAGTTATAGCCCCTGACTTATGATCTCCTATTTTACTTCAGTTAATACACTGTCACAGTGTTGTGAAATCAACTCCTTGTATGGTTTTGTTCCAAATGTTTTGAAACATGGTACCACGGTTTGATTTACGCTGATGATGCACTTATTGCAATTTGACCTGTTGAGATGACCATGAAGTCAAGGTCAGAAGTCAGTTTTTTCCCTAAATCTTGTTAACACAATAACTACTGAAAGAAATAATGTAGGCTTTTCAAACTGATACAGTAGTTGTATCTAAGACACGTCTTGGGCAGCTTATGTCCTGACCTGACTATGGTTTTGGCAGCACTGTATAGAAATGAGAGTTGCGTCACTCCGATACACTTCTATAGAAAATGTGAGAGACGGAAGTCACGTGGGTCATGGAGCGGTGAATAGTTCCAAACACTGGAACTTTCTCCACGGATCACCATTCATTTCACTGAGTGTCTGTTTAATAATCCCAGGTAAGTTAATGAATGGCTGTTGTTTTGGTCATTTTACCACTTAAGTTAAGATGTAGAGTCTGTAGCCTATGATCTTTTTTATTTTGCCAGCTTTTTTCGTGTTTATGTGCAGTAAAAGCTCATAAACTTACAGTTGTTATTAGCCTCTGCTAGCTCAACTAGATAGCCAGGTTAGCCCTTATTTCAAAAATCTGTTGTACAGTTATTGGGTGAAGGCACAGTTTCTGAGAGACATTAGAGATGGGTAGTAGCATTACATGATAGGACATGACATGAAAACCTGTGACAGAGCAGATGTGACTTATTATCTTGTTCATAGTATTGTTGTAGCATTAGCAGCATAACTGTAGAACTATGGTGGTGGATTTAAAAGACTGCTTACAAAAATGAAATTCTTCTACTTTTTTATAGAGGAAAACATGAAACCATGAGGGACTGACATGTTTATCACCAAGCCTACTTTCTAGAAGGAGGAAATGTGGAACAAGGTAGGAAATTACCAAATACAATTCTTTACATCCTCCAAAGTCTTCATCATCAGTGTCAACCTGGTTAATGGCATTGTTATTTTTAACATCTGTAAATTAGCACTATTATTATTTTAGGATTCTAATGAAATATTCTATACTTATTTGAACAAACTGTTGTGAGAAACACGATAAGAAAGGTACTCAGGATGTTGACTGGTTTAATTATTTAATGCAGTTGTAAATAAGAAAGTGGAAACAATTCAGATCTCCACAATTAATGGAATGCAAGTAATGGAAGTTGTGTTAATGATATGTTTATTTTAACAGTAAATCAAGAATTGAATGCTAAAACCAATCAAAAATGTTCTGAAAACAACTGGCATATCTATAAATGTAAAATATTCTCTTGTATCAAATTGCTCACTTGAAATTAATTAAAAATTAACTGTAACTGAACTATTAACACAGAGGAAGAATATCTGTTTTCTTTCTTTTCTAATTTCTTCTGTTGTAATCCAGCAAACAGTTAATTTTGATTGTTTACTTTTTATGTATATATAATTTCAATTGTATGACACGCTACATGTAGATATTTTTTCCTCATGTGAACACATTTAAGAGAAAATCTAAAGTTTCCCAAATAGTTCTCTAATGTATGCATAAAAACTAAAAATGTGCATGAAAAATTTGCACATATAACAATTATTTATAAGAAAAATGTAATGAGTTATTTTAAAACTTTCATTATTTCCATATAAAAAGCATCTCAGATGTACAGGAAAAAAGTCAAATTTATGAGACTGGAAAACACGACGTGAAAAAAGGTAGCAAATTTATGCAAAAATTATTTGAATTTAGGAAGAATATGTCATGGGCAACCTCTGACCGGTAGAAATGACAGACTCTAACTCAGGCAGGACTACAGTTGAACTGGGTTTATTTTCCCAAAAACATAAAATAATAACCAGCACAGGGGCTGAACATAAAGTGAGCCGTGAAAGGCTGAAAACTTGCAGACACGGGCACAATCACAGGAACAGAAGTCAGAAGGAAATCCACGTTGTGACACCACACAAAATGAACGCAGATGAGGACATATATAGGGAAACGGATGATCAGGGGAAACATGAGACAGCTGGGGATAGTAATCAGGGATTAATCAGCAACAGGTGAGGAGAAGTAGCTATGACTATGGAAGACATGTGGGACTGAGAATGACAGAAAAGGGAGTACAGGAAACACACACACACAAGACTTGTACAGATGACCAAGGCGGAACACAGAACCTCAACAGTTGGTAATGGGGATCACATGATAGACTGAGGACCGGGAAACACAAACTGACAGTCACAGAGGACCCAGGGGAGACACAGAAGGCAAAACACAGGCAAATAATCATAATAAACAAAATGTGAGCATGATCCTGGGACCCAGCCCGGACCATAACAGAATAAATAAAAGTGTCATGGTTTGCCCCTCTGGGCAGATAATGGAACTCAGGTACAAAGTGAGCTTTAGACATTTTATTAATGAAACAGAAATTAAGCTCAGCTCGTGGGCTGGAGAGTAAAAACAAAGCAATAAGGCAACGCAGACAGGCATTCATTCATTCATTCATTCATCTTCTTCCGCTTAATCCTTTTTGGGTCGGGGGGGGGGGGGCTGGAGCCTATCCCAGCATCTTTGGGCGAGAGGCAGGGTACACCCTGGACAGATCGCCAGTCCATCGCAGGGCCAACACAGAGAGATAGACAACCACTCTCACAGTCATACCTAAGGACAATTTAGAATCCCCAGTTTTGATGCCAATTAACCTAACTTGCATATGGACACAAAACCAGGCTAAGGCAGAACAGACTGAAGTGTATTGTTCACGCCAAATGACAAGTACGTAGCACTGGGTTAACAAGCTGCATCCCATAAATAATGACAGAACTAATTAACTAGAACACAAACAGCCATGGACTATCAGGAAACTTACAGAACAAGAACTAAGCTAGACTAAGGTGAAAATAACACACATTCACTCAACCCCAAGACCAAAACAAAGAACACAGAAATGACTGAGATGATAATAATACTAATAAAGACTAAGTGTCATGATTTAATACCAGAAAGGCTCAAATACAAGGCAACCACACCAAATGAACACTCAGACTCAAATGGGAAAATTCGACACAACTTTAATGAAAACCAAAACATACACAACGCTAACTTAATGAACATAGAAAAACGCACAGTTACAGAATAAAGCAAAATAAACACTAACTTAAATAAACACAAACAACAGGACCACCCTGGAGCCGCACACAGCCTGAAAGAGAGGAGAAGAGAAATAATTAATAACAAGGATAACTTAGGGAGGAGGAAGGTGAGAGATAAGAGAAGAGCTTACTGAACAAGCAGAGGGCCCGGCAGGGAACTCCTGCATGGGACACAATAAGGGATGACGGGATGAGGATAGGATGGGTTGACCTGGGTGGAAGAGTCCATTGTCTGAAGATGAATGGTTCAAGTGAGTGTGCGCAGCCCCGGAGACACACTGCTGAAGTGGCAGCAAACCTGAGAAGGAGAAGACACAAGAGGATGAGACAACGGGAATAAGGATTTTGCCAAACAACATTAATTGAGGTCGTTTGTGGCAGCAATACCCAACGGTCCAGTGGGGAAGCATTCATACCCTGGCTCTTTTATACGCTGGTAGACCAGGAAGCAGCAGGTGTGTCCAATCACGCAGGTGCGCTGATGAGCTCCAGAGCTGGGAAGAAACAGAAACAGGAGGGGAGGGGGTACACGCTCACCTGATCATCACAGTAAGAGGATAATAATAGCCAACAGGGAAATAAACATGGAAGACTGTGGCATAGGGCAGTGCGGTGGGGGAGTGGTTAGCACTGCGGCAGCACAGCAACTCACCCTTGGCCGGGGGATCCTGGGTTCGATCCCAGCCCCTGACCAACAGTGATCTGTGTGGAGTTTGCATGTTCTCCCCGTGTCTGCATGGGTTTACTCCGGGATTTCTCCGGTTTTCTCCCACATCCCCAAAACATGCAAGTTAGGTTAATTGGCATCAACTGGGGATTCTAAATTGTGCTTAGGTATAACTTTGAGAGTGAATGGTTGTCTGTCTCTCTGTGTTGGCCCTGTGATGGACTGGCGATCTGTCCAGGGTGTACCCTGCCCCTCGCCCAAAGATGCTGGGATAGACTCCAGCCCCCCCCCCCCCCCGGCAAAAGGATTAAGCAGAAGAAGATGGATGGATGAATGGACTGTGGCATATAATAATAATAATAATAATAATAATAATAATAATAATAATTAACTTAGGCAAAGAGGAAGAGCAACTGAGAAAATGAATATGCAAGACAAAATAATGATAATAATAACAGCAGCCCATGATAATAATAATAAGGGGAAATACAGAAAATCCCCAAGTACAACTTAAAGTGAGTACGAGGGCTGGGAGCCATGCCCTGGAAACAAGGAATACAAATTATAAATCAAGGTGAGGACATGGGGTCCAGACCACGTCCTGACAAAAAGTAGCAGACTTAAAAGAGAAAAGGCACAAATTCATGAGAAAAACCTTCCTATTTGGGCAGGAGTCATTAAGTATTAAGGCACAGTGATGTGTTTTTTTCTGTCATTTCTCTGCAGCTGACAGAGGGTTGTTGTAGACTGGAGCAGTGACCACCAGCCTGTTGGAGTTTCAGCTAGAGGATCGTTGAAGACTGGAGCAGTGACCATCAGGCTGGCGGAGTCTTGACTACTGTGAGCAGTGATATCAGTAAAGTGGGTTTGTGGGGCTGCTGGAACAGTGGAATGATAAAGGAACTGTGGTTTGATAATGACTAAGCTGTCACAGTAAAATGGAACACAATATTGTGTAGAAATAGTTAAATGACTCTGACACTAAACTAAATTAATTCTAAAGAAGTTTTTGAACTCTGAAATGACAGCATGGACGTGTTAGTGTTACTGGACAGGTGGGTGTGACGTATTCATTGAATTCAGATAGTTTGGTTATTTTTGTGACTCATATTCATACCAAAGTTATTTTGAGAACAGTACATGTGGTCTCTCATCACATGCAGTGGAGGTTCTGGTACACATGTCACTGACCCCGATTACATGGTCACAATAAACCAATTACTGAGAATAAACTGAGAATGGCAATAATCAGTTTTGTTGTGTTTACATGCATTGATTAAATGGATTATTGGAGGGTTAACCACTTGAATTAATAACCATAGTTACATGGCCATTTGAATAATCAGATAACTCCAGAAATCCAGTCATAATCGGTTTATACATGTCCATGTAACCATGGTCACTGTTGGACTCTTCCTTGTCTTGCATTTGGAAGGACAGTATCAGTCCTCAGTCTGGATTTGCCAGTTTTGGTTCTTGTGAATTACTCCCTCTTAGGATGGGCTTGCACATTGATTCAGTTTAATTTCCTCATTAATATCATTGTTTTATTTCAACATAAAAAAAAATCACAATTTATGTGCAGTCATATAAATCACATTATTACATGTTTGATCTTGAAGATGGAAATGTTTTGTGGAAATAAACGTAGTGCATAAAGTTTTCTGTTGTTGTACTCTTTCATTAAAGTCACGCTGTTTCTGATAACTTGTCTCAGACATTTTTTCTCCTTTCTTTGTCTGCTGGGAACCCAAACATTTGGATCACTTTCTCAGCTTGATTTGTGTTACATAAAAAGATAAGCTGCACAGAAAATCATGCTGAGAACCTGATCTGTGAACATTTTAGGATTTCATTGTTTTTGGCATCAAAATACAATTTATGAAGTCAAACCCTCCTCTAACATTGAAGGAAAATATTTATTTTCCACAATTATGTGATGTTACAATATGGATGAATAAAAAAAAAATAGAAAAAAGCCTTGCTTTTCTTTGAATGGCTGGTGCTGTTATTATCTATTTAATAAATTCAATTTTGTAACCCCAGTCACCACCTGGAAGAGGAGGCAATGGTGCCAACATGCTGCTCAGTGGTATTAGCTGACAGTAATTTCTTAGGCAGAAGTTCAGAGACTGAATAATGAGAAAACAAGAGCATGCCTTTGCATTTTTATTAATTTTTATTTAACAAAATACAGTTTAACAACATTCATTCATTCATCTTCTTCCGCTTAATCCTTTTTGGGTCGCGGGGGAGGGGTGGTGGTGCTGGAGCCTATCCCAGCATCTTTGGCCAAGAGGCAGGGTACCCTGGACAGATCGCCAGTCCATCGCAGGGCTAACACAGAGAGACAGACAACCATTCACTCTCACAGTCATACCTAAGGACAATTTAGAATCCCCAGTTTGATGCCAATTAACCTAACTTGCATGTTTTTGGCATGTGGGATGAAACCGGAGAAATCCCGGCGTAAACCCATGCAGACACGGGGAGAACATGCAAACTCCACACAGATCACTGTTGGTCGAGGGCTGGGATCGAACCCAGGATCCCCCGGCCAAGGGTGAGTTGCTGTGCTGCCGCAGTGCTAACCACTCCGCCACCGTGCCGCCCATAGTTTAACAACATTTGTACTATATTATTGTTTCTATATTATATTATCATTTGTATTATAATATTTTCATATAACAGACTGTTGCACCTTGAGTACTTTGTGTTACAAAGGCCTCTTCTTTCATTTAGTGTTTATTTTCCACCCTGCTTAGTTACCAGTTTTCAGAGTACAGTGCAATTTATATACATTATCTATACAGCACTGGGTTTTGGGATCTCAAGGTCAAAGGTCAAAATTAACATTCCCTATGCCCTATTACTGTACAGCGAGTAAAGCTAGGGTCACCAAACTTGGTACACAGGTTCACCCTTTGACTCTGAAGAGTGACTATGGATTTGGGATCGCAAGATCAAAGGTCAACATCATAATGGCATATATACAATATCTCAACAACAAAGAAAGCTAAGGTCACCAAACTTGGGACACAGGGTCACCCTGAGACCATGATCTCTGACTATGGGTTTGGGGTCAAAAGCTCAAAGGTCAAAGTTAGCATTCCTATGCCTTCTTACTATAGAATGTGTAAAGCTCTCTAGGGTCACCAAACTTGTTACACAGATTCACCTCAGGATCCTGGCTTAGAACTATGAGTTGTCTACTTTGCTGTATATTCATAGATGATGGGTTTATCATAATTTGGTTCTGCCACAATAATTATGATGAAAAGTTGAAAACTGCTCTCTTTCAGTAAGTATTGGGATCTCCAAAGAAAACGGCGGTGGGGGATATTGCACTCACCTCAGAGTGCTCTTGTTAAAAAAGAGGTTGCAGCCTTAAGGTATGTTCACACCAAATGCGAACAGGCGGCGCGAATCCATACAAAGTGAATGGGAAGACGCGAGTATGCACGAATTTGCGTAGTCGCGCATTCGTGTCCATTAGCTAGCAGCTAGCTGCTAGCTTTGAGATTCTGCTGTTACCGGACTAAAATTATCACCATTGCAGAGTAAACTAGTTAGAAAATGAAACTCACTCACCGAGAGACAGGAGGACTGGGAACTCTTCACCTGAATCGGTATTTTTGAAGTTTTGGAGACTTGAGACGACATTTTCAGATGAGCCCCCGGTCGGATAATGTAAACCTAAGAATGATGTTATTTTGGGAATTTGCACAGCAGGTTGAACACAGCTGCAGAAGTTTTAAAGACAACTACGCCTGTCTGCATCTCACTATTCATGTCTGTTGGCGTGTTTACATTGATTATAATGTAATCGTGCCGCGCAAAAAATTCGCCTGCTCGCATTTGGTGTGAACGCACCTTTAGTAATCATTACAAAAGGCTGAAAATAGCCAATCTAACCTATGTAAATGACAGAATTACACCAGTTGATAATGATGAACAGTTTACATTTTTGTAGCATACTATTTTTTTTACTGTGCAAAAGTCTTAGGTAACCACTCATTTAAAAAATATCTTGATTATTGAAAGTTTGAGTTTGCATATTTCTAATAAGCTTGAAAGTCAGTAATTGGTCTGACCGTCTTAATTTTTCAGCACAACCTGAACTCTTATTTAATTTTTGTGGAATTTGTTTACTCTCCAGACTTCTTGAAGGACATTCTGCTGCTCTTCTTTGGATGTTGGCTGAATTTTGTTGCATTTTCTGTTCAGATGACTTCACATTTTCAAATTTGGATTCGTCACTCCTTAAAATCTGCTGCCACTGATTTTCAGTCCAGTTCATGCATGTCAGGTTAATTGGTTGTTCTAAATTGTCCCTAGATGTCTGTCTCCTACAGGCCCTTAGAATAGAGGGTTAGTACTAGTGAAAGCACTTTGAGTGGTCTTTGCGACTAGAAAAACGTTATATAAGTGCAGGTTAGTTAGTTAGTTAGTTCTCATGTAATTTCACATACCTTAGAATTTCCTCCCTTTTTTCTTCCCAAAGATTGACTTCTTTGAAACCATTCATTCTGATGAGGCTTTGATCAATGGCAGATGGCTCAACACTGAAGAGCCAGGTACACCTTTTAGGCCCTGTGTCAGGTCTTTGCCATATTTTTCTTCTTAAATGTTTCTAAAAGGCATAAATTTCAGGAACTGTCCATCCAATGCAGCTGTTTTTTTTTAAGAACTGACAGTTCTTCTTTTGTTCTCCATTTGACCACTTTTCTAAAAATAATGATGAATTTGGACAATGTTCAGGTACAAGGACTAGATTGAAAATTAGTGGAAAACAACCAGAAAGACTCCAGAAAGCCTGAACAGACTACTTTTAAAGTTACTAGAATGCCTGGTTGCATGTCAAAAAATATAAAGAAATGAGGGGTTGCCAAAGACTTACTCAATACTGCATAACACACAGAATGCTCAGTAACTACTGTGTATTTACAAGCCAGCTAAAAGGGTATTATAGTATTTACTTTTACTATTAACACCCTGATGTAAATTGGCTGTAAAGTTAACTGTTTACTTTCTCTTTTATTGCAGTTTACAGAAGAATACCTGAGGCAGATTCCACGTGATGAATGGCCACGTGTGATCGTGGTGGCAGATGGGTCATGTGGTGACTCCTGCTCTGTGCTGGGAATCAGCTCTGACTACATGGTGGAGTCATGCCATGCATATGGAGCTAATGCGACAATAGAGAGATTAGACCAGAGGCAGGTCAGGAAATGCACAACATATGTATGTACTGTAATTAGATCAACTTTATGCAAATACTAAAGGAAACATGCAAGCACACAGTGAGACAATGACAATCATATCCATAACAGCACACATACAGTATGTCATGCAAATGTTAGCCCAACATACCAAGTTTACATAGGGAATACATCTTATAGAGGTTGTTTGCACCTTGGCAAGATGTCAGCATTAAGTCAGAGACCTTAAGATTTAGGGCCCTATTAGGATAATCATCCACGGACTTTTTCGCCAGACTTTTTGCCGTATGCCAGTGTTTTTGTTAGTTTCTGTCAGTGCATTGTCAGTTTTTTACGCTTTGCATCACACCATCTAATTACCAGTAGACAGTGCACCCGCTTTGCGCTGGGAGGAAGCAGCTCATTTCAGAGAGGTCTGGTGGCGTGCAATCTGATGTGCATTACTATTATAGTGTGTGTCATGACAATCTGCTTTTGATCAAGAAAAAGGAGGTCTATCATCAGAAGTGTATTGTTTAATGCTATTTCAGTGGCATGTTTTGAAATCTTGCAGCTCCGGAGCTCATGAGGAAACGGCATGCACTGGAATCTTCTTTTATTTTTAATGGAGAGAGTTATAACAGTGATAATATAAATGCCTGTCATTTTAATTATATGATGAACACACTAGTTTTTTTATTCCATTCACGCTCTCATTTTAATTGCGGACTTACCATTGGAGTCTATAGATTTATTTTTTTTTTTAGTATATTTTATTAATCCCCAGAGGGAAATTACAGGGCATCCAGCTGGATGGATGAGGCAGCCAATGTGTAGGTATTAATGTATGATTTCTTTAGGGGAATGAATGAATGAACAGGGAGCATGTGTGTCAGTGTGTTTCAGTGTGATGTGCAGTGCACGAGGGATTGGGTGGGGGTCATTTTGAAAAATTTTATTCCATTCACATTTTCGTTTTCATCACGGACTTACTAGGCATTGATGTGTTTATTTTTAGGGGAATAAATGAATGAACAAAACATGTGCAGCATTTTACTTTTCACTGTAACTCCCCAGAGAGACAGGAGAAGCATCCACATCTGCCTCATCCATGCGCCCCAGGTTTCCAGCTGGGTCGAAGACCTCGGCTAACCCTGCCAAGACGGGGGGACACTCGGTTGGCGAAAGCAACAGGAGAGGGAGCACTCCATCTCCTTATGGCCGGGAGCAACTTTCACGCCATTGTTAATGAAAGTTTATGAAAGTTTGCACAGGCATCATCCTCTCTTCCTGAAGTTCTACACTACGTGAAGTGCGCACTACATTAAACCACTGATCTAATTTTTCAGCTCAGCATTCTTCCCTGTTTTTTCTCTCTAACATAACTAACTGGGCATCAGCTGTGACTGATGTCTTCCTTGTTATTAAGCAGCATTACTATCGCGTGCATTTTGGCTCACACGCATGGGCTTTGGTCAGCGCAAAACCCATCCAAAACCGTCATGATCATAGTTCACTTTAGATAATGCGCCTCTTTGCATTAAAGGGATAAGCATGAGTGCTTTGGATTGGATTATCCAAAACACACCTCTGAATGATTTAACTGGCCTCTTTGCATCATACGTCCACGGAAAGTTCATTTCTATGCTATTGTGGTAAGGATTTGAACTTGGAAATGCCCATAAACGCGTTCCTTGTCAGTGAGAACTGACTAACTGACCACGTCATTGTAATATGGCCCTAAATCTTTCTTTTGTTATCTGATAATCCACTCATTCGATTTGGCTAGGATTTTATATGGTCTTTGGTATGACCCAGTCATGAACACACAAGCTTCTGCCTGTGGGGCAGATGCTCGACCACTCCAGTATTCTGCAGTAAAATGATAATCATGACCTTTATTTATTTAGGTTGGCTCTTTAAAACTGCAACTATCTTGTTATTCAAGGTGAGAAACACTACTACTAAGTTATGATTGAATTCAAATAACAAAATAGTTTTAGTCTTAAAAAGCTAAATAAATAAATGTCATGATTAACTTTTCACTGTAGAATACTGGAGTGGTGGTCTAGTGTTCAAGCATCTGCCCCACAGTCTGAAGATTGTGGGTTCATGGCTGGGTCATGCCAAAGATCAAAATCCAAACCAAATGTGTGGACCATCATTACATCAGATAATAACATGCTTTGGCAGCTGAAAGATTAAATCTTTAGGTCTCTGACCTAATGCTAGCATCTTGCCAATGTGGAAACAACCTCTATAAGATGTATTCCTGATGTAAACTTGCTAACGGTGGTGAGATGTATGTGTGTTGTTGAGGATCAAACTGCTGATTGTGTAGGGGATGAAGGCAGTGGATGGGTGCTGCACCAAGGGTGACTTCATTTGGTTTCATAAGGCTGATCTTCCCTGTTGAATGTTGTCGGCATGGACAATGTTTCTGTTTTGATTTTTCCCATCAAATATGAAAAGGCCAGCTGCTGTTCTGATGGAGGTTGGTGATTACAGTGATAAAGCTTTTGAGTGATTACAGACTCATGATTAGAATAGATATGCATCAAGATGTGAAAACACCATCTGTAATGATTTTCACTAAGTATGCTAAAGATGAATGCTATGAATTATATAAGCAGTTTCTTTCATGGTATTTTGGTGGCATTACCAAGAGAGCCTTGTATGAGGGCTGCTCATTAAAGATTTCCACTTACTCATTTCCATTGGACTGAGAGGAGCCAAACTTAGCACAGTTATTAGTCTTTCATTATATACAGTGGTGTGAAAAAGTGTTTGCCCCTTTCCCGATTTCTCATTTTTTTGTATGTTTATCATACTTAAATGTTTCAGATCATCAAACAAATTCAAATATTAGACAAAGATAACACAAGTAAATGCAGTTTTTAAATGAAGGTGTTTATTATTCAGCGGAAAAAAAAAATCCAAACCTACATTGCCCTGTGTGAAAAAGTGATTACCCCTAAACCTGATAACTGGTTGGGCCACCCTTAGCAGCAATAACTGCAATCAAGCGTTTGCGATAACTGGCAATGAGTCTTTTACAGCGCTGTGGAGGAATTTTGGCCCACTCATCTTTGCAGAATTGTTGTAATTCAGACACATTGGAGGGTTTTCGAGCATGATCCACCTTTTTAATGTCATGCCACAGCATCTCAGTTGGATTCGGGTCAGGACTTTGACTAGGCCACTCCAAAGTCTTCATTTTGTTTTTCTTAAGCTATTCAGAGGTGGACTTGCTGGTATGTTTTGGATCATTGTCCTGCTGCAGAACTCAAGTGCACTTCAGCTTGAGGTCACAAACAGATGGTTGGACATTCTCCTTCAGGATTTTTTGGTAGACAGCAGAATTCATGGTTCCATTTACCACAGCAAGTCTTCCAGGTCCTGAAGCAGCAAAACAGCCCCAGACCATCACACTACCACCACCATATTTTAGTGTTGATATGATGTTCCTTTTCTGAAATGCTGCATTACTTTTATGCCAGATGTAATGGGACACACACCTTCCAAAAAGTTCAACTTTTGTCTTGTCAGTCCACAGAGAATTTTCCCAAAAGTCTTGGGGATCATCAAGATGTTTCCTGGCAAAATTGAGATGAGCCTTTATGTTGTTTTTGCTCAGCAGTGGCTTTTGTCTTGGAACTCTGCCATGCAGACCATTTTTGCCCAGTCTCTTTCTTATGGTGGAGTCATGAACACTGACCTTAACTGAGGCAAGTGAGGCCTGCATTTCTCTGGATGTTGTTATGGGGTCTTTTGTGACCTCTTGGATGAGTCATTGCTACGCTCTTGGGGTAATTTTGGTCGGCCGGCCACTCCTGGGAAGGTTCACCACTGTTCCATGTTTTCGCCATTTGTGGATAATGGCTCTCACTGTGGCTTGCTGGAGTCCCAAAGCTTTAGAAATGGCTTCATAACCTTTTCCAGACTGATAGATCTCAATTACTTTGTTTCTCATTTGTTCCTGAATTTCTCTGGATCGCTGCATGATATCTAGCTTTTCAGGATCTTTTGGTCTACTTCACTTTGTCAGGCAGGTCCTATTTAAGTGATTTCTTGACTGAGAACAGGTGTGGCAGTAATCAGGCCTGGGTGTGGCTAGAGAAATTGAACTTGGCTTTCCAAAGATGTGATAAACCACAGTTAATTTATGTTTTAACGGGGGGGGGATCACTTTTTCACACTGGGAAATGTAGGTTTGGATTTTTTTTACACTTAATAATAAACACCTTCATTTAAAAAACTGTATTTTTTTGTTTACTTGTGTTTGTCTAATATTTAAATTTGTTTGATCTGAAACATTTAAGTGTGACAAACATACAAAAAAATGAGAAATCAGGAAGGGGGCAAACACTTTTTCACACCACTGTAGATACTACTAAGGGTTACACACCTCTCTCATCACTTTATACAGCTGTAGAGACCTCTCCTGTTGAAGTTTGCAGGTTGGGTCAGAAGCCACAACATGACCTCAGAAATCAGCATTTCATGGTCTTGGAAGTGCTTGCCCTGCAAAAATGACTTCATGGTTGAAAAGAGGTGGAAGTTAGATGGTGTGAGGCTGGCAGAGTAAGGGGGTTGAGGAAGAATTTCATAGTCGCAGGATTGTGCTTTGGCCTGGGCAACATACGAGTTGTGAACCAGGGTATTGTCTTGCAGGGGGTGGACACCTTTGGTCAGCAGGCCACGCCTCTCAGTCTTGATGGCCTTTCATAATTTTGCAGTAGTGACGTGTAGTAAGTCCTGGTAATTGTAGTACCCTTTTCTAGGAAATCCCTCATCAATACCCCAAGCTGGTAACAAAAGACTATGAGTATGACCTCGCCTTCCGAGGGTTGGACATGTGCCTTCTTCAGAGTTGGTGAGTCATAATGCTTCCATTGCTTTGACTGGACTTTAGTCATGGGATCATAGTGATGGACCCATGTTTCCTCCTGCGTGATTAGTGTGTCCAAAAGTCCTCCTGGTTTTCTTGGCACATGGCCAAAAGAGCATGGGAGCATGTGACTCGTTCCTACTTCTGGAAAGGTGTGAGCAACCGAGGAATCCATCGTGCAGACAACTTCCACATCTGCAAATGGTCATGGATGATTTTTACCACAGACCCATCACTGATCTTGACATCTTGGGGTAGTTGGCAAACGGTTATGCAGCCATCCTTCAAAATGGTGGTCTTCTACTTGCCGGATAGTGTCTTCATCAGTGGTCCAATGTGATTTCCTGAGAATGGGTGCTGTTTCCACCAATGTCCGACCACACTTGAACTGTTGATGCCAGTGCTTGAGTACATCATACAATGAGGTATCCTTGCAATAAGTCTCTTTCATCTCATCAAATGCCTCCTGTGGTGTGCAGCCTCCAAAATACAAGAATCGGATGACGGCTTTGCATTCAACTGACTCCATTATCACACCTTACTCCACCTTAGCACCTGTAAAAGAGAAACTTTTTGAAGTTCTGAGCTACAATTTACCACGTGACCTATAGCGATACTATGTGTTATTATACATATGCAATTTCACCCTCCTACAATAAATGGAAGTGGGACAGAGGAAATCCTTTTTTTCCTGTCTTGTCCACCAGCTTGGTAAGCAGAACAAATATCTGCTGGTCTTATTGTGCCAAACAGATTTACTTTGCTAAAAGGAGCTCTGCACATTCTTGATATATGCTGTATATACTACAGTCATGTGAAAAAATTTGGACACTCCTTTAAATATTCAGTTCTTTATTAAAAAAATGTTCACATATCTATGTCTAACCTTGTTTTTGTTTTTATTTGCATTTTTTAACATTTATTTTAGCCATTTTAAGTGGGAATGAATGTGGGGGTGTCCTAAAAAATATGAGGGTAGGGGTCCTAATTTATTCCTCACTATTTGTTTAGAATTACATTTTACAGAAAATTTGAAAAAAGTCTTTATTTCATTTTTGATTGTTTAGTTGTATTATATGAATCTCCCAGTATTTTTAACATTGATATTCAATAGCCATATGTCCAAATATGTTAAAAAACACATAGGCTTATATAGGATGTCCTAATTTTTTCACATGACTGTATATGGTATTTATAGACTCCTCTTGCTGTATAATAACTTTAATACTTTATAAATTGCCTTACTTATACTAGACCTGACAGGAGGAAGTGGGGGAGGGAATTGAAGAGATATGAATTGGTCAGAAGAGGTGAGGGTGGGCAGGGAGAGAGAAAGAAAGAAAAGAAAGGGAGAGAAAACACAAGAAAGAACTGTTGTCTTTGAGATAATCCCAGCACAATCCTGATATCTGCACCTGAAAGAGAACAGAGACATATGTGTGTGCATGTGTGCGTCTGTTTGTGCGTGCACAAGAGAAAGTGTATGTGTGTGTGTATGTGTGGTTTGCCAGGAAACATACAAAAAAAAGTGAGAGTAAGAGGCCACAACAATGCCCCCCCCCCCCCCCCCAGGCACGCTCCCACAAGAGCTGACCCACGCCCACCTCAGGACCACAGACGCACGCCTCGGGACCCACCAGGTACCCACACCCAGAGGAGGATGCAGAGAGCAGTGGGGAGCCACAGGGGAAAGCCAACCCCTCCCCTCATGCCAGAGGCAACCCATGAGGCCAGGAGGAACGACATCTATCTCCCAGCACCCCCTGACTACACTAGTAGTATCCTGGGGATGATGCCAACACCGCATCCCAGGCCACCGACCAGGCCCCAAGCCCATGATGGAAGGGGGTCAGCAAGGGGGGAGGAAGACCTCCCCACCCCTCCAACGCCAAGTATCTATGATGGTGTGTGAATCATGCATGGGCGCAAGTGTGTGTAATGAGGTGAAATTGGATGCCAGTGTTTGTAATGTGAACAAAATGGGTGCATGTGTATGTACTACGTGTATGTACTACTACAGTGCAGTTAAAAGGGGATCTCTTTAATGAACCATCCTCGTACAGCTGAAAATATGATTCATATTTTGACTATGATCTTATTAGGTTAATTGTCTTTCTTTATGTTGTATATTACATTAAAAATTGCATTCCTACAATTCTACCGAGGTGGAAGCTTTGAAAATGCTAATAAAAGGCATATACATCATAGGTGTGGTCTATATTAATCATATATTCCATAACCAACATATGTTTAAGCATGTGAGAGTGTTTGGTGATTACATATGTAAGGCGACTTCACACCTCAGAACAGGACAAAGAGTCTCAACCGCCAGTGAAGATTAAAGAGCATCCAAGGCGCTGCGGTGGAGACCGGATGGGTTGCCCTGACCCCCCAGGGCCAGGCGGAGGAGTACGAAGATAATGGGGGGATTAAGATAATGAGGGATGTCAGCTTTTGATATGCATGTCTTTTGTTATGTGCGAGTATAAGTTTGTAGAGCCGAAGGTGTTCGTCCTCTTACTTCTTCTGCTGCTGCACCTAGATGAGACTTGTCAGAGGAGCTGATAATAAACTTTGGTTTATGAATCACATCGCCTCGTTATTTCAAGCTCCTCTACACTGGTGACCCTGACGTGAGAATGGACCAGAGGCGTTCCCCCGCGATCGACTCATCTGTGGCGACCCAGGCAGACGCCGGCGCCCATGCAGACAGGGGAACAGATGGACGACGTTCCCCCACGGCAGAAGTGATAGAGAGGGCTCAACCGAGCACCAGCGCCGCGGAGAGAGCCGAAGCAAGGCACTCTCACCCTGCGGGCACATCAGTGACGGTCCACACAAACGCCGTCACCGTCAACCTGCCGGACTTCTGGCAGGAAGACCCCGCCTCGTGGTTTCACCAAGCTGAAGCCCAGTTTGCACTTGCGGGCATCACGGCTAACGATACAAAGTTCTATCACATCGTCGCCAAACTCGACGCCGCCACTTCGAGATGTGTGCGGAGCATAATCCAACGGCCGCCGGCCCAGGACAAATATAAAGAACTGAAAGCGACCATCGTGGCAAATTACGTCCCCTCAGCCGAGGAGAGAGCCGAGAGGATCCTGGCGGTCTACGGGCACAGAGGAGGCAGACCCAAGGCCCTCATGGAGGACTTGCTGCAGCTTAAAGAAGAGGACAATGACAACTTCCTCTTCCATTTCATATTCCTCAGTACGCTGCCGCCACACATGAGAGGGACGCTGGCCAACATGCGATGCAGCACCCAGCAAGACTTCCGCACGCTGGCTCACAAAGCTCAACGGCTCGTCAACGCCTGCAAGGAGCAGACACCCACAGCAGCATCCGCAGACCTCAACGCTGATGTCCGGAGCCACGAGGAGCCACAAATCACCGAGCAGAATCAGCCCGCGGTGACAGCGACATGGCCAGGACGCAACAGACGGAGCGACGTTTGTTATTACCACCACCGCTTCGCCGAGAAGGCTTACAAATGCGTTCCCCCCTGCAAATTCACGATTTCGGGAAAACGCCGAAGCCGAGAGCCGTTAACAGCGGCGGTTCTCGGCGAAAAAAGCAAGCTTTTATATGTGACGGACGGACACACCGGCAAGCGGTTCCTTATCGACACGGGAGCTCAACTAAGTTTTGTCATGCCCTCCCAAGCAGACCGGGCCATGGGCCCCCGGGGCAATGGAGCGGTGGCAGCCAACGGCTCCATCATCGACACTTTTGGCGAAAAGAGCCTGCACCTCTGCATCCACGGCCGCAACTACAGATGGACATTTGTTGTAGCGGCGGTGAGTTTTAACTTGTTGGGTGCAGATTTTTTGTGTGCACATGGGTTATTAGTTGATCTAGCGAACAGACGCTTGGTTAATGCACTGTCCTTTGCTTCTATTCCCTGCTCAGCTCGACTTTCTCCACCACCCGTGCAGGCTAGCGTCACCACAACAGGAGGTAAGTTTGATCAACTCCTCACCCAATTTCCAGCACTCACAATTCCCAAATTCTCAGCCACAGTGGCTAAACACGGGGTCGAACACTTCATTCCCACAACGGGCCCACCCGTATTCGCCAAAGCTCGGCGCTTAGACGCGACCAAGCTCGCCATAGCTCGGGACGAGTTCACCACCCTTGAAAAATTAGGCATTATCAGACGCTCAAAAAGCCCCTGGGCGTCACCACTTCACATGGTCCCGAAATCCGACGGTTCTTGGAGGCCGTGCGGCGATTACCGCAGATTAAACAATGCGACAGCGCATGACCGCTACCCAATTCCTCACATTCAAGACTTTTCACTACATCTGGCGGGTGCGCGCATTTTTTCAAAAATAGACCTGGTCCGCGGTTATCATCAAGTCCCAGTTCGAGCAGAGGACATTCCTAAAACAGCTGTAATAACCCCCTTCGGTCTTTTTGAATTTTTGCGGATGCCTTTCGGCCTCAAAGGTGCTGCTCAAACCTTTCAGCGGATGATGGACGCAGTATTACGCGACCTCCCTTTCGTGTTCGTCTACCTCGACGATATGCTGGTAGCCAGCTCGTCTGAGGAAGAACACGAGCGGCATCTCACTATGGTTTTTCAGAGACTAGAAGAGCATGGGTTAATAATCAATCCAGCCAAATGCAAATTCGGCGTGTCACAAATTGATTTTTTAGGACACAGAGTTTCTCCGAAGGGGGCAGTCCCACTTCCAGACAAAGTTCACGCAGTAAAAAGTTTCCCACGGCCACAAACGGTCAAATCGCTGCAGGAATTTTTGGGCATGGTTAATTTTTACAACCGCTTCCTCCCCCACGCAGCTCAGCTCATGCAGCCCCTATATGACGCGCTCAGAAAACGAAAACCTTCCAACCTTCCAACGCGGTCGAATGGACCCCGGAGCGCGAACGCGCCTTCGCGGAAGTAAAAAGCGCCCTAGCTAATGCCACATTGTTGGTTCACCCCGATCCCTCGGCCCGCATTGCGCTAACCACAGACGCTTCAGACCTGGCCATAGGGGCAGTTGTAGAACAACACGTTGGCGGAATCTGGCAACCTTTGGCATTCTTCAGCAAATCGCTAAACCAAACTGAGCGTAAATACAGCACTTTTGACAGAGAGCTACTAGCGCTCCATTTATCCATCCGCCACTTCCAGTTTTGGTTAGAGGGGCGGCGTTTTATGGCTTTTGTAGACCACAAACCGCTCACCTTTGCTATGGCTAAAATTTCTGAACCGTGGTCAGGCAGGCAACAAAGACAGCTAGCTGCGATTTCAGAGTTCACCACAGACATTCGACATGTGGCAGGCAAACTTAACGTGGTAGCAGACTGCCTCTCTCGCGCTGTGACATCGCCAGAGCGCGAGGAGACAGATTATACTACCTCAGCCACGGAACTCTTCACCAACGCGGACACATACGCGGCCCCAATCCATGCAGGGATAGATTATGCAGCCATGGCAGAGGAACAAAGTAGTGACGCGGACGTGCGCACACTCCTGTCTGGACCAACAGGGTTAAGGCTGGAGAAAAGGGGTCTACGCGACGGTGTACCCCCCCTAATATGTGACATCTCAACCGGCCGACCTCGCCCGTTAGTCCCAGCTGCATGGCGCCGCCGTATTTTCGACTCGATTCACTCCCTCGCACACCCAGGTGTGCGCGCTTCGGTTAAAATGGTCGCCGAAAAGTTTGTGTGGCCTGGCCTGCACAAAAACGTAAAAGAATGGGCAAAGACTTGCATTTCTTGTCAGCGCGCCAAAGTACACAAACACACAAAAGCCCCTCTGGAGCCTTTTCGAATCCCTGCTAGAAGGTTCGACCACGTTCATGTCGACCTCGTGGGGCCACTACCTTCCTCCCAAGGTTTCACACAGCTGTTAACAATGATAGACCGCACCACGCGCTGGCCAGAGGCAGTCCCTCTGGCGTCAACCACAGCGGAGGAAGTTGCTCGCGTTTTTTTTGACAAACTGGGTGGCACGTTTCGGCGTCCCATTGGACATCACGTCCGATAGGGGGCCTCAATTTGTCTCGGAGCTTTGGTCAGCCATGTCCAGCAGCTTAGGGGCAACAATTCACCGCACCACCGCTTATCACCCTCAGGCTAATGGGTTATGCGAGCGTTTTCACAGATCTTTAAAGGCCGCCCTCAGAGCCTCACTAACGGATACAAATTGGGTAAATAAACTTCCCTGGGTTTTATTGGGGTTGCATGCTGCGCCCAAAGAGAATCTAGACGCCTCTCCAGCAGAATTAGTTTTTGCACAACCTCTCAGGCTCCCAAGTGAATTTTTACCAGAGAACCCAGTGCCAGGGCATCTTCCAGCCCCGAGGTTTTTAGGCAGCAACGGACCGGACTCTCTCCCCGGGCCGGCACATCACTCTTTTCCACGGGTTTTTGTCCCCCAAGCTTTAAAAAACGCTGAATTCGTTTTTGTTAGGCCTGAAGCTTTAAAACCAACTTTCCGCCCACCATACGATGGACCATTCAGAGTGCTGGAACCTGGTGATAAACATTTTGTGCTTGATTTTGGGGATAGAAAAGAAACAGTCAGCATTGACAGACTTAAACCTGCCTTCTTGTTGAGAGACGAGCCTGCACGGTTGGCGAGAGCACCTCGGCGGGGTAGACCCCCCAAGAGAAAAGACTCAGCCCCCCTGCAGGGAACAAATAATCACTCTCCTTCCCAAGCTGCAGATTCCTTACAGGAAGGTCCCCGCAGGACGCCCAAGCGGACCCACAGCAGATTCGGGAGAAGATTAAAACCCAGACGGCACAGGGACTGATACAAACTACTCAACAGTTGTTCACTAATTGTGCTGTAACAGTTTAGGACTGACTTGTGATATTACTATGCTGTTATGTTTACCACTGAACTCTCTTAGGAGCATGGCTGCTGG
Source organism: Pholidichthys leucotaenia (assembly GCA_020510985.1). NCBI lineage: Eukaryota > Metazoa > Chordata > Actinopteri > Cichliformes > Pholidichthyidae > Pholidichthys > Pholidichthys leucotaenia. Next base: position 115,137,888 of record CM035840.1, read on the forward strand.
AAAGTTTCTTCTGTGGCAAGAGGTGTAGCAGTTAGTATGTCATAATAATTATCTTAAACTGTGAATTTTTCTATTGTCCTTTTCTTAGTCGTTTTGGGGGGGGGCTGTGGTCTATATTAATCATATATCCCATAACCTACATATGTTTAAGCATGTGAGAGTGTTTGGTGATTACATATGTAAGGCGACTTCACACCTCAGAACAGGACAAAGAGTCTCAACCGCCAGTGAAGATTAAAGAGCATCCAAGGCGCTGCGGTGGAGACCGGATGGGTTGCCCTGACCCCCCAGGGCCAGGCGGAGGAGTACGAAGACAATGGGGGGATTAAGTTAATGAGGGATGTCAGCTTTTGATATGCATGTCTTTTGTTATGTGCGAGTATAAGTTCGTAGAGCCGAAGGTGTTCGTCCTCTTACTTCTTCTGCTGCTGCACCTAGATGAGACTTGTTAGAGGAGCTGATAATAAACTTTGGTTTATGAATCACATCGCCTCGTTATTTCAAGCTCCTCTACAATAGGTATATTTTTAATAGCAGAAGAGCACCAGATATAATTCTTCTTCTTCTTTTAGATTTGATTGGCGGTTGGCAACCAGTTTACAGGTGCATTACCACCACTGAATTGATTATCATCACTCTATATCTTTGTACAAGGAGTTCTTATAAGGAGTTCTGAACAACTCCTTATGTGTGAAAAAATTATCCGTCCTTGGACTGTGTCCTTCCTCTTCTTCACAAATTCAGATTCATCAGTTTTTATTTGAAGGAAGAAATAAACAGGTCCAGAATAAAATCTGAATAACATCTCAACACAAGCATAGTCTCCGTTGTTTTATGTCACCATAACCATTCACGTCATGTTCTCTTTTATTGGGCACTTTTCTCTCTGGCTGTTTCCTGTAGTGATTGAATTTACCTCCCAGGATATGACCTGGTCGTCCCCGCTGTCCCTGTTATTGCCTTCCAGTTGCCGCTCTCCTCCATCACCATTTTCCATGGCTGGACAAAATGCTCTTTCATCCTTGTCACCTGCCCCTTTTCATTGACTAGAAAACTGATCAGTTTTCTCTTGAGGGGGAATGGGAAATAACTGCCAGATTTTACCACCGACGAGAAATGAAGCTGTTTTTAATCTGCTATTGAGTGACGGGCAGCCATCGTGTAGATGTAATGTCCTGTGTGTTTTCTCCATATGAACTTATGGGGGTGTATAATTAGCACAATGACTTAGATGGATAGATAAATAGATAGATACTTTATTTTGAACAAAAAAGCAAAAAAACAAAACAAAACAAATGACAAGTGCAATAAAAGTGACAGTATACAGCGCTCGAAAGGGAGAAGGAAGAAGTTAACACTTATTTACTCCAACTCCTCTTTTCCCTAAATACAACCCATGTGAAATATATACCTATTACCTCAATTAAGACCCCAAATAGACAATTAACTATATTTTATACATATCAACATTGACACCCATCCATCCCTATATACATACAGTCCATACATCTATACCCAGCCCCAGACAACACAGATATACACAGATACACACAGTACTGTCCCACCTACCCTACCATAGTGTCCCAGAGTGAGCTTAATGCATCATACATATTAATACTACCCCTCTAACATAAATCCTTTGAACAAGTAATGTTTATACCTATTTTTGAATTGATTTCTGTTTGTACATAGTTTTAGTTCCAGCTCCAGACTGTTCCACAAATCCACCCCACAGACAGATATGCACATACTTATCAGCTGTATCGTTAATTCCGAATGAAGATCAAAAATATAACAGTAATTTTAATTCTGATCCTTTTATGTTTTGTCATGTCTGCAATAATTTCATCTTCTACCTCTTCTCTCTTTGTGTGCCTGTTTCTTTCAGGTTCCCACTCCTGAGATACGAGCGCACAGCCTCTACTTTGACCTGTCTGCTTATGGGGTGGAGGCGTTCAGGGAGCTCCGAAATCCAACAACAAAGTCAGGTTTCCACCTGAAGATTTATGGCACCTTCAGAAACCGCTACATGGCTCTTGTGTGCCCAGCCTCGGACACCAAGATGGTTCGATTCCTCAGGCACACTGCTCACTCCTCGGTAAGATGTTATTTTTATCGCCTTGGTTCTGTCGGTTGGTTTGTTGGTTTGTCTGTTTGCAACATTACTCTAAAAGTTATGAACGTATTATGATGAAATTTTCAGGAAAGGTGTGTAGTGGCACTGGGAACTATTGATTAGATTTTGGTGATGATCTGGATCAAGATCCGGATCCAGGAATATTTTGAATATTATTTTATATATTAATATGGTGCTTTTCATGTACTGCTCCTTTAAGACGTGTCCACTGAGTTACATGTGTGACCACGCCATAGGGCCACGCTTCACCGGAAGTTGACAAGAAGATAACCCATAAGCCATTGTGCCTCAAATATGAATAAAACAAACTGTTGTTGCTAATGTTAATAACAAGCTAAATTTATGTTGGTTATTGTTTATAGCAACTGATTGTTGTAAAAATATATTTGTATTATTTTATTTAAGAAATATAAATTATCCACCATAGTATCAGTACGTGTCTATGGTTACCGTGGTAATGCACGGAGGAGGGAGCCAGCGGTTACAGGGTGTTTTAAATGGAGAAATTTTGTAAAGGGCAGTTAACTGATATTCCCTGAGAACAGAGCAGGGAGTAGGGAATACAGCTGAAGTACACTGTGGATCGGAACGTAGCTTATAAAATGACTTGGGACGAAAACCAATGTGATATGACGTGCATGTGTTGATATGATGTGCATGTGTTGGCATCTGTTTGACTTGTTTTGGCACTCTGAAATGCTGTTTTGATATTTTAGACTCTTTTGGCTATTTTTGGTAAATTTTTCAACTGATTTCTGTGTGGTCTAATATAATACAGTAGACCTACTTTATAGTCTAGTTTACAACCATTGACATATGCAATATAATAACTTCAGGATGACCCCAGCAACTTCGACTGACAACAACAAACTACAAGAAGCATATACAGACAGTAAAGTAATTGCTGACCTAAAGGAAGATATCCGTCTTCTCCACTGTGAACTGTGGTGTTCCGAGCACAGATCAGCTCCGCGCTCAAGTCACTCAGTGTTTTCCCTTTTTTCCTCTGTATTCTAGTTCTATTATTATTTGTCTCTTCGGTGCTTTTACTGTGACAGCGCCGCGGCCGGACTTCCGGCTGTCAAGTCCAGCCGGCTCTGTCACAGCTGACTATGATTTGCTGATTACGTTTTCTCTTCACCTGTTGACTCTTAGCTTTTGTGTTTTGTATTTAACCCCTTGCACTCTGGTCAATTTCCCTAAAAACGCCTAAAAATAACATACCCAAAGTAAATCAAAAGCTGTTCTTCAACCCTTTGCAGCATCTTCATGGGGTTGGTCTCATTTAAAAGAAAACACGTTGAATTTTTTGGCAAAACAGTCATAATCTCTCTAAGTGCTCCTGCCACTGAGTAACAAGAACATAAAGTTTGCCTGGGTGTTTTTTTTAGATACAAATGCTTGCAAATAACACACAGCTGTCAGATACTGGCTGGAAAATGCAACAGAAATGTAGAACCAAGTGTTATCAAGCTGAGGTCAAAATTTTGTAACAATACCACAAAAAATGAATATATTACACAGCTTTTTTTCTCAGGTTGTTCCCAGGCGTTTTTGAACTGTGCCAAATTGTGCCAAATGGCACAGTTTGGAAAAACGTCTATAACTTTTGAATGATTCAACATAGAAGCTTGATCTTGGGCTCTAATGAAAGGTGACACTCAGGGCTGTGTGTGTGTGTGTGTGGGGGGGGTTGTTTATTCATTCATGAATGAATGAATGAACAAACAAGCCCCCCACACACAAAGAAGCATGCCACGTAAAAAATGTGTGGCGTTTTTTTTACAAGAAAAAATAACCTACAGTGCAATAAAAATTATACTAAAATATCTGCAATGTAGAGAATAACAACTCCCCCCCCCCCTCGCTACAGAGGAGCTCGGCGCACAAAAAAACGGTCCGTCAACGGTCCGTCATGTGGCGATGACGCACCGTTGTAATTACCGATCGGTCAAAAGTCATTTTTATTACTATTTTCAGTGATAAAGAATAATTTAGCTTATAACACTTACCTGTCCACAACAGCAGTGTCGTTGGCGAACATCTGTTCCTCATTGTCAGACGAACATGACGCTGGTCCGCTTGTTACGACTCGTGGTTCTGGTCACGCGACCCGGTCAAACCATGATTCCATGATTGTGGTTTTGGCGAACAATTTTTCAAAACAAATAAGAACAATAGTAACTAGAAAAGCACTTGGAGAGCGCAGACCTCCGCCAAGCGGCACAGTTCCCCCCATACAGTGTTTGTGTGTACGTTTTCAGATTCCCTGAGCATGAAAAGATATGACTAGCAATTGGATTCACAATGATTATTTGTTTATTTGACATGGACAGTGCAATAAACAGACAATTAATGAATGACAATCAATGTGATAGTGATAGGATTAGTGGTTCAGTAGTGTAAAACGGGGCTATAAGGGACGGTGGGTTAATAAGGGACACTTTTCTGGGAAATGTTTTAAATGTAATTCTGCTTTTTTTATTTTGAGCAGGACGCTGAGTTGTGTTGTTATTGTCAAATATCCATGAATCCTTCATCAAATCTAGGCGGAAGCAAAATTAAAAAAGCAGAATTACATTTAGAAAAGTGTCCCATATTACCCCGCCGTCCCTTATAGCCCCGTTTTACGGTAGTAAAAGCATTGCCTCCTTGGCGGAGGTAATAAACTGAAGTGTTGGTGTGTCCATCTCCTCCACTGACGGATGCAGATTGGTTAGACAGGTTGCCGTGGGGTTTATATTATATTGGGGTTGCGCTCCGCGGCAAAACAGAATTTAGAGTCTTCCCCGGCAGAGAGGTCGTTTTTACGCAGCGCCTATAGCTGGGCGGGGAATTTGTGGCAAATAATCGGGCGGCGGACAGGTGGCCGTGTCAGGTTTTGCAGCGTGGTGCAAAAACAGGCACGCTGGCGGGCCCAGGCCAGCAGTGTTTTCCGCGTGCTTTTGTGCCTAAAACGTTGAAGAACGCGGAGTTTGTGTTGGTCAGACACGACGACCAGCGCAATGTGCGCAGCGCCTATGGCTGGCACAGGCACGCTGGCAGGCCCAGGCCACCAGTGTTTTCCGCATGCTTTTGTGGCTAAAACGTTGAAGAAGGCGGAGTTTGTGTTGGTCAGACACGACGCCCAGCGCCCTCCATTGCGCCTGCGCACATGTTGAAAATGGCCGTATGTCACAGTGCGGAAAAATGCTTTAAAAAATTCCTGTATGCAGACGGTGATGCGGATCATCCCCAAAATTTAATCAGTTCTTCCTTGTACCATTTCCAACAACGCCTGAACGTTTCATTGAAATCCGTCCAAAAGTTTTTGAGTTATCTTGCTAACCAACAGACAAACAGACAGACAGACAAACAGACAAACACACAGACAAACACACAGACAAACCCCGGCAAAAACATTAGTCGAATGAGAGGTCAATCAAATCTAAACCAATCAAAACATTCTTTTGGCTTTCTGTTCGCGGCTGTCTGTACTGGAAGAACGGAAATGCAGCTTTTTTTTTTTTCAGTGCGCACTGAAACGCACAGTGCGCACTGAGATGCACTAGGACGCACTAGGACGCAGAGACGTGACCGCCCGCGGTATCCCGGAGTGCAAGAGGTTAAGGGAGCAGCTGAGGCTCACTCCTCGCTGTGACCTCATTGTTCCAGATTGGGATCCCTATCCCCAGTTCCAGTCTTTGTACAGTGTTAGGTTTTGCCCTCGTTTTCTGTACGTAAGGGTTGAGTATCTCTTTATTTCTCTCTTTAGTTCACCCTCCAGGGTCGCATGTATAGTTATTTGTATCTTGCCCCACGTGGCTTGTTATTTTGTCACTTTACTTTAATAAATATACACTAACTCACTGTCGGCATCTGGCACCTCATTAATGCCCTGAAAGGGATAAACATGACAGTAGGTCGCAGTGAAGTGAGGTGCCAGTCGCAGTGAGTTTGTTTTTGGCTCGGAAATTTTTTTCTTTTCGGATGCCAGCGTTTCTTTGGATGTAATGGCGTCGCTCAGCAGGCAGTACCCAATGAGCCTAGGTTTTCAATTATGCCAGGCTCTTATGGAAATAGATGACCTCCTGGCCATAGCTCGTAAATATTCTACACCAAAAGATGCTTTATGGTACCTGGACCTCGCAGAGGCGGCTGTGAAGCGTCATCTTCTCCTTGCTGAGCATGCTGAAGGCAGAGAGAGGATCTCTGAGTTATCGGTGCTTCAGCAACAGAACTGTGAGCTGGCGAAGAAGTCTCTCAGGAAGCCTAACCTGGAGCTGACGGCGAAGCACTCCCGTCCTCCGGTTCGCCATGAGGTTCCCGCGACGGCTCCACCTCCGGTGTCTCCATCGTCAAGAAGCTGTTTTCCAGCACACCGTAGGAGGAGGGCAGCCGAGGCTCCCAGTGAAGAGGAACAGTGGGCAGCTGAAATCATCAGAGGCTATGTGGCTGAAGCTCTCTCTTCCTGCAACCCCGGTAAAGTTTTTAAGAGCGTGGTGGCAGCCGTTAGACTGGTGGAGGCTAATCCTGGGCTGAGTAATTATCCAGAGTATGCCGAGCTGCTGGCTTCAGTTTCAGCGCAGCAGCAGCGCTCTCCTAATTTAAATTTAGCCTCGCCTCCAGCTAGAAGATGTCGCCGCCCTGGTCATAATCCATCTCCTCCCCGGAACACGATCGTTCCGAAGGGGAGGGAATTTCTTGACTGGGTTAATCCTCCCCGGGGCTCCCGTCTGGATCCTGCTACGGGCCGCCAGAGGACCTGTCCTGTCTCCCAGCCAGCTGTTTCTCCCTCGCCTCGGCAGAGAGTGCAGACAGCAGCCTCAGCCTCCGGGTCATTTTTTTCTGCTGTTTCGCCAGCTCCCCTACCCCGGACTGCCTTGGCTGCTCCTCCCTCCTCCTCGGCGTTTTCTTCAGCTGTTGCGAGACCCGTGGTTCCTTGTCCGGCTCCGCCCGCCACCGATCCTTTTGGGGCAGCTCCTCCTTGTCTTCCCAAAGGGTACGCTATCACCATTCCTACGGGAGAGGGAAGAACTGAGCCTGCTGCAGCAGGAACCACCGAACCCCAGGAAAACAGGCAAGTGTTTTTTCATTCTTTTCCACAATATGATGAATCATCTTGTCTGATTCCTGAGGAGGGGTGGGAGCTCAGGTTATGCAGTCCACTGAGCCCCCACCACCTGCTGCAGCCATTAAAACTGATCTCGCTACCTCTGTGTCTCCTCCTTTACCCCCTGAGCGTCTGCCAGTGCCTGGATTAAACCGCCGGACGAGGGAGGAGCCTGCGGCCCTGGTGAGCCAGGTCCCAGCCCCGCAGCCATGCCATGGACGGAGGAGGAGGGCTGCCAGCCAATTGGAGCCTGCGCGGACAGTGAAGCGTCCCCGGGTCTCCATTGAACAAAAGTCAGCCTCAGCGAGTGACGGACTTCCTGCCACCGCACCAACGGAGCCATCGGTGTGGATTACTGTGCCAGGGGGCTTCAGGACTGTCAAGACCATCATGCTGGCTGCAGTGGCCCCTGCAACTGAGTGGGAACCTGCTATCGACCCCCTGATGACCAAGCCCGTGTCTACTTCGTAGCCTGGATCGCCGGAGTCCTGGATGGCGGCTCAGCTTGAGATCAGGCAAGTGCTCTATTTTGTCTTTCTCTTTTCTATATTGGAGCAATCTTGCCTGTCTCTTGGGGAGGAGAGCTGGGTGCAGCCGCCCGCTGCATTCGAGCTCGCCTCGCCGGGCTCTGCCGCTGCCGGTGACCCTGACCCCTTGTGTTTCTCTACTGTGCTCGAGTCCTCTTCCAGGGTCACCGGAAACATTCCAGCTTCGTCGGACATCCCCAAGGGTCCGGGTTCGTCTCTGGAGGTTGTTCAGGGCGTTGCTGCTTCCCTGCTCGAGGCCGTCGTTTGGGTCCCTCCTTGGGTTGGGTCCACCGTGGTTGCAGTGCTGGCTCAATTGGAGTCCACTGTGGGTGCAGTGCTGGCTCAATCTGAGTCCACCGGGGGTGCAGTGTTGGCTCAATCAGATGTCCACCGTGGGTGCAGCGCTGGCTCACTCAGAGTCTACCACGGGGGCTTTAGGGCTCTTGTCAGAGGCCGTGGTGGGAGCTGCTGATCCCCCACTGCCCAACACCATTGTGGTCCCTCCCTCCTTCCCCGTCTCTCCTCCACCAGACGCGGTTGGGATCCCCTCCATCCAGTCCGGCTTCTTGCCATTGAGCCTCCCGGTGGGAAAGCCGCCTCCAGGTTCGCCCCTCCGGTCCTGATGGCTTTAAGATGCTGGCCGACCACCCGAGAGACTTTATTATTGGAGCTGGGACTTCGGTCGGCCGCCTGAACATCTTCTCTTTATTTGGAGGCTGGATACCGGTAGGCCACCAGAACTATTTTTTGCTTTATCTGCCGGTTTTCCCCATGGGAGTGCATTCGTGGGTTTTGCTCATATATTGTTAAAAAGATTTTCCTTGCATTAATGTCTGAGTGAAAGGGTACATATGTTTTTGTTGTTGCCGTGCTGCAGTGTACCTGTGGGGTTTTTTTCTTGTGTATCCTCAGACTGTGATTTATTTGTACGTGGACATTTCTGTATGAAGGTCTCACTTTGTATTTGTGGTCGGTTTTTCGCCACTTTTTATTTTGAACTTGTAATGTTAATATTGGCCACACTATTTTTGTTTCAGAGTCATGGATGTTTTTCATTTGATCTTTGAGGATTTCTATATGCTTGTAAGTTGCGGTTAGGCATTTTTTGTGCATTTTCCTTCTAGTTTCTCTCCCTCCTAGCCTGGATTCCCCTTCCACCCACCCAAGGTTGGTTTTCTGGTAGGGGTGGGGGGTTCTTTTTCTCTCTCTTGGATGTCACGGCGGGACGCCTGGAATGTGTCCCTTAAATGGGGGCACTGTGGTGTTCTGAGCGCAGATCGGCTCCGCGTTCAAGTCACTCAGTGTTTTTCCTTTTTTCCTCTGTATTCTAGTTTTATTATTATTTGTCCCTTCGGTGCTTTTACTGTGACAGTGCCGCGGCAAGACTTAAGTTAAGATAAGATAAGATAAGATAAGCCTTTATTAGTCCCACAATGGGGAAATTCCAGGAATGCAACAGCACAGGGATAGCAATACTCAGAGCAACAATCAGAAGGCAAGAAAAAAAAAAAAGCAAGAGCAGCTAATAAACATATGTACATATTACTATAAATATATACAGTATATATACACAGACACACAGTGCAGAGCATTGTAGCTGGATGGAATAAATATATGAGTATATAAACACACAGTGTGGAGCATTGTAGCTAGATGGAATAAATATGTAGATATATAAACACCCACAGTACGGAGCATTGCAGCTAGGTGGAATAAATATGTAAATATATAAACACACACAGTGCGGAGCATTGTAGCTAGATGGAATAATATGTAGATATATAAACACACAGTGCAGAGCATTGTAGCTAGATGGAATAAATATGTAAATATATAAACACACACAGTGCAGAGCGTTGTTGCTAGATGGGATGAAACAGCACAACCGTCTACTTAGTTATCCTACATGGTATGATTATGTGCCCATACATATTCTCACCCTCCATAGCGACCGGTATTTTCCTAGTTGTATGCCGGAGGGGACCATTGTGTAAGTCTATTGCATCTTTTGCATTCAAAACTATTAGGTTGTTACGTCTTTTTGCTATCTCTCCGAGCAGCCCTGCTTAGGTTGTACAGTCTGACAGCCGTTGGTAGGAAGGACCTGCGAAACCTCTCGGTTGTGCACCTGGGATGATGTAGTCTGCTGCTAAATGAGCTCCTCAGTGCATTCAGTATGTCCTGCATAGGGTGGAACTCGGACTCCAGCAGAGATGACAGTTTAGCCACTGTCCTTCTCTCTCCTATCTCCTCCACCGGGTCAATGCGCTGCCCCAGGACAGAGCTAGCTTTCTTGATCAGTTTGTTCAGTCTCTTCCTATCGGCTGCGGTAATGCCACTGCCCCAGCAGACCACTCCAGAAGTGATGGCTGATGCCACCACCGTGTCATAGAATGTCTTCAGCAGCGCCCCTTGTACACCAAAAGACCTGAGTCTCCTCAGTAGGAACAGCCTGCGCTGTCCCTTCTTGTAGAGTGCATCAGTATTGTGTGACCAGTCTAGTTTATTGTTCAGATGAACACCCAGGTACTTGTAGGATGTCACCATCTCGATGTCTGTTCCCTGTATATTTACTGGTGCTGTGAGGGGTTGTCCTTGCCTGCGGCAGTCCACCACCAGCTCCTTAGTTTTCCTCGCGTTGATCTGGAGGCAGTTCCGATGGCACCAGTCCACGAAGTCCTGGATAAGCCCTCTGTACTCAGCTTCATCGCCATTGGAGATGAGGCCAACGATCGCAGAGTCATCAGAGAACTTCTGTAGATAGCAGTGTGTTGTGTTGTGTGAGAAGTCCGCAGTATAAAGAGTGAACAGGAAGGGAGCCAACACCGTTCCCTGGGGGGCCCCCGTGCTACCGATGATCGTGTCGGACACACAGTCCCGGGTTCTCACAAACTGAGGCTGGTTCATGAGGTAGTCCAGGATCCATGATGACAGGTGCTGGTCCACCCCTGCGCGCAGCAGCTTGTCCTTCAGGATCATTGGTTGGATGGTGTTGAAAGCACTGGAGAAGTCAAAGAACATGATCCTCACCGCATTCCCGGGCTTCTCCAGGTGGGACAGGGAACGGTGAAGGAGGAAGATCACCACATCCTCCACCCCAGTGCCATGCTGGTAGGCGAACTGGAGTGGATCCATCGCTGGTCCCACCAGGGGGCGGAGGCTGTCAAGTCCAGCCGGCTCTGTCACAGCTGACTATGATTTGCTGATTACATTTTCTCTTCACCTGTTGGCCCTTAGCTTTTGTGTTTTGTATTTAAGGGAGCAGCTGAGGCTCACTCCTCGCTGTGACCTCGTTGTTCCAGACTGGGATCCCTATCCTGAGTTCCAGAATTTGTATAGTATTAGGTTTCGCCCTTGCTCTCTGTATGTAAGTGTTGAGTATCTCTTTATTTCTCTCTTTAGTTCACCCTCCAGGGTCGCATGTATAATTATTTGTATCTTGCCCCACGTGGCTTGTTATTTTGTCACTTTACTTTAATAAATATACACTAACTCACTGTCGGCATCTGGCACCTCATTAATGCCCTGAAAGGGGTAAACATGACATGAACTTGAGGATAAAAACGCACTCCTCTCTAGCTTTGCCACACACCTTCCCCTCCTGACGAGCACCTTAGCGGCACAACAAGCAAAGAAACCGGTCTCCAACACCAACGACATCATTCTCTGGAACCCCGCCACTTGTCCCCGGCATCCCTCCTACTCCACGCCGAACCAGAACTCAGAACTCAGAACTCAGAAAGGATTTATTGCCAAGTACATTAACAGTAAACAACTGATAACATACGAGGGATTTGACTTGACACTGAAAACAACATGCATTTCCGGTGACGCGGTAGCGTCGATAACGCGCCTGTCAGCAAACTAGGAACAGGAAGCATAGGGAAGAAAAGGATAAACACAATAGGAGAGAGCAAAAAAGCATTGATTGTCAGAATACCGGTCATAGATGATCAATATTATGATTACAAGAAAAAAAGCCCTCAATGCACAATTAGCAGACAATAGAATGTATACAAGGACACAAAGAGAGCAGTGAATGAATGATCTTCTCATCAGTTTTTGAGTCAGTGTGAGTGTAGTGTTGAGTGAAGGTGTTTATATCAGTTAAGAACAACAAAGTCTCTTCAGCAGGAGATGTTATGTCTAGCGTCTGGCGCTTTGTCCTTGTGCCAGGCAGCTGGCTGTCCATAAGAGTCAATGCAGCTCAAATGTTTTGAAAACAAAAAACTGCAGATAATCTGGAGGACTTGATTGTAAGGGGCAGGTCAGATAAGTCGAATAGTACTGTTCCCAGAGAAAAAAACTTTATATTCTCTTACAGATTCAGTACTTTAATCCTTCAGTACTGGACGTTGAATTCTTCATGGACGGCTCTCAGCGTGATCATGATGTAATCCATTTTCCTAGACAGTTCTCCATTAGCCGCTGCCAGAGTCCTGCCCAATTGTTCAATTTGATGGTTAAGCCTTGCCTGGTCAGCATTTTGATAGGCTCCCTCCATCTTCATCAATTTACGGTACACCAGAACAATCCCAGATCCAATCAGAAAGATTCCGATGACCATTGCTACGAAGATGTATAAATCTTCAACATCTTCGATAGAGAGATCACACAGGCACAAGAGTTTCCAATTACTTGTGTCCTTCAAATAGCCCGCAGCCGCTGTTCCTGCGGGGCAAACTACCTCCCCCGGGGCACTTTTCCTCGTTGAAAAAATAGTGTCAATTGCGTTCAAAGCCCAGCTTATTAAATCCATAATTTCGTTCGATAATCAGCAGTAGAGGCACGCAGACAGACGATAGCAAGCTGGGATCCAGTCAGTTAGGGGAGGAAAGAGATAAAGAGTCAGAGCTGGAGAGAAGGAAAAAAGCGTCTGCTCTCTTTGGAAGGCGGAAGTGAAGTCATGAGTCATGAGCCATGAGTCAACATGGGCCCAGGTAGTGGTCCGTGACCGAAGGACTCTACATTCTTGTCACTTTCTACTAGTCTTTGAATTCACCATGTTGATTATTCGATGCCCAAAGACAAGCACTATTATAGTAGGTGTCTCTGTGATGGTGCTGTAGCTAAATGTAAAGAAATAATTTTCCTCACACTCACTTATGCCATGCAATACTAAAACAGAGCTCGATGAATACTTTGATTCGCCGATACTAGATCATATCGTTGATCATATCATAGATGTGCTACAGTCAGTGTTAGACTCAGCGGCCCCTCTAAAAGGGAAAAAATCTAATTTTAGATCATTAACCCCGTGGTACAATGCAACAACCCGCAGTTTAAAACAGGAAACTCGGAAATTAGAAGAAAATGGCACTCGTCCAAATCAGACGAATTTTACTTAAATAAATTATTAATCTACAAAAAATCTTTAAAGAATGCTAGTGTCACGAACCGAGCCCGTGTTTCCTGTAGGCTCGATTCTGACTGTTCTTGGTGGCTCAGGCATTGGGTTTATTATGTTTTGTATCTTTTGATTTCTCGTTGTTTTCATGTCTGTATACTGTTTCTTTTCCATGCCTGTAGCCGCCGCTCTGGCTGGCGGTTGTTGGGCAGCTGTTTGACCCATTTCCTGGTGGGCGCTGTCTAACATTCGCCGGTCCGACCACGCCCCCTCTCTCTCTGACAGTCAGCTGTTCGCCCCGGTAATTATCTGTCCCGCGCCTCGCCCAGGTGTTTCCCATTTGTCACGCCAGCAGTGTTTGTACTTAGGCAGCTCTTTGCCAGTCATATACCACTGGACCATTGTACTCATTCACACGGTTGTTTTTCGCCGTGTGACAGTCACGTCAATGAAGGACTGTTTGTGTTTGGGCTCGCTGGCAGACTTTGGATGACTCGGACTGTTCCTGTACGGTGAGTAAGAGCTGTTAGCGTTTCTGTTTGCAGTTGTGCTGCTACGCTTGTCTGTAGCATTTCCGCTTGCGGCACAACTGCTATGCTTAGGTACCGTTGCCCAGCTTCTTCTCCCGTGCCAGCCGAGCGTCCTGGAGGACTCTAAGTTTTACCCGAGCTGTCTATGTTATTTTGGTCTGTCTATTTTTGTATCAATAAATGTGTGTTTGATGTGACCTGCGAGTAAGTCCATTCTTCCTTCTCCTCCTCCATGTGCTGTGGAGAAGCGCACGGGGAAGTTCATGACAAAATGGTCCAGCCAGCCCGGACTTAGCAGAGTCACCCACACATTCGCCTTTTTTCCTTTTGAACTGTTTTTCTTTTTTCTATCCATCTGTGTTTGGAGCGCATTATGTCCCTGGCTCGTCAACCTCATCCAAGGAAAGGAGAGTTGGCAGCGGGGTCTCCAAGCCTGGAGGAGGAGTGGGCAGTGGATTTCATCTGGAGTTATGTGGATGAGTTTCTTGCTGCCCAGTTTATGACAGCTAGAACATCTTACTACTCATCATTATTTAAAGATAACATATATAATCCCAAATTTCTTTTCAATAAAGTGGCCAGACTGAGTAGGAGACAAGATTCAGTTAAACCCAGAATCCCCCCTGAGCTTAATAATGTTGACTTTATGGACTTTTTTACCAATAAAATTTCAGCTATTAGAGACCAAATTCATAGTAATCTTCCGACAGACATTGCGTACTACAAACCCAATACAACTACTTTAAATAACTTTAGTTTAGACAATTTTACACCAGTCAATCTCTCAACTCTGATAAAATTAATCTCCTCGTCCAAACCACCAACATGTTTAGATCCTATTCCCACTAAACTGCTCAAACAAATCTTGCCATTCATTAGTAATCCCCTTCTTCAAATTATTAACTTATCACTAACCACAAGCTATGTACTTCAAGCCTTCAAGATTGCTGTAATTAAGCCTATACTTAAAAAAAACAACAACAGTGGATCCTCTTGTTTTAGTTAACTATAGGCCAATCTGTAATCTCCTTTTTTTCTCAAAAATCCTAGAGTTGTTGCTATTCAGCTGTGTGATTATTTACAAAGTAATAATTTATTTGAAGAGTTCCAATCCGGTTTTAGAGTTCATCATAGTACTGAAACTACTCTAGTGAAAGTCACTCATGATTTGCTGATAGCATCTGATAATGGACTTGTTTCCATACTTGTGCTCTTAGATCTCAGTGCAGCTTTTGACCCTACTGACCATTCTGTAGGGCTTAAAGGATCACCTTTGCAGTGGTTTAAATCATATTTGTCAGATAGACCAGTTTGTTCATGTTCATAATGAGCCATCTCTACTCACAGAACTCAGTCAAGGAGTCCCACAGGGTGTGTTAGGACCAATACTCTTCATTATATATATGCTCCCCTTAGGTGATATTATCAAAAAACACACCATAAATTTACACTGTTATGTGGATGATACACAGTCATACCTGTCAGTGAAACCAGAAGACAGAAACCAATTGACAAAGTTACATGCATGTCTTAAAGATATTAGAACCTAGATGAACCACAACTTTTTACTACTTAACTCAGACAAAACTACAGTTATTGTAATTGGTCGGAAAAACGTCAGAGACTCTGTCTCTGATCAGATATGTAGGTTAGATGGTTTTACCCTAGCTCCTAGCACCACTGTCAGGAATCTTGGAGTCATCTTTGATCAGGATTTGTCCTTTAATTCACACATCAAACAAATCTGTAAAAGTGCTTACTTCCACTTCTGTAATTTCCCAGTTTTGGATCAGTAGAGCTGTAGTTGCCTTTCTGGCTGCTGAAGAGGATGTCCACACACTGGTTGCAAGCGGTGTTGTTATCGGGGAAACGTATGTACAGGTGTCCCCCTTATCTGTCCCATCAACGCGTATCACCGTGTCAGGTGTTCCACCTTTCATCACTGACGAGCAGTTGGTGATGGAGCTCCGCAGATTTGGGAAGTTTGCGGGCCCGTTTAGAACTCTGACTTTGGGATGCAAGGAGACCAAGTTAAACCATGTGAAATCACTCAGGCGACAGGTGTTCATGTTTTTGAACTCGCCAACTGCGACTCTGGAAGTGTCCTTCCGGGTCAAACACGGGGACGGCTCCTATATGGTGTATGCGAGCTCAGGACAGATGAAGTGTTTTGAATGTGGAGACGTGGGCCATAAACGGTTCGCTTGTCCGCACAGGCAGCGGGCGGGGAGCTCTGATGGAGCTGCGGCTGGTGCCGGCGGTGCGCCCTCCGCTCACGCTGCTGCTGCGGATGGCGTGGCGGGGCCTTCCGCCGCAGCTGAGGCTGCCGGCGCGGCCTCTGCTCCCGCCGCTACTACGGATGACGTTGCGGGGCCTTCCGCCGGTCCTGCTCCGGAGCCTGCCGCTGTGTCTGTGGACAGCCCAGCTTTGGCGCCCGCAGCCCAGCTTACGGCCGGGAGCGTCACTGGTGATGGCGCCCAAACTGTCACTGATGGTGCGTCAGAATCTCGCTGTGTGACATCAGCGGCTGTGCTTCCGGAGGCTGATACCATTTCAGAGCAGGAGACGGAGCAGCGACAGTCAGCTGCTGTGGGTGGCGTCCAGGAAAATGTGGCCCATGATGAATCCACTGGCCCAGATGAACCAAACAGTCAGCTGCGTTGTGCTGATGAGGAAATGGAATCTGATCCCGACACTGTGTCTAATACTGAGTCTATTGAGGCAAAATGCAGTACAAACACGAGTTTGTATTCACTGGAAGAAATAAATGCTTTTCTGGATGAAATCTATAACAAGGCCATTAAAGTCACTGACTACTTCAGTGACACTGATAAATTCATTAAGTCTGTTAATGTGCTAAGAAGGCAGGCTGGTCTTGACCTCCTGGATGAAAGGAAACGTTTTCGCCTCAAGAAACACCTCACAGCCCTGCGTAAAGCAGCAGGGGGAACAGGGGTCAAGCGCCCCCGACAGGAGGAATAAATGGCGGTCGTTCCTCTGCCTGTTTTACACATTTTTGGGATATTGTTCGATCAGACTTTTATATGACGTTTCTAATTGACTGTAATTGACTGTCACGGAACTGGATCTTTAACGGTCTCCTGCCGGCGCGCAGCAAGGACTTGGCCTGGCTTGAAAACAGGAGGCCTGTGGCTCTTCTTTGCACCGACTACAAGGTCACGGTTTACTCGCCTGCAGGGCATGGATGCCCCAACGTTTTCTTTCTACAATCTGGACGAGCCTGCTGCAAAGATGACTTGCTTGAAAATCCCGTATGGTCTAAGGACTACAATCCATCTGAGATGTGGAAAATGTCTCTGGGACGTACAATGGAACTGGCTGCGGGCGCACAGCGCTATCTCTACAACAACTGGAGGCCTGTGGCTCGTCTTTGCACGGACTACAAGGAAGACTCGGACCGCTGCCACTGGCAATGTGGACTGGGTGGACTGCAAGGAATACTTTGTGTTGTGTGGGGGAGGGGGATGACTTATGTTTGCACTTTTCCAATGTGAGACACTTGGTGGAATGATATTGGTGCTCTTACATTTTCTTGAATTGTGCAATAAAGGCATTTTTTAAAACTCTCTCTCTCTCTCTCTCTCACACACACACACAGAATATTGCTAAAATCAGGAACATCCTGTCCCAAACTGATGCAGAGAAACTAGTCTATGCCATTGTCACTTCTAGATTACTTACTTACTTAGCCCCAAAGCCAGGCGGCTGTAGGGGCACCATGATGACTTTTTGACAAGTTCCCTCCATCTTTTACGGTCCTCTGCTAACCTCAGTATGGTGGTGAGAGGTAGGTTTGTCCATTCCTTGATGCTATCATCCCACCTTTTCTTCTGTCTTCCGTGTCTCCTTCCCCCAGATATGGTGCCTTGCATGATGGTTTTCACAGTTCCAGTGGAACATGTCACACGGCCATACCAGTTTATTTTCCTGCTTTTCACAATGGAGAGGAGGTCCTCATATGGTCCAGTGGCTGCTCTGATGCGATTCCGCTCTGCTTCATTTGTAATATGGTCTTTGTAAATGATGCACATGATTTTCCAGTAGCATCTCAGCTCAAAGGTTTGGATCCTCTTTTGTAGGTTCACTGTAAGGGTCCATGATTCACATGCATAGACGAAGGTTGAGATGACCAATGAATGCAGCAGGCATAGTTTGTGCTTGCTGGTGATGTTCCTGTCCTTCCAGATTTTCTTCGACCTGGTTAGTGCTGCCATGTCCTGTGCTATTCTTGCAAGAACTTTCTTCGACCCTTCATCTGTTACAATGGCTCTGAGATAGTTGAAGCTGGTGACTGCTTCAAGTTTTTGAGCTCTTACTTTGATTTCGCTCTTGAAGCCATCTTGGTTGTTGGTCATGATTTTTGTATTTTCAGCACTAATATCCATTCCATGAGCTGTCGATGCTGTATCCAGCTGTTCCACTAGGTTTTCAAGTTCTTCTTCTGTTCCTGCTAATCCATCGATGTCATCGGCAAAGTGTAAATTGGTGAATGTTCTTCCTCCAATACTGATTGAGCCTTGGTGATTCTCCAGAGCATCGCTCATGATCTTCTCCAGGAAAATGTTGAAGAGGGTTGGAGATAGTAAACAACTCTGCCTGGCTCCAACAATAGTTCTGAAAAAGTCTCCAGTGCTGCCATTGTAGAGTACTGCACTGGTGGCTTTGTCATACAGGTTCTTGATGATGTTTCTGAGATTAACAATGATACTGTTTTTTGTACATGGTGGTTCACAATGCCTGGTACCAAACACTGTCAAAAACCTTTTTAAAGTCAACAAAGACATGGTACAGGTACAAAAACTCTCTAAAAATTCTCCAATTAATTCAAAATGCTGCAGCTATGGTATTCACGGGCACTAAAAAGAAGGATCATATTTCTCCCATATTAACCTCCTTTCACTGGTTCCCTGTTGAATCCAGAATCAAATTTAAAGTTCTTCATTTAACATAGCACTGGTCAACACCAAATTTATTGTCTAAGTTTTTTTTAGCTGATTTAAAACAATTTTGATGTGCTGAATCAAAAAATCACATTGGTTTTGCTCAGTCAGATCAACTTTTTGAATTATGGCCACATGTTGTTTTATACATTTTTGTTTACATGTACGGGTATTTTCACTTTATATGATGCAAAATTCTTTTTTATGGCTTGAAATTCTCAGAATTTTGAACAATGATGACGTAACATTCAAGTTACATGTACTTACCTTTATATAAAGGTAAGTACATGCACATTACTAAGTAAGTACTAAGTAAGTACAGGTTTTTACTTAGCACCTGATTGAGAGAAACGGATGTCATTTTCAGATTCAGCGGTGCAAAATTGTCTTAAATCAGTTGAAAAAACAGACAACTTTCAAAAAAATTATTTTTGTAACCCTGTGTGTAAAATAATCAGTTATTTTAAAGAACTGATTGTACCCTATTATCCCTATTATCCTACCCTGTTATCCTAACAGATTATTATGCTCTCAGCAAGCAGAACTCCTAGTAATCCCTAAGGTCCCTAAAAGTACCATGGAGGGTAGAGCTTTCAGTTATCTGGCCCATCTTCTATAGAACTAGTTACCAGCCTGGGTCCGTGAGGCAGACACCATCTCTGCCTTTAAGACAAAACTGGAAACTTTCCTATTTGACAAAGCTTTTGAATAGACTTCCTACATGTTATATGTTTGTAACTAGTAGTATAACGGTACTATGCATACTGTTCCACTGCTAGACGTGTGCGTAATGTAGTCTGCATCAATGGGGCCCGCTGCGCATGCGTTTGATTGTGTTTGATTGTATGTATGAACTATGGGACAGCTGGCTAGCTAGATGTGATATGTTTTAACTGGAAGTGTTTCACAAGTGTAGATTGGATTTTCCATGTCATAGTTTTGAATTTTATTATTAGTAGCTACTATGTCCACTTATATATAAAAAAACAAAAACTGCTATTTATGCTCACTGTGCACAGTGTTTGGGCATTACATCACCAGGTCCAGCTATGGATGTGTCTGCTTGCAGTGTTTCCTATGAGATTCTCTAGTTAGCTTAATAAGCCTGAAAAAAGCCCATAAAATTGCTGTAATCTTTGGTCAAACTAGCTTTGATAGAATTTGCACGTCATATCTGTCTGCCTGCATGTTGTTGTTGTGTTATGAATAGGATATCTCTTCTTTCTTCTTTTTCTTCCTTTCTTCCTTTCTCCCCTCACCCCCCCCAACCAGTCATGGCAGAAGACTGCCCCTCCCTGAGCCTGGTTCTGCCGGAGGTTTCTTCCTAAAAGGGAGTTTTTCCTTCTCACTGTCGCCTAGTGCTTGCTCATAGGGGATGATCTGATCGTTGGGACTTTTCTCTGCATTATTTATGATTTGTCCTTATGTATCTAGCACCTTGAGATGACTTTTGTTGGGACTAGGCGCTATACAAATAAAGTTGAATTGAATTGGTCTCCATCCACATAGTATGTGATGATTGACATTATTTCATCTGAAGACACCAAGAAAAAACAAGCAAAATGTGTGGTTTAAGATGGATGTAACTCCGGACAGCAGACAAGGGTGTCATTGCAGCCACATGACCCACACGGTATGTGAACACAGTAAACGTCAGCACTGGAAATTTTGCGATCTTATAGTATTTATTATTGTTGCTATTTTATTCATTTTATCTATTTCCTTTATTTATTTTATTATCTTGTGATTTTAAATTATAATCTATAGTTGCTTTTTTTAAATCAATTTTATGTGTTACTGTCCGGAAACCTACTGTGACATACTCCCTTTGAGATTTTATGACGATTTGCACTAAATGGTAAATGGTTATGTATGCATTTTTTTTATAATTAGATTCCTGATATGTTTTATTCTATATGTATGGTTGTACTTGTTCTTATCCTGTTGCAAACCGTGTTGTCCTTTTGGGACACAGAATAAAGTGAATCTGAATCACAATAGGCCTGTTCTATTATGCTCATTTACTACGCATCGCAGTGATATGATACCGCACTGTTGTATAATATTGCTTAATAATTATGAACCTTGTCAGTAAACTGTAAGGGTAAAGAGAGGTTTTTGCTGCTGTTTCTCTGTCTGTTAAAAATAATGGATTGCATTTATATAGCACCTTTCAAGATACCCAAAGCAAGTATTTTGCATGAGTCCATTATTCATTCACTCCACAGACAGACAATGGTAGTGGTAAGCCACTACTATAGCCACAGCTGCCTTGGGGCAGACTGATGGAAACGTGGCTGCCAATCTGCGCCAATGGCCTCTCCTACCACTACCAAACATTTATACACATTCATACCCAGTATCATCGACACTGGAGGCAAGGTGGATAATGTGTCTTGCCCAGGGACACAGCGACAAGATGGCTGGGGAGAGCGGGATTCGAACTGCCAGCCCTCTGGTTATTGGATGACCTGCTCTACCTCCTGAGCCATTGCCACCCAAACAGGATCACGCAAAAACTCATAGATGGATTTGGATGACATTTTCACCAGAGGTGGCTCTTGGCCAAAGATGAACTCATTCGATGTTGGAGGTGATCCGTGACTGCATACCTCCGCCAAGTTCCCATCTAGCAATGTACAGATGGATGGCGATATGGACGGACAAAGGGACGGAGGGGAGGACAAAGGGAGGAAGGGACAGAGCCTTGGCGGAGGTTTATGCTCTTTGAGTGCCCTCTAGTTATTTATTTAAATTTCTTTTATGCTCTTGTTGAGTGAGAAAAATCAGCAGCCGTATTTTGATGTTACAGCACAAGAATTACAATTTTCCTTTGGCTACCACAGAGGGCTGCCTTTCTTGCACACTCATTTGACAGCTTTCATTCAGCAAATGCTCAAATGCAGTTATATGACCACCCATTTTGGTGTATATGCGTACCTCTGTTTGTGTGTTTTTGCATGCAATCCTGATCCAAAAAGACCATTTGAGCTTTTTAGTAAACAAGAGAAAGGATAACATAAAGTGCTGATATTTGTGTGTGACATTGCTGCCGCTGCACATCACTGAATTCAACTTGTTGATTGTGAATACTGTAACCACACTGTAGCATTTGGAGATTTATTTACCATCTCTAGGTGTTCATGTGAAGTACCTTTCTAGCCTTGCATGGCCTTTAGTCACATCATCAAGCATAGTGCACTCAGGTATGTTATCAGACCTTCCTTGGAGCTCTTGTTGCTATGTGGGAAGCCATTCAAAAGCAGTGTTACTTGGTAACAGTTGATTGTGCAAGTTTGAGTCCAAGAAAAGCAGTGACAAAGGGAAAGCACGTAAATAAGAGGCTTGTTATTCATTATATGCAGCTCTACCTCAGCATTAGCTTTACTCTAGATGCATTTTGGGCAAAATTTGGTCTAAACCTTAATTTAGCCCAAAATACAATGTCTAGGTTATGGCTAGTGCTTGGGGGGGGGGGGGGGGAGATACTGTTGAAATTACTTCAAAGCAGAGCAATCATCAGTTTTCTTCTAGCAAAAGAATAAAATATAAGTCTCATGAGTGAATAGCAAAGACACATTATCTCTCAAAATAGTTTTTGGCATTTGGTGATGGTGGTGGGGGTCTGTCTTTCAAAAGTCAAATACACTTTTACAACCACTGGGACTCTTTAACAATGCTTTATGAAATGCATATTTTTAAACAGCTTTTTCAAGTTTGACATTTGGCATAGTGGTTGTTAAATAATATCTGGAACAATCTGAAACCAGTGCTAGTGGTATTGTACTGTACACTTAATAAGCACTATTTGAATTTAAGTATTTACCACGTTTCTTTGTGTTGTGCCTCTTTATTGATGTTCATACCTTGGGCTCTGGGTGTCTCCAGACACCCCCGGTCTCATCTGATCTTAGAAGCTAAGCAGTCTGACTTGGTTAGTACTTGAATGGGAGGTGCTGTGATGGACTGGTGATCTGTCCAGGATGTACTCTGCCTCTTGCACAATGATGCTGGGACAGGCTTCAACCCCCAACCCATGAAGAGGAATGACACTGGTGTAACAAAAGTTCGTTATAGATGTTTATATGATGGTCTTTTTAACAACTTGAAAAAGATGGCTTTTCATCTTTCACTTTTCAGCCAAATCTGGACATTTTTTAGATGGTTGGCAAAGCTGTCTTTTCAACATTTTTTTTTCAACCAGTTTGTACTGGGAGGGTATTATTTGAGCTAGATCCCGCAATACTTAGATTTTGCAATTGAATCCTGCTTAGATTCCAGACCAAATGTCAATTTTGGGTTCTTCAGTGCTCCTAGATGGAGAATAGGATATGTTTGGTGTTAAATCTAAAGAAGTTTTTTTATTTGTTTGTTTGTTTTTTAATCTCACATTTTATGTGGATTCAGCATGGATCCAAGGTGGATGTAGAGCTATGCAGAACACAGCAAATATTCAAGAGCCTTATTACTTGTGTTTGCAAATGAAATTAACACAGACTACGACAAAACTACATCCAACTTTTATTAATCAATCAACTGATTGATTAATAAAATTAGAGTTGATGACAACATTATCAATCAGAACACATGCTCAAAACTCAAGTCTTTCAGAAAAATGATTATGGACTGTTTATTGTTATGAACTCCTAAATAATCTATGTACTGGTGCAGCTCAAAAAACAGAATATTGTGATTTCTGTTTAATAATTCAGTATATTCTATATTCATCACACATTAATTGAGCTGTTTCAAGCCTCCTGTTTATAAATGTTGATGACTATGACTTACAGTAGCTGTTTGGTTTAAAGTATGAATCGTGACATGATTTTTTTTTCCAGATTCATCTCTGTGTTTGTGTGTTCTTTTTATGTCAACATAAAACATAAATGGTCACAAAAAGAAAAATTCTCTGAAAAATGCAAGGTTCCTCATGGTGATGGATGGTCTTGCCCCTGATGGGACAGCTGATCAGACACTGAGAGAAGCTTCGGTGAACTGTTGTTTCACTGTCGGGTCCTGTGATATAGACAATGCCTATGAAAAGTATTCACCCCCCTTGGATGTTTCAACCTTTTATTGCTTTCATAAATGAAATCATGGTCAATACTAGAAAAGCACTCAGAGCGCACATACCTCTGCCAAAGCTCCTTCCATCCCTCATGGATCACCTCCAAAACGTAATGGGTTTGTGTGTAGGCCTAGAGCCACTTCTGGTGAAAATTGCATCAACGTCTGTCCATTAGTTTTGGAGTAGTGCAAATTAATTTCAGCTGGTTGAGTCCTGACTGATTGCCTTTAAAAATGTCTGTGAATATCAGATTGTCACACCACAAAGAACTCATGATGGGTAGAAGCTGAGATCTCTCTAGACTTTTGCAACCTTATTGTTGCAGAACATAATGATGGCATTGGTTACAGGTGCATTTCTAAACTGCTGAATGTTCCAGTGAGCACTGTTGGAGCCATCATTTGGAAGTGGAAAGAACATCAGTTTACTATACACCGGCCACGACCAGGGGCTCCTCGCGAGATTTCTGACAGAGGAATTAAAAGAATTATCAGAAGAGTTATCCAAGAGCCAAAGACCCCTCGTGGAGAGCTCCAGAAAGAACTGGAGTTATCAGGTAATGCTGTTTCAAAGAAAACAATAACACACTCAACCGACATGGGCTCTATGCCCACTCACCTCACAAGACTCCATTGCTGAAGAAAAAGCATGGTGAAGCTTGCTTAAAGTTTGCTGCACAACATATGGACAAGCCAGTAAAATACTGGGAGAATATAGTCTGGTCAGATGAGACCAAAATTGAACGTTTTTGATGCCACAACACACAGCATGTTTGGAGAAATGGCACCGCACATCCCATCTTGGTGTGGGGGTGTTTTTCAGCATATGGTACAGGCAGACTTAATATAACTGAAGGAAAGTTGAATGGTCAAATGTACAGAGACACTCTTGATAAGAATCTGTTGCCATCTGCCAAGATGCTGAAGATGAAACAAGGGTGGACATTTCAGCAAGACAATGATCCCAAACACACAGCCAAGGAAACTCATTTGGCTCCCGAGGAAGAAAATAAAGCTGCTAGAATGGCCCAGTTAGTCACCTGACCAGAATCCAGTTGAAAATCTATGGAACAAACTGAAGATCAGAGTTCATAGAAGACACCCACGGAACCTTCAAGATTTGAAGACAGTTTGTGTGAAAGACTGGGCTAAAATCACTCCAGAGCAATGCCTGCTCCTCATTTCTCCATACAAGAGGCATCTGGAAGCTGTTATAACCAACAAAGGCTTTTCTACTAAATAGTAAATGAATTTCACCAAACATGTTCAAAACTTATTCCCTGTGTCATTCCACTTTATTAAATATAACTTGTTTTGTGAACACAGTTGCCTTGATTTCTTTGTATGTGTGGATTACTTGGGTTGTTACTGATATCTGGTGAAAATCTCAGGTCAATGGCTTCATCAGAAATATGTTTAATGAGAAAAATGTTGACGTGTTCAACACTTATTTTTCCTGCTGTGTGTGTGTGTGTGTGTATACATACATAAATATATATATATATATATATACAGTGGGGTAAAAAAGTATTTAGTCAGCCACCAATTGTGCAAGTTCTCCCACTTAAAAGATGAGAAAGGTCTCCAATTTTCATCATAGGTATACCTCAACTATGAGAGACAAAATGAGAAGAAAAAAATCCAAAAAATCACATTGTCTGATTTTTAAAGAATTTATTTGCAAATTATGGTGAAAAATAAGTATTTGGTCAATAACAAAAGTTCATCTCAATACTTTGTTATATACCCTTTGTTGGCAATGACAGAGGTCAAACGTTTTCTGTAAGTCTTCACAAGGTTTTCACACACTGTTGCTGGTATTTTGGCCCATTCCTCCATGCAAATCTCCTCTAGAGCAGTGATGTTTTGGGGCTGTCGCTGGGCAACACGGACTTTCAACTCCCTCCAAAGATTTTCTATGGGGTTGAGATCTGGAGACTGGCTAGGCCACTCCAGGACCTTGAAATGCTTCTTACGAAGCCACTCCTTCATTGCCCGGGCGGTGTGTTTGGGATCATTGTCATGCTGAAAGACCCAGCCATGTTTCATCTTCAATGCCCTTGCTGATGGAAGGAGGTTTTCACTCAAAAGCTCACGATACATGGCCCCATTCATTCTTTCCTTTACACGGATCAGTCGTCCTGGTCCCTTTGCAGAAGAACAGCCCCAAAGCATGATGTTTCCACCACCATCCTTCACAGTAGGTATGGTGTTCTTTGGATGCAACTCAGCATTCTTTCTCCTCCAAACACGACAAGTTGAGTTTTTACCAAAAAGTTCTATTTTGGTTTCATCTGACCATATGACATTCTCCCAATCCTCTTCTGGATAATCCAAATGCTCTCTAGCAAACTTCAGATGGGCCTGGACATGTACTGGCTTAAGCAGGGGGACACGTCTGGCACTGCAGGATTTGAGTCCCTGGCGGCGTAGTGTGTTACTGATGTAGCCTTTGTTACTTTGGTCCCAGCTCTCTGCAGGTCATTCACTAGGTCCCCCCGTGTGGTTCTGGGATTTTTGCTCACCGTTCTCGTGATCATTTTGACCCCACAGGGTGAGATCTTGCATGGAGCCCCAGATCGAGGGAGATTATCAGTGGTCTTGTATGTCTTCCATTTTCTAATAATTGCTCCCACAGTTCCCCAGCTAGTCTGGGAACGCCTTGGTATCCCCTCTGAAGAGCTGGAGCAGGTGGCTGGGGAGAGGGAAGTCTGGGCTTCTCTGCTTGAACTGCTGCCTCCGCGACCCGGACCTCCGGAAAAGCGGTAGAAGATGGATGGATGGATGGATGCTCCCACAGTTGATTTCTTCACACCAAGCTGCTTACCTATTGCAGATTCAGTCTTCCCAGCCTGGTGCAGGTCTACAATTTTGTTTCTGGTGTCCTTTGACAGCTCTTTGGTCTTGGCCATAGTGGAGTTTGGAGTCTGACTGTTTGAGGTTGTGGACAGGTGTCTTTTATACTGATAATGAGTTCAAACAGGTGCCATTAATACAGGTAACGAGTGGAGGACAGAGGAGCCTCTTAAAGAAGAAGTTACAGGTCTGTGAGAACCAGAAATCTTGCTTGTTTGTAGGTGACCAAATACTTACTTTTCACCATAATTTGCAAATAAATTCTTTAAAAATCAGACAATGTGATTTTCTGGATTTTTTTCCCCTCATTTTGTCTCTCATAGTTGAGGTATACCTATGATGAAAATTGGAGACCTCTCTCATCTTTTAAGTGGGAGAACTTGCACAATTGGTGGCTGACTAAATACTTTTTTGCCCCACTGTATATATATATATATATATATATACTGTATATATATATATATATATATATATATATATATATATATACTGCTCAAAAAAATAAAGGGAACACTTTGAAAACACATCAGATCACATCAGATTTTTTTGAGCAGTATATATAGGGCTTGACGTTAACACCAGCCAACAGGCGGTGGATTTCAGCAGTGGCCGGTAAGTCAGCCACACCCACTAGCCACTTTGGCAGGTTGTAGTTTTCTCAGACGGCATCTAAAATAATAAACGTATTGCAATGTGCGACTACAACACTACAACTCCCATAAGCACTATCTGCACACAGTGTGTGATCGTTGGTCCACTGTCACCGTGGTTGGAGTCTGGAGAAGCTGCAGACTATCTACGCCACGAGTTGTTCTCCTGTCTCTGTTCAGGCCGTTGGAATAAATGTTGTGGTGGGTGGCAGCTTCTCCTGTATCGAGTACGGAGTGGAGCCAGACTCCGCCCACGGTGAGGTAATTTTGCAGCCAGTCTGCAGAGACGGCGACGAACAGACAGCAGCCGGCAGAACACACCTGTCCCCAATCACAGCGATCATATTATCAGGAGAACTGCCCCAGTCCTTGTTGTTCCAGCAGTGAGTAGCTAATCCTTGTGCCCCCTCACATCAACTCTTACCTCTGTGGTTAAATATGATTAGTTTTAACAGCAAGAAGTTGTCGTTTACCCGCTAAATATGTATTTTTAATGGATTGGCCCAGGGGTGTCAAACAAATGGCCCGTGGGCCAAAACCAGCCACCAGGGGATCCAAAATTTTCTCTGTGAATTTACAGCTTTCCTTCTAATAAATTTCTGACCTTTTCTACTGATGAGAATAGTTCATGTAAATTTGAGACATTTTTCTCATTAAGATGAGATGTTTTACTAATCAGATTTCTTTTTCTTTCTCTTCTTTTTTCTGGCGAAAACAGAATCCATCTCATAATTTAAATCCATCAGCAACTAATGACGTAGTGCAGCCATGAAGGGGTGTCCCAGTTCATAGGGGTAGGCAAAGTGGAAGGGGTACAAATGAGAATTGGGACACACTACAAGTCTACCTGTACTTCACTCTTGCATTACAAATATTTTTCTCTACTGTTTTACAGTATTTACTGCTGTTCATAAATAAACAGTGTTTCTCTTGCTATTTTTATGTATGTGTAAGGGTCACTTGATGGCAGACCAGCTTGTTTCAACACTTCTATGTTGGTTATCTTGTCTTTCCATGAGCTGTTCATTATGGCTCGAAGGTGTCTCATCATGTACACGTGGAGTTTCTTTACCTGCACTCACCGTAGACACTGTAAAAAGAAACTTGAAGAAACTGGATATAGACAGGAGTTCCTGGCAGCGGAAGGCTAAGGACAGCTGCGTTGAGGAATCTGATCAGACCTAAATGAAACAGTCATTGTTGTCCACGACAGAATGTTATGATGATGATGATGATGATGATGATGATGATGATGATGATAAGGGTCATTTACATTTAAATAAGCTGTAAATTTAGTTCAAATAAATTTCATCATGTCATTGTCAACTTTGATCATATTAAACATAATTTTCTAATCACAAAATTGTGTCTGCTGAAAAGGCTGAGTGGTTAGTAACTTTGGAAAATCACTAGCCACAGTGACTGGTGAGCAAAAAAATATATAAAGTAATATATACTATATAATATAATATATAAAAAATATATTACAGTGATGTGAAAAAGTGTTTGCCCCCTTCCTGATTTCTCATTTTTTGTATGTTTGTTACACTTAAATTCAATTCAATTCAACTTTTTTTTATATAGCACCATTTCACAACAACAGTCATCTCATAGCACTTTCAACTGTAGGGGAAACACCCACAATTGCAGAAAGACCCCAGCAATCAGGCGATCCCCTGTGAGCAAGCACTTGGTGATGGTGGAGAGTAAAAACTCCCTTTTAGCAGGAAGAAACCTCCAGCAGAACCAGGCTCAGAGAGGGGCAGTCATCTGCTGTGACTGGCTGGGGGGTGAGGGGATAGAGAAGAAGAAGAAAAGAACAGACATGTAGAGAGGAAACAGCACGACGGGGACTCAATCTATGGGAGAGAACAAACAGATGTTAATGACCAGCAAAAATATTTCATTGAGAGCGAAGAAAGGAATGAAGCCCAGTGCATTATTGGAGGTCCCCCGGCTGTCTAAACCTATTAGAAACATCACTCAGGAAGGATTCAGGGGCTCCTGATCCCACCCTAACTATAGGCTATATCAAAAAGGAAGGTTTTAACCCTATTCTTAAAAACAGAGATCGAGGCTGACTCCCAAATCCAGATTGACAGCTGGTTCCAAAGGAGAGGAGCTTGATAACTGAAGGCTCTGCCTCCCATTGTACTTTTGGAGATTCTAGGTATTACAAGTAATCCTGCATTTTGGGAGCGCAGTGCTCTGTTAGGATAATAGGGTAGTATCAGATCTTTTAAATAAAAAGGGGCCTGATTAATTAGAGCTTTGTAAGTGAGAAGAAGGATTTTAAACTTAATTCTAAACTCTATGGGAAGCCAATGAAGGGAGGCCAGAACTGGAGAGATGTGATCTCTCTTTCTAGTACCTGTTAAAACTCTTGCTGCAGCATTTTGGATCAGCTGAAGACTTTTTAAAGATGTTTTAGGACAAAGTGATAATAAAGAGTTACAATAATCTAATCTTGAGCTAACAAAAGCATGGATTAGTTTCTCAGCATCACTCTGAGACAAGATGCTCCTAATCTTGGCAATATTATGCAAATGATAGAAGGCAGTCTTAGAAACAAGTTTAATATGTGAATTAAAGAACAGATCTTGATCAAAAATAACTCCAAGGTTCTTCACAGAACTATTAAGAGAAAGCATAACCGCATGCAAACCAAGAGTTTGATTTGGAAAGATATTTCTAAGGTTTTCTGGACCACCTAGAATGACTTCAGTCTCATCTGAATTTAATAGCAAGACATTACAAGTCATACAAGCTTTGATTTCCTTAAGACAAGCCTCTAATTTGGCTAATTGATTCCTGTCATCTGGCTTCATTGACAACATTAGCAACATTTGCATTGCTTGAGAAAACTTGCACGCTTCCAAATTGACCGAACCATAATGACAATGTTTTATCGGGCTTTTATTGAATCTGTTTTATCCTTTTCTTTAGTGTCATGGTTTGGTCAGATATAACTGAAACAGAGGAAATCCTTGGATCAGGTAGTTAGATGGTCCAGTCGTTTGCTTGGTGAGTCACAGCTGAGTCTGACATCCCTGTACACCAGACAAGTACAGAGGATGGCTACCTCCATTTTTTTTTTGTAACTTAGATTTTTATTCATTTTTCATCATATATAATGCATTCAGATCACATTCTACATTTAAAAAACAAAGGGGTTAGGGTAGGGAAAAATAAAAAAAAATAAACAAAATAAAAAAAAAAAAAAAAAAAAAA
This sequence comes from Pholidichthys leucotaenia, assembly GCA_020510985.1. Lineage (NCBI taxonomy): Eukaryota > Metazoa > Chordata > Actinopteri > Cichliformes > Pholidichthyidae > Pholidichthys > Pholidichthys leucotaenia. Next base: position 115,168,286 of record CM035840.1, read on the forward strand.
AATAATAAAAGGGGGGGGGGGACAAATGTTGGAGCATCAAGTTTTTAGTTTCCATCTCTTAATTCTTCTGGTTTTTTCAGTGTCTTTGGTTATTCTTTCAATTTCTGCCTCGTTGTTGCACTTTGTAGTGTGTCCATTTCCGCCATTTTTTCTCCCATATTCCTTCTTGCATTCTTCGTCGATATGTTAGTTTTTCCATCATACGTATGTCCTCAACAATGTCAGTCCATTGTTCTTGGTCAGGAAGAACTTCTGATCGCCATTTTTTTGTGATAGTTTTTTTACATGCAATCAACAAGATTTTAACTAGATATCTGTCCTCAGCCTGTATAACATTGTCTTTTTTAAGATCACATAAGTACATCAGGTTACAGTTCATTGGTATATTATATCCTAATATCCTCTGTATTGTCACATGCATAGATTTCCAAAATGATGATATTTTGTAGCATTTCCAAAACATATGTGAGTGGTCTGCATTTTGAGCCCCACATCCCCTCCAGCATAAAGATTGGGTGTTTGTATATTTTCCTTGAATCTGTGGTGTAATGAAAAAGCGAATCAGGTTTTTCCATCCAAATTCCCTCCATGCCCTTGAATTTGTTGATGTGTGTTGTGTTTTCCATATTTCCTGCCAGCTTTCTTCTGTTATGTTTAAATTGAGCTCTTTCTCCCATTTCTCCTTTATATAGTTACTTGTATGATTGTTTGTCATAAGTTTCTGATATAGTTTTGAAATAATTCTTATTTTATTTCCTGCATATGAGCTTAAAATAAGTTGTATAATCTCGTTCACATCTGTTTGGAGGTTATGCCTAATCTTCTTCATATAGTAATCTCTCATCTGCAGATATCTGAAAAATTCCATCCATCCATCCATCTTCTACCGCTTTTCCGGAGGTCCGGGTCGCGGAGGCAGCAGTTCAAGCAGAGAAGCCCAGACTTCCCTCTCCCCAGCCACCTGCTCCAGCTCTTCAGAGGGGATACCAAGGCGTTCCCAGACTAGCTGGGAGACATAGTCTCTCCACCGAGTCCTGGGTCTGCCCCGGGGTCTCCTCCCAGTGGGACGTGCCTGAAACACCTCAAGTGGGAGGCGTCCAGGAGGCATCCTAATCAGATGCCCATACCACCTCAACTGACTCCTTTCAATGTGGAGGAGCAGCGGTTCTACTCTGAGCCTCTCCCGGATGACTGAGCTCCTCACCCTATCTCTGAGGGTGAGTCCAGCAATCCTACGGAGAAAGCTCATTTCAGCCGCTTGTATCCGCGATCTCGTTCTTTCGGTCATTACCCAAAGCTCGTGACCATAGGTGAGAGTAGGAACGTAGATTGACTGGTAAATCGACAGCTTTGCCTTAGAACTAAGCTCCCTCTTCACCACAACAGACCGGTACAACGTCCGCATCACTGCAGATGCTGCTCCAATCCGTCTGTCGATCTCTCGCTCCATTTTCCCCTCACTCGTGAACAAGACCCCAAGATACTTAAACTCCTCCACTTGGGGCAGGAGCCTGTCCCCAACCCGGAGAGGACAATCCACCTTTTTCCGGCTGAGGACCATGGACTCGGACTTGGAGGTGCTGATTCTCATCCCAGCCGCTTCACACTCAGCGGCAAACCGTCCCAGCAAGAGCTGTAGGTCATTGCTGGATGAAGCCAACAGGACAACATCATCTGCAAACAACAGAGATGAGATCCTGTGGTCACCAAGCATGACACCCTCCATTCCCTGGCTGCGCCTAGAAATCCTGTCCATAAAAATTATGAACAGGACCGGTGACAAAGGGCAGCCCTGGCGGAGTCCAACTCTCACTGGGAATGACTCCGACCGAGTGTTGGCAATGCGAACTAAACTCTCACAACGGTCGTACAGAGACCGAATAGCTCGTAACAACAAGCCCGATACCCCATACTCCCGAAGCACCCCCCACAAAAATCCACGAGGGACGCGGTCAAATGCCTTCTCCAAGTCCACAAAGCACATGTAAACTGGTTGGGCAAACTCCCACGAACCCTCAAGAATTCTCGAGAGGGTAAAGAGCTGGTCCGATGTGCCACGGCCAGGACGAAAACCACATTGCTCCTCCTGAATCCGAGGTTCGACCAACGGCCGGACTCTCCTCTCCAGTACCTTGGCATAGACCTTCCCAGGGAGGCTGAGGAGTGTGATCCCTCTAAAGTTGGAGCACACCCTCCGGTCCCCTTTTTTGAAGAGAGGAACCACCACCCCGGTTTGCCATGCCAAAGGCACTGCCCCCGACCTCCACGCAATGTTGCAGAGGCGTGTCAACCATGACAACCCAACAACATCCAGGGCCTTGAGGTACTCGGGGCGAATCTCGTCCACCCCCGGGGCCCGGCCACCAAGGAGATTTTTAACCACCTTGGCGACCTCAGCCCCTGTGATAAGCGAGTCATCCCCCTCGTCCCCAAACCCTGCTTCCTCTGTGGAAGGCGTATCAGTGGGATTGAGGAGATCCTCGAAGTATTCCTTCCACCGCCCGACGATATCCCCAGTTGAAGTCAACAGTGTCCCATCCGCACCATACACAGTGTGGACGGGGAGCTGCTTTCCCCTCCTGAGCCGCCGAACAGTTTGCCAGAATCTCTTTGAAGCCGACCGAAAGTCTTGTTCCATGGCCTCACCGAACTCCTCCCATACCCGGGTTTTTGCTTCAGCAACCACCCGAGCTGCACTCCGCTTGGCCTGCCGGTACACCTCAGCTGCTTCGGGAGTCCCACAAGCCAACCAAGCTTGATAGGACTCCTTCTTCAGCTTAATGGCCCCCCTCACCACTGGTGTCCACCACTTGGTTCGGGGGTTGCCACCACGAGATGCACCGACCACCTTGCGGCCGCAGCTCTGGGCTGCCGCTTCAACAACAGAGGTGGAGAACATGGCCCATTCAGACTCCATGTCTCCAGACTCCCTCGGAATGTGGTTGAAGTTCTTCCGGAGGTGGGAGTTGAAGACCTCCCGGACAGGGGCCTCAGCCAGACGCTCCCAGCACACCCTCACTATACGTTTGGGTCTACCAGGTCTGAATGGCTTCCTCCCCTGCCATCGGATCCAACTCACCACCAGGTGGTGATCAGTTGACAGCTCTGCACCTCTCTTTACTCGGGTGTCCAAGACATACGGTCGCAGGTCTGATGATACGATAACAAAATCGATCATCGACCTGCGGCCTAGGGTGTCCTGGTGCCAGGTGCACATATGGACACCCTCATGCTTGAACATGGTGTTCGTTATAGACAGACTGTGGTTAGCACAGAAGTCCAATAACTGAACACCACTCGGGTTCAGATCGGGCAGGCCGTTCCTCCCAATCACCCCCCTCCAGGTTTCACTGTCATTGCCCACGTGCGCATTGAAGTCCCCCAGTAGGACAATGGAGTCTCCAGGAGGAGCACCCTCCAGCACCCCAGTCACAGACTCCAAAAAGGGTGGGTACTCTGAAACATCATTTGGTGCATAGGCACAAATGATGGTCAGGACCCGTTTCCCAACCCGAAGGCGCAGGGAAGCAACCCTTTCGTCCACCGGGGAAAACTCCAATATAGAGGCAGCAAGGTGGGGCGATACAAGAATACCTACCCCTGCTCGTCGCCTCTCGCCCGGGGCAACTCCAGAAAAGGCCAAGCTCCAGCCCCTCTCCAGGAGACTGGTTCCGGAACCGGAGCTGTGTGTTGAGGTGAGGCCGACTATATCTAGCCGGTATCGCTCAATCTCGTACACCAGCTCAGGCTCCTTCCCCACCAGAGAGGTGACATTCCACGTACCAAAAGCCAGTTTAGAAAGCTTGGGATCAGTCCGCCAAGGTCTCCGCCTTTGACTGCCACCTAATCCACATAGCACCGGACTTCCATGATCCCTCCTGCAGGTGGTGAACCTACTGGAGGGCGGACCCATGTAACTCCTTCGGGCTGAGCCCGGCCGGGTCCCATGGGTGGAAACCCGGCCACCAGACGCTAGCCTTCGAGCCCCTCCCCCAGGCCTGGCTCCAGGGTGGGGCCCCGGTAACCCCATACCGGGCGGGGTACACTGAATCCTTGATATACAATTTATCATGAGAGTCTGTTGGATCGTTCTTCGTCTGGCCCTTCACCCAGGACCAGTTTGTCTTGGGAGACCCTATCAGAGGCAAATTGCCCCGGACAACATAGCTCCTGGGATCACTGGGGCACGCAAACCCCCCCACCACGATAAGGTGACGATCCATGAGGGGGCTGAAAAATTCCGATCTTTCTAATTTAAATTTTCTCCTGATATTTACAAAGCTCCCGAGATCTTTTTTTCCGATATTGCCCCATGCTGTGATTCCCTTGTTCACCAGATTTTTGTATCCCCTATCTTGTTTTGCCGGTTCAAACTGACTGTCAAATGCTACCCATTTCAATAGTTTTATGTCTTCCCTTATATTATATTTTTGTACTATTTTATACCACAGTTCTAAAGTAAATTTAGTGATTGGGTCTATTTGTTTGATTTGCTTATATGCATCTTTATCCCCTATTATGCTTTGTACTGGGAGTCCCTCAATTTCCTTTTCCATTTCTTTCCATTTTGCCTCATATCCCTCGTCGCACCAACATATGATATATCTTATTTGTGCTGAGTAGTAATATTCCTTTAGACTCGGTAGGCCCATGCCTCCTTTCTCTTTTGGTAATTGGAGGGTTTTATATTTCACTCTTGGTTTTTTACCTCCCCAAACAAATCTCGATATCATCCTGTCCCACTTTGAGAATTGGGCATCTGGAATCTCTGTTGGTATAGCCTGGAAGAGGTAAAGTAATCTAGGTTGTATGCTGATTTTGACTGTCTCAATTTTTGAATTCAGATCCATATTTAAGATTGACCATCTATCAATATCTTTTTTTATTTCTTGTTCCAACCTATCATAGTTTGCTTTATATATTTTGCTTAGGTCTTTAGGTATGTTCACTCCAAGGTATTTTATTTCTTTTTGCTTCCAGTTTAGTTTGATCTTATCAGTTATCTGGTTTAGAGGGTTATAGTGGAATGTCAGTACTTGTGTTTTTGTTATGTTTATCTTGTATCCTGATAATTTTCCAAAATTTTCTATCAAGTTCATCATTTCCATTATTGATTTATCTGGTTGTTCAAGGTAAACTATAATATCGTCTGCAAATAGCCCAATCTTGTGTTCCGCCCCCTTTATTGTTACACCTTTTAATTTCTTATTTTGTCGTATCGCTTGAGCCAATGGTTCTATGAACAGAGCAAACAAGGTGGGCGATAAGCAGCATCCCTGCCTAGTTGATCTTTGTATATTTACTTTGTCTGTTAAGCTACCGTTTATCTTGATTCTTGCCACAGGTTCTTGATATAGCGTCCTTATGCATTGTACTGATTTTTCGTTAAATCCAAAGCGCTCCAGTACACTATATAGGAATTTCCAGTTAACCCTGTCAAATGCTTTTTCTGCGTCTAAACTCATTATTACTGCGCTTTTCTTTTCTTTATGTATTTGGTTAATTATATGTATTGTTCTCCTGATATTGTCATGTGTTTGGCATCCCTCTATGAATCCAGTTTGATCATCTTCTATCAATTCCGTCAAGAATGTCTTTATTCGTTTACATATAATTGTTGTGTATATTTTATAATCTACATTTAATAAAGAGATTGGTCTATAGTTTCCACATTGTTCTTTATCTTTCCCTGGTTTTAAAATAACTGAAATGATTGCTTCGTTCCATGTTGGAGGTATTTTGTTGTTGTTCAGCGTCCAATTAAATGACTTTAGGAGTTGTGGCATGAGTTCTTCTATAAACAGTTTATAAAACTCAGATGGGTATCCATCACTACCTGGTGATTTACCGTTTTTAAGTGACTTAATCACATCTCTGATCTCTTGTGTTGTTATTTCTGCTGTTAGTTTTTCATTTTGTTGATTTCCTATTGATGGCAAGTCCAATGTGTCTAGAAATTTTTTGATATCTTTAGTATTTGTTTCTTCAGGTTGCGAGTATAGTTCTTGGTAGAAATTATGGAAAATTTCTTCGATGTTTTCTGGGTTAACTGTGGTTTTATTTGTGGTGGGGTCTTTAATCTTGTATACATTATTCATTGTTTGTTGTTTTCTTAACCGTTTTGCCAGCAGTTTTGTGGCTTTTGGCCCCGTTTCATAATATTTTTGCTTTAGATATCTATTTTTCCTTTCAATTTCATCCATTTGTGTTTCTTTTATCTTTGTTTTTTCTTCTTTAATTTCTTGATATATTTTTGGATCATTTGTGCTTTGATGTTTACGTTCTAGTTCCCTCAGTCTCTCACATCTTTGTTCATACGCTTCCAGCTTAGTCTTATTTGCTTTTCCTGTTTCAACAATTAATTTACCCCTTAACACGGCTTTTAGTGCGTCCCATAGTATTGTTGGGTCCACTTCTTCATTGTCATTCTCTTGGATATATTCGTTTATGTTTATTTTTATTCTTTCTTTCATTTTCTCATCATTTAACAGTCCTATGTTAAGTTTCCATGTTGTTTGTCGTTTTCTATTGTTTAAATATATTTCCATGTATATAGGATTATGATCTGATATTTCTGCCCCTCCAATCCAACAATTTCTCACCCTGTGTCTGTCACCTTCATTCATAAGGAAGTAATCTATTCTAGAGTGTACTTTATGGGCTGCTGAATAATGTGTATAGTCTTTTTCGAGTGGGTGTAGGTCCCTCCATATGTCTACCATACCCATTTCTGCCAGTGAGGTTCTTATGAACTTTGTTACATGTTTTTTTGTCTTCTTAACACTTGTTGTGTCAACTTCATGATCCATGACAGCATTTAAGTCTCCTCCACAAATTAGGACTCCTTCACTGTGTGTTGCTATGAGATCAAACAGATGTTGAAAAAAACCCTTGTCACTTTCTGGTGGGGCATAGATGTTCACTAATGTGATCTGCATACCATCTATTCTTCCCTTTATTATTACATACCTGCCTTCTTTATCCTGGATTTCCTGTTCACTTTCAAACTGTATTTTGTTTGAGATTAGTATCATAACCCCCCTTTTTGCTCCTCCCTTAAATGAACTGTAGTAGGAGTTCTTATAGCCAAATCTCTTTAGTTTCACATGTCCTGCCTTGCTCAAATGTGTCTCTTGCATAAATATAATTTCAGCTTTTTCCTTCTTGAATTTTCTTATTATTCTTTCCCTTTTAACAGGTGAGTTCAGACCATTCACGTTTAGTGTCATTATCTTAAGATTTTTACCCATATTCATGTTTTTCCATTTTTTTAACTTGTGCTCCTAGCCCCTTTAACAACAAAAATAACACATATTTATATAAAAACACATTAAAAAAACTCGACCTCCGTACTTTGGGCCTTTCTTCTGCCCACTGGTCCCTGTTGGTGGGTGGGGGGTTTGTCTTCACAGAGTGAAGGGCCCTCCCTAGACTTCTAATTACTATCAAAGTAATAGTCATAAGTCTAGAAATGTCCAACAAATATCACTTAAACCTCTCCTAGCCGTCTGTTTCTCTTTTACCTTGTCTTCTTGGCCTTCATTTCTTCTGTGCCTTTCTTAATCTTTGTTATGATCTAGGCTTTCAGTTGAAAGCCTTGTAGCTTGTCCTGGGCCCGCTGCTCTACGTCTCTCCCCCTTCTTCCGCCGTTCACTCGTCTCCACTCCGTCTGTCGTGGTGCGTTCAGGGCCGCCGCTGCTCCAGCCGTCTCCTTCGGCACGCTCACCTCAAGGCCCCGCTCCATCATATCCCGCGCTGCCTCTTCGGCCGTGTTGTAGGTTCTTGTGCCTTCCTCCCAATGAATCCTCATTTTCGTTAGCGGCGTTTGGAATCTAATTTTTTTCTCTTTCAGCGTTTTTTTAATATTGGCATATTTCTTCCGCTGCTGCACGATTTCTGTCGGGTAGTCATGGTCAAAAAATACCTGTTTGTCGCCGATTCGTATCTTTTTTTTCCATGCTTGCGTCAGGATTCTTTCCTTTATGTCATATTTCACAAAGTTTACCACAACTGACCTGGGTGGAGAGTTTGTTTTCGGGTTCTGTGCCGGTGTTCTGTGCGCCCGTTGAATCTGCAGATCCGTTTCTCCGGGTATTTCCAGTTCTTTTTTTAAGAACTGATCCATGAATTTTGTCATCGAGTTGCCTTCAATGCCCTCCGGAATTCCAAAGATGCGCATATTGCTTCGTCGGGATCTGCTCTCCAAGTCGTTTATTTTCTCCTGCATCCTCTGCGTTTGCGTCGTCAGGGTCTGTAGTTGTTCGTTTGCCTCGCTTTTCCAATCTTCTAGTTCCGAAATTCGGGTCTGCGCTTCTGTCATACACGCCCGCTGGGAGCGCAGCTCCTCCATGTTTTCCGTTAATTTACGCTCCATTTCTCTTCGGAGGTCCATGATTTCCTCCTTAATTTCTTTTTTCAGTTCCTCCTTAAGAGCCGCTAAATCCTGTTGTAGCTGTCGCTTGAATTCTCTTAACTCTTCACCCAAACTGGCGATGCCAGCGTTCATGTTGTCGAGTCTGGCGTCCTCCATTTTCACTGCTGTGGACATCTCGTTTTTTTGGGCTTTGCGTACAGCGGTTTTTCCTGCGTTGTTGGAGAGGAATTCTTCAATTTTACCCTGTTTTTGTCCTTGTGCCCGGTTCCTTCGTGTTTTCATCCCTTAGTTTATTGATTCGTTTATGTCGAGTTGGCCATTTACCGATGATTTTTAATCCGGCTAGGGAGAGCTCTTTGTTTAAGTGTTATGTCTCTCCGCCATCTTCCCGGAAGTCGGCTACCTCCATTTTAAATGATGACTCCCACCCTTTGCACTGCAACTTTCAGCTTCTTCCCTCAAGACGGAGGTTTGCTGTCCCAAAAAGTAAAACCCAGCACTACAAAAACAGCTTTGTTCCTGCTGCTGTCAAAGAGTTGAACAAGCTGTAACAATATATTGCACATAATTTAGGTACCTATTTATTAACTCCATTTTATATTTACTTATTTTTGTAGGACGTTACTTGGGTTCTAAATATTTTATTGGGTTTTAGACCTTTGAGTTTTTAACCTCTTTGACTAGTTTTTAACTTTTAATATGACCCTCCTCTCTTACCAGTGGGTTTTCTCCCATCTCTTTGTCTTTTTATACCCTGATTGATGGAGCCTTGAGTATTTTTATCATGTTTATAGTCAGCTTCATGTGTGCCTGTGTTTGTGTCTATGTTGAATGTAATTTGTGGCTTGTAAATATGGATGTCATCAGACTGCAAAACAAATCTGCCTACGGGTACAAATAAAGTAACCTGAACCTGAAGTATAATTGTGTGTCATCTGCATAACAATGAAAATGCATGCAGGCTTTCTAATAATGTTGCCTAGCAGAAGCATATATAAACTAAAAAGAACAGGGCCTAGCACAGATCCCTGTGGAACTCCGTGACTGAGCTTTGAGTTGGAAGAAAATTCACTCACAAATGTTTCAGATCATCAAACAAATTTAAATATTAGACAAAGATAACACAAGTAAACACAAAATGCAATTTATTATTAAGGGTAAAAAAAAAAAATCCAAAACAACGTGGCCCTGTGTGGAACTACAAAATCCAAAACTACATGCCCCCCACCCCTACCACCACCCAGTTTAAACATAAATTAACTGTGGTTTATCACATCTTTGGAAAGCTGAGTTCAATTTCTCTAGCTGCACCCAGGCCTGATTACTGCCACACCTGTTCTCAATCAAGAAATCACTTAAATAGGACCTGCCTGACAAAGTGAAGTAGACCAAAAGATCTTCAAAAGTTAGACATCATGCAGCAATCCAAAGAAATTCAGGAACAAATGAGAAACAAAGTAACTGAGATCTATCAGTCTGGAAAAGGTTATAAAGCCATTTCTAAAGCTTTGGGACTCCAGCAAACCACAGTGAGAGCCATTGAGAGCCAAATGGTGAAAACATGGAACAGTGGTGAACCTTCCTAGGAGTGGCCGGCCGACCAAAATTACCCCAAGAGCACAGCGACAACTCATCCAAGAGGTCACAAAAGAACCCACAACAACATCCAAATAACTGCGGGCCTCACTTGCTTCAGTTAAGGTCAGTGTTCATGACTCCACCATAAGAAAGAGACTGGGCAAAAAATGGCCTGCATGGCAGAGCTCCAAGACAAAAACCACTGCTGAGCAAAAAGAACATAAAGGCTCATCTCAGTTTTGCCAGGAAATATCTTGGTCAACCCCAAGACTTTTGGGAAAATACTCTGTGAACTGATGAGACAAAAGCTGAACATTTTGGAAGGTGTGAGTCCCATTACATCTGGCATAAAAGTAACACAGCATTTCAGAAAAGGAACATCATACCAGCAGTAAAATATGGTGGTGGTAGTGTGATGATCTGGGGCTGTTTTGCTGCTTCAGGACCTGGAAGACTTGCTGTGGTAAATGGAGCCATGAATTCTGCTGTCTACCAAAAAATCCTGAAGGAGAATGTCTGGCCATCTCTTCGTGACCTCAAGCTGAAGCGCACTTGGTTTCTGCAGAAGGACAATGATCCAAAACACACCAGCAAGTCCACCTCTGAATGGCTTAAGAAAAACAAAATGAAGACTTTGGAGTGGCCTAGTCAAAGTCCTGACCTGAATCCGATTGAGATGCTGTGGCATGACCTTAAAAAGGCGCTTCATGCTCGAAAACCCTCCACTGTGGCTGAATTACAACAATTCTGCAAAGATGAGTGGGCCAAAATTCCTTCACAGCGCTGTAAAAGACTCATTGCCAGCTATTGCAAACGTTTGATTGTAGCTGTTGCTGCTAAGGGTGGCCCAACCAGTTATTAGGTTTAGGGGGTAATCACTTTTTCACACAGGGCCATGTAGGTTTGGATTTTTTTTCCCCCTTAATAATAAACAACTTCATTTAAAAATTGCATTTTGTGTTTACTTGTGTTATCTTTGTCTAATATTTAAATTAAATTTTTTTTAATTGAAAATATGGAAATTTTTTATGTGAATTTGAAGAGTTCTCATAAATGACCTACTATTTATGATTATTTTTTATTCTTTTTGAATTATGGACTTTTTAAGAAACTTTGTGAAATTTGAAACTTCTTGAAAATGTTTTGCTCATAGATTGACATTTTTTCTTGAATTTGTGACTTTTACATCATAAACTGGCATCTTTTTTTCTTGTGTCATTGTATTTTTGCCTCAATAATGTGATAGTCTGGCGAGCATGCTCCCCCTCCCCTCCTGTTCCTGGTTTCCCACTCTGGTGATGAGCACACCTGCGTGATTATCCACCTGCTGCTCCTGATGAGCCAGCGTATTTAAGGCCAAGCGTGAGGGGAGCTCACTGCTGGATCATCTGGGTTTGCAGCCTCAAGTCTTGTCAAAGTTTGTCTCGTTATCTTGTCTCCCTGTATTTACCTTTTGTGTGTCTCCTGTTCCTCAGGTTACTGCCACTCGCAGGTGTGTCTCCCGGAGCTGATCACACTTGCCTGACCAGGAAGATCATCACGTCCACCCAGGTCCTGCCTTCCACCTGTTCCCGGTCCATGTTGGAGTTCCCTGCCGGACTCCACTGCTCTGACTGTAAGTGTGCTTTCCTGCATTATTCTCCCATTGGAGAATCTGTCCCTTATCGTCTCTGTCTGCTCTCTCCCGGAGGCTACGTGCGCTCCAAGGGGCTCCTGTCTTGGCTGAGATTTAAGTTGGCGTTTTTGTCTTTCGCTTTTCTTTTTGTCTTGCATTTTGGTTTTCTGTTTTGTTCAATAAAATTGTGAAACTTTTTATTGGAGTCTGTGTGATCGTTCTGACTGCTCTGCGTTGGAGCCTGGTCCCGGTCTGAATCATGACTGAACGATCCAGCCAGAATCAAGGCTTAGCAAGCGCTTCGCCGGGCGAACACTCAGCACTTGAGTGTTTGGGTTCCACAGAGCTCCATGTCGCATTCTTATCTGAGCAACTACAAACTATCACTCAGCAACAGGCAACAGTAACCGAGCACCTGTGTCTGCTTCCTGGTGTGGCGCCTCCACCTGCACCTGCTGCCCCGGCACTTCTGTTTTCTGCAGGAACATCTCTGTTCCCATATCTGCCCCCTATGGGGAGGAGGTGGGGGGGGGTTGCAGGGGGTTCCTGCTCCAATGTCGGTTATATCTTCGGCAGGTGGAAGGGGAATACAGGGATGATTTGGCCAAGATTCACTGTATGACCTTGTTGCGGGGCTGGGCTCTCCAGTGGGCTCAGTCCATTTTGAGCAGCCTGGATGGACCCCTTTATTCGCTCGAGGGGTTTGTGCAGGAGTTCTCCGGGGCGTTTGACCATACAGAGAGTTAGGGGAATATTGCTAGCCTGCTCACGGGGCTCTGGCAGGGGGATCGTCGGTGGCCAATTTCTCTGTCGAGTTCCAGGTCGTTGCGGCAGATTCCATTTAGAACAACGCTGCGTTGCCCAGTGCGTTTCTCTCGAGTCTGAATTCACAGCTCTGCGATGAGTTGGCTATCCGTACGACTCCCTCCTCCCTGGATGAGCTCATCTCGCAGGCCATGGCAGCCACCTCTCTGCTCGCCTCCCAACTGGCTGCCCCGCCCCTTTGTGCTACTCTGCCGGCCTCTTCCAAGCCAATGGCACTTGGCAGGTCCCGTTTGACTCTGGAGGAGCATCAGCGTTGAGAAAGGGAAAGGGCGTGTTTTTATTGCGGGGTCCCAGGTCATGCTATTTTGAAATGTCCCATGAGGCCAAAAGATCCGGCCTATCAGTAGCTGTGGGGGGTCTTGCGTGAAGGTCTTTGCAAAATCTTCCCAACTGTTTTGAACTTTCGGCCCTGATCCAGTTACTGGGAGCAAAATTTTATTCAGCAGGCCTTAGTGCAGAAATTACAGCTACCCACCAGGAAAGTCCCGACACCTTTATCGGTCTCCGCAGTTTCGGGCCGCACCATCGTGGCATTTTGTCCTGGAGTCCTGTCTCACATCGTGTCTCCAGTCGGCTGCATGCTCTCCTTCGCTCCTGCTCCCCTCCCCTTCGGCTGAGCCGTTGGATCTTGGCTCCGTGCCTGAGGTTTATCATGACTTAGGGGAGGTCTTTAGCAAGTCCAGAGCCCTGTCTTTACCACCTCAAAGGGGCTACGACTGTGCAATCAACCTCCTCCCGGGCACGCCGCTGCCATCCAGCCGGCTCCACAGTTTTTCTGGGCTGGAGAGGGAGGCGATAGAGACCTACATAAAAGACTCTGAGCGCCGGCGTAATCTGTCTATCGTCCACTCCACTTGCCGTGGGGTTCTTTTTTGTAAGGAAAAAGTGATGGGTCACTGCAGCCGTGTATTGATTACCGCAAGCTTAACGCGATAACCCGGAAGGATAAGTATCCACTGCCACTTATCAATTCAGTGTTTGAGTTACTCCAACGGGTGCGTTTTTTCACCAAGGTCGACCTCTACATCACATATCATTTAGTCCGCATTCGGGAGGGGGACGAGTGGAAGACAGCGTTTAAGTCACCTTTGGACCATTTTGAATATCTGGTCATGCCATTCAGGCTGACCAATGCCCCTGCCATCTTCCAGCTGTTAATAAACAACGTCCTATGAGACTTGGTGAACCAGTTTGTGTTTGTGTATTTGGACGATATTTTGATTTTTGTCTCGCACCCTGGAGGAGCATGTAGTCCACGTCCGGTCTGTCCTGCAGCAGTTGCTGGAGAACCAGCTTTTTCTAAAAGCTGAGAAGTGCGAATTTTCCACTCGCTCAACTTCGTTTCTGGGATTTATCATCGCCGAGGGCACGGTAAAGGCCGATCCAGCAAAAATTAAAGTAGTAGTAGACTGGCCTACTCCCCAGACCAGGAAGGATCGACAGCGCTTCCTGGGCTTTGCTTCTTTCTACCGCAGATTTATCCGAGATTACAGTAGGGTGGCGCAACTGCTTACGCAGCTGACGTCGACCAAAAGCCCGTTCAAGTGGTCCGAGGCCGCTGAACGAGCTTTTGTGACCCTAAAAGGCCTATTCATCAACACGCGTGTCTTGGCACAGTTGGATCCCGCGGTGCAGTTTGTGGTCGAGGTGGATGCTTCTGATTTGGGGGTGGGTGCTGTCCTCTCCCAGCGCTCCTCCTCTGATCAGAAGCTCCATCCGTGCGCGTATTTCTCTCGGTGGTTAACGGCAGCTGAGAGGAATTACACTGTTGGGGACCGTGAACTGTTGGCCATTAAGGTGGCGTTGGAGGAATGGAGACACTGGCTGGAGGGAGCTAGCCAACCGGTCATTGTATGGACCGACCATAAAAATTTAGAGTATCTTCAGTTGGCCAGGTGGTTGAATTCATGGCAGGCTCGGTGGGCCCTGTTCTTTAATAGATTCAATCTATCCATCTCGTACAGACCAGGGTCCTGTAATGCCAAGGCCGATGCTCTCTCACGTCAGTTCTCTCCCGGCTCCTCCTCCTCCACCTCCTCCTCCTCCGCTACTGCGTCTTCACCGGAGACTATCCCCCCCACCCCCGCTTTCTAGGAACACTCCAGTGGGAGATTGAGCAAAGGGTCCGGCAGGCACAGTCATCAGAACCCATCCCGGAGGTAGGCCCTCCAGACTGGCTGTATATCCCCGCAGCGCTACGAGGAGAAGTTATCCAGTGGAGGCATACCAGCTTTTTTGCCTGTCACCCCAGCATCTCTAGGACCACAGACTTGCTACACAGAGTGTTTTGGTGGCCCACACTGGCGAGGGATGTGCGGGAGCACATCAAAGCTTGTCACATCTGCTCCGCAAACAAATCCGACTCCTCCCCTCCTGCGGGTCTCCTCCATCCCCTCCTGGTGCTGGGTCGCCCTTGGTCTCACATCTTTTTGGACTTTGTCATGGACCTCCCTCCATCCCAGGGGAATACCACCATCCTCACCGTTGTCGACTGCTTCTCCAAGGCCATCCACCTCGTTCCCCTCCCAAAATTACTATCTGCCACGGAGAAGGCCAACCTGCTGGCTGACCACTCCCAGAGTAATGGTCAGGCTGAGCATGCCAATCAGTCCCTGGAGGCCACCCTACGGCGTTTAGCATCCTCCAACCCCACCACCTGGAGCACCCACTTGACCTGGGTGGAATATGCATTGAACTCGGCGATCTCCTCTTCCACTGGGCTTACACCATTCGAGGCGTCGATGGGTTACACTCCACCGTTGTTTCCCATGGTGGAGAGGGACCTCGCTGTCCCATCTGTGGAGGCCCATGCACTCCCGTGCCGCCGCCTGTGGAGGGCCATGAGGGCTGCCCTCCTCCGTTCTGCAGAGTGCAACAGGCAGTACGCAGACCGGCGCCGAAGTGCACGGTGGGACAGAGGGTTTGGCTGTCCACCAACCAGATCCTGCTTAAGACTGAATCCAGGAAGTTGTTGCCCCGCTTTCTGGGTCCCTTTACTATCAAGCTGGTGATCAACGTTGTCACCGTACAGTTGGACTTGCCACCCTCTATGTGTATACATCCCACATTCCATGTCTCCCGGATTAAGCTCCTCTCCTCCAGTCCCCTCGGATCATCGATGGCCAGACTTTGTACACAGTGGAGAGGATCCTGGACGTGCGCCGTCGGGGGCAGGGATGTCAGTACCTCATCCATTGGGAAGGCTATGGTCTGGAGGAGAGGTCGTGGATCCCAGGATCATACATCTTGGATAAGCAGATGATCCGGGCTTTTCATCGCACCCATCAACGTCAGCCCAGTGGGATGCTGGGAGGCGTCCCTTGAGGGGGAACACTGTGATGGTCTGGTGAGCGTGCTTCCCCTCCCCTCCTGTTCCTGGTTTCCCATTCCGGTGATGAGCACACCTGCGTGATTATCCACCTGCTGCTCCTGATGAGCCGGTGTATTTAAGGCCAAGCGTGAGGGGAGCTCACTGCTGGATCATCAAGTCCCATCAAAATTTGTCTTGTTAGCTTGTCTCCCGGTATTTACCTTTTGTGTGTCTTCTGTTCCTCAGGTTGTTGCCACCTGCAGGTGTGTCTCCCAGAGCTGATCACGATCACCTGACTAGGAAGATCATCACGTCCACCCAGGCCCTGCCTTCCACCTGTCCCCGGTCCATGTTGGAGTTCCCTGCTGGACTCCACTGCTCTAACTGTAAGTGTGCTTTCCTGCATTATTCTCCCATCGGAGAATCTGTCCCTTATCGTCTCTGTCTGCTTTCTCCTGTAGGCTACATGTGCTCCAGGGGGCTCCTGTCTTGGCTGAGAGTTAAGTTGGCGTTTTTGTGTTTCGCTTTTCTTTTGGTCTTGCATTTTGGTTTTCTGTTTTGTTCAATAAAATTGTGAAACTTTTTTTTGGAGTCTGTGTGATCATTCTGGCTTCTCTGCGTTTGAGCCTGGTCCCGGTCTGAATCATGACAGTAATTTTTCATCATCTTTCCATTGATTTTTTTCCTTAATTTTTCCTTTATTATTAATGAGCTACATTTCTCTTGTGATTTCTGAACTTTGCCTCAACAATTTAGTAATTTGATTTTTCTTAATGAATTTATTAAATCTTTTAAATAACTTCCTGTGTTTACATTTTCAATTACTAATTGTACATATGTGAATTTTTCCTCATAAATTTGCAACTTTTGCCATGAATTTGTAAATTTTATCTTTTAAATTCAAGGTTGTTTTTCTTGTAATTTTTCTTTGTTTTTCTCTCATGAATCTAGTACATATTTTAAGCATGCATTCGTCTATAAATTTGTTATTTTATCCTAGTAAATTTGAAGCTTTATTGTATATATGTTTGTGATTTTTTTTCCTTGTAATTGCTTTTTCTCAAAGTTTTGCTCCTTTGAAAAATTTTGGGACTTTAAAATTATGACAAAATATTTATTCAAAATACATAAAGTAACTTTCTGTCTTTCTTCAAAACCAGGGATTCACTTGTTAAGGGCAAAAGTGTGATAGTCGAATGTTGCTACTTTACAAATTGGACCAGAATGAAAGGGATGATTTTTTTTGTCCCAATACAGCCCTGGCTAAGACAGTTAGTAGCAGATGCTTTTCTTTAATGATTGCATTGTCAATCAACCTCTGCGCACTCACTCTGTGCATTCAAACCACTGTGTTTGAATTCAAGAGAAAGAAGCTTTTGTCGTTTTGGTATAAGAAAAATATTAAATCCAAGCTGTCACTGTTTTTATGTATCATCACCTACCATATTCACTAACTAGAAGCCAGGGAGGAGATGTATGAAAGATAACGCTAACAAAATAATGTGTGTGTGTGTGTGTGCATGTGAAAAGTGTGTGTGTGTGTGTGTGTGTGTGTGTGTGTGGTGGAGCTCATTGTGTGCTCAACACCCCTAAACCTCTGAATCTAGAACCGCCCCTGACAAAATCTACAGCTCTCCGAGTCTATGACTTCTCATAAATATATGCGTTTTATCTTTATTGAAGTCTTGAACATAATAAAATTAAACACACATGATTTCACCTTTTTCTCAGACAGCCACAACAGAGACTGCTGTCACTGAGTTACTACGATGTTGCAATTTCGGGGACGTACTGTATATGGATCTGTGCTCTTTTTGTCCACTCTAGGTAGGAAGGGCTATCCTATTTTATGGATACAAATTCATTGTTTAGGAAAGCTTTTTAATTTTATTTAATTTATTTGCCCTTTATTTAACCAGGTAAAATGTTTGAGAACCATTTCTCACCAGGGATGTCCTGGTGTGTCATCATATGTGTTATGTCTGGAAATGAGGCTCTGACAACGGATGTGAGCCGAACTCCCTTTTATTCAACACACAACTAACTACAGTGGTGTGAAAAAGTGTTTGCCCCCCTTTCTGATTTCTCATTAAATGAGAAAAAAAATTTTTTTTTGGATGTTTGTCACTCTTGGATGTTTCAGATCATCAAACAAAATTTAAATATTAGATAAACATAACACAAGTAAACACAAAATGTAATTTTTAAATGAAGGCGTTTATTATTAAGGGGGAAAAAAAAATCTAAACCTACATGGCCCTGTGTGGAAAAAGTGATTGCCCCCTAAACCTACAGTGGGGCAAAAAAGTATTTAGTCAGCCACCAATTGTGCATGTTCTCCCACTTAAAAGATGAGAGAGGTCTCCAATTTTCATCATAGGTATACCTCAACTATGAGAGACAAAATGAGAAAAAAAAATCCAGAAAATCACATTGAAGGATTTTTAATGAATTAATTGGTAAATTCCTCGGTAAAATAAGTATTTGGTCAATAACAAAAGTTCATCTCAATACTTTGTTATATACCCTTTGTTGGCAATGACAGAGGTCAAACATTTTCTGTAAGTCTTCACAAGGTTTTCACACACTGTTGCTGGTATTTTGGCCCATTCCTCCATGCAGATCTCCTCTAGAGCAGTGATGTTTTGGGGCTGTCGCTGGGCAACACAGACTTTCAACTCCCTCCAAAGATTTTCTATGGGGTTGAGATCTGGAGACTGGCTAGGCCACTCCAGGACCTTGGAATGCTTCTTACGAAGCCACTCCTTCGTTGCCCGGGCGGTGTGTTTGGGATCATTGTCATGCTGAAAGACCCAGCCACGTTTCATCTTCAATGCCCTTGCTGGTGGAAGGAGGTTTTCACTCAAAATCTCACGATACATGGCCCCATTCATTCTTTCCTTTACACGGATCAGTTGTCCTGGTCCCTTTGCAGAAAAACAGCCCCAAAGCATGATGTTTCCACCCCCATGCTTCACAGTAGGTATGGTGTTCTTTCTCCTCCAAAGACGACAAGTTGAGTTTTTACAATAAAGTTCTATTTTGGTTTCATCTGACCATATGACATTCTTCCAGTCCTCTTCTGGATCATCCAAATGCTCTCTAGCAAACTTCAGATGGGGCTGGACATGTACTGGCTTAAGCAGGGGGACACGTCTGGCCACTGCAGGATTTGAGTCCATGGCGGCGTAGTGTGTTACTGATGGTAGCCTTTGTTACTTTGGTCCCAGCTCTCTGCAGGTCATTCACTAGGTCCCCCCGTGTGGTTCTGGGATTTTTGCTCACCGTTCTCGTGATCATTTTGACCCCACGGGGTGAGATCTTGCGTGGAGCCCCAGATCGAGGGAGATTATCAGTGGTCTTGTATGTCTTCCATTTTCTAATAATTGCTCCCACAGTTGATTTCTTCACACCAAGCTGCTTACCTATTGCAGATTCAGTCTTCCCAGCCTGGTACAGGTCTACAATTTTGTTTCTGGTGTCCTTTGACAGCTCTTTGGTCTTGGCCATAGTGGAGTTTGGAGTCTGACTGTTTGAGGTTGTGGACAGGTGTCTTTTATACTAATAACGAGTTCAAACAGGTGCCATTAATACAGGTAACGAGTGGAGGACAGAGGAGCCTCTTGAAGAAGTTACAGGTCTGTGAGAGCCAGAAATCTTGCTTGTTTGTAGGTGACCAAATACTTATTTTACCGAGGAATTTAGCAATTAATTCATTAAAAATCCTTCAATGTGATTTTCTGGATTTTTTTTTTCTCATTTTGTCTCTCATAGTTGAGGTATACCTATGATGAAAATTGGAGACCTCTCTCATCTTTTAAGTGGGAGAACTTGCACAATTGGTCGCTGACTAAATACTTTTTTTCCCCACCATAACAACTGGTTGGGACACCCTTAGCAGCAACAACTGCAATCAAGCGTTTGCGATAACTGGCAATGAGTCTTTTACAGCGCTGTGGAGGAATTTTGGCCCTTTCATCTTTGCAGAATTGTTGTAATTCAGCCACATTGGAGGGTTTTCGAGCATGAACCGCCTTTTTAAGGTCATGCCACAGCATCTCAATCGGATTCAGGTCAGGACTTTGAGCAGGCCACTCCAAAGTCTTCATTTTGTTTTTCTTAAGCCATTCAGAGGTGGACTTGCTGGTGTGTTTTGGATCATAGTCTGGTTGCAGAACCCAAGTGCGCTTCAGCTTGAGGTCATGAAGAGATGGCTGGACATTCTCCGGACAGCCCCAGATCATCACACTACCACCACCATATTTTACTGCTGGTATGATGTTCCTTTTCTGAAATGCTGTGTTACTTTTATGCCAGATGTAATGGGACGCACACCTTCCAAAAAGTTCAACTTTTGTCTCATCAGTTCAGAGTATTTCCCCAAAAGTCTTGGGGATCATCAAGAGTTTTCTGGCAAAACTAAGACAAGCCTTTATGTTCTCTTTGCTCAGCAGTGGTTTTCATCTTGAAACTCTGCCATGCAGGCCATTTTTGCTCAGTCTCTTTCTTATGATGGAGTCATGAACACTGACCTTAACTGAGGCAAGTGAGGCCTGCAGTTCTTTGGATGTTGTTGTGGGATCTTTTGTGACCTCTTGGATGAGTCATCGCTGCACTCTTGGGGTAATTTTGGTAGGCCAGTCACTCCTGGGGAGGTTCCCCACTGTTCCATGTTTTCGCCATTTGTGGATAATGGCTCTCACTGTGGTTTGCTAGAGTCCCAAAGCTTTAGAAATGGCTTTATAACCTTTTCTAGACTGACAGATCTCAGTTACTTTGTTTCTCATTTGTTCCTGAATTTCTTTGGATCACAGCATGATATCTAGCTTTTGAGGATCTTTTGATCTACTTCACTTTGTCAGGCAGGTCCTATTTAAGTGATTTCTTGATTGAGAATAGGTGTGGCAGTAATCAAGCCAGGGTGTGGCTCAAGAAATTTAACTCATCACCCCATAGCGCAAGGAGTAGCCGGCGGAGAGACTGAATTTTCGGGGACACCGTCGGGTCAATGAGCAGTTGGTGGTCGAAAGAGGTGAGGCAGCCCAGCCTTGTGAAAAGCGCTGGCCAACGGTGTTGCCAGGATGAGGCGACTGTCAGAACTGTGGCGCCCATTGGGTCGGTGCTGGAGAAACCCAGCAAGCTGATCAGGTCGATGCCCAGCAGATTAGCCCCCTGGTGCATCATTTGGAAGGTGAATGATGGAATCGGCCTTAGAGCCGTATCACACAGAAAAACTGACTGTCCTGACCATACCGATTCTAGCGTGGCCGTAACCAAATAAATCCTCCGCATTAGCTGTGCTGGTTTTCCGAGGGAACAGCTTCCTGACCATAGACACGTTCAGAAGAGACCTCGAGGCCTCCGTATCCAGCAGCAGTGGCTCACCGACACTATCCAGCTCCACTGTGCACCACCTGAACAGCCAGTTTTTGGTGCCAACTGAGTGAACGGTGGCTAAGCTTGGTGAGCGGGCTGTTGAGTCTGTGAAGGTTGAGCGACAGACCCTGGCAAAATTGTTTAGCTTCCTGCAGCATAGCATTTCATCCCCGTAGCTGGGCAGGCAGTTGATTGGGCCTGATATCTGGATGAACCACAGCCGTTGCAGTGCAGGCGCCCACACGCGTTGTCCCACTTCTTACCCTTCTTCTTCTGGTTGTAGCAGGGAGAAGTGGAGCCAGCACGCTGGGTGGCGGTGGTGACGGCCTGTGTTCGTGGGACCGAACGAGGGGCTTGTTGGCTAGGCGGCGTTAGCTGCGATATTAGCTGGTCAACCGTTTCCATTTGGGATGCCATTCTCACAACCTCATCTAGTTTTAGCCTGTCTTCTGCCAAAAATAGCTTATCCTGCAGCCACTTGTTGTTAACATTCTCCGCTAGCTTGTCACGTATTAGATCATCTTCTCAGTGACCAAAAGCACACCCGGTCGCTAGGGCCCGGAGGTCTGTGGCAAACTGCCGGAGCCAGTTGAGGTGGTTTGGGCATCTGATCGGGATGCCTCCTGGACGCCTCCCACTTGAAGTGTTTTGGGCACATCCCACTGGGAGGAGACCCACGGAGAAGACCCAGGACACGCTAGAGAGACTATGTCTCCCAGCTGGCCTGGGAACGTCTTGGTATCCTCTCTGAAGAGCTGGAGCAGGTGGCCGGGGAGAAGGTGTTTCTACACTGGTCTTGAAAAAATCTTACTGATGTTCACATGTGCGTTTATTTTCTTCTTGTACACGCTGACCATCTGAACACCGTGAAAACTAGAAAAATTATAACAATCCAGTCTCAGTGAAAATGCTCAGAAATAATAATACAAATGCTGTTAATATCATATTTTCTCCCAAAGTCAAATAGGACAGAGTAATAATAATAGTTCTATCAAATCCCATTTCTACCATGTCTGCCTGGAGACCAGCAGTAGAAAAATGTAGAAAAAAACACAAAGATTCATGGGCATCTTTCCTTTACTTCCTTCGCTTTCTTCATGGCTTTTACAACATCTGGATTGAGACGTCACATGACTTACAAAACAGACTTACTTTCATTAATATCCTAGAAATAATAAAGAAATGACCCCAACACATATTGCATGGAAAATAAACTAAAAATAAATACTCTATAAATTTTACAAAGGAAAGAACAATTTCACAAAACAGTCACATACTTCAACTTCTGGTGTTGTCATGGCAACGAGCATACGCAAATTTACAGCGACCGCTACACTCCCACCAAATTACCATTGAGTAATGAATAACCTTAGATTAACACATTATACATTCAGGTTCAGGTTCAGGTTACTTTATTTGTACCCGTAGGTAGATTTGTTTTGCAGTCTGGTGACATCCATATTTACAAGCCACAAATTACATTCAACATAGACACAAACACAGGCACATATGAAGCTGACTATAAACATGATAAGAATACTCAAGGCTCCATCAATCAGGGTATAAAAAGACAAAGAGATGGGAGAAAAACCAGAGGTAAGAGAGAAGGGTCATATTAAAAGTTAAAAACTAGTCAAAGAGGTTAAAAACTCAAAGGTCTAAAACCCAATAAAATATTTAGAACCCAAGTGACATCCTACAAAAATAAGTAAATATAAAATGGAGTTAATAAATAGGTACCTAAATTATGTGCAATATATTGTTACAGCTTGTTCAACTCTTTGACAGCAGCAGGGACAAAGCTGTTTTTGTAGCGCTGGGTTCTACTTTTTGGGACAGCAAACCTCCGTCTTGAGGGAAGAAGCTGACAGTGGCAGTGTAAAGGGTGGGAGTCATCATTTAAAATGGAGGTAGCCATCCTCTGTACTTGTCTGGTGAGCAGTGATGATGAGATTCAACTTTATTGTCATTACACATGTATGAATACAAGGTAACGAAACGTGACTTGGCATTTGGGCACGCTCTGCAGAGCGCATCCAAGGCCGGGGCAGCCGCTAGGCGCCAGTCATAAAGAAGAAAGGAAAAAAAGAAAAGAAATGATATGACACAATAGGCGAGAGCAAAAAACATGTTTTATCAAATTGACGCTTAATGGGTAAGCGAAATTTTGATTGCAGGCAAAAAAAAACCCTCAATGCATATTTAGCAAACATTTAGTGGACAAAAAAACCAAAAGACCAAAAGTCAGAGAGAGTCAGTGAATGGATGAGTGTAATTCAGTATTATGAATCAGTGCGTTCGTGTATGTTGAATGCAGGTGGGTGTTTATCAGTTACTGGAGGCAGCAAAATCTCTCCCAGCCGAGATGTTATGTCTTAGTGTCTGAAACTCAGAAGCATGTCCTTGAGGCATGGCAGATGGAAATTTCCTGAGCCAGTCACATGTCAATGAGAGTTCAGATGCAGTCCCAGTTTGTTTATGAAAGAGAAGCACAATCTTCTGTTTTGTCTTAATCCAGGAGGAAAAATAGACAACAGGGCATCGAATTCAAGGTCTGGTAGACACAGATCACAGAGCATAAATTTTCCATCTCATGCAATCCTGTGTCCATAATTTCCATACATAGGCTTTAAATCCATTCCTTGGAGGCACCAAAAACGACTCCAGATGTTTCCCTTCTAGAACATGGATAAACATGTCCGGTAGAGTCCATTCTCTCTACAATGCATGCCAGGTGGAAATTTCCATGTTAATCATTGCCGATAGTTAGTGCACTCCCCCGTCTAGTCGAATTGTTGAGAAGCAGCTATGCCGGGACCGCTTTTAATTAGCTCTTCCAGTTAATTTTTCGATACACCAGGAAAAACTCCAGAGCCAATCAGCAGAAAATCCTGTGATCCTAGCCAAACCAGGTAGATGTTTCCACATCCTCAGTCGAATTATGCAGACACATGCGTTCCAATCCATGGGTCTCTCCATAGGGGCTCCCCCTGGCCCGAATTTATATAAAATGTTGTTAATTTTATTAAAGCCGCTCACCAAATCCATTTTTTCGTTTGGATCAAGATTCAGCCAGAAGAACAGCGACGCAGACAAGACAGCAAGCTGGGATTCTCAGTTAGGGAGGGAAGGAGGGTAAAAGAGGGAGCAGCAAAGAAAGGCGTCTGTTCTCTCTGAAGAGCAGGAAGGAAAGTGTACAGGGTGGTGTGGTGTGGTGTACAGGGATGTGAGATGATGAGATGAGATTCAACTTTATTGTCATTACACATGTATGAATACAAGGTAACGAAACGTGACTTGGCATTTGGGCACGCTCTGCAGAGTGCATCCAAGGCCGGGGCAGCCGCTAGGCGCCAGTCATAAAGAAGAAAGGAAAAAAAAGAAAAAGAGAATGGGTATGACACAATAGGCGAGAGAAAAAAACATGTTTTATCAGAATGACGCTCGGCAAGTGAGCGAAATTTTGATTTGCAGGCAAAAAAACCCTCAATGCACATTTAGCAGACATTTAGCAGGAGATCACACACAAAAGTTGAGAGGCAGTGTATTGTATGCATGTAATGTTGTATGCATTGTGTAGTGTAAATGTAACAGTTGTTAGTGAGCAGCAGAGGGCGCCTCCTGGCAGTGGATAGATGTTATAATCATGTGACTTATAAACAAGTCCAGAGTCTAGAGTCTATCTCTCTTGCTCTCTCTCTTGCTTGCAGAAGGCACATGGGCATTGTCCTTGAGGGTCCAATCCGCTGATACGACAACAACTGATTGTCGATTGTTTGGGTAGAAGAGCCGGTCCTTCCGCTTATCTCAATCAGGAGGAATGTAAACACGGGGCAAACAAGGTCAAATCAAATCAAAACAGCACAGTGCACTCAGAGAATAGAATTTGTCCTCACCCGTGTAATTCTGTGCTTCCATTATATGTGCAGGCTTAAACTGTTTTTCCATGGAGAGCACAGGGCTCCAGATTTATTCCTCCACTGAATCACTGTCATTCAGTTCACCGTTTGCCGCTACTCGTGCCCTCCCCAACTGGTCGAATTTAATGAAGGAGCTTGCCGGGTCTGCTTTGATCAGCTCTCTCACCTTCCTTCAATTTCTGATGCATCAGGGAACTCCACAGCCAAAAATAGAAGTCCTGAGATCATAACCAATAATGTTTCCACAGACGCATGAATTCCAATGTCCATGAGTCTCCTCGTAGGTTCCAATTCTTGGGCTCCCCCTTGGCCCAATTCTTGTTGAAAAATAGTGACAATAGCACATTTAAGCCGCTTCCAAATCCATAATTTCCGTTTAGATTAAGATTCAGCAGAAGAAGAGCGACTAAACACAGACAAAAACGCAACATTGCAAAAGCTGGGAATAGATCAGGAAGGCAGGAGAGGAGGGAAGAAAAATGCGACTGCTCTCTCTCAAGGCAAGAAGGAAAAAAAAAAAGGCTCAGCTGTGGCTCACCAAGCAAACGACTGGACCATCTACTACCTGATCCAAGGATTTCCTCTGTTTCAGTTTTATCTGACCAAACCATGACACTAAAGTAAAGGATAAAACAGATTCAATAAAAGCCCGATAAAACATTGTCATTATGGTTCGGTCAACTTGGAAGCGTGCAAGTTTTCTCAAGCAATGCAAATTTTGCTGACGCTTTTTGCACACCCTTTCACAGTTCTCTTCAAAGTTTAAATTACTATCAATAATCGTCCCAAGATATTTGTAGGATTGTACACATTCGGTGGTCTGGCCTTTTAGTACGGTGACTTTGTGCCTGGGAGTTTTCCTCCTAAAGTCAATAATCATGTCTTTAGTTTTTGTCGTATTCAGCTGCAGGTAGGAATCCTCACACCAGTGAACAAAATCATCAACTACTGGGCCGTGGCCACTCTCACCATCCTGGAGGAGACTGACAATAACTGAGTCATCAGCATACTTTATAATGTGTCTGTTGTCATGTCTGCTCCGACACATGTTTGTGTACAGGATGAAGAGTAGTGGTGACAACACACACCCCTGAGGAGAGCCAGTAGAAGAGCACTTTAGGTCAGACAATGTACCATTGACTCTTACTCTCTGCATCCTGTTGGTTAAGAAATCCAGAATCCAACCCACCAGATTATTGCTCAAATCAAATTGCTGCAGGAGCCTTTCAACTAAGATATGAGGTTGGATTGTATTAAAGGCGGAGGAAAAGTCCACAAATAAAAGTCTGGCGTGTGTCCCATTAAAATCCAGATGTTTAAAAAGCATGTTAAACAGAGTGACAGTGACATCCTCCACTCCTCTGTGAGGCCTATAGGCAAACTGCAGAGGATCCAATGCATGCTCAGTCTGCTTTAGGACCTCACATCTGACCAGTTTTTCAAAAATTTTCATTAAAATTGAAGTCAAAGCAACTAGTCTAAAGTCGTTTACCGTTTTAGGACAGCTGGATTTTGGAACGGGAACAATCACGGCTTCTTTCCAGATCTTAGGCACATGTTGTGTCTGTAAGGACTTATTGAAAATGTAATGAAATATGGGACTCAGTTCATGTGCACAGGACTTTACCAAGCGCCCACATATATTATCAGGGCCGTGACTTTTGTTCACTTTTACAGCGCAGAACTCCCTTTTAACATCCTGCACCTCAATATTAAAGTGCTGATTGTCTTTGAGTTTCTGTTTCAAATCTTGGGTTTCTGTGCTAAAATCAAAGGAGTCAAAACGACCATAAAAACAATTAAGAGCATTAGCCAGCACTGTGTCTGAATTAAAACCCATCTAAAAACACACGATTACTGCGCTCTGTGCTCTGAAGGCCTGCAATAGTTTTCATTCTGGCCCAGGCTGAACCAAGTTTCTTTGTTGCCATCTTGCTTTCCAACTCAGATTTATAATTCTGTTTTGCTCTTAAAATTTCGGCCTTCAGCTCCTTTGTGGCAACCTGTAGCTCAGAAACAGACCCCTGTTTAAAGGCAAGTGCTTTCCTCTGTAAGCAGGATTTAACTTATTTTGTAACCCATGGTTTGTTGTTGGGATATATTTTGACACGTTTACGTGGAACAATCTTTTTTTTACAGAAAGCCATGTATGAGCATGTGACGTCCACCAAAGAGTCCAAATCATCCCTGCAGGCCAGTGTGAACATCTCCCAGTCTGTACAGTCAAAGCATTCCTGGAGGCTGTGCACTGAATCTTCTGTCCACACATCAATGTCTCTCGTCTCCACCTTGCCTCTTCTTAGAGCAGTTTTATATGTGGGCAGCAAATGTACACAGTTGTGATCTGAGGATCCTACAGGAGGAAGGGGGAGTGATTTATAGGCCCTCTCTATGGATCCATAGCACAGGTCCAATGTCTTTTTTCGCCTGGTTGGGCAGGAGACATACTGATAAAAGTTTTTAAGTGTCTTCTTTAAAGAAACATGGTTGAAATCCCCAAGAATGAAGTTTGGCGCCTCTGGAGAAATTGATTGCAGCTGCAGCTGGACCACATCAAAGATTGTGCTGGAGGCGGAGTCAGCGTCTGCCCTCGGATGAATGTACACAATTGTGATGAAAAGTTGGGGGAACTCGCGAGGCAAATAAAAGGGGCGTAGTGACACAGACAGCAGTTCCACATCGGGTGTACAGATGCGCTCTCTGACCGTGATAGATGTGCAGTACTGCTTATTAATGTATAAACATACGCCGCCCCCCTGACGCTTCCCCGTTACCTCTTCCTGCCGATCCGAGCGCAGCGCGGCTCCAAAGCCGTCAATCCACAGGTCTGCGTCTCGGTCATGCGCAGTAAGCCAAGATTCCGTGAAAGCCATGACACAGCAGTTCTTAAAGTCCTTCTGGTAGCGTACATTCCCTTGAATTTCGTCCACCTTGTTTCTCAGAGACTGTACGTTCCCAAAAATCATTGAAGGAAGAGGAATGTTACCAAACTGACGTTTCCTCAGGCGTAATTTCACACCTCCACGCCTTCCACGCTTCCTTCTGCCGTCTCTCTTTTCACCGCTATGTCCGTCTCTCAAAATAAAGTCCGGCAGTTGTGGCTTAGGCTCAATCACAGCCGCTGCATCAACCGTGTTTAAATGCAGCAACATGTCCCTGGAATAATGTATCCTGCCCACCATGGTGCCGAACGCGTTTACTTCAGAGACAAAGGGCCGGAGGAAAAGTAGCAGCAGTGCAAGAAAGGGAAGGAAGGATAACATTCAGAATGCAATCAATTGTAATTTCCAAGTACATTTAGGATCGCCCAAAGATTATATGAACACTATATCAATGTAAAGATTTAGAGAGCATTTCAGTTTGATCCAAAGATTTCATTATCAACAGTAAAAGGAGTAATACAGAATCAGAATCAGAATCAGAAAAGATTTATTGCCAAGTACATTAACAGATCACTGATAACATATGAGAGAATTTGACTTGACACAGAAAATGAACCTGCATTTCCAGTGACACGGCTGCATCGGGGACGCGCCTGCCCACAGGATAGAGGGAACAGGTAGCATAAGAATAAGAATAATACGAGGAACAATAGGAAGGAGCAAAAAAATAATTGATTCAGAATACTGGTTGCATAATCAATCAATATTATGATTACAAGGGAAAAAAAAGCTCTCGATGCACATACGCAAAACAGGATTCACAAGACACAAGACACAAGAGAGCAGTGTGTGTATCTTTATTCAGTTCATGGATCAATGTGTGTGCGCTGTTGAAGCAATGTTGATGATAATAAGAGAACACAAGGGCACTTGGCAGGAGATGTTTTGTCTGGCTGCCGCCGATCGTCCTTGCGAATATCTGGGCAGGCTGTCCAGATGGCTGTCCAAGGCCTTGTGCTCGATGATTTTGAAAACACAGACTGCAGACAGCCAGGAGGAATTTTCATGGGGAAATTGAGCCAAATCGGACTGATCACAGAGAAGGCTTTTTATTTCTTCTGTAGATTCAGTACTTAATCCTTCATTGCGGGGCTTTAAATCCATCGTGGAAAGACCTAAGCGAGACCATGATGTAATCCACCTTCCGAGACAGTTCTCCATTTGTCGCTATCAGGGTCTTCTCCAATTTTTCAATTTGACAGATGCACCTCGCCTGGCCAGCATTTTGATAGGTTGTATCCATCTTCAGCAATTTGCGGTACACCAGGACAATCCCAGTTCCAATCAGAAAGATCCCGATCACCATTATCACGAAGACATACAAATCTTCAATATCTTCGATAGAGAGATTAGTGAGACACAAGATCTTCCAATTACTTGTGTCACGTAAATAGCCCGCTGGAGCCGTTCCTGCGGGGCAGACAGCTTCCCCCGGAGCACTTTTCCTTGTTGAAAAAATAGTGTCAATTGTGTTCAAAGCCCAGCTTATTAACTCCATAATTTCTTTCTTTCGACGGTCGCAGTTAGACGCAGACAGACAACAGCAAGCTGGGATCCAGTAGTTGGGGAGGAAGGAAAAAAAAGTCAGAGCAAGAGAGAAGGAAAAAGCGTCTGCTCTCTTGGGAGGGCGGAAGTGAATACACACACGGCAATTAATTTCTTTCAACAACCTAAAGCATTGTGATGATCAGTCTGACAGTTTTAGGTCTTTTCAACAAGAACAATTAACTTCTGAATGGGTCTTTCAACAACAGATGGTTTGTAGGGGTGCTCAGGTCCTTTTCTTGACCTTTGATCTCCTATTTGTATTGTAGCCTTTCGCACAAGTCTATCATCATCCTTGCACACTTGAAGAACTTTGGCAAATTTCCACCCATTACGAGGGACTTCCTCTTCTTTGACAATCACAATATTGCTAACTTGAATATTTCGTCTTGGAGCATGCCATTTTTGCCTGAGAGTGATGTTGGTCAAATATTCCTTCCTCCATCTGGTCCAAAATTGTTCAGAATTATTAGGGGCGATTATTCACACCGCTTTGTGAAAGGACAGAGCTTAGTACACACTTCACTATTTTGATCTGACGTTCCCATACTCCTCCTGCATGACTTGAACCAGGTGTATTCATATGGAAGTCACTTTGCCTATCTGCCAGAAAGGAAGCAACTCTTTTGTTGTCCATCTCCTTCAGAACTCATTCCAGTTCATTTTTTGCTCCAATGAAGTTGGATCCCTGATCTGGCCTAATGTGTCTGACAGCTCCAAGAATGGCAATGAAACATGTAAGGCATTAATGAATGCATCAGTTGTCATGTCTTCCAGCAGCTCTATGTGAACAGGTCTAGAGCATAGGCATGTGAAGAGCAGACCATACCGCTTGTGTACTTTGCGGCCCTGCTTTGTATGGAATGGACCAAAACAGTCCATTCCACAGTAGGTAAATGGTGGTGAGGGGTCAACCCGGTCACTTGGCAGATCGTCCATTCTTTGACCTAGTGACAGACCTCAAGCTTTCCTGCAGAAAAGAAAAAATCTTATGTATTGGGCTACTGCTTTACTTGCCCCGATAATCCAGTAGCCATTACTTCTAATTTCATTCAGGATTTGTCCTCTGCCTTGGTGCTGTATTCTTTCATGGTGATTTGTCAGGATAAGCTGTGTTACAACACTGTCTTTCGGGAGGATTGCCGGGTGTCTTAGATCAAGAGGTGTAGATGCTTTCCTCAGTCCTCCTCCCACTCTCAATATTCCATCTTGAAGAAACGGATCAAGCTGGTAGAGTTGATGATTACAAGGAAGCTGTCCTGATGGTTGACTGAGGATGTGCAACTCCTGTTGAAAGGCATCTTGTTGTGCTAGTTTTATGAGAGTATGAGCTGCCCACCTCCTCTCATCAACATTTGGAGTTTCTGATTTCTTAATTCTCTTGGCTAGTCATTGAATGCGAGCAATGACGTTCACTGCTATAGTCTATTTTGAGAACCTTGAAAGTCACTCTAAAAAATCATTAGGTGCAGTAGCTTCAGTCTTCAGCGCTTGCAGTGTCTTAATTCAATTCAATTCAATTCAATTCAACTTTATTTATATAGTGCCATTTCACAACAACAGTCATCTCATAGCACTTTCAAGACCTCGGGTCTCCTATTAGTAGTTCTGTAGCTTTCTGATTAGTAATCACTTCCCTTTCCCACAGGAACCTGGCTCCATTCAGCCAGTTTCATGTGATAAGTTCTGCAATTTTGAGGCCCAGGGAGGCACGATCAGCAGGGCTCTCTCCTGTACCAATGTAGTGCCACTGTCCTGGGTCTGTTATTTTGTGAATCTTCTGGACACGATTTGTGACGAAGACATGAAACCTCCGGGCTTCATTACTGATGTAGCTGAGTCTGTCCAAAAGTACTCTCTGTCAACCTTGAAGTCCAGTTCTGTTTTCATCCTGTTGCTCAAGGCAGCAGAACTTACAGCGGCAGTCAGCTCTAATCTCAGTATGGTGATTATTTTGGTGGGTGCGACTCGAGCTTTGCCCATGACCAAGGCGCAATGCACTTTAGCTTCGCTCACCAATCAGATATACGAGCACAGGCTGTATCCCTGACTGTTCGCATCCGAAAAGTGATGCAGTTCAGCTGTTAGGATCTTGCTAAAATCTGAGGGTGTGAAGCATCTGGGGATTTTAATTTTCTCAAGGTCCTTTAAATCATTTACACAACTCTCCTACCTTGACTTTAGTTCACTTGGTAATGGCTCATCCAAGCTGGTGCCACATCTCTTGTAGGACCCTTTTTCCAAGAAGGATGAATGGAGCCAAGAATCCTAACAGGTCATATACAGAGACCACGACTGAGAGGATTCCACGACATGTAGCTGCTTTTTCCATCTAGTAAGACCTTGAAGGTGAAGGAATCGCTCTCAACGTTCCACCTCAATCCTAGTACTCTGTGTGCTGGGAGATCATCATCTCATCATCATATGTTCTTCATCTCAGTTACGCGTTCAGTGGCAGTGATAGACTCCAATACCTCTCGATCATTCGAAATGAATTTGTGAAGGAGGAGAAGGCATCCTTCTCCAGATGAATTGCTTCTTCAGCTGATTCCAGACTTATTTTACCATCATCCACATAAAAATGATTTCTGATGAAAGTGGCTGCTAAAGGGTACTCCTTCTCATGTTGGTTGGCAAAATATTTCAAGCCGTAATTAGCGCAGCCTGGAAATGATGATGCCCCAAACAGGTGAACCTTCATGCAACACTCTTTAGGGTCAGAGTTTGTATCTCCGTTTTCCCACCATAAGAAATGCAGATAATCTCGGTCTTCTTTGCTAACGTGAAACCTGTGAAACATTTTTTCCGCATCACACATGACAGCAATAGGATGTTTTTGAAAGTGACAAAGTGCTCCAATAAATTCAGATTTAGATAATACCATGTTATATGTGCATTCAAATCTGGGCACATCAAAGCGATCTAAACTGTGTATTTTTGGGGGGCTTTTACTTTGAAAACCAGTATAATATCCTGTTGAGAGTGAGTTAAATTTCTTTGAGCCAAGGTCTGAAGTTGCTATCATATAAAGTACTATACAGTGGTACCTCTACTTACGAACGTCTCTACATACAGAATTTTCAGGTTACGACACGCCTCAACGGGAAAATATTGCCTCTTGTTACGAAAGAAATTTCAGGATATGAAAGGCAAAAATACAGTACGCGCTGCTACTCGCAGCTCCCAGAGTTTACCGAACGTAAACATACTTGTAGCTGCTCTGCCATTGGCTATCGCCTAGCATCTTCCTGGCATCCCATTGGCCACAAAGTGTTCGGACAGTTTTACGTGTGTGTATTAACTTTTATTCACTATGGGCCCCAAGAAAGTGATGGAGAAAAGTGGAAAAGAAGAAAAGAAGAAGAAGAGA
This sequence comes from Pholidichthys leucotaenia, assembly GCA_020510985.1. Taxonomy (NCBI): domain Eukaryota; kingdom Metazoa; phylum Chordata; class Actinopteri; order Cichliformes; family Pholidichthyidae; genus Pholidichthys; species Pholidichthys leucotaenia. The sequence goes on from CM035840.1 coordinate 115,201,141, forward strand.
GTTTTTTTGTCCATACAAACAAAGCAAGAGATAATAGAAAAGTATGAAAAAGGGATGCGTTTGGTTGATCTCGCCAAAGAATATGGCCGTAATACATCTACGATCGGCATGGTATTAAAACAAAAGGAAGCCCTAAAAGCTACGACTCCTTCCAAAGTTCATGAAGTTTCGGAATTTGTTGAAAAGAATCTCCCAGAAAAAGTGTTCACTAGTCGGGCTATCGCTTACTATGATGATTTTTGCCTTGCACATTTTCGAAGGATTGTTAAAAGCCGACAAAAAGCAAACGTCCTTGGATCGGTTCTTTACAAAATGTCAGGCAAAAACCACTGCTGAGAGAGAACATGAACCAAAGAAGGCAAAAGGTGACGACAATAGCAGTTAAAAGGTAAATGAACATAATTTTTATTCTTTACTTTATTCTTTGTTTTTTACATTATGGACAACTCTCATTTTATGTTTATTGTGAAGTAATCTAATTGTAACATATATTTGTTACATGTTTTGATGCATTTTTATGATTTATAAAAAATTTATGTCTGAATTTTGGGGGGTTTGGAACGGATTAGGGCATTTACATGGAAAACGCGTCTCTACTTACGGAATTTTCAGGTTACGAAACTACTTCCAGAACCAATTAATTTCGTAAGTAGAGGTACCACTGTAGTTATAAGTCATGAAACATTGCAGGAATAAACATTTGGATTCAATAATATAAGGGCTTTTATTTTGAAAGTCTGTGTAACATCCTGTTGTGTGTGACTAAAATTCATTCCGGCTTAAGGTTGAAATTAATATCACAGAAAATGAGAGAGATTCAAGTCATCAAATGAAAGTCTGCTCTGCCATTGCATATCAGCAGCAGGTAAAAATGTTAGCAGAGGAAAAATCCATCCAGTACTTTTTGTGTAATGTTACTAAACCATTGCTAGGACATTGAGCCTTGGTGGCGGTATGCACTCATGGATCACCTCCAAAATCTGCCAACTTTTGTTAATTATTTTTATATAGGAGTTTGCAGGATAGGACTAATATCTATCGTAGAAAATTTGGTGAAAATCGGACAAAGTTTGTCCAAGTTACAAGTGTCCATTGTTCTAACAAGTAGGTGGTGCTATAACTTTTGTTAATTACTTTTATATAGGAGCGTGCAGGATGGGACTAACATCCATCATAGAAAATTTGGTGAAAATCGGACAAAGTTTGTCCAAGTTACAAGTTTCCGTTGTTCTAACCACTAGGTGGCACTATAACTTTTGATAGTTATTTTTATGTAGGAGTGTGCAAGGTGGGAGTAATATCCATTGTAGAAAAGTCGGTGAAAATCAGACAAAGTTTGTCCAAGTTACAAGTGTCCGTTGTTGTAACCACTAGCTGATGCTATAACTTTTAATTATTTATATATAGGAGCATGTAGGGTGGGACTAATGTAATGTAATGTAATGTACTTTATTTATATAGCCCTTTAAAAAAACCCGTAGGTGACCAAAGTGCTTTACAGAAAATTAAACAGCATTAAAAACACACACAGCATTAAAAACAAATAACATAAAGAAATAAGAATAAAAACCTAAAAATGAGAATAAAATAAAAACAAATGCCTAATATCAATCATAGAAAATTTGGTGAAAATCAAACAAAATTTATCCAAGTTACAAGCATCCGTTATTCTAACCACTACATGGCGCTATAACTTCTGTTAATTATTTTTATATAAGAGCATGCAGGGTGGGTCTAACATCCATTGTAGAAAATTTGGTGAAAATCAGACAGTTTGTCCAAGTTACAAATGTCCAGTGTTCTATGGTGAGGAGTCAACCTTCACCATGTCGCCATGGCAACACTTACATGTCAGTTATGTGTTGCCCACCCACATAGGACTACAGATAACAGTCACCTTGTCCTATGTTCCAGATTTCGTGACTCCAGGGCCTTTCCAACCCTTCCAATAAGATCACAGATTGAATGGAGAAAAATTTCTATGGTAACAGCAGTGAAGCAATGCAAAAGTTGATGGGCAGTTATGCTCATCCCTGGGGTCTGATGAACCTCAGAAAATTTCACATCATTATGGCAAGCGGTGTGTGAGTAATAAATAAAACAGTCTTCAACAATTCTTCCTTTAACTACTAGGTGGCGCTATAACTTTTGTCAATTATTTTTATATAGATGTGTTTGGGGCGGGACTAATATCCATCATAGAAACTTTGGTGGAAATCTGACAAGTTTTGCTTGAGTTACAGCCGTCTGATGTTGTAAGGGGCGGAGTGAAAATTTGCCATGGCGCTGTGGCCACACCTTTCAGCTTTTGCAAGACATTTATACATCTTTTAATGGACCATGTCTATAGATGCTGCCATGCAAAAATGAGCTCAGTTGGAATAGTCCTCAAGGAGGTGTTTGTTCAAATGTGAAGGGTGGTTTTTGGCAAAATTGGAGGCGGGGTGGCTTTGAGGCAATATGGCGGACTTCCTGTTGGCTGTGGGTAATGGTCACAATTATATTTTTTGTATGTTTTGAGGTGATGCACATCTCACCCAAGTTTCATGTCTGTATAGCAAACTTTAGTGTCACCAGTCTCCAAAGACCTTGTACGTTTGGCCCCGCCCAACAAATTGGGGGTGTGGGGGCACATATTTTTTTCAGTTTATTAAATTTTTCACTGGGTCTGAGGTGTGTGCAAAAAAAAATCATGTTTTGGTTAATGTTTAGAGGGTCAAAAATGCAATTGAAATGCAATCTTTGACAACTCCATTCATTTTCAATGGGAAATCTTTTTTGTTTTTTTTTGTTAATATTTCGGACACCGAGCAAAAAATCTGAAATAAAAATACAAGTATAAATCTCTGGATCAAGCCGCATGTCTTGATATATATATTTTATGGGGGTTTTCTCAAAGCTGAGAGGAGATATGAACCAAAAATTGGCGGAAGAAGGAAAAGAATTATAAAAAGCTGCAATAAATTTTGAGATAGTAATATAGTGTTCTAATGCTTCACATTGGGCATAATACAAATGCTGTTAATATCATATTTTCTCCCAAACTCAAACAGGACATAGTCTGCTGTTGTTGTTTTTTCAGCCTTACTCCTTTTTTTTATTGCACACACCACTGAAGAGAGAGAAACAACATTTCAATTCTCCTGTATTTACTGTATGTATAGCAGTATTGACAAATAAAATCTTTGAATCTTGAATCTTAATAGTTCTACCAAATCACATTTTTGCCGTGTCTGCCTAGAGACCAGCAGTAGAAAAATGTCTGGAAACACAAAGATTTGTGGGCGTCTTTTCTTCACTTCCCTTGTTTTCTTAGCGGTTTTTACAACATCCAGATTCAGACATCACATTACTTACAAAACAGACTTACTTTTGTTAATATACTAGAAATAATACAGAAATGACCTCAACACATGTTGCATGGGAAATAAAAGAAAAATACTCTATAAATTTTATAAAGGAAAGAATGATTTCATCAAAACAGTCACATACTTCAGCTTCCAGTGTTGTCATGACAATGAGCATACACAAATCTACAGGGACTGCTACAGAGGGAAGTCTGGGCTTCTCTGCTTGAGCTGCTGCCTCCGCGACCCAGACCTCCGGAAAAGCCGTAGAAAATGGATGAATGAATCGATGCTTACATGATTGCAATGTTAATGAAATTTAATAATGTAATGTGATGATGGTCCAAAAATATTTTCAGAACAAGTTTTGCATCATATCTCTTATGCCACTTTATGAGGTCAAATATAGACTATCAGCCCTTACACATGGATAATGGTTTTTAGTAGGAAGGCCATAAATGACAATTGAAGTAAAAAGAAAAAATGTTAAGATGTCTTTTGCTTTGATATAAACTTTGCTTTTCTTTGTTTACTCAGATCATGAAGAACATTTTCTACCAGTCCTTCAATGTCTATAAGACAGACATTGAACCTCGTCTCAACGATGTGACGCTCCATCACATGCAGTGCAGCCGCCGTCTCTTTGAGATTCATCTGTCACACAGACGCATCAGTGCCGCCTATATTGAGGGAGACAATGTGGCCGTCACTGTGGAGGGTGAAGCGGCCCGGGTCCTTAATTTTGACACAGGTACATGTCTTTAAATTAAAAATAACAGTGTATGAGGTTGCCATGTCCTTCAACCGAAAAGTCAGATGCCAACTGTTTCCCAAAATTTGTGAATGCAGTGATTTAAGTAATTTTGAATGCTCTTCAAACTTATACAATAGGTGTATTTACAAAAAAAAAAAATAAAAATAAAAAAAAATCTTGGACTATCCGTCACATTTAAAAGGTTAAGAACACTTTCACTATACAACACAGAACTCAGTAAGGGCTGGATCCAGGTTGAGTAATGTCCAATCCAATCCACCTTTATTTATAAAGCACTTTAAAAAACAGCCACAGCTGACAGAAAGTGCTGTACATCAACAATAAATAAAAATAAAAACATAAGACATAAAAACAATAAAATACAACTAAAAAATACAATACAGTACAAACTAGAAAAGCACTCAGAGAGTGCATACCTCCACCAAGGCTCCTTCCATCTCCCGCAGATCACCTCCAAAATATAATGGGTTTGTGTGTAGGCCTAGCGCTACTTCTGGTGAAAATTGCATCAAAGTCCGTCCATTAGTTTTGGAGTATTATTGCTAACACTCTGTGAGAAGATAAGAGCCTTGGTGGAGGTATGCATTCTTATATCATCACCAAAATGTAATGGGTTCATCTTTAGCCCAAGAACCATCTCTGGTGAAAATTTCATCCAAATCCATCCAGTAGTTTTTGTATAATCCTGCTGCACAAATACAATCAAAGCCCTTAGTGGAGGTATGCACTCTCAGATCATCACTAAAATCTAAACATCTGTTCCCCATGCCATTACACACCTTTCCTGAAAATTTCATCAAAATCCATTTATAACTTTTGGAGTAATGTTGCTAACAGGCAGACAAACCAACCAACAAACAAACGCTGGCAAAAACATCATTTCCTCCCTTGGCAGAGGTAATAAAACAGTAGTCATACAATAAAAGCAACAAAAACAAGTAAAATCAATGTTTCAAACTGGGTCCAAAGCCAAAGGAAAAAAAAATGGGTTTTAAGATGAGTTTTAAAACTGGACAGTGAAGGGACCTGTCTGATTGACATCGGCAGATTGTTCCATAATTTAGGAGCAGCAACAGAAAAAGCTCTGTCCCCTCTGAGCTTCCTCTTTGACTTCGGTATCTCCAGGAGCAGCTGATCAGCTGACCTGAGAGACTGAGCAGAGATGTAAAGATGAAGGAACTCAGAGAGGTAAGATGGGGCAAGGCCATTTAATGATTTAAAAACAAATAAAAAAATAAAAAATGAACCCTAAAGTGTACAGGCAGCCAGTGGAGAGTGGCTAAAGTGGGTGTAATGTGCTCCCTTTTTCATGTCCCGGTTAAAAGATGTGCACTGGCATTTTGAACCAATTGGAGATGTGAGAGGGAAGACTGGCTAACTACAAAATAAAGCAAGCGTGGGGGATTCTCCTGGCATGCCTTGCACCACGGGGAATTCAAAGACTGTTATTATTCATGTGTTCTAAGCGTTATTGTTGTACCGTTATAACTGTATTATAAGTCCAGTTGTGATGGTGTGGTTTTCCTTGTGTGCGATAGATTATGTCTCTGCATCACCCTGAGTGAGATGAGTGTCTGTGTGAATGACCTCCCCTCTGTTCTGTGTAATGAGTCAGTGAAGAATAAATGCCTGTACATCACAAATCCTCCCTCATTATTGTGTGAACCCTTGAAATGCCACACTGGTGTCAGAAGTAGGATTCTTGAGAGATGGAAGCGAGGATTGATTGATTGATTGATTGATTTGAACATCAAGACAAAAAAAAAATAAAAACAAGGAATCAAAACCAAAAAAATAAACATAAAAAAATGTCCTTGTTCAACAGGAGTGTGAGGAAGCCAGTGCTTATATAGTCCCACCCCTTCTTCCTACCCAGTAAATTATATCATTCTAGTCATTATCCATCCCATGATTACATTCATTATACAATACCATAATATATAATGCATCTTATAATTAAATTATGCAGTAGAAATAATACAGCAATGATAGTTTATAATGACAATAATACCAATATGTAATAACAATTGTAATAATAATAATAATAAGTAAATACTTATGGTATGTTCAATATAATTATAGACAAAATTATCATCATCACAATCACCATATATACCGCCATATACCCCCACATGGCTTACAATACCTAGGCACAATAAGTAACCATATAATAATAATAATAATAATAATAATAATAATAATAATAATAATAATAGGTAGCCATATATTAGTTACAATAATTCTTCTTCTTCTTTTAGATTTGATTGGCAATTGGCAGCCAGCTTACAGGTGCATTACTGCCACTGACTTGATTATCATCACTCTCTATCTTTGTATAAGGAGTTCAGAACAACTCCTTACACATGAAAAAAATGATCCGTCCTTGGACTGTGTCAGAGGTGTGGAAGTCTATATATTAACAAAAACAATAATAATAATAATAATAATAATAATAATAATAATAATAATAATAACACCACTTGGTGTATATAATACTTCCTAAACAACAATCATAACACTATAATACCATTGTAATATTCTAGTAATAATAATGATAATATCAGTAACAACAATAGTACTCAGCATATATTTGTTCAACAATAACAACCTTTCTTTATTAAAGACACATTGTAATATTACTGTCCTTTATTTTTTTATATTGTTCAAAAATCATTTCTTTATATGTTGATTTACATACTGTATATGGATGTTTGGACATTGCCTGTCTTTCTCCCCCAACCCATTCCACAATTTTACCCCACACACAGACACACAAAAACTTTTCCTAGTAGATCTTGCTAGATGCATTTTAAATTTTGTATTCCCCCGTAAATTGTATTTCTCTTCTCTCTGACTAAAAAGATTTTTGTATATTGCATGGCAAAAAGTTTTTACTGACTTTAACCATTAACTGTGCTGTATAATAATCAACCAGATCCTGTAATTTCAATAATTTTGAATGTAAGAACAATAAATTAGTATGTTCAAGATCCCCAACACGGACTGCCCTTTTTTGTAATATTAACAATGAATCAAGTGCATTTTTATAATTGTTACCCCAGACCTCTATACAATAGGTCAAGTATGGAAGTACTGTTGAGCAATACAAGATATGAAGTGATTTGTAATCTAGGACTTGCTTAATTTTATTTATAATTGCAATATTTTTTGCCACATTGTTTTGTATGTATCTGATGTGTGGTTTCCAACTAATTTTATCATCTAGTATTACACCCAAAAAATTGATTTCCTTAACATTTTCAATAATTACGTTATCAATATGAATATGTATATCTTCTTTATCTTTACAATTACCAAATATCATTACCTTAGTTTTATCTGTATTTAGTGATAATTTATTACTATCCATCCATTTTTTTTAGCTTATTTAGTTCATTATTTAGAGTATGGATTAGTTCCTTATAATTATTTCCAGAATAAAATATATTAGTATCATCAGCAAATAATATTATTTTTTAATAATTTACAAATTTGGAATATATATATATATATATATATATATATTACAGCAGTATATATATATATATATATATATATATATATATATATATATATATATATATATATATATATATATATATATATATATATATATATATATATATATATACTATCGTTCAAAAGTTTGGGGTCACTTAGAAATTTCCTTATTTTTGAAAGAAAAGCACTGTTTTTTTCAATGAAGATAACTTTAAACTAATCAGAAATACACTCTAATATCTAATATACATTGCTAGTGTGGTAATTGACTATTCTAGCTGCTGTCTGGTTTTTGGTGCAATATCTACATAGGTGTATAGAGGCCAATTTCCAGCAACTATCACTCCAGTGTTCTAATGGTACATTGTGTTTGCTCATTGCCTCAGAAGGCTAATGGATGATTAGAAAACCCTTGTGCAATCATGTTAGCACAGCTGAAAACAGTTTAGCTGGTTAGAGAAGCTATAAAACTGACCTTCCTTTGAGCAGGTTGAGTATAAAAAAATATAAAAAATATTATTTCAAATACAAATCATTATTTCTAACCTTGTCAATGTCTTGACTATATTTTCTATTCATTTTACAGCTCATGGTGGTAAATAAGTGTGACTTTTCATGGAAAACACAAAATAATTGTCTGGGTGACCCCAAACTTTTGAACGGTAGTGTGTGTATATATACAGTATATATATATATATATATATATATATATATATATATATATATATGTGTGTGTGTGTGTGTGTGTGTGTGTCTGTGTGTCTGTCTGTCTGTGTGTCTGTGTGTGTGTGTGTGTTAAATAATTTGGGGCCCAATACTGACCCCTGGGGGACCCCACAGGCAATTCCCATACATCCAGACAGATATTCTCCCATCTTCACATATATTGTTTTCTTTGTTCCATTTTTCCTTAATTTATTTAATATGTCACAGACTCCTTTTATATCATTTTGATTTTCATTTAACATTTTCTTATAGTATAATTTTTTACTAGTTCATATTATTTCAGTTAATTTATTTTTTATATGCTTTATATCTTTTTTCAGATTCTTTAGTTCTTAATTTAATTAAATTTTTATAGAGATAATTTTTCTTTCTACAAGCATTTTGTAGCCCCCGGTTAACCACAGGCAATTTTTGGATTTATATTTTTTTATTAATTTCTTTAATTGGACAGTTTTTTTTTTTATCATATAATGATTTAAATATATCAATAAATTTATCATATGCCATATCCACTTCTTCCTCTCTATAGACAACACCCCAATTCTGTAACATTAAGTCATCTTTTAAAGCATTGATTGTATCTTCTATTCATATTCTTTTATAAATAACCTTTTTACATGGTTGATTTTTAATCTTGCTCTCATTACCCCATAATTAGCATCTTGTGGCGTAACATTATGTAGCCCACATATTCCGCTGCAGAGACCCAAACTTAAAAGGACTCTGAGCTCGCGGTGTGTATTGACATCACGCCTCAGATGGACAAGGAGTCTGGACCACCTGCGAACTTGGGAGGAAGTGAGAAGAACTGGAGAAAGGACTGTCTGATCTCCTGGGGTCAGACAGAGGAGTCAAGAGGACAATGGAGGGATTAAATGCAAATGTGATTCTGTGTTTGATGTGGTGGTATAAATGTATGTGGTTTACTGCAGCTCACTCTCTTATTTCCTGACTGAGAGAAGGAGCTGTGGGACGTGAGATGAAATAAACCAATACTGAGAAATCATCCAGCCTCATCATTTCATGATTCCCACATTGGTGACCCACACGTGAGAGATATGGAAGGGTTTGGAGACCGTTTCTCCGACCCGGATTCACCGGGGAACTCCCGCACGGGCGTAAGCTCAATTAAACTCCCCGAGTTCTGGCAAGAGGACCCGCACTCATGGTTCCAACACGTGGAATCGCGGTTCGTGCTCAACGGAGTATCAGCAGATGACATCAAGTTCCATAATGTCATCGCAAGACTCGACAGCCGCACAGCCCGATGTGTGCGGAGCCTGGTGCAGCAGCCGCCCGCTGCTGGCAAGTACGACGCCCTGAAAGCCGCTTTCATTCAGAGTTTTGTGCCACCAGCCGAGGTGAGGGCCAGGAGACTTCTGGACCTGCGCGACAGAGGAGGACACAGGCCGACCGTCCTCATGGAGGACATGCTGCAGATGATCGGGGCGGACAACGATGCGTTTTTGTTTAAACACATCTTCTTGAGGACCCTCCCAGCACACATGAGGGGTCTCCTGTCCGGCATGAGGTGTGTGAACCAGCAGGACTCCCGCACGCTGGCCATGGAAGCGGAGCGGCTCCTTGACGCCTGCGATGAGCAGGAGACTTCAGTGGCAGCAGCAGACCTCGGTGCGGCGGCCGGGGGTGTTGGAGAGCCAGTGGCAGCAGAAACGACCCCAGCGACGACGGCAGCAGCGCGGTCCCGAAGCAGAGGAGGGGACGACCTCTGTTTTTACCATCGACGCTTCACGGAGAAGGCACACAGATGCATCCCACCATGCAGCTTCAGGAAACAGGGAAACGCACGAGCCGGGGGTCGCTAGCAGCTTCGTCTCTCGGTGAACTGAACAAGCTGCTGTACCTGACAGACGTGAGCTCCGGACGGCAATTCCTCATTGACACCGGAGCACAGAGGAGTTTCATCACCGCGACCTATGCAGATCGGGTGACTGGCCCCCGCGGAGACGGAGCAACGGCCGCAAACGGCTCGTCTATTAAGACTTTTGGCGAAAGGACTCTGCGCCTGTCCTTGCACGGCCGCACCTATGAATGGACCTTCATAGTAGCGGCGGTGAGTTTCAACATGCTAGGCGCTGACTTTTTGTGCTCACATGGCTTGTTGGTAGATCTGGTTAATAGACGCCTGGTTAATGCACTCTCTTTTTGTTCCATCCCTTGTGCAGCTCGAGTGTCCCTGCCGCCAGTACAGACCAACGTCGCCACAGCAGGCGGTAAGTTTCACACTCTTCTAAACCAGTTTCCAGCACTCACAGTTCCCACATTTTCAGCTAAGGTGGCGAAGCACGGGGTGGAGCACTTTATAACCACAAGTGGCCCACCAGTTTTTGCGAAGGCTCAGCGCTTGGATGCAGCTAAGCTCTCCATTGCGCGTGAGGAGTTCACCAACCTGGAAAAGTTAGGCATAGTTCACCGCTCGAAGAGCGCCTGGGCTTCCCCCCTGCATATGGTGCCTAAGGCTGATGGCTCGTGGAGACCTTGTGGCGATTACCGCAGGTTAAACAATGCCACAGCGCAGGACCGCTACCCAATTCCGCATATCCAGGATTTTTCGGTGCACTTGGCGAAGGCGCGCATTTTTTCTAAAATAGACCTGGTCCGCGGTTATCATCAGGTCCCGGTCCGACTGGAGGACATTCCCAAGACAGCGGTAATAACCCCATTCGGGCTTTTTGAGTTTTTACGCATGCCTTTTGGCCTTAAAGGCGCCACACAAACCTTCCAACGGATGATGGATGCCGTGTTGCGCGACCTCCCTTTTGTTTTTGTCTACTTAGACGACATTTTGGTAGCCAGCGCCTCCGAGGAGGAACACGAAAAACACCTCACGACAGTTTTTCAGAGGTTGGGAGCGCATGGGTTGATAATCAACCCGGCCAAGTGCCATTTTGGCGCAGCGCAAATCGATTTTTTAGGGCACAGCGTCTCTCCGGAGGGAGCAGTCCCTCTGCCGGCCAAAGTACGCGCAGTGGCGGAGTTTCCCCGGCCACAAACAGTAAAAGCGTTGCAAGAGTTTTTAGAAATGGTAAATTTTTATAACCGTTTTATACCCCACGCGGCGCAGCTCATGCAACCGTTGTACGCCGTGCTCAGAAAACAGAAGCCCTCCAATGTGATCGAGTGGTCCCCAGAGCGGGAGCGCGCATTCACAGAGGTTAAAAAAGCACTGGCAGACGCAGCACTGCTGGCTCACCCAGACCCATCGGCCCGAATAGCGCTAACCACAGATGCGTCAGATGTGGCCATAGGAGCCGTTGTAGAGCAGCAGGTCGCCGGAGTTTGGCAGCCACTCGCTTTTTTCAGCAGGTCCCTACGCGATGCTGAGCGGAAATACAACGCGTTTGACAGGGAGCTGCTAGCGCTCCACCTGGCCATTCGCCATTTTCAGTTCTGGTTGGAAGGGCGGCGTTTCACCGCGTTTGTCGACCACAAACCGCTCACTTTTGCAATGTCCAAAATTTCAGAACCTTGGTCAGGTCGACAGCAGAGGCAGCTGGCCGCAATTTCAGAATTCACCACTGATATACAGCACGTAGCCGGTAAACTTAATGTAGTAGCGGACTGCCTCTCACGAGCGGTAACAGCGCCTGTCCGCGCGGATGCGGACTGTAATGCTGCAGACGCGGAGCGAGGTAACAGCGCGGACGCGCACGCGGCTCCGGTGCACGTGGGGATAGATTACGTAGCCATGGCAGCGGAGCAAAGCGAAGACACGGACGTGCGCGCGCTCCTGTCTGGACCAACAAGGTTAAGACTGGAGGGCATAAGTTTACAAACCGGTTCACCCCCTCTTATCTGCGACGTATCCACCGGGCGCGGTCGCCCGGTGGTTCCGGCCGCATGGCGCCGTCGCGTTTTTGACGCGGTGCACTCCCTAGCGCACCCGGGAGTACGCACTTCGGTGAAAATGGTAGCAGAGAAGTTTGTTTGGCCGAGCCTGCGCAAGCACGTTAAGGAGTGGGCGAAAGCCTGCATGTCTTGCCAGCGGGCCAAAGTTCACAGGCACACGAAAGCCCCTTTAGAACCGTTCCACATTCCGGCTAAGAGATTTGATCATGTGCATGTCGACCTAGTGGGACCCCTACCGCCGTTGCAAGGGTTCACACATCTCTTGACAATGGTGGACCGGACCACACGTTGGCAAAGTGGTCCCATTACAATCGACCACAGCGGCAGAGGTGGCTCGCGCTTTTTTAACAGCCTGGGTAGCGCAGTTCGGAGTCCCGTCAGATATTACGTCCGATAGGGGTCCGCAATTCGTGTCGGAGCTGTGGTCAGCAATGGCCAGCGGCTTAGGAGCAGCAGCCCACCGAACTACCGCTTATCATCCCCAGGCCAACGGTTTATGCGAGCGTTTTCACAGGTCGTTGAAGGCAGCCCTCAGAGCGTCGCTCACGGATACAGATTGGGTAAACAAACTACCATGGGTTTTATTGGGGTTGCGTTCGGCACCCAAAGAGGATTTAGATGCCTCACCCGCTGAATTAGTTTTTACTCAACCTCTCAGGCTGCCAGGAGAATTCCTGCCAGCCCATGCAGCACCCGAGCGCCCCCCGGTGCGGGGACCACTAAGTGGCACAGGAGCGGAGATGCTCCCAGGCCCCGCTCATCACACTTTTCCGCGTGTTTTTGTTCCCAAGGCTTTACAAAACGCAGAGTTTGTTTTTGTTAGGCACGACGCTCAGCGTCACAGCCTCCGCCCACCTTACGATGGTCTATTTCGAGTGCTGGAAACTGGGGAGAAATATTTTGTGCTAGATTTGGGGGGCAGGAAAGAAACAATCAGTGTTGACAGATTAAAGCCTGCTTTTGTGTTGCGTGATGAACCTGTACGACCGGCGGGGGCGCCTCGACGCGGCAGACCTCCCAGGGAACGGCCCCTGGATCCCCCGCAGGGGGCAATTAACCTTTCTCCCCCTCATTCCACAGGTGCGCTGCAGGACGGCACAACACAGGCCGCGAAACCTGCGTACAGCAGATTCGGGAGGAGGTTGAAGCCTAGACTACGGGCAGAGTGATATGTGTTTTTGATCAACCCATGTAGATTGTGCTGTAGATCCTGCGAAGGGGGGGGTGACATATGTTATGGCCGTTAGGGTGATGTTGGTATGTGTCCATTCTTTGGCGTTTCGGGGGGAGTGATGTGGCGTAACATTATGTAGCCCACATATTCCGCTGCAGAGACCCAAACTTAAAAGGACTCTGAGTTCGCGGTGTGTATTGACATCACGCCTCAGATGGACAAGGAGTCTGGACCACCTGCGAACTTGGGAGGAAGTGAGAAGAACTGGAGAAAGGACTGTCTGATCTCCTGGGGTCAGACAGAGGAGTCAAGAGGACAATGGAGGGATTAAATGCAAATGTGATTCTGTGTTTGATGTGGTGGTATAAATGTATGTGGTTTACTGCAGCTCACTCTCTTATTTCCTGACTGAGAGAAGGAGCTGTGGGACGTGAGATGAAATAAACCAATACTGAGAAATCATCCAGCCTCATCATTTCATGATTCCCACAATCTAAAGAAACACATACAGGCAGGTGGTCACTAATGTCATTTATTAGTATACCACTTACGATATTATATTCAATAACATTGGTAAAAATGTTGTCTATCAAGGCAGCACAGTGTGTCATTATTCTCGTAGGTTTTGTAATCTTTGGAAATAAGGTTAAGCTATACATTGTATCTAAGAAATCTTCAGTTGGTTTATGTTGTTTTGTTTTCATTAAATCTATATTAAAATCACCACAAATAAAGATATCTTTTTGTCTTATTTTTGTTTACATCTTTTCCAAACCATTTCTAAATTTTTCCATATCAGATCCCGGTGCTCTATATATACAACTTACTATTATGTTTTTTCTATTTTCCATCGTAATTTCAATTGTTAAATATTCCATTATTTCATTCACTGTTGATGTCATGCTGTCCACTTTTTTACTTTTTAAATTTCTATCAACATACAGTGCTACCCCCCCATTTTTACATTTCCTATTTTATGTATACATTTCATGTCCATGTAATTCAAAATTTACATCTTTTTCTTCATTAATCCATGTTTCAGTTATTGTTATAATCTTAAATGGGGTCTTAAATTGATTTAAAAACTCCTTAATACTATCAAAGTTGGCATAGTGACTCCTCCTATTAAAATGTATTATTGTCAATGTCTGATCCGAGTTCATAATTCCATTTAATTGTTGTTCATCATAATAAGTACACTTATTGTTAATATGATTAAAGTAGTTATTATCTGGGTCAGTATCACCTAAAATAGCTTGTGGTCGCTGTTCAGTATCTGCAAAGGTTTCAGCTTCAATTTGGCCTAATACACTTCCATTATTAAATGAAGAAGTATGATTGGTTAATGTGCTGATCATAAATTGTGTCAACAATGTACACCAAAAAGAAAACAAAACAAAACAAAAAAACCCACAAAAATTTCCACTCATAATCTTACTGTGCTGTTATTCATGCGTAAGAGCTAAGGTTTAAATTTGTCTAATTCCTCCATATCTCTAATCATTATTACTTTAGCAAGTAATCAAGGCAGAGATTCAACAGCTCAAGCAGCTCATCGCCCAGATGGAGATGGACAGCAGAGCAGACATGCCAGCTCCCAGAGCTGCTCACCGCGACAGATGGGAAGCGGACCAGACAGAGCTAGCACGCCCCGTTTTCTGCCCTTCTCAAGGCAGGATGGGGAACGCCAACGTCAGAACTACAAACCAGTGATTCCACTGCAACCGAGGGCAGTGATCGACAGGGAGGCGACCGTCCCACCAGCCCACCATCCAGCCAAGCTTCTATGCTTTGGTGGCAAAACTCTGCTGGACGACTATCTGGTCCAGGTTGAACTGGCCGCTGCGCTGAATGGCTGGACACCTGAAGAGACAGCTATGCAGGTTGCACTGGCTCTGGAGGGCGGACCTCTCTATACACTGTCTGATCTCCAGCCTGAGGAACGTTACAGCTAGTCAGCGCTACAAGGAGTGCTTTGAAGACAGTTCGGGAGGGCGACCCACGCTGATCATGCCCGGGAACAGCTGGCCAGCTGCCGGCGAGGCAACTGAGACAGCCCTAGGAGCTTATGCAGTGGACGTACGACTGCTGTCACAGCGTGACTACCCGGATTTCAAGCCAGAGGCGGTAAAGAAGCTTGCCCTTCAGAACTTCATCCGAGGGCTCCGCCCGGCCTGGATCCAAGATCACATCCAGATTCATGCTGCGAGCAGCTGGAAGACGGCTGTGGCAGAAGCAGAGCAATTGGGGCGGATGCTGGATTATGTAGCTGACATGTCATCACCAAGGCAGAGAGCTTTCCAGGCCACAGCTGACAGCAAGGATGAGGAGGAACTGCACCAGACCACAGTGGCACAGCCAGTGAGAGTACAATGGCAGCGCAAGGAAGGATGCTTCCGCTGTGGGGAACCAGCACACATCGCACGTTACTGTCCTACACCCACCCTGTGACAACCTGCCCCCTCGCCAGCGTTAAACTAGAGCGAGGTGGTACAGACAGGGGCCTGCTGCTTCTCACAGACATTTTCCCCAATGAACCATCACCATGTCTGGGCCGACTTGGACACTCACCAGGGCTGTACCTGCAGTGCAGCCTGGACAGCATACCAATTGGGGTCCTGGTCGACACTGATTCTACCATCCCCCTGTCTGACCTGGGGCGCTGCCCGGTACAGATGAACTAGGACCGCAAGGGTGGGAACCCACTAGGCGCTGTGTCACCACAGCCACCGGTGAGTACGCCAGACTGGGAAGGCGATGAGTCCTTGTGGTGGGAGTGGCTGGTCAGAACACAAACCACCCGCTCTGGCTGGCTGACATCCAAGACCCCTGCATTATTGGACTAGATCTGTCCGCAGCATGGGGTGCAAAGATTGACACCACCAGTTCATCTCTCCTTCTGGGGGCTCAGACCATCGCACTCTGTGGCAAGAGCCAGACGAGGAACCAGGGGGCCCACACGATCAAGGGGCCGTCAGCGCAGACCGAGCTGAGGGGATCGCCGTCAGAGTTGACCACAGCAGCACCACTAGCATGAGCAGAAAGATCATCATCGCCAGCAGAGATGGGGGGGGGGGGGGGCAGATTGCCATGTCATCAGAAATCCAGCAAGTGGTTGAGGAGCTGTTCCAGCAGAGCTGCAGAGGATTAGAATCGGAACAGAGACACCAGCTGTGGGAGCTGTTGGACTGCTACATTGACGTCTTTGCTGCCAGGGACGAAGAGTGCACCCATACCAGTTTGGTGCAGCACCAGATCAACACTGGTGAGACCAGGCCAATTCGGCTCCGTTCCCACCATCTGCCTTTTTCAAGGGGGGCAGCGGCAGAGCAAAAGATTCAGGAAATACTGGAGGCAGTTGTCATTGAACCCTCCAGCAGCCCCTGGGCGGTGCCGGTGGTTCTGGTCAAGAAGAAGGATGGTTCGCGGTATTTCTGTGTGGATTACCAGCGCCTGAATGATGTTACATGTAAGGACTCCTACCCCCTTCCCTACATCGATGATGCACTGGATTACATTACCGGCTCCAGCTGGTTCAGCTCGCTCGACCTCTGCAGTGGCTACTGGCAGGTAGAGCTGTCACCAGAGGCCTGCCAGAAAACAGCCTTCTCCATCGGGCAGGAACTGTCGCAGTTCAAGGTGATGCCATTTGGACTTTGCAATGCCCCGGCCACCGCTGAACACCTGATGGAGTGAGTGCTGGCTCATGTCCCCCAGAGCTGCTGCATCATTTATCTCAGCAACCTGCTGGTTCACGCAGTCGATTTTGATGGTGCCCTGTCCAACCTCCATAAAGTGCTGGACACTGTCCGCCGGGCCAGGCTGCGGCTGTACCCTCGGAAATGCCACTTGTTTTGGCGAGAAACCACCTTTCTCGGCCACGTCGTCAGCACTGTGGGAGTCATCACCAATCCAGAGGAGGCGACAGCGGTGAGAAGCTGGCCGGTTCTGCAGGATGAAGGAGAACTGTGGAGCTTTCTCGGACTGGCCTCCTATTATAGGAGGTTTGTGAAGGATTTCACCACCATCGCCAGCCCACTGCATCAGCTGACACAGAAGGGCCATACATTTGAGTGGAGTGAGGACTGTGCTGCTGCTTTTTCCTGGCTCTGTTTGGCGCTTATCTGAGCCCCTGTGCTGCGGTATTCCAACCCAAACCGCCCCTTCATCGTGGACACACACGTCAGCAACCAGGGCATCGGGGCGGTGTTATCCCAGGAGGGAGAACATGGAGAGCAGGCAGTTGCTTTTTTCAGTCGCACTCTCAGCAGAGCCAAGAGGAATTATTGCATCACCCACTGAGAGCTGCTGGTAGTCATTCAGTCATTCAGCTCAGGACGGACCACACCTCCCTGGCCTGACTACTGAACTTTAAAGAGCCAGATGGATGGTTCATGAGATGGCTGGAGGCACTGCAGGAGTATGATTTTCAGATTGTGCATTGAGCAGGCCGCCTCCATGCCAACGCTGATGCACTATCCCAGCATCCTTGTGCTGTGGAGGCCTGTCGGCACTGCCAGTGGGCAGAAGATCATGACCCAGCAGTCTCATGGGCTGCTGCTCTCCAGACCACTGTGGCTGGGGATAGCACAGAGGTGCACAGCTCGCTCCTCCTCAGATAATCAGCCAGCTCTCCCCAGTGATGATGTCACAGAGACCCTTGGTGCACAGCAGCTTCAGAGCGAGCAGGACGGAGATCCTGTTATGTCCTGGGTCCAGCAGGGGCTGGACACGGGCCAACAGCCCGCCTGGGAGGCTTTGTCTGCACTGGAACCAGAGACCAAGGCCCTGCATTCCCAGTTGTCCAACCTCTGCTGTCATGAGGGTGTTGTTTATTGGTTGTGGCAGTCGCAAGCTGGGCAGCGTCACATCTGGCAGCTGCTGGTCCCCCGACAGCTCTGCCCCAAGGTGCTCCAGTTGGTCCACGGGTCAGTGGGGGCAGGCCACTTTCGGGAGACAAAGACACTGCACTGTCTTTGGGTCTGGTTCTACTGGCCGGGGTGTCATCAGGATGTAGAGCTCCATGTCCACCACTGCGACACCTGCACAGCTCAGAAAGGACCGACTCAGCAGTCCCACGCCCCCTTGCAGCAGTACTGGGTAAGTGCACCCATGGAGTGTGTGGGAGTGGACATTCTGGGCCCTTTTCCGACCATGGATTGGGGGAACCGTTATTTTCTGGTTGTAATGGATTACTTCACCAAATGGCCAGAGGCGTATGTGGTCCCTGATCAGAGCCCTGCCACCACAGCATTAAAGCTGGTGGATGAGATGTTTTGTCAGTTTGGCGCACTGGAGGAGCTGCCCAACAGCCAGGGATGGAACTTTGAGGCAGAGGTCTTCGGGGAGGTCTGCAGGTGGCTGGGCATCCGGAAGACCCGGACCACCCCACTGCATCCACAGAGCAACGGCCTGGACGAATGTTTTAACCAGACCCTGATCACTCAGCTCGCTGTCCTAGTGGACCAGCGACAGCGAGACTGGGACCTGCATCTGTCCCTGGTTCTGTGGGCGTACCAGACAGCAGTTCAGGAATTTACCCGGTGCACCCCTGCAGCACTGATGTTTGAACACGAGCTGTGCACCCCAGTGGATTTGGTGTTCGGCCCTTACCCAGAGCCAGAGGTGGAAGACAAATCGGTGTTGGATTATTTGTTTTGCTTGAGAGAACATCATCACATGGTACACGATCTGACTCGGGAGGCCCTGGTAGCGGCGGGGAGTCGAGAGAAGAGAGCGTACAGCTCCCCCTTCCAGTAGAGAGACTTCGCACCTGGGGATCAGGTCTGGGTTTTCTGCCTGGAGTGGAAAAAGGGACTTTCACCAAAGCTGGTGAGCCACTGGTTGGGACCGTTCATGGTCCTACAGAGACTGTTGGATGTAGTGTACAGGGTGAGGCCGCAGAAGAGGAACCGGGTGGTGGTGCTTCACCGAGACCACCTCGTCCCATACCGGCCACCTGCCCCGTGGGTGGCCGAGCCAGAGGCTCCATCCCGATCAGGTCGACCCCCCTATTACAATTAGTGGTAGAGGTGGACACGTCTGATTTTTGAGTGGGCGCCGTCCTCTCGCAGCACTCCGTCTCCAATCAAAAATTACATCCTTGCGCGTATTTCTCTCAGTGGCTGTCCCCAGCCGAGAGAAATTATGACGTAGGAGACCACAAGCTGCTGGCCATTAAGTTGGCATTAGAGGAGTGGAGGCACTGGCTAGAGGGAGCCACGCAACCATTTGTTGTCTGGGCAGATCATAAAGATTTAGAGTACCTAATTTCTGCCAGAAGGTTAAACCCTAGACAAGTTTTTGCCAGGTTCATCTTCTCCAGTACTTACTGCCCTGGCTCTAAGAACACTAAAGCTGATACTCTCTCTCGCCAATTCTCCTCTGATCACTCTCCATCCTCTCTCCCTCTTGTCACTCCTGCTTCCTCTGAGTCTATCCTGCCCTCTACCTGCATTGTAGGAGCTTTCTCTTGGGAGATCAAGCAGAGGGTCCGGCAGGCCCAGTCCTCCGAATCCATCCCTGAGGGAGGCCTGCCAAACCGACTGTATGTCCCCTCTAGCCTTTGCAATGAAGTAATCCAGTGGGGGCACACTAGTTTCTTTGCCTGTCATCCTGGAATTTCTAGAACCGTCGAACTGCTGCAGCGGATGTTTTGGTGGCTGACTCTTCGTTCGGATGTTCGGGACTTTGTTAAGGCCTGCCAGGTCTGTGCAAACCAATAAGTCTAACTCCTCACCCCCAGCCGGCCTTCTTCATCCCTTACCTGTCCCGAGTCGCTCCTGGTCACATGTGGCTATGGACTTTGTTATGGGCCTCCCTCCATCGCAAGGTAACACCATCATACTAAACATTACTGATCGCTTCTCCAAGGCTATCCATCTGGTGCCCTTGCCAAAGTTGCCCACAGCCACAGAGACTACCAATCTCCTCACCCTTCAAGTCATTAGTCTTCATGACATTCCTGTCAACATCGTTTCGGACTGGGGTCCGCAGTTTACCTCGCAGGTGTGGAAGACCTTCTGTCACTCCGTCGGCACCACTACCAGTCTTACCTCCAGTTACCACCCTCAGAGCAATGGTCAGGTCGAGCATGCCAACCAGTCCCTGGAGGCCACCCTGAAGTGTGTGGCTTCCTGCAGCCCCGCCACCTGGAGCTCCCTTCTGTCCTGGGTGGAATATGCTCACAACACCGCCGTCTCATCTACAACTGGCTTGACTCCCTTTGAGGTCTCCTTGGGGTACACTCCCCCTCTCCTACCTATGGTGGAGAGGGAGTTAGCCATTCCATCTGTATAGGCCTATGTCCGCCGCCGTCTGTGGAGGTCCACTCAGACTGCCCTTCTCCAATCATCTGAGCAGAACTGTCTCTATGTCAATCGCAGACGTAAGCCGGTGCCCAGGTACACCGTTGGCCAGATGGTGTGGCTATCATCCGAACAGGTTCCGTTGAAGACAGAGTCAAGAAAGTTTTCACCACATTTTCTGGGCCCATTCCCCATCTCCCGGATCATCAACAATGCCACGGTTCATCTCAAGTTGCCTCCGTCACTCTGCATCCACCCAACCTTCCATGTATCTCGAATTGAGACTCTCTCCTCTAGTCCTCTGTGTCCTCCCCGAAGCCTCCTCCTCCTCCCAGGGTCCTCAATGGCCACACCACCTACACTGTCCAGGAAATTCTGGATGCTCGTCGTCGGGGCCGGGGGCTGCAATATCCAGTCCATTGGAAGGGCTATGGACCTCAGGAGAGGTCATGGATTCCTGGATCGTACTTTCATGACAAGGGAAAGGTCCGGGCTTTCCATTGGGCCCATCCCAACAATCCAGGAGGGGCACCAGGAGGCGCCCCTTGGGGGGGGGGGGCACTGTGATGATCACGTGAGCATGCTCCCCCTCCTTCTGTGTTTCTCTCCCTGCCTTCCTTCCGGCTCCCGGAGTTGATTGTTCACCTGGGTGATTGCACACACCTGCTGCTGCCTCATCTGCCAGCCATTAATCAGTCTGTGACTCCTTCCTCGCTGGACCATTGGGTATTGCTGCCATCTCATCAAGCCAATTGAATTGTATTTCTGACCTCCACCTGTTCACTAACCTTCTCCTTGTTTCATCCTCTCCAGGTTGCTGCCATCTCAGCGGTGACTATCACTGCGGGGCTGTGTGTAGTAAGTCTCTCTTCTTCCTCCAAACTCTATTTCTCTTCCTAAATTATCTTCTCATTAACCATTTCCCCTTTTTCTCCCTGCAGACTGTGTGCTCCTCACAGTGGGTTTATTTACTCAGCTTTCCAATAAACTTGTCATAAATTGCCTGTTTCACAGGCAGCATGAAACACCAAACGCCGCCTGTGGGTTTGCAACATTTATTAAAGGAAACACAAACAGGACATACAATACACACTTATAATTAAAGGGGAAATTCTCATGCTGGAGGAGAATGGAGCTCACGAACAGGGGGGAGCAGAACAGCCTGGGGAAATAGCGTCTGAGGTGCTCACCGGGGGAACACCGGGGAAGAGAAACAGTTTCAGCTGGAGCACACCTAAGAAGCAGCGGGGCTCACGGCTGAGGGACTTAAGGGAAAAGGACGATTTACCTGGTTGGAGCTCAACACAATCTCCTCAACGGCTACGGCCGACAACACACTCAGACTCTTGACGAACATCTGAGGATGTCACAGGAGGGCACAACAATGGGGAAAGGTTGTCATGCCCTCAAATACCATCCCTAGATAGATAACAGGTGTGGATACATGAGTGGAGAAAGTAACAGAATCACTGACAGGTGTGCAGCCCGCAAACCAGTTTGACAGCCGGAAGCTGCACAGCGCTGTCAAAATAAAACACAAACTGGAAACCATAATGAAACAACAACAACACAACCCCAAAATGTAAACAATACTACAAGTACACAAAGACACAGTAACTAGACAGGATAAACAAAGAAACCAACAGATAGAAAAAGACTAAAGTTAAACTGAAGACTGGGCATGGCACCCACCCATGCCAGGATCATAACAGTGCCCCCCCTGAAGGGGTGGAGCCCAGACACCCCAGAGCAGCATCAAAAAAGACAAAGAACCCCCCAGTAGAGAAGACTCCCCCCCAAACAAAAGAATCAACTAAACCCGGGGGGGGGGGGAGTGGGAACCCAGGCACAGAGTGACCGAGACAAAACAAAAAAAAACAAAAAGAAAACACTCATGATCCACAACCTGAACAATTATGGTGGACCAAGCTCGAGGACCCCAAGAAAGAGACTATGACAGTTTGGGCAGCCTGCCAGAGTCCCAGGACTACCCGAGCGTGTGGTAGAACACTCCAGTGGCCGTTCAGAGTTCCTAAGTCACCTGCACAGATGGCGTAGCCCGTCAGGTGGCCTCCCAGAGAACCCGAGCCACCGGACCGCTGAGCACAACGCGCCCCCTCCTGGAGGCGGCAGCTGGAACCCACGCCCCCTGCAGACCACATGTTCTCCAGCTTGGAGGAGGCAGAGCCGGCGCTGCGCAGGGTTGACCTCTAGCAATGACAGCTGGCCAACAGTAGAGTCTGACGGTGATGGTGTTTGACCAGCTAGGAGGCCAGTTGAGGGGAGAGGCTGCTCCGTGGGGGCCTCTGGTGAGGACGGGGAGTCCACAGTGACCTCAGACAAAGGCATGGCACCCATGGCATCCTCAAGCGAAGGCGTGACATCCACAGCGTCCTCAGACAGAGGCGTGGCACCCGCCGTGGCACCCGCCGTGGCCTCAGACTGGGACATAACACCCGCGGAGACCTCAGGCTGAGACACAACACCTGCGGTAACCCTGGGCTGAGGCGCAGCACCCACGGCGACCCCAGACTGGGGCGCAGCACCCACGGCATCCCCGGACTGGGGCGTAGCACCCACAAAGAAAAGCCCGACCCGTGAGAGAACCACACCAAGGAGGAGATCAACCAGCAGGGCACGAGATGAGGGCAAGGAAGGAGGGCCCACGGCACCCTCGGACTGAGGTGTAGCACCCACAGAGGCCCGGGACAGAGGGATAGCACCCACGGAAGTCCCGGCCCAGGACGTAACACCCACGGTGGCCTCGGATGGAGCCGTTGCACCCGCGGTGGCCTCGGACAGAGGCGTAGCACCCACAGCGGCCTCAGGCAGAAGCATAGTACCTGGGGCGGCATCGGGCAGGGACGTTGCACCCATGGTGGCCTCTGGCAGGGAGGAAGGACCCATGGGGACCTCAGGAGGAGAGTCAAACAAAGCACAGACAAACACCGGGTCAGAGCATCCGGCAGCAGTGGAGCCCGGTGAGGAGAGCACAGGCACAGCGGATGGCTGCACTTGGCCTTCCCCATCAAGAGCCAGGCAAGATCTCTCTAAGACAGATAGAGTGAAAACAAAAAAGAACTTGCCTGAGCTCGAGCTCCACCGCCGTCCAGGACTCCAGCGATCCAAACTGGGACATCTCGGCTCACTCCGTCTGGGCGTCCTCTCCCGACACAGCCACCTCAGGAGAAGGAGAGGGAAAAAACACCAGAGAAGACTCACCGGCAGCACTGGAGCCTGGTGAGGAGAGCTCAGGTGCAGAGGACATTTGCAACTAACTCTCTCCGCCCTGAGCCAGACAAGAATTCTCTGAATCTGCAGGTGATAACACAGAACAGAGTACTTGCCTGGACTCAAGCTCCACCACCGTCCAGGACTCCGACGACTCTGCTGCGGTGGCCCCGGCAGCAGGCATGATGGTGGGTGCAGCTAATAGACCTCCAGGCGAGGCGACCAACGGTGGTGGATCTCCCGGCAGGGTGGCCGACACTGGAGGTTGCCTCGCCGATGGTGCTGGCTCCCGTGCTGCTGGACCCAGGGGACACTCATCTGTCGGCTCAGGGTTCGGAGCAGAGGTGGTGTTTTCCTCCCGTCCCAGACGTGGCTGCAGGGCTGAAGCAGGAACCCCCAGGACTGCAGGTTCCTCCATCGTCTGGTGGCTCCTTCCCAGGACTGGCGGATACTCGGAGGCTACAGAGGAAAACACGGGAGAAGGAGGCGAGGGTGAGACAACAGCAGCAGATGATGATGACTCAGCAAAATTTGGCTGCTGTTGCTGAGCCTCATCACCGGGAATAAGGCAAGGTATCTTATTATAATGGAAAAAGGAATGAAAACCCACTTGCCTTATTTCCCGGGGCATGATGGTTCCTGCTGCATATGTATAAAATGTTCGGTGGTGGCCGGAAAGGCCGTTGGCGCAGATAGGCTGCCACGTTTCCGTCAGCCTGCCCCAGGGCAGCTGTGGCTGCAGAAGTAGCTTGCCACTACCACTGTCTGTCTGGAGTGAATGAATAATGTACCTATTTGTAAAGCGTCTTTGAGTATATATGATAAAGCGCTATATAAAACCGATGCATTATTATGAAGTGGGACCAGACGATGGCAACCACTGAAGTCGTCCGGGAAGAAGCCAGAGGCTCGGGCTTCTGGCAAGGGAGGCAGGATGCCGGAGCTCGGGGCCGCTTCCTTGTAGACCTAGCCCTCGGCGCTGACGATTGAAGGTCTCCAACCAGGCTTTGAAGGTCCATCCGGAGGATGAAGATAGTGTAAAGCAGGCCCGCATATCTGAGGTAGCTGCCCAGCCCCGGATGTGCCTCCACGATAGCCGTCGCCTCCTCCACTTTCCTACGAACCTCCTTCAGTGAGCGGAAGGTGAGCGCTGCATCAACAAAGTCCAGGGCAAAGTCCGCCAACCACAGTTCATCTGTAGTGGGACCGCCGACTACCGATTTGCCTCGGTTAGCGGGGCGCCGACGCGCTGGTGACATAATAAGGGCACTTGTAAAACAAAGGGGAAAAATGATTGGGGGGAAAAAAAACACAAACCCACAGAGGCTGGTGTCACACTGGTTGTGCCCTTCTATCATATATAACCCATTTCATGGGCAGCATGAAAGACCAAATGCTGCCTGTGAGTTTGAAACATTTTTTAAAGGAAACACAAACATGACATACAATACACACTTATAAATAAAGGGAGAATACTCGTGCTGGAAGAGAGCAGAGCTCACAACCAGGGGGAGCAGAACAGCCCGGGGAGATGGCAGCTGAGGTGCTCAGAGACGCCGGGGAACAGAGACAGTTTCAGCTGGAGCACACCCGAGAAGCAGCGGGGCTCATGGCTGAGGGAATTAAGGGTAAAGGACGATTTACCTGGTCAGAGCTCAACGTGAGCTCCTCAATGGCTACGGCCGACAACACGCTCAGACTCTTGACAAACTTCCGAGGATGTCACAGTAGGGCACAACAACGGGAAAAGGTTGCCATGCCCTTAAATACCATCCCTAGATGGATAACAGGTGTGGATACATGAGTGGAGAAAGTAACAGAATCACTGACAGGCGTGCAGCCCGCAAACCAGTTTGACAGCGGGAAGCTGCACAGTGCTGTCTAAATAAAACACAATCCGGAAACCATAATGAAACAACAACACAACCCCAAAATGTAAACAATACTACAAAGTACACAAAGACACAGTAACTAGACAGGATAAACAAAGAAGCCAACAGACAGAAAAAGACTAAACTTACACTGAAGACTGGGCAGGATCATGAAAAAACTGTTTTAAACGTTTGCCTGTGTCTGCTGTTTCTCGGGGGAATCAATCACCCTCTGCATTTGAGTCTCTGGCACTAATTGAATCATGACATTAACCTAACCCACAGGCCAAAGACAAGCAGGTTAGGTTAATTGGTAATTCAACTCAAAAGACAAAAATAATAGTCATACATTAAATTATTTCTTTACAGGTTTACCGATACATAAAATTGTTCTAATCAATAACTAAATATAATTTCTCATTCCTTTACACTCAGTCTCTTATCATGTACATATGACGACCCCAAACATGGAAAAAAAGGAGCTAGTCTGTAGCAATGTCCCCACAAATCTTTGCTGGCAAAAAAAAAAAAATAAAAAAATGAAAAAGACTCCAGATACTCCACCAAAAATAACTGGAAGTTAATGTCTTTAAAATAACGGAAAAAGACCCTCAGCTCAGGAAAAATTGCAGTTCGTAAAGGAAGAGAAAAAAAGGCTCAATCTCACTAGCATGCAGCCCCGTCACCCCTGGGTCGTTTTGACAGCTCAGCTCAACATAAATAAATGCAACAATACTGTGAAACTTAGACACAAACAACAAATGAAGTTTTCTAGATAGAGAGTGATGAGCTCCAGTAGGTGCAGGCTTGCTGAATACCTGATAATTTTTTGACACATAGGCAGTTGTTCGGAACTCATGAGAACTCCTTATACAGAGATATAGAGCGATGATAATCAAGTTAGTGGCGAAAATGCACCTGTAGGCTGGTTGCCAACCGCCAATCAAATCTAAAAGAAGAAGAAGAAGCTTTCTAGATTATGTAGCAGAGTCAATAAAAGCATTCTTACTTGGCTTGCCAAGCAGGTTAATGTTCTTGGTGACACAGGTAGAGTGCTGGACTCTGGAACCGGAGGTTGTGGGTTTGATCCCCCAGTTGGACTTAATCCCCCGTTCCCTTGGCTACAATTACACTTTGTTATTTATGATAATTAGGCCTATTTTTATGTATTTACAATTCATAAAGTGCAATGCATCAGCATATGTTGATGCATTGCAATTTTGAAGCACTTTATGTGGCAGTGCTATATTATTAAAACCATGTCAGTGTTTACATCGTCTATCAATGTCAAACAAACAGCATTTAGAATCCGCACTTTTGGTTTTACTTTCCATTTCACTTTCCGTTTTTACCATTTTTTTGCCACTCCAAATGTACACCAAATGTGACAAAAATAGTCGGAAAAACATGATGGAAATTGTTTATCATAATTCTGGCTTTACTTGCCCTATCAGCACAATTTAAAAACTGGGAAAGAGTTTTGAATCTGCTCTAGGCCAAGGACCACCTCTGGTAAAAAATTTCATCCAAATCCATCCAGTAGTTTTGGAGGATTGTTGCTAACACACTGTGAGAAGTTTAGAGCCTTAGCGGAGATATGCGTTCTCGGATCACTACCAAAATGTTATGGGTTTCCCCTTTAGGCCAAGGACCACCTCTGGTGAAAACTTCATCCAAATCCATCCTGTAGTTTTTGTGTAATCCTGCTGCACAAATACAAACAAGGTCCTTGATGGAGGTATGCACTCTCAGATCATCACCAAAATTTAATGGGTTCATCCTGCCCTCAAGGGCTACCTCTGGTGAAAATTTCACCAAAATTCGTCCAGTAGTTTTTGCGTAATCCTGCTAAAAGACAGACAGACAGACAAACCACCCTGATTACATTACCTCCTTAGCGGAGGTAATTAAGCAATTTTTGTGTATATCACTCAACACTGCTGCTATCATGGAAGGGGGTGGTATAAGTTGGCCTAGGCCATAATATACCAGGGGTATAATCTAGCCTAGGCCGCTTTAACCCTGGGTATAGTCTGGACTGGAGGTATACTGTGGCCTGTTACACCGCGTCAGAGCGATCCACCTCAAATAAAGTCACTTCAAAACTGGTGAAGGAAGAGGATGAAAAGCACTGCTTACATTTATAGTAATTTTTATAAATAGTCACCATTCCTCCTCCTCGACCCGACATCCACGGGAAGTTAAAATAAGAGCAACCAGCTGATAAAAGTTCAGAAAAAAACGCTACAGTCACCAACACTCAACCAAGTCTCACATATGCAGAGGAAATCCAGACCATGGGAGGTGAAGAAATCTCTGAGAATAAAATGTACTGTAAGCAAGATTATAAAAACAAAAACAGGTACAGCAAGAGGCTTTTTTTTATGCTTGGAGTCTGTATGATTTCAGTGTGACTCATTACTGCACTCACTGGCCTTTCAGTTAATATGCTTTTCTCCATGCAACACAGTGTTTATTTATATGCCTTACTTAGTCCTTTAGCAAGATGTGGAGCTACAAATTTATATAAGTCTACAAAATGAGGACCGGTATTGCAGTTGTTATGCAAAGTTTGTGGGCTACAAAGTTAGATTTACATTTTTTTTCTTTTTAATACATAATTGATGCAATTTCCCTTTCCTTTCCTTTCCTTCAGGCTGTGGAGTAAATCTTGGTATGCGTGGTCTGGAGTCAATGGGGACATTCATCTATCGAATGGCAACAGCTGTTGACCAAAGTGATATTCTAGAGGCACTATCCACTAAGATCCAGCATTCCAGACAGGTGACTGAAGCATTCAAACAAACAGGTCTTGCTGGATCCATGTATGAATGAAACATGGAGGGAGGCAATGGGAACATGTAATGCCACCTAGTGAGAAGTGGCGGATTATTCAGTGAGTGTCTGTGATGAATTATGAGTTTGAAGCAGAAGTGGGCAAATATGGTGCCAATGGCTTGAGCTGCAGTACTGTACTGGGATGAATTCTCAGTCAGATGGAGCTTTCTTTATCTGTTATTTCCTGTTAGTCTCCACTTTCTATCTGAAAAAGGCATCTTAAATAGAAAGGAAAACAAGGCAGCAGACTTCACCTCTGGACCACTGGATCCTTGTTATAAATTATACCTGACTGTAGTGCCTCAGAGCACTCTGATGTAGCATATACTATACAGCTGGGGTGCACAACCTGGGGCTCCTGGAGCATTCAGGTTTCCGTGTGAAATTTTCTAATTTCACTTCTTAATTGGTCCAAAGATTTGCAAATAATTTGTCATTGCTGTGCATGTGTCTGTAGGCACCCTTGCACAACTGCAAATTATTTGCAAATCTTTGGACCAATTAAGAAGTGAAATGAGAAAATTTCCCACATAAATATGAACGTTCCAGGAGCCACAGGTTGTGCACCCCTGCTATACAGTATATTCAGTCCTCCTCAGAAAACATCTGCTGCTACAGTGTATTACTGGGTTACCCCATTAGTTTAACCTGTGGGTAAATTTATGTCCAGCATGCCAAACTGAGGGGCCAACACCATTTTTTCAAAACAGTTCCATAAATGAATCAAAATTATAGCCTGAAAAATATGCATTATTATATTTTTCAAATGAAAATATATAATAATTAATAATTGGAATTAATTATTAATAATTATTGCATTACCTCATTATAACACTAGATGGGGCACCACTCACACTTTGGACATAGCTGTGGGGACTCTGAGCAAATAATTAAGCTTAGGAATTCGGCAATTAATAAGCTAAGCATTAATTAATCATTTAGTTGGCAATTATTGGATCAGTCTCATAATCTGGGTGTCACTTCTTGACACTGAGCAGTTCTGGAGCCTGAACAAAGAAAGTACACCTGTGCTCAGTTTAGCAGTTTTAATAAAGAAAACCAGTGACAGTAGACATCTGTATCAATCAATCAAGTAAGCAAAACTTTATTTGTATAGCACTTTTCATTCAAAAATTTGTAGCACAAAGTGCTTTACAAATTAAAAGTATAACACAGCACCCCCTTCCCACCCCACCCCACCCCTTCACCCACCCAACCCCCCCCCCCCCCCCCACACACACACACACACACACACACTCATCAATGTGAGACATGGCTGAGCGCCGAGGATCCAGGTGTAGAAGCACCATTTTAGGGAGCCGTCAACACGAGAGAAATGCCAAGTCCACACCTGCAGGGACCCCACCTCTGCAACCGCCCAAGACCAGTCATTGGGTGGGCCAGGGCAGTCACAGGCCAGCACCCTGCAGCCACAACCAGGAAACCCCCTGTGGGAGGGCCCCCCATGCAGAGCTTGTAAAATGGAGAGATAACCAAAGGTAGCATTAACGGTGGTAGATTTGCATATATGAAGAAAGAGCAATATTTACATATTTACAGGTCTTGCATATGTGAAATAAGGTTGAAATGGGATTGTGTGGCTAAATGGAGAATTAGTGAAATGACAATAGCAACAACAATTAAGTATAATGCAAAGCCAGTGAAAAAGGATTTTGGAAAAAGTTTTATGAAAATGAAAAAAAAAAAACAGATTAACTTTACATTATGCTGAAAAAGGTATGTAGTTACAGAAAAGGTTATGGCTGAGGTGGATAAAAGTCTGTCCCTGAAGCTAATGTTGTTGGCTGCCTTCCTTTCTTGGAGTGGCTGGGTTCACAAGCGACTCAGACAGAAACAGAAGTCAAAGTCAGGCAGAAGTCCTCTGTGGCTCTGTGCCTGGAGGACTTTGACTTGGAATCTTCTCAGAGGTCGGGGCCCGGCTTCTTTAAATAATGGACTGCCCACTCAAACAGCATTTGACGTAGGTCAGCCCAGAAGAAAGCTTTAAGATGGATTAGCTAGGGATGCTTTAAAATGTGTAGATATGCTTGAGCTTACAGAAAAATTAAGGTTAAAGAGACAATCAAAACTTGGGTTGCTTAGAAAAAAGGAAAAATTGAGGATTAACTCCAACTAGTCACTGCTTTCAAAATGTTAAGGGAAAAATTCAAAAAGTGTAAAAGTTTAAATTAAGAGCGCATTCTAAGGACAAAAAGAAAGTTTTATTTTTACCTTGAGTAAAACAAGAGAGCTGTGTGGAAGGCTTGTGGGCCTCAGAACAGAGAGATGCAGATCTCTCTCCTGGACAAGTGTTGAGGACAGAGAAGTTCATGAGAGGGAACTGCAGAGTTCAATCTGGTTTGAGTCCACTACAATAGATTTGATTTAACAGATTTAAATTTTTATATGCTATTCTATTTGATTTATTACTGTTCCTTTAAATGATTTGGATTACATTAAAGCATAGGTGTGGCTTGTTTACATTTTATTTTTCCTCAAACTAAAACACCTTAGAGAAAAATACCAGAAAACGGCAGCTGAGTATATTTGCAAATTTGAGTTAAAAAGCTGCACATTTGTTTAGAAAAAGTCACGAATTCATCACTAAAAAGTTGCAAATTTATGAAAAACATTAAAATGAGAAACAAATCACAAATTAGCAACAGTAAAGTTAATATGCATCAAGTAACTTTCGATGTTTTTTTGCCATTACTCTTAAGTAGGGTAAGCTGGGGCACAAAGTTACACAGGGCTGGTTGTTACACCCCTTTTTGCCCTCTAAAATTACAAAGGTCATGCACACACAATGCGGGAAGGAGGGGGTGTAGCAACGTGCCCCATATAACAATGTGTCTTAGCTTACCCTATACTTGAGTAATTACTGCCACAAGGTATTGCTATTTTTCACTTGAATACAATTCATGGCTATGTCTCTAGTCTTGTTTTTTCCCCTAAATTCTATGAAGTTGCTAAAAGTAAAAGTACTCTACTATCATGACATTCATCTATAAGAAATGTATGCAAACTATTGTCAGTGGTTTATAGACGGGTCTAATGAATACGATGTCAAGGTGCATCAGTTCTAAAGTGCTGTTATCATTCCTATTGTTTCTGAGTGTAACAGCCAGATAGTACAGCATGGTAACAATTATGTGATGAAGTTCTCGACTATGTGCTGAAGTGGTTTGTTCTGTTTGCTGCCTTGTTAATTACATTTTTATTATATAAAAGGTGGTCTGAAAAAGTCTCATTGCTGATGATGTGTTGAATTGCCAATAAATGTTGAAAAACAGATTTAGTCTTGAAACAGTTAATGTTCAAATGACATTTATAAAACAGTTTGCTCGTCATTTAATTCAGTAAGAGTAGCATAAAAGTAATGGATGCTTAAACAATGTAATTACAGTTGTATTTGAGACTAATTTACTTTCCAGCTAAGTACAAATATCTACATTTTGATGATCTTTTCAAATGTAATTTTAGATAATACAGTGACAGAGATTCATGATGCTGACCTGTTAGATCTGTCATACAATCTGCTGTATGTGAAAAAGTTGCTCTGTGCCTTTAAATTAGCATACTACAGTATGGTATAAATACAGTGTAATTTTCTTATGGAGCATTGCTATACTCTAGTGGTGTAAGCTGGCTGTTGCAATAACTGGAGTTCCATATAACTCCATCATCAGTAGTATGGATTAAAGATATAAAGTAAAACATTAAATTATTGTCTCATTTGTTCTCACTATCCTTCAAGCACAATTGTAATCAAATTCACATGATAATTATGGTTTTTTTTTTTATTTTGATTGATATCAGAATTTCTAGGAGATTACCAAATAAACTCTCTAATGTAATTACAAATTGGTAAAATGCAAAAAACTGATTTAGAATATTTTAAACCTAGCAAAATGTTTTACTTTTAAATGATCTGAATAGGGGTTGGTTTAATATAGAGATATTATAATATACAGTGGTATGAAAAAGTGTTTTCCCCCTTCCTGATTTCTCATTTTTTGTATGTTTGTCACACTTAAATGTTTCAGATCATCAAACAAATTTAAATATTAGACAAAGATAACACAAGTAAACACAAAATGCAGTTTTTAAATTAAGGTGTTTATTATAAAGGGTTAAAGCGATGACTCATCCAAGAGGTCACAAAAGACCCCACAACAACATCCAAAGAACTGCAGGCCTCACTTGACTCAGTTAAAGTCAGTGTTCATGACTCCACCATAAGAAAGAGACTGGGCAAAAATGGCCTGTATGGCAGAGTTCCAAGACGAAAACCACTGCTGAGCAAAAAGAACATAAAGGCTCATCTCAGTTTTGCCAGAAAACATCTTGATCATCCCCAAGACTTTTGGGAAAATACTCTGTGGACTGACGAGACAAAAGCTGAACTTTTTGAAAAGTGTGTGTTCCATTACATCTGGCATAAAAGTAACACAGCATTTCAGAAAAAGGAACATCATACCAGCAGTAAAATATGGTGGTGGTAATGTGATGGTCTGGGGCTGTTTTGCTGCTTCAGGACCTGGAAGACTTGCTGTGGTAAATGGAACCATGAATTCTGCTGTCTACCAAAAAATCCTGAAGGAGAATGTCCGGTCATCTGTTCATGACCTCAAGCTGAAGCGCACTTGGGTTCTGCAGCAGGACAATGATCCAAAACACACCAGCAAGTCCACCTCTGAATGGCTTAAGAAAAACAAAATGAAGACTTTGGAGTGGCCTAGTCAAAGTCCTGATCTGAATCTGATTGGGATGCTGTGGCATGACTTTAAAAACGCTGTTTATGCTCGAAAACCCTCCAATGTGGCTTAATTACAACAATTCTGCAAAGATGAGTGGGCCAAAATTCCTCCACGGCACTATAAAAGACTCATTGCCAGTTATCGCAAATGCTTGATTGCAGTTGTTGCTGCTAAGGGTGGCCCAACCAGTTATTAGGCTTAGGGGGCAATCACTTTTTCACACAGGGCCATGTAGGTTTGGATTTTTTTTTTTTTACTCTTAATAATAAACATCTTCATTTAAAAACTGCATTTTGTGTTTACTTGTGTTATCTTTGTCTAATATTTAAATTTGTTTGATGATCTGAAACATTTAAGTTTGACAAACACAAAAAATGAGAAATCAGGAAGGGGGCAAACACTTTTTCACACCACTGTACCTTACTGGCAACATACAGACCTTTATATTTAAAACAGTGGGTACATTTCTGGTGATTAAGAATGTTTTCCTTGATACTAACTTTACAATAATGATTAACATTGCAATATTTACTAGATATATTTTTCCTTTTGGTGAACAGTCTGTCTGCCATCTCATATGCTTACTGTAATGACTGAGTCCATTCTCCTGATAGGGCACATGGATTTGCCACATTTTCCTTGAAAAGACATCAAAAATTCTCTTCCGTGCATGCCACAGGGTTCAAGAACAGCTGCAAACTATAGCTTTCATTTTTACCTTACTTCTGGGTTCTAAATTCATTTAACTTCATTATTAATCCATTTAGATAATTTCTTAATATTACAGTTACAGTTAGGGGTTGTCACTAAAAACAAACAAGATTAAAGTAAAGGGAGGGTGAGGGGATAAAATCTCTCAAATGTTAAAAATCTCCTCCACACTGCAGCGCCTTCTCACCTGTTATTTCACCTTTATGTCCCTTTTCCACAACCATTACAGGGATCTTTTTTTTTCAAAGCTGTCATGATAACCATGTTTTGGACCCAAATGCAGGACACAACACAACAGGACAACAGTTAAGGCAAGTGAGTGATATTTTATTGAACTTTATACAAATGAGTGTTGCCTGCAGTGTGGGTATGATTTTTGCATGTAGAAACACAAGAGAATGGGTAAGTGTCTGATATTTGATGGTAGTTAAAAATATACAGTTATTATGCAACAGGGTCTCACTTTATGGGTGAAGGTGATAAGGCACCGGAACACTAGTGAGGATCAGGAAGATGCCAACCTGTAGATTTTCAGAGATCAGAGGAGATCCTAGTGAAGGGGATGCTAAGAGTCTTTTAATGCAAGTTCTTACTTGGGGAGGGGAGTTCCAAGTAAGGTCCTTGTGCACTGGACCCTGATCAAGGGTCCAGTGCACAAGGGGGTCCACTGGGGGGAGAGCTTGGCATCCAGATCCGTGAGGATGAAGGAGCACTAGGAGTCAGAGAGTCCAGAGGCACAGAGGTTAATTGAAAGGTGGTTGTGGGAGGCTTACTTAGAGTCCGAGGCGGAGGGGAATGGAGAAGTCTTCAGGTGGTTGGTGATTATGCCAAACCAGAGAGCTCTTGGAGACTCCATTGTCCTGCTGGGGGACTTTAATGTGCATGTGGGCAATGACAGCGAAACCCGGACTATGATTAGGAGGAACGACCTGCCCGCTCTGAACCCGAGTGGTGTTCAGTTCTTGGACTTCTGTGCTAACCACAGTTTGTCCATAATGAACACCATGTTCAAGCATAAGGGTGTCCATATGTGCACTAGGCACCAGGACACCCTAGGTCGCAGGTTGATGATCGATTTTGTTATTGTGTCATCAGACCTACGATCGTATGTCTTGGACACTTGGGTAAAGATGGGTGTAGAGCTGTTAACTTATCACCACCTGGTGGTGAATTGGATCTAATGGTAGGGGTGGATGCCATTCAGACCTGGTAAACCCGAACATATAGAGAGGGTGTGCTGGCAACGCCTGGCTGATGCCCCTGTCCTAGAGGGCTTCAACTCCCACCTCCAGAAGAACTTTGACCACATTCCGAGGGAGTCTGGAGACGTGGAATCTGAATGGGCCATGTTCTCCACCTTCATTGTTGAAGCAGCTGCCAAGAGCTGTGGCTGAAAGGTCATTTTGTATCTCATGGTGGCAACCCCCGAACCAAGTGGTGGACACCAGTGGTGAGGGGAATCATCAAGCTGAAGAAGGAGTCCTGTTGAGCTTGGTTGGCTTGTGGGATTCCTGAAGCAGCTGAGGTGTACTGGTAGGCCAAGCAGAGTGCAGCTCTGGTGGTTGCTGAAGCAAAAACTTGGGTGTGGGAGGAGTTTGGGGAGACCATGGAACAAGACTTTCGGTCAATCTCGAAGAGATTCTGGCAAACCGTCCGGTGACTCAGGAGGGGGAAACAGCTCCCTGTCCACACTGTGTATGGTGCGTATGGGGTGCTGCTGACTTCGACTGGGAATATCATCGGGCAGTGGAAAGAATACCTCGAGGAGCTCCTCAATCCCACTGACACACCTTCCACAGAGAAAGCAGAGATTGAAGACGAGGGGGATTACTCAGCCATCACAGGGGCTGAGGTCGCTGAAGTGGTTAAAAAAAAAAAAAACTCTTCGGTGGCCTGGCCCCAGGGGTGAATGAGATTCACCTTGAGTACCTCAAGGCCCTGGATGTTGTAGGGCTGTCATGGTTGACACGCCTCTTCAACACTGGATGGAGGTTGGGGACAGTGCCTTTGGCATGGCAAACCGGAGTGGTGGTTCCTCTCTTTAAGAAGGGGGACCGGAGGTTGTGTTCCAACTTTAGGGGGATCATGCTTCTCAACCTCCCTGGGAAGGTCTATGCCAGGGTACTGGAGAGGAGAGTCTGGCCATTGGTTGAACCTCGGATTCAGGAGGAGCAGTGTAGTTTTCGTCCTGGCTGTGGTACATCGGACCAACTCTTTACCCTCTTAAGAGTCCTCAAGGGTTCGTGGGAGTTTGCCCAACCAGTCTACATGTGTTTTGTGGACTTGGCGAGAGCATTCGACTGCATCCCTCAAGGTCTCTTGTGGGGGGTGCACTGGGAGTATGGGGTATCAGGCTTGGTGCTACGAGTTATCCGGTCTTTACACAACCGTTGCAAGAGTTTGGTTTGTATTGCCAATACTCAATTGAACTTGTTTCCAGTGAGAGTTGAACTCTGCCAGGGCTGCCCTTTGTCACAATACTGTTCATAATTTTTATGGACAGGATATCTAGGAGGAACAGAGGGTCTCACGTTTGGTGAAGACAGGATCTCATCTCTGCTGTTTGCAGATGTTGTCCTGTTGGCTTCATCAAGCAATGACCTACAGGTCATACTGGGACGGTTTGCTGCTGAGTGTGAAGTGGCTGGGATGAGAATCAGCACCTCCAAGTTCGAGTCCATGGTCCTCAGCCAGAAAAGGGTGGATTGTCGTCTCCGGGTCAGGGACAAGCTCCTCCCCCAAGTGGAGGAGTTTAAGTATCTTGGGGTATTATCACGAGTGAGGGGAGAATGGAGCAGGAGATTGACAAACAGATCAGAGCAGCATCTGCAGTGATGTAGACGTTGTACTGGTCTGTTGCGGTGAAGAGGGAGCTGAGCTCTAAGGCAAAGCTGTCAATTTACCAGTCAGTCTAAGTTCCTACCCCCACCTATGGTCATGAGCTTTTGGTAATGTCCGAAAGAATGTGATTGTGGATACAAGCAGCTGAAATGAGCTTTCTCCGTAGGATTGCTGGACTCACCCTTAGAGATAGGGTGAGGAGCTCAGTCATCTGAAAGAGGCTTAGCATAGAGCCACTGCTCCTCCACATTGAAAGAAGCCAGTTGAGGTGGTTTGGGCATTTGATCAGGATGCCTCTTGGACGCCTCTCACTCGAGGTGTTTTGTGCACGTCCCACTGGGAGGAGACCCCGGGGTAAACCCAGGACACTTTGGAGATTAAGTCTCCCAGCTGGCCTGGGAATGCCTTGGTATCCTCTCTGAAGAGCTGAAGCAGGTGGCTGGGGAGAGGGAAGTCTGGGCTTCTCTGCTTGAACTGCTGCCTCCACGAACCGGACCTCCAGAAAAGTGGTAGAAAATGGATGGATGGATGACTTTTAGTCCAAATTATGTGTCCAAAAGATCTTGTTATTATTTTAGACTTGGTGAAGGGCAGTTCTTGTTACCTCGTCCACTGGAGGGTAACTTTTCGGTGTCATTTGTTTGTTAGCAGGACTGCACCAAAAAAAAAAATCTGGACTAAACACTTTTTGGTGGAGGTATATATTTTTGTCTTTTCATCTATTTTACTTATTATATTACTTATATATTGATATATAAAGCTATACATCTTCTTAATGGGATGAAATAATTTGGTAGATGCTTGACAAATAGCACACTGTTCAAGTAAATAACTAGACATCATTGAATTACTAAATGGATATATACATAGACAGACAAATAATGTCTAACTTGAATTTGCATCTTACCTTGAAGTATAAATTCAAATTATGTGAAAGAGTTGTAATCAGATGTTGCAGTTCTTGCAACTTACAAAGGAATGAACACATTCCAAGAGCTTGATGGGAGTCAAATCATTAAAAGGTGAATTACGGCCAATATTTTTGGACCGTGTTAAGCATTGATACGTTTTGAGCTGTCGTCAATAAAGGTGAGAGACACAGACCTGGGGAGATCTATTAAACTGTTCCGCACCAACCCGTCCCACCCACAAGCATCAGAGACAACTGAGGGCTCACCCTCCCAAAGCTGTTCCCTCCATCTAATTAAAAACATTTCATCTGCTGGCTGTACCCTCCAAGGTCAATAGTCTAGACCTCTGAACTGGCCCCTGCTGTGGCACGAGGCCTGTCATTAGATTAAACACAATAATGAGAAAATCTTTTATCTTTGTGTATAATTAAAGCTGGGATGAAGGACAACTTAATCAATGATGTGGAATGACAAGTTCGTAAATGAATTAGATCTGCCAATGGGGGGCTTGGCTGTAATCAATGACAAATGTTAAGGAGAGTCTAGACAAGCTGCAGAAAGAGTAAGCAATGAAGTACAAAAGACTTACTATATGTAGTGGCATGTGATGAGATTTAGGAACGCGATTCTTTGTGGGGTATTTAACTGAAAAAGAAGAAATATTAAGCAATAAAAACAGATTTTGTCATTGTACTAATAAGAAAAGACACAAACTAAAAGCATGGGCCACTGTCCTTGTAGTCCATATTTTTTTTATCCATTTTGTTATATTTAAATTATTCTAGATTATAATGCCCTTGAAAGTGAAGCTAACATTATTTTAGTAGCATCATCCAGACATGTGAGGGCAGTGTTGCCCTTTGAAAATCATCCAGGCTCACCAAGAATGCAGCAGACAGCTGTCCCAGGAGAAAGTACACAAAACTAAACTGATGTAAAAACGACCCTTTTATCAACAATACAGTGGTTTTTCGGGGTAAGCTAGTCTGTCACCCTTAATATTTATAATTTAATGTCATAACAAATTCATCCTATGACCTCTGACCATGAAATTTAGGTGTGTCAATCTCAACTAAATAATTCTGCTAAAAAAATGAAACTGCCGTAATTTGAAGATTTTAAATAACTGCATGAGCAAATACAAGAAGAATGCAGCTTTCACAGTTCACTAGCATCTGTGTGCATTTGAAGAGATGAGAAAGGATGTGAGCAGGAGCTTGTATTGACAAGCCTTCACTTGATATGTGACATACAGACAGGAAGTCACTGTCACATGACTGAGATATCGGCACCTTGTCCCGCTGCACAGAGGAACTCTTATGTTTGCTGCCAGTACAAATACAGGCTCAATCATTCATACATGTGCACACACAAGGGGACTCTGAAAGCGAGTTTGGGTTAGAACAAAGAGAAAAGAAAATGTTAAAGGGAGCTTTGCAGATGAACATTATCTTTTGTATATGTATGCATTCAGCAGAGTGGACCGAATCCTGCTCCTGGGATCGTGCCCGACATAGGAGTGGAGTTGAACAATTATCACTTCCCTCTGTCTGTTCACCTTCTATCCGTCCCATCTCACTCACGGCAGATTTCCCTAAACTGTCAGAGCTAATAATTGGGCCTCTCTGTCAAGAAGAAAATTGGACCTACTGTTCTAACTAAAACACACAGTCCTCACCCTCCCTTCATCCTCACTGCTCCCCCTTTCCCCTTCACACACACTATCCTCGATCAACCTGCTCCTCCAACACAGTGGATATCAACTCTCCAGAATGAACATAGCCACCATCTCCTCGTTTTCCACTTCCTATTTGGCATCTGTGTGTGTGTGTGTGTGTGTGTGTGCGTGCGCGCGTGTGCGTGCGTGCACGCGCGTGTTCGGAGGGGTGCATGCTGTGTGACAGTGGTAGCCTCGGGGCCAGGTTGCTGTTGACAGGGACGAGAGTCTCTGATTTGAGGAGAGCCGTCACACCAGCGAGTGCAGCTGCCTCCCCGAGTGACACCTCCCTGTTAGTGGGGGAGATGTGGACACGTGTGTGTGTGTGTGTGTGTGTGTGTGTGCACGTACATTGGTAATGTGTTGATGGTGTGCTTGATGGACTGACTGGCTGCCTACAGTGCTCGGGACAAACAGGGAAAGTTTCCTGATGAGCTGACAGGCCCTCGTGTTGTGAACACCTTGCCCAAGCTCTGGCTGGTATTTGGACAAAGTGCAGAAAAGGTGAAGAAGAAAAATGAAAACACCTGACAAGCAGGACAGTGAAATGAAAAGAAATGAAAAAACGAAACTAAACAGCATGCAGTCCCAATGTGTCATGCAAGTGTGCAGCTTTTCTGCAGGGCTCGTGTGTGTCTCTGGAGTCCAGGCTGCGTAGATCACCATTCCACCTTATCTAATTTCATTAATGTGATCCCCTGTCCATCCTCTGACGGCTTAATAGCCATTATTTGTGGGTCCCTTCAAATAAAGGCTCAGCAGTAAATTGCAGTCTGTGGAAATCGAGATATAAACGCCACCCTGCATTACTGTATAATATCTTTCCCTTTAATTAACTGAAAGCCATGCTGACATTTATTGGATTGCAAGTTACTTGTTAATGGCAATAAATTGCGAAACAAAAAAGAAGAATCATTGCTTATTTTACATCAATAATTTGTGGACCTTTTGCTAATGATTATTCATTACTTGCCTATGGGGACTGTCGTGTTTGGTGAGCTAAAGTGAATGAAGAATGTAAAGATTTAAGTGGGCAGAATCTACTTAGCGTTATAGCTATTGTGCTGTGCATTAAATGCCCTGCTCTGCTACGGTCCCTTTATCTTGTCTTCTGCATCTGGCTGAAGAATGTGTTGAACAGGGTGAATTCATTCCATCAGACTGAACGACATTTGAGGATAAAGTGATACCATCCCTTGCATTTCTTTGGCTTGCATATTGATGTCCATTATATTTTCATAAAATTCACAAAAAACTTAAATATTTGTTGACTTTTCATGTGGTTGTTTGTTGAGGGTCTTTAATCCTCTTTATGAAGCTTCAGTAATAAGTCACCTTTTCGAACGGCAGCATGCTATATATTAGTGAAATTTATCGTCCAACAAACTTGCAGCAGACCCATTCCTCTCATAGAATTACACGTGTAATAAATAATAAACTGTATTTTATTAACTCATGACATTTTTGGAGAAAACAAATTCACAACACTTGAACTTAAAGAATAAATTCATAAAGCACTTGTAGCTGCAGTTTGTCAAAAAAGGAAAATCATAAAAATCAGATTAAAGTACTTAATGGTATTAGTTAATATAATTCAAACATAAAGACAGTATTCAGAGTGTACATAAGCTTTTTATGATCAAATGTAATAAGCATTCAGGGTCCATCAGACCTACCACAGCAGCTTTTTGTACTGATAGCAAGGCCATAAAGTCTTAACACCAGCTCTCCACATTGAAACAGGTGACTCTGTGCTTTTGTCAGTCCATTAAAAGGATCCGTTTAGCACCTGAATGTGCTTGGTTGTATGAGCAGTTTTCTGCAACAGGGAATAATAATCTGGTGGATTGCCAGTAGGTGATACCAGGGGCATAGCACGAAATTCTGGGCCCCATGTACAAACCATCATGGTGGGCTCCCATGCTCACTTGATCAGTATCTCTCACGCATATTTTTCCACACAGTATAAAACAATACAAGACAAAGATTATAAACACGATCTTAGTTTAACCTCTATATTGAGAAAATGCCTAATTGCCAATATAATAAAAGTCAAATGGTCAGACTTCACTCGTTTTTATTATTATTTGAGAGAGTAGACAGACTGACTGAAAATTCCACAAAAACAACTTTATAGAAGGGATGCACTGGAATAGAATTATTGGCAGTTACAGGGAATTACCTGAGTTACCCAGCACTAAGTGGCACACGCATGTGACAGCTTTAGTTTGTTTGCAGCAAAACATAAAAATCACACAAAAATATTTAGTTACATCACTACTTGACTGTAGTGATGTGTGGGTAAGAGCACACATAAGTCAAGAACTGATTCAGAGCCTTTAATTATTTATTTTATTTTTTGCCAATTAATAGAAGATGGAATGATAAGATTAGTTCTCCACAATGTAAGCAAGTACTTCTGTGATTGAATACTGTGTATTTTTTGTGTTTTAATGCATAACGCCGCCACTCATTTTTGCCACTCAGTGTTTTGTAACTGCCATGAGTTCTGTTCTGTGACATCATGTGCATACCCTCTATTCTATGGACCAAGAAAATTTTCACAAGATGGCAAAAACTATCAGCGTCCCCAGGTTTCTGTTTCTATAGCAACCAATCTTATTCGATACTGTCAAAAGGCTTGTTCCTTTTTCCGGCACAACAGCACAGCCTAGTGGTAGAAAATAACAACACTAATGAAAATCACATTTCATAATCTCCCTGCTTAATTCCCTCAAAAGACAAAACAGAACCTTGAATCACTAGACCACACCCATCACCTGGAGTAAACAAACAGGTAAACAACTCAAAACTAATAAAATGTGTAAATATCAATTAAACAAATGAGAAATACAATTTAAAAAACATGTCACGTACACCTCCTTATATCCAAGTAGACACTTCGTACTATAAATTGTCCCCTTTACACCTACAAAGGCATACAAGTCATATTTTGTATTGTGAACTTATTCTACTCGGTATTTTATAATCCCATGCAGGCTGGGAACCTTCTGATGCATGGCACTCCCTGAGAATTTTTTTTTTTTTTTTTAGCTAATGCACTGAATTAAGTAATACTTATAAGACAGCCCTTTTTCAAGATCAAATAGTTTTTAGAAACTCAAATGCACCAGTAGTAGGTCATATAATAATTAGACTCTACCTTATTCATTATTCATTATGGCCTTAAAGTTGGGCTATTTGCCTCTGCTTCATTTGACCAATTCTGACTGATACTAAATCTGTCAGGATCAATCACAGAGGAAGTGCTAAAATAGCAAAACAAAGTTAAACTGTTTTTACCACGGGGTCTGACACATCTCATTGTCAAATGATGGTGTACTGGTAATAACTCTGAAGATGATCAGTTTATGATAGTAATTATTAATCTCTGTTGTCAAAATAAAGCACTAACTTTTTGCACTAACGTGCTGCTGCCCTGAAACAACTGCTGCTATTAGCTTAAACTGTGTGTTAATTCAAGTGTGTTGCTCACCTCTCTTCTCAAAGAAAATGGTGAGAAGCTGGCTCCCTTCCCATAATTTTGTCTCCTTTACTTTTCTTTCTTTTCTTTTTTGATATCCTGATTTCCTGTAAATTTCTTGAGGAAAGACATGACTGTTTTCTTTCCTCTTGCTCCTCTGGCTGACCGGGACCAGTCTAACATAACTAAACTGAACTTGGTGCAGCCATGCAGAAGTGGACTAAACCGTTTTGCACCTTTTTTTAAAGGGGTGATGGGGCCTCAGAGAATACCATAATTATTGTTAATGCAAAATTCAGTTTTTCAACCACTTCGTTCAGTCAGGGTGAATTTCATTATGACATTATTAATTAGAAATTTAAAAATGCAACACAAAAAAAACCTTTTCATTCCAGGCTTTTCGAGGGCCCCGTCTCTGCAGTGGGCTCTGGGTGCACAGTACCTTTTACCCCCCCTACCCCCAAGTCCAACGCCACTGGCTGATACCAACTGTTTCTTTTGTTTAGGTGGCATCTTTTTCATCTTTAATGCAATGGAAACAAAAAATTAGACATTATAGAAAAACTGACCTGAAACACTTGAAAAGGGTTTAGTCCAAGAAGAATGTTGTTCATTTTAGGGCAAAATCATTGCCACACCAGATAAATATTGGCCACTGCCAATGTTAATCTAAATTGTCAGTAGGCCAGTATCAGACAAGGGTCATTGATTGTAAAATTATGTAGGTTTTAACCATCCATCCATCCATCCATCCATCCATCTTCTTTCACTTAATCCTTTTTGGGTGGGGGTGGGGGGGCTGGAGCCTATCCCAACATCTTTGGGCGAGAGGCAGGGTACACCCTGGACAGATCGCCAGTCCATCGCAGGGCCAACACAGAGAGACACACAACCATTCACTCTCACAGTCATACCTAAGGACAATTTAGAATCCCCAGTTTGATGCCAATTAACCTAACTTGCATGTTTTTGGCATGTGGGAGGAAACTGGAGAAATCCCGGAGTAAACCCACGCAGACACGGGGAGAACA
Organism: Pholidichthys leucotaenia; assembly: GCA_020510985.1. Lineage (NCBI taxonomy): Eukaryota > Metazoa > Chordata > Actinopteri > Cichliformes > Pholidichthyidae > Pholidichthys > Pholidichthys leucotaenia. Next base: position 115,245,236 of record CM035840.1, read on the forward strand.
TGCAAACTCCACACAGATCACTGTTGGCCAGGGGCTGGGATCGAACCCAGGATCCCCCCTGCCAAGGGTGAATTGCTGTGCTGCCGCAGTGCTAACCACTCCGCCACCGCACTGCCCTTGATCATTATTTAAAAAAACCCCATCAAAATGCTCACTTCTCTTAAAAGACACACAGCCTTTAACTAGTTTTTCTCTCCAAGCCGTTTTGACTCTTCCGAGTATTTTTCTGTACATCAAGAAATGGGAAACATCACTAAAAGGTAAATGTAACAAGTCTTGATACCTGTCCACTGCTCTGTTATTGACCAGCCTAGCTGTCTGTCATGTAGATGAACGGGGAGCCAAAGGTGTTAGCTTCTGAGCTAATGTGGTACTAGGAAGCTTGCACCAAGCACAGTCCATCCATCCATCCATCCATCTTCTACCGCTTTTCCGGAGGTCCGGGTCACGGAGGCAGCAGTTCAAGCAGAGAAGCCCAGACTTCCCTCTCCCCAGCCACCTGCTCCAGCTCTCCAGAGAGGATACCAAGGCATTCCCAGACCAGCTGGGAGACATAGTCTCTCCACCGAGTCCTGGGTCTGCCCCGGGGTCTCCTCCCAGTGGGATGTGCCCGAAACACCTCAAGTGGGAGGCATCCAGGAGGCATCCTAATCAGATGCCCATACCACCTCAACTGACTCCTTTCAATGTGGAGGAGCAGCGGTTCTACTCTGAGCCTCTCCCGGATGACTGAGCTCCTCACCCTATCTCTGAGGATGAGTCCAGCAATCCTACAGAGAAAGCTCATTTCAACCGCTTGTATCCGCGATCTTGTTCTTTCAGTCATTACCCAAAGCTCGTGACCATAGGTGAGAGTAGGAACGTAGATTGACTGGTAAATCGACAGCTTTGCTTTAGAACTTAGCTCCCTCTTCACCACAACAGACCGGTACAACGTCCGCATCACTGCAGATGCTGCTCCAATCCGTCTGTCGATCTCTCGCTCCATTTTCCCCTCACTCGTGAACAAGACCCCAAGATACTTAAACTCCTCCACTTGGGGCAGGAGCCTGTCCCCAACCCAGAGAGGACAATCCACCTTTTTCTGGCTGAGGACCATGGACTCGGACTTGGAGGTGCTGATTCTCATTCCAGCCACTTCACACTCAGCGGCAAACCATCCCAGCAAGAGCTGTAGGTCATTGCTGGATGAAGCCAGCAGGACAACATCATCTGCAAACAACAGAGATGAGCACAGTTTATATTGTTATTTTCTTTAAATTTCAGTCACCCTAATACACATCACTGTTTCCACCTGGTTCACTAAGCCACAGTCATAAATATTTCTTGCACCATTTTGACTTATTTTTTTATATTTTCACTGTGATTTTACATTAAACTGTTAGCACTAGTGTGCTAGGTGGTCCGCATAGATCACTGTACCTAGACTAGCAATGGGATCCACAGATTACTAAAATATACTGTTACTTCCGGTTCTGCTGATGTTGGTCCACTGTGTTTTATCAAGTTTAACGTTAGTACAGCCGTCTAGTCTACCAGGAAATTTTAGAGCACTTTGTGCTGCCCTCTGCTGACAAGCTTTATAGAGATGCTGATTTCTTTTTCCATCAGGACTTGGCACCTGCCCACACTGCCAAAAGTACCAATACCTGGTTTCATGACCATGATATTACTGAGCTGGATTGGCCAGCAAACTCTCCTGACGTAAAGCCCATAGAGAATCTATGGTGTATTGTCAAGAGGAAGATGAGAGACACCAGACCCAACAATGCAGACAAGCTGAAGGCTGCTATCAAAGCAACCTGGGCTTCCATAACACCTCAGCAGTACCACAGGCTGATTGCCTCTATGACACATGCATTGATGCAGTAATTCATGTAAAAGGAGCCCTGATCAAGTATTGAATGTGTACATGGACACATTCAATACTTGGTGTGACACAACACATGGACACAACAGACACATTATAAAGTATGCTGATGATTCAGTTATTGTCAGTCTCCTCCAGGATGGTGAGAGTGGCCACGGCCCAGTAGTTGATGATTTTGTCCACTGGTGTGAGGATTCCTACCTGCAGCTGAATACGACAAAAACTAAAGACATGATTATTGACTTTAGGAGGAAAACTCCCAGGCACAAAGTCACCGTACTAAAAGGCCAGACCACTGAATGTGTACAATCATAAATCTTTTATTGGGTTTTAGACTTTTGAGTTTTTAACCTCTTTGACTAGTCTTTAACTTTTTAATATGACCCTTCTCTCTTACCTCTGTTTTTTCTCTCATCTCTTTGTCTTATATCCTGATTGATGGAGCCTTGAGTACTTTTATCATGTTTATAGTCAGCTTCATATGTGCCTGTGTTTGTGTTCATGTTGAATGTAACTGTGGTTTGTAAATATGGATGTCACCTGACTGCAAAACAAATCTACCTACGGGTACAAATAAAGTAACCTGAACCTGAACCATGGACATACTTTTCAGTCGGCCAACATTTCTATTAAAAATCTATATTTTTAATAAATTTTGTGTAATATTCTATTTTTTGAAAAATTAAATTTGGGGTTTTCATAAGCTGTAAGCCATAATCATCAAAATTAAAAGAAATTAACACTTGAAATACAGTATATCACTCTGTGTGTAATGAATCTGGTTCAGGTTCAGGTTCAGGTTACTTTATTTTTACCCGTAGGTAGATTTATTTTGCAGTCAGGTGACATCCATATTTGGTTCTTGAGGGTTCGTGGGAGTTTGCCCAACCAGTTTACATGTGTTTTGTGGACTTGGAGAAGGCATTTGACCGCGTCCCTCGTGGGTTTTTGTGGGGGGTGCTTCGGGAGTATGGGGTATCGGGCTTGTTGTTACGAGCTATTCGGTCTCTGTACGACCGTTGTGAGAGTTTAGTTCGTATTGCCAACACTCGGTCGGAGTCATTCCCAGTGAGAGTTGGACTCCGCCAGGGCTGCCCTTTGTCACCGATCCTGTTCATAATTTTTATGGACAGGATTTCTAGGCGCAGCCAGGGAATGGAGGGTGTCATGCTTGGTGACCACAGGATCTCATCTGTGTTGTTTGCAGATGATGTTGTCCTGTTGGCTTCATCCAGCAAAGACCTACAGCTCTTGCTGGGACGGTTTGCCTCTGAGTGTGAAGCGGCTGGGATGAGAATCAGCACCTCCAAGTCCGAGTCCATGATCCTCAGCCGGAAAAAGGTAGATTGTCCTCTCCGGGTTGGAGACAGGCTCCTGCCCCAAGTGGAGGAGTTTAAGTATCTTGGGGTCTTGTTCACGAGTGAGGGGAAAATGGAGCGAGAGATCGACAGACGGATTGGAGCAGCATCTGCAGTGATGCGGACGTTGTACTGGTCTGTTGTGGTGAAGAGGGAGCTTAGTTCTAAGGCAAAGCTGTCGATTTACCAGTCAATCTACGTTCCTACTCTCACCTATGGTCACGAGCTTTGGGTAATGACCGAAAGAACGAGATCGCGGATACAAGCGGCTGAAATGAGCTTTCTCCGTAGGATTGCTGGACTCACCCTCAGAGATAGGGTGAGGAGCTCAGTCATCCGGGAGAGGCTCAGAGTAGAACCGCTGCTCCTCCACATTGAAAGGAGTCAGTTGAGGTGGTATGGGCATCTGATTAGGATGCCTCCTGGACGCCTCCCACTTGAGGTGTTTCAGGCACGTCCCACTGGGAGGAGACCCTGGGGCAGACCCAGGACTCGGTGGAGAGACTATGTCTCCCAGCTGGTCTGGGAACGCCTTGGTATCCCCTCTGAAGAGCTGGAGCAGGTGGCTGGGGAGAGGGAAGTCTGGGCTTCTCTGCTTGAACTGCTGCCTCTGCGACCTGGACCTCCTGAAAAGCGGTAGAAGATGGATAGATGGATGGATGGATAACTAAATTATGTGCAATATATTGTTACAACTTGTTCAACTCTTTGACAGCAGCAGGAACAAAGCTGTTTTTGTAGCGCTGGGTTTTACATTTTGGGACAGCAAACCTCCGTCTGGAGGGAAGAAGATGAAAGTTGCAGTGCAAAGGGTGAGAGTCATCATTTAAAATGGAGGTAGCAATCCTCTGTACCTGTCTGGTGTACAGGGATGTCAGACTCAGCTGTGACTCACCAAGCAAACGACTGGCCCATCTAACTACCTGATCCAAGGATTTCCTCTGTTTCAGTTTTATCTGACCAAACCATGACACTGAAGAAAAGGATAAAACAAATTCAATAAAAGCCCGATAAAACATTGTCATTATGGTTCGGTCAATTTGGAAGCGTGCAAGTTTCCTTAAACAATGCAAATGTTGCTGACCCTTTTTGCACACCCTTTCACAGTTCTCTTCAAAGTTTAAATTACTATCAATAATCGTCCCAAGATATTTGTAGGATTGCACACATTCAGTGGTCTGGCCTTTTAGTACAGTGACTTTGTGCCTGGGAGTTTTCCTCCTAAAGTCAATAATCATATCTTTAGTTTTTGTCGTATTCAGCTGCAGGTAGGAATCCTCACACCAGTCAATCTATATGAGTTTCATTTTCTGAATTAAATTACTGAAATAAATCAACTTTCTGATGGCATTCTAATTTATTGAGATGCACCTGTATTTCGTTCCAGACGTTATTTAAGCTTGATTTTATTTAGTTTAATTTTCTCAGCTATGATTCAAGGTAGCTAGCAGAAGCTATCAGTTTAGCCACTTATTCAAGAATGTTTCTGTGCTTATTGTACGCCAGACCCAATCATATCCTATTGACCACTGAAACCACACAAACCTGCCCACTAGTGATGCACTGTTTAATTCATTCTTTGAGACAAATATACGTCAGTTGGCACCAAGCAAGGTAGCTACGGGCATCTAATGTTAGCACTAGTGATGTAAGAGGGATGGTGGAGTTGAATGCAGTCTCAGAGATTTAAAGTGACAAGCACTGAAACAAAACGAAAAACAAATTTGCTGCAATAATTAAATAATTAACAACAATTTCAACAAAATATATCACAAACATTTCATTAAGACGTGTAAGCTGTTAAAATGTGGAAAAAAGTGCAATCAGTGACGCCTTTAAGCTATTGGTGCATTTATCATTCCAAAATCATACCGTTCACATGCAGTATGTTCAGTCAAAAAAAACAGTTTGTATTGCCATGGTCAAATTCTCTACCATTTCAATTCTGACAGTACCTGTAATACGAACCAAAACGAAGCAAAAATGTTTCTTTAACGTAAAGGAACTGATTTCCTGCCGTAATCCCAACTGTGTGTGGGTCCCTCAGCTGCTACCAGCTTGCTGTTTGATGGAACATATTCCCTGTCATGGTGGGCACCCATCAGAGAGGCTGGTGCCTCTCATCAGGCACTGCCACTTACTTGGTGCTGGCACTGATCTGGCATGGAAGGAACAGAGATCTGACAGCGCTGCCACAAAAATCAGGCCCTTCAGAGGCCGAGTAAAGAGACTTATTCTCCTCCCCCCACCCCACCTCTCTTTGCACATAAATGTACACGCACACACACGTACACAAAGTCAAAAAGAGCAGTCGTCAGAATGTACGCATGCAGCTCGGGCCTGTCAGCGCAGATCTAGATGACGAGTCTCTACATGTTGGGAATGATTGGGCAGGAGGAGAGCGATAAGAGGAGGGAGGGGGATGGCAGGCAGACAAAAAAAAAAAAACAGTTTAAATGATGGGACATGAACTGGAGAGCCAGCTCACCCTTGGCCTGATGACCCCTCTGCCCCGTGCGCTCTTGTACTACGGTAACCTCTCCACGTTGCCATCCTGCCCCTGGGTGTTTGCCCCGGTAATCCTTTCTTCTGCATCATCTGTTGTCTACTGGTTGCTGATATGACCAGCGACAGGCTCTCAGAGAGAGGTCGCTCTCCACCAATATCACGCTGTGCCTCTCACACACTTGTCTCAAATGCCTCTTACTCATCCCTTATGATGTCCCCCATCAACCTGCGAATGAGCAACTGTGACAGTGAGAGAGGGAAAGACAGAGGGAGACTGAAAGGGAGGAGGGGAAGGGGCAAAAGGGGGCATTAAAAGACCTGTTTATTTTGCAAGGCTGACAGAAAACTCTCCGAAATGCTGAGCTGGGATCACGTTGAGCAACATAGACTGTGACTTTTTAGGGGAGAAACAACCTGCTTTGGTAAACTTGGAATGACTTTGGAATAATCTGGCCTCTTCTCATATTGTGGAATGTCAGAAGTGAAGTGCGCTTCAGCAGTTCAGAGCTTCACTACAGAGTTGTACTTGGGCCATCTGAAATGACAGGTCAATTCCCAAAATGTCTGCAGTTCAAAATGTCAGCTCTCTTAGTCTTTCCCTCCATCTCTGTCTCAGTGGATCTGTTTTGTGCAGCACTGTATATCTGCTACATGTGTAGGCCTATATAACAAAAACCAAAAAGACCTTTGTGCAGGCAAACAGTTTATCAAAGATAATTGTCACACTAAAACATCTGTTGCCGAAGGCTCAAATACACACAGAACATCAGGGTACATTTAAGTAGGGCTCACATGCGACGTGAAAATTGGTCTGTGGAAGAATGAATGGACTGATGTAGCACCAGGGCAATGAGAAACTATTGAGAGTCACCGGCATTTTTATGTCTTTTAATTTTTTATTTTTTGTGTGTACGTTATTGATCCCAGAGGGAAAATTCAGGGCATCCACCTAGATGGATGAAGCAGCCACAGTACGGTGCCATCCCTTCACCATTCACACACACATTCACACCTAGGGCCACTTTAGAGTCTCCAGTTAATCTAACTTGCATGCTGAACACACTGAGGAGCTCATTTTGTGGTAGGCTGTGCCACCCTAGGTGCATGATGGAGAGGTTCTGCAGGTCCTTCATACCTACGGCTGTCAGACTTTATAACCTAACCAGGGCTGCTCGTAGAGGTCGTATTGAATGTACAAAACGTAACAACCTTGCACAATAAATCGTCCCCTCCATTATACAACTAGGACAACATCAATCATTACTGAGGGTGACGACAACACTGTTGATTCAAATATGAAATACGTATACTGTCTGGGTACATGTTCATTTTCTGCAGAGTAACTTAACAAACCGTTGATGACTATACATGTAAATGACTATACATGTGTACACATATAGTCATTTACTGCTTTTGGCTAACCAGTTCTTATTATCTTTTTAACCATTGCTCTGAGTGCTGCTATCATCCTGGAATTTCCCCATTGTGGGACTAATAAAGGCTTATCTTATCTTTTGGCCTGTGGGAGGAAACCGGAGCACCTGGGTTAAACCCACGCAGACACAGGGAGAACATACAAACTCCACACAGAAGGGTCACTGATAGTCAGGGGTGGGATCGAACCCACAATGGTCAGGGGTGGACTCGATCTCATGACCTTCTTATTGTGCTAACCACTGCGCTACCGTGCTGCCCAATTTTGTTACCCCATGTTAAACTCAGAGCAGATCAGCGGTGGAATACATTTATATTGTTCAGTGGTTGCTGCTCTTTGTCCTCCGTTACAACAGACAGAACTGCAAAACGCACCCGACATTTTTTTTCATATTGGCGTTGAACAGCTTTCATATTTACAGTGCTGTGAAAAAATATTTGCCCCCTTCCTGATTTCTTATATTTTTGCATATTTGTCACATCTAAATGTTTCGGATCATCAAATAAATTTTGATGATAGACAAAGATAACCCAAGTAAATACAAAATGCAGTTTTCAAATGATGGTTTCATTTATTAAGGGAGAAAAGCTATCCAAACCTACCTGGCTCTATGTGAAAAAGTAATTGCCCCCTAAATGCCCCCTCAACCTAATAACTGGTTCTGCCATCCTGGTGCCAACGACTGGCACTGAGTCTTTTGCATTGTTGTTGATAAATTTTGACCCACTCTTCTGTGAAGAACTGTTTAAATTCAGTCACATTGCAGGGCTTCACGAACTGATGGCCGGACATTCTCCTTCAGGATTTTCTGGTAGAGTGCAGAATTCATGGTTCTGTCAGTTAGGGCAAGTCATCCAGGTCCTGAAGCAGCAAAGCAGCCCCAGACCATGAAACTACCACCACCATGTTTGACTGTTGATATGATGTTCTTTTTATGAAATTCTTTGCTAGTTTTATGCCAGATAAAATGAGAAACACGTCTTCCAGAAAGTTCAACTTTTGTCTCGTCAGTCTATTTTATTTTATTTATTTATTTATGCAGGGACATGCACAATATACATTGACCTTAAAGAGGAAAGATGCATTGTACCAGGTTATAGCACAAGTGCTAATTTCCACCTGTAGTCCCTGGGCAGGCTGGTGTTAGCATTAAAAAGCAGACATTTGCTAAAACTACAAGTAAGCATTGATAAAAAACTAAAACCAAACACTGATTAAAAAACTAAAACCAAGCATTGCTAAAAACTAAAACAAACATTAATATCATTGATAAGAACCCAAAACAATGATAAAAACTAAAACATACAATAATACATTTTTATAACTCCATCCATATAAACAATTTTTCACATTCAACCACTGACTCTTATTGGTCCCACTGTCAACATCACAGTCCACAGAATATTTTCCCAAAAGTCTTGAGGATCATCAAGATGTTTTCTGGCAAATGTGAGATGAGCCTTTACGCTCTTTTTGTCTTTGAACTCTCCCATGGGTGCCATTTTTGCCCTGTCTCTTTCTTATTATTCCATCGTGGACCAGTGTCCAAACTCAGGCAAGTGAGGCCTGCAGTTCTTTAGATGTTGTTCTGGGTTTTTGTTTCTCATCTGATCTTGAATTTAGATCACAGTGGGGTGTGTTGCTTTTTGAGATCTTTTAGCCTACTTCAGGTTGTCAGAGAGGTTCTATTTTAGTGATTTCTTGATTCATCAGGTCTGGTAGTAATCAGGCTTGGGTGTAGCTACTGAAACTGAACTCAGCTTTTCAAAAAATGTGGTTAAGCACAGTTAATTCATGTTGTAGCAAGAGGGGCAATTACTTTTTCACATAGGGCCAGGTAGGTTTGGATAGTTTTTTTTTCCTTTAATAAATGAAATCATCATTTGAAAACTGCATTTTGTACTTATTCAGGTTATCTTTGTCTGATATTAAAATTTGTTTGATGATCTGAAACATTTAAGTGTGACAAATATGCAAAAATATAAGGAATCTGTTAGAGGGCAAATACTTTTTCACAGCACTGTACAAGAACAGACACTGTGTATATGGCTGCACTTTTGACTGTTGCATTTAGCGCCACACAGAGTGGGATATGTTTTATTTCGGAGGGGACTGTCACAGAAAAAAAAAAGTAGATGCGAGGTGAACCGGGATGCATAGATTACTCCTCCCCAATAAGACAATTCTTGTCTATTCTTGGCTTTAATAAGAAAAACAAAAAACTAATAATTAAAAAGAAGACAAAATGAACTTGTCGAACCAACAAGACAAACAGCTCTCTTCTCCAATGCTCCAGGCTCTGGGAGTGACTGAAAAAATGCTTTTTTTTCTGTTTCTTCCAGCTTCTCCTGGGCCCACAGTGGGTTCATTTTGTGCAGGTCTCTGGAGGAATGCGACGGAGAAAGAGGAAGCTCCACAGGGCAACAGAGGCTGTTTTTTACGGTCTAGTCTAGGGGTGTCAAACATACGACCCATGGGCCAAAACTGGTCCCTTTGTTTGTATGGTGTGGTGAGTGTGTTTAGGTGGTTAGAAATGATGACTGATGTAGAAATGTATGTAAACTTAAAATAATTTCTAGCTCTTGACAAGTTGTTTTTAATCATAAAGTGAAATTCTATATTTTAAATTATTAAACTGCACTACTTGCAAAGTGGTACAAGGGTTAGCACTGTTGCCTAACAGCTAGAAGATTCCAGGTTTGGATCCCCAGGCTGGCAGAGGTGGGAACCTTTTTGTGTGGACTTTGCATGTTCTCCCTGTGCTGTGTGAGTTTACTCCAGATGTTCTGGTTTCCTCCCACAATCCAAAGACAGGCATGTTAGCTGCGCGGCGGCGCAGTGGTTTAGCACTGTGGCAGCACAGTTTTACCCTCGGCCAGGGGATCACGGGGATCATGAGATCGTGGGTTCGATCCCAGCCCCCGACCAACAGTGAGCTGTGTGGAGTTGCATGTTCTCCCCGTGTTGCGCGGGTTTACTCCGGGATTTCTCCGGTTTCCTCCCGCACACCAAAAACATGTAGGTTTAGGGCGCTCGCGCACGCAGCGACCAGCAGCCGGTGGCTTGTCACCAGACTGCAAACCAAGTCTACCTACGGGTACAAATAAGTAACAAAAAAAAAAAAAAAAAAAAGTTAGGTTAATTGGTGATTCTAAATGGTTCCTATGTAACTGTCTCTGATAGGCTCTCAGAATAGAGGGTTAGTAGTAGTGAGGTGCTTTGAGTGGTCTTTGAGACTAGAAAAGTGCTATATAAGTACAGGTCTTTATCCTTGCAGTCAGGTTTAGAGAAGTAACAGATGTTTTTATCGTGCTATAAGTTTTTGTCTTGTGCTCTATGACTATGAACCTCCGTAGCACCAGTGATATGAGCAAAAAAAGTTAACGTACAGCCCTGCATTTAGGGCACAAAGACGTATACAGTGGATATAAAAGGTCTACACACCCCTGTTCAAATGCCAGGTTTTATTGTCAGCAAAAGCCTATTAGAACAGCTGAACTTTATTTGGGGTTAATCAGAGGCACTTTAAATGGCGGCAGGTGTGTGCTGACTCCCATTTAACATGAGTTTGAATGTGATTGGTTAATTCTGAACACAGCCACATCCCCAGTTATAACAGGGTGTGCATATTTATGCAACCAGGTTATTGTAAGTTTTTTATATTTTATTTTTCCCCTTAAAAGATTTCAGTTTGTTTTTCAATTGGGTTGTACAGGTTGTAGGTCACATTAATGGTGGAAAAAGGTTTGAAATGATTTATCTTAGTCTCATTTTGTTTTTACATCACAAAAGACTGGCATTTGAACAGGGGTGTGTAGACTTTTTATATCCACTGTATATTTAGGAGTAGTAAAGCTTCAACAATCAGAGCAGAGATAATGTGTACTGGTCCAGTCCCCTCCGTGTACAGAAGTATCCAGTGCTTAATCTGTAAAATCAGAGGTCCCAGAACACAGAGATGTCAATGTTCCTACAGCTCAGAAAAGATCCGCAAAAAAGAAACAAATAAGTCGGGCTGTCAAAGTGCTACATTTTCCAGCTAAATATACAATTTTCTAAGCAACAATATTTTCACAAACAGAGCACAGATGCATTAATAGGAGCTGTTAAAAACAAGCAGGCTAAATGGTTCCTCCAACCAGTTATGTGGCGGTAATTCACCTGTAAGCTGGTTGCCAACCGCCAGTCAAAGCTAAAAGAAGAAGGAGGATTGTGGACCAACACTACACCACATAGTAGCCTGTGGGGTTTACCGTAACTGTAGACTAATATATGTACACACACACACACACACACACACACACACACACACACTGGTGTGTGTGTATATAGCATTAATTACAGCCAGCCTCAACATTAATAATCAACAAAGACAGTAGAGAAAAACAGTAAAATTTCCTCTTACCTTCATGATAATTTCTCCTTATCCTCAACTTAATTTATCCTGTGTGGCAGCATGGAATAATAAGCAGCGAACTGAGAGTTTTTGAGGGAGTTTATTAATCATACCACCATCACAGAACTCACCCCAGCGCCGTGCAGGTGCGCCAGAGCGAGCTCTCAGGCTCTCAGGAAATCGTGTGGTCAGTTGAGCAGTCAGAGAGAGAGAAAGAGTTACAGAGCGATACAGTTTAAATACCCCACTACAGACAATGCATGAATGGCACATTAACATCACAGTAAAGAGCAGGAAGGAACATTTGCCTTTGAGTCATACATATCAGCAGCAGGCAGGAAGGAGCTAGACAAAGGGAGGCTGCCTATTGATCTCAATACACACATCTCATTGTTCTGCTAATTGCTCCAGCTGAGCGCTCTGCTTGTCCCAGTCTGTTGTGGGGGTCACCCACAGTACTCCCCCCCAGAGGGCTCAGCGGGGAGCTGAAGCCTCAATAGTCCGGCTTTGGAAGTGAGCTGCGGGGAAGGCTCTGTGCCGAGGAGGTGGAGGGAGGGGGGTGGGGGTAGCAAGTGCCGGCCCAGGACGGCAAAATTGTTTGGGCCGTGCAAAAATTGCCTGTGGATCCGCGATGTTGAGGGGCTGTCCCGTTGAACGTGGCGGAGGTCCACAGCGGCTGTACGAAGAAAAATTTGTCTCTGACTCCTCTCGCGGCTATGAAGAAAAACAGGAGCTGCAAGGCTGTGTAGCGGCTGTGAGAAAAAAGGAGCTGCAGCTGTGTGAGGGACTTGGCGTGTTGGCTTTAGGTGCGCGTGCGCAGCCCTAAAGCCCTCGGGGACAGCTGACGGCTGAATTCCCTTTGTGCGCCGTGGCTGAGACCCGTACAAAATCCTGTGAACGAGCTGCGTGCGTGCTTCAGGTGTGTGAGCAGCCCTGAAGGTTCTGTGTGCAGTGGCGAAGGATGATGGCGGTCTGTGTGGAGCTGGTATTGTCCCGTGCGTGGTGCGCTGTCCTCATAACCCCCCGGTGTGCATGCGGGGTTCGGTGCTTGGCAGGTCCGCTGTAGAGGCGAGTCAGGGTCAGGGAGCTTGCTGGAGATCAGCGTAGTCAGCGCCGATGGTCATCCCTGTTCAGGTTGTTGCTGTAGTTTGGTCATGGTGCGTTCAGGTCCACGCGCTGCATTCTCCGTCGGCCCTGGAGGTCGCCGTCGTGGAGAGAGGATGAGATGCGTGCGGTCTCGTGTGGAGGAGCTGTGAGAGCGGCCGGTCCCAGCGTGGATGTGCAGATCTCAGGCGTGCAGATCTCACCATGAAGCTTTCTGCAGCTTTCCCGGTCGTGGGTGATCTCCGGAGAGTTTCGCCTGGTGGTGGCTCTGCGTCAAGGTCTCCCTGTAGCAGAAGGGAGGGCAGATCATTTGCGTCAGGCTGCTGCGTTCGCTTGTCGTCGGAGAGTCACCGCCGGGGGCTGCCAGCGTGTTCTTTTCTTGGGTGGGGTCACCAGTGTGGCTGTCCAGACCAGAAGGTTGCATTGCACAAAGCGTGTGCTTTCTCGGGGTCACCAGTGTGGCGGCATGAAATAATAAGCGGCAAACTGAGAGTTTTTGATGGAGTTTATTAATCATAACGCCATCACAGAACTCACCCCAGCGCCGTGCAGGCGCGCCAGAGTGAGCTCTCAGGCTCTCAGGCAATCGTGTGGTCAGTTGAGCAGTCAGAGAGAGAGAAAGAGTTACAGAGCGATGCAGTTTAAATACCCCACTACAGACAATGCATGAATGGCACATTAACATCACAGTAAAGAGCAGGAAGGAACATTTGCCTTTGAGTCATACATATCAGCAGCAGGCAGGAAGGAGCTAGACAAAGGGAGGCTGCCTATTGATCTCAATACACACATCTCATTGTTCTGCTAATTGCTCCAGCTGAGCGCTCTGCTTGTCCCAGTCTGTTGTGGGGGTCACCCACACCTGTTTCTTTTTTTTACCAATCTTCATGTCTCTGGCACACAATCTAGAATAGAACAGGCTTTATTGTCATTGTACAGTTGCAAGTACAATGAAATTGTGGAAATATAACTTCTTTTGTAGTTTTGCGTCCTTTCATAATCCATGATTTCACATATGGAATGACGCAGGGAGGCCAACAAAGCAAAATAAGTCTGTCCACTGCTATACTCTGCTAGCAACAGGTGTGGTTAGGCTAACATCTATCACACTGCTACCTGTCTCCACAGAGGTGTCCACACCCACCTATGCTTTGGTCTCCTTATAATCCAGACTGTTTTGCAGGTTTAAAGAAATTCAATACCGCTGCCTGTCTTTTAGTGGTTCCTTTCCTTTCCTGAGAACTAATTCAAACCCTGCACTGTAGCTACGTTCTGATCCACAGCGCACTTCAACTGCATTCCCTACTTCCTGCTCCGTTCTCAGGGATTATCAATGAAATTAACTGTCCTTCATAAAAATTTTTCCATTGAAAACACCCTGTAACCATCGGCTCCCTCCTCTGTGCGTTACCATGATAACCATAGACACATACTGATACTATGGTGGATAATTTATATTTCTTAAATAAATTAATACATATATATTTTTATTACAATCAGTTGATATAAACAATGACCAACATTATTTTAGCTTGTTAATAGCGTTAGCAACAATAGTTTGTTTTACTCGTATTTGAGGCACAATGGCTTATGGGTAATCTTCTTGTCAACTTCCGGTGAAGAGATGTACCATTGTTCACTTCTTCCCTGCTCAGTTCTCAGTTCCCTTTGAACTGAAGACTGTTCGCTGCCTTTGGTTTGGAATCTCAGGCTACAATCACACTGCAGGTCTTGATGCTCAATTCCATTTTTTCGTCAAGATCCAATTTTTTTGTGTGGGCGTTCACATTATAATTTAAATGTGACCCCCATCAGACTCCAGTGTGAACGGTCTACAGCTATGAAGTGACCCGCATGCGCACAAGAAAACGTAACGTCAGACACAGCATTGTGTTTACGGAAGTAAATATGAGCCCCAAACGATTGGAGGGGGACAGAGCTTCTTCAGCTTGATGCAGCACAGCAAAATAAAATGTTAAAATCATTCAGAAATGGTTATGCACAAAATAAATGAGACCAGCTTCATTCATCTACATGCCAGATGTCCACTGTGATCAGCTCTGCTTTAACAGAACTGATCGATTAAACAGCTCTCTTGAAAATGAGACCCCATGTCTCAATGGGATTACCTGTATAAATAAGGTTAATAATAAATAATCCCAGCGATTACAATAGGGTTCTCGCCCACTGACTTTGTCAGTGGCTCGGGCCCTAATAACAGCACAGTTCGTACCAGTGGCGTAACAACGGTCCCACACATAGTTGCCAAGTCCGCTTATTATAAGCAACTTTGGGCTTGTTTTTCTCTAAAGTCACCTGCAAATCTCGTCATTCGCAGGTTGTGGGTTTTTGGGCTTGATGACTGGCAAAAGTAGGACCCCAAAACTTTGCAAAAATACCCATATACTGTATAGATTTGTTTTTTCCTTTTCCCTTTTACCAAGTTTTTACACACAAATGAGTAGCTACATAACCTTTTCTATATTTTTTTTTTCCCAAGTTCTCTCTCTCTGTCTGTTTCCTTCACCCAAGGACACAGACACAGAGACACAGATAGATAAACACAAGCATGAGAATTACTTCAATTAATCTCCGGAACTGGCAACTATTAGCGGAGAAATCTCACACATGGCAACCCCCTACACTGTCACTACAGCATGAAGCTTCCCCCTTTTTTTTTTACACTGCCGTAAAAACACAACACCAGTCCACTATTTTTGCTCAAAGCTACTATTTTCTTATACCTATAATTTTAAACACTTCTCAAAAGGATAACAATTAACTAATCAACCAGATTAGTCAGCCAGATGGGAAATTAAGAAATATCATACTGTCACTTTGAAATTAATTAATTAATTTTAATAAATTTTTTAAAATTAATCAAAAGTATTCAGGTTCAGGTTCAGGTTACTTTATTTGTACCCGTAGGTAGATTTGTTTTGCAGTCTGGTGACATCCATATTTACAAGCCACAAATTACATTCAACATAGACACAAACACAGGCACACATGAAGCTGACTATAAACATGATAAAAACACTCAAGGCTCCATCAATCAGGGTATAAAAAGACAAAGAGATGGGAGAAAAACCAGAGGTAAGAGAGAAGGGTCATATTAAAAAGTTAAAAACTAGTCAAAGAGGTTAAAAACTCAAAGGTCTAAAACCCAATAAAATATTTAGAACCCAAATAACATCCTAAAAAAATAAGTAAATATAAAATGGAGTTAATAAATAGGTACCGAAATTACGTGCAATATATTGTTACAACTTGTTCAACTCTTTGACAGCAGCAGAAACAAAGCTGTTTTTGTAGCGCTGGGTTTTACTTTTTGGGACAGCAAACCTCCGTCTTGAGGGAAGAAGCTGAAAGTTGCAGTGCAAAGGGTGGGAGTCATCATTTAAAATGGAGGTAGCCATCCTCTGTACTTGTCTGGTGTACAGGGATGTCAGACTCAGCTGTGACTCACCAAGCAAACGACTGGACCATCTAACTACCTGATCCAAGGATTTCCTCTGTTTCAGTTTTATCTGACCAAACCATGACACTAAAGAAAAGGATAAAACAGATTCAATAAAAGCCCGATAAAACATTGTCATTATGGTTCGGTCAATTTGGAAGCGTGCAAGTTTTCTCAAGCAATGCAAATGTTGCTGACCCTTTTTGCACACCCTTTCACAGTTCTCTTCAAAGTTTAAATTACTATCAATAATCGTCCCAAGATATTTGTAGGATTGTACACATTCGGTGGTCTGGCCTTTTAGTACAGTGACTTTGTGCCTGGGAGTTTTCCTCCTAAAGTCAATAATCATGTCTTTAGTTTTTGTCGTATTCAGCTGCAGGTAGGAATCCGTGGCCACTCTCACCATCCTGGAGGAGACTGACAATAACTGAGTCATCAGCATAGTTTATAATGTGTCTGTTGTCATGTCTGCTCCGACACGTTTGTGTACAGGATGAAGAGTAGTGGTGACAACACACACCCCTGAGGAGAGCCAGTAGAAGAGCATTTTTGGTCAGAGAATGTACCATTGACCCTTAGTCTCTGCGTCCTGTTGGTTAAGAAATCCAGAATCCAACCCACCAGATTATTGCTCAAATCAAATTGTTGCAGGAGCCTTTCAACTAAGATATGAGGTTGGATTGTATTAAAGGCGGAGGAAAACTCCACAAATAAAAGTCTGGCGTGTGTCCCATTAAAATCCAGATGTTTAAAAAGCATGTTAAACAGAGTGACAGTGGCATCCTCCACTCCTCTGTGAGGCCTATAGGCAAACTGCAGAGGATCCAATGCATGCTCAGTCTGCTTTAGGACCTCACATCTGACCAGTTTTTCAAAAATTTTCATTAAAATTGAAGTCAAAGCAACTGGTCTAAAGTCGTTTACCGTTTTAATACAGCTGGATTTTGGAACGGGAACAACCACGGCTTCTTTCCAGATCTTAGGCACATGTTGTGTCTGTAAGGACTTATTGAAAATGTAATGAAATATAGGACTCAGTTCGTGTGCACAGGACTTTACCAGGCGCCCACATATATTATCAGGGCCCTGACTTTTGTTCACTTTTACAGCACAGAACTCCCTTTTAACATCCTGCACCTCAATATTAAAGTGCTGATTGTCTTTGAGTTTCTGTTTCAAATCTTGGGTTTCTGTGCTAAAATCAAAGGAGTCAAAACGACCATAAAAACAATTAAGAGCATTAGCCAGCTCTGTGTCTGAATTAAAACCATCTAAAAACACACAATTGCTGCATTCTGTGCTCCGAAGGCCTGCAATAGTTTTCGTACTGGCCGAGGCTGAACCAAGTTTCTTTGTTGCCATCTTGCTTTCCAATTCTGATTTATAATTCTGTTTTGCTCTTAAAATTTCGGATTTCAGCTCTTTTGTGGCAACCTGTAGCTCAGAAACAGACCCCTGTTTAAAGGCAAGTGCTTTCCTCTGTAAGCAGGATTTAACTGATTTTGTAACCCATGGCTTGTTGTTGGGATATATTTTGACACGTTTACGTGGAACGATCTTATTTTTACAGAAAACCATGTATGAGCACGTGACGTCCACCAAAGAGTCCAAATCATCCCCGCAGGACAGTGTGAACATCTCCCAGTCTGTAAAGTTAAAGCATTCCTGGAGGCTGTGCACCGAATCCTCTGTCCACACATCTATGTCTCTGGTCTCCACCTTGCCTCTTCTGAGAGCAGTTTTATATGTGGGCAGCAAATGTACACAGTTGTGATCTGAGGATCCTACAGGAGGAAGGGGGAGTGATTTATAGGCCCTCTCTATGGATCCATAGCACAGGTCCAATGTCTTTTTTCGCCTGGTTGGCCAGGAGACATACTGATAAAAGTTTTTAAGTGTCTTCTTTAAAGAAACATGGTTAAAATCCCCAAGAATGAAGTTTGGCGCCTCTGGAGAAATTGACTGCAGCTGCTGGACCACATCAAAGATGGTGCTGGAGGCAGAGTCAGCGTCTGCCCTCGGGTGAATGTACACAGTCGTGATGAAAAGTTGGGGGAACTCGCGAGGCAAATAAAAGGGGCGTAGTGACACAGACAGCAGCTCCACATCGGGTGTACAGATGTGCTCTCTGACCGTGACAGATGTGCAGTACTGCTTATTAATATATAAACATACGCCGCCCCCCAGACGTTTCCCCGTTACCTCTTCCTGCCGATCCGAGCGCAGTGGGGCTCCAAAGCCGTCAATCCACAGGTCTGCGTCTCGGTCATGCGCAGTAAGCCAAGACTCGGTGAAAGCCATGACACAGCAGTTCTTAAAGTCCTTCTGGTAGCGTACATTCCCTTGAATTTCACCCACCTTGTTCCTCAGAGATTGTATGTTCCCAAAAATCATAGAAGGAAGAGGAATGTTACCAAATTGACGTCTTCTCTGGCGCAATTTCACGCCTCCACGCTTTCCGCGTTTCCTTCTCCCGTCTCTCCCATCTCTCTTTTTACCGCTGTGTCCATGAACGTCTCTCAAAATAAAGTCCGGCAGTTGCGGCTTACACTCAATCACAGACGCTGCATCAACCCTGTTTAAATGCAGCAACATGTCCCTGGAATAATGTATTCTGCCCGCCATGATGCTGATCGCGTTTACCTCAGAGACAAAGAGCCGGAGGAAAAGTAGCAGCAGTGTAAAAAACGGGGAGGAAGTCCATGTGGATGGAACCAGGGAGCTCTTCGCCATACAGTCCACAAACATTCCAGGACAGAAACAACACAGAAAATTCCGTAAAAACACATTAAAGTGCATAAAAACAGACACACAGACGACGGATTTTTTCACCAGCTGCCGGTCGCTGTGTGCGCATGCGCCCATCGCCTGAACCGAACTTGAAAACTCACAGGCTAGGACAGTGCATTTAAAAAACAAAGGTATTCTATAATGTATGTAACTGCAGTAACCTAAGGAATAAACACAGAGGCTAGGCCATTTTAATGAAACAACTGCTTTATTCATTTCCACACTTAAACACACCCATCCACACAGTGAATTGCACATCTTGCACAACCATTGCTTCTGTCCTTAAATGTAGGGTCTAACTCCCAGGCAGGGCAATAAACCTGTTATGCCCACTGGAGTTGCTTTGTTTTCCTACCAATGTCTGTGCTGCTGGACTCTTCTCTTGTAGTACTTTTTTCCTCTGAGTCCGAACTCATGTTCACTGATTTTTTTTTTAATTTGTTTTGGTGCCAGTGCAGCTGCGCAAACAAACGTGAGCTAAGCGCTGCTGATGTGATTGGCACATTTGCCAGTGAGGAAGAGCCAGCCAGGTATGAGCTGATCAGCTACGAGCACTCATCAACTGCTAAGCTGAGCACTCATCAGCGCTAAGCTGAGCTAAGCGCTGCTGATGTGATTGGCACATTTGCCAGTGAGGAAGAGCCAGCCAGGTATGAGCTGATCAGCTACGAGCACTCATCAACTGGTGATGTGTGGGTGTTCACATAAATGAAAATGATGTTTTTTGTTTTTTTTGGGGGGGGGGTTTGGGGGGAGAGGTGCACAGAAATGCCAAAACTATCATATATTTGGCCTTTTGTACGTATACCTGTAGCATCAGCTTCTCCTCAGGCCAATTCAGGAGATCACGCTTCATCTTAAAAGAAACTCTCACTCAAGATCTGGTCAAGAATTACTGTGTTTCTTCATCATCAGGACCCCAGTGTAAACAATTTCCCTTTTTGTAGAGAAACCTGATAAGGACTTGCTTTTAAAGGCTTAAGTGGACTATAAACTTCTGGAGTCAAACCCCAACTAGGCAGTTCATGCTGATAGCATCCGTTCGTACCAGGAACTGATACTCTTAAAAAGTCATAAACTTCCAAATTTCACTCCTTAACCCGTCAGGTTATGCTGATAAACTCTTGGAGCCTCTCCAGAACGTCCATAAAACTCTCTAGGCTGCCCCCTCTTCACATACCAAGACCTAAAAATGATCCTGAGCTCAACAGTACCTCCTAGTGGAATATGTTTCATTACTTGGGCAATCTGGAACTGCTAATTCTGATTGAACATTAAACTCTTCTTCAAGCTCTCATTCCGCAGGATAACTGGACACTGTGAAGATAATCGCCCTCGTGATGGACAATAATGGTTTGCAATAATTCATTAATTCTTGATTTCATTGTGATTGCATGTTGGAATGCTGATTAATCTTATTCTGATGTGTGTCAAGTATATAAGGACATGTTTATAAAAAGTACCTAGTCACTGAATATTAGTTTTGAATCACTGAAGCTAGTTAGATTTTATATTGCGTATATAATGAATTTCATAGAAACTGAATGAACGTTTTCTGAAAACTTGTGAGTCAGCTATTTCTAACCAATCCCCAGGCTGCCTCTCTGTTGGATAATGCCTTTGCATTTGATTGGCTGTTCACAGACAAAGAACTGTTCCCTCATTGGACAAAAGCCCATTCAAACTCCTCTTTATGGAAGATAATTGGTCTGTTTTGCTGCCAGTCATATGTTTATGACCCAGCAGCACGCTTCAGTTAAATGCAAACAGAGCCACCCCGGCAGCTCAGTTAGTGTTTCTGTAAGTTTTTCTGAGAGTTCCGTGTGTTCTGTATGTTCTGTGTGTCTGAACCTTGTCAAGTCCTGTGCTAGTTTCTTGAATCGCCTTTTGATAAGCTTTTGCCTGTTTTTCTGGCAACTGAGGGGAAACCATCCTTTTTCTGTGAGCTCACCTTCTCTAAGTGAGAGTCAAACTCTCAAATCCTTTTCTTCCTCGCCTCAGAAGCCGTGCTTATTCTATTGAATGTTTTTTTCTTGGACTTCTTGACTTTTCCTGCTGTAAAGAGGACTTTTAATTTTCCTGTCTTTTAAGTGAACTGATAGACATTTTTGGACCTTCTTTCCCTGCCTCACCCATGTATGACAACGTTAAGAAACCAGGAGTTGGTGGGTGAAACTGCCTAAATGCATTTTTCCTCCAGCCTTTAGCTGTCCTGTGGGCCGTGGACATACTAAATTTCGGACTGGTTGCCAAAAGACGTCATGCCTGGCCTGGGGCTTAGCCACTAACTCCACTGGCTACACTCTCGTGAGCCCCCCCCCCCCCCCGCCCCCGGCTGAGTCCTGTGTTCCGAACGCTGTCTGGGAGAGCTGCTGATCCTTCCCTGAACAATAGCACCAGCTGGCGCCACCCACTGCTGAATACCTGGAGCTACAGCTGTTTGTGAGACTCCCACTTTTCTATCTGCTGGGTTTAAACAAGATGTCCCAAATATCAATTATAATTGAACATGACCAATATTCCATGGTTCAATTAGTCCCTCAGCCGCAGGACAAAGCTATAAACTGAAGGAAAACTATCCTTTTTTTTTTTTTTGTAACCTCCGTTCATTTCCGTAGATTAATTCAAAAATTCAAAAGTTTCCCTTTCAGATAATCAGCTTATGTAATTTTTCCCCATAAAATTGCATTCTGATTTTGTTAGTTATCTCAGCCTTCCATTGCATTATAGTTGAAATATAAAATCTGGTTTCCTCTTGGTTCCACAAAGGTTTAACTATAGATTTTATGCCCAGGAATCCATTAACAGTTGATGTGATATCTAACACCTGTTGATCATTTGAATCTGCTTACAAATCATTTGAATGCAATGCCATGTAACTTGAATTAGTTTCATTAATAAACTTGTAAACTGGACAAGAAGTGTTTTCCTTTGCATATATGCTTTCCTGGTCACGGCAATAAAGAACTCACTAATTTTTGAGACTGAGTCATTAAGTGAAAGTACAGAAATTAATTAATTAATAATTCCTTCTTTTGGAACTGGTGCCCTTATTTATGAGTGCTTTTCTTTCTTTTTTTTCCCACAATATCTTTATTGAACCTTTTTTTTTTTTTTAAACAAACATGACACAAACAGTCAAACACTAACACTAAAGTACTACAAAAAAAAAATGCACTAAAAAACACCAACAACCACCAACAAAATCAAATCTTCAACAATGCTCCTCTGTTTAGTCTAGACAATCCAACACATAAGTATACATATTGTGTTCACCAGTTTGGAATTTACAAGGTCCACACATATCATTCACCTTCTTCTTCAAGAGTTATGTTTAAATTTTTTACATAATCAATAAAAGGTCTCCATATATTCTCAAACACAATTTCCTTTGATTTCAGTATATATGTTATTCTTTCTAATGGAAGGTTTGTTAACATCTGTCTTAACCACTGAGTCACATCTGGTCTATGAGTCTTTTTCCATAATAGTGCAATACATTTTTTGGCATTAAGCAAACTGAGGTCTATGAATGTTCTTTCACTTTTATTAAAATTATGCTTTTCTGGGTACAGACCCAACAAAAACAGTTTAGGATTCAATATGATTTGTTTTGAGATTATTTTTTCAATTGTTACCCTCACCTCTTCCCAAAACATTCCTATTAATCTACATTCCCATACACAATGAAATAGAGTTCCTTTACTTTCCATACATTTTGTGCACGTATCTGGTATATTTTTGTTATATCTATTTAACTCCTCCGGTGTAACATACATCCGCATTAACCATTTAAAATGTATCAATTTAAGGTGTACATTTATTGATTTGGTTTGAGCTTCTGTACAAGCCAATTCCCATTGTTCCTCTGAAATTTCAGTTTGCAGATCTTCTTTCCAGTAGTTTAATCTTTTCAGTGAATTTTCACTTGAAAATAGTGTCAATGAGTTATAAAACTCTGAAATAATACCCTTTCTTTTACTATCTTTCATCAACATTTTTTCCAAGGATGAATAGATAGGTCGAGTGAGAGCTTTATTTTGATTTGATCGAATAAAGTTTCTAAGTTGAAGATATTTAAAAAAATGTGTTCTATTGAGATTAAATTTGATCCTCAACTCTTCAAAAGACATTATGTTTTCTGCACATGGCAAATATAAATCCTGAATCTTTTGTATCCCTTTTAAATTCCATACTTTAAATACAGCGTCCGCTCTCCCTGGTTTAAAATATTGATTACCCCATATTGGACTAAATTGTGACAATAACTGTGGTTCTTTTAAATAGTTTTTAGCTTCACACCATATTTTGATCATATGCTATACAAATGGATTTTTAACTTGTTTTTGTAATTTTTTTGCCGAATCTGAGTATATGAATATGGGAAGAGGTAAAGGTAAATTGTATGATTCCATTTCAGTCCAGTGAGGGAGATCATTTGATGAAAAATAATATGTCATAGACCTCAGTTGTGCCGACCAATAATACAACATAAAATTTGGACATTTCAGACCTCCACGATCAAATGGTAAATATAATAAAGACAGACGTAATCTAGCCCTCCTGTTGTTCCATATAAATTCCACTAACTTTTTTTTAATTCTTGAGAATAAATCTAAAGGTGGTGGTAAGGGAATGTATTGAAATAAATAAAGTATTTTAGGTAAGATATTACTTTTAAGTATATTAATTCTCCCGATCATCGACATTGGTAGTGACATCCATCTCTGAAGTAACTCATCAATATCTGTCATTAAGGCTTCATAATTGACACTGGCGACTGATTCTAGCTTAGGCACAATTTGGATTCCTAAATATTTGAACTGATTTACAACATTGAATTGATTTACCTCAGGGGCTGGGTAATTTCTCTGGGTCTCATTTAGCATTAATATTGAAGATTTAGTTTTATTTATTTTATATCCTGATATTTCCCCGAAATTCTTTATTAAATTCAACAAGGTCGGAATTGATTTTTTAAGATTCGACATAAACAAAATTATGTCATCGGCATACAGGGAGATTTTATGTTCTGTTGGTCCAACTTTAATTCCATATATTTGTGACTGTAGACGTATCGCCATCGCTAAAGGTTCAATTGCCATAGTAAACAGTAAAGGTGAAAGTGGACAGCCTTGTCGACATCCTCTATTGATTTTTATTGATTTTGAAATATTGTTATTTGTTAGAGTTTCTGCAGTAGCATTATTATATATTATCTGAACCCATTTTATGAAATTATTTCCAAGTCCAAACCTTTGTAAGACTTCAAAAAGAAAGGGCCATTCAACTCTATCAAAGGCTTTTTCGGCATCCAGTGATAAGAGAGCTGTATCCGGTGCTTCTTTATTAGAATAAATAATATTAAATAGTCTTCTTACATTATGGAAGCCTTGTCTTCCCTTTATAAAGCCATTCTGATCTCGATTAATAATATTTGGTAAAATTTCTTGTATTCGTCTTGCTAAAATTTTACAAATTATCTTAAGGTCGGCATTTAATAGGCTTATTGGTCTCATATTTTCACATTTATTAGAGGGCTTACCTGGTTTTGGCAACAGTATAATTAAGGCATTATTCATATATGATGGTAAATTACTATTTTGAAATGCTTCTAAAACCATTTCCAAAAAAGGTTTTGTTAATTTATTCTTAAATTTTTTATAAAGGTCAACTGGAAGACCATCTGGTCCTGCACTTTTTCCTGATTTCATATTATCAATGGCTAGTCCAACTTCTTCTTGACTAATTTTAGACTCCAGTATCTCCCTATTTTCATTTGGAATACACGGTATAAATAGTTCATTCAAAAACCCATGTAATTTTGTTAAGTTAGATTCATTTTTGGTATCATATAATTTTTCATAGTAATCTCTAAAGGCTCTATTAATTTCTGAAGGATCTATAACTACCTGTCCGTTACTTATAATACTGGTAATTGGTGTTTTAGATTCTAATTGTTTAATCTGCCATGCCAATAACTTTCCTGATTTTTCACCTTGTTCATAAAAAGATTGTTTCAATCTTAGAAGACTCGAGGCAGCTCTATTCGCTGATTTTTTGTCATATTCAGCTCTCAAAATCAGTAATTCGTTCTCCAACCTTGGATCTCTTCCTGCATATACTCTTTCTTGAAGAATTTTTATTTTATGTTCCAATTGGACTCTCTCCTCTCGAGTCTTCTTAGATTTTGAACCTGTATAACTAATAATATGTCCCCTAATAAAAGCTTTGAAAGCCTCCCACTTTACACATGCTGATGTTTGTGTAGTATTGATATCAAAGAACTCATCTATCTGTTTTTCTATATACTTAACAAATTCCTCATCCTGAAGCCATTTATGCTGAAATTGCCATCTACCTGGTTCCTTTGTCAATTTCCTATCTACATACATTAGACAGCAGGGTGCATGATCAGAGATCACGATGTTATCATAAAAACAGTTTTGAATCTTGGACCTTAATTCTGTGGAGATCAAAAAATAATCTATACGTGAAAATGTCTTGTAGGTATTGGAATAACAAGAGTATGCTTTAACTTGTGGTTTCATTTCTCTCCATATATCTATCAATTTCAATTCTTTCATAAAATGATTAATGGTCATCCTACATCCATTGTGCGTACAGTCCAGTCCTGTTGATCTATCTATACTGGGATTCAATGTACAATTAAAATCCCCTGCTATTATATGTTGCCCTGTAAGTGTAGTAGTAGTAGTAGATTAGTTTATTTGACAGGGACAGTGCAATAAACATAGACAATTAATCAAAGACAATTAATCTGATGTGTTGCACAGAGTGTATAGCTATTAGCTAATTTGCAACTCTTGTCCCTGGATGGGCTTTAGAAAAAAGAATCAAGATAAAAAATATACACAATAATCACATACATCAATGCAGAAAAATTATAAATACACAATTATAAATATTATATTATAAATACACAAATATAACAGCCTGACTCACATTTAACATAAATATTATAAATATTATAAATACACAAATATAACAGCCTGACTCACATTTAACACATATAACATAACTCACATTTGCCTATTTCAGGCCTTCCTCCCTCCGTCACTCACTATAAACAAACACATTTATTCCTTCCCTTCATTCACTCTCACTTTGCAGACAGTTAATTCATACATGAGTACATTCTTGTTTATTTTTCAGCCAGTTTTTAACATTTTTAGTGAATGTTTTAAAGTCCGTTATTATTTTAATTTCATTTGGCATTGTGTTCCAGATGTGACTGCCCTTTATAGAGAAAGCTGTTTGTCCAAATGTGGTTCTGCGGTGGAATATTTTACAGTTATTGTTAACAGAACTCCTGGTGGCTCTGCTGCTGTCCTGTCTTTGGACGAAACCAGCAAGATGATGATAAGATAAGAAATAAATTGGCAAAGAACTTTTGATCATCTATATTGGGACCATATAAGTTCACCAAATTTATGTTTTCTAATAGCAAAGATCCTTGAATGATTACATATCTTCCAAATTTGTCTCCAATTACATTTTTCACTTGAAATGGGACTGATTTATGTATGAGAGTCATAACTCCCCTGGCTTGGGATGAAAATGATGAGGTGAAAACATTTCCTTGCCATCTACTCCTAATTCTTTTTACATCTTGCTCTATTAGATGAGTTTCTTGTAAAAACACAATTTTTGAACCCATGTCTTTTATTTTATTCATAACTTGTTTAAGTTTTTTTAAATTTTGTAGACCTCTGCAATTCCATGAAGTTAAATTAAGATTAACGCTTTGATTTATAATCAATAGGGAGTTTGGGATTACCTTGCAGTGTAAACATGCTCAAACAGAAAAGCAAAAAAATGAGTGGTTGAACATTCACCCTACAAACTACACACAAACAAATTCCCCCTTCCCACATTTGTGGCAATCCCCCCAAAAGCAAAAGAAAAATTCCGTCTCCCGATATAGCCATCGACCGTTCCACACCCACGAGGATCAGCCAAAGCCACTCCTTCTTCATCCTCCCAATCACCCTAACTCTACTGCTTTTAATAACGTAACATTAACTCTCTTCCGTAATTTTCCAATTTAACTCCAAAATTTTTTTAGCAATTTTGTACTTTTTTTTTTTTTTAATATGTAATACATTCTATATTTTGTAATCTTGATATATGCTTCTAATCAGTTAAATGCTCAAATATTCTACCCTATATTCTGTTCATGCTTAGCTCCCACCAGTCTCTTCCTGGATCTTCTTGATGAGCTCCTGCGCCTCCTCGGGGGTCTTGAAGATGCGTGTTCTGCCCTCATATGTGACCAGAAGTCTTGCAGGGTGAATCACTCCATGACGAATCTCAAGGTTGCGCAGTTCTTTGCGGATGGGGTCAAACTGCTTCCTTAATTGTTGGATTCCTGAGGCCAGATCTGGGTAGAACCGCACCTGCTGATCTTGGTATTTAATTTCTCCTTTGGCCCGCACCGCGTTGGAGATCGTCATCCTGTCTCTGTAGCTGAGAAACTTCATAATTAACGTCCTCGGTGCTGCCTTGTTACCTCTCGGTGGGCCAATTCGGTGGGAGCTTTCCAAGACGACTGATGATTTTAGCTCCGCGTTGTTCAGCGCCTCCGGGATCCACCCCTCCAAAAAGGAGCATGAATCACGACCTTTGGCTCCCTCCGGTAAACCCACCAGCCTCAGGTTGTTCCTTCTGGACCGAGATTCCAAGTCCAGAATGCTATTTTCCAGATCTTTATTTTTTTTTTCCAAAGTGCGCACCTTTATTTGAAGTCCGCTAATTTCATCCTCCGCACTTGAAACACGAAGCTCCGCCTGCGTCACTCGCTCCACGCAGTCACCCAACTCCTTTCTCATTGCATCCAACGCTGCCATAATCCCATCAAGTTTAGCGGAAAAGTCTGCTCTCATTGAGCTAATGGCAGCCAGCACTGCACCTGTGCCGCCATCGTCAGCAGCAGCAGTTACCGCACCACCGCTAGTTTCATCCGCCATATCCGCAGCTTTTTCTACTGCGCCACAAACTTTAAAGTCCGTTAATTTGGACTGCTTCGGCGATTCAATTTTTCCCCCTCCTGATTTCCCAGCCTTAGTCTTCACCGGCATATCCTCACCCAAACGCTGGGAAAAGTTCTGTTCCAAATGAGAGAGTTATTTGCCGAATTTTTATTTCCAGGGGCAGAGCAGAGTGATACGTGTCCTTCTAGGCGGCCGCCATAACCGGAAGTGTGCTTTTCTTTCTTACTTAGTGAGTGTTGGGGCAACTGTTCAACTCTGTCCCCCACGCACACCCACTTCTAAATAAAATAAATAATTCCTGTACCTTATTATACTATATTTTATTAAATATTGCTACATACCATATATGTCACAAACCGAGCCGGGTTTGTCCTTAGGCTCAGTTCTGACCATTCTCTGTGGCTCAGGTTTGGTATATTTGTGTACTGTGTCTTCTTTTGAGTTCTTGTAGTTTCTGTGTCTTTTGTTCTTTGTTTTTCCGTGCCTGTAGCCACTGCTCTGGCTGGCAGCTGTTAGGCAGCCTCTTTGACCTACATTCGTGTGGGCGTTGTCTAGCACCTGCCGGTCCGACCACGCCCCCTCTCTTGACAGCCAGCTGATTCCACTCCGGTAATTGTCTTTCCCGTGCCTCGCCCAGGTGCACCCAATCTGATGTCCAGCAGTGCTTGTACTTAAGCGGCCTTTGCCAGTCAAGCATTGCTGGACCATTGTGTATGCTCATATGTATGTTTACTCATAAGGATGAGTTGTCTTATGATGGAATCGAGAGCTACACTGTTGCTATTCCCCTCAGTGTGGTAATTGGTTGTGTGTGTGCTTGCCGGAACACTTGGATTACTTGGACTGCTCCTGCACTGTGAGTACAAACTGTTTGCGTTTCCCCTTGCAGCCAGGCTGCTACGCTTTGGCACAGTTGCCCAGTTCCCCTCTCCCGTGTCTGTTGAGTGTCCCAGAGAACTCTAAATTAACCCGAGCTATTACCTGTATTGTTTGTCTGTGGCCATGGTACACTGTGGTCTGCCCGCTGCATGCTTGTTGTGTGAGTCCCTTTAGTGTACACCGTTTCCTTTTTGTATGTCTCTATTTTGGAACTGTCTGCCTTTGTGTTTAATAAATGTGTTTGTGGTGTAACCCAGCACGTAAATCCATTTTTTCCTCACTCCTCGATGCGCTGCGTAAAAGCGCACGAGGAGGATCGTGACAGAATGGTCCATCCAGCCAGGATTTAGCGGGTTACACCCACACATCTGATTTTTCTTTTTTGAACTGTTTTTTCTTTTCATTCACCTGTGTGTTGGAGCACATTATGTCCCCGGCTTGTCGACCTCACCCTAATAAAGGAGGATTAGCAGTGGGGTCTCCTAGCCTGGAGGAGGAGTGGGCAGCGGACTTTATCCAGAGCTAAGTGGATGAGTTTCTCGCTGGCCGTGGACCTGAGAGGGATCGGTGGAGCGTATATGAAGTGGTGGGGATTCTGGAGGTGCATCCTGGCCTCTGGAGATACCCCCAGTATGCGGAACTGCTGGCCACGGTCACCGCGCTCCAGGGCTTGTCCCCCGGGCTGAAGATGGGGTCATCTCCTGCTGGACCGAAGCCCACACAGAAGCATGCTCCACGGAGGAATGGCTCCATTCTCTCCGCTCCTGATCCAGTCACCCCAGCTCCACCACAACAGCGCCATCCTGTGGGGAAATGACAGGAGAGGTTCTCCTCATCCTCAGCAGCCATTTCCCCTCCAGCTGCTGTGAAGTCTGCTAGGACCATCCTGGCTATACCTACCTCCACGTCATCGGGGCCGGCTCCATCATCCATTGAAGGGGTCGAAGTCACCGTTGGCATGGAGAGGGAGGACTGTCAACCTGCTGCAGCTCTGACCAACAAGCACCAGGATGACAGGCAAGTGGTTTTTCATTCTACCCAATTAAATTATGATAAACCTTGTCTGTCTCCCGAGGGAGAGGCCCAGTCTTTGCAGTCTACTGGGTCCTCTCCTCCAGCTCCAAACATTAATTCTCTCTCCAATTTTTCCTGAGCACCTGTTGGCCCAAGGTCAGGGCCATCAGACGGTGGAGGAGCCGGTGGCTTTGGAGGATTCTGCCCCAGAGCCAGCATGGAGATGTTCCCCTGCAGCCACGCCAGAGAAATCCCCAGCGTTGGAGCATCAGAAAAGTGCACGGGGAGGATCGTGACAGAATAGGCCCTAAAATTATCATATAAATACAATAATTATTGTATATCTGGCAACACTGCTGCCCACCCGCACCCCTTGCTAACATCTAATTAGAAAGGCAGATAAAATAGGTGAGGGAAGGCTAACTACACAGAAAATAATTAATAGACAATAACTTACTGATGTATTTTCATACTGAAACAAGAGGTGGGGAATTACCGCTGAAGAGGTTCCAGCCCCGATGTCGTAAGTGCTGGATCTTGTTCTGACAGGATCCAGCTCCAGTTAAGAAGTATCCTAGTTAGGAAGTATCCTTGAGCAAGACTAAACACTCAGTTGACCCTATTGGCTGGCAGGTATCTTGCATGACAGTTCCTCTGACACCGGTCTGTTGGAGAGTTTGAGTTAATGGGAAACACAATTTAAAAAGTCCCTCTGTAAAGTATTCAGCAGCCACTATAAGAACCTTTACATGTGTAGGTCATTCACCCTCTAGAATACTGCTGTCAGTTGAGTAAGACATTTAATTATAACTAATTGCATAATTACCATCTTGTTGTCGAGGAATGAAGAGGAGACACAAGAGCTGCCCGTTCAGACCTTTACTCAGCTCCAACATAAAGAGAATGACATTTGGCACCAAGACGCATACATATATTCCCAAATCTCTCCTCCTCAAGTTACTGGGTGTGAGTGGAGCCTCCTAGTGGCCCACCACACAGCCCTCCCTCCCCCCAACTACCCAGAAGGGGCCTTATCAGTCCAGTACCCTGGGTTTGAGTAATCACCCATAACAGCTGTATCGTGGAGCTGCCTGGCCAGCTGAGGAGTCCTCAGGTCGAGGCGCGCGAGGCAGGGAGGAAAACAACACTGTCTCAGGTCTTGGCAAGGGGTCTTCTGTTGGGGAAAGACAAACCTACGAACCCGCAGTAGGTGAGCGTCCACGACAGGGAGTCTGGGCCATCACCACCTGCTCGTCTGCCAAAACATAAGCAGGCTTGAGCCTGTCTATACAAATGGTTTCTTTGCGTCCCCCAAAATCCAACACAAAATGTATTGCACCCATCTCCAAAACCCTGAAAGGGCCATCATAAAGTGGACACCTGGGACTCGCAATGGCTGACCAAAAACGAGCTCAGCTGGGGAAGTGGCAAGATCCTCCTTGGGCGCGGAGCGTAACCCAAGCAAGACCCAAGGAAGGCAGTCGACCCAATTCAAGTCGGCCAATGAGGCTCTAAATGTGGCTTTAAGTAACCTGTGAAACCTTTCACACAAACCATTAGCTTGCAGATTGTACACAATGGTACGATGAACTCTGACCCCTAGGTTCTCAGCCATGGTGGACCAGAGTTCCGAAACAAACTGGAGGCCTCTGTCAAAGGTGATGTCCGACCCAAGACAACAAAAAGGCACAAGCTAAGTCAGCAGAAGTGCTGGACACTAACGGGATTGCCTCTGGCCAACGAGTGGTGCGGTCCACTATCATCAATAAGTGTGTGAAACCTTGCGACGGTGGAAGGGGCCCCACTAAGTCAACATGGATGTGGTCAAATCTCCTATTCAGGATCCGGAAAGGTTCAAGTGGAGCTCTGGTGTGCCTCTGAACCTTAGCTCACTGGCACGCCACGCGAGCTGCAGTCCACTTCTTCACATCCCTGCATAAGCGGGGCCAGATGAATTTGGACCCCACCAGCTTAACTGAAGCACAGACGCCAGGGTGCGAGAGAGAGTGAACAGACTCAAAAATGCGGTGGTGCCAAGGGATTGGAACAACCGGGCGAGGGCAGCTGGTGGAGATGTTGCACAGTGGGGGGGGGGGGGGACAACCCTCTTGTACCACTTTGTTCTCTAGCCTGAGATGGTACCTGCGGAATGAAGCACAAGAATGTCTGAGTCAACCAATTAGTCAGTGGCCATGGTGGAAAAATCAATGCCCAGGTAGACTGGGAAGACCAGTGCGTGCGACAAACAGTCAGCCACAACATTGAGCTTGCCGGCCACATGCTGAATGTTGCTAGTGAATTCTGATATTGCGGCGAGGTGACGTTGCTGACGTGCTGACCGTGGTTCCGAGATTTTGGACATCGCATGGGTTAGAGGTTTGTGAATGATAAACACGGTAAATACGTGACCCTCGAGCTAAAACTGGAAGTGGCGCATGGCCAGGTAGAGAGTAGGAACTCTCTGTCAGAATTGCTGTACTTACACTTGTTGTCGCATAGTGTGCAGCTGACAAAGGCAAGTGGTTGCCATGAACCGGAGACGTATCGTTCAACCACCGCTCCTATCGCGACATCAGACACATCCATAGTTAGAGCAATCTGTGCCGATGGGGAAGGATGGGCCAGCAAAACCACATTGGCAAGTGCAGATTTGGCACCCAAAAAAGCCTGGACACGTGCGGGGGTCCACTCAATGCCATTCGCGGGTTTTTCTTCTTGAGTGCATTGTAAAGTGGTTGCAGAAGCTGGGCTGCCCGGGGAGGGAAACGATTGTAAAAATTAACCGTTCCCAAAAACTCCTGCAACACCTTCACGGTCTGTGGACGTGGGAAATCAGATACAGCCTGCACTTTATCCGACAGTGGAACCGCACCCTTAGATGAGATGCGATGGCCCAAAAAATCATTTTCCAGCAGCCCGAACTGACATTTTGCTGGGTTAACTATCTAACCATGGGCCTCCAGCCTTTGGAAAACATGCTTCAAATGAGGGAGGGAGGTGTTCCTCCTCAGACATGCTAACTGCCAGGACATCATCCAGTGTAGCATAAACAGCTGGACTCCAAATTAGAAAATTATTCTTTGCTGAGGAGAAATTGTTTCACCCAAAAATCATAAACCACTTTTCTTCATCCAAGACCTGGATGGGGTCTTGGATGAAGACCCCATCCATTGCATGGATTGCATGGATGCATCCATTTGCCAAAGGAATTCCAAAATGATAGGTTTACAATGACACTCCACAGATCATGACCAGTAAGATTTCTCACTGAAACTCAAAAGTCTAACATTGCCCTCCAATGGATAACATAGGAATATTTCTCTCTAAAGTTAAACTATTAATTGTGAACAATGAAATAACTCATCTACAGTATTCCCCCAAACACAGCATCCGCTTTTGAAGATTATGGCAGGTACCCTGTGATGGACAATTATGGTTTGAAAAGCTTTTATTGATATGATTTGATATGTGTTGTTTTATTTTCAGGAAGAATTAATTTTGCATGCCTACCATAAAGAAATTATCACATTTACAATGTAGACACATTGTTCATTATTAAGTAGAATATCTTAGTCACTAAAGTTTTAAAGAATTTTATGCTTTAAAAGGAACGCCGATTATATTGGCATGTTAGCTGTATATGCTTTATTTTGATGTTAGTAACATAACTATAATATAATTTTTTGAAAATAATTCCCAGTTTTATATATTTTTAAAAAACTTTATTACGATGTAAATCGACATTTTTGTTTACGTCGCAATGCATTCTGGGTAGTGACGTAGAATGGTTGCAGCCGTTTTTTCTGTCTTATACAAGCCAAGAAGCGAAGCTACGAACTACTGCCATTTGTCAGTGAAAATGCCACATTGTGCGGCTTTTAGATGTAATTTCCAATCAAAGGGAAATGAAGAGAGCGGGGTAAGCCTCCATAGCTTTCCTAAAGAGGGAAAGTTGAGGAAAAAGTGGGGCGGCAGCGGCTCAGGAGGTAGAGCAGGTCGTCTAATAACCTGATGGTTGGTGGTTCGAATCCCGCTCTCCCCAGATATCCTGCCGTTGTGTCGCTGGGCAAGACACTTCACCCGCATTGCCTCCAGTGCCCATAACACTGGGTATGAATGTGTAAAAATGTTTAAATGTTTGGTGGTGGCCGGAGAGGCCGTTGGCGCGGATTGGCCACCACGTTTCCGTCACTCTTTGAGTATCTATGATAAAGCGCTATATCGCTCAAAGCACACGCTTGAGCGCACGCTTGAGTGTGCGCTTTGAGTGTCTATGATAAAGTGCTATATCGCTCAAAGCACACGCTTGAGCGCACGCTTGAGCGTGCGCTTTGAGTGTCTATGATAAAGCGCTATCGCTTTATCATAGACACACTTTGAGTGTCTATGATAAAGCGCTATATCGCTCAAAGCACACGCTTGAGCACACGCTTGAGCGTGCGCTTTGAGCGCTTTGAGTGTCTGTGATAAAGCGCTATATAAATCTGATGCATTATTATTATTATTAAATATTATTAAAAGTGGGAGGATGCGGTTGGAAGAGTCCAACTTCCCAAAGACCCGCAGCTGTGCTCTCATCACTTTAGCCCTGAGGATTTTGAGGATTTTCGTCGCCCCCAGCTCATGAAAGAGCTCACAGGTGTGTCTGGCTACAAACAACAGCTTAATGCAAACGGCATCAAAGCTTTGATATGCTGTGATACAGGACAGATCTGTAAAGCAGGCATGCATCCTGTTCCACCACTTTAACAAGTGACTGACTGAACAAGATACAGTTATAGCATCAGGTACCATGGACAGCGGCAGAAATGAAGTGGAGCTCATTGTAACAGATGCTCACAAAAACACCATCCAACATGACCAGCTTTAGCTTCCTCGCGGCTGCTGTCTTCATTCTCAAGTCCATTTTCACTTTGTGTGTCTTCGTCATTGTCTTTATTGCTTTGGCTTTGCACTGGTTTAAACTGAAAAGGCTGTTTACAGACCGCTGCTGATACCGGCCACAACCAATCTACGTCACTACCCAGAATGCATTGCGACATAAACAAAAATGGCGATTTACATCATAATAAAGTTTTTTAAAAATATGTAAAACTGGGAATTATTTTCAAAAAAATTATATTATAGTTATGTTACTAACATCAAAATAAAGCATAGAGCTAACATGTCAATATAATCGGAGTTCCTTTTAATGTGTGAACGGTTAAGTTATTTATTATTAGTCCATGTTTTCAACAATCACATACAGAACATGGAAAGCGATATTTCATCTCATTTGTTCAAAGTCTTGTTGAGAGGAGTTTTAGTGCACTGCGCAGACTTAAGAGCTGGCTTCTATGGTCCAAGACAGACTGAACAGTGTGGTTGTCTGCAATGTCCATAAGGAGAAACTAGAGAAACTGGACATAAAAATGATCTGTCAGGAGTCTGTTGGATCCAGTGACACCAGAAGTAAAACACTTGTTTCTTTTGTTTAGAGAGATGGAGACCAGTTTGTTATGACATGGTGTGCCAAAGAGTGTGCAAGATAGTTCCCCCCTCCGTTAGAGCCAAAGAGTGCATTTACTTCAAGATTCTGACCCATTTCCTGTAGAATTGCTACTATACAAAAAAGAGCCAAAAAAGTAAAATGTTGCAAATGTAATAAAAATCTATGAATGACCCTTTAGATAGTTAGGAGGATGTGTTTAAGTGCACATTCCCTCATTGCAGAAATAAAATGTTTCCTTATCTGGCATCAATGATGATGAAAAATCAGGATAAAAAAAGGAGTGGGACATTTCTGTTTATATTGTAACTAATACATTTTGTATGATAGAGTAATATTTTCAGCATTTTTCGCTGTAGAAAAGTGGTTCAAATACACTGTTGCCCATAAAGTTTGTGTGTTTTTGTTCATTTTTTTAGATTTTGCTGCCGATTATGTTTGTTTTCTTTGCTTATTTTTTTATTTTGATGCATTTTTGTTTATATTTGTTCATTTCTTCAGTCATGAGTCTTTTTGCCTCCACAGAAATAAATATAAGTAATAATGGATGGGTATTAATCATGATTACTGTAAATTAATCCACAGTATGATTATGATTAATCTGATTTAAATTTTTTTATTGTTTGACAGCCCTTGTTTTTAAGATATGAGATTTTGTTTTGTTGTTGCTTGTTAATAAATGCATATTTTTGAAGAATAGCTTTATGTAGTTTAGTTATTCATTGAGGTATTTCTTCTAGTTTTAGAACTTATTTTGAGCTTTAAATTCTTTTAAAGCTGCTGTGGTGGGGATCAGACCAGTGTTCATCGTGAGCGAAGACATTTTGTTAGATCATATATGGTGTAATTGACACCGACCACCTAATATAACTTTTGGTATTGCTGGTTGATCGTGTAAAAACCTGTAGACAGGTAGGATATGGACTAATAAGGAACAATGACATAATTATGTAATATCATTATATAAGACATTCGAGAAAGTATCAGACAACACAGCAAAAATGGCATTTTTTTATGTCCCCCTCAAAAATTAAGCTCTCAGAGTTTCCTGTTCATTGTACCCCCCCCCCCCCTTCCCCCAACAGTGAAATGGAATTTTCGCCCCTGATTTCATGTCGTCTGCAGAAATCCCACAGAGGGTGAACTGAGCCTCAACGTGGATGAACCAGGCAGCGGGATCATGGAGCCAGAAGTCCAGGAGCTCGACTGAATCAGAATCAGAATCAGAATCAGAAAAAGATTTATTGCCAAGTACATTAACAGATCACTGATAACATACGAGAGAATTTGACTTGACACAGAAAATGAACCTGCATTTCCGTGCCGCGGCGCATCTGAAACGCGCCTGTCAGCAGGAGGGTACAGGTAGCATAAGAAATAATACAATAGGAAGGAGCAAAAAAATCATTGATTCAGAATACTGGTTGCATGATCAATCAATATTATGATTACAAGGGAAAAAAAAGCCCTCAATGCACATCAGCGGACCAAGATTTCACAGGACACAAAGAGAGCAGTGAGTGGATCTTATTTATCAGTTCGTGGATCAATATGAGTGCACTGTTGAAGCAAGTGTTGTATCAGTAAGAACAACAAGGACACTTTGGCAGGAGATGTTTTGTCTGGCTACTCGCAATCGTCCTTGCAATTATCTGAGCAGCTGCTGTCCAAGGCCTTGTGCTCAATGTTTTGAAAAAACAGACTGCAGACAATCAGGAGGAATTTTTGTAGGGAAATTGAGCCAAATAGAACTGATCACAGAGAAGGAGCTTTATTTTCTTTTGTAGATTCAGTACTTAATCCTTCATTGCGGGGCGTTGAGTCCGTCGTGGATAGACCTAAGCATAATCATGATGTAATCCACCTTCCAAGACAGTTCTCCATTTGTCGCTATCAGGGTCTTCTCCAATTTTTCAATTTGATGGATGCACCTCGCCTGGCCAGCATTTTGATAGGTTGTATCCATCTTCAGCAATTTGCGGTACACCAGGACAATCCCAGTTCCAATCAGAACGATCACGATCACCATTATTAGGAAGACATACAAATCTTCAATATCTTCGATAGAGAGATTAGTTAGGCACAAGATCCTCCAATTACATGTGTCCCGTAAATAGCCCGCTGGAGCCGTCCCTGCGGGGCAGACAGCTTCCCCCGGAGCACTTTTCCTTGTTGAAAAAATAGTGTCAATTGTGTTCAAAGCCCAGCTTATTAATTCCATAATTTCTTTCGACGGTCAGCAGTTAGACGCAGACAGACAACAGCAAGCTGGGATCCAGTAGTTGGGGGGGAAGGAAAAAAAGTCAGAAGCAAGAGAGAAGGAAAAAGGCGTCTGCTCTCTTTGGAGGCGGAAGTGAGATAGTGAGATAGTGAGCGGAAGTGAGACTGCCACAGCAAATGAGGCTGGGTTCTCAGAGGGAAACCCTACCATAGGTATTCCCGAAGAAGAGCTTGCTTTGTCTTCCTTTTTGAACATTATCAATGTCGCAGGTCACCAGTGTGGAGGAATGAGGAGATGAGACACAAGAGCTGCCAGTTTAGACCTTTACTCAACTCCAACATAAAGAGAATGACATTTGGTGCCAAGAGGTATACATATATTCCCAAATCTCTCCTCCCCTCTCCCCATGTTCCTGGGTGTGAGTGGAGCCTCTTAATGGTCCGCCACATTGTGATTAATTGCAATTAAAAAAATCTTTTCTTAATGTACCTTAAAGGGACATTATTCTTGTTTTTAATACTATTAATAACTACAGTTAGTCTGGGGTGGAAGTCAGTTTTAGCCCTGACAACTTATTTAAAGTGTAAATGATAAAAAAAAGGTAAACCATACAAAATTTAACAAATTTATAAACACCACCAGAATAAATTCAGGGGAAAAAATCTAACAATATTCAGTTATTTCAGTTCAAAGCAAGGAAAGCATTCATCTGGTTTAGTGTGAATGTACTGTATTCAAAAAAGAGAAGGCGGCAAATCAATAAATTATTGTAAATTCTCAGTGATATTTTTTGACCCTATTGACTTGCCATAGTGTGGGGCTGGTGTTTTCCCCTTTTGGCTTACCATGGAGCTAGCCTTGCTCATGCACGCTTCCCTCATCTGAGCCACTTCTTTCCTCCAGGATATACTACTTGAATCTTGATAAGTGGTGACCAGCATGGAGCAACAGAAATTGGCTGAAGGCTGCAAATAGACTTTCCACATTTTTTCTTTCCTTGTGGTCTTTCTGAGTGCTTGACAAATTGATCAGATGCTTATTAGAAACCCAGAAAGTAAACGTTCCATATGTTCTCAAATACAGTAAGTAATCTATTCATCATCATCATCATAGCAGTCTGTCAGAGGCGACAATGACTCTTTCATTTAGTTCTGATCATATTCCTCCACGCAACTCTGTCCTTCGCCTTCCGCTGCCAGGAACTCCTGACCTTGTTAAGCCAGGCGACGTCCGAGCCAGTACGAGTTGCTTTCTGATTGACCATTTCATGAAACTGCTTGCAAAGTATTTGAGCATTTCATTTGGCCATCAAGCTCAACAAGGAAGGCTGGATGTGACCAACAACACCTCTATATACAATAAGGTAAATTCTATACATTCAAAATCACTTAGGCTATACATCCTCTGTGCAGTATCAACCAGTAGGTAATCTGAACCGGGATGCTATCCCCCTTGACAAATTACCCAAAATCATCCCCCTTGTAAGCTGCTATCACTCCGTCCTCATCTCCATAAAGTGTGCAAAGATACAGTTAGGCCCAAAAATAGTTGGACAGTGACACAAGTTTTGTTATTTTAGCTGTTTATGAAAACATATTCAGGATACAATTATATAATCAATCAATCAATAAATAAATAATAAATAAATAAAGTTATAAAATAAATAAAGTGCAGACTCTCAGCTGTAATTTGAAAGTATTCACATCCAAATTGGAGCAAGGGTTTAGGAATTACAGCTCTTTAATACGTAGCCACCTCTTTTTCAAGGGACCAAAAGTAATTGGACAATTGACTCAGAAGGCTGCAAAAAAAACAAAAAAAAACAAGGCTGCATGGGCTCTTCCCTCATTAACCTGTCATCAATTAAGCAGTTAAAAGGTCTGGAATTGATTCCAGGTGTGGCGTTTGCATTTGGAAGCTGTTGCTGTGAACACGCAACATGCGGTCAAAGGAGCTCTCAATGGAGGTGAAACAGACCATCCTGAGGCTGAAAAAAAGAAGAAATCCATCAGAGAGATAGCAGAAATGTTAGGAGTGGCCAAATCAACAGTTTGGTACATTCTGAGAAAAAAAGAGTGCACTGGTGAGCTTGGGAACTCAAAAAGGCCCGGATGTCCACGGAAGACAACAGTGGTGGATGATCACAGAATCCTTTCCATGGTGAAGAACAACTCCTTTACAACATCCACTCAAGTGAAGAACACTCTCCAGGAAGTAGGTGTATCAGTATCTAAGTCTACCATAAAGAGAAGACTTCATGAGAGTAAATACAAAGGATTCACCACAAGGTGCAAACCATGAATCAGCCTCAAAAATAGAAAGGCCAGAATTGACTTTGCCAAAAAAACACCTGAAGAAGCCAGCCCAGTTCTGGAACAGCATTCTTTGGACAGATGAGACTAAGATCAACCTGTACCAGAATGATGGGAAGAAGAAAGTTTGGAGAAGAATTGGAACAGCTCATGATCCAAAGCACTAGATCTTCTGTAAAACATGGTGGAGGCAGTGTGATGGCATGGGCATGCATGGCTTCCAATGGCACTGGGTCACTTGTGTTTATTGATGATGTGACAAAAGACAGAAGCAGCCGGATGAATTCTGCAGTGTATAGGGATATACTTTCTGCTCAGATTCAGCCAAATGCAGCAAAGTTGATTGGACGGCGCTTCACCAATGATCCAAAACATACTGCAAAAGCAACCCAGGAGTTTTTTAAAGCAACGAAGTGGAATATTCTGCAATGGCCGAGTCAGTCACCAGATCTCAACCCAGTCGAGCATGCATTTCACTTGCTCAAGACAAAACTTAAGGCAGAAAGACCCACAAACAAGCAACAACTAAAGACAGCTGCAGTAAAGGCCTGGCAAAGCATCACAAAGGAGGAAACCCAGCGTTTGATGATGTCCATGGGTTCCAGACTTCAGGCAGTCATTGCCTGCAAAGGATTCTCAACAAAATATTGAAAAGTAACATTTTACTTAGAGTTATGTTTATTTGTCCAATTATTTTTGAGCCCCTGAAATGAGGAGCGTTTGTATAAAAATAGCTACAATTCCTACATGTTTAATCATATATTTTTGTTCAACCCCTTGAATTAAACCTTAAAGTCTGCACTTCAATTTCGTTGTAGTTGTTTCATTTCAAATCCAATGTGGTGGCAAGCAGAGCCCAAATCAGGAAGATTGTGTCACTGTCCAAATATTTCTGGGCCTAACTGTAGTTGAAGTGCACTGCATAAATATGTCAGTAAGAGTATGCTGTTGCAAATGTATAAGAAAAATGTTGAAAACTGATGAGAAAAAAGGTG
This sequence comes from Pholidichthys leucotaenia, assembly GCA_020510985.1. Lineage (NCBI taxonomy): Eukaryota > Metazoa > Chordata > Actinopteri > Cichliformes > Pholidichthyidae > Pholidichthys > Pholidichthys leucotaenia. The sequence goes on from CM035840.1 coordinate 115,286,083, forward strand.
CAAATTTAATAAAAGTTTAAAATTTAGGAACAAATTTTTCACAAAAACTGGCAAATTTGTAAGAAAAAAGTACTAACTTTATTAGAAAAGTCACAGATTTGCTAGAGAAAAGTAGCAAATTTATCAGAAAAAATTATACATTTCCAAGAAAGTTTTTACGAGTTTACAAGAAAAACCTAACAAATTTGTGAGGAATTTAGAAATTTATTGTTTTATTTTAGCTGCCGGGGAGTGGGAGGGTGGGCAGCGAGAACTTACTCAAATGTAGTTATGAAGTTCAGCAGTTTTAATAACAATTAGGGCGCAGCTCAGAGGCTGGAAATACACTCAACTAAACTCAAACACAAATGGAAAATTAAAGGTACAAACCAGACAGGAGCATGGTAAATGATGGGTATGATGAGCATAATATGGATTGAGGTCTCTCCAGGAAAACTGAGGAATGAGGGAGACTGAATACAAAAACTAATGAGGGAAATGAAAAACGGTTGATGCGGATTAACCTCTTGCGCTCCGTTGTACTGCGGACGGGCAAGTCTCTGCGTCCTAGAGCACACGAGAGCGCACGAGGGCGCTCTCGTGCGCTCTAGGACGCATGGTGTAGATGGTGATGTAGGTGGTGATGGTGATGTAGTGGCGTCCAAGCGCGCACTGAAAATAAAAGCTGCAGACACAGCCGCGAACAGATTAGTTCATCTGATTGACCTCTCATTCGACTAATAAGAGCCTTGAATTGGGTTTCTGAAACCTTGAAGAACCAATGACTGAAAACCTAGCCAGAAGGACCCGCCTGCTGTGAATGCAGTGAGCCAATTGAAGCAGAGAAGTTCGCGAGCTGTTTTTTTTTAAGGCTGGGTGAAGACTGACTGCTGGAGTGGATCAAAAAAGGATTAGACGTTATGAGACGTTATGATTTCTTCCATGGTCATAGACCGACGGAGGCTGACGACGAAGGCTGAGTGACACACACGCCTTCGCCAGTCTTTTTTTAATTACTACTGTTATTTGTTTTGAAAAATCGTTCACCAAAAACCGCAATCATGGAAGCACAAAACCGCAATAATGGAATTATGTTTTGACCGGGTCGCGAGACCAGAACCACGAGCAGACCAGCGTCGTGTTTGTCTGACAATGAGGAAGAGAAGTTGGCCAGGACAATGTGGCTGTGAAGAGGTAAGGTGTTATAAGCCAAATTATTTTTTATCTCTCAAAATTGTAATCCAAAATGACTTTTGACCGATCGGTAAATTACAACTGTGCTTCGCGGCACAGTTCGTGCGCCGCTGTACAAGGGGTTGTTCGCCGCGTACAGACCGTGAACGCCCCCCCACCCCCGCTATTCTTCTGCAGTGAGGGGGGGGGAAGCCACGGTGATTGCGCTGCTGTCCCACATCACCACATGAGGCTAATCCGTTGTGTAGGGATGGCCGAAGTCCATCCTCTGTAGCGAGCGGAACAAACGGGACAACCCCCCCCCCACACACACACACAGACAGCCCTGAGTGTGACCTTTCATTAGATCCCAAGATGAAGCTTCTATATTGAATCATTCAAAAGTTACAGACGTTTTTCCAAATTGTGCCATTTGGCACAATTTGGCACAGTTCCAAAACTCCTGGGAACAGCCTGAGAACAAAGCTGTGTAATATATTCATTTTTTGTGGTATTGTTACAAAATTTGGACCTCAGCTGGATAACACTTGGTTCTACATTTCTGTTGCATTTTCCAGCCCGGATCTGAAGCTGTATGTTATTTGCAAGCATTTGCATCTAAAAAAACACCCAGGCCAAATTTATTTTCTTCAAGTTCACTATGTTTAGATGACTGTAACTCAGTGGCCGGAGCACTTAGAGAGATCAGAATCAGAATCAGAATCAGAATGAGATTTATTGCCATTGTTCATGTAGTACACAAACTAGGAATTTGTCTCGGTGCAATGCTGCAACATTAAACATGAGTAGCACTAAAGATAAAAAATAAAAAACTATGCATGCAATAAAATGTAGAATATGAATGAGTAATACTAATCTATGCAATTTTTAAATATATTATAGATCATATAATCTATATATGATCATTATAGATCATATATAGATAATATATAGATCATGTTTTTTTTGCCAAAAAATTCAAAGTGTTTTCTTTTAAATGAGACCAACCCCATGAAGATGCTGCAAAGGGTTGAAGAACAGCTTTCGATTTACTTTGGGCACATTATTTTTTGGCGTTTTTAGGAAAATTGACTGGAGTGCAAGGGGTTAAGGGACAAAACGTAAATAGCAAATCATGATTGAGAACCGGAAGGAGGATTACAACAATAAGGCTGCAGGAAATGAACCAGAATGATTTCAAAATGAAACCAAATATGGAACTAGGAAATAACTAAGCAGGAAGAATGAAAATAATGATGATGATAATAATATCTTGTCTTTGGCAAGATGGCTATGCATCCACGCACTGCGGCTAGACGCTCCGGACTACTGTGCTTGTTTTTGTGTTTTTTCTGCCTTTTTTTGTCTTCCTCCTGCAACAGACTAATTGCCTACAGTCACCCGGAACTTCTAGGCATTGGCCGCCAACTTAACTCTGACATCCTCAGCGCTTTCTCCAGCAATCAATGCCACATCCCTGAGGAGATCACCAGACCTCCGGGCGTTCCGTGGATTGTTATTGGGCCCAGCAAGAGGCGCAGACGGCACCGAGAAAGACACAAGAAACTGTAGAGGAAAAGGATGTGAGGCGAGACCTGAGCTGGACGACATAGAATCTTTATTTTTCCTCTAACAACATAATACAGCCATGAGCCTCCAGACGGACATGCTGGGGCTGAAAACCCCCATAAAGGGGAACTACCCTTTGGTTGCTGTGCATCTGGCTTTTATAGCTTTAATCTCATGCATAACAACCGAGGCTTCTGACATTATACGTACATGTTGCCTGGACAAAGAGAATGTGTGGTGCAATTATCATAACAACTTGACTCATAAGTTACAATACATTCACACCCCTGCGTCTTACACGTCAGCTTGGTGCTGCAGGGGGCGAAAGGCACATCTTTGTCTGGTTGGCTCCAGGTTACTCTTCCTCTGCCCAGGAGGTGTATAGCACTAACTGTCTCATTTGATTCCTCCCGGAGACACTTCCTTTGTCAGTCCATTATTCTGTCTCTCCTCCTGCGTTCTGGGAGTGAGAGAATCCCAGACCTGTGCCCCCACAAAACGAGGCTGCAGGGCTGGTTTCCAAGCCCAGCTGCGCAAACAACACACCAAATCACCGTTGCCTTCAATTTTCCTCACCAATGCTGGGTCCCTTGCCAACAAAATGGATGAGCGGAGATCGCCTACAATCGCTACGTCCTGGACTGTTGTGTTGTTTTATCCGGCCAAACAACACACTGTTTCGACTGCAACACCGATTCTGGAAAAGGCAGGGGTGGTGGACTCTGCGTTTATGTACTTCAGACTTGGTGTAATAACAGCAGAATAATTCAAATCCACTGTTCATCGGATTTAGAGGCCAAATCCTTTCTGTGTAGGCCCTTCTATCTACCCCACAAGCTAATGGTAGTAATTGTAACAGCTGTTTACATCCCTCCAGATGCAAGCGTTAGCTTAGCACTAAGCCACCTCCAGCTCATCGTTAGCAGGCAACAGAAAGATCACCCTGATGCAGTCCACACTATTGCAGGAGATTTTAACAAATCATGCTTAAAGACTGTACTCCTCAAATTCCACCAACATGTTAAGTATCCCACAAGAGCGGAAAGAATACTGGATCATGTTTACAGCAACATTAAGCACACCTACAGAGCCACCCCTTCCCTCACCTTGGACAATCAGACCATCTCTCCCTGCTTCTAATACCTGATTACACATCCCCTGAGAAAGAGTCCCCCGCCAGCCCCAAACCAAACAAACAATTAAAACCTGGCCTGAAAATGCTCTCCTGTAGCTACAGGACTGCTTAGCTGCACAGACTGGAACATCTTTGAACAGCAGGACCTGGACTCCTACACCGAATCTGTCCTCTTCTACATTAAATGCTGTGTAGAAAATGTGACAGTCACCAAACACATCAGGGTCTTTCCAAACCAGAAACCCTGGATGACCAGTGAGGTCCAAGCTCTGATCAGAGCCCACAACTCAGCCTTCAGGCAGAGGGACAGCTCTCTGTATAGCACTGCCAGAGCCAACCTGAGAAGAGGCATAAAACTCGCTAAGAACACCTACAGGAGGAAGGTGGAGGGCTTCCTCACAGATAACAACTCCCGACCAATGTGGAGAGGCATCCAAGCCCTCACCAACTGCAGGGGCCAGTGCCCCCCCAACATCAGACAGCAGTCTCACACTGGCAGAGGAGCTTAACAGCTTCTTCGCCAGTTTGAGCACACCTCCCCCCCAACTTGCCCTCCCCCCACACGTGTATGAGGTGAGGAAGTAATTGAGAGCAATCCCCATCCCCAAAAAAGTCCGCAATTGACAGCCTGAATGGCTATAGACCCATTGCACTCACGTCTGTAGTCTTGAAGTGTTTTAAGCGACTGGTGTCCAAGCACATCAGGGACTATCTTTCCCCCTCCTTCGACCCCCACCAGTTCGCCTACAGGGAGAACCAGTCTATGGAAGATGCCATCGCCAGCACACTCCACAGAGCACTGAGCCACCTGGAGAACCCAAGGAGCTACAGTATGTAAGGATGCTCTTTGTGGACTATAGCTCAGCTTTGAACACCATCATCTCGGACATCCTGATCAATAAACTGCACCTCCTCCAACCCCCCTTCCCCACACACACCTGCTCCTGGGTAAAAATACTTTCTCACCAACCGCCCACAAACAGTCAGACTTGGCCCCACCACTCCTCCACACTGTCTCTCAGCACTGGCTCCCCCCAGGGCTGCGTGCTAAGCTCACTGCTGTACTCCCTGTACACCTTTGACTGTATTCTAACCAACACAACCACTGTCATCGTGAAGTACGCAGACGATACCACCTTGGTTGGGCTCATCATTGACGATGATGAGAAGGCATACAGGGTGGAGGTAGAGAATCTGCTGTGGTGGTGCCAAGCAAACAACCTGAAACTTAATGTCCAAAAAACCAAAGAACTCATACTGGACTTCAGGAAGAACAGACAGGACCACCCCCCCCCCCCATAAATGGCAACCGCGTGAAAACTGTCCCCACTTTCAGGTTCATGGGCACCCACATCTCATCTGACCTCTCCTGGACTGTCAACACCAAGGCTCCGGTGAAGAAAGCCCAGCAGTGGCCACACTTCCTCCATGTCCTGAGGAAGAACAACCTGAACCAGAAGACGCTGCTGGCCTTCTACGGCTGGTCAGTGGAGAGCCTACTCACCCACTGTCTGGGTGTGTGGTATGCCAGCTCCACGGCCGAGAACAGGAAGACTGTGCAGAGGGTCATCAATACCGCCCAAAAAAATCAGCAGCAGCCCTCTGCCCTCTCTGGAGAACATCTCCAGATCCTCCTGTCTCAGAAAGATCAAGGCCATCACAGGAGACCCCTCGCATCCTGCCCACCACCTGTTTGACCTGCTCCCCTCTGGACAACGGCTCAACCAGGCCCCACACCTCTAGACTGACAAGCAGTTTCTTCCCCTGGGCCATTCGGACTGCAAACAGTCAGAGACCCCACCCCCTTCCCTCCAAATGCTCACATGCACAGAACTGAGGACATTTTTAATTATCATAAAAACACACCTGTCTTTGCACTCCACACTTTCATGTACGTTGACCCATCCTTGAAACCACTACCATTCCTGTGTATATTTTCAATAATCCTTGGGCCATTTTATTCATTTGTTTGTTCTGCACTCTGCACTCTTATGTGCATAGTTCCATCCATGAAGCCACTACTATACCTGTGTACAGTATCTCACAAAAGTGAGTACACCCCTCACATTTTTGTAAATATTTTATTATATCTTTTCATGGGACAACACTGAAGATATGACACTTTGACACAATGTAGTCAGTGTACAGCTTGTATAACAGTGTAAATTTGCTGTCCCCTCAAAATAACTCAACACACAGCCATTTATGTCTAAACCACTGGCAACAAAAGTGAGTACGCCCCTAAGTGAAAATGTCCAAATTGTGCCCATAGTGTCAATATTTTGTGTGGCCATCATTTTTTTCCAGCACTGCCTTAACTCTCTTCAGCATGGAGTTCACTAGAGTTTCACAGGTTGCCACTGGAATCCTCTTCCACTCCTCCATGACAACATCACGGAGCTGGTGGATGTTAGAGACCTTGCCGTCCTCCATCTTCCATTTGAGGATGCCCCACAGATGCTCAATAGGGTTTTAGTCTAGAGACATGCTTGGCCAGTCCATCACCTTTACCCTCAGTTTCTTTAGCAAGACAGTGGTCGTCTTGGAGGTGTGTTTGGGGTTGTTATCATGTTGGAATACTGCCCTGCAGCCCAGTTTCCGAAGGGAGGGGATCATGCTCTGCTTCAGTATGTCACAGTACATGTTGACATTCTTGGTTCCCTCAATGAACTGTAGCTCCCCAGTGCCGGCAGCACTCATGCATCCCCAAACCATGACACTCCCAACACCATGCTTGACTGTAGGCAAGACACACTTGTCTTATTACTCCTCACCTGGTTGCCACCACACATGCTTGACACCATCTGAATCAAATAAGTTTATCTTGGTCTCGTCAGACCATAGGACATGGTTCCAGTAACCCATGTCCTTAGTCTGCTTGTCTTCAGCAAACTGTTTGCAGGCTTTCTTGTGCATCATCTTTAAAAGGGGCTTCCTTCTGGGACGACAGCCATGCAGACCAATTTGATGCAGTGTGTGGCGTATGGTCTGAGTACTGACAGGCTGACCCCCCACCCCTTCAACTTCTGCAGCAATGCTGGCAGCACTCATACGTCTATTATCAAAAGACAACCTCTGGATATGCCACTAAGCATGTGCATTCAACTTTTTGGTCGACCATGGCAATGCCTGTTCTGAGTGGAACCTATCCTGTTAAACCGCTGTATGGTCTTGGCCAACGTGCTGCAGCTCAGTTTCAGAGTGTTGGCAAGCTTCTTATAGCCTAGGCCATCTTTATATAGAGCAACAATTCTTTTTTTCAGATCCTCAGAGAGTTCTTTGCCATGAGGTGCCATGTTGAACTTCCAGTGACCAGTATGAGAGAGTGTGAGAGTGGTAGCACCAAATTTAACACACCTGCTCCCCATTCACACCTGAGAACTTGTAACACTAATGGGTCAGATGACACCAGGGGGGTTAAATGGCTAATTGGGCACAATTTGGACATTTTCACTTAAGGTGCATTCAGACCAAATGCAAACGTGCAGCACAAATCCGTATAAAGTGAATGGGAAGATGCGAGTACGCGCGAATTTGTGCAGTTGCGCGTTCGTGTCCCAGGCTAGCTAGCTAGCTAGCTGCTAGCTTTGAGATTCTGCTGTCACCAGAGTAAAGGTATTACCATTGCAGAGTAAACTAGTTTAAAAATTTGACTCACTCACCTGGAGACAGGAGGACCGGGAGCTCTTCAGCTGAATCGGGATTTTGGAGTTATTACCCATGGTTTCTTGCCACGGATGTGCTAGCAAGCTAGCAATGTAAACACCCATCATCTTGTGAAGTTTTGGAGGCTTGAGACAACATTTTCAGGTGAGCCCCTGGTCAGATAATGTAAACTTAAGCATGACGTTATTTTGGGAATTTCCACAGCAGGTTGAGCACAGCTACAGAAGTTATAAAGACAACTTTGCCTGTTTGCATCTTACTATTCATGTCTGTTCACATGTTTACATTGAGTTATAATGTAATCGTGCCGAGCGAAAAATTTGCCCGTTCGCATTTGGTGTGAACGCACCTTTAGGGGTGTACTCACTTTTGTTGCCAGCGGTTTAGACATTAATGGCTGTGTGTTGTTATTTTGAGGGGACAGCAAATTTACACTGTTATACAAGCTGTACGCTGACTACATTGTATCAAAGTGTCATATCTTCAGTGTTGTCCCATGAAAAGATATAATAAAATATTTACAAAAATGTGAGGGGTGTACTCAGTTTTGTGAGATACTGTATATACCTGTGGGCTATTTTTATTTTTATTTCAGGTGTATGTTTAATCGTGTATTCTGTAACTGTGTTTTATCAAATCCTTCGCTTACTTTATTGCACAGTAGCCTGGTGGAGTGCCCACAATGACAATAAAGCCTATTCTATTCTATTCTATTCTATTCTGTTCTATATAGTATATGTATGTATGTACACTCGTGTGAAAAAATTAGGACACCCCATTAAATATTCAGTTCTTCTATTCTATTCTAGTCTATTCTATTCTATTCTGTTCTATATAGTATATGTATGTATGTATGTACACTCGTGTGAAAAAATTAGGACACCCCATTAAATATTCAGTTCTTTATTAATAAATGTTCATATATTTATGTCTAACCTTGTTTTTGTTTTTATTTGTTTTTAACATTTATTTTAGCCATTTTAAGTGGGAATGAATGTGGGGGTGTCCTAAAAATGATGGGGGTGTGTGTTCTAATTTATTCCTTACTATTTGTTTAGAATTACATTTTACAGAAAATTTGAAAAAAACTAATTCATTTTTAATTGTTTAGTTGTATTACACGAATCTCACAGTATTTTTAACATTGATATTAAATATCCATATGTCCAAATATATTAATAAACAACAGGCTTATACAGGGTGTCCTAATTTTTTCACATGCCTGTATATACTGTATGTTTGTATGTGTGTTTATTTAAATATAATATGTGTGTATGTATATATATATGGTATGTGTGTATGTATAGGTGTGTGTGTACAGTATATTAAGTATATATACACTACTTACATAAAGTTAGGTATATTTGGCTTTCGGGTGAAATTTATGGAAAATGTTAAAAGTTCACGCTACAGAGATATATCATGAAAGTAGGGCATTTAAGTAGAAGCATGCAGTGGTGAGTTCCTCATCTCAAACAATTTATTGAAACAAATGCCAACAACAGTGGTGGATATACCACAACAAAAAATGTCATTGTCTCAGTAACTTGTCATGTGCTCTTGAGCATCAATTACAGCTTGACGACGTCTCATGCTGTTCACAAGTCGACTTATTGTCTGCTGAGGCATGGCATTCCACTCTTCTTGAAGGGCAGCCCTCAGGTCATTGAAGTTGTGGGGTCCAGGGTTACGAGCTTCTACATGGCAGCTCAGTTGATCCCATAAGTTTTCTTTGGGATTCAGGTCTGGAGAAAGTGCAGGCCACTCCATTGGAGGTATCCCAGTCTCCAGCAGCTGTTCCCTAATGATGCAACCTTGATGAGCTGGAGCATAGTTGTCCATGAAGATGAAATTAGGCCTGTGTTGTTCATGCAGGGGCAAAATGACTGGATTAATGATGTTATTCATTTAGTATTGGCTTGTCACTGTACCATTCACTAGGTGTAGGGCAGTTCTGTATTTGACTAGACACACCTGTCCAGACTGTAACATGGTGACAACAGTGGCTGATGCATAGCGGTCTCCTGGAAATCTTCAACATCGTTGGACGTCATCATTTCCGCTCAACGTGAATGGACTTTCATCAGAGAACACCACTGAGGCCCACTGGTCCCTGGTCCAGCGTAAATTCTCCCTGGCCCATGATGTTTGTGCCTTGTGGTGTGGCCAGGTACCCTTGCTGGTCATCTAGCACGCAGACCACGCTGATGTAAACGGTTTCAAATGGTCTGACATGTCACTTGGGTGCCTCTCACCTCCCTGAAATGTGCCTGGAGTTGAATGATATTCATCATCTGGTTCTGCAGGACACTCTTCACAATGAAGCGGTCATCAGCGTGGGATGTGGCCAAAGGGCGTCCACTTCTGTGCCTTTCTGTGACTCCTGGCAGTCTCTCTGTATCTCTGTTGCGACTTGTTGATGACACTCTTTGACACTCTAAGCTCAGTGGTCACTTCCTCTGAGAACATCCTGTTTGAAGCCTCGCAATGGTGAAGTACTGTTGATCAGTTGTTAGGTGTCGTCTTGGTCTTATGATGTCAAAATGTGAACAGCATGATGAAGAGGACTGTTTAAATACCAGTTCTAATTGAACCAGAAAATTTATTGGTCAATTCATGGATCAAACACCTGTTGTGAATTTTGCCGTTAAGCACCTTGTTAGAGAACAGCAAGTTATGCAAAAGGTACTGACTGGCATTTGCCAGGGCTGCTTTAACCTCCGAGAACGCCCGCTCTCGCTCCGGGGTCCATTCGACTCCATCCGCGGCTTCAGTTACGGCAAAATGCAACGAGCGTCTCTGCGACCATCTCAGCTTTGCTGTGTTGTCGACCAACAGAGCACCTCGCCAAGGGACACTGCCTATGCGCCAAGCAGTGTCGTCATCACCATAGGTGCAGCCCCACAGTTTTCAATGGAAGTACAGTTAAGGAGAGAAGATATGGCTACCGAATATGGGGGAACCGATGCGCCACTCAATACGGTAGTGGCGATAAGTGGACGAAGTCCGTATACTGCTACCGCGTCCGGGGTAACCGACGAACAACACCATCGACCTTCTGTTTTGAACTCATGTAAACAATGCCTCAATCTCGGTGCTTGGAATGTCTGTACAACCAACGACAGTGAGTCTTCAATCAGACCTGAAAGAGCAACAGCCCTTATCTGTCGTGAGCTAGAGAAAGCGTCCATTGACATCTGTGCCCTAAGCGAAGTTCGGCAACCTGGCACCGGAAACGTAGTTGAGAGGAGTCACACAATCTTCTGGAGCGGAGGAGAAGAGAGAACAGCTGGCGTTGGCTTTGCTATTTCCAACAGGCTAGCTGCTCAAGGTATCACCCCTACACCAATTAGCGACAGGCTCATGTCAATGCGCATACAGCTAAAGGGAGGAAACAATCTAACTCTCATTAGTGTATATGGGCCAACCATGCAAAGATCTCAGGAAGAAAAAGAGCAGTTCTATGAAAAGCTTAGCAGCTGCACATCTGCCGCCGAGATGGACATCATCATCATCCTGGGCGACTTTAATGCTCGAGTGGGCAAGGACTGGAAATCGTGGCCGAATGTAATTGGAAAACATGGCGTTGGTAAAATGAACTCCAACGGGCTTATGCTCTTAGAATTCTGCACCAGATTCCAGCTCAGTGTCATGGGTACTATGTTCCAACAGAAAAACACCTTAAAGAACACATGGCAACACCTACGTTCAAAGCACTGGCACCAAATCGACCATCTACTATCCAATAAGGCCGCAAAACCATATGTTACAGTGACACGAGTCAATCAAGCAGCAAACTGCTTCACCGATCATAAGCTCCTGGTATCTAAGTGCCTGTTCTTTATTAAAAACAAGAAAAGTGGTACAAGGCCTCCCAAGAAGCTAGACACACATTTGGATGATGACAAAAAAGCATTACTAGAGCTCTTCCTAGACGAAAAGTTGTCTATCTGTAAGGCGGACTTTGATGAAGTCAGAGTTATTCTTTGGCAAAAAGAAACAAGTGCAGAATGACTGGTTTGATGATCAGGACCAAGAAATTCAAAAGTTGCTTCAAGACAAGAACTTGGACAGGCATGTTCTAAGAAGGCGGATCAGAGAGCTAAAGAATGACTCGTTTCGGCGCAGAGCTGAGGAGGCAGAGCAGCACTCTCAGGAGAAAAACCGCAGAGAGTTTTATGCTACCCTCAATGCCGTCTATGGCCCTAGATCCAGAAGCACCCATCCTGTGAAGTCCAAAGATGGTGAGCTCCTGACTGTTCCTGACAAGATAAAGGACAGATGAGTTGAGCACTTAAGCGACTTATTAAACCAACCAACGGATGTTGACTTGAGCATCGTTGATGACATAGACCAGCTTCCAGTTATCGAATCAATGAGCCTTCCAATTGAAGACCAAGAACTTGACCAAGCCCTTAGAAACACACTATTAGGAAAGAGCCCAGGTCCAGACGGCATTCTACCTGAAGTACTTGTGCATGGAGGACGTCGCTTAAGAGCTTTCCTACTTGTCCTATTCAACATCTGCTGGACTACAGAGATTATCCCAACCGACTGGATAGACGCCATCATTGCAATTCTGTTCAAAAAAGGTGACAGAAGCCTCTGTGGCAATTACAGAGGAATCTCACTGCTCAGTGCTGTCGGTAAAGTCTTCGCGGGCATTATCTTGCAAAGGCTTGACCTGTTAGCAGAATATATCTACCCCCAGTCGCAGTCAGGGTATCGAAACGGTAGAAGTACAATAGATGGGATTTTCACCCTTCGCCAGCTGATGGAAAAAACAAGAGAGCAACGCAGATGTTTGTACATAGCCTTCGTGGATTTTGTGAAGGCGTTTGGCATGGTCAATTGCGAGCTCCTCTTCATCATCCTTGGCAAACTTGGCTGTCCTCCAAAGTTTATAAGAATCATCAAGAGACTATACACGGATATGCACGCCCAACTTGCTATCAATGGTGAACTCACCCAATCCCTTGAATACAACAGCGGGGTCAAGCAGGGGTGTAAACTAGCTCCAACACTCTTTGGCATGTATGCAGCAGTCCTACTTTGGCTTGCTTTCAAAGAAATCAAGCACACCAGCAGCGTACAGATCAGACTGCGTTACAATGGCGATCTTTTTGACCTCCGCAGATTAAAAGCGAAATCCAGAGTCCTCACATAATATATTAGAGAAGCTCAGTATGCTGACGATATCGCGATCTTCAGTGATACACCAGAGGGCCTGCAGACGTTATTATCCTCCTACAATGACGTTGCTAAGAGAATGGGTCTCTGCATCTACACAGTCAAAACAGAGACCATGTGTATTGGCAATACAGCTGAGTTCTTTACTGACGACATCAAACTGGCCAACGTTACTCGCTTCAAGTATCTCGGCAGTTATGTCAGCAGTGACTGCTCTATGAAGGAGGAATTTGCATCTCGCATTCAAGCAGTATCGTGTGCTTTTGGCCATCTGCGCAAGAGGGTGTTTGATTCGCATGATCTCACAGTCTCTACCAAAGTCGCATTTTGCAATCAGTCCCTTATGCCCCTCCTGATGTATGGCAGCGAAACCTGGACCCTATACCAGCACGAAGTCAGGCAGCTTCGCATAATCCAACAGCGTCACCTTCGCCTGATACTAAACATCAAGTGGGACGATTTCATCAGCAATGAGGAGGTGCTGCGGCGGGCACACGTCAAAGACATCGAGATAAAGCTTGTAATGAGTGGCCTGCGCTGGTTAGGTCATGTCTGTCGAATGAATGATGATAGGCCAGTGAAGGAACTCCTGTATTGTGGGCTGGATCATGGTTCTCACAAAGTAGGTCGACCCAAACTCCGTTTTAAGGACACATGCAAAAATGCATTGAAGTGTGCTGATGTTTTAGATCAATGGCAATTGGTAGTGCATGATAGAGTGGAATGGAAGAACCTCGCGAGGAAAGTTTGCAGGGTGCATAATACAAAGAGAGTGATAGCTCACAACAAAAGACGGGCTCGACGCAGAGCGGAGAGAAGTAAGGAAGGAACTGTGGATATACCCGTTTCGGGTGAAAGGCGATAATAATACACACACACACACACACACACACACACATACACACACACACACACACACACACACATATATATTCATTCATTCATTCATTCATTCATCTTCTTCCGCTTAATTCTGTTCGGGTCGTGGGGGGGGCTGGAGCCTATCCCAGCATCTTTGGGCGGGAGGCAGGGTACACCCTGGACAGATCGCCAGTCCATCACAGGGCCAACACAGAAAGACAGACAACCATTCACTCTCACAGTCATACCTAAGGACAATTTAGAATCCCCAGTTTGATGCCAATTAACCTAACTTGCATGTTTTTGGCATGTGGGAGGAAACCGGAGAAATCCCGGAGTAAACCCATGCAGACACGGGGAGAACATGCAAACTCCACACAGATCACTGTTGGTCAGGGGCTGGGATCGAACCCAGGATCCCCCGGCCAAGGGTGAGTTGCTGTGCTGCCGCAGTGCTAACCACTCTTCCACCGCTCCGCCCACATCTATATCTATATCTATATCTATATCTATATCTATATCTATATCTATCTATATATCTATATATATATCTATATATCTATCTATATATATATATATATATATATATATATATATATATATATATATATATATATATATATGTATATATATATATATATAGATATAGATATAGATATATATATAGATATAGATATATAGATATAGATATAGATATATATAGATATATATAGATATATAGATAGATATAGATAGATATATATAGATATAGATATATATAGAGCCCCTTTTCTACTAGTACCCACTCAGCTCTGCTCACCTCGACTGTACTCGGTTTGTAAGGTTTCCCATTAGTACCTGGTACCATGTACTTTTTATGTACCCACTCCAGTCGGGTTCCAACCATGCTGAATTGAGCTGAAAATGTGATGTCAACAGACTGCAGGCCACTGACTGGTCAGGGCATAACGTCAGGAGAGCGACATCTTCACCAGAATCTTCAGCCGCCATTTGCAAAAATTCTTCAGCGAGGGAGCAAGCATCAGTGTAAACACAAAACAACGATAAAAATGGCTTCACAGAAATCAACATCGTGGCCCAACAGACTTTTCTGTGCCTTTTGACTGATGAGAGAATCCAGAGGGAACTCGACGGAGCAACCCAAAATGAATTTACAGCCACCGACTGACAAATACCGGGAAGCAGACTGACGTTGACCCGACCATGGCATCATTGTTGGAAACCGTGATAGAGGATGGTGAAAGATGTGATATGATGTGATATTATGCATCTTTTACATTATTTATCCCAGTGGTAGATGTCACGACCTGAACGCTATCCTTTTCTGCGTTCAGGTTGTCCAGTGTCGCTCCTGCTCCGTGGTAGTCCGTGCCGGGTCTTCCAAGGCCCGTACTTTGACAGCGCCCAGCTGATTCCCAGCTGTCTAGTTCAGCTGCGCTGGGATAGCTGTCTCCTATTATCAATCATCTCCCCCACTTAAGCGAGCAGCCGAGAGTTACTCGTTGCTGCGACCTCGCTATGGAAAGACGTGCCCTGTGTTTCCACGGCTGAAGCTCCTAAGCCTAGCTTCAGTCCGCCGTTACCTCGGCGCTACCCCCAAAGTAAGTGCTGCGACTCGGCGTGTGTTTTCCCCTCGCCGCCTCTCTAGCCTTTCTCCCTGGGTTGTATGTTATCCTTAGTTCTGTGTGTATTTTAGCCCCATATGGCTCTTTTCCTTCCAGTTTGTTGTCTAGTGTTATGTGTGTTATAGCCCCACGAGGCTCTTACTTTGTGTTCATTCTTTGTGTGTGAATATTAATAAATTATGCAAACTCCCTGGTCGCCCTCGCATCTCCTTTCTGGCTCGTGAGAGCCAGGTCATGACAGTAGGTCGCAGCCAGACTGAGACGTCCGCGACCGTGAGTTTGCTGTGGGACTCGCTGTTTTTCCCTTCCTCTGGGTGCAGGCAGGCTTGTATCATGTCTCCCTCCAGGAGGCGTATGCGGCACCCAGGCCACGATCTCTCGGAGGCTCTGGACCTTGTGGACGGAACGCTGTTCACCACAGACCTTTACGATTTTCCCAGCGAGATACGCTGGCGCCTGGAGCTCGCCGAGAGTATGATTAACAACTTCCCTCGCTGCTTCCATCTCCCCGAGGTTAAGGCGAGGAGGGCAGACATCTCTGTGGCCTGGGAGAGACTCCGTAGGCTGGAGGAGAACCCCGGCAGGAAGCCGAAGACAGGACACCATCGCTCCTCGCTTCGGAATCCCGCTCCTGCCGCCGATCCAGTCCAGGAGTTCGCCTCACCCAGGGGTAATCCCCAAGATAGAGTGACGTCAACCGGGGTTCCCCCGGAGAAGATGAGGTTAACAGCGATTCGCATTGCGGACCGAGTGGCAGCTGCTTGTTCTGCCGCCTATCCCCCCGTAGCCATGAAGCACGTGATAGCGGCGGTCAGGTTTGTTGAGAAGAACCCTGAGCTGAACGATTATCCGGGATACGCTGACCTGTTGGCTTCGGTCTCCGTACAGGAGCGGCGTTTTCCCAACTTCACGTTCAGAAGACGCCGCTCCCAAATTACCCGTTCATCTCAGCGAGAGCCCCGTCCGGATCCCGCTCCAGGAAACCACATGAATTCCGCCTCCCAGCCTGCTGTAGCTCCCGTGTCTTGCCGAAGAAGCGAATCAGCTGCTCCCGCCCCTGGGCCCGCTCTCCCCGCTGTCCCATCAGCTTTGGGCCCCCGGTTCTCCTCAGCTGTTTCTCCCCCCTCTTCGTCATTCACTCCGGCTGCTGAGAACGGCGCGAATTCGCCTCCAGGTGTTCCCGGTCCCGATCCGGTGCGAGTGGCACCACCTCGTCTGTCCGGGGGGTCCTCCACTTCTATCCGGCTGGGAGAGGAAAGACTCAAGTCCCTTGCAGCAGATTCCACCGGCCCTCCGGGAATCAGGCAAGTGTCCTTTCATTCTCCTCCCATTATGAGTGAATTGCCTTGTTTGATTCCTGGGGGAGGAGTTCAGGGTTCACAGTCCCCTGAGCTCTCTCCTCCCGCTGCAAAAGTTGAATATGAACTGCGTCCTCTGTGTCTCTTCCCCCTGAGTGTGCCCTGGTGCCAGGTCTGCATCACCACGCGAGGAGGAGGCCTGCAGCCCTGGAAGGTTTTGCCCCAGCCCCGCAGCCACGTCATGGGCGGAGGAGAATGTCGAACTACCTGTTGGAGCCAGCGCCGACGATTAAGCGTCCCCGGGTCTCCACGGAGGAATGGTTCGGCCCAGCAGAGCCCAGATCTCCTGCCTCCACGCCATGCAGGCTGTCGATGTGGTCTTCGGCGCTTGGAGGTCGTTTGACTGTGGAAACCATCATTCCGGCTGCGGAGCCATTCGCAGTCGAGTTGGAGCCGGAGGACGGAGTCCTGCACGCTGAACCCGGAGCATCGAAGTCCTGGATGGCGGTAGAACCTGAGATCAGGCGAGTGCTCTATTCTCCTTCCTTTATTCATTTTCTGGAGCATTATCGCCTGTCTCTCGGGGGGGCGGGCCGGGTGCAGCCTTCTGCTGCGCTTGAGCCTGTCTCGCCGGGCTCTGCCGCTGCCGGTGATCCTAATCCCGGTTCCTTTTGTCCCTCTGAGCCTCTCCCCAGGGTCACTGGAAACGAACCTGCCCCGGGTGCCACTTCGGAGGTTCCGGTTCTCCGTACGGTGTTCGCCTCAGATGCTGCGCCCGGGAGTGCTGTTCCGGCCCAGTCGGGGTCCACCGGGGGTGCTGTTCCGGTCCAGCTGGGGTCCACCGGGGGTGCTGTTCCGGCCCAGTCGGGGTCCACCGGGGGTGCTGTTCCGGTCCAGCTGGGGTCCACCAGGGGTGCTGTTCCGGCCCAGTTGGGGTCCACCGGGGGTGCTGTTCCGGCCCAGTCGGGGTCCACCAGGAGTGCTGTTCCGGCCCAGTCGGGGTCCACCGGGGGTGCTTTGCCGGTCCAGTTGGGGTCCACCGGGAGTGCTTCGCCGGTCCAGTCGGGGTCCACCAGAAGTGCTTCGCCGGTCCAGTCAGGGTCCACCGGGAGTGCTTCGCCGGTCCAGTTGGGGTCCACCGGGAGTGCTTCGCCGGTCCAGTTGGGGTCCACCGGGAGTGCTGTTCCGGCCCAGTTGGGGTCCACCGGGAGTGCTGTTCCGGCCCAGTCAGGGTCCACCGGGAGTGTTTCGCCGGCCCGATCAGGGCCCACCGGGGGTGCTGCGCCGGTCCGGGTAAAGGTCAGTGAGGGAGCTGGAGGATTGTGTTCGCCTGACATCAGGCTGACTTCGTCCCTTGCCTCCATCATCTCTCCTCCTGCCGCTGTTGGGGTTCCTCTCATCCGGGCCAGTTTCCCCCTGCCCTTGTTCTCATTAGATGTCAGGCTGACTTTGCCCCTTGCCTCCATCTCCTCTCCCCCTACTACTGTTGGGGTTTTTCTCACCTGGGTCAGTTTCCTCCTGCCGTTTCCCTCAGGGAGGAAGCTGTACCAAGACTTCTCCCTCTGCTCTCCGTGGTCTGAGGTCACGGGACGACCGCCTGGGGAGCCATCTGGCTGGTTCGGTGATCTGGGTCAGCCTCCGGAGAAACTGTGTCTCCTAGCCTGGGACTCTGGTAGGCCGCCCGAACTGGTGTTGTGGTTCCTGGCTTGGTGGAGTTCGGGTCGCCCGCTGGACAAGCTGTCACCGCCTGCCTCGCTCCACCTGCTGACGTTCCTGAAAGATTGACTGACTGTTCATAGCCTTGTTTGTTTGCCCTTCATTATTTAATTCCATTCAGGACATCGAGGAACTTTCTGCCCTAGAGTTCTTATTGTGGTGTCATTATAACTAAGATTCTTTAGACCATTTTCTATGTTTATGTTCCCAGTATGATCTCCTATTTCTGTTAGCCCTTTAAGTAGCTTTTGCCTCACATTGCCTGGCCTTATTCAGAGTAGTTTTTGTTCTTCTGCATCTATATCCTCCCCCAGACTGTTTGATTTTCTGTCTTGTGCTAATTCGTGTTTGAGGAGTTGATTTTTTTTTTTTGTATCTTCATGCCAGTTAGCGGCCTCAGGCTTTATTTTTAGGTCTTGTGCCCGGATTGTTTCCTTTATACATTCTGTTTTTGGCCGGGGTTACATGTGTAGTCTTCTGCAACCTTATGTTCACAGAGTTTTGTTGTTTTTTTTTGGTCTTCAGGACATGAGTTTTGCATTGTCCTCGCCCTAAGTTATTGTGAACTTTTTTTTTTTCCATGACTATGTCGCTATATTTCTGCAGTTTGATCTCCCCACCTCCTGTGGTCACCTGCATAGACCGTCTGGCCTCTGCAGAGGAGGGGGTGATGGGTTTTTTTTTCCTGTTTTGAAACTGTTATTATGGTGTCTGATCCTATACTGTACCTAGGTTTTTTTTTCTTCCCTGCCTCCTTTTCCTTGTCCCTCACTTTCTCCCAGATCTGGCCCCCACCGCCCTCCCTGGTCTTCCCTCGGGGGGGGAGGGGGGAGGTTTAGCCTGCGCCAGGAGGCGCGGCTCGGGGGAGGAGTACTGTCACGACCTGAACGCTATCCTTTTCTGCGTTCAGGTTGTCCAGTGTCGCTCCTGCTCCGTGGTAGTCCGTGCCGGGTCTTCCAAGGCCTGTACTTTGACAGCGCCCAGCTGATTCCCAGCTGTCTAGTTCAGCTGCGCTGGGACAGCTGTCTCCTATTATCAATCATCTCCCCCACTGAAGCGAGCAGCCGAGAGTTACTCGTTGCTGCGACCTCGCTATGGAAAGACGTGCCCTGTGTTTCCACGGCTGAAGCTCCTAAGCCTAGCTTCAGTCCGCCGTTACCTCGGCGCTACCCCCAAAGTAAGTGCTGCGACTCGGCGTGTGTTTTCCCCTCGCCGCCTCTCTAGCCTTTCTCCCTGGGTTGTATGTTATCCTTAGTTCTGTGTGTATTTTAGCCCCATGTGGCTCTTTTCCTTCCAGTTTGTTGTCTAGTGTTATGTGTGTTATAGCCCCACGAGGCTCTCGTTCTTTGTGTGTGAATATTAATAAATTATGCAAACTCCCTGGTCGCCCTCGCATCTCCTTTCTGGCTCGTGAGAGCCAGGTCATGACAGTAGAAAGCTCACTTGGAGCAAACAACGCCGTTGTCTCCTCTATGCAGACAATGAGCTAGCTAGTTAGCCATCAATGCTACCTCCACGCTCTGCTTGTATTTTGCACTTGTGTTGACAACATCTGGCAAAATAAGCTAGTGTTAATCCTGGTTAAAAAGTTGGCTTTTTTACATGTTGCACTTTTGTGCTCTGCATGTACTTAAGTTGTATTGTAGTACAATCGGTATTTGTATCCGGTAGTTTGACTTTCGGTCAAACTACCGGACTTTTGGCTGCACGACCCGCGATCTTGGTTCCACCACACCGAGGCTCAGTTCGCCCTCTGGGGAATAACGGCAGACGACACCAAATATTACTATGTGGTCGCAGCGCTGGACGCTCGCACGTCTCAGCAAGTAGCGAGCCTGCTCCAACAGCCTCCAGCCCACGACAAATACGGGGCTCTCAAGGCTGCGCTGACTCGGCGCTACACGCTCTCGGACTGTGAGAGAGCGGAGAGGCTCCTGAGGCGCTCCAAGTTAGGAGATGGGTCGGCGGTTGAACTGATGGAGAAGATGTTGGCGTTCATGGGCACGGACGACGGGCATTTTCTGTTTGCCCACCTTTTCCTCCGGAACCTCCTAACAGAGGCAAGAGCGGTTCTTGCCAATTCACCGTTGCTGGCCGCGCGTGACTACCGGGCGCTAGCCCTGGAGGCAGATCGGATCATCCTCACCACCAGAGCCCTCACAGTGAATGCGGTGGCGTCGGAACCCAGCGAGACGACCAGCGGAGGTGAGGAGCCAGCGACGGTAGCGGCAGCGGGGGCCAGAAAGTGCCAGAGAGACACGCTCTGCTTCTACCACCGCCGCTTTGGAGAGAACGCACACAGATGTATGCCACCATGCCAATTCAAGCGTTCGGGAAACGCCAAGGCCGGCAGTTAGTAGCAGCTGCGACTGCCGGTGAAGAAAACAAGCTGCTGACGGTTCCTCGTAGTCACTGGCTCCCAGAAGAGCCTCATCCTGCCGTCCTACGCCGACCGGCTAGCAGGAGCTAGCGGCCCCCAGCTGGTAGCCGTAAACAGCTCGGACATTAAGACTTTTGGTGAGAGAACACTGACTTTATCCTTACACGGCCGTATGTACAAGTGGACTTTTGTCATAGCAGCATTGAGTTTCCCAATCCTGGAAGCTGATTTTCTATGTGCACACGGGTTACTAGTCGATGTTGCTAACAGAATCTTGGTTAATGCAATGTCTTTTGATTCTCTCCCCTGTACAGCTTGAGAGGCCGGGCCAATAACACAAGCCAACGTCACAGCTCCAGGTGGTAAGTTCCACACACTGCTCACTCAGTTCTCAGCACTCACGGTCCCGACGTTTTCGGCAGCCAGCACTAAACACGGGGTGGAACACTTTATCACCACCACTGGGCCGCCCGTTTTCGCATGACCTCGGCGCCTGGACGCAGCTAAACTGGCCATAGCGCGCAAGGAGTTTGCCAACTTGGAAAGGTTGAGCATCATCAGGCGCTCAAACAGCCCATGGGCATCCCTGCTACACATGGTCCCTAAGGCCGAGGGATCGTGGCGACGATGCGGACATTTCCGCAGGTTGAATAACGCCACAGCGCATGACCGCTTCCTGATTCCCCATATTCAGGATTTTTCCGTTCACCTGGCCGGGACACGCATTTTTTCTAGAAAAGCGCTATATAAGTGCAGGTTAGTTAGTTAGTTAGTTAGTTCTAAAATAGACCTGGTCCGTGGTTACCACCAGGCCCCAGTGCATGTGGAGGACATACCCAAAACAGCAGTAATAACTCCATTCGGCTTGTTTGAGTTTTTACGCATGCCTTTCGGATTAAAAGGTGTGGCACAGACATTCCAACACATGATGGATGCGGTGTTGCGTGATCTGCCGTTTGTGTTCATCTACCTGGATGACATCCTGGTGGCCAGTGCGTCCAAGGACGAACACGTAGCCCACCTCAGGACGGTTTTCCGGAGGTTGGAGGAGCACGGGTTAATAATCAACCCGGCGAAATGCCAGTTCGGCGTGACGGGGATTGATTTTTTTGGGGCACCCCGTCTCACTGGAGGGAGCGATACCCTTGCCTGACAAGGCGCGCGCCGTGGCGAATTTTCCCCGGCCTCAGACGGTCAGGGCGCTGCAAGAGTTTTTGGGGATGGTTAACTTTTATAACCGGTTCCTCCCCTGCGCAGCTCAACTCATGCAATCATTGTACGCCGTGCTCAAGAAACGGAAACCCACGGACAGAGTTGAATGGACTCCGGAGCGGGAGGAGGCGTTCTCTGAGGTTAAAACAGCCCTGGCAAACGGCGCACTGTTGGCGCACCCGGACCCGGCGGCCCGGATAGCGCTCACTACCGATGCCTTGGACGTGGCCATAGGGGCCGTCGTGGAGCAACGCGTCGCCGGTTCTTGGCAGCCGCTTGCTTTTTTCAGCAGGGCTTTGCGCGACAGTGAGCGTAAATACAGCGTGTTTGACAGAGATTTGCTGGCTCTCCACCTGGCCATACGCCATTTCCAGTTCTGGCTGGAAGGGCATAGCTTCACCGCGTTCGTGGACCACAAGCCGCTAACGTTTGCGATGGCCAAGGTTTCGCAACCATGGTCGGGCCGGCAGCAGAGACAGCTGGCCGCGATCTCGGAGTTTACGACCGATATTCAGCATGTGTTGGGTAAACCGAATGTGGTGGCGGACTGCCTCTCACGTGCAGTAGTGGCCCCGGTCTGCGTGGGGATAGATTATACAGCCATGGCCGCAGAGCAGATTGGCAATGCGGATGTGTGCGAGCTCCAGTCTGGACCAACAGGGTTAAGGCTGGAGAGCAGAGTACTGCAAGACTGCAGCTCCCCCCCCTAATCTGCGACGCCTCCACGGGACGCCCGTGCCCGGTGGTCCCAGTTGCTTGGCGCCGCCGAGTGTTTGAGTCAGTTCACGCTCTGCGCACCCAGGAGTGTGCGCGTCAGTCAAAATGGTGGGAGCAAAGTTTGTATGGCCAGGCCTGCGCAAACAAGTGAAAGAGTGGGCTGCAGCCTGTGTAGCGTGCCAACGAGCCAAAGTACACAGACACATGAAGGCTCCTTTGGAGCCATTTCGTATACCAGCTAAGAGGTTCAACCATGTTCACATGGACCTCGTCGGCCCCCTCCCGACATCGCAGGGGTGCACACACCTTCTGATAGTGGTGGGCCGCACCACACGCTGGCCAGAAGCAGTCCCGCTGGCGGCAACCACATCCGCGGACGTGGCGCGCGCTTTTTTGACGACATGGGTGGCACGTTTTGGCATCCAGTCGGATATCACATCCGGTAGGGGCCCTCAGTTTGTTTCCGACCTCTGGTCCGCGATGGCCCGTAGCCTGAGTGTTGCAATTCATCGCACAGCCGCGTGCAACCCACAGGCCAATGGGTTATGCGAGTGTTTCCATAGATCACTGAAAGCAGCACTCAGGGTTTCGCTGACAGATGCAAATTGGGTAGACCGGTTGCCGTGGGTTTTATTGGGGTTGCGATCCGTACCAAAAGAAGATTTGGAGGCTTCCCCGGCGGAGCTTATTTTTTCTCAGCCACTGCGGCTCCCCGGGGAATTTTTGCCAGATAATCCTGCGCCGGACAACTGCCCGTCTCAACATTTTTAGACATAGTGCAGACACAGGCATGCTGCCCGGCCCAGCACACCACTGTTTTCCACGCGCTTTTGTGCCAAAAACTTTGAAGAACGCGGCGTTCTTCAAAGTTGCTTACAGAGGAAAGCTCTTGCCTTTAAACAAGGGTCTGTTTCTGCGCTACAGGTTGCCACTAAGGAGCTGAAGGCCGAAATTTTAAGAGCAAAACAGAATTATAAATCAGAGTTGGAAAGCAAGATGGCAGCAAATAAACTTGGTTCGGCTTGGGCCAGTATGAAAACTATTGCAGGCCTTCAGAGCACAGAGCGCAGTAACCGTGTGTTTTTAGATGGTTTTAGTTCAGACACAGAGCTGGCTAATGCTCTTAATTGTTTTTATGGTCGTTTTGACTCCTTTGATTTTAGCACAGAAATCCAAGATTTGAAACAGAAACTCAAAGACAATCAGCACTTTAATATTGAGATGCAGGATGTTAAAAGGGAGTTCCGCGCTGTAAAAGTGAACAAAAGTCAGGGCCCTGATAATATATGTGGACGCCTGGTAAAGTCCTGTGCACACGAACTGAGTCCTATATTTCATTATATTTTCAATAAGTCCTTACAGACACAACATGTGCCTAAGATCTGGAAAGATGCCGTGGTTGTTCCCGTTCCAAAATCCAGCTGTCCTAAAACGGTAAACGACTTTAGACCAGTTGCTTTGACTTCAATTTTAATGAAAATTTTTGAAAAACTGGTCAGACGTGAGGTCCTAAGGCAGACTGAACATGCATTGGATCCTCTGCAGTTTGCCTATAGGCCTCACAGAGGAGTGGAGGATGCCACTGTCACTCTGTTTGACATGCTTTTTAAACATCTGGATTTTAATGGGACACACGCCAGGCTTTTATTTGTGGACTTTTCTTCTGCCTTTAATACAATCCAACCTCATATTTTAGTTGAAAGGCTCCTGCAACAATTTGATTTAAGCAATAATCTGGTGGGTTGGATTCTGGATTTCTTAACCAACAGGACGCAGAGAGTAAGGGTCAATGGCACATTGTCTGACCTAAAGTGCTCTTCTACTGGCTCTCCTCAGGGGTGTGTGTTGTCACCACTACTCTTCATCCTGTACACAAACATGTGTCGGAGCAGACATGACAACAGACACATTATAAAGTATGCTGATGACTCAGTCATTGTCAGTCTCCTCCAGGATGGTGAGAGTGGCCACGGCCCAGTAGTTGATGACTTTGTTCACTGGTGTGAGGATTCCTACCTGCAGCTGAATACAACAAAAACGAAAGATATGATTATTGACTTTAGGAGGAAAACTCCCAGGCACAAAGTCACCATACTAAAAGGCCAGACCACCGAATGTGTACAATCGTACAAATATCTTGGGACAATTATTGATAGTTGATTGAACTTTGAGGTGAACTGTGAAAGGGTGTGCAAAAAGGGTCAGCAAAATTTGCATTGTTTGAGGAAACTTGCACGCTTCCAAATTGACCGAACCATAATGACTATGTTCTATCGGGCTTTTATTGAATCTGTTTTATCCTTTTCTTTAATGTCATGGTTTGGTCAGATAAAACTGAAACAGAGGAAATCCTTGGATCAGGTAGTCAGATGGTCCAGTCGTTTGCTTGGTGAGTCACAGCTGAGCCTGACATCCCTGTACACCAGACAAGTACAGAGGATGGCCGACTCGATTTTAAATGATGACTCCCACCCTTTGCACTGCAACTTTCAGCTTCTTCCCTCCAGACGGAGGTTTGCTGTCCCAAAAAGTAGAACCCAGCGCTACAAAAACAGCTTTGTCCCTGCTGCTGTCAAAGAGTTGAACAAGCTATAAAAATTATATTGTACATATTTTATATTTACCTATTTTGTAAGATGTGTGCCTGTGTTTGTGTCTATGTTGAATGTAATTAGTGGCTTGTAAATATGGATGTCACCAACTGCAAAACAAATCTACCTACGGGTACAAATAAAGTAACCTGAACCTGAACCTGAACCTGTTCCTGTTTGTCAGGCACAATGCCCCCTGCCCTCCATTGCGCCCACCCTACGATGGCCCGTTCAGAGTGCTGGAAACAGGGGACAAACATTTTTTGTTAGACTTGGGGGGTCATCGGGAGAAAATATGTATAGACAGACTTAAGCCCGCCTTTGTGGTGGCGGACGAGCAAGTGATGTTGGCTCGGGCCCCTCGGCGTGGAAGACCCCCACTGAGAACTCCCCAGGTAAACGATTCATCAGAGCAGCCACACGGGCAAGTCGAAGGTTCCCCCCCCTCGCCATAGCCCACCCGCAGACAGACACACCCCCAGGAGCCCCCCGCTGGCACAGTAGCGCCGCGGAGGCGGAAAACCCTTGTTACAGCAGACATGGGAGGAGACTGAAGCCAAAAGGATGTGAGGGCTGAAACTCGGTCTGAGATTCTGGGGGGGTGCGGTCTAGAGGCTGGGTTAATCATCTCAGACTGGATGCAGAGGGTAAACAGAGAAGGACAATAGGTATGGAGATGAGAGAGATTATTTTGAGGTAGCAGGAAGAAGGAGTTGGGGGAGAAGGGATGAATGTATTGTGATGCGAGATGTCATGCAGATGTGAGATGGGCAGTTGATATAAAAGGAGAGACCCTGATGTATTGAGATACGCTTTTTCTGTGTATGACTGATGTGAGAGTGAATAAAGTCGTCTGCTGCATAAATCTGCCTCCATTATTTACGCTCTCTACAGTATGTATTTTCATTCTAGAGTCCGACCAGCATCTGCTTTGACACCAGCAATGTCTAGCACTACACAGCAATGTGTTGTGATTGGTAAGTAAAGTTGCACACCCCGTTATTTTTAGTAGTGATGGACAAAGTACTCATATCCTTTGCTTTTTAAGTTAAAGTACAGATAAAGTGCCAAAATGAAAGTAGCACAATTTCCACTTCAGGAAAAATATTAAAGATCTCACTTTTGAATGTACTTGAAGTATAACTAGTGCATGCTTGTAGAAAGCAAGTATTCCTGTCTGAAACAGGTAGCCCAATCAGGCTTTACAGGCCCAAATGTAGGCTGTGTTTGAAAGTGGAATACAGAGGTGTAGCCTATAGGCAATCACACATGTTAGACTTTGACAAATATGAAAGGGACTGAACAGCACTAAGATTTATTTGACTGTGTGAATATTAGTTACAGAATAATTGAAAATTAATGGGACATCCAATATTAGCCTCTGTTTAAGAACCGCTTGTTTATTTTTTTTTTTTGTTACATCACTTATTTGTGTGATCTTTTATGAGTTATATTCATAACAGTGTATCTTGCACTTTGGGGAATAGGAGTTGTTCAGTCACCATTATAATTTAGTTTATATGTGTAGTTTATCCACCTTATTCCTAGCCCCCATGATGCCTTGCATGAATTATGGGCACAACTTCTGGTACTAGTTTAGAAAGTGGGGTCGTCACAGAAACGGGACACTTTTCCTTGTTAAAAAAACAATGACTTTGGCATCAAAATTGCAGAAACATGGTCTTTTGCACCTCAAAAAGAGTAATATAATCTTACCACTTCCCACGACTATGGAGAAGATGACCTTAAAAAGTGGCCTGGCAGACAGTAGCTCTATTAGTTAGCTCTGCTGCTAAAATGCTAACGCTGTAAACAAACAAAAGCTCTGAGATATATCAATGTCTCCACCGCAATGAAGTCAGTTGCATTTTGTTAAAATATGTTGGACATAATCAAATTTACCTTAGAGCACATGTAGAATCTAGTCAGAGCCACAAAGAACAGTGCTTGGGTGTTTTAATGTCAGGATAAAACAGACAGCTGCAGCTGTTTGTTTTACCCCGAAATTAAAATGCTCATGCTGCTGTCATCTATGAATGCTTGTTATTTAACTTAAAACATACAAACCTTTTCTGACAATTGTTCAAAATTTTATTGATCTATATTTTGTGATACTTTAAAAATTAATGCATGCCGAAGCTGCTAAAATCAAGTCCATGTCGTTCCAATGCAGTATAACAAATGCAACCCCCTGTAGAAGAGCTTGGAATAACGAGGCGATGTGACTTATAAACCAAAGTTTATTATCAGCTTCGCTCCTCTAACAAGTCTCATCTGGTGCAGCAGCAGAAGAAGTAAGAGAGCGAACACATTCGGCTCTACGTACTTATACTCACACATAACAAAAGACATGCATATCAAAGCTGACATCCCTCATTATCTTAATCCCCCTCCTTTGTCTTCATACCCCTCCACCTGGCCCTGGGAGGTCAGGGCGACCTATCTGGTCTCCACCACAGCACCTCGGATGCTCTTTGATCTTCACTGGCGGTTGAGACCTTTTGTCCTGTTCTGAGGTGTGAAGTCGCTTTACATATGTAATCACCAAACATTCTCACATGCTTATACATATGTAGGTTATGGGATATATAGACCACAACCCCCCCCCCCCCCAAACGACTAAGAAAAGGACAATAGAAAAATTCACAGTTTAAGATAATTATTATGACATACTAACTGCTACACCTCTTGACAAGGAAGAAACTTTCCAGCAGCTATGCTCCTGTAGAGAATTCAGTGGTAATCGTAACAGCGTAGTAATATCACAAGTTGGTCTTAAACTGTTACAGCACAATTAGTGAACAACTTTTGAGTAGTTTGCATCAGTCCCTGTGCTGTCTGGGTTTAAGTCTTCTCCCGAATCTGCTGTGGGTCCGCTTGGGCGTCCTGGTGGGACCTTCCTGTAAGGAATCTGCAGCTTGGGGAGGAGAGTGATTATTTGTTGCCTGCAGGGGGGCTGAGTCTTTTCTCTTGGGGGGTCTACCCCGCCGAGGTGCTCTCGCCAACCGTGCAGGCTCGTCTCTCAACAAGAAGGCAGGTTGAAGTCTGTCAATGCTGACTGTTTCTTTTCTGTCCCCTAAATCAAGCACAAAATGCTTATCACCAGGTTCCAGCACTCTGAATGGTCCATCGTATGGTGGGCGGAAGGTTGGTTTTAAAGCTTCATGCCTAACAAAAACAAATTCAGCGTTTTTTAAAGCTTGGGGAACAAAAACCCGCGGAAAAGAATGGTGTGCCGGTCCGGGGAGAGTGTCAGGGCCGTTGCTGCCTAAAAACCTCGGGGCTGGAAGATGCCCTGGCTCTGGGTTCTCTGGTAAAAATTCACCTGGGAGCCTGAGAGGTTGTGCAAAAACTAATTCTGCTGGGGAGGCGTCTAGATCCTCTTTAGGCGCAGCACGCAACCCTAATAAAACCCAGGGGAGTTTATTTACCCAATTTGTATCTGTTAGTGAGGCTCTGAGGGCGGCCTTTAAAGATCTGTGAAAAGGCTCGCATAACCCATTAGCCTGAGGGTGATAAGCGCTGGTGCGGTGAATTGTCGCTCCTAAGCTGCTGGCCATGGCTGACCAAAGCTCCGAGACAAATTGAGGCCTCCTATCAGATGTGATGTCCGATGGGACGCCGAAACGTGCCACCCAGTTTGTCAAAAAAAACACGAGCGACTTCCTCCGCTGTGGTTGACGCCAGAGGGACCGCCTCAGGCCAGCGCGTAGTACGGTCTATCATTGTTAACAGATGTGTGAAACCTTGGGAGGAAGGTAGTGGTCCCACGAGGTTGACATGAACGTGGTCGAACCTTCTAGCTGGGATTCGAAAAGGCTCTAGAGGGGCTTTTGTGTGTTTGTGTATTTTGGCGCGCTGACAAGAAATGCAAGTCTTTGCCCATTCCTTTACGTTTTTGCGCAGGCCGGGCCACACAAACTTTTCGGCGACCATTTTAACCGAAGCGCGCACACCCAGGTGCGCGAGGGAGTGAATTGAGTCGGAAATACGGCGGCGCCATGCAGCTGGGACTACCGGGCGAGGTCGGCCGGTTGAGATGTCGCATATTAGTGGGGACACACCGTCATGTAAACCCCTTTCCTCCAGCCTTAACCCTGTTGGTCCAGACAGGAGTGCGCGCACGTCCGCGTCACTACTTTGCTCCTCCGCCATGGCTGCGTAATCTATCCCTACGTGGATTGGGGCTGCATATGTGTCCGTGTTGGCGAAGAGTTCTGCGGCTGAGGTAATGTGATCTGTCTCCTCGCGCTCTGGCGATGTCACAGGGCGAGAGAGGCAGTCTGCTACCACGTTAAGTTTGCCTGCCACATGTCGAATGTCTGTGGTGAACTCTGAAATTGCAGCTAGTTGTCTTTGTTGCCTGCCTGACCACGGTTCGGAAATTTTAGCCATCGCAAAGGTGAGCGGTTTGTGGTCTACAAAAGCCGTGAAACGCCGCCCCTCCAACCAGAACTGGAAGTGGCGGATGGATAAATGAAGCGCTAGCAGCTCCCTGTCAAAATTGCTGTATTTACGCTCAGTTTGGTTTAGCGATTTGCTGAAAAATGCCAAAGGTTGCCAGATTCCGCCGACGTGTTGTTCTACAACCGCCCCTATGGCTAGGTCTGAAGCGTCTGTGGTTAGCGCAATGCGGGCCGAGGGATCAGGGTGAACCAACAATGTGGCGTTAGCTAGGGCACTTTTTACTTCCGCGAAGGTGCGTTCGCGCTCCGGGGTCCATTCGACCGCATTGGAAGGTTTTTGTTTTCTGAGCGCGTCATATAGGGGCTGCATGAGCTGAGCTGCGCGGGGGAGGAAACGATTGTAAAAATGAACCATTCCCAAAAATTCCTGCAGCGATTTGACCGTTTGTGGTCGTGGCAAACTTTTTACTGCGCGAACTTTGTCTGGCAGTGGGACTGCCTCCTTCGGTGAAACTCTGTGTCCCAAAAAATCAATTTGTGACACGCTGAATTTGCATTTGGCTGGATTGATTATTAACCCGTGCTCTTCTAGTCTCCGAAAAACCATAGTGAGATGCTGTTCGTGTTCTTCCTCAGACGAGCTGGCTACCAGCATATCGTCGAGGTAGACGAACACGAAAGGGAGGTCGCGTAATACCGCGTCCATCATCCGCTGAAAGGTTTGAGCAGCGCCTTTGAGGCCAAAAGGCATCCGCAAAAATTCAAAAAGACCGAAGGGGGTTATTACAGCTGTTTTAGGAATGTCTTCCGCTCGAACGGGGACTTGGTGATAGCCGCGGACCAGGTCTATTTATGAAAAAATGCACGCACCCGCCAGATGTAATGAAAAATCTTGGATTTGAGGAATTGGGTAGTGGTCGTGCGCTGTCGCATTGTTTAATCTGCGGTAATCGCCGCACGGTCTCCAAGAACCGTCGGATTTCGGGACCATGTGAAGCGGTGACGCCCAGGGGCTTTTTGAGCGCCTGATAATGCCTAGTTTTTCAAGGGTGGTAAACTCGTCCCGAGCTATGGCGAGCTTGGTCGCGTCTAAGCGCCGAGCTTTGGCGAATATGGGTGGGCCCGTTGTGGGAATAAAGTGTTCGACCCCGTGCTTAGCCACTGTAGCTGAGAATTTGGGAATTGTGAGTGCTGGAAATTGGGTGAGGAGTTGATCAAACTTACCTCCTGCTGTAGTGACGCTGGCCTGCACGGGTGGTGGAGAAACTCGAGCTGAGCAGGGAATAGAAGCAAAGGACAATGCATTAACCAAGCGTCTGTTCGCTAGATCGACCAATAACCCATGTGCACACAAAAAGTCTGCGCCCAACAAGTTAAAACTCACCGCCGCTACAACAAATGTCCATCTGTAGTTGCGGCCATGGATGCGGAGGGGCAGGTTCCTTTCGCCATAAGTGTCGATGATGGAGCCGTTGGCTGCCACCGCTCCATTGCCCCGGGGGCCCATGGCCCGGTCTGTTTGGGAGGGCATGATAAAACTCAGTTGAGCTCCCGTGTCAATGAGGGACTGTTTGCCGGTGTGTCCGTCCGTCACATATAGAAGCTTGCTTTTTTCGCCGAGAACTGCCGCTGTTAACGGTTCTCGGCTTTGGCGTTTTTCCGAAATCGTGAATTTGCAGGGGAGAAGGCATTTGTAAGCCTTCTCGGCGAAGCGGTGGTGGTAATAACAGACGTCGCTCCGTCTGTTACGTCTTGGCCGTGTCGCTGCCATGGCGGGCGGATTCTGCTCAGTGGTTTGTGGCTCCCCGTGGCTCCGGACATCGGCGTTGAGGCCTGCGGATGCTGCTGTGGGTGTCTGTTCCCTGCAGGCGTTGACGAGTCGCTGCGCTTCGCGAGCCAGCGTGCGGAAGTCTTGCTGGGTGCTGCATCGCATGTTGGCAAGCGTCCCTCTCATGTGTGGTGGCAGCGTACTGAGGAATATAAATTGGAAGAGGAAGTTGTCATTGTCCTCTTCTTTGAGCTGCAGCAAGTCCTCCATGAGGGCCTTGGGTCTGCATCCTCTGTGGCCGTAGAGGGGACGAAATTCGCCACGATGGTCGCTTTTAGTTCTCTATATTTGTCCTGGGCCGGCGGCCGCTGGATTATGCTCCGCGCACATCTCGAAGTGGCAGCGTTGAGTTTGGCGACGATGTGATAAAACTTTGTATCGTCAGCCGTTATGCCCGCAAGTGCAAACTGGGCTTCAGCTTGCTGAAACCACGAGGTCGGGTCTTCCTGCCAGAAGTCCGGCAGCTTGACGGTGACGGCGTTTGTGTGGGCCGTCCCTGATGTGTCCGCAGGGTGAGAGTGCCTCCCTTTGGCTCTCGCAGCGGCGCTGGTGCTCGGTTGAGCCCTCTCTGTCACTTCTGCCGTGGGGGAACGTCGTCCATCTGTTCCCCTGTCTGCATGGGCGCCGGCGTCTGCCTGGGTCGCCACAGATGAGTCGATCGCGGGGGAACGCCTCTGGTCCATTCTCGCGTCAGGGTCACCAGTGTAAAAGAGCTTGGAATAACGAGGCGATGTGACTTATAAACCAAAGTTTAATATCAGCTTCGCTCCTCTAACAAGTCTCATCTAGTGCAGCAGTAGAAGAAGTAAGAGCGCGAACACATTCGGCTCTACGTACTTATACTCACACATAACAAAAGACATGCATATCAAAGCTGACATCCCTCATTATCTTAATCCCCCTCCTTTGTCTTCGTACCCCTCCACCTGGCCCTGGGAGGTCAGGGCGACCTATCTGGTCTCCACCGCAGCACCTCGGATGCTCTTTGATCTTCACTGGCGGTTGAGACCTTTTGTCCTGTTCTGAGGTGTGAAGTCGCTTTACATATGTAATCACCAAACATTCTCACATGCTTATACATATGTA
Organism: Pholidichthys leucotaenia; assembly: GCA_020510985.1. NCBI lineage: Eukaryota > Metazoa > Chordata > Actinopteri > Cichliformes > Pholidichthyidae > Pholidichthys > Pholidichthys leucotaenia. The sequence continues at coordinate 115,318,515 of CM035840.1, forward strand.
GGTTATGGGATATATGATTAATATAGACCACACACACACACCCCAAAAAAACCCAAAACACCAATTTCATATCTTTCTTAAATTGTTAAGCCTAGGAAGCAGACTGTTACAATTTATTTTTATTTATTATTTTACTTCATGCAGCCTTGCATCTGGTGACATATATAAACGTCAGATCTGTGACATTCATACAAGTGAAAAAATACCTGATGTTGTTGTGTCTGTCCTGTGTCTGTACCACAGATCACACAAACAGTCCTTTTTAGTTTTCAGTGCATGATCTATGCATTGCTGTTGAAGCCACAGATTTAACTGAGGTTTGGGAGCCTCACACACGAACAGCAGCACGTACCAGAACTACGCAAAAACATTCAAAAATACAAAACCTACAAGTGCTGAAATTAGCTGCCACTTGACTGCAAAACAGGTATGTGGACTATACATTAAAACGAATTTAAAACACTTTTAAAAACGCTATTTTAAATGCCCCACTACTCCACTCTTGCTGACTGATTTAACACTACTTCAGCCGAAACCGGAAGTTTTCGCCCATAATTGTTTCTACAGCAGCGCCCTCAGGAATAAGGTGGATAGTCTATCATTAATAAACTCATGCAGTACTATAACAGGACACAGTTACAAATATTTGAAACCCATTGTAGTGCATTCTTTTACATTTTAACAATATTATAAGTACAAAACACTGAACATTATTATTGTTTTTTTGTATTTTTTATCTTGTATACTTTATTGAGCCTCAGAGGGAAATTCAGAGCAACCACGGTATGGCGCCAATCCCTTCACCAGTCACACACACACAGCAGAATGACACATTTGGCTGCAGTTGTTGCATCAGTGTTGCCCATTTGTCTGTAAATATTTAAATAAAAATGATTTATTTCGTTATTTGGGCATTTTTGCGTCTTGTTGTCGTTTAGTCAAAGCGTGCATATGTGTCTGCATATGATATGCAGTTGATCTGGCCATTCCGCTCCACAATCATGGCAATATTAAGTTTTTAATTTTTAGATACTTGCGCGGGAGGGGGGGGACTCGCAAAGTACAGTGGTATCACACGGGTGAAGCAGAAGCAGGTACTCCCGTCTGCTACTGACTGGGGTGCCTCCCTGTGAAGGACCGTGGTCCACCCGGTCGGGCTGCTGCTTCTCCTGGCATGTTCTGTGTTGATACACCGGTGTACTTTGACAGACCTGGGTTTTCGCTGATGCTTCGCCCAGTCTGCTCGCGCACCTCATGTTCTCCATATATGGCGAATTATCCTTCAGACCAGTGGTCGCCAACTAAAACTGCAAAAGGTCCAATAAGTCGGTCCTCCTCCTCAGCTGAGGTCCAAACTAGGTGTGGGAATCTTCAGGCACCTCATGATTCGCTTATGATACAGAACTGCGACTTGATTCTAAAACCATTCTCAATACATCTTGACACTTTTTTTTTCTATTCAAGAATTTTCCCTGCCACTGTGTGACAACTCGGCCCTTTTAAAATGAAGTATTTGCAGTGACCCGTGAATTTATTTCCAACATCTTTTATTAAAACAAATGGAAGCGAAATCTGACACATGGTGGGCAGTGTGGCCTAATGGTTAGGGATGTGGACTGGTGAGTGGAGGGTCACAGGCTTGATCCCTGGATCCACAGGATTAGATCTGGGTGGGACAGATAACATAGCAGTGTTTGCCCCACCCTCCTTAACCCCACTGCGGTGCCCTTGAGGAAGGCACTTAACCCCAGCTGCTCCAGTGGAGCTGCTCAGTGGCCACAGGTCAGTCTGTGGTTGTACTGGGCAGCTTCCTGGTGTGAATGTGTGAGTGTGAACAGGTTGTCCTTGAAAAAGAGAGGTTGCCTCTCAATGGACCTACCCTATATAAATAAAATTTAAATAAAAAACATGGACACATTTATCTCAAAATGTGCTTTTAAGAACTGTCATCCTTTCATTGACATTCTTTCAGAAGACCACAGCTGTCTCCAGACAGGCCAATATCATTTAACTTGCTTTCACACATTATTTTATTCAGCTCATGTTTTAGCTGGTTTTAGCTCTATATTAATTTTTAAACAAAAAAAATTAAAATGAATTCTTTGTTCAATTTCAAACAAAGTGTAATACAAGCCTAAAAATGTTTTACAGGAGAACACAAACTAATTTGTATTGCATTTAAAAAAAAAGATTAATGTCTAAAAAAACAAAATATCACAAAAGTTCACCTCTATATAATATTTTCAGTGCAGAAAAAAATGTTTCAAACTAAGACAAAAAAAAAAACGGACACAAAATATAATTCCAGGACACGACACAAAATATAATTCCACAGGACAGAATTCCTCTGACATTTTTTTAAAATCTCCACAGTAAACTCTGTTACTAAATGGATGGAGCGGTAGCTCCATGGTTACAGAAAGAGGGGAAGTGGAACTTTTTATGTTCAGGAACACACAGAGCTTTTACATAGTTTTTAAGTGATACCAACAAAGGTACTGTACATTCAGTTTCACAACAGCGCTTCTTGTTGTGGGTACATACCTGAAAGGTCTGTCCGGGGTGGATGTCCTGGCTGTCATCCTTGTGTGTGTGTGTGTGTGTGTGAGTGTGTGTGTGTGTGTGTGTCCACAGCGAACCTGATTTTGCAACCCGCTGACTCTCTGGAACTGCTTGCAAAGTATTTGAGTACCACTAGCTTTTGCTGGACTAGTGGCACATTCTCAGCAGATAGAGGTATTATCAGTGGCAAGGACACCTGGCAGCAGAAGGTGAAGGACAGAGCTGTGTGGAGGAATCTGATCAGACCTAAACGAAACAGCCATTGTCACCCCCGATAGACTGCTGCTATGATGATGATGATGATGATGGTGATGACTCTCTGGAGCGGTTGGAGCCACAGAGTCTCTGCAGAGAGTGGCGTTCGTGGACAGCGAAGAGGAAGTCTGCAGCAGGAGGAGCGCACCCAAGGGCTCGTGCCATAATCTGTCAGACGGTCGCTGATGTAGCAGTCCAGTTTCGCTTTTTTTCGCCTTTTTTCCCCACCAAAATAAAAGTCTCCCTTTTCCCCAAATTGTATCAAAAGGCTTCAGGGTCCAGACAAAGGACTTATGGGGTCCGGATCTGGACCAGAGTCCACCAGTGGTGACTGACAGGTTGTGATGCCACGTATTATCCAATCAGCATGATTGTGGTGCCATGTATTATCCAATCAGCATGGTTGTGGTGCCGTGTATTATCCAATCAGCATGGTTGTGATGCTGCATATTATCCAATCAGAATGGCCGTGATGCCGCGTATTATCCAATCAGCACGGAGTCAATTCAAAACCCGGCCCACACTTCTTGAAGCCAGGGCACGAAGAGACACAGAGTGGTGACAGAGCAGTGGTGAAACTTTTATTGATAAAAATTACATATTTTGACTGAGTGACTCCATACTTGGGGATGCACATCCTCGTAACATCAGCAAAACACATATAAAATCTTAGGTCAGTCTGACGAATGGTTCAAGAGATATGTGTAGAACAGACACACAGATAGACACAGACACACACTCACAGACAGAGATATGCTGCATTTATATATAGATAGTTAACATACGAGATTCCATTCAACTGAATGTATTAACTCATTCTGATTGCTGAGGCCACAGTAAAAATAAATGATTTTAAACATAACCCAGCCCTTGTAAAATCTACTTTACTGAAGCGCAGCTACATGAAAATTGTGGTTAAACACAACAGCAAACCACTTTTTTTTGTCACATTCCACCACTGGCGTTTAGGAACAAGTGTATTTCCCACATATGTGTTTTAAATTTGTTTTGATTAACCACCACCCATTTTTGTCTTTTGTCTAGGCAAGAGGAAAACAATCCACCTCAAACCGGACCTTATAACACTATTTACAGAGATGCAGGCTGAAGATCTGCTGAACTGGGACCAGCGTGAGGGGCACATCCAGTTGCTTCTCAGTGAGGCAAGAGAGCATGAAACTACTTTGTGAAGGGAGGGGATGGCTCAGAATGCTGCCTTCAATCAAGCATTCCTTGGTGTGCTGGGCCACCTTGTGAAGACGATGAGTGGCCAGCATGTGACCCATTCTGAATTTTTTTTTTTACAGTTTAGAGTTTGGATTTTGCACATTCTAAATAATCTGGATTTTGCTGCTGATTGTAATAAACAATTTAGTGACTTACTGTATGTGCTTGCATCATGATTTTCTATTTTGTCTGTTAAGACACCGGTGGGAAAAGAGTCAACATTACAAATCAAACATTTGTCAGTGACGTTGAAAATAATGGCTCATTTTTAAGAAAAAGTAACCAAAAACAATTATTTTATTTACTGAAGACTGTATTGTTAGATGTGGCAGTGCAGAAGACCCTGCACACTTGAGAGATAGTACCAGTATATGGAGGAATTCTGTGCCATATTAGCATCTCTATTTCCCAATAATGGGTTAGGGCAGGGGTGTCCAATCATGTGCCATGGAGGGCCAAGAGCCTGGAGGCTTTACCTCCAACCAGTGTCTTCAACAGCAGATTGTGCTGAATTTCTTCCCACTGATTGCTGATAAGTGAAAACACCTGCTGAAGAGACTGGGTAGAAGAGAAAACCTGCATGGTCTTGGCCCTCCATGGCACACGATTGGACACCCCTGGGTTAGGGTTTAATGGGATTTAACATTTTAACACAAACTGCTTTATAGTTCATAATTCTTTTGACAGACTTACACCAAACCAAAAGTGATTTCTCAAACTGCTGGATTATTCTTAGACAGCTTTCCCAATATTTTAGTACTTAATTTCTGTCACTTGTTGGTAACCATCACACATAAAACAAACAAAAGTGGAGACACATCTGCAAAAAGTACTAAAGTTTATTGTCAAAATTCCTTGTGCAATACTAAATGAATGCATGTATAGTACATTGTTGATGCAGAGAATATACACTACCATTCAAAAGTTTGGGGTCACCCAGACAATTATTTTGTGTTTTCCATGAAAACTCACACTTTTTTACTACCATGAGTTGTAAAATGAATAGAAAATATAGTCAAGACATTGACAAGGTTAGAAATAATGATTTGTATTTGAAATAATAATTTTTTCCTTCAAACTTTGCTTTCGTCAAAGAATCCTCCATTTGCAGCAATTACAGCATTGCAGACCTAACATGATTGCACAAGGGTTTTCTAATCATCCATTAGCCTTCTGACACAATGAGCAAACACATTGTACCATTAGAACACTGGAGTGACAGTTGCTGGAAATGGGCCTCTATACACCTATCTAGATATTGCACCAAAAACCAGACATTTGCAGCTAGAATAGCCATTTACCACATTAGCAATGTATAGAGTGTATTTTTGATTAGTTTAAAGTTATCTTCATTGAAAAAAGTGCTTTTCTTTCAAAAATAAGGAAATTTCTAAGTGACCCCAAACTTTTGAACGGTAGTGTATATTTATATAGTATCTACATGTATATATCCAGTAAATCCATTTATTTCTCTATGTGACCTTGTGACTGCATTATTTTAATTGCTTTTAATCCTAGATCAGGTTTGTTTTGGCTTAAAAATGCATCATTCATTCATTCATCTTCTTCCGCTTAATCCTTTTCGGGTAGCGGGGGGGGGGCTAGAGCCTATCCCAGCATCTTTGGGCGAGAGGCAGGGTACACCCTGGACAGACCGCCAGTCCATCGCAGGGCCAACACAGAGAGACAGACAACCATTCACTCTCACAATCATACCTAAGGACAATTGTTAAATATATCTTATTATACCTAAGTCAGTACTTTTTACCTGTTGAAATATATATTTTATGGCTAATATAACCCAATAACTACAATATGCCACATGGCGATCAATTTTTGGCAGCTGATCACTTTTTGCCACGAAACCACCACCACAGGCTCGAGTGCTGCTGGAGCAGGTACATCCCATGATGTCTCAGCAGTCTCTCCGTGATTTTCACACAGATCAGAGCAATTTGTTGCACAGGAAGCTAAACGTTTCTACAGACATTCTGAAGTTCTGCAACCACTGCGTGTTTGCGAAGCTGGGGTGACATCCCAACACTGGGAGGCTCAGTTGAACGACCAGACTGATGGTTTGAAGTGATAATTTTGCCACAAGAGAGCAATCTGAAACACACACAGCATGCATATTTTAGTACCTAATAGCAATAACTTGCTGCCATTACAATGTAGTACGGGGGACTTATTACCTCCGCCAAGGAGGTAATGTTTTTACTGGGGTTTGTCTGTCTGTCTGTTTGTCTGTTACCAACATAACTCAAAAACTTATGAACAGATTTTGACGAAATTTTCAGGAAAGGTGTGTAATGGCACGGGGAACAGATGATTAGATTTTGGTGATGATCTGAGAGTGCATACCTCCACCAAGGGCTTTGTTTATATTTGTGCAGCAGGATTACACAAAAACTACTGGATGGATTTGGATGAAATTTTCACCAGAGGTGCTTCTTGGGCTAGAGAGGAACCCATTATATTTTGGTGATGATTTGAGAATGCATACCTCAGCCAAGACTCTTATCTTCTCACAGTGTGTTAGCAACAATGCTCCAAAAGTTATGAACAGATTTTGATGACATTTTCAGGAAAGGTGTGTAATGGCACGGGGAACAGATGATGATTACATTTTGGTGATGATCTGAGAGTGCATACCTCCACCAAGGGCTTTGTTTGTATTTGTGCAGCAGGATTACACAAAAACTACTGGATGGATTTGGATGACATTTTCACCAGAGGTGGTTCTTGGGCTAGAGAGGAACCCATTATATTTTGGTGATGATCTGAGAATGCATACCTCAGCCAAGACTCTTATCTTCTCACAGTGTGTTAGCAACAGTACTCCAAAACTGATGGACAGACTTTGATGCAATTTTCACCACAAGTGGCTATAGGCCTACACACAAACCCATCACATTTTGGAGGTGATCCATGAGAAACGGAAGGAGCCTTGGCGGAGGTATGCGCTCTATGAGTGCTTTTCTAGTTAATGACTGTAGCAATCATTAGCTTACCGGCAGTGGGGGCAGCAGTGGCTCTGGAGGTAGAGTAGGTCGTCCAGTAACCACATGGTTGGCAGTTCGAATCTCGCTCTCCCCGGGTATTCTGCCGTTGTGTCCCTGGGCAAGACACTTCACCCCAATTGCTCCTGGTGGGTCTGGAAGCGCCATGTTAGGTAGCATGCCGCCATCAGTGTGTGAATGTGTGTGTGAATGGGTGGATAGCAGGATCTGTAAAGCACTTTGGTCATCAAGAGATGAGAATAAAAGCGCTATATAAGTGAATGCCATTTACCATTTTACCATTTTACCTTCATATGTGATCTAGTTTGTATGCTCATGTCTTCCGCTTTATACTGCTCTATGGCTTCCTAAACTCTCCAGTACTTTTCCACAGTGTTTCGTCTCACCGCCTGTAGCCTTCTCTGGCTCTTCTTTTTTGCCTTTACTCTAACAAAAAGCCATATAGAGCAAGCAGCAGGCATACCATTGCCTCGATATCCTCCACCTTGTGTTTTGCTTGTGTCACATACAAATAACATCACGGGAGTGTTGGGCCGCCTTGCCGTAAAGATCCCACCCACTTTGAGGTGGTATTCAGTTGTAATGGAAAACAAATCACACCGTGTTGAGCCTAGTAAAGTTGAGTAGAGTTGAGGCGAGTCAGGCTGAGTAGGTACTAGAGGAAAAGGAGCGTGTGTGTGTGCGTGTGTATTTTTTTTAATTCATATAATACTAGTACATAGTAGTATATACAGTACATATAGTATATACATAATACCATAATACCAGTCTCAAAGAAGCCTGTCCTATCCAGCTACAACGATGACCAGCCCATAGCACTGACCTCCATCATAATGAAGTGCTTCGAGCAGCTGGTCATGCAGAACATCAAGTCCACCCTCCCTCCCACGACCCATCTCAGTTCACATACAGGTCAAACAGATCCACAGAAGATGCCATCTGTGCTGCTCTCCATCCAGCCCTCACCCACCTGGACTCAAAGAACTCTTTCTTATGTGTGAATGCTGTTCTTGGACTTCAGCTCAGCATTCAACACAATCATCCTCCAGCACCTAATACAGAAACTCAGACACTTGGGACTCAAAACCTCTCTCTGTAGCTGGGTGCAGGACTTTCTCACAGGGAGGCCACAGAACATGCGTGTCGGCAGCAACACCTCAAAGACCATCACACTGAGCACAGAGGCCCCACAAGGGTGCGTGCTCAGCCCGCTGCTCTTCACTCTGCTGACCCATGACTGCGTACCAGCCTACAGCACCAACCACATCATCAAGTTTGCGGATGACACAATGGTGGTGGGCCTCATCACCAGTAATGAAGAGGCCAACTACAGAAATGAGGTGAGCCAACTGGTCCAGTGGTGTAAAGACAATAATCTCTTCCTGAACGTGGGAAAAACCAAGGAGATTGTGGTCCTCAGGAGAGGACACACACAGTATCCCCCTCTGATCATCGGTGGAGCAGCTGTGGAGAGGGTAAGCAGCACCAATTTCCTGGGGATGCACATATCTCTGGACGCTCTTTGCTTCTACCCATCTTGAGTTATTTGTGGTGTGACACTCTGATATTCACAGACCTTTTCAAAGGCTATCAGTCAGGACTTTTTACCAGCTGAAATTAATTTGTACTGATGGGGGATGGGATGGTTTCCTAAATTTTGTTAGATTTCAGCTGGTTTCTTGGCTCTCTGTGCCTTTTTGCACCTCTTTTCTTCATGTGTTCAATACTTATTCCCTTTGTCATTCAACTTTATTAAATATAACTTGTTTTGGGAGCACAGTTACCTTGATTTCTTTATATATATGGATTACTTGGGTTGTTACTGATATCTGGTGAAAATCTCAGGTCAATGGCTCCATCAGAAATATGTTTTAGAAAAATGCTGTGTTCAATACTTATTTTCCCCACTGTATATAACTCAGCAGTTTTCAGAAACGATAAGCCTAAAAACATGATAGCTTTAAAGTGAAATGCTGCCAAAAAAAAATTTTCTTGTCAACATGTCTGTAAAATGTTTTTTATGACTGTCAAGACATATCAAGAGCAAAATGACAAAAATATCTCATGTCTGTTTTTTTGCTTTAAAGTTTGGCTTAGGCCGCATTCACACCAGGATAGTCCGGGGGTCTCTGTTCAAATGGGCGGGGAGTGCCGAGAATTTTCACACCTTTATTTAGTTTGGTTTGCATTCACACTGCAAAGGACCAAACTGCCTGGACAACATCACGCAGTTACAACAACTGCTTGTTTGGGGTGCTGTAGCCAAAACCACCACTGACCAGGAAGAAAAAATCTCGGCGAAGAAGAAAAATTCAGCTCATCAATTAGCCAGGACTCGGGCTGTCGCGATAATCGCAATTATATAATACCGCTCTATGGACACGCCTTCCGCGGAGGAAAACGAACAACCGCAACAACCGCAATGTTCACTTTTTTTGTGTGTGCGGCTATATCTCGTTCACTTACGTGCCCTCATTCATTCATTCATTCATTCATTCATCTTCTTCTGCTTAATCCTTTTCGGGTCGTGGGGGGGCTGGAGTCTATCCCAGCATCTTTGGGCGAGAGGCAGGGTACACCCTGGACAGATCGCCAGTCCATCGCATTGATTATTAAATAAATTGTTAAATGAAGTGTATTTTTATTGCCAACAGCATGTTTGCCCCGGTACCCTAGAAGCTTCCACAGCACACAGTGCTGCCGCTGCCAGGTGCTGACAACGAGGGCACCGTTTGGGGCATTCTCTCCAGATGGACTGCAGCAGGCAGTTAGTGGTGAAAGCGTTTGGACTCCTTGTTAACTGCAGCCGTGACAGTGAGCACTGAAAGGGCACAAAGTGTGTTTTTTCCTTCTGAGCGGCGTGTGTATGATCCTGACTGTGTATGCTCCTGTGTATGAGCTCTGAGAGCAGCTTGTTTTAACGTGATTTTTCAGACAGCGGCAAAAATCACAGAGACAAGAGCCACGCAGGGTCCTGTACGGAGACTATCCTGCTTAAATAAGCTGAATGTCGCTGCAGTCTCCAGTCCACACGCACCGTAGTTACCGCCACTGCTTTATGAAAATGATTGAGGTTTTTTTTTTTTACAGAATCAGCAGTTCATGCCTGTAAGAAGATGGGAGCTCCACACAGTTGTCACACACGCACATAAAGTTGAGAGAGGAGCTGCAGCAAGACTTTCACAGCTTCACTCATTTGCCGCATAAGTTATAAACCCTGTTTAAATTACGAGTCCACAGCGTCCTAAAAACATTTGCAGTAATACCGCATACCACGGTGTTGAGCTGACCACCGTCACCGCAGAAGAAATGCCTGTACCATGACAGCCCTAGCCAGAACCGAAAACGGAAATCCATTCCCTTTACCTGGGTTGTTTGTCTGCCACAAACGAGACACTTCTCAAGTTTTCTCCTTGGCTTTCTCCAGTAAAAGGATTTCTCGGATTTGTGCGGTTGTCTTTATTGTTATTTTATACCCAAAATGCACTACGGTAAATGCCACTTACTCTTCTCAGACTATGTGTTGCTGTGGTTACACAAACCACATGGTTTGTGATTACACTAGCCACGTGCATGGCGCTAGCATGTCCGTAGTGTTGAGCCAGTCAGGACTCTCTGGCCTAACTCAAGTTATCCTCCAGGCTAGTAAGCATTTTTTAAACAGCTGCTTTGAAAACTTGACCCAAATTAATATGGGTTTTACCATTAATGCTGCATTCGGACCAGGATAGTCCGGGGGTCTTGGCTTGACTGGGTGGGGAATACTGAGAATTTTCACACCTTCGTTTGGTTTGGTTTGCATTCACACTCCAGTGGACCAAACTGCCTGGACAACATCACGCAGTTACAACAACTGCTCGTTTGGGGCGCTGTAGCCGAAACCATCACTGACCAGAAAGAAAAAAATCCCAGCGAAGACGAAAAATCCGGCTCATCGATTGGCCAGGACCAAAAACAGAAATCTGTTCCCTTCGGCCAGGTTGTTTGGCTGCCACAAACAAGATGTTTTTAAACTTTTCTCTTCGGTTTTCTCCCGTAAAAGGATTTCTCGGATTTGTGCGGTTGTCTTGATTGTCATTTTCTACCCTAAATGTACTACGGTAAATGCCACTTCCTCTTCTCAGACTACGTGTTGCTATGGTTACACAAATGCCGAGGGGCACTTCCGCCCTTTGGTCTGCTGGATAGTCCGTTTGGATTCACACTGCAAGTGGAGTGCACCAGACTTCGTTTGCAAGAGAACTGAGACCCCTATTTTCAGGGGGACCAGGCCTCGCATGTTTGGTGCGCACCAGAGTTCCAACGTGTGTTCAGACTACACAAAATTAAGCAAACTATCCGCAGAAGCCACTGTTTGATCCTTTGGTTTGGACCAAACAGTGGCTCTCTGAATGCGCCCTAAACTGCTTTTAAGAACCAATGTGGTTTCTGTCATTATCCTAGGCCACCGTGCATACAACTAGGCATGCTCTTTAACTGGTAAGTCTTTGTATCACAGGATTTATTCTGATAATGTATTGCTAGCCAGTATTAGCCTTATGGGATGTGGGTGAACCTAATAATCACAGATCTTGCCATTTGAAGGAGGGGGGAAAGTGAAAAGACACAAAACTGTAAGACAATAAAGGATTTGTTTGTCAGAAAAGGGCATAAGATATCATTTTAGATAATGTATATTTGTTTTTATAGGGGATTTATATCCACCGAAGTGTGTCTTTAAGCTTTATTCGGGATATCCAAGCTTGTAGCAGACAGAGCTTTTAAAATCGTCTTTCTTTACATGGATCTTTGGTTCATCCAGCATTATCTGCACTTTCTTTACATAATATTAGCTCAACCTCCCCCAACACAAAGGGAATAAATCTTATCAGCCATCTGGACGGTGCATTTACAAAATGATCAATTTCAATCAAGGCAAATTAGAGGAGAGCTTGATGTATTTGACAAATAGATCATTGGCCTGCTTTACCTCTGACCCTCGCGTGACGCTTTGTCGGGCTATAATCTCTTTAGAATTATTGGAGCATTCAATTAGCCAGATTAAATGACACAGCCAAGAAGCATGTTGCTAATACAAAGAGGTGAAGCAGTACAGGCAGTGTGTGTCTTATACTCGCTGGTTTGTGTTTCTCTGCTTTTCCTTCAGTTTCCCTTCAGTTTTCTCTCTTTGTCTTCCCCCGGCACCATTATTTGGAAACTGTCAAATTTTTATACTCATAGTGTGAGTGTGCCGTTTGGCCGAAGACAGTAGATAAATGCCTCAAAAACAGGCTACAACAGAAGGTAATGAAGTGCACAGCAGTGGTAAATTGTCTCATAGACAAACTGTAGAAGGGAAGTGTTTCTTTTTACACATACATGGACATGCAATGTAAATATTTTTTGGTCACAATAGAAATAACAGTTCACAGGCCCCGGAGTGTTGAAGTCCTTAGCTGCCAGCCACTCATGAGCTCTCAGTGTTGTCTGAACAGTGTGCCGTCTGCAGTAGGACCTTGTCATTATACAGTGTGTGTGTGTGTGTGTGTGTGTGTGTGTGTGTGTGTGTGTGTGTGTGTGTGTGTGTGTGTGCACGCCCGGCCCTCTACAATCTGAGCCAGCAACATCACAGAGCCCAGTATAAGCTCAGGTCCCAGGAGCTGTGTTAATGTGTTACCGGACCAGCGCCTCTGTGCTACCTTCTTCGCCAAATATTCCAGCCACTATGGTCACCTGCTCATAATCAATTCCTTGGGGGCCCCATTCCTCAAGCACACACTCAATGACACACACAAAACATTCTGTTAAGGGTGATATGTGCCAACATCTACTTGTATATATGTGTGTCTGCAGGGACATTTTCAAGCCAATGAGTCAAGTTAAGGCACAGGTGAGCGAGGCTCTGCTGTCTCGAAAGGAGCCAAAGGGGATAAATAAACATGTTTTAATTATTATCTATTTTCTACAGTTTTTTTTTTCTTGTAAATTCCTTACAGGGTAACTGGCCATATATCCAAAAAACATGTTGAAAAACAATTGAGTTAAATTTGAATCGGAATACAAAAAAATGCTGCCTCAATCAGTCAGTATATTTTTTAAAAAAGTGTCAGATTATGATCCATCTGGCTTTCAATTTATCTTCCCTGGTTGGCAAATTCACCTCCTAAATGACAGGTGTCACCGTTTCCACACTGTGCTTCATTAAACAAAGTAAAAACATAGTTTTGTCAGAGTAAATCTGTTCAGAGTTTCTGGCTAAAATGCCAAACACCGTAGACTGTTACTAAAAACAAACAAAATATCAACTGCAATGCAATTGCTGATGCATAGCTAAAATATGGTTGGCAGAAAAAGAAAAATAATGAAAGTCGAAGGGAGAAGCATTTAGTTTTTACATTAAATCCAAACTCCTAATACAGAACTGTCTGTTTAAATACTCTGGACAACTTTAGAACACCATTACCTAAGAGGCCAACAGCTCACAATACAGCCCTGCTTGTGTGCTTTTATACTACATGTGAACATGTAGCATGCTTCAGACTAAATTCATAAATGTGTCCAAATATAAATACATGTTTAAAGTTTTTCTACTTTCAACTAGCTGAGTGCTCTCGCAGGTCCACAGTTAAACCACTTATTCTGTTAATAATATAGAAGAATTATTAGAAGTGGTTTTCATCCATAACACATGCACTGCATACTTCAATAACATGAATTCCTTTAAGTGGTACTTTAAAATAGCGCAGAAAGTGAGTTTCTGGAAGAGACTCAATGACTAAAAGACTCCCACCTAAATTTTTATCTTAGTCAAATAACATTTCTTTATTATGTCACAAATTGTAATGTTACCGGTACACTATGTTCAACCCAGCTATTGGGTTCCATTATTATTTGTGGGTGAAATCAGGAGATATTTCACTGTGAAAAAAGTATACATACAGTATGCAAAAGAGATGAAAGGAAGCATGTTATACCCTTTTTTACACACTGACACAGTTCCCAGAAGTCTTAATGAAATACAGTGGTGTGAAAAAGTGTTTGCCCCCTTCCTGATTTCTTATTTTTTGTATGTTTGTCACACTTAAATGTTTCAGATCATCAAACAAATGTAAATATTAGACAAAGATAACACAAATAAACACAATATGCAGTTTTTAAAAGGTGTTCACAATTAAGGGGGTAAAAAAGTTCCAAACCTACTGTACAAGGCCCTGTATGAAAAAGTGATTGCCCCCTAAACCTAATAACTGGTTGGGCCACCCTTAGCAGCAACAACTGCAATCAAGCATTTGTCATAACTGGCAATGAGTCTTTTACAGTGCTGTGGAGGAATTTTGGCCCACTTATCTGCACAATTGTTGTAATTCAGCCACATCGGAGGGTTTGTAGCATGACAGTGTTTTTAAGGTCATGCCACAGCATTTCAATCGGATTCAGGTCAGAACTTTGACTAGGCCACTCCAAAGTCTTCATTTTGCTTTTCTTAAGCCATTCAGAGGTGGATTTGCTGGTGTGTTTTGGACCATTGTCCTGCTGCAGAACCCAAGTGCGCTTCAGCTTGAGATCATAAATAGATGGCTGGACATTCTTCTTCAGGACTTTTTGGTAGACAGCAGAATTCATAGTTCCATTTACCACAGCAAGTCTTCCAGGTCCTGAAGCAGCAAAACAGCCCCAGACCATCACACTACCACCACCATATTTTACTTTTGGTATAATGTTCCTTTTCTGAAATGTTGTTTTACTTTTACGCCGGATGTAGTGGGACACACACCTTCCAAAAAGTTCAGCTTTTGTCTCATCAGTCCACAGAGTATTTTCCCAAAAGTCTTGGGAATCATCAAGCTGTTTTCTGGCAAAACTGAGATGAGCCTTTGTCCTTTTTGGTCAGCAGTGGTTTTCGTCATGGGACTCTGCCATGCAGGCCATTTTTGCCCAGTCTCTTTCTTATGGTGGAGTCATGAACACTGACCTTAACTGAGGCAAGTGAGGCCTGCAGTTCTTTGGATGTTGTTGTGGGCTCTTTTGTGACCTCTTGGATGAGTCGTCGCTGCGCTCTTGGGGTAATTTTGGATGGTCAGCCATTCCTGGGAAGGTTCACCACTGTTCCATATTTTTGCCATTTGTGGATAATGGCTCTCACTGTGGTTTGTTGGAGTCCCAAAGCTTTAGAAATGGGTAGAAAATTGAACACAGCTTTCAAAGATGCGATAAACCACAGTTAATTTATGTTTTAACAGGGGGGCAATCACTTTTTCACACAGAGCCATGTAGGTTTGGATTTTTTTTCCCTTAATAATAAACACCTTCAATTAAAAACTGCATTTTGTGTTTACTTCTTATCTTTGTCTAATATTTAAATTTGTTTGATGATCTGAAACATTTAAGTGTGACAAACATATGAAAAAAGAGAAATCAGGAAGGGGGGATACACTTTTTCACACCACTGCATATATGGCTTTGTTCAAAACACCTTAGGGATTAAATATTGCAGCACCATTTTTTATGCAGCTTTAGCACCTTTTCTCAAAATAACTACTTTCAGTGCATGTGACTTTAAATGCTTCGAGCCACTGTTCACCCCACCCTCCCTCTTTCATAACTTCTGAGATCTCCATCCATCCACCCATCCATCCTCTACCGCATATCCGGGGGTCCAGGTTGCAGGGGCAGCAGTCCAGAGTAGCCCAGACTGCCTCCCAATTCACATAGCACCATTATCCCATGACTCCTCCTGCAGGTGGTGAGTTCACTGAAGGGCAGATCGATGCGGCTTCTTTGATACACTGGGTCCTTGATTTAATTTTTTTCATAGGGATCTGCTGGATCGCTCTTGGTCTGATCCTTCACCCAGGACCAATTTGTCTTGGAAGACCCTACCATTGGCAAGTTGCCCCCCAACAACATAGCTCCTGGTATCATTAGGGCACACAAATGGCTCCACCACGATAAGGTGGCAATCCATGGAGGGTACTTCTGAGATCTATTTATATCTATTATAAGAAAATGCTTAATAAAAATAATTAAAAAAGATAACATCTAGAACTTGGGCGGCACGGTGGCGGAGTGGTTAGCACTGCGCCAGTACAGCAACTCACCCTTGGCCGGGGGATCCTGGGTTCGATCCCAGCCCCCGACCAACAGTGATCTGTGTGGAGTTTGCGTGTTCTCCCCATGTCTGCGTGGGTTTACTTCGGGATTTCTCCGGTTTCCTCCCACATGCCAAAAACATGCAAGTTAGGTTAATTGGCATCAAACTGGGGATTCTAAATTGTCCTTAGGTATGACTGTGAGAATGAATGGTTGTCTGTCTCTCTGTGTTGGCCCTGCGATGGACTGGCGATCTGTCCAGGGTGTACCCTGCCCCCCCCCCCCGCGACCCGAAAAGGATTAAGCGGAAGAAGATGAATGAATGAATGAATGAATGAATGAATGAACATCTAGAACTTCTGAGATCTGTTCTTTAAATTAAATTTTAGTTAAGCATTTTCTTCATTGCCAATATGTTTATTTACTGATGCCATATTGAAGCTACTGTTAGATGGTTGGTTCCAAGGTTGTCATAGCCAGGAGCGGCACTGGGGTTAAGCTCCCAGTGCTCATAAAATGCTCCTTATGGCGTGCGTCTCGAAAAGCCTCTGACAACTAAGTCCAGCTCCTAGCCTGCCCGTGTGGTTTAGTCTCTAAGCCTGGCGGAACTGCTTTTACTAATAGGAGAAGGGGCGAGGGCGGCTCTCTGGCGCCTTAAAACCAGATGCTTCGGGTAGATGGTGGCTCGTCAACGTGGGAAGGTAGCCCATCTAGGGGAAGGTAAACCCTGATTTCAAACCTCCGCTGCCTTGCGGCACACCCGGTCACGGGAAAGGCTTCGGGAGTCAACCCTGAGGAAAAATCCGGAGTCGGAGCCCCTAAGGCAGTTTTCTGTTGTGCTCAACATCGTTCTGGCAGCTCCTGCGATGGCGCTGGTGCCAAACTATAGCAGCCCTGCTGTTCCTTTGGATTCATCAGTGACGTGGAGAGGGGGGACATGCTGCATGGGTAACATCTTGTCCTCCATATCTTCCTGCCCAGGCTTGAATCCTACCAACGCCCAACGCTGGAAGGTAGAACACCGGTGCGCATCGGCCTGTTCAGCCACAGGTGGTGCTGTTCCAGCAGAGTAGACGTTTGGATTCTCTTCCATGGTCATCATAGACCGACGGAGGCCAACGACGTTAGATGGTTAGTTAATGGCTCTGGTGGCAAACACAACCCAAGCTAACTAATGTAAAATTGGCTGAATGTGAGGAAAAGACCAAAAAAGGCACTGATAATGCCTTGTTTTGGAGTGGCTATGCACGCTTTGACTAAAGGATGACTGTCGCCAAACAGGACACAAAAACACCCAGATAAAGAAATAAATAATTTTTTGTTAAATAAATGGGCAACACTGATGCAAAGGTTGTAGTAAAACAAATGCTTCTGCTGTGTATAATGTTGGGTGTTTTGTACTTAATTCAACTGATTATAGTTTTAAAAACCTTTTAACATCTATTTGTTAAAAGTTTGTAAAAAAAAAAAAAGCTGTAGCGATCCCACCAAACATTTAAACCAGCGGTTGTTGATGCCAACTAACAACAGGTTCATTAACTGCATCTACTATTTCTCATATCAAATGTTGTTAGAAACACTGTTCACTGGTTTGCTCTAAAGAAATCAGACAAAGTTTACTCACGACCTGCCATGTTTTCCTGCAGTGAAATCCCATGAATGACCGCTCACAGCTGGTTGCATCAACCAGTCAGGTACAGCCTTTGTGTTCTCAGCGGGAGCATGAGAGTCTTTCCCTTGAAATAGAGCTGATTGACTACTGGTTTTTAGCTGTTTGACTAATGCTTTGGGTCAAGACCGAAGAGAGATTATGGTATGGGGCGGTCCGTCTCTCCATCCATCCGTCTGTCAGTCCGTCTGTCCCACTTTTGTGAAATCAACTCCTCCTGCAGTTTTGTTCTGATTGTTTTGGAACTCAGTTCCAGGGTTTGATATACACTGATGATGTGCATATTGCAGTTTGGCTCAAATCAGATGATTTTTGCAGGCATTATAGGCCCTGACTTATGATGTCCTATTTCACCTTCAGAGACAGTAACTGTCTTGTGAAATCAACTCCGACTACAGTTTTGTTCCAAATGTTTTGAAATATGGTACCAGGATTTGATATACACTGATGATGTGCATATTGCTATTTGACTCTGATGAATGATTTTTGCAGGAATTATTGTTCCTGTTGAATTATGTATTTGTTTTTCAGCTTTCTGTAAAGCACATTGAATTGTCTTGTACACGAAATGTGCTATACAAATAAACTTGCCTTGACTTGGGATCCTGACCTTAAACTATGGGTTGTACAAAATTATTTTTGTTGTATATTCATGAATGAGAATGATAGGCTTATCATAATTTTGTTCTGCCTCAATAATTATATGGAAAAAGTTGAAAACTGCTTTCCTTCAGTAACATATTGGAATCTTAAAAGAAAACAGAGACAGGGAATATTGCACTCCCTCAGAATGCTCTTGTTCATGCTCTTGTCATTCCTTATTCTCATCCCCGCACTCAACCTCATCTGGACCAGTGGGCACATAACCATGAGCGTCCAGTCAAAGTACATGAAAATGCCAACGTTATTGAATGCCTAGTATGTGTGCCCTGGTGTGGCAAAGTCAAAATCTGACTGACTAAAGGAACTGTCTTTATGACAATGTGTTGTAAGCTATAGACACCTGCATACACTATTCCTGAAGGCCTCAAGATAGATTTCTTTGACCCCGGCAGCACATGATGGCTGAAATATAATTGGACAAAAATTCTAACATAGACATACACTACTGGAAGCAGTGCAGCGAAGAAAAAAGCTACAAATTGAAGAGAATAGACTAGTGGGAGTAATGTAATATTTTATTAAGTATATCATGTGAGAGTACATAACACACGGGCAAAATGAGTTTATTTTTAATAGAATTACTACAGAATATATAGCGGGGAAAATAAGTATTAAACACGTCAACATTTTTCTCAAACATGCAGTATTTCTGATGGAGCCATTGACCTGAGATTTTCACCAGATATCAGTAAGAACCCAAGTAATCCATATATACAAAGAAATCAAGGCAACTGTGTTCACAAAACAAGTTATATTTAATAAAGTGGAATGACACAGGGAATAAGTATTTAACACATGAAGAAAAAGAGGTGCAAAAAGGTACAGAGAGCCAAGAAACCAAATGAAATCCATCAGAATTTAGGAAACCATCCCATCCCCCATCAGTGCAAATTAATTTCAGCTGGTTAAGTCCTGACTGATAGCCTTTTATTTTTGTAATTTGAATTTTATTGGGTTTTCAATTTAGAAAATAAAACAGAGACAAACAAACACAAAAAAAAAACAAAGAAAAAAAAAACAAACAAACAAAAGAAAACAAGTATACCCAGTGAGGGGATAAAACATTCCACTGATAGCCTTTTAAAAGGTCTGTGAATATCAGATTATCACACCACAAAGAACTTGTGATGGGTAGAAGCAACGAGCTCTCTCTAGACTTGTGCAACCTTATTGTGGCAAAACATAATGATGGCATTGGTTGCAAGTGCATTTCTAAACTGCTGAATGTTCCAATAAGCACTGTTGGAGCCATCATTCGGAAGTGAAAAGAACACCATTTTACCATAAACCGGCCACGACCAGGAGCTCCTAACAAGATTTCTGACAGAGGAGTCAAAAGAATTATCAGAAGAGTTAAAGCCTGTTCACAGTCCCTCCAAAGGGAAAACGTTTGCGTTCTGTAGACTGCGTTTGCATACACAGCAGTATTCAGAGAGGTTTTTGAGCCACTGCAGCTGCTGCTCAGAGAAGCCATGTTTCACGCATTTTCAGTGACAATAATCTGCAGTTTACATGCTCGTACTGTCAGTGGCAGCCAAGAGCGACCAAACTGATTTGAGCAGCTGCAATCCAAACACAAAAGAAGAGCACGGTGGCAGACGTTTAAAATGGCAGAAGTGATGGAGGTACGTGAATACAGTGACGGTCAAGATGAACAGGAGCTTTTGCTGTTTAGTGGCAGAGGAAGAAAACAGACGGGCCAAAAGACAGTCATTTGTTCACCCAGTATTGGCGGATTGCTTAGTACTTTCCTCTGGCGGGAGTTTCCAGCTGCGTGCGCAGTTCACTGCGACCATTTCTGTACTTGTGCATGCGTACATTTTCTTGGAGCTGCATGCACTCGGTCAGCACTCATCCTCTGCGTAGGGTTTGCGCACAAATGTGTCCACTGTGCTCGTTTGCGTACCAACGCGTTTTTGCCACCATGAATTGGGCTTCATCCAAGAGCCACAGACTACTCGTGGAGAGCTCCAGAAAGACCTGGAGTTAGCAGGTACTGTTATTTCAAAGGAAACAATAAGTCATGCACTCAACCGACATGGGTTCTATGCCCGCTCACCTCACAAGACTCCATTGCTGAAGAAAAAGCATGTTTAAGCTCATTTAAAATTTGCTGCGCAACATTTGGGCAAGCCAGTACAATACTGGTAGAATATAGTCTGGTCAGATGGGACCAAAATTGAATTTTTTGGGTGCCACAACACACAGCATGTTTGGAGGAGAAATGGCACTGCAGATCAGCCCCAAAACACTATACGAACAGTGAAGTTTGGAGGTGGGAGCATCATGGTGTTGGGGATGTTTTTCAGCACATGGTACAGGCAGACTTCATGTAATTGAAGGAAAGATGAATGGACAAATGTACAGAGACATCCTTGATAAGAATCTGCTGCCATCTGCCAAGATGCTGAAGATGAAATGAGGGTGGACGTTTCTGCAAGACAATGATCCCATACACACAGCCAAGGAAACTCTTAACTTGCTCCAGAGAAGGAAAATAAAGCTGCTGGAATGGCCCAGTCAGTCACCTGACCTGAATCCAATTGAAAATCTATGGAATGAACTGAAGATCAGAGTTAAAAGAAGACACCCACGAAACCTTCAAGATTTGAAGACAGTTTGTGTGGAAGAATGGGCTAATATCACTCCTGAGCAATGCCTGCACCTAGTTTCTCCATACAGGAGGCAGCTGGCAGCTGTTATTGCCAACAAAGGATTTTCTACTAAATATTAAAGGAATTTCTCCAAGTGTGTTCAAAACTTATTCCCCGTGTCATTCCATTTTGTTAAATATAACTCATTTTGTGAACTCAGTTGCCTTGATTTCTTTGTACGTATGGATTACTTGGGTTGTTACTGATATCTGGTGAAAATCTCAAATCAATGGCTCCATCAGAAATATGTTTAATGAGAAAAATGCTGACGTGTTCAATACTTATGTATTTTCCCCACTGTAAATACCTCATTTTTGAGCATTTGGGTACTTTTAAGATGGTAATTCATTTCTGTAACGTTGTAGATAAGTCAGAACACATGAAAAAGCATGGTATGGGCCCTCTAATCATCAGTATTTTATGTTTGGAATGTTTATTAATTGAGGCAGTGTTTTTAACCTAGCAGACTTAACTGACCTTAATCAAGGTTAACTGGCCTTAATCAAGATTAAACATTTTACAGGGTTTCCGCTGGTAACATTTCTGCATAGTGGTCTGCCACGCCTACAACTCAGCCGCCACGCTAAGAAAATAAATGAAGGAATGACGCTCCACAAGTGCACACATGAACAACGACAGTCACCCGCGCATCGGAGTTTTGGAGCGTGCCACCCACATGACTGTTCCAGTTGGCAGGCAGACCTATCTAGCATTGCTGTCGGAGAAACAAACCTGATTCTGCGTCAGTAAAGCACCAGCTTATTTAAGTACTTTAAACAAGAAAAAAAACAAGAGGTATGCAGGATTTCCACTGGTAACATTTCTACATGGCAGCCCATCACACCAGAAACTGAGCCGCCATGCTAACAAAAATAAATGAAGGAATGACGCTTCACAAGGGTGCATACGAACAATGCACGTGACAGTCATCCGCGCGTCGGAGTTCAGAAGCACACCGCCCACGGGACAGTTCCAGTCGACAGGGAGACTTGACTATCTAGTATCGCTGTCTGAGAGAAGCATGAGCTTATTAAAGTACTTTAAATGAGGAAAAAAGCAGAAGATGTATGTAAGCAGTGGAGGTGTTTGTCGTGGTTTTATTCCGCTGGTAAGGGGAACAATAATCACTTCGCAGACAGGTGTGGTTAAGCTTCTTATGCAGGCTAATTGAGGGAAAGGCAAGGGTGACTGAACTACTGAGGATTTACTTCACCAACCACTACAATATCAAATAATTTATGTTCAATATTATGTACCTGGCAAGTTAAAATGATTGAAATTCATAAAGTCATTGATTTAAATCTGTCAAAATCCCCCAGCCTTCAGACAAACTAAATGTGTCAACATTTGGATTTCAAAATATGGGAGGGTTTTCCTGTTGTCTGGTTGGTGAGTGCTCCAAACAAAAACTACAAATATAGAGAAATATTATAACAGAAATAACTGCATCTTTGGTAATTTTAGTTAATTTATTTAATTAAAAATAATTTTATTAATATTTTTTTCTTTGAAATCAGATGTAGTGGAGCTGGGCAATAAAGAGGCAATTTGGTTTAAAAGCGAAGTTTTAATGTTCAGCTCTACTAACAAGTCTCATCTGGTGCAGAGAGCGGCAGAAGGGAATAAGAGACAGAATCTCGCCAACTCACTGATTATATACAAGCACACAACAAAAGACATGCATACAAAGGCTGACATCCCTCATTATCTAAATCCCTCCCATTGTCTTAGTATTTCCTCTCCTCGCCTTGGGGGGTGAGGGTGGCTCGTCCGGTCTCCCCCGCCGCGTCCGGGAACGTCTTTGTTCTTCACTCGGCGGGTGAGATTCCATTGTCCTTTCAGAGGTGTGAAGTTCCTTACATATGTAATCACCAAACATTTCCACATGCTTCAACATATGTAAGTTATGGAATATATGGTTAATATAGACCACAGGCCCCCCAAACAACTAAGAAAGGACAACAGGAAGGTTCACAGTCTAAGATAGTTATTATGACATACTGTTACATCTGTTGCCACGGAAGAAACTTTCTAGCAGCCATGCTCCTAAGAGAGTTCAGTGGTAATTATAACAGCATAGTAAAATCAGAAGTCAGTCCTAAACTGTTGCAGCACAATTAGTGAAAAATTGTGGAGTGGTTTGTATCAGTCCCTGTGCTGTCTGGGTTTTAATCTTCTCCCAAAACTGCTGTAGGTTGGTTTAGGCGTCCTGCTGGGACCTTCTTGTGAGGAATCTGCAGTGTGGGAAGGAGAGAGGTTAACTGTTCCCTGCTGGGGGGTTGAGTCTTTTCTCTTGGGGGGTCTATCCCGCCGAGGTGCTCTCGCCAACTGTGCAGGCTCGTCTTTCAACAAGAAGGCAGGTTTAAGTCTGTCAATGCTGACTGTTTCTTTTCTATCCCCAAAATCAAGCACAAAGTGTTTATCACCATGTTCCAGCACTCTGTATGGCCCATCGTATACTGGGCGAAAGGTAGGTTTTAAAGCTTCATGCTTAACAAAAACGAACTCAGCGTTTTTTAAAGTTTGAGGGACAAAAACCCGTGGGAAGGAGTGATGAGCTGGACCGGGGAGAGAGTTCGGGCCGTTGCTGCCTAAAAACCTTGGGACTGGAAGGCGCCCTGGCTCTGGGTTCTCTGGTAAAAATTCACCTGGGAGCCTGAGAGGTTGAGCAAAGACTAATTCTGCGGGAGAGGCGTCTAGATCCTCTTTAGGTGCAGCACGCAACCCCAATAAAACCCAGGGAAGTTTATTTACCCAATTTGTGTCCGTTAGTGAGGCTCTGAGGGCGGCCTTTAAAGACCTGTGAAAACGCTCGCATAACCCATTAGCCTGAGGGTGATAAACGGTGGTGCGATGAATTGTTGCCCCTAAGCTGTTGGACATGGCTGACCAGAGCTCTGAGACAAATTGAGGCCCCCTATCGGACGTGATGTCTGATGGGACGCCGAAACGTGCCACCCAGTTTGTTAAAAAAACGCGAGCGACTTCCTCCGCTGTGGTTGCCGCTAGAGGGACTGCCTCTGGCCAGCGTATGGTGCGGTCTATCATTGTTAACAGGTGTGTGAAACCTTGGGAGGAAGGTAGTGGCCCCACAAGATCGACATGAACGTGGTCGAACCTTCTAGCAGGGATTGGAAAAGGCTCCAGAGGGGCTTTTGTGTGTCTGTGTATTTTGGCGCGCTGACAAGAAATGCAAGTTTTTGCCCATTCTTTTACGTTTCTGCACAGGCCTGGCCACACAAACTTTTCGGCGACCATTTTAACCGAGGCGCGCACACCTGGGTGCGCGAGGGAGTGAATTGCGTCAAAAATGCGGCGGCGCCATGTAGCTGGTACTAACGGGCGAGGTCGGCCGGTTGAAACATCGCATATTAGGGGGGGCACGCCGTCGCGTAAACCCTTTTTCTCCAGCCTTAACCCTGTTGGTCCAGACAGGAGTGCGCGCACGTCCGCGTCACTGTTTTGTTCCTCCGCCATGGCTGCATAATCTATCCCTGCATGGATAGGTGCTGCGTATGTGTTTGCGTTAGTGAAGAGTTCTGCTGCTGAGGCAGTATAATCTGTCTCCTCGCGCTCTGGTGGTGCCACAGCGCGAGAGAGACAGTCCGCTACTACGTTAAGTTTGCCTGCCACGTGTCGAATGTCTGTGGTGAACTCTGAAATCGCAGCTAGCTGTCTTTGTTGCCTGCCTGACCATGGTTCTGAAATTTTAGCCATAGCAAAGGTGAGCGGTTTATGGTCTACAAAAGCCGTGAAACTCCGCCCTTCTAACCAGAACTGGAAGTGGCGGATGGATAAATGAAGCGCCAGCAGCTCCCTGTCAAAAGTGCTGTATTTGCGTTCAGTTTGGTTTAGCGATTTGCTAAAGAATGCTAAAGGTTGCCAGACCCCGCTGACAAGTTGTTCTACAACTGCCCCTATGGCTAGGTCTGAAGCATCTGTGGTTAGTGCAATGCGGGCCGAGGGATCTGGGTGAACTAACAATGTGGCGTTAGCTAGGGCGCTTTTTACTTCCGCGAAAGCGCGTTCGCGCTCCGGGGTCCATTCGACCGCGTTGGAAGCTTTCTTTTTTCTGAGCGCGTCATATAGGGGCTGCATGAGCTGAGCTGCGTGGGGGAGGAAGCGGTTGTAAAAATTAATCATCCCTAAAAATTCCTGTAGCGATTTGACCGTTTGTGGCCGTGGAAAACTTTCTATCGCATGAACTTTGTCTGGGAGTGGAACTGCCCCCTTCGGAGAGACTTTGTGTCCTAAAAAATCAATTTGTGACACGCCGAATTTGCATTTGGCTGGATTGATAATTAGCTCGTGCTCTTCCAGCCTCTGAAAAACCGTAGTAAGGTGCTGCTCGTGTTCTACCTCAGACGAGCTGGCTACCAGCATGTCGTCGAGGTAAACGAAGACAAAAGGAAGGTCGCGTAAGACCGCATCCATCATTCGTTGAAAAGTTTGAGCAGCGCCTTTGAGGCCGAAAGGCATTCGCAGGAATTCAAAAAGGCCGAAAGGGGTTATTACCGCTGTTTTAGGAACGTCCTCTGCTCGGACTGGGACTTGGTGATAACCGCGGACTAAGTCTATTTTTGAAAAAATGCGCGCACCCGCTAGATGTAGCGAAAAATCTTGAATGTGAGGGATTGGGTAACGGTCATGCGCTGTAGCGTTGTTTAATCTGCGGTAATCTCCGCACGGTCTCCAAGAACCGTCGGATTTCGGAACCATGTGAAGTGGTGAGGCCCAGGGACTCTTCGAGCGTCTAACAATGCCCAATTTTTCAAGAGTTGTAAACTCGTCCCGTGCTATGTTGAGCTTGGCCGCGTCTAAGCGGCACGCTTTGGCAAAAACGGGAGGTCCCGTTGTTGGAATGAAGTGTTCAACCCCGTGTTTAGCCACAGTGGCTGAGAATTTGGGGATTGTGAGTGCTGGAAATTGGGTGAGGAGTTGCTCAAACTTACCTCCTGCCGTGGTGACGCTAGCCTGCACAGGTGGTGGAGAAACTCGGGCTGAGCATGGAATAGAAGCAAAAGACAGTGCATTAACCAGGCGCCTATTTGCTAGATCCACTAATAACCCACGTGCACACAAAAAATCTGCGCCTAATAAGTTAAAACTCACCGCCGCTACAACAAATGTCCATCTGTAGCTGCGGCCGTGGATGAGGAGGTGCAGGCTCTTCTCGCCGAACGTGTCGATGCTAGAGCCGTTGGCTGCCACGGCTCCATTGCCCCGGGTGCCCGTGGCTCGATCTGCGTGGGAGGGCATGACGAAACTCAGCTGGGCTCCTGTGTCGATGAGGAACTGCTTGCCTGAGTGTCCATCCGTCACGTACAACAGCTTGCTCTTCTCGCCGAGAGCCGCTGCCGTTAACGGCTCTCGGCTTTGGCGTTTAAATTTGCAGGGGGGAACACATTTGTGAGCCTTCTCGGCGAAGCGGTGGTGATAATAACAGACGTCGCTCTGTCTGTTACGTTTTGGGCGCATCGCTGTCACCGTGGGCTGGGTCTGCTCAGTGGGTTGTGGCTCCTCGTGGCTCGGGGCGTCAGCTTTGAGGTCTGCGGATGCTGCTGTGGGTGTCAGCTCCCTGCAGGCGTTGACGAGCCGATGAGCTTCATTGGCCAGCACGCGGAAGTCTTGGTGGGTGTTGCACTTCATGCTGGCGAGTGTCCCTCTCATGTGTGGCAGCAGCGTGCTGAGGAAAATAAACTGGAAGAGGAAGTTGTCATTGTCCTCTTCTTTAAGCTGTAGCAAATCCTCCATGAGGGTCTTCGGTTTGCACCCTCTGTGGCCGTAGACCGCCAGGATCTTCTCGGCTCTCTCTTCCGCTGATGGGACGTGGTTCGCCACGATGGTTGCTTTGAGCGTCTCGTATTTGTCCCGGGCTGGTGGTCGCCGGATCATGCTCCGCACACACTTCGAAGTGGCGGCGTCGAGTTTGGAGACGATATGATAAAATTTGGTGTCATCAGCCGTGATGCCCGCCAGTGCAAATTGGGCTTCAGCCTGCTGAAACCAAGAGACGGGGTCTTCTTGCCAGAAGTCTGGCAGCTGGACAGCGACGGCATTCATGCACACCATCACTGTTGTGCCTGCCGGGTGAGAGTGCCTTGCCTCGGCTCTCACGGCGGTGCTGGTGCTCGGTTGAGCCCTCTCAACCTCTTCTGCCGGGGGGAACAGCTGTCCGTCTGCTCCCTCGTCTGCGTGGCTGCTGGCGTCTGCCTGAGTCGCCACGGATGAGTCGCTTGTGGAAGAACGCCTCCGGTCCATACTCGCGTCAAGGTCACCAGTGTAGTGGAGCTGGGCAATAAAGAGGCGATTTGGTTTAAAAGCGAAGTTTTAATGTTCAGCTCTACTAACAAGTCTCATCTGGTGCAGAGAGCGGCAGAAGGGAATAACAGACAGAATCTCGCCAACTCACTGATTATATACAAGCACACAACAAAAGACATGCATACAAAGGCTGACATCCCTCATTATCTTAATCCCCCCATTGTCTTGGTATTTCCTCTCCTCGCCTTGGGGGGTGAGGGTGGCTCGTCCGGTCTCCCCCGCCGCGTCCGGGAACGTCTTTGTTCTTCACTCGGCGGGTGAGATTCCATTGTCCTTTCAGAGGTGTGAAGTTCCTTACATATGTAATCACCAAACATTTCCACATGCTTCAACATATGTAAGTTATGGAATATATGGTTAATATAGACCACATCAGACTTAAAATTATTGTTCTGTTTTGGCTCTGCAAAGTTATGGTCAAAAGTGTAATTTTTATGAGGCGAAAAAAAAAGTCAAAGTTTTACCACAATCTGTTTCAAATTTATAAAAAAAAACAAAACAAAACAGTAATTTTATTTTAAAAAATAGACAAAAATTAGCCATAAAATAATCCACAAGTTTATAATAAAGTCTCAAATGTACAAGAAAGGTCATAATTTTATAAGAGGAAATCACAAATTTGAGGAAAATGGTTTCAAATTTAGATAAATTTACAGACGAAAGTAGAAAACTATAAGAAAATTGTTATAAATTTTGGAGAAAAACATCAAACCTTCAAGACTGAAAGATGTAAAAACTGGCCCGATGTTCCAAGATTCAAGCCTTGGTTTGACAATGCTTCAAATGCTGAGTTCCAAATGCAAAGTTACTGTGCAAAATTTAAATAGATAAATAGTGTAAAATTAACATATTCCAGTTACAATAGTGTCATGTGTTTTCTGACCCCCCAGAAAAATATGTTGCCACCGTGCCAAGGTCTTTAAACCAGAGCAAACACTGATTTTATATAGTTGCTTTTAAAATGGAAATGAAAGTATTTAATTTCTTTATCATGTTTTCCCATATGTTCTGATTTTATCCATGCACTGCTAAATGCACCCAGTATATCATTTTGCTGCATATTCTTATTTGTTTCCAAATGCTTTTCCCTTTGCTGAACATGGCGAGACCACACTACACGGGTTTAAAAAAAGAACAACAGAGGTAAACATTCAGACGCCTTGTTTATCTTCAAGTCACCCACCAGCTCTACGCTGTGGATTTCCTGCAAGATCCCCATTAACAATAGAGCCAAACAGGTGCTGAACTTCCCACCTCTCATTAATTATTGGTCTTTAATTTCACAGTCCTGGATGTTGGTGCAGCACAGAGGCACACATTTTTACACACACACACACGCAAACACACACGCGCCCGCGCATACACACAAACAGTTTGAGCCATAAACCCCTTTCTGCCAGTGGCTGATGCATGGCACCCTGTTGACACACACTAACAGTGATATATACCAGAGGATGAATCTCTAATTAAGCTTTGGCAGGGACTCCACAGTTACTTAGTGCCACACTTCATTATGTGCACACACCCCACTCCAACACTACAGGCCGATCGTTGATTTAAGGTAACATGGAAAATTTCCTTGCTGCACTGCATATGCTTCTCTTCTTTTAAAATTTTCTCTCTGTGGTTGATTTTACTTTAGGTTTCAGTGAGTTATATTTAAAGATATAATCTGGAATTTATTTAGTAATCTAAACCTGTTGTCACTCTTCTTATATGCTACCAGGTGGTAAATGTTGATAAAGCCAATGAAATGTCTGTGACTTCCCATAAAATGTGTTTTCTTAAAGAATAAGCCACCAACAACTTTGCTGCAACTGAAAGAGCTCTGTCTGTTACAATAGAGACCATCCAGCATTATGAAACAGCTTTCGCTCCTGGGCCAATCAGCGAGCTGTGTTATGTCTGATCACTACATGCGTGGTGACAGGAAAGGGTCAAGAGTCCTGACCCCTGATGATGGCGGGGGTGACAGATGTCATGTCAAGTTTGTAATGGCTTTGTTTTAATGACGGGAGTGAGTCACTGCTTGTATGTACGTGGGGTCACTGTTGAACACAAACTGGATCACTGTCACGCAGTTTTCATTCCCCCTCTGATGCAATGCACTGTAACAACTTCTGATCTGTCTGTCACTCAAAATAACAATGTCCTGTCACCCCTCTGGAGAGCAATTCCACGTGGCCAAGGAAAAGCACAAATGCTGGGAAAAAAAAAAAAAAGAATGCCAAGTGCATGGTGGCTGCTGCACAGGTTATCATTAATGGAGAGAGGTTACATGCAGCTATTAATAGTGACCTCCTGTCATACCCAGTTTTTTTTAAAAAGTGATGCAACTTTTGACTAATTAGCCATGTCAGGATTTTGCAACTAGCAGTATCGTCTAGATCTCAGTTTTTTAACCCAACATATCATCACTTCGTTTTCAATACATCCATGCCATGCAATGAGTTCTCTCTCTAGCTCCAGGCCCGTTTCTCTTTCAACCGTAGCCTTTTTTTACATCATTGTTTGACCAGTGCAGAGACCTACGTGTGTCTACAATCTATAACAAACGAACGAGGACTACAAATGTTTCACAGGGGGGTGTGGAATTCTTTAAGAAGTGTTAAATGCTGAGTCGTGTTAAATTACAACCAAAGAAAGAGACTCTCTAAAGAATTAGCACTTAATTAGGTCTTAATTAGCATAATTATGCATGCTAACAGAGTCTCGACAGAATAGCAGTTGTCAGGAGGGTTGAACATCTGTAAAAGCGGAGGATTAATACATCATCTTTTATATCCAACAACGCTTTACCTCTTCTATATCAAAGTGCTTTTCATTAATCAATTTCGCTTTTATTGGAGGGGAAATTTGGCATTTTTCATTATGTGCCATTATATCACTCCCTTTGCTGCTATAACAGCTCTAATTGGGCCTCCAGTGTATCCTCAAACACAAACACTTGGTGCAAAAATACACACAATTATGTTCACACACAAAAGGCATGCATGCTCAGTTACAGCAATTAGCACTGTTGTTTCATGTTGACCAAACTTAACAGCAGACAGAGTGAAAGGCAGAAGGCAGAAAAGTGGGAAGACTGACAATGAAGAGAGGACAGACAGAAAGTGAGCAGAGACAGGAGGAGAGTAGTAATCAATGAAAAGTCTTGAACTTAGGAAACTCTTTTCATGTTTGGTAATCAGCAAAGAACACCTGCATAACCTCCTGGAGCTAGAGAGACGATGAGAAACAAGATGAGGACAAGTGACAGTCTGCATCAGAGGTGGATAACTTTGGTGTTAGTGAGGCCCACAAATTTTTTTCCTCACTTCTCGAGGACCAGATTTACATGCAAAAGTTTACAGTCAGAAGCTACTCAGTGTTTTATCATATTAGAACTGAAATTACCACTGGTATAAATGAACAAAACCATCAGTAAAACAGTATTCTCTGAACTTTTATTGCTGACATGAGATCAAAACAGTGTCAGTGCTTCAGTTGCTCTTGAGAGGCTGTTATGGCTCAGTTGGCCACCAGATGACACTGTTCTTAGTTATGAAACACATACCTTAATGGTACATGTCCATTGGTCCATGTTTTGTTGTCAAAAGGCATTGCAATGGGATTGTGTTACGGTGTAGGGATAGGCATGGCCAGGTGGAGTCACAGAAAATATGTCATATTATGGAAAACCAATAGTCAAGGAGCTCTGTTCTGGGGGAAACACTCTCATTTGTCCTGCTGCTGAGAACACACAGGCTGCACTTGACTGGTCACCAGACCTGGTCGTGGGCAGTGTTTCATGGACTGAAACTCCCGGACAACATGGTGGCTTACGAGTCTCATATCTTTAAAACAAACCAGCGAAAAGTGTTTCTAACAACAGTTCATGCGAGAAATAGTAGGTTCAGTTAATGAATCTATCATTATTTGACATCAAAAAACACTGGTTTAAACATTCAGGATGAGATTGCTGCCTCCAAGGCATGTGGAACTTATTTGCATAAACGTAGAACATTTCAGCTTTATGCAAATGAACGGTAGGGGAAAGTACGGGCTACTTGAAAGACTGCAGCCCGAATTTCACCATACCAGAGAATCAGAATCAGAATCAGAATCAGGTTTATTGCCATTGTTCATGTAGTACACAAACTAGGAATTTGTCTCGGTACAATGCTGCAACATTAAACATGATAAGATAAGAGAAATAAACTATACATGTAATAAAGTGTAGGATAAGATTAAGTGATACTGGTCAACAGTTAAAATATACACTCACCGGCCACTTTATTAGGTACACCATGCTAGTAACGGGTTGGACCCCCTTTTGCCTTCAGAACTGCCTCAATTCTTCGTGGCATAGATTCAACAAGGTGCTGGAAGCATTCCCCAGAGAGTTTGGTCCATATTGACATGATGGCATCACACAGTTGGTGCAGATTTGTCGGCTGCACATCCATGATGCGAATCTCCCGTTCCACCACATCCCAAAGATGCTCTATTGGATTGAGATCTGGTGACTGTGGAGGCCATTTGAGTACAGTGAACTCATTGTCATGTTCAAGAAACCAGTCTGAGATGATTCCAGCTTTATGACATGGCGCATTATCCTGCTGAAAGTAGCCATCAGAAGTTGGGTACATTGTGGTCATAAAGGGATGGACATGGTCAGCAACAATACTCAGGTAGGCTGTAGCGTTGCAACGATGCTCAATTGGTACCAAGGGGCCCAAAGAGTGCCAAGAAAATATTCCCCACACCATTACACCAGCCTGAACCATTGATACAAGGCAGGATGGATCCATGCTTTCATGTTGTTGACGCCAAATTCTGACCCTACCATCCGAATGTCGCAGCAGAAATCGAGACTCATCAGACCAGGCAACGTTTTTCCAATCTTCTATTGTCCAATTTCGATGAACTTGTGCAAATTGTAGCCTCAGTTTCCTGTTCTTAGCTGAAAGGAGTGGCTGAAAGGAGTGGTCTTCTGCTGCTGTAGCCCATCTGCCTCAAAGTTCGACGTACTGTGCGTTCAGAGATGCTCTTCTGCCTACCTTGGTTGTAACGGGTGGTTATTTGAGTCACTGTTGCCTTTCTATCAGCTCGAACCAGTCTGGCCATTCTCCTCTGACCTCTGGCATCAACAAGGCATTTCCGCCCACAGAACTGCCGCTCACTGGATATTTTTTCTTTTTTGGACCATTCTCTGTAAACCCTAGAGATGGTTGTGCGTGAAAATCCCAGTAGATCAGCAGTTTCTGAAATACTCAGACCAGCCCTTCTGGCACCAACAACCATGCCACGTTCAAAGTCACTCAAATCACCTTTCTTCCCCATACTGATGCTCGGTTTGAACTGCAGGTGATTGTCTTGACCATGTCTACATGCCTAAATGCACTGAGTTGCCGCCATGTGATTGGCTGATTAGAAATTAAGTGTTAACGAGCAGTTGGACAGGTGTACCTAATAAAGTGGCCGGTGAGTGTATATTAGCCAGCAGCAGATACTGTGGAGAACTATATAGTGCAGTCGGTAATGCAGGAAGAAAAGCCAGATGCTTTCCATTGCATTTCAAATACACAATGAATGGGAAGCAGAAAAACGATGGATCCAGTCAACACGTGCGATAACACAGACTCCAGTGCACACTGCTCCCTCACTCTCACACATAGCGGCACCTAGGTTTCGATCAGAGCTCCCTCTGCTGGCGGACACTATAATTGCATTTAAGAATGCAGTTCCAAATACAGTCAAATGTGATATTTGAATTTTGGAAATGGAATGGTGGGCTGCACTGAATGAGGGTGGGGGCTGCATGCAGCCTGCCAGTTGCCCATGCCTGGTCTACATGAAGAGCTGATTTAAGTTTCAAGAGCAGTCCTTGATGTTACACAGTGAAATTCAAATTGCATTTGTGTCTTACCAGTTTTGATTTTTCCTTTTTTTCCCCAGCTCTGTCTATAAATATGACCAACAAAGTTCTCTAAAAAGAACATTTGTTACATACTTATACCAGGAGTTTTAAAAAAACCTTTATCCCCAAGGGTATTTTTAGGTGTTCCTCACCTAAACAGACATAACCAAATGAATGGTTGTCTGTCTGTCTGTGTTAGCCCTGCGATGGACTGGCGATCTGTCCAGGGTGTACCCTGCCTCTCGCCCACAGATGCTGGGATAGGCTCCAGCCCCCCCACACACACACAGACACACACGCGACCCGAAAAGGATTAAGCAGAAGAAGATGGATGGATGGATGGATAACTCTACAAACATAATCTTTGACATGTCTGACAGGCACAGACCGGAGACAGTTTGTAAGTTTTAAAACAAGTTTATTTACAATTATTGTGTATGTGAGTGAAGACCTGGCAACCCTTCTGGAGAGAAAAGAGGGAGATGATAAGTTAGACTGCAATAAATTTAGGCAAGAATAACTTGACTTTGTTTTTCCCAACAGGTTGTATTTTGGTTGAGAGCAGTAGAAGAGATGACTGATGGCTGCCAGAATCTTCAGGTGAGTACAGCTGGTAGATGGGTTGGTTATCTTCTTCATTGAAAGGGAAGAGGTGCCCTGGCACCGAGGACTTAATTTGGGAAATGAATGAATTATGCTGAGTGCACTTACAGGTGGTTTTGGTGGTTCCCAGTTTTCCGGTCCACTGGGTAATGATCCAGTCTGCCAGAAAAGAGAGTGAAGGAGTCCTAAGAGACAGAAGATGGAGATGATGAAACTGAATGTTACCTTATGCTTATGCTTTCTGTTATTAGGCTTCTCTCTTATGGAACCAGCTGCCAATCTGGATTCGGGAGACAGACTCAATATCTGTTTTTAAGAATAGGGTTAAAACTTTCCTTTTTAACAGAGCCTATAGTTAGGGTTGGATCAGGTGACCCTGAACCTTCCCTTAGTTATACTGCTAATAGGTTTAGACAGCCGGGGTACCTCCTACGATGCACTGGGCTTCACTTCTTGCTTCACTCAGTGTAATATTTTTGCTGGTCATTAACATCTGTTTGTTTTCTCCCATAGATTGAGTCCCCATTGTACTGTTTGCCCTCTACGTCTGTTCTCTTCTTCTTCTCCATCCCCTCACCCCCCAACCAGTCGCAGCAGATGACTGCCCCTCCCTGAGCCTGGTTCTGATGTTTCTTCCCGCTAAAGGGGAGTTTTTCCTCTCCACCGTCACCAAGTGCTTGCTCACAGGGATCACCTGATTGTTGGGTTCTATCTCCAATTGTGGGGTATTCCCCTGCAGTTAGAAAGTGCTATGAGGTGACTGTTGTTGTGAACAGCGCTATATAAATAAAGTTAAATTTAACTGAATTATGCTTACAGAGGGATCCAGCGGTGAGAAGGTTGGTGAGGAGGAAAGCATGAAGCACACAGGTTGCACACAGGAGAGAAGAACTGCACTGCTCAGCTGGCAAGTGAAGTCTGACATTCCCTTCCCTTCTGTTCCCTTTTAAAGGTCAGAGGTAAGAAGCAGGTGGCAAAATCAAGGTAGGTGAGCAACATCAGACAATTAGCAGTGGAAACCGTGTGCACAGACCTGAGACACTTCAATCTTGGTTGCTACTGCTGTATCTCAGTTCAGGTGTTGCAGCCTCATAGACCACGGTCCAGGAGGGCAGAACACTCAAAGGTTGGGTAGGCTGCATCTAAAGGCTGATTTATGGCTGATACATGAGATGATCTAGTCCAGGGGTCACCAACTGGCGGCCTCTGGTCCGGATCCGGACCTCGAGAGTCCTCTGTCCGGACTCCAAAACTTTTTAATATACTGTAATTTGGAGGAGATTTATACTGTTTTGTTTTAACCGAATGAAAAAGCAGAACTCAAATGCTGTATTGGCGGTGGCCACCCAGACATTTTGTAGTGTGGGACTTTGGACATTCTCCATGGGATACAACGGGTGTGTTATGTCTGAACTTGGAGCCAAGGAGGAGACCAGCAGTAGATCTGAACACAAGTTTATTACAAAGGGCGCCGTGCACCCAACTACACCCGCAGCCGCTGGCAGAGGTAAAGGCGGAAGAGACCGCCCCCCTACCAGCAGCCCTTCTTATACACATGGGGTTGGCAGAACCGGAATATGGACCACCACCCCGTGCCACACAAATAAGAGCTCCAATCATAATACAACATATGAAGAATAAATAACTACATTACCCCCCCCCCCCCGCAGAAAAGGTTCAAAACACACACATACCATTAAAACCCACCCCAATTTGGAACCCGACTCATCCGCTAAACATAACTGCACTAAAATCACAAAAGGGGCCTATGACATTCACACAAAATAACTAAAATTAGGGAAGACGGGGAGACTGCCGTCCTACCCCCCACATGGCGAGGTGGGTTATTCTGCCGCCCATGATATGTAAAAGTCCAGTTATAAATTAAAAGAAAATTGCTGCCGTGTCGCCTGATTAACAGAACACAAAATAATCCCAGAACTGTAAATACAGATTCAGAACAAATAACATGCATATACATGCGCAGCTCGGAGAGAATGACCCTGTGGGCCCCCAAGGCCATTCACCATTCAGTCCGCCCCTGGAGGTGGTTCACCTCCCGGGCCACAGCTGGTCACTTTAGTCCCAGTGCACTTTCTCCTCCACACAACCGGACGCTCCATTCATCTGGGGTCACGTTCTGCTGCCTTCCCCGGGGCACACCGTAACTCGTTAGTGTGCCGCCATGAGCCATCCGACAGCTGAAGATAACCATCTTGCCGCTCGTCCGTCACCTGCAGCCGACCTGGTACTTCTCCATCTTCCGCTTGGCTCACACCCGCTGTGACCTCGTCTCCGCCCAAGGCTGAACCCAGTCCACAACTCCAAGCGGGGCCCTGCTCGGCCTGCATTGTGTCCACCTGGCACTCGCCCTCTCAGTGCCACTCGGTCCTGCCCCGACTGCTTGTAGACCCACTGTGGACCCTGCCGATGTGCCTTGCCCACCATGGCCGAGCCCCGGGAACACCTGGGACCATCTCCTGGGCATCACTCGCCACCGCAAATTCTTCCCTGTGCCATCCGGTACCCTCATCCAGGGCGACTCAGACACTGGCACTGGGCCCTGAGCGAGACAAGGCCTGTCCACTTTCCGGAGTGCCCAGCAATTGTTCATCCCACACTGCATCGTCCCGTACTCTCGGAACCAGTTGGTCCCATAGTCCGCAGCCCGACTACTCTTCCCCAGTGCCGCTCTTGATGGAAAACCCAAGGCCGTAGAAGAGGTTGCAACCCATGATGTTTGTGCCACAGGCTGTCACGACGAACTCCACATTGGCCGTCTACCCCGACTTGTACTGAGCTGTCAGTCTTACGGTACCCACCATGGCCAACTGTCCTCCTCCATAGCCGCAAAGCAGCGCTGAGTCACCTCCAACTCTGTAGTGGGGAAAACATTGTCTAAGTTCAGCAGAGAACTCTCCGCCCCGGTGTCGATCAGCATCGGTACCACCACTCCGTCCAGCTCCACCGTGCAATGCGTGTGCCCACTGGTACTCGGGGAAACAGTATAAATCACCGTTAGGGCGGGAGGAGTCTAACTTCTGCGCGGGCTCTCTTGTTCCACTGACTGGCATACTCTTGCATAGTGGTAAAGACGGCCACACTTGCCGCAGCGCTTCCCTCTTGCCGCACATTCTCTAGCCTTGTAGCGGTGCTTCATGGACCCGCAGCCCATACACCTGGGCTTCCTCAGGGCAGACCTTATCTGTACAGCATTGGCACCCTCGGTGTCCTGCTCGACGCTCCCATCACTGTCCAGGTCCACTACCTTTGTAGCCATAGGGGACTGTAACTCTCACGGTGACAGATATTCGCTCCTCTCCCAAGTCAGCTGCCTCCAGCTGGAGGGCCAACTCGACGGCCCCAGATAGCATCAGTTACCCAGGAAATATGAGCAGCTTAGACCGGACCGCAGCACAGTTGGTATGTTCTGCCAACTGGTCACGAACCATCTCTTCCTCCAGCAGTCCGAATCGACACTCAGCGGCTAGTTGCCTCAAGTCCGACATGAACCACTGAATAGGTTTGCCTACCTGTTGGCGGTGCTGTCGGAACTTAATCCTTCAGATGATGACATTGTCCGGTGCCCTGAAATGGCGTGCCATCAGCTTGACCACTTCTTCATAACTGTCCGTGCCACCAAGCGTGCCCAAAATCCTTTGTCCCCCCATTCCCAGGTTGTGCAGAAGCAACGCACGCACCCTCAACTTCTCCATCCTTCCCAGGTCCAATGCCACCATATACGTTCTAAAGGCGTCATACCACCGAGGCCACGGCACTGGCGGCTCACCTGGGAGCTCCAAAAACGCCTCCAAAAACGGACGAATTGGTGTCCCACACGCTTCCTTGTCTTCAGTATTACCCGCTTTTATTCTCATTGCCAAATGTTATGTCTGAACTCGGAGCCAAGGAGGAGACCAGCAGTAGAGCTGAACACGTTTATTACACAGGACGCGTTGCATCCAACTACACCCGCAGCCACTGGCAGAGGTAAAGGCGGAAGAGACCACCCCCTACCAGCAGACCTTCTTATACGCAGCGGGTTGGCGGAACCGGAATATGGAGCCACCACCCCGTGCCACACAAATAAGAGCTCCAATCATAATACAACATATGAACAATAAACAACTGCATTACAGGGTGAACAGCCACGCTTCCTTCCCTGTGTAACCCATGGAATGAAACACTGCTGTGAAATTGTGTCCACCACCACTCTGGCTGCCTGCGATGGTACGGGTCCACCCAGGGGTTTGTTAACGGAAGGTCCCCGCGGCTCCTCCACACCTTCCTGGGACAGGATCCCTGTTGGGCTGCACGACGTTGTTTATGCAGGTAATTTCTGCGACCCTCTGATATCATGTCAAAATAATAATTTGCTCTGTGTGTTACTGAACATGAAAAGTTCCACACACATTCACCTCGTCTCTCTCTGTGACAGTGTTACCCAGACAGACCCAGACCAGGTTAAAAAGATAAAAGCATTGTTAACATGAAAAAACTCCAAAGGAATTCTGTACTGTGAAATTAATTATATTTTCTGTCCCTTTTTTAGGCTTACAGTTTGAAACTTCTTTTTTAATACTGAAAATATAGTATAGAGGCAGACTTTTGTGAGATTTCTTTTTGTAAATATTAATCTTTTTAAATATATGTAATTTAGTTTATGTTCTCATGTAAAACTTTCCATTTTTAGGATTTAAGTTGTAGATTTTAGAACTTTAGAGCTATTTATTTGGAGACAAAAACACATTTAGTGTTCCCCTGTATTATTATAATTAAATTATGTTTTGTTTGAAATTGAGCAAAGAATTTATTTGAATTTTTGTTTAAAAAAATACAGAACTAAAAGCAGCTAAAACATCTGCTTAATAAAGTAATGTGTAAAAGCAAATGATACTGGCCTGCTGGAGACAGCTGTGGTCTTCTTAAAGAATGTCCATGAAAAGATGACAGTTCTTAAAAGCACGTTTTCCGATAAATTTGTCCATGTGACTTGTTACTTTTCTCTTCCATTTCTTTTGTTAAAATATGTTTGAAGTAAATTCATGGGTCATTGCAAACACTTGTCTTTAAAAGTATCAAGCTGTCACACAGTGAGAGGAAAAATATCCTGAAAAAAAACAAAAAATGCATAGAGAATCATTTTAGAATCAAATCGGAGGCCCTGAATCATAATTGTATCGTGAGGTGCCTAAAGAGCCCCAGCCTTAATTCAGACCTCAGCTGGGGAGAAGGACTAACTTATCGGACCTCTTGCATTTTTAGTTGGTGACCCCTGGTCTAGTCTTTGGAGTGTTTGCGTGACCACACACTACCCTAACATAGCATCAGTTGAGAGATTTTTTTTTTTTTTGCTGACATTTTTGACAAAGATAGAACTTTATTTTTGTCTTTTTTTAAATTTATTGTATTTTCTTTACCTTTTAGTGGAGAATCTTCACCAGACAGAGAACCATGACCAGATAAAATAAGACTTTTAACTCATGTTAAATTCAGCAAGTAAACAACAGTTAAATTAAGGCAAATTAAAATGACAAAATACATAATTTTATTATTTTAAAATGTTTGACTGCATGTAATAAATATATGAAAGTCTATTGGAATTATGGGACTTTAAAAGTTATTTCAATTAAGTTATTTCAACCATGTCACATTGTGGTATTTTTATATTACTGACATTAGTTAATAAACTGACATTAATGAATAATCTGTTTGACTCCAGAAAACATAACAGTTCAACATGTTAATTTAATAAATAAATCAAAGCATACTGCACATCAGAAACAATAATGTCACGTAACATCAGCTTAAACAATCAGATGTTGCCGTTTTCTGGATCATTGGTGTTTTCATGCTCAAAGTGCTGCATAATTCAAGCACAAAACAACAACAAAAAAAGCTGTTTGCTACTTCGCTCCACTTCTTGCTGAGCCGGAAAAAAAGCCAGGTTGAGCCACATGCTGAATGCTGGGATATGTTAAGGCCGCAAGGATACTCGTCAAGTATCCTTCGTCTTTGGGGTTTTGAATGCTGCATTTGTCTGCAGCATGTGAAGGAGCCCACAAAATGGGACAGCCTTCAACACAGTGCAGTGACGTATCTGGCCTAGAAATGCACACTTGGAGGATGCAGAACCTGAAGTGAGAGACCGTCTATAGATAGGCAAGACTTCAGAGAATTTTCCCCTGGCATAATTAACATTGTATATTTTACTGTGACTGAGAAAACTGTGATAAACCAAAGTAGAAATTAGATTTTTTTTTATCCTCACCTAATCTTCTTCTTTCAGCTGCTCCCTTTAAGGGTCACCACAGCGAATCATTTGTCTCCATCTTACCGTATCCC
Organism: Pholidichthys leucotaenia; assembly: GCA_020510985.1. Lineage (NCBI taxonomy): Eukaryota > Metazoa > Chordata > Actinopteri > Cichliformes > Pholidichthyidae > Pholidichthys > Pholidichthys leucotaenia. The sequence goes on from CM035840.1 coordinate 115,358,808, forward strand.
TTGCATCTTCCTCTGTAACACCAGCCCTCTCCATGTCCTCCTTCACTACATCCATGAATCTTCTGTGTGGTCTTCCTCTTTTCCTCTTGCCTGGCAGCTGCATCTTCAAAATCCTTTGTTCAGTATATTCACTATCCCTTCTCTGGACATATCCAAACCATCTTAGCCTTGCCTCTCTTACTTTGTCTCCAAACTGCTCAACCTGAGCTGTCTCTCTGATATACTCAGTTCTAATCCTGTCCCTCCTAGTCACTCCCAATGAAAATCTTAGGATCTTCAACTCTGTCACCTCCAGCTCCACCCCCTTTTTGTCAGTGCGACCATCTCCAAACCATACATCATAGCAGGTCTCACTACGGTCGTGTAAATCTTCCCTTTCACCCTTGCTGCTACCCTTCTTTCACAAATCACCCCTGACACTCATCGCCACCCACTCCACCCTGCCTGCACTCTCTTCTTCACCTCTCTTGTGCATTTTCCATTGTTTTGGATGGTTGACCCCAGGTATTTAAACTCATCTACTTTCACAATCGCTACTCATTCCATGTTCACTGTTGCACCTGCCTCCCTCTCATTCACACTCATCTGTTCTGTCTTGCTTCTACTGACTTTCATTCCTTTTCTCTCCGGAGCATACCTCCACCTCTGCAGGTTCTCTTCCACCTGCTCCCGATTCTCACTACAGATCACAATGTCGTCTGCAGACATCGTGCTCCATGGAGACTCCTGCCTGTCCTCGCCTGTCAGCCTGTCCATCACCATGGCAAACAAGAAGGGGCTCAGAACCGATCCCTGATATAATCCCACCCCCACCTTGAATCCAACCATCACTCCTACAGCACAACTCACCACTGTGTCGCTGTCCTTATACATAATATTGCCAAGATTAGGAGCATCTTGTCTCAGAGTGATGCTGAAAAACTGATCCACACTTTTGTTAGCTCTAGATTTGATTATTGTAACTCTTTATTATCAGGTTGTCCTAAAACATCTGTAAAAAGTCTTCAGCTGATCCAAAATGCTGCAGCAAGAGTTTTAACAGGTACTAGAAAAAGAGATCATATCTCTCTGGTTCTGGCCTCCCTTCACTGGCTTCCCATAGAGTTTAGAATTAAGTTTAAAATCCTTCTTCTTACTTACAAAGCTCTAAACAATCAGGTCCCTTTTTATTTAAAAGATCTGATACTACCGTATTATCCTAACAGAGCACTACGCTCCCAAAATGCAGGATTACTTGTAATACCTAGAATCTCCAAAAGTACAATGGGAGGCAGAGCCTTCAGTTATCAAGCTCCTCTCCTTTGGAACCAGCTGCCAATCTGGATTCGGGAGTCAGACTCGATCTCTGTTTTTAAAAATAGGGTTAAAACCTTCCTTTTTGATATAGGCTACAGTTAGGGAGGGATCATGTGTTTCTGAACCCTCCCTTAGTTATGCTGCTAATAGGTTTAGTCAGCCGGGGGACCTCCAATAATGCACTGGGCCTCACTCCTTTCTTCACTCTCAATGAAATATATTTTTTTTTGCTGGTCATTAACATCTGTTTGTTCTCTCCCATAGATTGAGTCCCCATCGTGCTGTTTGCTCTCTACATGTCTGTTCTTTTCATCTTCTCTATCCCCTCACCCCCCAGTCAGTGGCAGCAGATGATTGCCCCTCCCTGAGCCTGGTTCTGCTGGAGGTTTCTTCCTGTTAAAAGGGAGTTTTTCCCTCTCCACCGTCGCCAAGCGCTTTGCTCACAGGGAATCACCTGATTGCTGGGGTCTTTCTGCAACTGTGGGGGTTTCCCCTACAGTTGAAAGTGCTATGAGATGTCTGTTGTTGTGAAATGGCGCTATATAAATAAAGTTGAATTGAATTGAATTGAATTGAATTGAAATGAATTGAAGACATGTCCTGTACCACCCTCACATACGTCTCTGCCACTCCTGACTTCCTTATATAGTACCACACTTCCTTTCTTGGCACCCTATCATGTGCTTTCTCTAGATCCACAAAGACTTCTGACCTTCTCCATATTTCTCCATTAGCAGTCTTAAAGCAAACAGTGCATCTGTAGTACTCTTTCTTGGCATGAACCTGTACTGCTGCTCACTGATTGTCACTGCTCCTCTTAACCTGGCTTCAACAACTCTTTCCCATATCTTCATAGTGTGGCTGATCAACTTTATGCCTCTGTAAGTTACTACAGCTCTGAGCATCACCCTTGTTCTTGAAAATTGGTACCAAAACATTTCTTCTCCACTCTTGAGGCATCCTCTCACTCTCCAAGAATGTGTTAAACGATCTGGTTAAAAAGTCCACTGCCATCTCTCCTAAACATCTCCATACCTCCACAGGAATGCCATCTGGACCATCTGCCTTTCCATTCTTCACCCTCTTCAAAGCTGCCCTTACTTCTGCCCTGCTAATTCTCGGGACTTCCTTCTTCACTATTTTTCCTTCACCCATCCTCTTCTCTCTCTTATTTTCTTTACTCATCAGCTCTTCAGAGTATTCCTTCCACCTTCTCAACACTCTCATCATTTGTAAGTACATTACCATTTCTGTCCTTAATCAACCTAGCCTGTTGTACATCCTTTCCAGCTCAATCTCTCTGTCTAGCCAGTCCATACAACTCCTTTTCTTCTTCCTTAGTGTTTAGCCTCTCATACAACTCACTATATGCCATTTCCTTTGCCTTTGCCACCTCTCTCTTTGCCATGTACCTAGATTCCAAATACTCCTGTCGACTTTCTTCATCTGACTATCCCACTTTTTCTTTGCTAACCTCTTCCTTTGAATATTTTCCTGTACCTCCTCATTCCACCACCAACTCTCCTTGTCTTCCTTCCTCTGTCCACAGGATACACCACATACGTTTCTACCCGTTTCCCTCAATACTTTTGCTGTACTTTCCCAGTCATCTGGTAATTCTTCCCTACCACCCAGAGCCTGTATCAACTCTTTTCTGAACTCTATGCGACCTTTTTCCTATTGTAACTTCCCCCACTTAATCTTGGCTCTGCCTTCACTGTTTTCCTCTTCTTGCTTTACAAAGTCATGCTACAGACTACCATCCAATGCTGTCTAGCTGCATTCTCCCCTCCCACCACCTTGCAGTCTCCTATCTCAGATTTCTCCTTCTGCAAAAGATGTAGTTCACCTGTGTGCACCTTTCTCCACTCTTGTAAGTCACCCCATGTTCCTTTGTCTTCTTGAAGTATGTGTTCACCACAGCCATTTCCATCCTTTTAGCAAAATCCACAATCATCTGTTCTTCCACATTTCTCTCCTTAAAACCATACCTACTCAGGACCTCCTCATCACCTCTGTTCCCTTCACCTACATGTCCATTAAAGTCTGATCCAATCACCACTCTCTTCCCCTGGAAAAACACTACCACGTCATCCAACTTAATCCAGAATTCCTCTTTCTCTTCTACCCAACATCCAACTTGTGGGGCATACGCACTGACAACATTCAACATCACACCATTGACTTCTAGCTTCAGACTCATGGTTCTGTCTGACTCCCTCTTTACCTGCTGAACACTCTTCACATACTCTTCCTTCAAGATTACTCCAACTCCATTTCTCTCCCTATCTACACCATGGTATAACAGTTTAAATCCACCTCCAGTGCTCCTAGCCTTGCTTCCCTTCCATCTGGTTTCTAGAACACACAGTATATCTACCTTTCTTCTCTCCATCATATCAGCCAACTCTCTGGCTTTACCAGTTAGAGTCCCTACATTTAACACCCCTACTCTCACCTCCACACTTCTACCTTTCCTTTTCTCTCTCTCCTTCCTAACACCCCTTCCCCCCTTCCCCCTCTCCTCCTCCTCAATCTTTGACCTACAGTAGCCCAATTTCCACTGGCACCCTGTCGGTTAACAGCACCAGTGGTGGTCGTTGTTAACCCGGGCCTTGACCGATCTGGTATGAAAGTCTCATTTGTCATGATTCGCATGTTTGATTTGGCAAAGGTTTTATATCGGATGCCCTTCCTTATACAACCCTCCCCATTTACCTGGGCTTGGGACTGACGCTAGGAGTACACTGGCTTGTGCACCCCTGTGGCTGGGTTTTTATCCTTGCCTAATACGTTTTGTAAATTTCAATGTTTAAAACACTATTACAACAATAAATCTATCTGCAGAGAAACCACTGAATCAGTTAGCAAACTTCCTGACTACAACTGGAACAAATTACAGTATATCAACCTTATTCCTAGGTCTCATGATGCCTTGTGTGAGTTATGGTAGCAGCTTCCTGTACTAGTTTAGAACATATGGTTGTCATTGAAATGGGACACTTTTCCTTGTTCAAAAACAATGACTTCGGCATCAGAAATGTGGGAACACAGCCTCTTGCACCTCAAAACAGTAATATAATCATACCACTTCCCATGACTATCGAGAGATGGGAAGATGACCCTAAAAAGTGGCCTCGTAGAAAGTAGCTCCGTTAGTTAGTGCCGCTGCTAAGATGCTAACGGTGTAAACAAATGACCCATGCTGGCAAAATGAGTCATTTTGAGGACATTTTCAAAACTGATGTAACGTTATTTCCATATTCTGTATTGAAAGACCTCAAAATGATATTTAATTTGTAGGAAGTGTGCGAAAACTGACCCAGAAAAAGACAATTTGTTTATATTTTAGCTAGGTTGAAAACTCGCGTTCGATTGGTTAGGTGTTATGTCTTCTGCAAAAACATAGGTATTTTTATAAAGTACGATTTCTAAGCTTTCCAATGATACCAGGCACTCATGTGGTTTCCCAGGGACTTTGCTGCTACCAAGCAATGAAAGAGTCATGATTTATGACCTCTTGTTGCCTGTATTCATAATGACGAGGTGCGCATTCAAACCAGCACGTCTCCATCACAATAAAGTCGGCTGCATTTTGTTAAAATATGTTGGACATAATCAAATTTACCTTACAGCAGACGTATGCCACAACACTGTGCTTGGATGTCGTCTGTCACCGTGTGGTGAGAAGTCTCCATTTATCCAGTCTATTGGCACAACCACGAGCACCAGCAACAAGTACCAGAACTACGCCAAAACATTCAAAAAATACAAACACTAGAAGAGCTGAAATTAGCTGCCACTTGAGTGCAAAACACATATGTGGACTATACATTAAAAGGAATTTGAAAAACTTTAAAAAATGCTATTTTAAGTTTTCAAGCACCTCCACTCTTAATGACTGATTTAACACTAGGTCAGCTGAAACCGGAAGCTTCGCCCATAATCATTCCTACAGCGGCACCCTCAGGAATAAGGTGGATAGAATAGACACTTTCTGCACAGATTCTTCAGTTTTTAATGATAAAAGCACCAGGTGAACTTTATATATTTTACTATATAAATTAAATTTAAAGTATAACATAATTTGTATGTAAATTAAAATGTAAACAATGTTAAAAAATGTAAATTCCACAAGTTATCTATCTTTGGAAAGCTCACAAGATGCAGAACAGTGTCAAGTTGATGTTTTAATTTGCAGTACCACTGTTAACTCACAGATGGCAGCAAAACACAGTGTCTGAGGTTTACACTTTGTTGAACCGTTGAAGGGTCCGTGGGACTTAACTGCATATTCCTGTTCTGCATTTGATTTGGCTAAATAATAGTATTTAAAGCTTTCCACTGGTCAGTTTGTAAATTGTAAATGCTAGCAAGTGGATCATGATCTTGTTTTTGTTTTTTTAGGAAGAAATTGTGTTTTCAGTGCCCTTTTTCTGTTTGTCTGTCTGTTTATTTGTTTAACTATTAACAGGATCACACAAAAATACTGATCTGATTTCAGTGAAATTTGGTGGAAGGGCAGAACTTGGGTCACAAAAGAACCAACATCTCTGGAAAAAATAACAAACCACTGCAAATCTTTCCTAAATTAGCATCTTGACATGTATGGCAGCCATTCAATCTTGAGCATCTGTTAGCATCATTTTTGAGCATCTGTTAGCATCTGTTAGCATCTGTTAGCATCATTTTTTTTTCACTTCTTGCCTTGAGAGAGAGCAGTCGCATTTTTCTTCCCTCCTCTCGTCTGCCTTCCTGATCTATTCCCAGCTTTGCAATGTTGCATTTTTGTCTGTGTTTAGTCGCTCTTCTTCTGCTGAATCTTATTCTAAACGGAAATTACGGATTGGAAGCGGCTTAAATGTGCTATTGTCACTATTTTTCAACAAGAATCGGGCCAAGGGGGAGCCCAGGAATTGGAACCTGCGAGGAGACTCATGGACATTGGAATTCATGCGTCTGTGGAAACATTATTGGTTATGATCTCAGGACTTCTATTTTTGGCTGTGAAGTTCCCTGATGCATCAGAAATTGAAGGAAGGTGAGAGAGCTGATCAAAGCGGACCCGGCAAGCTCCTTCATCAAATTCGACCAGTTGGGGAGGGCACGAGTAGCGGCAAACGATGAACTGAATGACAGTGATTCAGTGGAGGAATACATCTGGAGCCCTGTGCTCTCCATGGAAAAAAGTTTAAGCCTGCACATATGAAAGCACAGAATTGCACGGGTGAGGAAAAATTCTATTTTCTGAGTGCACTGTGCTGATTTGATTTGACCTTGTCTTTGGTGCCCCGTGTTTACATTCCTCCTGATGAAGATAAGCGGAAGGAGTGGCTCTTAACCCAAACAATCGACAATCAGTTGTTGTCGTATCAGCGGATTGGACCCTCAAGGACAGTGCCCATGTGCCTTCTGCAAGCAAGAGAGATAGACTCTGGACTTGTTTATAAGTCACATGATTATAACATCTATCCACTGCCAGGAGGCACCCTCTGCTGCTCACTAACAACTGTCACACTTACACTACATAATGCATACAACATTACATGACTGATACAAATACTGACTCATACAAATACACTGCCTCTCTCAACTTCTGTGTGTGATCTCCTGTTAAATGTCTGCTAAATGTGCATTGAGGTTTTTTTTTTTGCCTGCAATCAAAATTTCGCTCACTCACTGAGCGCCATTTTGATAAAACATGTTTTTTTTCTCTCGCCTACTGTGTCATATCCCTCCCCTTTTTCTTTTTTTTTCCTTTCATCTTTATGACTGGCGCCTAGCGGCTGCCCCGGCCTTGGATGCGATCTGCAGAGCGTGCCCAAATGCCAAGTCACGTTTCGTTACCTTGTATTCATACATGTGTAATGACAATAAAGTTGAATCTCATCTCATCTCATCTCAAGTTGCAAAGCAAGGACATCTCTATCTACTGAAGGAGATCATGACTAGGTGAGCATCTAAGCATGGTAAGATTTTTTTTTTTTTTTATTTTGTATACTTTATTGATCCCCAGAGGGGAAATTGAGGGCATCCACCTGGATGGATGAAGCAGCCACGGTACGGCGCTATCCCTTTACCATTCCCACACACACATTCACACCTAGAGCCACTTTTAGAGTCTCCAATTAACCTAACCTGCATGTTTTTGGCCTGTGGGAGGAAACCGGAGAAATCCCAGAGTAAACCCACGCAGACACGGGGAGAACATGCAAACTCCACACAGGTCACTGTTGGTCAAGGGCTGGGATTGAACCAGGGATCCCATGGCAAAGGGTGAGTTGCTGTGCTGCCGCAATGCTAACCACTGTGCCACCCAGTGCATGAAAGCTGTGAATAAAAATCAGAGTTATTCCACAAATATAGATTGCTGAGATCTTTCAAAGTTAAAACTTAAGTATTGTAGTGTTCAAGAATTATCATGAACTTATTTTCTTTGTGTTATTTGATCTAAAAATAAATCAAAAAGCACATCTAAAAGCAACACCATTTTGTTGTTTTGACCAGTTGTCATTTTCTATAAATAAATGCTCTAAATGACAATATTTTGACTTGGAATTTGGGTGAGATGTTTTCAGTAGGTTGGACAATAAAACAAAATTGTTCATTTTCCTCAAACACATAAGGTGCATCTCACTAAATTAAAATATCATCAGAAAGTTGATTTATTTCAGTTATTCAATTCATAAAAGAAACTCATACTTTACATACAGTAGATTCATTACAAACAGAGTGATATACAGTATTTCAAGTGTTTATTTCTTTTAATTTTGATGGTTATGGCTTGTAGCTCATGAAAATCCGAAAATCTGTTTCTCAAAAAATTACAATATTACATAAGACCAATTTTTTAAAAAAAATAGTTTTTTTTTAATAGAAATGTTGGCCGACTAAAAGTATTTCCATGCACACACTCAATACTTGGTCAGGGCTCCTTTTGCATGAATTAATACTGCATCACTGTGGCATGGCATGAAGGTGATCAGCCTGTGTTACTGCTGAAGTGTTATGAAGGCCCAAGTTGATTTGATAGCGGCCTTCAGCTCATCTGCATTGTTGGGCCTGGTGTCTCTCATCTCCCTGTTGACAATACTTCATAAATTCTGTATGGGGTTTACGTCAGGAGAGTTTGCTGGCCAGTAAAATATGATGATACCATGGTCATTAAACCAGGCTTTGGTACTTTTGGTAGCAGTGTGGGCAGGTGCCAAGTCCTGCTGGAAAATGAAATCAGCATCTCCATAAACCTTGTCAGCAGAGTGGAGCATGAAGTGGTCTAACATGTCCAGGTAGACAGCGGCATTGACTTTGGACTTGATAAAACACAGTGGACTAACACCAGCAGATGACATGTTCCCCAAATCAGGTGCCAAGTCCTGTCACTTGGAAATCAAGGTCCCAGAGTCTGAAGGAAGAGTGAACAGGCGCAGAATCCAAGTTGCTTGAGATCCAGTGTGAAGTTTCCACAGTCAATGACGATATGTAGAGCTATGCCATCTGCTGGTGTTTCCCCACCGTGTTTAACCAAGTCCAACGTCAGTGCAGCCATCTAACAGGAAATTTTAGAGCACTTCATGCTTCCCTCTGCGGACAAGCTTTATGGAGATGCTGATTTCATTTTCCAGTAGGACAAGGCACCTCCCCACACTGCCAAAAGTACAAATACCTGGTTTAATGACCATGGTATCACTGTGCTTGATTGGCCAGCAAACTCTCCTGACCTAAATCCCATAGCGAATCTATGGTGTATTGTCAAGAGGAAGATGAAATACACCAGAAACAATAATGCAGACGAGCTGAAGGTGGCTATTAAAGCAACCTAGGCTTCCATAACACCTCAGCAGTAACACAGGCTGATCGCCTCCATGCCACGCCACATTGATGTAGTAATTATGCAAAAGGAGCCCCGACCAAGTATTGAGTCTGTACATGGACATACTTTTCAATCAGCTAACATTTCTATAAAAAAAAAAATGAAATTAATTTTATATAATATTCTAATTTTTTGAGAAACTGAATTTGGGGTTTTCATTTGCTGCAAGCCATAACCATCAAAATTAAAAGAACTAAACACTTGAAATATATCACTCTGTCTGTAATGAATCTATATAATGTATGAGTTTCACTTTTTGAATTGAATTATTGAAATAAATCAAATTTTCAATGATATTCTAATTTATTGAGATGCACCTGTACGTACAGTATAAATAGTAAAAGCAGATAAAGTGATGATTTTGCTGTGGTTTCTGAGCTCTTAATTTTTCACAGAGCTGTGTTTCATTTTTTCAGAGAACATGAATCAAATTAAAGGATTTTTGTCTTTCTTTAATAGTGCAGGTTTTTTTTAAACATTTTTATGAATTTTTCTGAGAACTATTCATGAACATTGATTTAGAAAAAAATCAGGCATATACAGGAGGTACATATGGGTGTCTATGAATGTGCAAAATGTGATGTGAATCTAAATAAACATCTGAATCTGGCCCTCAAGTGTTGGTATACTTTCAAGATTGAAAAATAACTGTTCATGGTAAACTTTGTCAACTTTGTCATGGTATATTTTGTTTGAGGTGTTATCTGCTTCATCTTTATACAAATTGGTTATCAAATAATTCCGAGGTGTTTGATTGATGCATTTCTACTTCTCCCCCTTTTCCTGTATTCTGTCTTAACAATCAATGTCTTCATGGATAACAAGCATGGCACATCTCACCTTCCTCTTTAGGGAAGGGTGACAGAATCACTCTCATTGCTGCCATTACCATCCACCAGCCCTCAAACTCATACTGACACCCAGTGAGCTGTGGTAAGGGCACATGCACAGCATAGCTGCAATCTATAAAAGCCCTTAGCCGTCACTGACCTTGAGACACTCGACTTGTGCTGGCCTTGCCAGTAGCATTAGTGAGTCTCAATTCATGTATGTATATTTGTATGTGTGTTAAGCATGTCTCACCTGCATATTTTTATTTCACTCAAGCATATCTGAAGTAAATCACCTTACATGAAATATAAAGAAATATAAAGCTACTCTCATTGATGTACCTGCTAATTCTCTTTATATGGTATTTAAAGTGGGAGTGAAACATTGAACAAGCTCCCCCCCCCCCTTCCCCTTCTCCCAGGCCCACAGGGACATTAGCATTATCGATGAGCTCACCCCGTCACCTCAGACACAGGCTCTTAAAAGAGAATAATTTCATGCAAATGAGATATTGATGAGCTAATGATTAATTGGCTGCCTGACTGTGTTAATATGCAATAGCTGTCGTGTAATATGCATTTCTAATGACTGTGTCTTCGTGTGTTCAAACAAATGGGCGACTTTGATCATTGGGATACTCAGAGGCTTTTCACCATGTTAGCTCCGGGATAAAGCGTTGCCAAAGGGGTTTGTGCAAACTACCATGGGAGGCAACCACAGAGAAACGGGAACTTTCTGTTTCAATGTGTGTGTGTGTGTGTGTGTGTGTGTGTGTGTGTTTTAAGTTAGAAATAAGCCAGAGGAAATTCAAAGTGCCATTGTATGCTCAATATCAGCCCTTGGGGGCTTGCGTGGATCTGTCCGATGATCATTCTGTTTCTTCACCTGCCTACCTCAATGTTATTAGTACAAATTGTGTGTATGAATTACACAAACTGCTTTACAGAAAACCAGGATTTAAGATTTTGTTATTGTATGGTTCATGTGGGGTATAGATACCGATGGTTAGTGAGAAAGGAACAGGCATGCAAAGAAGCATGCAGACCTGTGGCCGAATGTGTCAACAGATGTAGGCCTGCTGACACCTCTGTGTGTGTGTGTGTGTGTGTGTGTGTGTGTGTGTGTGTGTGCGCCAAATGGCAGTTGATGGCTGCCACTCAGCCAAATAATCTGCCATTAGCTGAGTGACAGGGGACTGTGTTGCTGTCCTGTCCTGCTCATTAATCACCAAGTGTCCAATGAGGCCTCCCACATTGTTAACTGTAAACATTTCAGTTTTTTTTCTGTTGAGGAGGTTTGTGCATCCCCCTTTTCCTCTCTTTCTGCATGCAGGTTTGTACTGAATTCCCTGGTAAAGTGTAATAATGGTTCTGAGCTGTGATCGTCATCAGCAATCTTGAAGTGCTGAAGGGACCAGCACCAGTTGATGATGTTAGGCATTTGGGAACTAAAAATCTTATAGATGATGGAATGTTCCAAAAATAGGAATTGAGATTCAATCTACCTGCTCACTCATACTCCTCTGTTGGTTAACAGAATTGAAGTCTCCTACATTAAAAACATTTCATCATTTATCATTCATTCCACATTGTGTTTCACTCATTTAAATAACTGGTCAGACATTATATTCAGGTTGTTCCACACCAAGCGTGGATTTTTGAAATTGGAAAATCCCCGTCTTCCTACCAACCCAACTGGATCACCCATAACAAAATTTCATATCAAAAGAAACTCTGACAAGATACCCCTCATGGTTCATCACCTTATCGTGGTGGGGGGTTTGCATGCCCTAGTGATCTCAGGAGCTATGTTGTCGGGGGCAGTTTGCCTCTGGTAGGGTCACTCAAGATAAACTGGTCCTGGGTGAAGGGCCAGTCTAAGAACGATCCAACAGACTCTCATGGTGAACGTTAGAACAAGGATTCAGTGTACCCCACCCGGTATGACGTTACTGGGGCCCCACCCTGGATCCAGGCCTGGGGGAGGGGCTCGATGGCTAGTGCCTGGTGGTCGGGTTTCTGCCCGTGGGACCCGGCCGGGCTCAGCCCAAAGAAGTTACATGGGTCCGCCCTCCAGTGGGCTCATCACCTGCAAGAGGGACCATGGGGGTCCGGTGCTATGTGGATCAGATGGCAGTCGAAGGCAGAGACCTTGGCGGTCTGATCCCAAGCTTCCTAAACTGGTTTTTGGGATGTGGAATGTCACCTCTCTGGTGGGGAAGGAGCTTGAGCTGGTGCATGAGGTTGAGAAATACTGACCTCAACACACAGAACCAGTCTCCTGGAGAGGGGCTGGAGCTTGGCCTACTCTGGAATTGCCCCTGGTGAGAGACATGGGCCCAAACCACCTCAACTGGCTCCTTCCAATGTGAAGGAGCAGCGGTTCTACTCTGACCCTCTCCCGGATGACTGAGCTCCTCACCCTATCACTGAGGGTGAGTCCAGTGATCCTACCAAGAACGCTCATTTCAGCTGCTTGTATCCGTGATCTTGTTCTTTTGGTCATTACCCAAAGCTCGTGACCATAGGTGAGGGTAGGAATGTAGATTGACTGGTAAATCGACAGCTTTGCCTTAGAGCTCAGCTCCCTCTTCACCACAACAGACCGGTACAACGTCCGCATCACTGCAGATGCTGCTCCGATCCGTCTGACAATCCCTCACTCCAATCTCCCCTCACTCATAAAAAAGACCCCAAGATACTTAAACTCCTCCACTTGGGGCAGGAGCCTGTCCCTACCCAGAGAGGCCAATCCACCTTTTTCCGGCTGAGGACCATGGACTCAGATTTGGAAGTACTGATTCTCATCCCAGCCACTTCACACTCAGCAACAATCTGTCCCAGTAAGAACTGTAGGTCATTACTGGATGAAGCCAGCAGGACAACATCATCTGCAAACAACAGAGATGAGATTCTGTGGCCACCAAGCATGACACCCTCCGTTCCCTGGCTGCACCTAGAAGTTGTGTCCATAAAAATTACTGTATAAACAAGATCGGTTACAAAGGGCAGCCCTGGCGGAGTCCAACTCTCACTGGGAATGAGTCCAATCGAGTGTTGGCAGTACGAACCAAACTCTGACAACAGGCCTACAGAGACTGAATAGCTCGTAACAACAAGCCCAATACCCCATACTCCCGAAGCACCCCCCACAAAAAACCATGAGGGACACTGTCCAATGCCTTCTCCATGTCATGACCTGAGCACTATGCCTTTGTGCTCGGGTTATTCTTGTCAGGGTTTGACAGCGGCATTATTATTCTAGCTCTCCGAGCTCTTATTGTGATAGTGCTCGGGGAGGCTTCCGTTGAGCTGTCAAACCCTCAACAGCTGTGCTGCATTTGTGGTCGTTAGCGCTCAGGCTACTTTAACCTGCGCTGGCGGCCGCATCGGCGCAGCAGTGTCTGTTAACTCTCCGTCGGAGAGTTAACAGACACTGTTACATCCTCTTCACTTCACCAGTGAAGAGGATGATAAAATAAAGGCAGCGTTGGATTTTTAAGTAGCTTTATTATCACCCGCCTTCATCAGAACTCGGCTCCAGCCCATAGTGTGAGCAGGCTGAAGCCGAATTCCTCAGGCTCTCAAAGAGGAGACAGTGTGTGTGTCTCGCAGCAGAGGCAGAATCAGAGTGAGAGAATGAGAGAGTTTGCGTTACAGAGTTGCAGCATATATACTCGACTACAACAATACATCAAGGGCATACCCCAGCAGTTGGTATGATCAAAGAGATAACAGAACAGGCATAAGACATTTGCATTTGAGAGACATATTGATCTCAGTCCCTAGGTCACAGTGAGGACAGGACGCATGAGCACAATGCATGAAAGGCAACATTAACATCACAGAAGTGAGCCAGACGAAACGAGTCTGCCTGTAGACATTAATACACATTTCACTGTTCTGTTATTTGCTCTAGCCGAGCGCTGTGTTTGACCAGTCTGTTTGTGGGGGTTACACCAAAGCACATCTACATATCAGTAGTGCAGCAGAAAAAACCAAGAGAAGAGAGCTGAGTGAGAGACGTGTGAGACGGATGCTTAGGATTTATTCCTACCACGTCTGCTTGGTTTGACCATCGTGCCCCTGGACTAGTAAGTGTGCTGTATAGCCTTACCCCTCCCGGTGTGTATCGATCTTTGTGTGTCTCTGCCTTAGCAGCCGGTGTTATTATTATCACCAACTTCGTCTGTCTGTACTTGACTGTCTCCTCCTCTGGACCTGTAGAGCTGTTTAGCCTATGCCTCTTGTTGTGAGTAGACTCAAGTGTCAATGTCTCAGCAGCTTGTGTTGTCACTATTCTCACCATTAATAAAACTCTCACTAAACTCTCTGGTGACTGTGTGGCGTCTTATGGTGGCTCACGAGAGCCACCCCTGACAGTGCACTGCTGCCAAAACGGCGTTTACGGTGACGCCAACCCGAGACGCAATTCACCAGGGAGTTTTGAGTTTTTTGGACAGTTGCTGTTTCCGTCTGGGTACTGAGTGTGTGGGAAGAATGCCGTCGCGGAGGGACCGCGCTGGGAACCCGAGCCACGAGCTGACAGGCTTTCTGGAAGTCGTGGATGAGATGCTCATCTCCGCTTCACTGCTGGACTACCATCATAGAATACACTGGTACCTAGACGCTGCTGAAGACGTCCTTCGTCATCTCCCTTCCCGCTGGGCCGACCACCCGGAAGTCGACGCGAGGAGGGAAGATATCACCGCACAACGCGAGATTTTCCTGATGCTGGAGGAGGAATGCGGCGTGAAGCAGGAGAAGAGGCACTCCTGCTCTTGGCCTACGGATCCTGATCCCGTCCTCGATCCAGTCCTGGAGTTCGCACCATCTGGGTGCCGGCGGAGGCGTCGGCGTCGCGGTCGAGCCCGTCTTCAGCAAGCTCCTGCTCCGGATCCAGTTCCGGGCCGCCGGAATGACCCGCTCTATCAGCCAGCTGCTGAGAGTGAGCTGAGTCCTGTGCCGGTGAGCTCCGTCCATGGGTCCTGGGTTACCATCCAGCGAGCGAGGGAAGGAGCAACGTCCTCTACAGCTGGCACCATCTTCCCTGCAGGAGACAGGCAAGTTCAATTTCACTTACCTATCCATCATAGTGATCTGTCTTGTCTGACTCCTGGGGGTGAAGCTCAGGGTTCGCAGCTCCCCGAGTTTCCTTCTCCAGCTGTAGCCAGTTATACTGAACCTGCTGCCTCTGTGTTTCCTCCTGCGGAGCGGTCCTCGGCGTCAGTCCCACGCCATCGAACGAGGGGGAGGCCTGCGGCTCTGGGAGATATCCCGGCCCTGCAGCCTAGTGTTGGACAGAGGAGGAGAACGGACTGCGGTGAGGAGCCAGAGCCGACGAGTGAGCGTCCCCAGGGTTCCTCAGAGATGCAGCCCGAGTCAGCAGGTCGAGGGTCCTCTGCCCCCACGCCATACGGGTTATTGGCGTGGACGCCAGCGCGAGAGGATCCAGCTGCAGAGACCATCAGGCCGGCTGTGGAACCCGACGCAGCCGAGTGGGAGCCCGACGACGAGTGTCTGTCTGAACCTGGATCGACGAAGTCCTGGACGGCTCCAGAGCCCGAGTGCAGGCAAGTGCTCTCCCTTGTTTTCCTTTATGGTGTGTTAGAGCATTTTTGCCTGCCTCATGGGGAGGCGAGCGAGGAGCAGCTGTCTGCTGCACCCGAGCTCGTCTCGCTGGGCTCTGGCGCTGCCGGTGGAACTGATCCCGGTCCTCTCTTGTTCTCTGAGCCTCTCCACAGCGTTACTAGTCTGGAATCTGTCAAGGTCACGGGACTGGAGGTTCCAGGTTCGGGGATGGAGGTCGTCGCCGAGGTGACCCAGTTGGGGTCCGACGCGTGGGCCGAGGTGACCCAGTCGGGGTCCGACTCAGGTGTGGCTGCGACCCAATCGGGGTCCGACGAGGTCCAGTGGGGGTCCAGCTCAGGTGTGGCTGTGACCCAGTCGAGGTCCGACGTGGGTGCAGCGGTGACCCAATCGGGGTCCGACGAGGTCCAGTGGGGGTCCAGCGCAGGTGCGGCTGCGACCCAATCAGGATTCGAGGAGGTTCAATTTTTTGATTGTTCCCCTCTCAGGAGCCACCAGCTGGGGGCCGTTGGAGGTTTTTGTCTGGCAGACTTGCGCTCTCATGTATTGTCGTCATTAGGCGGGCTGCATGCTATTCCTCCACGGTCCTGGTGGTTGTGGGATGCGGGTCGGCCACCCGAGGAACTGCTTTGTGCGTTCAGCGTCTTGGGTTGGTCGCCCAATAAACTGTGGTTGCTACTGGGTAACCTGGTTCGGCCACCAGAGGACTTGTTTCTGGGGGCCTGGAACTGGGGCAGGCCACCTGACAATGTACTGCTTTTGTGGGACTATCCGTGGGCCATCGGAGGCAGGGAGGTCGCCGGAGCTCTGCCTGGGGGGCGATGGATCTCCGCCGATCATCTTTTGTTTTGGCCCATACGGTGTCAGGTTCATGTCAAGTTATGTAAAGCAATTTTTATTGCCTCATGTGTGCATTTGAAATCCATAGTCAAGTCATGTCAAGTTATGTAAAGCAATTTTTTTTATTGCCTCATGTGTGTTTACAGTCCATAGTTATGTCAAGTTATGTTTAGCAATTTAGATTGCCTCATGTGTGTTTATAGTCCTTAGTCGGGGTTTTTTTTTTTTTTTTTTTTTTTTGTTTCGTCCTCCCCTCTTCCTTTTGAGGGGCTATGGTCAAGTTTTGTCTTTTGTTTTGTTCTCCCCTCTTTCTTTTGAGGGGCCATAGTTTGGTGTTCTCGTTTCTTAGTTTCCAGGTGTGTGCATTTATTTCTTGTTTCTCTTTCATAGTTACCATGTGTTAGTGTGCATTTTTTTTTTTCTTGGTCATAGTCATGTGTTTGCATTTACGTCTTGTTTTTTTTTTTTCCCATAGTTATCATGTTTGCATTTATTTCTTGTTTCGGTTTCCAGGGTCATTGTGTGTTTGGGTTTATTTTTTTTTGGCTAGGTTATGTACACTGGAGTTAGATGGGTTGTCTGTGGTCTCGGTGGGAAAACTTTCAGTGTCAGGTGCTTTTTTTGCTATGATTGTGTTCTCCTTGTTTTGTAGTGTATGTCTTGTTTTGTTTTGTTTTTTTCTCTGTTTTTTTTTTTCCTCTCGTCATTGTTCTGGGGAAAATGGGATGGATGTGTCAGGTAATGTATTCTTTTCCTTTTCTGTTTAGGGTTTTGTTAGGTTTTGTTTGGCTCCCTCCTTGCCTGTTCCTCAATCCACTCGCCCTGTGGTTGGGGGGGGGGCAAGTGTTACTAGACGTTCAGAGCCCATCATGTGAGGGGGGGCTACTGTCATGACCCGAGCACTATGCCTTTGTGCTCGGGTTATTCTTGTCAGGGTTTGACAGCGGCATTATTATTCTAGCTCTCCGAGCTCTTATTGGGATAGTGCTCGGGGAGGCTTCCGCTGAGCTGTCAAACCCTCAACAGCTGTGCTGCATTTGTGGTCGTTAGCGCTCAGGCTACTTTAACCCGCGCTGGCGGCCGCATCGGTGCAGCAGTGTCTGTTAACTCTCCGTCACGCTACGGATGCTTAGGATATATTCCTACCATGTCTGCTTGGTTTGACCATCGTGCCCCTGGACTAGTAAGTGTGTTGTATAGCCTTACCCCTCCCGGTGTGTATCGATCTTTGTGTGTCTCTGCCTTAGCAGCCGGTGTTATTATTACCACCAACCTCGTCTGTCTGTACTTGACTGTCTCCTCCTCTGGACCTGTAGAGCTGTTTAGCCTATGCCTCTTGTTGTGAGTAGACTCAAGTGTCAATGTCTCAGCAGCTTGTGTTGTCACTATTCTCACCATTAATAAAACTCTCACTAAACTCTCTGGTGACTGTGTGGCGTCTTATGGTGGCTCGCGAGAGCCACCCCTGACACTCCAAGTCCACAAAACACATGTAAACTGGTAGGGCAAACTCCCATGAACCCTCGAGGATTCTCAAGAGGGTAAAGAGCTGGTCCGATGTGCCACGGCCAGGACGAAAACCCCATTGCTCTTCCTGAATCCGAGGTTCGACCAACAGCCAGACTCTCCTCTCCAGTACCTTGGCATAGACCTTCCCAGGGAGGTTGAGGAGTGTGATGCCTCTAAAGTTGGAGCACACTCTCCGGTCCCCTTTTTTGAAGAGTGGAACCACCACCCCGGTTTGCCATGCCGTAGGCACTGTCCCCGACTTCCTCGCAATGTTGCAGAGGTGTGTCAACCATGACAGCCCTACAACATCCAGGGCCTTGAGGTACTCAGGGTGAATCTTGTCCACCCTCGGGGCCCGGCCACAAAAGAGATTTTTAACCACCTTGTCGACCTCAGCCCCTGTGATAGGCGAGTTGTCATCCTTGTCCACAAGCCCTGCTTCCTCTATGGAAGGCGTATCAGTGGGATTGAGGAGATCCTCAAAGTATTCCTTCCACCGCTCAAAGATTTTCCCAGTGGAAGTCAACACCGGCCCACCGCACCATACACAGTGTGGATGGGGAGCTGCTTCCCCCTCCTGACCCGCTGGACAGTTTGCCAGAATCTCTTTGAGGCCAACCGAAAGTCTTGTTCCATGGCCTCACCGAACTCCTCCCACACCCGAGTTTTTGCTTCAGCAACCACCCGGGCTGCACTCCGCTTGGCCTGTTGGTACACCTCAGTTGCTTTGGGAGTCCCACAAGCCAACCAATCCTGACAGGACTCCTTCTTCAGCTTAATGGCCCCCCTCACCACTGGTGTCCACCACTTGGTTCGGGGGCTTCCACCACGAGATGCCCCAACGACCTTGCAGCCGCAGCTCTAGGCCACTGCTTCAACAATGGAAGTGGAGAACATGGCCCATTCAGACTCTATGTCTCCAGACTCACCTCGGAATGTGGTTGAAGTTCTTCTGGAGGTGGGAGTTGAAGACCTCCCGGACAGGGGCCTCAGCCAGACATTCCCAGCACACTCTCACTATATGCTTGGGTCTACCGGGTCTGAATGGCATCCTCCCCTGCCATCGGATCCAACTCACCACCAGGTGGTGATCAGTTGACAGCTCTACACCTCTCTTTACCTGAGTGTCCAAGACATACTGTCGCAGGTCTGATGACATGATATCAAAATTGATCATTGATCTGTGACCTAGGGTGTCTTGGTGCCAGGTGGACATATGGACACCCTTATGCTTGAACATGGTGTTCATTATGGACAAACTGTCTTTAGCACAGAAGTCCAATAACTGAACACCACTTGGGTTCAGATCGGGCAGGCCGTTCCTCCCAATCACCCTCTTCCAGGTTTCACTGTCGTTGCCTACGTGCGCATTGAAGTCCCCCAGTACGACAATGGAGCACTCTCCTGCACCCCAGTCAGAGACTCCAAAAAGGGTGGGTACTCTGAACCATCATTTGGTGCATAGGCACAAATGATGGTCAGGACCCATTTCCAACCCGAAGGCACAGGGAGAGAACACCCTTTCGTCACTGGGGAAAACTCCAATATAGAGGCAGGCAAGGTGGGGGATACAAGAATACCCCACCCCTTGCTTGTCGCCCTCTCACTCAGGGCAACTCCAGAGAAGGCCAAGCTCCAGCCCCTCTCCAGGAGACTTGTTCCGGAACCGGAGCTGTGTGTTGAGGTCAGGCCAACTATATGTAGCCGGTATCTCTCAACTTCATGCACCAGCTCAAGCTCCTTCCCCACCAGAGAGGTAACATTCCACGTCCCAAAAGCCAGTTTAAGAAGCCTGGGATCAGACTGTCAAGGTCTCCGCCTTTGATCGCCATTCGATCCACATAGCACCGGACCCCCGTGATCCCTCCTGCAGGTGGTGAACCCACTGGAGGGCGGACCCATGTAACTCCTTTGGGAAAGCAACACTTGCTACACAAAGTGCTGTACAGCAAGAAAGCATAAAAGCAGGAAGCAGGACACTAACGCAAAAACAATGTAGAGCCACAGTAAAAAAAAAAACAAACAAAAAAACAATAAAATAAATAAATAAAATCCATTTCATTCATTCATCTTCTTCCGCTTAATCCTTTTCTGGTCGGGGGGGGGGGGCGGGGGGGGGCGGGGGGGCTGGAGCCTATCCCCAGCATCTTTGGCCGCGAGAGGCAGGGTACCCCATGGACAGATCGCCCAAGGTCCATCGCCAGGGCCAGCACAGAGAGACAGACACCATTCACTCTCACAGTCATACCTAAGGACAATTTAGAATCCCCAGTTTTGATGCCAATTAACCTAACTTGGCATGTTTTTTGGCATGTGGAGGAAACCGAGAAAACTGGAGAAATCCCGGAGTTTATTTATTTAGCGAATGCAAAGTCATTAAGCCAAGCAGTGCCTCCTGGTTTGCTGTATAGGAGGGTGTGTAATCCTCCTTCCAGTCTTTGAGGAGGGGGGCAACCTCTATGATGTGTTCCAATTGTTTGCTCCTCTCCACATGGCCACCAGTGGGCTAGGGCCTACTGCCCCATCTGTGAAGGCTGGCCAGCAGGCGGGCCATGTCCAGTCCTTAAGCGATGAGTGTAGACCACTGTCCATTTGGGAGGGTTGGTGCCCGGGACTTGTTGGTTGGGGTTTATCACCAGCTCTGTTTGTTTGGGACCTCCTTGGTCTCCCATTCCTCTTGCCAAGCTGTCTGGATGGTAAAGTCAGCTGGGGGAGGGTTTTTCCAAATCGGCCGTCTGGATGAAAGCAGGGCAGTGGGTGGGGTGTAGATATCTGCATGGATTGGCAAGTGAGGAAAATCTTTAACTTTTTGGAGCATCCTTTGAGTTAATGCTGCTCGCCGGATGTGTGGAGGGCTATGTTTGACAGTACCGAGAGGCCAGGGGAGTGGTGTTGAGCGGATTGTTCCAGTTATAGTTCTCATTGTTGAGTTGAGCTGGGTGTCTACATGGTGTGAGTAAGATGACCTGGACCAGACAGGGGCACAATATTCTGCTACAGAGTATGAAAGGGCCAGTGCTGAGGTGCGCAGGGTGGAGACTGCCGCCCCCCCATTTTGCACCAGCAAGCTTGCAGAGCAGGTTGTTTCGTACCTTCACCTTAGCAGCCGTCCCTTTAGATGTTCCTTGAAGGATAAGGTCCTATCAAGGGTCACTCCAAGATAAGTTGGATTTGGGGCATGCTTCAAGCTTGAGTCGCTCAGGTGGATGTTTAGTTCTTCTGGCAGCTTTTGCATTGTGGAGATGGAATACACTGGAGACGGTTTTTGCTGGGCTTGGTTTTAGGCGCCAGATTTTGTCAGAACTGGTCCAGTTTGGCAAGATCTTCCGTGAGCACCCGTGCAGTGGTTCAAAGTCTGGTGCTTGGAATGCCAAACAGATGTCGTCTGCATAGATGAATTTGCGGATTTTGTAGTAGGCAGGTCGTTTAGTAGAGGTTGAACAGAGTTGGAGCTAGAACTGAGCCTTGTGGGAGTCCGTTTTTTCTGCATTCTCCATGCACTTGTGTTCTGACTGAGGTGGACTCTGAACCTTCGGTTGGTCAGCAGGGTTTTCTTATAATTGCTGTTGCCAAGCAGTGATCGCCTTTATAAGTTTCAGGAGGAGGCCTTTGTGCCAGACGTATCATAGGCGGCGTAAGATCGAGAAACCACAGCCCCTGTCTTCAGTCTGCTCTCGAAGCCATTTTCGATGAAGGTGGTTAGGGCCAGTACTTGTATTCCTGTACTGCGGTCCTTGCGGAAACCTGCTTGATCCACACTTAGAATATCCTCTATTTCTGGGGAAATGCGTTGCAGTATTAGGCGCTCCATGATTTTGTAAGGAACGCTGAGTAGGGAGATTGGGCGGTAGCTTGCTGGTAGTTTGTGGTCTTTGCCAGGTTTTGGGATGGCAATGACCTTTGCTGTCCGCCATTTTCTTTGGGATCGAGTTTGTTTGTGTGATCCTTGTGTAAAATTGTATCAACCAGGTTAGGGCTCGGGGGCTAAGATTTTTCATGAATTCTGGGAAGATGTTATCGTATCCTGCTGCCTTTCCACATTTCAGGCCCTGTAGGACTTTCTCCAGTTCAGCAGCCTCGAAGGTTCAGGGTTCGTTTCCTCTACAGGCATTTTTTGGTGTTTTTTTAGCTCAGTTGTAACGGCTCTTCTGGTGTCTTTGTCTTGGGGTGCTTTGGCGATAGTCAGTAGGTGGGATGCAACTTGGTTGGGTGTGACGGATGCTCGGCTTTGGCTAGGGGGCTTCTGTGCAGCTCCTAGGCGACGGATGAGGCTCCAACATTTCCTGCTAGAGTGGGTAAAGCTCTGGTCAGCAACTGTCTCCTCCCATTTCTTTCGCCGGGCTGTATTTAGCGATTCAATGAGATGGTCTGCTATCTCTGGGTCCCCTGATGTTTGATAGGATTGTAGGAGGGCAGCACTTTCTCCGTCCAAACATGGGACATAGAGGGGTCGGTAGCCTCGTGGGATTGCAGTATGGGCAGCCTTGAAGATTGCGCTGCAGAAGCGGTTGTATGCTTCATCTACAGTGATGGTGTGGAGTGGGATGGTAACAACGCTCCGGTCCAGAGTTTCACTGAATTTCTTCCAGTTGGCTTTGCGGAAGTTCCAGCGCATCTTCCTTGGGCTGTATATGACTGGAAGTTGTAGGCCAATGTGTACAAGCAGGGGCCGGTGTTGGCTGTGTGGAAAATCATCAAGAATGAGGATCTGTGTAGGATATGGCTCCCCATTCAAAGAGCTGACCCAACACAGGTCAGGAGAATAGTCCTTCTTCCACCTAGCAGAGTGGAAGGTTCCTCTTTGTTTGGGGTCGTATATCAAAGCGAGGTCATTTCTGGATGCCCAGTCTGAAAGTGCCTCCCCATCACTGTCCACTGCTGGGTACCCCCAGTCAGGGTGATGGCTGTTAAAGTCCCCCACATAGATGGCAGGGTGGGGTAGGGTGGGTAAGACCTGCAGATCCCAGTTGGCATTAGGGGGCTTGTACACATTGACAATATGGAAGCCACCAATGATTATGGTGTCTGAGAAATGTGTTGTTATCAGGTGATTTGCTTCAACTATGTCAGAACGCACATAGGTGGCACGTCCATGTTTAACATGTAGAACATAGCACAGGAGGTGAAAGCCTTTGATGGTGAAGCGGCCAGCTTCCTCTGTGCCAATATGAGTCTCTTGGAGGCAGATTACATCAATCGAATGTTGGAAGGCGAGAACTTCAATAAGGCTTCGCTTGGCTGCAGATAGGTCTTCAACGTTTAGTTGTAATATGCGAAGGGCAGATCCTACCACAAAGTGCTCTTGGGGCTGTTTGCTTTCGGCTTTAGGACTGTGACTAGGATCCTTCTTTGACTTGGCACAGAGGCGTCGTCTCTTCGAATTTAGTCTGCTGGAAGGATCATTAGCTTCCCCAGGCGAGCCCGGGTACTGGCGGAGGGCGCGATGAGAACGCTGATCCATTGCCCCCAATCCCGGAGTAAACCCACGCAGACACGGGGAGAACATGCAAACTCCACACAGATCACTGTTGGTCGGGGGCTGGGATTGAACCCACGATCCCCCGGCCAAGGGTGAGTTGCTGTGCTGCCGCAGTGCTAACCACTCCGCCACCGCGCCGCCCTAATGAAATCAATGTCTCACATTGGGTCGAAGGCCAGGGAGTTAAAGTATGTTTTAAGACAGGTTTTAAAAATGGACAGTGAAGGTGCTTGTCTGATGTCCAGGGGTAAATCATTCCATAACCTGGGTGCCATGATCGAAAAGGTTCTGTCCTCTCTGAGCTTTCGCCTCACCTTTGGCACCCCCAGAAGCAGCTGTTCTGCTGACCTGAGGGACTGGGTGGGAGCATAGAGATGCCGAAGCTCAGAGACGTAAGGCGGAGCAAGACCATTCAAGGATTTAAAAACAAGTAAAAAAAATTTAAAATGAACTCTAAAATGCACGGGCAGCCAGTGGAGTGAAGCTAAGATGGGTGTGATGTGATCTCTTCCACGTGTACCTGTTAAAAGACGAGCAGCGGCATTTTGAACCAGCTGCAGACGCGATAGAGATGACTGGCTGACACCGGCGTAAAGTGCGTTACAGTAATCCAGCTGAGATGAAATAAAAGCATGGATTACTGTTTCCAGGTGTGGTCTAGATAGAATGTTTTGTTTTCTTTTGCTAAACGTCTTAGATGAAAGAAGGTGGATTTTACCACAGAGCGAATCTGAGTGTCTAATTTAAAATTACTGTCCATGATAAAACCAAGGTTCCTAACTGTGAATTTCACGTAAGGAGTGAGGGGGCCCAAGTTTACAGGAGGGGACTCACAGGGGCCACTAGGTCCAAACACCATCACTTCTGTCTTCTTATCATTAAAATTTAGAAAGTTAAGGGCCATCCAAGACTTGATGTCTTCAATACATACCGGGAGTGGGTTTACTGATGAGGCAGCTTTTTGTTTTAGAGGGACATATATCTGACAGTCATCAGCATACAGGTGGAAGGAGATACCATGCCTTTTAAAAATGGAACCCAGTGGAAGTATGTACAAAGAAAAAAGCATGGGCCCTAGAATTGACCACTGTGGGACCCCATATGGCAGAGGAGCAAAAGAGGATTGAAACCCAGAGATGCTAACTTTAAAACTCCTCTCTGCCAGATAGGACCTTAACCAGTTGAGAGCAGTGCCACAAATGCTCAGTAGGTGCTGCAAATGGGAAATTAAAACATGATGGTCCACTGTGTCAAAGGCACAGTTAAATCAAGCAATACAAGAACAGCATACTCACCTGAATCACATGCTAAGAGGATATCATTAAAAACACTTAACAAGGCTGTCTCTGTGCTATGAAGAGCCAGATTGAAAAAAAAAAAAAACAGATTGAAAAACCTCCAAAATACCGTGTTCATCCAGAAAACATTTCAGCTGCATATAGACAATTCTCTCTAAAATTTTTGAGAGAAATCGCAGCTTAGAAATAGGCCTAAAATTTGCCAACATGGTATGATCAAGACCATGTTTCTTAATCAAGGGCTGCACTACTGCATGTTTAAAATTTGCAGGAACCACACCAGATGACAGGCTGCTGTTCAAGATGGTGAGAATTGACTGGCCTATACTGGGAAGCACCTCTTTAAAAAGTCTAGGAGGGACACCATCACGGGGAGACCCTGAGGGCTTAATGTGGCCAACCACATCCTCTAACAATGACAGAGTCACAGGTTCAAACTGATTAAAAACAGCAGAACAAGGGAGAGAGACAGAGGGATCAGAGGCAGGAGCTGAGATGAGAGCCCTGGTGGTGGCCACCTTATCATTAAAAAAGTGCATAAAATTATTACATAACTCAGAGGAGGCCTCCAAACGGCCAGTCTGTGGGGTATTAAGAACAGAATCAGTAGTGTTAAATAAAACACATTGATTATGACAATGAGATAAAACAATATGAGCAAAATATTTGCTTTTTGCCTGCTTGATAGTATTTTAATACTGACACCAGCAGTCTTTTAAAATCTGCAATGACACCTGCAGTTTGTCTTTCTTCCATCTGCGTTCAGCTCTGCAGCACTCCTGTCTGACTGCACGAGTTCTGTCATTGAACCACGGCTCAGGTTTGGATCGAGGTTGCTTGATTTTCAGTGGAGCCACAGAGGCTGAGATTGTTTGGCAGGAGGAGTGAAACCAGGAGCTGAGTTCCTCCACAGATGAGATGAAGCCAGGAGGGACACAGAGCTGGTCAAAAGCAGCGGAGAACCGACCGGCAGTGGAAGGGTTAAAAATCCGGCAGCGCTGAGCAGGAGTGCGAGTTTTAGCTGCAGTGCATGACAGATCAGCCTCAAATAATACAGGCTTATGGTCGGACAATACAGTGTCACAGATTTCTAAATTTACAACAGACAGGCCATAAGAGATGACAAGATCTAACGTGTGTCCATGCTCGTGTGTAGCACGATCAGTCACGGACTGCACCAGATTAAGAGAATCAATGATATTTAAAAAGTCTTTCACCAGCAGCTTATCAGGACAACAATTAATATTTATAATAATTATATGAAGTCTGCCTGTACCATCTGCTGAAAAACACCCCAACACCATGATGCGCCCACCTCCAAACTCCACTGTTGGTATGGTGTTTTGGGGCTGATGTGCAGTGCTATTTCTCCTCCAAACGTGCTGTGTGTTGTGGCATCCAAAAGTTCAATTTTGGTTTCATCTGACCAGACTATATTCTCCCAGTATTTTACTGTCTTGCTGGTCTTGTGCAGCCAAATTTAAATGAGCTTCAACATGTTTTTTCTTCAACAATGGAGTCTTGCGAGGTGAGCGGGTATAGAGCCCATGTCAGTTGAATGCAGTACTTATTGTTTACTTTGAAACACCAGTACCTCCTAACTCCAGGTCTTTCTGGAGCTCTCCACAAGTGGTCTTTGGCTCTGTTGTTTGCAACCTCAACCTCAACCTCTTTCAACCTCTGTTGTTTGCAGATGATGTTGTCCTGTTTGCTTCATCCAGCAATGACCTACAGCTCTTGCTGGGACAGTTTGTCACTGAGTGTGAAGCGGCTGGGATGAGAATCAACACCTCCAAGTCCAAGTCCAGGGTCCTCCAGTGGAAAAAGGTGGATTGTCCTCTCTGGGTTGGGGACAAGCTCCTGCCCCAAGTGGAGGAGTTTAAGTATCTCGGGGTCTTATTCATGAGTGAGGAGAGAATGGAGCGAGATATTGACAAACAGATCGGAGCAGCATCTGCAGTGATGCAGTCGTTGTACTGGTCCGTTGTGATTAAGAGGGAGCTAATCTCTAAGGCAAAGCTGTGATTTACCGGTCAATCTATGTTCCTACCCTCACCTATGGTCACGAGCTTTGGGTAATGACCGAAAGAACAAGATCACCGATACAAGTGGCTGAAATGAGCTTTCTTTGTAGGATTGCTAGACTCACCCTTAGAGGTAGGGTGAGGAACTCAGTCATCTGGGAGAGGCTCAGAGTAGAACCGTTGCTCCTCCACATTGAAAGGAGCCAGTTGAGGTGGTTTGGGCATCTGATCAGGATGCCTCCTGGACGCCTCCCACTTGAAGTGTTTCGGCCATGTCCCACTGGGAGGAAACCCAGGGGCAGATCCAGGACTCACTGGAGACACTACATCTCCCAGTTGGTCTGGGAACTCCTTGGTATCCTCTCTGAAGAGCTGGAGCAGTTGGCTGGGGAGAGGGACGTCTGGGCTTCTCTGCTTGAACAGCTGCCTCTGTGACCTGGATCTCCGGAAAAGCGATAGAAGATGCATGGATGGATGGAAACATACAAAAAAATGAGAAATCAGGAAGGGGAAAACACTTTTTCACACCACTGTATTTGATCTGGCAAATACTTTATGCTGGATTCCTTTCCTGATCCAACACTCCTCATTTATCTGGGCTTTGGACTACCACTAGGAGTACACTTGCTGTTGCTCTCTCTGTGGCTGGGTTAAAAACTAGATAACTCTATTTGAAGGAAAACCTTATATTCAACCTGAAAGTGCCCCACCTTCATCCTGCTAGGGCCGATGCTTTGAAAATATATATTAAAATAAAATAACAGGTCTATGACCTTACACAGACACAGACACACTGTATATATATTTGGTGAAACTCATTCAAGCCTTACATTATGGCATAGCATCCACTGTATAGCTTGAAAGTTAAGTGCCTGTGTATACAGCCAAATGTCCATGTGCCAGTCAGCTCCGAGCAAGGTAAAAATCCATTAGGTTAGTATGCAAATATATGTATATTAGGGTCATTGATCGGTGTAAGCAGGACGTTTTTAAGCCTGGTGATGCTGATGAGGAGAGAAGAGTTGGCGTGACCTGTCTGGGTCTTACTCAATACAGTGTCACATTACAGCACAACTCAATCACTGAGAATCTTGAGTGGACCAGGTAATAATGTCACTTCCTATTGGACCAGAGTGCATTGCAAGATGACTGTCACCTCTCCATTGAATAATGGTGATGTTACACCCTTCACCTGGAAATATATATGTTATTCTAAATTTCTTAAGAATGCCATTTCTGTTATTTTTCACTTCAGCTGAATACTTAAGGGGAGGGATTTTTTTTTTTTTTTTAAGCTGGAGGAGTTACTGTCCAACAACCTTGATTTCAGCTACTTTAAAAGAGATCCTGTGTAGTTTGAAAAATGTGGTCTTTTAGCAGGCATGGAGGATGTGCTAAAAATGCTGTTGATTTTATTATGGAAAATAGAAGCCAGCATTTTTGTAACCTGACCTTTACCCACAACTTAATGCAGAATATCTGCTGCATTATTTCTTTTTTTAATGTGTATCCCAGCCATTCCTTAATTTCATACAGTGTAGTGCAAACTGAAACTGCTGGAGTAGATTTCCATTTAAAGTGATTTTTGAAGCAAAAATGGCAGCTCACTGTCTCTAATTGAATGGAATGGATTTGCTGGACCTTTCGGGGAAGTCAGAGCAGAGAAAAGAAGAGCACACTAACAACATTGAAGCATTATACAGCCCATAAACACACCATAATTACAGTGGAAGTAGAGTGTAACTACATTGTAAGAAGAAGACCCCAAGTATGTTCTGAGTATGTAGCTACACACTAATTACGGGTGCATGGGTTGTATTCTTTAACTATGATTGAAGCCAATTATGGCTTTACTTTACAATGTACACTACCGTTCAAAAGTTTGGGGTCACTTTGAAATTTCCTTATTTTTGAAAGAAAAGCACTGTTTTTTTCATGAAGATAACTTTAAACTAATCAGAAATACACTCTATACATTGCTAATGTGGTAAATGACTATTCTAGCTGCAAATGTCTGGTTTTTGGTGCAATATCTACATAGGTGTATAGAGGCCCATTTCCAGCAACTATCACTCCAGTGTTCTAATGGTACAATGTGTTTGCTCATTGCGTCAGAAGGCTAATGGATGATTAGAAAACCCTTGTGCAATCATGTTAGCACAGCTGAAAACAGTTTAGCTGGTTAGAGAAGCTATAAAACTGACCTTTCTTTGAGCAGGTTGAGTATCTGGAGCATCACATTTGTGGGGTCAATTAAACGCTCAAAATGGCCAGAAAAAGAGAACTTTCATGTGAAACTCGACAGTCTATTCTTGTTCTTAGAAATGAAGGCTATTCCATGTGAGAAATTGCCAAGAAACTGAAGATTTCCTACAACGGTGTGTACTACTCCCTTCAGAGAACAGCACAAACAGTCTCTAACCAGAGTAGAAAGAGAAGTGGGAGGCCCCGCTGCACAACTGAGCAAGAAGATAAGTACATTAGAGTCTCTAGTTTGAGAAATAGACGCCTCACAGGTCCTCAACTGGCAGCTTCATTAAATGGTACCCGCAAAACGCCAGTGTCAACATCTACAGTGAAGAGGCGACTCCGGGATGCTGGCCTTCAGGGCAGAGTTGCAAAGAAAAAGCCATGTCTGAGACTGGCCAATAAAAGAAAAAGATTAATATGGGCAAAAGAACACAGACATTGGACAACGGAAGATTGGAAAAAAGTGTTATGGACGGACGAATCGAAGTTTGAGGTGTTTGGATCACACAGAAGAACATTTGTGAGACGCAGAACAACTGAAAAGATGCTGGAAGAGTGCCTGACGCCATCTGTCAAGCAAGGTGGGGGTAACGTGATGGTCTGGGGTTGCTTTGGTGCTGGTAAGGTGGGAGATTTGTTCAGGGTAAAAGGGATTTTGAATAAGGAAGGCTATCACTCCATTTTGCAACGCCATGCCATATCCTGTGGACAGTGCTTGATTGTAGCCAATTTCATCCTACAACAGGACAATGACCCAAAGCACACCTCCAAATTGTGCAAGAACTATTTAAAGAAGAAGCAGGCAGCTGGTATTCTATCTGTAATGGAGTGGCCAGCGCAGTCACCAGATCTAAACCCCACTGAGCTGTTGTGGGAGCAGCTTGACCGTATGGTACGCAAGAAGTGCCCATCCAGCCAATCCAACTTGTGGGAGGGGCTTCTAGAAGCGTGGGGTGAAATTTCTCCACATTACCTCAACAAATTAACAGCTAGAATGCCAAAGGTCTGCAAAGCTGTAATTGCTGCAAATGGAGGATTCTTTGACGAAAGCAAAGTTTGAAGGAAAAAATTATTATTTCAAATACAAATCATTATTTCTAACCTTGTCAATGTCTTGACTATATTTTCTATTCATTTTACAACTCATGGTGGTAAATAAAAGTGTGACTTTTCATGGAAAACACAAAATTGTCTGGGTGACCCCAAACTTTTGAACGGTAGTGTACTTATGGTGTACTTTCAAGGTGCTTACACTACAGCACTCTTTACTTACAGTGCAACTGTGTATGTACACCATAATTGCACTGTAACTTGTAGACTGTATTAAAAGGGATAATTATAATATCAACACTTTTTCTTTTACTCATCCATGAAAGGTGTCCAAAACCCAGCCACAAGCCAATGCATTTCTACTGCCAGTTCCAAGCCCGGGTAAATGGGGAGAGTTGTATCAGGAAGGGCATCTAGCTTAAAATCTTTGCCAAATCCAACAAGCGGATCATCACCAATGAGGTAGGAAGTGAAATGGAGTGGGTGTAATCTTGACGGAAGAAGTATGTGAAGAGTGTTCAGAAGGAAAAGAAGGAGTCAAACAGGATCATGAATTTGAAGCTTGAAATTGAAGGTTTGATGTTAAATAAAAATAACTCACTCTGATGCTGAATTCTAGTCATAACTATGCTGCCATACTGCACCTTACAGTGTAACTGGTACCTCACATCTCACTCTCCACCTGATAGTCCTGCATTGTACAGCGGGTATGATTCATGTATCTATATGGGTCACCATCTATTCATCTATGATGTATATAAGCTTTGTTAGCAGTTTTACTTTCCATGGGTAATCCCTTTGTCTATTATGCTGTGTGTTTTTGTTATTTGGTTGTTTAATGCCATGCTGCTGTTAAACTAATTTCCCAGTTTAGGATCAATAGTCTCCCCCCCCCCCCCCTCTCTCTCTCTCTCTCTCTCTCTCTATCTATCTATCTATCTATCTATCTGTCTGTCTGTCTGCCTGCCTGTCTGTCTGTCTGTCTGTCTTTAATGCATATGAGCCACAACTTGGATGTCAGGTAGAAGAGGAGGAGGAATTCTGGAATAAGTTGGATGAAGTGGTAGACAGTGTTCCCATTGGGGAGAGAGTGGTGAATGGAGCAGTCTTTAATGGGCATGTAGGTGAAGGAAACAATGGTGATGAGGAGGTGCTGGGTAGATATGATGTTTAGGAGAGAAATGTGGAAGGACAGATGCTTGTGGATTTTGCAAAAAAAATTGAAATGGCTGTGGTGAACATATATTTAAAGAAGAGGGAGGAACATAGGGTGACTTACAAGAGTGGAGGAAGGTGTACACAGGTGGACTTTATCTTATAATGGGCAATCTGTGGTGATCTGAGCACTGAGCTCATCCGCCCTTGAGTCACACAGTGTTTTCTCTTTTTCCCTTTATATGTTTAGTCCAGTTATTATTTGTTTCTCTTGGGCTTTTACTGTGACAGCGCCGCGACCGGACTTCCAGCTGTCAAGTCGAGCCGGCCCTGTCACAGCTGAGCAGGATTCCTTGATTGTGTTTTCCCTTCCCCTGTTTGGTCCTTTGTCTGTTGTGAGTAGTATTTAAGGGAGCAGCTGAGGCTCACTTGGGGCTGCGACCTTGTCACCACTGAGTGGAGTCCCCACGTCCGGTTCCAGTCTTCATTCCGCGTTAGGTTTTGCCCTCACTCTTTATATGGAAGTGTTCTTTGTGACTTTTTATTTCCCTCCTTATTTTACCCTCCTGGGTTGCATGTTTAGTTGTGTGTGTTGTGCCCCTCGTGGCTTATTATTTTGTCACTTTAATAAATATACAAACTCTCCGTTGGCATCTGGTGCCTTATTTATGTCCTGAAAGGGGCAAACACAACAGGAGGTCACAGCCTAGCGAGGTGCCAGCCTCAGTAAGTTTGTTTTTTTGGGCTTGATTTTTCCTTCTTTCCGGGTGTCAGTTTTGTTCAGAGGTATGGCGCCATCACGGACTTGGTATCCTATGAGCCTGGGCTTCGAGCTTGTCCAGGCTCTGATGGAGATTGATGACCTCCTGTCCAATGCTCATTTGTTGGCCCCCTTCGAAACTGTACAGTGGTACCTGGACCTCGCAGATGCAGCAGTTAAGTGCCATCCTTGCCTGGCCGAGCATGCAGAAGGCAGGGAGAGGATATCGCCGCTATCGACTTTACAACAGAAGAACCAGGAGCCAGTGAAGAAACTGGCCAGGAAGCCTAGATCGGACTTTACGGCAAAGATTCCTCACCCCTCGGCCCCTGTTCAGGCTCTAGCTCCAGTGTCTGCTCCTTCAATGGATCGTCTTCCCAGGCAGTGGAGAAGGAAGGCAGCCAGGGGCCCCAGTGAAGAGGAACAGTGGGTTGCTGAACTCATCGGGCTGTGTGGCTGAGGCCCGCTCTTTTGTCCATTCCAGTCGGATTCTGAAGAGCGTGGTGGCGGTTGTTAGACTGGTGGAGGCTAATCCTGGGCTAAACAAATTTCCTGAGTTCGCCAAGTTGCTAACTTCAGTTTCTGTGCAGCAGCGGCGCTTCCCTAAACTGAATTTAGTCTCGCCTCCAGCCAGAAGACGTCGCCGCTCAGCTTGTAATCAATCTCCTACTTGGGACATGGTCGTTCCAATGGGGAGGGAGTTTCCTGGCTGGGCCGATCCTCCGCGAGGTTACCGTCCGGATCCTGTCCCAGGCTGCCAAAAGAGCTCTGCCTCCCAGCCAGCTGTTTTTCCTTCGCTACAGCGGGAAGTGAAGACAGCAGCCTCAGCCTCTGGGTCATTTGTTCCCGCTGTTCCATCAGCTCCCTTACCCCGGACTGCCTCGTCTGCGCTTCCCTCCTCCTCGGTGTTCCCTTCTGCTGCTGTGAGCCCTGCGAGTCCTTGTCTGGCTCCGCCCATCATCGATCCTGTTTGGGCGGCTCCTCCTTGTCCTCCCGAGGGGTTCTCCATTACCATCTCTACGGGAGAGGGAGGAATCAAGTCTGGTGCAGCAGTCGCCATCGTTCCCCGGGAAAGCAGGCAAGTGTTTTTTCATTCTAAATCTCAGTGTGATGAATTACCTTGTCTGATTTCTGGGGGTGGAGCTCAGGGTTCACAGTCCACTGAGCTTCCACCACCTGTTGCAGCCATTGAAATTGTACCTGCTACCTCTGTGTTTCCTCCCTTTCTCCCTGAGCGTCCCCCGGTGCCAGGAGTAGACTGCTGGACGGAGTAGGAGCCCGCGGCCCTGAAGAACCTGGTTCCAGCCCCACAGCCATGTCATGGGCAGAGGAGGAGGGCTGACTGTCATTTGGAGCCTGCACCAATGACAAAGCATCCCCGGGTCTCCGGTGGAGGCAGCAGCCAGTTCCAGCAGGCAATGGATCCCCTGCCACCACACCGAGTGATCCGTCGGCGTGGGTTTCAGTGCCAGGGGGTTTATGGACTATGAAGACCATCATGCCAGCTGCGGAGACCACCGCTGCCGAGTGGGAACCTGGAATGGACCTCCTGATCATCGAGCCTGGATCGTCGGAGTCCTGGACGGCTGTAGAGCTTGAGATCAGCAAGTGCTCTATTTGTCTTCTTATTTTCTGTATTCAAGCAATCTTGCCTGTCTCTTGGTGAGAAGAGCCAGTTGCAGTTGGCCGCTGCATCCAAGCTCGTCTCATCGGGCTCTGCCGCTGCCGGTGACCCTGATCCCTGTTCTCCCTCTCTTTCAGAGCCTTCTTCCAGGGTCACCGGAGATGAGTCAGCTCCGGTCGATGTCATCGAGGATCTGGGTTCATGTCTGGAGGTCGTTCCAGGTGCAATGTTGGCCTGGTTGGGGTCCACTGTGGGTGCTGCGCTGGCCCAGTCAGGGTCCACCGTGGGTGCTGTGCTGGCCCGGTTGGGGTCCACTGTGGGTGCTGCGCTGGCCCGGTCGGGATCCATCGTGGGTGCTGCGCTGGCCCGGTCAAGTGCAGTGAGGGAGCTGCAGATCCTGCACTGCTGACACCGGACTGTTTTCCCCACCTTCCCCCCATTCTCCACCACCGGACACCACTGGGGTCCCTCTCTTACGGGTCGGCTCCCTTTTGTTGAAGCTCTCGGTTGGAAAGTCATCTCCAAGCTCACCCCTCCGGTCCGGGTGGTCCAGGGACTTTGGGCAGCCACCTGAAGAACTGTTGCGCTGGTTCTGTGACTTGGTTCGGCCCCCTGAAGAATCGTTTTGTTGGTTCTGGGACTGGGGTCAGCCACCAGAACCTTTTTCTTTGATGTGGAGCCTGGATGCCGGGAGGCCACCTGAACTGCCTTTTTTTCCCCTCCCTGCCAGTATTCGCTATGTTGGTTCATTCATTTGATATCTGAATAAGTGTACATACTGTATATATTTTTGTGTTCCACCTGGTTGCAGTGTATTTGTGGGTTTTTTGTGCGGGTATCCTTGATCGGTAATTTATTTGGACTTGGACATTTCTGTTTTTTTGGGGGGGTAACCTCAGTCTCTACTTTGTACATACAGTATATTTTTTGTTTTCCACCTATTTATTGCTACTTGGACATTTCTGTTGAGGAGGCTTTCTTTTCGTATTATGGTTGGCTTTTCAACACTTTTCTTTGTACTGGTGATGTTAGAGCCTTG
This sequence comes from Pholidichthys leucotaenia, assembly GCA_020510985.1. Lineage (NCBI taxonomy): Eukaryota > Metazoa > Chordata > Actinopteri > Cichliformes > Pholidichthyidae > Pholidichthys > Pholidichthys leucotaenia. The sequence continues at coordinate 115,393,424 of CM035840.1, forward strand.
GATGTTTTCTTTGTTCTTGGTGTATGTTTCGATTTTCTTGTATCTTGCGGTTAGGGTTTTGGGGTTATTTTCATTTTAGTTTCTCTCCCTCCTAGCCTGTTTTCCCCCTCCACCCACCCGAGGTTGGTCTTGATAGCTTTCTGGTCGGTGGGGGGGGGGGCTTCCTGGATATCACGGTGGATGCCTGGAATGCGTCCCTTGAATGGGGGTACTGTGGTGATTCCGAGCACTGAGCTCATCTCGAGTCACGCAGTGTTTTCTCTTTTTCCCTATATGTTTAGTCCTGTTATTATTTGTTTCCCTTGGGGCTTTTACTGTGACAGTGCCGTGACCGGACTTCCGGCTGTCAAGTCGAGCCAGCCCTGTCACAGCTGAGCGGGATTCCTTGATTGTGTTTTCCCTTCACCTGTTTGGTCCTTTGTCTATTGTGAGTAGGATTTGAGGGAGCAGCTGAGGCTCACTTGGGGCTGCGACCTTGTCAGCTGCTGAGTGGAATCCCCATGTCCGATTCCAGTCTTCATTCCACGTTAGGTTTCGCCCTCGCTCTTTATATGGAAGTGTTCTTTGTGACTTTTTATTTCTCTCCTTATTTTACCCTCCTGGGGTTGCATGTTTAGTTGTGTGTGTTGTTGCCCCTTGTGGCTTATTTGTCACTTTAATAAATATACAAACTCTGTTGGCATCTGGTGCCTCATTTATGCCCTAAAAGGGGCAAACACGATCTAATCTCAAGGAGATGGGAGACTACAAGGTGGTATCAAGGGAGAATGTAGCTAGACATGGTAGTCCGTGGGATGACTTTGAATGCAAGAAGAGAAATGTGAGTTAAGCCAGAGCCAAAGATTAAATGGTGGAACTTAAAGAAGAAAGAATTTTTTGCAGAGTTCACAAAGGTGTTAAGCTGGACTCTGGTTGGTAGGGAAGAATTGTCTGATGAATGGAAAAGTTCATCTAAAAAAGTGAGGGAAATGGCTAGGAATTTAATTTGGTTTATCCTCTGGACAGAGGAAAGAACACAAGGAGAATTGGTGGTGGAATGCGAAAGTACAGAAAAATATTAAAAGGAAGAGGTTTGCAAAGAAAAAGTGGGATTGTCAGGGAGATGAAGAAACCTGACAGGAGTACATGGAGTCCAGGCATATGGCAAAAGTAGCAGTAGCAAAGGCAAAGGATAATGCATATAATGAGTTGTATGAGAGGTTGGGCACTGCAGAATGAAAAAAGGATATCATGCTGGAAAGAATGTGCAATAAGTTAGGTTGATTAAGGACAGAAATAATGTACTTACAAATAAAGAGAGTGTTGAAGAAATGGAAGGAGTACTTTGGGGAGCTGATGAATGAAGAAGATGAGAGAGAGAATAGGATGGATAAAAGAAAGAGTTAATCAGGAAGATCAAATGATTAGCAAGGTGGAAGTGATGGCAGCTATGAAGAGGATGAAAAGCAAAAAGGCAGTTTGGTGTCAGTATTGAGATGTTTAGGGGAGATGGCAGTGGACCTTTTAATTAGATTGTTTAACACAATCTTGGAGAATGAGAGGATGCTTCAGGAATGGAGAAGAATTGTTGTGGTACAGATTTTCAAGAACAAGAGTGATGCACAGAACTAACTACAGAAGCATAAAGTTGATCAGCCACACTGTTGAAGCTTTGTTAAGAAGAGAGGCACAGATCAGCAAGCAGCAGTATGGTTTCATGCCAATAAAGAGTACCACAGATGCAATGCTTGCCTTAAGGGTATTGATGGAAAAGTCTTGAGATGGTCAGAAGGAGTTGCACTGTGTGTTTATGGATCTAGAGAAAGCATGCAATGGAGGCCAAGAGAAGAAGTGTGGTACTGTGTGAGGATGTCAGAAGGGGAAAAGAAGTATGCAAGGGTGGTACAGGACATGTATGATGGCAGTGAGATGGTGGTGAGGTGTGCAGTAGGAGTGACAGATGGATCCAAGGTGGGGATGGGAATACATCAGGGAACAGCTCTGACATCTTATCCAGGGTTTCTGTTGGTAACATTTCCGCATGGCAGAGGGCCACCTCTGAAACTATGCTGCCACACTAAGGAAATACAGATTCAAGAAAAATAAATTAAGGAATGACACTCCACAAGCACGCACCCGAACAACGCGAGTGACAGTCATCCACGCGTCGGAGTTCAGAAGCTCACCGCCTGCCTGCATGACTGTCAGTCGCCAGGCAGAGTGTCTCTCGAACATAACTGTCCAATTGAAGCATGAGTTTATTGAAGTACTTTAAATGTGGAAAAATGCAGAAGAGGTATGTAAACAGTGGATGCATTTATTGTGGTTTTAATCCGCTGGTAACAGGAACAATAATGAAGCGTCGCTTAGCAAACAGGTGTGGTTTGGCTTCATATGCAAGCTTCATATGCAGGGAAAGGCAAGAGTGACTGAGGATTTCCTTCACCAGCCACTACAATATTAACTAATTTATGTTCATTATTATGTACCTGGCAAGTTAAGATGACCAAAATTCACCAAGTCAATGACTTTTATCCATCAACAGCCTTCAGACAAACTAAACATGCCAACATTTGGATTTCAAGAGAAGGGAGGTTTTTCCTGCTGTCTGGTTGATGAGGAGAGTTCTAAAAAACTATTAACATGTAGAAATATAACAGAAATATCTGCCTCTTTGGTAATTTAAGTTAATTTATTTCATTAAATATAATTTTATTGATTTTTGTTCTTTGAAATAAGAATTAAATTATTGTTCTGTTCTGGCTCTGCAAAATTATGGTCAAAAGTGTAAATTGTAAAAGGAAAAAAAGTCAAAATTATATCACAATCTATTTCAAATTTATTAAAAAAAACACTGGTAATTTTATAAAATAAATAGACAAAAATTAGTTATAAAATAATCCACAAGTTTATAATAAGGTCTCAAATATACAAGAAAAGTCATAATTTTACAAGAGGAAATTACAAAACGGTTGCAAATTTAGATAGATTTACAGAGAAAAGTAGAAAACAAACAAAATTGTTATAAATTTTGGAGGAAAACCTCAAACCTTCAAGACTGAAGTCATTACTCAAGTTTTTAAGTGGGTGCTCTTTGTACCCTTAACTCAACTAGAAATTTTTGGTTGTCTACTTTTCTTCTTCTTCTCTCGTGTATCGTATTCAGATGTTCACCTTGGTGTTGTAAAGCCACACCCTTGTCTCAGGGTCCACTTGAAATAGGCTGGCCTGTGAAGGTAGTCTGTACAGCCTGCAGGTGGTAATGATATGGTCAGCAGTCTGCTCAGGGTCCCCACACTTGCATGATGCACTGTTTGCCAGGCCCCATTTCTTCATGGTTGATTTGAAACAGCCGACACACATACGTAGGCGGTTCATTAGAGTCCATTGACGGTGAGGAAGACTCATTCCTTCTCAGCCATCCCCTGGGTCCCAGATGTAGTGGTGAATATGTGAGGGCCCAGATGACTGCCACCCCTGTTTCCAGGATGCTGCCAGCCACTCACTTGTTGACTGGTTCTCAGGGATGGAGCAGGGCAGCTCTTGTGCTGCCCTGCTGTAGGAGTGGCAGGACTTGAGTCTGCTTGGGGGCACAGCTGTTGTTGTGGTATTGTGCAGGATGTACCAGACATGTTTCTGGGCTTTCCTTGCTAGGGCAAGGGTAGCAGCCTTTCGTCTGAGGTCAGGTGGGGCAATTCCTGAGAGGACTGGCAGGAAGGAGACGGGGTGGCTCTTAGGCAGCCTGTTATGGTCCTGAGTGTGTTGTTGATGGCAGCATCTACAGTACCTTTTTGATGTGTGGGCTTCTACACTGTAGTGGATTTATGGGTTTATAGGAATTTTAATGTTGGTACAAGTATTAATGTAAATATGAATGTGAATAGGAATGAAGATTTATTTTCACTACACTCAGATCCTCGTTAGGGGCACCAGTCCAGATAATGGACAATTTTATTAACAATTCTTTATTTGTACCAATTATGGATCAGTCTCAAAAAAAAAAGAAAAAGAAAAAGAAAAAAAACCTTGTGAGTTCTTGTCTCTGATAATCAAGAAGATGAACATGAAATCAAACAATAACTCCCATATGTCTTTCAATGATTTAATAATAAATGTCAGAATAGGTTAACATATTTGGATAACTTTAAAATAGAGAATTCAACATGTATCATGGGTATCATAGACTGTTACTGAGTTACTTATGAATCAAGCATTTGTGGAACCAAATGAAGCATAGTTTTATTTGTCAGTATACTGGAAATTGAAAAACCATAAAATAGCATTGGTTAAGAAAAGTGGATGCAATTTTATGAAGAAAATGATGATTAACTATTTATAAAAATAGAAAATTGGGGTTACTCTAAAAAAGCATAGATTAATGAAAGGGCAAAATGCATTTTGAAATTCTGATGGGGGTTTGCATGAAATTAAGTTTAAAGAACTTATACCAGAAATAGTCTGAAGAATTAAGTTAAATTAAGCAACAGACCATCAGCCAAGCAGACTCATTGCATCCCAGTAGGTAGCAGGCAGGTCCACTGGATTCTCTTTCAACTGGACCAGCGTGGGTTCTGTTGGGAGACTGGCAGACAGGCTCCTTACCACAGTTATGGCCTACTCCCGAGATCACAAAGGCTGTTCTTCAGCAAGCTGGGCGAGGTCTTCTCTCAAGCACTAAAGAAGGAATTAGTTTATTGTGTCACAAATCCCAGTGCGCCATTGTACGGTGCACGAGGGAGAGAATGAAAAACCCAATTGTGGAAGTAGGAAGTGCCATTTTATTAAATTAAACCGCACAATAAACAGTTCAGCTTAACGACACGAGTACAGGAAGTTGAAGATGATGAACTTGGGCCACCAGACATACAGGTGCCGCCTGGGAGCTCTACAGCCCAAACACGGAAATGCCTAGTGCCACAGAACAGCTGTAGACACAGGGAGAAAGGTAATGCCAACTTACAGAACTGGAGCGATCCAGGGGCTAATACGTGCAGTCTGGTGGATGAAGCAGAGAAGCTGGGCCAGTCGTAACATCAAGGGATTTACTGAACTTAAAACGACGGGCTGGATTACAAGACAGGGGTGAACACCAATATGTAGAGACTTGCTGCCACATATGGAGGTGAATGCTCCGACAGTCTCTTTCTACAAACACAGTGAAGAAATATTCCTGAAGCTAACAAAGAAAGAGATTGCCTGTGCGAGAAAGCGTGGGCTGAATGTTATTGGACCTGGGGTGTGAGAGAGCATGTATGAACGTGTGAATGGGAATGAATGGCGCGCGCGCGCGCGCGTGCATGTGTGTGTGTGTGTGTGTGTGTGTGTGTGTGTGTGTGAACACCTGTGACAGTATAGCTGATGGCACTTGACAGGAGGAGGGGGCGTACCCAAGCTGTCAGGGAGTGGAGGCATAATAGCTCCCTGAAGCGCCAGGTGGAAAATAAAGCAAAACATAACAATAAGTCAGAACGATTCATGACATATTGTACAAAGTCTCATCAGAAATTCAAATGGAGGCAAAACACGTTACAAATTCATTTCTTCCGATGTTGGTGGTTTAATTGAGTTGGTTTAAGCTTAGAAAAAAATCAAACAAAATCTTGCACGGTAATTTAAAGAAAATATTAAAATAAGGGAAAACAAATTTTAAAGAAAATAAACAGGATTTTCACAGAGTCTGAAAGAGTCTGGGCCTTCTTGGAAGAGAGGGAAAAAAGGGAAGAGCAGAGATGTCTGCTCCTTGCAGCTTGACCAACTCCCCAAAACTGAAACAAAGGGAAGTTTTCTCTAGGTGTGGCAGAATCTCACTGAATTTCGTGAAATCTGAGCTGAACCAATTACATTTGAGCTTCTTTCAACAAAAGTCATAAACTGGAGTTCTGTTGGTCAATTAAAGTGCAGCTATGGTCTCCCAAAGAAAGAGGAGGGGGTCCCCCACAGAGCAGAGATAGAGATATTTGATATCCTAAAGTATGTGTACTGAATAAAGCATAAATTCCTTCAACTTTAGTGACTAAGATATTCTACTCAATAATAAGGGAGTGTGGTGACATTTATTGTTGGTCTCACACACAAATTTGATCTTTTAATGGGAAGGCGGAGTTCTTCCGTTTTGGACGGAGAGAGAAGGAATAAAAGGAGGAAGTGGAAAAATATAAATAAAGTTTTACCAGACAGACTTACGCGTGTTCCGTCTGTTTTTCTGCAACTTCCACATTGGTGACCCCGACGTTTGAAGAATGTTTGTTCAAGCGACCTCTTCTGATATCGCTGCCACGGCGTTTGTATCCGCCACGGCTCCCGCACCGTCTGTTTTCGCGGCTACCATTAAATTACCAGACTTTTGGCAGCACGACCCGGAGCCCTGGTTTCAGCATGTCGAGGCTCAGTTCCATCTGCGCGGAGTGGCCACGGATGACACGAAGTATTTCCATGTTGTCGCAGCTTTGGATTCTGCCACTACTCGTCATTTGATGGGACTGCTCCGGGACCCGCCTCACGCTGACAGGTACGTCACTCTGAAGAGGGCCCTTCTGCAGCTGTACCAGCTCTCTGATATAGAGCGTGCTGATCGTCTTCTGTCTATGACTGGTTTGGGGGACAGCAAACCTTCTGAGCTGATGGAGAATATGTTGGCACTTCTTGGTTCAGGAGACAGCTCATTTCTGTTCACCCACCTGTTTCTGCGTCAGCTTCTGCCTCCAGTGAGCACTGTCCTGGCCAGCTCGCCCCTCATTCGTACTAAGGATTACCGGGGTTTAGCTGAAGAAGCGGACAGGCTTTTGCTGGCTTCTCGTCATTTGTCGGTGCATGCATGGCTGCCTGGGCAGTCTGATGGAGAAGTCTCGGTGGATGTGGCCGCAGTTTTGGATCGCCGTAAGAAAGAGAGTGGCCTGTGTTTCTACCACCGCCGTTTTGGACCGAAGGCTCGGCGCTGTATTCCACCGTGCTCTTTCCAGCCACGGGGAAACGAGAAGGCTGGTGCTCGCTAGCAGCTGCGTGCACCGGCACCAACAATAAGCTGCTTTTCATTGAGGACCGCTCTGCTGGACGTCGCTTTTTGGTGGATTCAGGAGCGCAACGGAGCATCGTTCCCCCCTCTTCGGCTGACGTCATGGGATATGGACACGGACCTCCACTGGACGCTGCTAATGGTACTCCTATTCGCACCTTTGGCACCAGGTTCATTACTGTATGTTTTAACGGTCGTGAATTTAGTTGGGACTTTGTGGTAGCATCGGTAGCAGTCCCTATCCTTGGTGCAGATTTTTTGTGTGCTTACAGACTGTTGGTTGATGTAGCTAACAGACGTTTGATTGATGCTGTGTCTTTTGATTCCTATCCATGCACACTGGGTGAGGCTCGCCTCAGGAGACAGGTACCAGCGCCTTCTCTCTGAGTTTCCTGCGCTCACTGTGCCTACGTTTTCTGCGGCAGTAGCCAAACATGGGGTTGAGCATTATATTACTACTGTGGGTCCACCTGTTTTTGCCCGCGCACGCCGTCTGGATGCTGCTAAGTTAGCCATCGCTAGAGATGAGTTTGCCAATATGGAGCGGTTGGGTATTGTGCGCCGTTCCGACAGTCCGTGGGCCTCTCCCCTCCACATGGTCCCTAAGTCAGATGGGGGCTGGCGCCCTTGTGGAAATTTTAGGCACCTTAACAACGCTACTACCAACGACAGGTACCCAGTCCCCTATATCCAAGATTTTTCTTCACGTCTGGCAGGGACGGTCATTTTTTCTAAAGTGGATTTAGTACGTGGTTATCATCAGGTGCCTGTCCATCCCCAGGACGTCCCCAAGACAGCGGTGACCACTCCATTTGGACTGTTCGAGTTCTTGAGAATGCCATTCGGCCTTAAGGGTGCTGCACAGACGTTTCAACGGCTTATGGACTCTGTGTTACGGGACATGCCTTTCCTGTTTGTATATCTAGATGATATACTGGTGGCGAGCGCTTCGGTGGAGGAACATGTGTCGCACCTTCGTCAGCTCTTCAGGTGCCTCTGTGACCATGGACTGATAGTGAATCCCGCGAAGTGTCAGTTTGGGCTCTCAGAACTTCACAAGTTCTGACACAAGGTATCCCAGCAGGGTGCCGTACCCCTCCCGGCTAAAGTCGAAGCGGTTTTAGCTTTTCCGCGCCCCTCCTCTGTCAAGCCCCTGCAGGAGTTTTTGGGCATGGTCAGTTTTTACAACCGTTTTATACCTCATACTGCCCATATTATGCGCCCGCTGTATGAGGCCTTGAAGAGTAAGAGGGGTAATCAGGACATTGAGTGGACCCATGAGAGGGTATATGCTTTTGACGGGGCTAAAGCTGCGCTGGCTGATGCTGCCTTGTTGGCTCATCCAGACCCCACAGCCGCCATTGCTCTTACCACTGATGCATCCGATTATGCTGTCGGAGCAGTTTGTAAGCAGTGGGTAGGCAATTCCTGGGAACCTCTAGCCTTTTTCAGTAGACAGTTACGCGAGTCAGAAAGGAAGTACAGCACTTTTGACAGGGAGCTGTTGGCCCTTTTCTTGGCGACAAGGCATTTCAGGTTTCTCTTGGAGGGCCGTAAATTCACCGCTTTTGTGGACCATAAACCCCTCACGTTTGCCATGGCCAAGTCCACTGAACCTTGGTCAGCTCGGCAACAACGGCAGCTTTCGGCTATTTCCGAGTTCACTACTGACATTCAGCATGTGGCTGGTAAGACCAACTTGGTGGCGGACTGCCTTTCTCGTGTCCCAGTAGCTGCTGTTCATTTGGGCATGGACTATGCTGAGATGGCTGCCGATCAGTTGTTGGACCCGGAGGTGCAGGTGCTTCGTTCCACTGAGTCCAGTTTGCAGTTGGAGGATGTCTGCTTTCAAGACAGTGGCGCCACTCTTCTGTGTGACACTATATTGGGAAAACCACGACCTTTGGTGCCTGCGGCTTGGCGTCGTCGTGTTTTTGACGCTGTTCACTCTTTGTCGCATCCTGGGGTTAAGGCTTCAGTTAAGTTGGTGAGCGCCAAGTTTGTATGGCCGGGTCTTAGAAAGGATGTGAAGACTTGGACGACAACCTGTGTGGCGTGCCAGCATGCTAAGGTGCAACGCCACATAAAGGCTCCATTGGGGCCTTTTTGGATTCCGGAGCAACGTTTTGATCATGTTCAGGTGGACCTGGTCGGCCCTCTTCCTCCATCTCGTGGTTTTACTCACCTCTTCACTATGGTGGACCGAACTACGCGGTGGCCGGAGGCAGTTCCCCTGGCATCAGCTACGGCGTCTGATGTTGCCCGGGCATTTATCTCCTCTTGGGTGTCCCGTTTTGGTGTCCCCTTGGACGTTACCTCTGACAGGGGCCCGCAATTTACCTCCGAACTTTGGAATGAAGTAGCCGGTAGTTTGGGGGTTAAACTCCATCGGACCACAGCATACCATCCACAAGCTAACGGGCTATGCGAGCAGTTTCATCGGACTATGAAAGCGGCCCTTCGCGCGTCATTAGTGGACAGTGGATGGGTGGACAGATTACCGTGGGTTTTGTTGGTTTTGCGTTCAGCCCCCAAAGAAGACCTGCACTCCTCTTCTGCTGAGTTGGTCTTCGGCCAGACCTTGAGGGTTCCAGGGGAGTTCCTTCCTACCAGTCCAGGGTTAGGTCCCAGTATGGTTAAGAGGCCTAAGTGTCGGGAGGAAGCCAGGGCTTTTGCTCCCATGGCTGCGCACCACTGTCTTCCTCAGTCTTACGTCCCTGACAGCCTTATGTTGGCTAAATATGTTTTTGTCCGGCACGATGCCCATCGTTCTCCTCTGCAGGCACCTTATGATGGCCCTTTTCAGGTGTTAGAAACAGGCCATAAGCATTTTTTGGTTGAGTTGGGGACTTGTCAGGATCGGATTTCAGTGGATCGTTTGAAGCCCGCTCATGTCTTTGTGACGATGAGGTTGAGCTAGCCCGCCCGGCTCAGCGGGTGCGCCCTCCCAACCCCGTGCCTGAGGTTGTGTCTGCTCTGGTTACAGTTGCGCCCCCTAGGACTGCACAGTGCAGTCGTTGGGGCAGAGTAATTAGGTTGCCTAAGAGGTTCTCTTGAGTTATTTTCTTTTTTGAATTTTGTTCATGCTGTTTTAGTTTGTTTTTTGTCAGCATGTTTATTTATGTTGTTATTTGTGTGTTCTATGGGGGGCCTGTGTGGTGACATTTATTGTTGGTCTCACACACAAATTTGATCTTTTAATGTGAAGGCGGAGTTTTTCCGTTTTGGACGGAGAGAGAAGGAATAAAAGGAGGAAGTGGAAAAATATAAATAAAGTTTTACCAGACAGACTTACGCGTGTTCCGTCTGTTTTTCTGCAACTTCCACAGGAGCATAAAATGCATCTTCATTGTAACTGTAATTAATTTGTGGTAGTAACCATGCAAAAATTAATTTCTTTCTGAAAATAAAGCAGGACATATCCAATCATATCAATAAAAGCATTTGAAACCCATTGTCCCTCCCAAGAGTTCAACCATGTCTTCAGCAGCGGATTCTGTCTTGAGAGAAAGAATATGAATTAATTTATTTGTCCATATTGCATAAATTCCACTGCAAAGAGAAAAAATAAATATTCCTGATTCGTCCACCAGAAGGCACTGTGAAACTGTCTGGTTGTTTACTGGAGAGTCTTGATTCCCCACCTCTGGATAATGTCACCCATAAATCTGTCAATTACAAACATTCCTTTGCCAAAGAGCAGAAAGGGGAGGATGACTAAGTCCTGGAGAAGGGATTAACTTCCACTTTATGGCCAATGGATAGTGTTACAGGTCTGGTCCTTGGATGATAGAAGCCGTTCATGACCAAACTTAAGAGTTGAAACAATTTCCTTCAGCAAAGAATGATTTTATAAATTGGAACTCAAGGTCACGCTACATTACCCCCCCCCCCCATCAAGGTGAGCTTCAGTCAGCTTTGGTACACATCCTTGGCGGCTGGTTCCGATTGGCGACTCTTGACTCAACTGCTGAGCTAACGGTTCTAATGTCCATAAGCAATAGCTTGTAAAGAGAATCTATTCCTGAGTATAGATCTTTGGGTTTGGTTTACAAAAACAAACCTAAAAATCTTCAACATTTTTTTTTAATATGGGCAAATATAAAAATTATAAAATTGTCTAAAATATAATAAATATTCTGTATATGCATGCAAAGACTCAAAAATTCTGGATACCCAAGTACAAAAAGAAAATTCTGGGTACCAAAGTACAAAAATAAAAAGTATGTGATTTTTACATACTTAAAGTAAATGTTTCAGCTAAGTGATATTGAGGTAACTCAAGGCGGTTCAGATTTGATTGGTTTAGCTGGACTAAACCATGGTTTCACCGATGTCTGAGTCATAGAGTGTTTGAGACCTTTGATCTGGAAAACTGGGTGAACATGGAATGCTATCATGGTTCTTTGAATGGCAACAAACAGTAAATTTGTGATTACTGAAAAAGGGACAAGATGAAGTGAAATCAGGATCATCGCCAAAGTGTTAACTGAAAAGCTAATGTTTCTAGCTACCTCTGGGAGTAACATAGACACCAGCTGTGTGTGAGCATAGTCAACCTTTAACATGAAGAGCAACAAGTTCAAGACCTTGTTGAGTTTGACTGAAGCTTCAGAGCAAACATTCAAAACCAACACAGTATCTTGCAAAGTTTTGGTAACGGTTAGTGGTTCAACTACCTGGTGTTTCGGTGTAGTGGTGTTGACCAAATTAACAGTGGACATGCTAAGGCTAACAAGAGGCCCTAACGATGAGGCTGTTACTGAGAATCCACCTAAGGATTGTTGACTTTTTGTCTTGGCTCTGCCCACTTCTGACCATGGTGGCCATAGGTGTAATTGCTAGGTAGAAGGCTAAACTGAAAAACAGGAGGGCCATCATCCTGGAAAACAAATATAAGTGAGTGATTTTAATCTCGACCTTCTTATTGTTGTTGTTGTTGTTGTTGTTGTTGTTGTTGTTGTTTTTTAGACACCAGAGTGGCAAATGAAAATTATTCTGAGAGGTGGGCCAATTTCTTTTAGAGATTGAACTCTAAACCTTAGATAGTTTATCACCTTTAATGGGAATTTTGATGTTGTTAGCTCAAGCTAATGGTATTGGATGTTTTGTGTGTACTATTTGGTAATAGTAAGTCGATTGAAATTGATTAGAATTTTACAGAGGCTTTTAAGATTAGTTTAAGGGATAATTTGGTTTTAATATACCCTTTTGCTTTTGGAAGCTTTGATGCAGTTAACTGATTGGTTTGGAGAAATGTGACCGAGTATACCTGAGGCTAATAGTTAGCCAATGGTTATTTCTCTGACGTATGCCTAACTTTAATCTTATTTATGGACTTACTGTGACAGTTTTGTACCCAACAAGACCCATGGGGTTTTAGTAAAGTTTACTCTGATTGTGATGAGCCCAGTTTAGGGTTTGGGGACGAGGGGGATGACTCGCCTATCACAGGGGCTGAGGTCGCCAAGGTGGTTAAAAATCTCCTTGATGGCCGGGCCCCGGGGGTGGACGAGATTCGCCCCGAGTACCTCAAGGCCCTGGATGTTGTTGGGTTGTCATGGTTGACACGCCTCTGCAACATTGCGTGGAGGTCGGGGGCAGTGCCTTTGGCATGGCAAACCGGGGTGGTGGTTCCTCTCTTCAAAAAAGGGGACCGGAGGGTGTGCTCCAACTTTAGAGGGATCACACTCCTCAGCCTCCCTGGGAAGGTCTATGCCAAGGTACTGGAGAGGAGAGTCCGGCCGTTGGTCAAACCTCGGATTCAGGAGGAGCAATGTGGTTTTCGTCCTGGCTGTGGCACATCGGACCAGCTCTTTACCCTCTCGAGAATTCTTGAGGGTTCGTGGGAGTTTGCCCAACCAGTTTACATGTGTTTTGTGGACTTGGAGAAGGCATTTGACCGCGTCCCTCGTGGATTTTTGTGGGGGGTGCTTCGGGAGTATGGGGTATCGGGCTTGTTGTTACGAGCTATTCGGTCTCTGTACGACCGTTGTGAGAGTTTAGTTCGCATTGCCAACACTCGGTCGGAGTCATTCCCAGTGAGAGTTGGACTCCGCCAGGGCTGCCCTTTGTCACCGGTCCTGTTCATAATTTTTATGGACAGGATTTCTAGGCGCAGCCAGGGAATGGAGGGTGTCATGCTTGGTGACCACAGGATCTCATCTCTGTTGTTTGCAGATGATGTTGTCCTGTTGGCTTCATCCAGCAATGACCTACAGCTCTTGCTGGGACGGTTTGCCGCTGAGTGTGAAGCGGCTGGGATGAGAATCAGCACCTCCAAGTCCGAGTCCATGGTCCTCAGCCGGAAAAAGGTGGATTGTCCTCTCCGGGTTGGGGACAGGCTCCTGCCCCAAGTGGAGGAGTTTAAGTATCTTGGGGTCTTGTTCACGAGTGAGGGGAAAATGGAGCGAGAGATCGACAGACGGATTGGAGCAGCATCTGCAGTGATGCGGACGTTGTACCGGTCTGTTGTGGTGAAGAGGGAGCTTAGTTCTAAGGCAAAGCTGTCGATTTACCAGTCAATCTACGTTCCTACTCTCACCTATGGTCACGAGCTTTGGGTAATGACCGAAAGAACGAGATCGCGGATACAAGCGGCTGAAATGAGCTTTCTCCGTAGGATCACTGGACTCACCCTCAGAGATAGGGTGAGGAGCTCAGTCATCCGGGAGAGGCTCAGAGTAGAACCGCTGCTCTTCCACATTGAAAGGAGTCAGTTGAGGTGGTATGGGCATCTGATTAGGATGCCTCCTGGACGCCTCCCACTTGAGGTGTTTCAGGCACGTCCCACTGGGAGGAGACCCCGGGGCAGACCCAGGACTCGGTGGAGAGACTATGTCTCCCAGCTAGTCTGGGAACGCCTTGGTATCCCCTCTGAAGAGCTGGAGCAGGTGGCTGGGGAGAGGGAAGTCTGGGCTTCTCTGCTTGAACTGCTGCCTCCGCGACCCGGACCTCCGGAAAAGCGGTAGAAGATGGATGGATGGATGGATGGTGATGAGCCCATTTGAAAATGGGGTCCTGGATTTGGTACTTATGTGGCCAAAGTTTGTTGTTGACAACATGTGGATTCATCCACCCGGGCAGGAATTTAGGAGTGATTTTCCCTGCCTGTAGATTGATTTGTTGTGTTTGCAGTATAAATGCATAGTGGAAGACCTTGTCCCCCCCTTGAGGTTTGTCATGGGAGGCTTTTTGGTTATTGTACGTCGTTTTGATGCCTCTGTGTTCTGCAGCTGGAAGGTCATGGGCATTGGCAGTCATCACCCCCTCTGGTTTCGAGGAAGTACAAGCAGTGGCGATGACTGTTCATCGGAAGCAGGAATACGAGTGCCATTGCATAACTGCAGAGAAGGCTGCGTTGAAGAAAGTGTTTTCAGTTCCATCATATTAGAGAAATTCAATGCGGGAAATGTGTGTACTGTTGGATCTGACTGGTGTTTGAGGGTTTTATGGACCATTGAGTCACAGACTTGAATAGATGCATGCCTAGTGTTCACAAAAGTTGGGTCCACCTATGCAGAACCCTTAGGTTGCGGAGGGTCTGGGGAGCTGGTTGATTTGGCTCCTGTGACCACGCAGGCCACAGGGGTGGGTGGGTAGGATTCAGAAGGTAACACCAATGTTGAGTCAAAAGTACAAAAGGGGCCATGTGGAGCTTTTCGCTCGGCCATTGAGTTCCCAAGGTCATTCAATTCCTTGTCTTGACCTTGTGTTTGAAGGTGACCTTTGACTTCCTGAGGACAATGTTCACCTTGGTTTTTATGGTTGCTTTCGATCAGTTTCAGTTGTTCCAACAGCGCTAGTTGTGTGAGACTCGGGGTGTCCGAAATGTCAGGAACAAAGCACTGTGATTCAGTTGTCCTTGGTGGGTCGAATGGGTGAGGGTGTCGAGTTTGAGCCCATAGTTTGAGATTCTTGAAGTCAATCAGTGGCTCAGTAGGTCTTTGCCGACGAGCAATGGAATGGAGTCAAGTTTGGACACATAGACCAGATGAGTCAAGGTCATGGGACCGATGGAGACTCTGATTAGTGACACGCCCGATAGAGTCTTGTTAGTGAGCGCGTATGGTCGAATGGCTTACGGACAAGGTTCCAGTTTTACATCTTTGTGAGCACGTTTAGCAGCTGCACGTAGTTGGTCAAAAAGATTGTGTGACATAAGAGTGATGTCAGCGGCGGTGTCTAAAACAGCGTCCTGACACATCACATCTTCAAAGGTCAGTGGAAGATAGAATTTTCACGCCACCCCCTCTCGTTTAAATCACACAGAAATCGGTGAAAATGGCACAGAAATCACCGGTGGTTTGACAGAGATTTGCGGGATGTCATTTTTAGAGGAGTGGTCTTTGTCTTGTGGTTGGGCTTCCATAACAGCACTGGACTGCATTGGGTCCTTTGGTTCTTCTCCATTTGTTGGAAGGGTTCTCTTTTTGCCTTTTCTTTGTGATTTAGAGCATTTCTTTTGAGTTGGCATAGCTGCAATAGCTAGGATGTCAGCAGTTTCATTTTCTTTGTTGTTCTGAATCTTCACTAGGAGAAGTTTGAGAGCTTCTATATCTTCTCTACTGAGAGCAGGAGTTTCTTTCTTCTTCCAAGGTTTCTGGTTGGTCTCTGCTTCTGAGCTTCTGTGATGAGGTGGAGGACACCATTTGCCATGGTTACACGTGTGTTTGTATCTGTATCTGTCATCTTGAGAGTCCATACCGTGTTCTCGTGATCTATCTGGTGGATTTGGCCTACGACGGTAGTCAGGCTTTCGCGAAGTTGGTCCTGAGTGGGATCTAGAGGACCTAGTTTGGTTTTGACCTTGATGAGGTCGGTTGGGGAAACGTCTCGGATTTTCATGTGATCGCGGTGTAGGAGATGGAGTCAGGAGAGGGGCTCCTTCCAACTCCAGGGTGTTAGAAGCAGCACTGATAGCTAGCACGGTGGCAGGCTCAGCGTGCTTGTTGCAACTTTGTTGCTGTTTTTGGAATGCCTAATGTGCGAACTCTCTCAGCTGACTTATTGAGCTTGACCTTGGGTTAGCTGTAACTCCAAGGTGGTGACTCACAGTGGGATGGAGGATCTGGATGAAGAGGGTCTTAAAATTGTGGTCTTCCTCCATCCCTGGTGTATTCTGAGATCCAAAATATGCGAGAAGGAGTTGCTGGTAGTAGGCCTGTGTAGGCTCGGAGCGACCTTGCTTCACGGCCAGGGCTGCCAATAGCCCTGATTGCAGGCCGTCGTCGGAGAATTCCTTTTCGATGGATTTGCAGAGTCGCATGTAGTCCGTCCTGATGTCTGTTGGCTGTCTGTCTATAAATTTTGATACCGACCTGTTAGATGTTAGTTTAATCAAATAGATGCGCTCGTCGACCATAGCATCAGGGTACTTACGCAGGTAGTAGTCAATGTCTTGTAAATCGGCTCTGGTATCAGGTGAACCGGTATGGCAGGGATCAAATTTCATGAGATTTCACGCAATCTTGTCCAGGTTGCAGTCTGAAGGGGCACACACACGCTGTCCATGCGATTGTTCATATTCGAAAAGGGAATCAGGCGATGGGGCGTGGTGGAAGTCCCGGTCTGGTGAGATGCATTTTCCTTTCGGCCTACCCAACCTGTTTGCGGTTCGTGGCCTCAGTTGGAGAGCAGCCGGAGTTTCTGGAGGTCGTGGAAACGAATGTGGTCTTGCTTCCTTTTGTTGTCCGAATTCCTCCACTTCTTTTAAATCTTTTAGATGTTGATGTGCTTCCTGTAGAAGCAGTTGACATTCTTCGTAGTCAGACTTCACGTTTTTCAAGTTGACCTTCAATTCTTCTGAGTTCCTTCTTCGTGTCCTGAAGGGCATCTTCAAGTTCACTGTTCTCTTTGCGAAGGAAGTCGTTGTCATGAGTCAACCGTCGCTTTTCTGGTTTTGCCTGGTTTAAATCTCGTAATGCGTTATCAAGTTGAGCTTGATTATCGTTGTTTTCATTTTGAGATTGTACCAGTTTCTTCTTTAATGATTTGTTCTCTTCCTGGAGAGAGAAGGTTGTTGATTGTTGATTCCTTAGCTCATTCTCGGCACATAACGCTTTAGCTTCAGCTACTTTTAATCTCGCAACTAATGCTATCGTGAATTTTACCAACATGCTGGGGAGATTCTTTCCTTTTGGTGGGTTTTCTGTGTAATCACCCAAAAGTTCTTCAGTGAGTTGCTTCAGATCTTCGGGCTGTGTTTTCTTGACCCGTATTGTGAAGCTAGATATAAAATCAGAAGTCCATTCTTCCAAGGTTACTTGAAGGTCATCTAGTTCTGTAAATTGGTCGGTTGTTTGTAGACCCACCATGTTTTACCGTTGTTTACCAGTTAGCTTAAAAATCAACTTGTTGATTGTAGCTAAATTTGTTAGTCAAGGGTTAACCTTGATTATTATTTTATATTTGTGGTAGTTATAAGTTCTTTTTAGAACTTGTTCCAACTTACAGGCTTGTAAGAAGGGAGGTAGAATTTTGGAATTGTTGTAGAAATATGGAGATGTTTTTAATTTCTTTGTGTGTTGAAACTGTATTTTGATTTGTAGTTTAAAATTGTGTGGATTGACTAGTATTGGAACTGTCATCAATAACTAGCTTTGGAATTTTGTTGAATGCCACTTTAAAGTGATTATTTTGTTTACAAAAAGGGAAACAACAAAAATAGAAAAGGTTAAATGCTTTAGAAATTTAAGGTTACAAGCTTTCACTTTCTCTTCAAGTTAAGGCTTTAAAGACTTTGTATTTATTGCTAAAGCAAATTTTCATTTAAAACTTTAAATGTTAAATGTTTACAGATTAGGAAACACAAGTGAATTGTTTCTGTGTACTTTGCTACCAAGGATTTCTTAGGATTAAAGCTAATGGTGATTTACTTGATTGTAATCTGTAAAGTTCATTTACAGAATAATCAGTGTTTTCACCTTTTGACTTTTTGTTTTAAATCTTGGTGAAAGGTAATGAATTGGTTATTGTTTTTCTTTTCCTGTGGAGAAAAACATGATCCAAGAATAACACAATGACTTTAAAAAACACCTAAAGCTTTTAAGTGTTAATTGATTAATGTGGTTTCCTAATTTTGAAAAATTTTGATAAATATTCAGTGAATCACTAAATGCACACTACTTTAAGACGACTCTTGAATAAGCATTAGCATTTATTAGAATCCTTAAGCTAAAATGGGCTTCCTGTGGAAGAAATCACACAATGCAGCATTTAAAAAAAATGCGCACACACACACACACACACACACACACACACACACACACACACACACAGAGTATATATATATATATATATATATATATATATATATATATATATACTGTATATATATATACTACCGTTCAAAAGTTTGGGGTCACTTAGAAATTTCCTTATTTTTGAAAGAAAAGCACTTTTTTCAATGAAGATAACTTTAAACTAATCAGAAATACACTCTATACATTGCTAATGTGGTAAATGACTATTCTAGCTGCAAATGTCTGGTTTTTGGTGCAATATCTAGATAGGTGTATAGAGGCCCATTTCCAGCTATCACTCCAGTTTTCTAATGGTACAATGTGTTTGACATATTATTCGGCCCAGGAAACATGCACGCAGGCTCAGGCAGATTTGAAAGCTTTATTAACAATCAATGTGGCATTTATGGATGCATGTGTGAGAGATAAGCATGTGTTGTGGGTGGAGGATGCAGGTCAGGACAGAGCAGCACGCCGTGCGGCCAGGCAACCCTATGAGTGAGAGGAGAACAGGGGTTAGCTGGGCAACCACACAGGAGAGTGACCAAGTGACGTGCTTACTTGTAGTACTGCGGTGGCTGGCGTTGGCAAGGTCCCAAGCCTGGGAGACAGCGTCCTGCTGTGCGTCCGAGGTGAAGCGGCGAGGCAGAGGAGCAGCGAGGCGAAGGGGAGAGTGTCCGCCACCGGGAGGTCCACCTGTGCACAGGGGAAGGCTAACAGGAAAAGGTAAGACAATATTGGACAGCTTACGTGCCATGATGAGAAGTCAGCAGGCCTGGAGGGTAGGAAGCTGCTGAGGGTTTGAGTATGCAGGGAGACAGACGGCTCCAGGCTGCAGCTCAGGGCGAGATGGAATAAATAGCTGCGCACTAACGAGAAGCAGGTGTGCGCGCAGCTGAGGTGGATACCCGTGAGCGGCGGGTGAGGACAGTGTTTGCTCATTGCGTCAGAAGGCTAATGGATGATTAGAAAACCCTTGTGCAATCATGTTAGGTCTGCAATGCTGTAATTGCTGCAAATGGAGGATTCTTTGACGAAAGCAAAGTTTGAAGGAAAAAATTATTATTTCAAATACAAATCATTATTTCTAACCTTGTCATTGTCTTGACTATATTTTCTATTCATTTTACAACTCATGGTGGTAAATAAGTGTGACTTTTCATGGAAAACACAAAATAATTGTCTGGGTGACCCCAAACTTTTGAACGGTAGTGTATATATATATATATATATATATATATATATATATATATATATATATATATATATATATATATATATATTCATAGCTTCAATAGTTTGCAACTGTTGCATAAAATGTGTAAATAGATATGATTTTAACTCTAAAGATTGAAATGTGTGGTTAACATAAGTGGTTAAATAAAAAGTGTGTGCCTTTATACGCTTCTACTGTGTTTATGCAGTAAAAGCTATTCACCACTGAGAAAAAAAAAAAAACTTCAACAGCCAACAAGCTTCTCTTCCTTCTCTTCTTGGCATAGAAACGTTAAATTGGTTTTAAATTTAGGTTATTCTGAATAATATGGGTTGCTTTAAAGTTAATTTGGAAGCTTGATTTGGTTATAAATCGGCTTTACAGATTAAAAGTTTGAGATATTTTATTAAATGTTGCAGTTCTTATGGTTGACCTCAAGATGGAGGCAGTTCCTTCTGCAGTCTTGGAGGAGAAGCCAGTGACGTCACCCAGAGGCGGTCTATCGGTCTCAACTCAAAATGGCATCTAGGGTGATTTTCCCTAGAGGCTTTCAAAATGGCGTCTGCACAGCTTAATCTGCGCATGCGCAGTTCTCGTGCATGTAGCCGTTTCGGTCATGTGCGAATGTGAGCACGCATGTGTCCTGTGCACTTGGGATGTGAACGCAGCCCGCTGACCGCGCCTTGCTTTGTTTCACGCTTCCACTGGCTTGTTTCTGCCAGCAACTTTTTTTTTTTTTTTAAATGGAGGATGGCTCCTTTTAACCCAGTTTTCACCTATGCAAGAATAATCTAACAATTTTAACTTTGTGCTTATTTCAAACAATTTCCTCTCAGTAATTTTTATTACTGTTGCGTATCCAGCATGAAATAGTTAATTCCACTGCTTTACATGAGGTTTATAAAAAAGAAAACAATGGTTAATTGAATTTACCTCATCAGGAATTCTCACTAGCGAGTTGAATTAACAACAGAGGGATCGGATTTTGTCATGATTCCATCTTTTCAGGCCTTATTTTAATTAATTCAGCTCATGGTAGCGCTTTTCCAACTTATAGCATGCTTTTAAAAAAACACATAGTCTGCAGTGTAGCAGTTTGAGCGGGGGATCTATGACCCCTCCTCCTTGCCACTATCTTCACACAGACACTCTGATCGGGGCGAATAAGGGGGGTGAATCACCTCCTCCCCCTTGTGCTCTCTTCACACAGATACTGCCAGGCTCAGCTAGATAAGGGGGGGAGGGGGGGTTAAACACATGTGCCTGGCTGGGCAGCCAGTTAGATACATCCATCCATCCATCTTCTTCCGCTTAATCATTTTCGGGTCGCAGGGGGGTGGAGCCTATCCCAGCATCTTTTGGGCGAGAGGCAGGGTACACCTTGGACAGATCGCCAGTTCATCACAGGGCCAACACAGAGAGATAGACAACCATTCAGTCTCACAGTCATACCTAAGGACAATTTAGAATCCTCAGTTTGATGCCAATTAACCTAAGGTGCATGTTTTTGGCATGTGGGAGGAAACCGGAGAAATCCCGGAGTAAACCCACGCAGACACGATACAGAGAAGAAGAAAAAAAGTTTTACCGTGCAACAGATCAGATTTGACTATACCAACACAGCTTATGAAATCATAATTTCATGTCCATTTCTAGATTCTAGCAGTCTCACATGGGGCACATTCATATGTAGTGGATTTATGGGTTTATAGGAATTTTAATGTTGGTACAAGTATTAATATATATATGAATGTGAATAGGAATGAAGATTTATTTTCATTACACTCAGATCCTCGTTAGGAGCACCAGTCCAGATAATGGACAATTTTATTAACAATTCTTTATTTGTACCAATTATGGATCAGTCTAAAAAAAAAACCAAAAAACCTTGTGAGTTCTTGTCTCTGATAATCAAGAAGATGGACATGAAATCAAACAATAACTCCCATATGTCTTTCAATGATTTAATAATAAATGTCAGAATTGGTTAACATATTTGGATAACTTTAAAATAGAGAATTCAACATGTATCATGGGCATCATAGATTGTTACTGAGTTACTTATGAATCAAGCATTTGTGGAACCAAATGAAGCATAGTTTTATTTGTCAGTATACTGGAAATTCGAAAACCATAAAATAGCATTGGTTAAGAAAAGTGGATGCAATTTTATGAAGAAAATGATGATGAACTATCTATAAAAATAGAAAATTGGGGTTACTCTAAAAAAGCATAGATTAATGAAAGGGCAAAATGCATTTTGAAATTCTGGGGTTTGCATGAAATTAAGTTTAAAGAACTTATACCAGGAAGAGCCTGAAGAATTAAGTTAAATTAAACAACAGACCATCAGCCAAGCAGACTCATTGCATCCCAGTAGGTAGCAGGCGGGTCCACTCGATTCTGTTTTAACTGGACCAACGTGGGTTTTGTTGGGGGACTGGCAGACAGGCTCCTTACCACAGTTATGGAATACTCCCGAGATCACAAAGGCTGTTCTTCAGCAAGCTGGGTGAAGTCTTCTCTTATGCACTGAAGAAGAAATTAGTTTATTGTGCAAAGTCTCATCAGAAATTCAAAATGGAGGCAAAACACATTACAAATTCATTTCTTCCGATGTTGGTGGTTTAAATAAGTTGGTTTAAGCTTAGAAACAAATCAAACAAAATCTTCTTGCATGGTAATTTAAAGAAAATCTTAAAATAAGGGAAAGAAAATTTTAAAGAAAATAAACACAATTTTCACAGAGCCTGGAAAAGTCTGGGCCTTCTTGGAAGAGAGGAGAAAAAAACGGAAGAGCAGAGATGTCTGCTCCTTGCAGCTTGACCAACATCCTGAAACTGAAACAAAGGAAAGTTTTCTCTAGGTATGGCAGAATCTCACTGAATTTCATGAAATCTGAGCTGAACCAATTACATTTGAGCTTCTTTCAACAAAAGTCATAAACTGGAGTTCTGTTGGTCAGTTAAAGTACAGCTATGGTCTCCCAAAGAAAGAGGAGGGGGTCTCTCACAGAGCAGAGATAGAAACATTTGATATCCTAAAGTATGTGTGCTGAATAAAGCATAAATTCCTTCATCTTTAGTGACTAAGATATTCTACTCAATAATAAGGGAGCATAAAATGCATCTACATTGTAACTGTAATTAATTTGTGATAGTAAGCATGCAAAAATTAATTTCTTCCTGAAAATAAAGCAGGACATATCAAATCATATCAATAAAAGCATTTGAAACCCATTGTCCATCCTAACAGTTCAACCATGTCTTCAGCAGCGGATTCTGTCTTGAGAGAAAGAATATGAATTAATTTATTTGTCTATATTGCATAAATTCCACTGCAAAGAGAAAAAAAATAAATATTCCTGATTCATCCACCAGAAGGCACTGTGAAACTGTCTGGTTGTTTACTGGAGAGTCTTGATTCCCCACCTCTGGATAATGTCACCCATAAATCTGTCAATTACAAACATTCCTTTGCCAAAGAGCAGAAAGGGGAGGATGACTAAGTCTTGGTGAAGGGATTAACTTCCACTTTATGGCCGATGAATAGTGTTACAGGTCTGGTCCTTGGATGATAGAAGCTGTTCATGACCAAACTTAAGAGTTGAAACAATTTCCTTCAGCAAAGAATGATTTTAAAAATTGGAACTCAAGGTCAACACCATGCTGGGGCACAGTGTTTGGCTGGTGAGAAGACCAAAGCTTGTGTGGAGATTTGTAAAGTCCTGACTGATGCTCCCCAGGAAGTACCAGATAGACGTCAGATAAGTGAGACTCTTGATGTCACCTTGTCTACTTTTAATTATTAATTTCATAGCACTGCCTTTACATGAGTAGAATTTCTGGCTACTATACCCACCTCTGATCATGTAAGTTAAGTATGCATGAGTAAATTACGATTATGAATGTTTTTTTCCCTTTTCTTTCCTACTTTTTCTCAATGGAAAAAAGAAACACTAGAATAAAAATACAAAAAATACACATATTCTTGTCATTTTTGTAAACTATGACAAAAAAAAAATCCTGCAGGATAAAACGTGACACTTGGTATTTTCTAACCTGTTTGTATACCACCATAGACAGAGAGAACCTGAATCAGACAGGGGTCAGAGAGGGAAAGATGAGACAGACAAGATGAGCCAAGGAGAGGAAAGTGTTCAGGCAGAGGGTCCAGGAGAGGTGAAAGCAGAGGAAGGAGAGAAGGATAACACCAGTAAAAAGCCCAAACACAGGACGTCTAAATGAGACCCCAACTGCCCTAATATTCCAACATTCAAGCCTTGATTGTACAATACTTCAAATGGTAAGTTCCATATGCAAAGTTACTTTGCAAAATTAAAAAAAAGAAATAAATAATATAAAATAGTATAAAATTAGCATATTTTATAAGGGAGGTGTTCCTGTGGTAACGTATCATCACTTCCTGTGTTGCTGGCTGGCTGTGGTTTGCTCTCCTCATTCTCCTGAGGATTTTGCCTTTAATTGTATTTTAATCACTTTTTTCCATCTACCGTTAGCTCTCACTTCTGTTTATCAAGTCTCTTGCACCTGTGTGCGCACTCAGTGTCATCTAATCACCCTCTTTAGCCTTCTGTTCACCTTTCATCAATGTTTTTGTTAGCTTTGGGTTAGCCACAAGCTATGGCTACTAGCTCTCCTTCCTCTCCTTCTCTGGTGTGCTCTCTCTGTCAGATGTTTAGCTACACCTCTGCCTCTTTTAGTGATAACGGTAAATGTAATAAATGTTGTCTTTTTGAGGCGCTCGAGGCAAGGTTGTATGATTTGGAATCCCAGCTCCGCTGTATTGAAACACTGTCTGCGCCAGTTAATAACGACGGACGTCCCTTAGCTGCAGCAGAGCTCCCTAGCATAGGGCGGCCTGTTAGTGGTCCTCCAGTCCTCCTCAGCAGCAAGGAGACTGGGTGGGTGATGGTGAGAAGGAAGCCTAGCCTCAAAGCCCCGGTTAACTACCAACCTGTTCGTGTTTCTAATTGCTTTTCCCTGCTCAGCGACACACCCACTGAGGAAAAAACTCTGATCATTGGCGACTCTGTAGTCAGAAACATGAACCTAGAGACTCCAGCGGTCATAGTCAAATGCATTCCTGGGGCCAGAGCAGGCGACATTGAGTCAAATTTGAAAATGCTGGCTAAAAGTAACTGTAAATACTCCACAATTGTTATCCACGCCGGCATTAATGGCGTCCGACTCCGGCAGTTGGAAGTCTCAAAACTTAACGTGGAATCGGTGTGTGACTTTGCCAAAACAATGTCTGCCTCTGTAGTATTCTCTGGGCCCCTCCCCAATCTGACCAGTGATGACATGTTTAGCCGTTTGTCATCCTTCAACCGCTGGCTGTCTGTGTGGTGTCCTGCAAACAACATGGGCTACATTGACAATTGGAACTCATTTTGGGGAAAACCTGGTCTTATTAGACGAGATGGCATCCATCCCACTTTGGATGGTGCGTCTCATTTATCTGACAATCTGGTATCATTTTTATCCAAATTTCCAAAACCTTGACAACTCAGAGTTGGGACCAGGAAGCAGAGTCGCAGTCTTCCACGCCTCTCTGCAGCTCCTCTTCATCTGCCACCTCTCAACTTAGCCCCTGTCTTCCCCATCAGAGAATCACTGTCTGCTCCCTCCAAAGTAAATAAAGATATAATGTATAAGCATCCCAAGTGATTAAACAAAAAATTGGTAAAACTCGAATTAAACATGAAGCCTCTAAATTTAATGATTTGGCCTCTGTTCCTCCTCAAAATTTTAAAAATTAAATGTGGTTTGTTAAATATTAGGTCTCTAACTCCCAAGTCTCTGCTAGTCCATGATCTGTTAATTGATCATCAGATTGATTTAATATCCCTTACAGAGACTTGGTTAGGGCAAGAGGATTATGTTGGTTTAAATGAATCAACTCCCTCTGGTTATTTAAACTGTCAGAATTCCAGAAGTTCTGGTCGTGGAGGAGGGGTAGAGACAATTTACCATTCCAAATTACTAGTTAATGTAAAAGCAAAAAACACATTATAATTCCTTTGAGGGCCTGGTCCTCAGTATTGGGCATTTTAGCAATTTTAGGCTAAACCCAATTTTATTTGCCATAGTTTATCGTCCTCCATCAACCTACTCAGAGTTAGTTTATCCGAATTTGCCAAATTCTTTGCTGATATTAGTGCTGAAATCAAGATAGAATAATTATAGTAGGGGACTTTAATATACATGTAGATGTAGATAGTGATTGCCTTAATTTGGCATTTAATTCAATATTAGACTCGATGGGGTTTTCTCAGAAAAGTAGGAAATTCTACCCATTTCTCCACCATACGTTGGACCTTTTTCTGACATATCTAACTAACTAACTAACCTGCACTTATATAGCGCTTTTCTAGTCACAAAGACCACTCAAAGCGCTTTCATTAATACTAACCCTCTATTCTAAGGGCCTATAGGAAACATCTAGGGACAATTTAGACAGCCAATTAACCTAACATGCATGTTTTGGCATGTGGGCGGAAACCGGAGAAATCCCGGAGTAAACCCACGCAACACGGGGAGAACATGCAAACTCCACACAGATCACTGTTGGTCGGGGGCTGGGATCGAACCCACGATCCCACGATCCCCACAATCCCCCGGCCAAGGGTAAACTGTGCTGCCGCAGTATGGCATAGAAATAGAAAATCTGGTAGTGTCTCCTCATAACCCTGTATTGTCAGACCATTGTCTGTTAACCTTTGATTTTACTATTTCTGACTATTTGGCTCCTAAGGAAAAATATTACTACAGTAGATGCCTCTCAGATGATGCTGTTACCAAATTTATACAGATTGTTTCCTCTATGCCATGTGTCAACACAGCGGAAATAAGCTATAGACAGCTTGCTCCTTCTGTAATTGATAGCATGGTAGATAGTGTTACAGCTTCTCTACATCAGACTCTAGACATGGTGGCCCCTTTAAAAAAGAAAAAGTCTAATCAGAGATTTCTAACTTCTTGGTTCAACACAGAAACTCGTAGCTTAAAACAGAAGACTTGTCAATAAGAAAGAAAATGGCACTCCACTAAATTATATGAAATCTATTTAGCTTGGAGAAATCATCTTCTAATTAATAAAAAAAAAAATCTCTTAGGAAAGCTAGAACAAGTTATTATTCTGCATTAATAGAAGAGAACAAGAATTAATCCCAAGTTTCTTTCAACACTGTAGCCAGGCTGACAAAGAGTCAGGACTCTGTCAATCCTAGCATTCCCTTAGAGCTTACTAGTCAGGACTTTATGAACTTTTTCAATAATAAAATTTCATCTATCAGAGATAAAAAAATCAGTCCGATTCTTCCCACCGTTAACTTAAATACAGTAACTACTTCAATTGACATCTGTTTGGATCAGTTTACTCCAATTGACCTTTTAGAGTTAGACAAAATAGTTTCTTCATCCAGGCCTTCAACTTGTCTTTTAGACCCTATTCGTACCAGGTTATTTAAAGAAGTCTTCCCATTTATTGGTAGCTTTATTCTTCAAATAATCAATTCTTCATTAACTTTAGGCCATGTACTGCAGGCTTTTAAAACTGCTGTAATTAAACCCTTACTCAAAAAGCCAACACTGGATCCAGGAGTTTTAGCTAACTATAGGCCAATCTCTAATCTCCCTTTCATTTCAAAAATCTTGGAAAGAGTTGTTGCTACGCAATTATTTGACCACTTGCAGGGAAATGGTCTATTTAAAGAGTTTCAGTCTGGGTTTAGAATCCATCATAGTACTGAAACAGCCTTATTGAAGGTCACTAATGACCTCCTGATCGCATCTGATAATGGACTTGTTTCTGTGCTTGTTCTTTTAGACCTTAGTGCAGCTTTTGATACTATCGATCATAATATTCTACTTGATAGATTAGAACACTATGTTGCGACTTAATGGAACTTTGTTGCAGTGGTTTAGATCTTATTTATCTGATAGGTTTCCAGTTTGTTCCTGTAAATAATGAGTTTTCTTTCACCTCAAAGCTCAGTCATGGAGTTTCCACAGGGATCTGTGCTAGGTCCTACTCTTTTTACGTTTATATCTGCTTCCGTTAAGCAACATTATTAGAAAGCACTGTATACATTTTCAATGTTATGCAGATGACACACAATTATACCTGTCATTGAAACCAGATGATAATAATCAATTAGCCAAGTTAGAAGCCTGTCTTAAGGAAATCAAAGCTTGGATGACTTGTAATTTCCTGCTATTAAATTCAGATAAGACTGAAGTCATTCTTGTTGGTCCAAAAAACCTTAGAAATACCTTTCAAATCAAACTTTTAGTTTGGATGCAGTTACTCTTTCTCTTAATAGCTCTGTGAGGAACCTTGAGGTTATTTTTGATCAAGATCTGTTTTTCAATTCACCTATTAAATTTGTTCTTCTAAGACAGGCTTCTATCATTTGCGTAATATTGCCAAGATTAGGAGCATCTTGTCTCAGAGTGATGCTGAGAAACTGATCCACGCTTTTGTTAGCTCTAGATTAGATTATTGTAACTCTTTAGTATCAGGTTGTCCTAAAACATCTTTAAAAAGTCCTTCAGCTGATCTAAATGCTGCACAGCAAGAGTGTAACAATGTGGCGAGGCAGGAGGCAAGGAAGTGGCAAAATCTTCAATTTTTCCAATTTTTATTCCATTTCACAAACTTACTGGGTAAACAATCCACATATTGTCCGACATCTCCACACCGACACGACTCCTCATCAACAATAATGAAAGACAACAAAGACCATTCTTTCCACAATAAACACCTGTTATATATTATGTGAGACAATTAGGGCTAATTAGCCCCTACCATAACCCCAGGTAAAACAATAAACATTTTCCATTTTTCACACAAACCCAATAGCACCTAAAAGTCCATAAATAATCCCCACTTATTTACAAAATACATATAAATAGTACAGAATAAATAATACTATTAAATAATTCGTTAAATAATTAATCCCCTATTTACATATTTTTTAAATCACCCCTCAACTTGCCATCAACTGCTCCCTTCTGCTGGTGTCCTTTAAAAGGCGTTCAACCCCCAAAGAGTCTTTTGCCTGGACACCCTCAGGAAGCATGTTGGCAAAGGTATGTGTATTAATAATCACCAATTGTTTTCCCAAATAATTAACCAAACAATTATCTCACAAAAAGGCATTTCAATTAGTCAAAGAACAGATCCTAGAAATAATGTGTGCATTTTTAAACAAATAATCATAATAACATTACAATATTACAAATAATATAGTCACACATATAATAAATCATAACAGTGGTGACACTCCACGTCACATTTCCTCCCCCCTATTCCCAAGAGTACAGTACTCTACGAGTCATGTACTCTTGAGAGACTATCTGCCACAAGGTTGGTTTTCCCTGCCACATACCGAACAGTAAAATTATACGGTTGAAGGGACACATACCACCCTGTGAGACGACTGTTTACGTCCTTCATCTGTCCAGCCCACTGTAGGGCCCGATGATCTGTCTCCAACACAAAATGACACCCCAGTAAATAATATTTGAGAGACCCTATTGCCCATTTCATGGCAAGACATTCCTTTTCTACCGTAGAGTATCTTGTCTCCCGGTCCAACAACTTACGGCTCAAGAACAGTACTGGGTGTCTCTCTCCCCTCTCCTCCTGGAGAAGTACTGCTCCAATGCCAACTCCTGAAGCATCTGTCTGTAAAATGAACGGGCGAGCAAAGTCTGAACTGTAGAGAACCTTCTCACCAGAAATAGCCCTCTTCAGATCTTCAAAAGCTCTATTACACTACTCTGTCCATTTTACCCTATTCGGTGCTGAAGCCTTAGTGAGGTCAGTCAAAATTGCTGCTCTTTCAGCAAAATGGGGAATGAACTTACTATACCATCCCATCATTCCCATAAATGATTGTACCTTCTTCTTAGTAGTGGGCACAGGATAGGTCCAGATGGCATCCACTTTACCTACTCGTGGTCTAATGACCCCCTGACCAACCACATGTCCCAAGTACTTCACCTGCTGCTGTCCAAATGCACATTTGCGTGGATTGATCGTCAGTCCTGCCCTCTTAACCAACTGAAGGACCTGCCTAAGGTGTACCAAATGTTCTTCCCAAGTCTGACTATAGATGACCATGTCATCCAAATAGGCAGCTGCAAAATTTGATACCCTTCTTAATACCTGGTCCATGAGCCGCTGAAAAGTTGCAGGTGCCCCCTGAAGGCCAAATGGCATAACCCTGAATTGAAAACTGCCATAAGGTGTTTTAAAGGCTGTAAGTTCTTTTGTTTCCGGTGCCAATGCCACCTGCCAATACCCCTTGCATAGGTCCAGTGTAGAAATAAACCTAGCCCTGCCCACTTTCTCTAACAGTTCATCAATCCGGGGCATGGGGTATGACTCAAACTTAGACACTGAATTGAGATATCTGAAATCGATACAGAATCTCAAAGAGCCGTCCTTTTTGGGTACCAGCACAATCGGGCTACACCACTCACTGACTGACTCCTCGATTACTCCCAGCTGCAACATCAAGTCAATTTCCTGCTTCATCTTTGGAACCAATCGCTCCAGGATCCTATAAGATTTCCTACGTGGAACAGCTTCTTCTTTCAAATAAACTTTATGATGTACCAATGTGGTGAAACCAGGTCTCTCCTGAAACAACTCTGGATCTAACAGTGCCTCTAATTCTCTGTGCTGACCCACCTGCAAATGAGACACTTGAAACAAGTAAGGCTCTGACACATTTGTGGGAAAAGACTGTTCTCTCTCCTCATCCACTTCCATCGCACAAATGAAGAGCTGATGTGTCTCCTGAAGAACAGGTTGCTGCTGCTGATGACCAGGCTGCTGAAACTCTTTCAACAAGTTAATGTGGAAGGTCTGATATTTTACCTTCCTGTCAGGCATGTATAGTTCGTATGTCACTGAACTTAGTTTCTTAGAGATTTCATATGGCCCCTGCCATTGAGCCAACAGCTTACTGTCACACGAGGTCAGCAATAACAAAACCTGCTGTCCTGGGTGAAAAACCCTTTTTCTGGCCTTCTTGTCATACCAAGTTTTTTGTTTGGCCTGCGCCGTCCTCATGTGCTCCTGAGCCAAAGCAGTCATTCGATCCAGTTTCTCTCTCATCTTAATGACATAAGAGACCACATTGTCCTGATCACTTGGTGGACTCTCCCAGTGCTCCTTTAATAAGTCCAGTGGGCCCCTCACCTGACGACCATACAGCAGTTCAAAAGGTGAGAACCCTGTTGAAGCCTGGGGCACCTCCCGATAAGCAAACAATAAGTATGGTACCCATTGGTCCCAATCCGAGCCCGTTTCAGAAACAAATTTCCGCAGCATGTTTTTTAGAGTCTGATTAAATCGCTCCACTAGTCCATCAGTCTGAGGGTGATATGGGGTGGTCTTAATACCCTTAATACCCAACAGCTTAACAGCTTATATACCTGCTGCAACAGTTTGGACAAGAAATTTGTTCCACAGTCTGTCAGGATTTCTCTGGGTATGCCTACCCTTGAAAATAACTGGATAAGGCAGTTGGCAACCTGCCTAGCCTTGATAGATTTCAGGGGAAAGGCTTCTGGGTACCGAGTAGCATAGTCACAAATTACCAAAATGTATCTATTACCAGAGGAGCTTCTCTCTAGGGGGCCAACTACATCCATCCCTATTCTGTCAAAAGGTGTTCCAATGATTGGTAATGGTTGCAGTTGGACACGGGCTACTCCCCTAGGTGATGTAATCTGACATATTGGACATGTTGTGCAGAAGTCCTTTATCTGGGTATACATTCCCGGCCACACAAACCTTCTAGCAATTCTCTGTAAAGTTTTATGAAATGCTAGATGACCTGCCCAAGGAATAACATGTCCCAGTTCCATAATTTTTGGTATGAGGTCCTGTGGCAAAGCTATGGCCATAACTTCACCTTGCTGTTGGTATAAAATGCCCTTTTTAATGACATATATGGCCTCAGCCAAACAATCAGTTCTACCCTGTTTCACACCCTCAATCTCCGAGACTTTATTGAACCATGGTCTAAGTGCTGAGTCAGCTTTCTGCAATGTAGCTATGTCAGGAGGGATGTCAAACTCTACTGACTGACTTAATTGTGGTGTTTCTTCACCCAAGTTCTTTGCTGAAGCTAACACCTTATCTCTTCTCCTCTGAGCCTTGGATTTAGGTTGTTTACTAGGGCCTGCCTCTATCTCAAAATCATAAAATGGCAGCTCCTGAAGAACATTGGCAGCCCTCTGCACCCTCTGTGCCCTGGTTGTCACCATATTACAGATTTTCCCAGCAGGTGCATCAAGCCTCTGCTCAATAGCGCCACTTGCCTGTCCCTCAGTTTGTTTGTCTCTAACCTGTTGTATAATGTCGAACAAAGTTGGAACATCATTGCCAAGAATAATTGAATAAGGCAAATCAGGCACAAGAGCTACAGGAAGGAGATAAGTTTGACCTCCCACTGTTAAATAAACCTCAGCGGTCTGGTACAGTTTTTTATCCCCATGGACACAACTGATATTTATTTCAGACTCATTCCACAAATCCCTAGGGACCAAATTGGGCAGCACAACTGTTTGAAAACAGCCTGAGTCTAACAGGGCCTCTTCACACTGACCATTAAGCAACACCTTCGTTTTATACACTCCACTGTGCACTGGGGCTGAAAACGTGGGTCGAGGAACTGAACATAATAATGATGGTTTGCTATTTCTTGTGGCAGGACATGAATATTGTGTGTGGCCAATTTTGTTACACTGGTAACAGCGTATATCGTGACTTGGAACAAAACGTGACTTTCTACTCCCACTATGTTTGCTAACAGTGACCTGACTGGAGCTGGAATACAGTCTTTTCTGAGCTGGACCACCCCTTTCACCCTCATTAAACTTACTTAACAGTGGTGACACTCCATCGTCACAAAGAGTTTTAACAGGTACTAGAAAGAGAGATCATATCTCTCCGGTTCTGGCCTTCCTTCATTGGCTTCCCATAGAGTTTAGAATTAAGTTTAAAATCCTTCTTCTCACTTTCAAAGCTCTAAACAATCAGGCCCCTTTTTATTTAAAAGAACTGATATTACCCTATTATCCTAACAGAGCACTATGCTCCCAAAATGCTGGATTACTTGTAATACCTAGAATCTCCAAAAGTACAATGGGATTCAGAGCCTTCAATTATCAAGCTCCTCTCTAGTGGAACCAGCTGCCAATCGGGGTTCGGGAGTCAGACTCGAGCTCTGTTTTTAAGAATAGGGTTAAAACCTTCCTTTTTGATATAGCCTACAATTAGAGAGGGATCATGTGTTTCTGAACCCTCCCTTAGTTATGCTGCTATTAGGTTTAGACAGCCAGGGGACCTCCACTAATTGCACTGGGCTTCACTCCTTTCTTCAGTCTCAATGAAATATTTTTTTTTTTGATGGTCATTAACATCTGCTTGTTCTCTCCCATAGATTGAGTCCCCATTGTGCTGTTTGCTCTCTACGTGTCTGTTCTTTTCATCTTCTCTATCCCCTCACTCCCCAGCCAGTGGCAGCAGATGACTGCCCCTCCCTGAGCCTGGTTCTGCTGGAGGTTTCTTCCTGTTAAAAGGGAGTTTTTCCTCTCCACCGTCGCCAAGCGCTTGCTCACAGGGGGTCGCCTGATTGCTTGGGTCTTTCTGCAATTGTGGGGGTTTCCCCTACAGTTGAAAGTGCTATGAGATGACTGTTGTTGTGAAATGGCACTATATAAATAAAGTTGAATTGAATTGAATTGAATATTTCAGTTACAATAGTGTCATGTGTTTTCTGCCCCCCACCCCCACCCCCGAAAAATATGTTGCCACCGCTCCAAGGTCTTTAGGCCAGAGGAAACACTGTTATTATTTGCTATGGTGATGGACAGGCTGACAGGATGAGGTCAGGCAGGATTCTCCACTGACCATGATGTTTGCAGATGACATTGTGATCTGTAGTGAGAATAGGTTGCAGGTGGAAGAGAACCTGAAGAGGTGGAGGTATGCACTGGAGAGAAGCGGAATGAAAGTCAGCAGAAGCAAGACAGAATATATATGTATAAATGAGAGGGGATCAGGTGTAACGGTGAAGATGCAAGAAGTAGAGATAGTGGGTAGCACGGTGGTTTGAATCCCCAGGCTGGCAGGGGTAGGAACCTTTCTGTGTGGAGTTTGCATGTTCTCCCTGTGCTGCGTGTTTACTCCAGGAACCCCAGTTTCCTCCCAAAACCCAAAGATATGTATGTTAGGTTAATTGGTCATTCTAAATTCTCCCTAGGTATCTGTCTCGTATAGGCTCTTAGAATAGAGGGTTAGTACTAGTGAAGTGCTTTGAGTGGTCTTTGGGATTAGAAAAAACTCTGTATAAGTACAGATCCTTATCCCTAGTAAAGGTAGATGCAATGGTGGTCCTGGCTTGCATGACGACCTGGGGGGACCATCTCCCTGGCGCCCCCCAAATCTATAATATAAAGACTGTCCTTTCTTGTTTTCCTTGATGCAAAGTCATCAGATACATCATCATGTGAATGTTGCTAGCAATAATTGGTTAATAATGATGACTGCAAGACCAGTAAAGATGTTCTTCATCAATCAATATCATGATTATTAATAATAATCATGATAATTTAATCTTAAAAACTATAATCATAATCATCAATATTAAATCAGAACAGTTTGAAATGTTTCACTCTACCTATAATAAATATTGAGAACGCTTACTGAATGATCTTGCAAAAAGACACTAACTTCTTCAAAAACTACTTCATTGAAATATTTTTTCTATTTACAGTAACAATACAATATTCCTATTTAGGTTGTTACAGCTTGCAAAGTAAACTGTTGAAAAAACAGAATCAATAAAAGAATTCATCAACTCATTTTTATTATTGTTATTTCAGTCAAATGTCAGTCTTGTTTTATTAATTTTGAGTCCAGCCCTGTTCTGTTCACATAAGTGCGAACCCTCAGTTCCTCCAGGTTCTCAAGGTGTGAATCTTCAGTCGTCTCACAATTCAATTATGATTCAGGCATTAATGATTCCAATGCAAAATTATTCACAGTGCATCTTGATGCATCTCTATGTTGCATCTTCATTTAAAACCGATTTTCTATGTATTTTCTTTTAGATTTCAGCATTTATTATTGTAATTTATGAAAGGAAAAACATTGAATTGCTGTGTGGATTGAGCAGTGGATTTTTTTTTTTTTTATTCAAAGTAAGTAAAGTGTGGTAATCCGAGCGCTGAGCCATCCGCGCTCAGGTTACTCGGTATTTTCCCTTTTCCCATTTATTATTTCAGTTGTATTATTATTGCCTTTCAGGGCTTTTAGTGTGACAGCGTCTCGGCCAGACTTCCGGTTGTCAAAGCCGGGCCAGCGCTGTCACAGCTGATCTCAATTCTGTTTATTACATTCCCCATTCTTGTTTGGTTTGTGCTCTGTATCTAAGGAAGCAGCTGAGGCTTACTCTTTGCTGCGATCTACATTTGTGTTCCAGGACTGGAGTCCCTAACCCCGGCTCCAGCCTTCCCTCTGTTTGGATTCATCTTTGCTTCAGCTCTAGTAAGTGTATGTTCTATAGCGTTAGGTTCCGTCCTTGCTACACCTTCACTTTTGCGGTCAGTGTTTATTATTTCGTGTTCTAATGTTATGTATGTGTTTTGCCCCAAGGGGCTCTTTACTTTATTCTTTTGTTAAATAAACAGACAAACTTACTGCTGGCTTCTGGCGCCTCATTAATGCCCTGAAAGGGGCATTCATGACAGTAGATGGCAGCCAAGAGAGGTGCCAGCCTCAGTAAGTTTGTTTTTGGCTTGAGTTTTTTCCCCTTCTCTGGGTGCCAGTATTTTGGGAGAGATGTTGGCATTTGAGCATGGGTTTTGCCCCGAGTGGTTGTGGGAGGTTGATGATCTCCTGTCCAACGCCTGTCTGCTCATTCACTCCAACTCCGCATATTGGTAACTGGGCCTCGTACAAAGGAAGCTACTACGCTATCACCTGACCTCGTTTCTGGAGGGCCAGGAGAGAGTGTCGGTGATAGTGGCGATGCGGGAACTGATAGAGAATGCGGCCAAGAAGCCTCCACTTCCTCCACGGGACACAGTCGTCCCGATGAGGGGGAAGCCTCCTGAGCGGGCCGGTCCACAGCGAGGTTCCCGTCTGGACCCTGTCCTAGGTCGTCAGAAGAGCTCCGCCTCCCAACCAGCTGCTTCTCCCGTGCCACGACGAAAGGTGAGGACAGCAGCCCCAGCCTCCGGGTCATCTCGTTTCACTGTTCCATCAGCTCCACATCCCCGGACTGCCCCGACTGCTCCTCCTTCCTCTTCGGCGCGCCTTTCAGCTGCAGTGAGCCCCACGAGCCCTCATCTGGCTCCACCCGTCGTCATTCCTCCGCGAGGTCCCCATCCGGATCCTGTTCCGGGCCACCGTTGGAACTCCGCCTCCCAGCCAGCCGTTTTCCCCGCGTCTCGACGGAAGGGAAAGACACCAGCCTCGGTCTCCAGGTCATCCTTCCCCGCTGTTCCGTCAGCTCCTCGTCCTCGGACTGCCTCAGCTGCTCCTCCCTCCTCCTCGGTGCTTCCTTCAGCGGCTGTGAGCCCAGCGAGTCCTGCTCCGGCTGCGCCTGTCATCGATCCTGTGGGAGCGGCTCCTCGTCGTCTTCCCGGGGGGCCCTCCGTCACCATCCTTAGGGGAAAGGGGAGAAACAAGTCCGCTGCAGCAGGCACCATCGTTCCCTGGGAAAACAGACAAGTGTTTTTTTTCATTCTCAATCTCAGTGTAATGAATTGCCTTGTCTGATTCTTGGGGGTGGGACCCAGGGTTCACAGTCCTCTGAGCTCCCTCCACAAGCTGCAGCCATAAACATTGAACCTGCAACCTCCGTGTCTCCTTCTCTTCTCTCCGAGCGTTCCACTGTGCCAGGAGTAGACCGTCGGACAGAGGAGGAGCCTGCGGCCCTGGAGAGCCTGGTTCCAGTCCCACAGCTGTGTCACTGGCAGAGGAGGAGGCCTGACTGTCGTTTAGAGCCTGAGCCGACGATTAAGCATCCCCGGGTCACCGTGGAGGAGCAGTCGGCCCCAGCAGGTCACGGATCCCCTGCCACCACGCTGTGTGTGCCTACGGCGTGGGCTTTAGTGCCAGGGGGTTCCCAGACTGTGAGGACCATCATGCTGGCTGCAGAGCCCACCGCATTCGAGTCGGAACCAGGAATGGACCTTCAGATTGTTGAGCCTGGATTGTCGGAGTCCTGGGCGGTGGTGGAGCCTGAGATCAGGCAAGTGCTCTATTTTGTCTTCTTGCTTTCTGTTCTGGAGCATTCTTGCCTGTCTCTTGGGGAGAACAGCCGGGTGCAGCTGACCTCTGCATCCGAGCTCGTCTCGCCGGGCTCTGCCGCTGCCAGTGATCCTGACCCCTGTTCTCCCTGTCTATCTGAGCCTTCTCCCAGGGTCACCGGAGATGAGTCAGCTCCGGTTGTCATCATCGAGGCTCCAGGTTCGTGTTTGGAGGCCATTCCAGGTGCTGCACTGGTCCAATCGGGGTCCATCGGGGGCACTGCGCTGGCCCAATCAGAGTCCATCGTGGGTGCTGCGTGGGCCCGGTCTGGGTCCACCGAGGGTGCTGTGCCGGTCCGGTTCGAGGTCGGTGAGGGAGCTGCAGATCCCCTTCCGCTGGACACCGGACTAGTTCCTCATTTTCCCCCCTATTCTCCTCCACCGGACGCCGCAGGGGTTTCCTTTATTCGGGTCAGCTTCCCCTCATTGTGCCTCTTGGTAGGGAAGCCACCTCCAAGCTTCCCCCTCCGGTCCTGGTGGTCTAAGGACGTGGGTCAGCCGCCTGAAAGACTGTTTCACCAGTTCTGTGTCCTGGGTCAGCCGCCCGGAGGACTGCTTCGTTGGTTCGGTGACTTGGGCCGGCCGCCTGAGGTTCTGTTTTCCCAGGTCTGGGATTTGGGTAGGCCGCCCAAACTGTTTTTTTTTTCTTTTTTTATGTGGAATCTGGATGCGGGTAGACCACCTGAACTGCACTTCTTTTGTTTTTTCCTCGCTCTCTACCCACCGGCATCCCTATAGTTGTGTTTTTCATGTTTTGGTTAAGGGATTGCCGTGTGTACTGTACATATATTTTTGTTTGTCTACTCCGTGGTGTTTGAGTATTTTTGAAGGTGAAGTGTACCTGTATTTTTGTTTTCCTTATTCTTTGCTTGAGTATTTTCTAAGGTGATGTGAACCTGTATTTTTGTTTTCCCTATTCAGTGTACCGAGCAGTACTATACATATATTTTTGTTTCTATTCTGTGTTCCCCGAGTTTTCTTCTGATTGAAGTGTGTCAGCACTTTTGTTTTCACTTGTTCTTCTAGTTTGGTCATTTCTGTATTTAAGCCCCATCATTTTATGTTTGTCTTTTGTTGTTATCCGCTCCTTGTGGGTTTTTTCTCCTCTGGGTGTCGCTGTAGTCATTTTTTTGTTTTTGATGCTCTCCCTCCTGGCCTGTTTCCCCTCCGCCCTCCCTGGGTCGGTCCTGGTAGCCTTCTGGTTGGGGGTGGGGGGTGGGGGGACTCTTTGGATGTTACGTTAGACACTTGGAATGCGTCTGTGGTGATCCAAGCGCTGAGCCATCCGTGCTCAGGTTACTCGGTATTTTCCCTTTTCCCTCTTATTATTTCAGTTGTATTATTATTGCCTTTCAGGGCTTTCATTGTGACAGTGTCTCGGCCGGACTTCCGGTTGTCAAAGCCAGGCCAGTGCTGTCACAGCTGATCTCAATTCCGTTTATTACATTCCCTTTCTTGTTTGGTTTGTGCTCTGTATTTAAGGAAGCAGCTGAGGCTTACTCCTTGCTTAGATCTACATTTGTGTTCCAGGACTGGAGTCCCTAACCCCGGCTCCAGCCTTCCCTCTGCTTGGATTCATCTTTGCTTCAGCTCTATTAAGTGTATGTTCTATAGCATTAGGTTCCATCCTCGCTACACCTTCACTTTCGATGTCAGTGTTTATTATTTCGTGTTCTAGTGTTATGCATGTGTTTTGCCCCACGTGGCTCTTTACTTTATTCTTTTGTTAAATAAACAGACAAACTTACTGCTGGCTTCTGGCGCCTCATTAATGCCCTGAAAGGGGCATTCATGACATAAAGTTTTAACCTGTAAGAGTGAAGTGCTGCTCATTTAATGCAAATGTTTTTCATTGACTGTCATGATGCTGAGCATGGTGTGCTCACCGTGCTCATGCTTTTGGTTCATTTCTGATTATTTCCTGTTCTTTCTCATCTCAGTGTTATTTTTTGATGTTATGTTTGGTTTTGGATGTATTATGTGTTTTGAGTTTGCCAGTTCTGTTTATGTTGGTCTGTGTGTAGTCATGTTCTTATTATTCTGTTAGTTACATTGGGCATCCTTGACCATCTAGTTTCATTGTGTAAATATTATCTGTTAGACATGAGCACCTAACCCTTCTCTCCAGTCCATTTTGTGTATATTGATATTAGTTTTCCAGCATTTGCATCTCTTGGGTTTGGTATTTATCTTGTCCTCACTTTGTTGGTTATATTCTCTGGTGTGTCTTATGTTGTAATCTTTCTGTATTTGTAGTCAGTGGCCTGTTGTCAAATCCTGTTGTGCTTTTTACTTTGACAGTGCTGATTGTTTACTTCTGTTACTAGCTCAAGTTCGCGGTTCATCTCAGCTGTCAGATGTTAGTCTGATTATCCTCGCTCTGTACCCACACCGGTAATCATTTGATCCAATTCTTCTGTGCCTTATTTATAGGGCATTGCAACGCCACTGGTTGCTGCGCTCTACTCATCAGTCAGACGTAAGTCTGTTATTCTCTCTATATTCTGTGTGTTACTTTGCTTTTGGACGGGTGTGCTCCGTTTGCTATTTTTCCCTTGACGTGAGTCCCGTCTTCCTTGGTGTTTCCACACATCATTATCCCCTTAATATCCTGCCTACCAAGTTGTGTAGTGTTGTTTGCTATTTGTGTTTATTAAATTCACCAGCAACTCACAGTTCAGTGCCTAGGTTGTCCTTCCTGCCCCGGAGGGGCCAGTTTGTGACATTGACATATTCACAAAGCACGATATAACAAAATAGAATTAAAAAAGAACTAGGTAGAGACAATAAAATAGAAATAAAAACAAAGTTTGCAAAAATACAAAAACCAAGTTAAAACGAAAGATTAAAATAATTAAAAAATATGAGACCATTTAAAAGCAGTTGATTTGATACAACAGAAAACCTGATTAAACACAAATGCTTTCAGCTGCTTTTTAAAATATATATAACTGAAATAGTTGTATGTAATTCACATTTGTACAGTAGGTAGCACACATAATCTCTCTCACACACACATTAATAGGACTGATGGTTTATGGAACTAACTTTTTTGTTTCTGCAGTGGTTACTGCACAAAACTATACATTTCTATTTATTTCATGAGCGGTGCAATTACGTACAAATCAGCGTTGATATTCCACAGTTACCTGGAGAATAAATTAGTTTGAAAATGAGATTTACCAGGGACTGATAGACAGATGGGTTGGCAGAGCTCTGTGACTCTCACCTGGTCACACCCCATTTACGCTCCCGACGGATCCATGATGCGGAGGAGGTGCGGGAATGTTCCATTAACAGACACCTAGGTAGCATGACCGTCTCCTTCAGCTGTGGAGCGACATCAACCTGTCCTGGTTCAGGGGCTCCCTTCAGCTCTGCTCTGTGCTCGTTCGTGCATCATGGTGCTGCATCACCCTGTGATGCTTTGCTCCTCTTTTCTGTGACAGCTCTAACAAAAAAACAGATCCCACTTTGTGTGGCATG
Organism: Pholidichthys leucotaenia; assembly: GCA_020510985.1. Taxonomy (NCBI): domain Eukaryota; kingdom Metazoa; phylum Chordata; class Actinopteri; order Cichliformes; family Pholidichthyidae; genus Pholidichthys; species Pholidichthys leucotaenia. The sequence continues at coordinate 115,433,726 of CM035840.1, forward strand.
TGACTGAACGCGGCACATGACACAAAAACACATGGCCCCCCAAATAAAAAAATGCAAGCATCCACACACAAACATACACATTTTTTTTTTAATTTGTTACCGATCTGTGAAGCAAAAACCGTTCAGCTGCACACCGGTCAGAGCACATGTGGGAGAGGCTACAGAGGAGCGTCCCACCTATAGAGGGTGCCCATTTGCCTCAAATAAGCTGTGAACAATAAAACTGAATCTTTTTTCTCCCCTCATTCTTGTGGCACACCCCAGAGAATGCCTCCCTGGGCAACCACCCAAGTGGCCCATATCTAAAACCGCCACTGGGTAGATGTGTTAAAATACCTTCGGTCAACCATCCAAAGCAATGGCAAATGCACAAGACAGATGATGAAGAGAGTGTAGGCAGGGTGGAGTGGGTGGAAACGAGTGTCGGGTGATTTGCAACAGAAGGATTCCTCAGCAAAACAGGAAACGGGATAAGGGGGATGACTGGGAGGGTTAGACGCTTCCTGTGGTAATGTATTGTCACTTCCTGTGTTGCTGGCTGTCGGTGTGCTTTGCTCTGTGGTTAGCTCTCCTCACTCTCCTGAGGATTATTACCTTTAATTGTATTTAACTCGCTTTTTTCCCATCTACCGTCACCTCTCACTTCTGTTTAACAAGCCTCTTGCACCTGTGTGCTCACTCAGTGTCACCTAATCACCCTCTTTAGCCTTCTGTTCACCTTTCATTGGTGTTTGTGTTAGCTTTGGGTTAGCCACTAGCTATGGCTACTAGCTCTCCTTCCACCTCTCCTCCGGTGTGCTCTCTGTGTCAGATGTTTAGCTCCACCTCTGTCTCTTTTTAGTGTTAATGGTAAATGTAATAAATGTTTGTTAAATATTAGGTCTCTATCTCCCAAGTCTCTGCTAGTCCATGATCTGTCAGGATTATGTTGGTTTAAATGAATCAACTCCCTCTGGTTATTTAAACTATCAAAATCCCAGAAGTTCTGGTCGTGGAGGGGGAGTAGCGACAATTTACCATTCCAAATTACTAGTTAATGTAAAGCAAAAAAACATGTTATAATTCCTTTGAGGGCCTGGTCCTCAGTATTGGGCATGTTAGCAATTTTAGGTTAAACCCAATTTTATTTGCCATAGTTTATCGTCCTCCCTCAGCCTACTCAGAGTTTTTATCCGAATTTGCTGAATTCTTAGCAGATTTAGTGCTGAAATCAGAATAATTATAGTATGGGACTTTAATATACATGTAGATGTAGATAGTGTTGCCATAATATGGCATTTAATTCAATATTAGACTCGATGGGGGTTTTTTTCCCGAAAGTAGGAAATTCTACCCATTATCTCCACCACACGTTGGACCTTGTTCTGACATATGGCATAGAAATAGAAAATCTAGTAGTGTCTCCTCATAACCCTGTACTGTCAGACCATTGTCTGTTAACCTTTGATTTTACTATTTCTGACTACTTGGCTCCTAAAGAAAAATATTACTACAGTAGATGCCTCTCATATGATGTTGTTACCAAATTTATACAGATTGTTTCCTCTATGCCATGTATCAACACAACGGAGATAAGCCATGGAGAGCTTGCCCCTTCTGTAATTATAGCATGGTAGATAGTGTTACAGCTTGTCTACATTAGACTCTAGACTTGGTGGCCTCTTTAAAAAAGGAAAAGTCTAATCAGAGATTTCTAACTCCTTGGTTCGACACAGAAACTCGTAGCTTAAAACAGATGACTGCCCCTCCCTGAGCCTGGTTCTGCTGGAGGTTTCTTCCTGTTAAAAGGGAGTTTTTCCTCTCCACCGTTGCCAAGTGCTTGCTCACAGGGGATCACCTGATTGCTGGGGTCTTTCTGCAATTGTGGGGGTTTCCTCTACAGTTGAAAGTGCTATGAGATGACTGTTGTTGTGAAATGGCGCTATATAAATAAAGTTGAACTGAACTGAGTTGAATTGAATTGAATTAGATTGAAAGGAAATATTTATAAGAGGATGGTGAGATCCACAATGATGTACACACAGAAAAATAAAGGTATCATTTCTGCATCTTACAGGGTTCTTTTCAGAAAAGTACCCAGTAAGGTACAGAAATGGTCCTTAAGGTGGCAACTATGGACCTTTGTTTGGGTTTAATGGTGCGTTTTTGTCACTGGCTTTCCAGATATGTTCTTCAAGGACAGTTCTCCTACCTTTTAGGGTACTGCTAGAGGGACAAGTGTTTGTACCTTTTTAGGTTCATTTCTGTGCTTTGATTTCTGAGTGTATATGGTTTGGAGACAATGGCAATAACAAAATGACAGTAGACAGGACTGGAGGTGTTAGAGGTGAAGATGCTAAGATTCTCACTGGGAATAACCAGGAGGGCCAGGAATAGAAATGAGTATATCAGAGGGACAGTTCAGGTTGAGCGGTTTGGAGACAAAATAAGAGAGGCAAGGCTGAGATGGTTTGGACATGTGTAGAGGAGAGAAAGGGAATATGTTGAACAAAGGATACTGAAGATGGAACTGCCAGGCAAGAGGAAAGGAGGAAGACCACAGAGAAGAGTCATGGGTGTAGTAAAGATAAGAGGCTTTGTTGTCATTGTGCAAAGTACAATGAAACTTATGTGGTACCTCCAGCAATGAGTGCAGCACAGTAATAAAAAAAGAAAATAAAACAACTTAGACATATACATTTACAGTAGTGTGAAAAAGTGTTTGCCCCCTTCCTGATTTCTCATTTTTTTTGTATGTTTGTCACACTTAAATGTTTCAGATCATCAAACAAATTTAAATATTAGACAAAGATAACACAAGTCCAAACAAAATGCAGTTTTAAATGAAGGTGTTTATTATTAAGGGTTAAAAAAAAATCCAAACCTACATGGCACTGTGTGAAAAAATTACCCCCCCCCAAAAAAAACCCAACAACAAACCATTAATTAACTATGGTTTATCACATCTTTGGAGAGCTGAGTTCAATTTCTCTAGCCACACCCAGGCCTGATTACTGCCACACCAGTTCTCAATCAAGAAATCACTTAAATAGGACCTGCCTGACAAAGTGAAGTAGACCAAAAGATCCTCAAAAGCTAGACATCATGCTGTGATCCAAAGAAATTCAGGAACAAATGAGAAACAAAGTAATTGAGATCTGTCAGTCTGGAAAAGGTTATAAAGCCACTTCTAAAGCCTTGAGACTCCGGCAAACCACAGTGCGAGCCATTATCCACAAATGGCGAAACCATGGAACTTTCCCAGGAGTGGCCGGCCAGCCAAAATTACCCCAAGAGCGCAGCGACAACTCATCAAAGAGGTCACAAAAGACCCCACAACAACATCCAAAGAACTGCAGGCCTCACTTGCCTCAGTTAAGGTCAGTGTTCATGACTCCACCATAAGAAAGAGACTGGGCAAAAATGGTCTGCATGGTAGAGTTCCAAGATGAAAGCCACTGCTGAGCAAAAAGAACATAAAGGCTTGTTTCAGTTTTGCCAGAAAACATTTTGATGATTCCCAAGACTTTTGGGGAAATACTCTGTGGACTGACGAAACAAAAGTTGAACTTTTTGGAAGGTGTGTATCCCATTACATCCAGTGTAGAAGTAACACAGCATTTCAGAAAAGGAACCTCATACCATCAGTAAAATATGGTGGTGGTAGTGTGATGGTCTGGGGCTGTTTTGCTGCTTCAGAACCTGGAAGACTTGCTGTGGTAAATGGAACCATGAATTCTGCTGTCTACCAAAAAATCCTGAAGGAAAAAGTTCGGCCATCTGTTCGTGACCTCAAGCTGAAGTGCACTTGGGTTCTGCAGCAGGACAATGATCCAAAACACACCAGCAAGTTCACCTCTGAATGGCTTAAGAAAAACAAAATGAAGACTGTGGAGTGGCCTAGTCAAAGTCCTGACCTGAATCCCATTGAGATGCTGTGGCATGACTTTTAAAAGGCAGTTCATACTCGAAAACCCTCCAATGTGGCTGAATTACAACAATTCTGCAAAGATGAGTGGGCCAAAATTCCTCCACAGCTCTGTAAACGACTCATCGCCAGTTATCAAAAAGGCTTGATTGCAGTTGTTGCTGCTAAGGGTGGCGCAACCAGTTTTTAGGTTTAGGGGACAATCATTTTTTCACGCAGGGCCATGTAGGTTTGAACTTTTTTTCCCTTAATAATAAACACCTTCATTTAAAAACTGCATTTTGTGTTTACTTGTGTTATCTTTGTCTAATATTTAAATTTGTTTGATGATCTGAAACATTTAAGTGTGACAAACATACAAAAAAAGAGAAATCAGGAAGGGGGAAAACACTTTTTTGCACCACTGTATATACATTTTGCAGTGCAAAATTATGGCACATGTATACAGGCATAAATTGTGGAAGTAGTGGAGTGCAAAGATAGTACCAGATGGTTCCTTGAATATGTATGTACAGTATAAAAGTACAGTTATTATTATGATGGCTATTATTGCACAGATGAGGGAGGGGGCCTGAGACATTTACCATCTTATTGAGCTAGTTCTGTGGAGTGGTGGAAGGTGTGATGGAGGAACCAGCTATAGGGAAGAAACTCTTTCGCAGTCTGCTGGTTCACACTTTTTAAAGTTCTGAACCTTTTCCCTGATGGAAAGAGGACAAACAGTCTGTGTTCTGTATGAGTTGGGTCTCTGATGATGCTGCTGGCACTTTTCCTTAACCGGCAGGCATAGACTGAGTCCAGGCTGGGAAACTTGGGAAACTGTGCTCCCACAATCCGCTGAGCAGTTTCAGCAATGCAAGCTAAGTCCCTTCTGTTTTCAGCTGTGCAACTGGAGAACCAGACCATGCTGCAGTAGCACAGAATGCTCTTGATTGTGCTCTTTTAGAAGTTCAGGAGGAGCTGTGCAGGAAGCTTGGTCTTTCTCAACCTCCGCAGAAAGAAAAGTCTTTGCTGTGCCTTTTTAACCAGGTAGGAGGTATTGGTGGACCATGTGAAATCCTTTATGTAGAAAGGTGGAGGGGTCATTTTCCTGGCTCTCCTGAAGTACACAATGATCTCCTTGGTCTTAGTGGTATTCAGCATCAAGTCGCTTGCAGAGCACCAGCTGACCAGGCGCTGGACGTCCTCCCTGTAGTGGGTCTCGTTGTCAGATATTAGACCCGCTACAGTGGTGTCATCAGCAAATTTCACAACTGTGATGGAGGGGTGGATTGGGGGGGTGAAAAGGGTGAAGAGGGCTGGGCTGAGGACACAGCCCTGAGGTGCACCTGTACTCAGTGTGAGTGTGGATGATGTCAGTTCTCGCAATCTGACATTCTTTAGTCTGCAGGTGAGAAAACTGTGGCTCCAGGAGCACAGTGTGGTGTCTAGTCCCAGATGGCCAAGCTTTGTGATCAATTTGTGGGGGGAGATGATGTTGAAGACTGAAGTAAAATCAACAAAAAGCATCCTAACATAGGTGTTAGGATGCTCCAGGTTTGATAGGGCTGTGTATAGTGCAATTGAGATGGCATCTTCCATTGATCTGTTCACTCTGTAAGAAAATTGGTGGTTGTCCAGGTCAGCAGGAATGGCGTCCTTGATGTATCAGAATCAGAATCAGAATCAGAATCAGATTTATTGCCATTATTCATGTAGTACACAAACTAGGAATTTGTCTCGGTGCAATGCTGCAACATTAAACATGATAAAATAAAAGAAATAAACTATACATGCAATAAAGTGTAGAATAAGAGTGAGTAATACTAGTCAGCAGTTTAAATATATTAGCGAGCAGCAGATAATGTGGAGAACCATATAGTGCAGTCGGTAATGCAGGAAGAAAACAGTGATGATTGACATGAGTCTGGTTGAGCTGCTGTACATAGTGCACCCGAGTCAATAAGTCACTTAGTGTTCAGCAGTCTGATGGCAGAGGGGAAGAAGCTGTTCATGTGACGGGAGGTTTTAGTCTGGATGGACCGAAGTCTTCTACCTGAGGGGAGAGGGGCAAACAGTACGTGACCAGGGTGTGAGGGATCGGCTATGATCCGGCCAGCACGCCTCCGGGTCCTGGAGATGTACAGATCCTGGAGAGATGGGAGCTTGCAGCCGATCACCTTCTCAGCAGTGCGCACGACGCGCTGCAGCCTTAGTCTGTCCCTGGCAGTGGCTCCTGCATACCACACGGTTATGGAGGTGGTGAGGATGGACTCGATGATGGCTGTGTAGAACTGCACTAACATCTTGGTGGGTAGCTTGAGCTTCCTCAGCTGCCGCAGGAAGAACATCCTCTGCTGGGCCTTTTTGATGAGGGAGCTGATGGTCGGCTCCCACTTGAGGTCCCTGGTGATGGTGGTGCCTAGGAAGCGGAAGGAATCAGCAGTGGTGATGGGAGAGCCTGTGAGGGTGAGGGGGGGCAGAGAGGTTGTGACTTTCCTGAAGTCCACAATCATCTCCACTGTCTTCAGAGCGTTCAGCTGCAGGTTGTTGTTGTTGCTCCAGGACGCCAGCTGGGCCACCTCTCTCCTGTAGGCGGACTCGTCGCCGTTGGAGATGAGCCCGATGAGGGTGGTGTCGTCCGCAAACTTGATCAACTTGACAGACTGGTGGCTGGAGGTGCAGGAGTTGGTATAAAGGGAGAAGAGTAGGGGGGAAAGTACACAGCCCTGGGGTGATCCGGTGCTGATGCTAGCAGAGTCTGAGACAGTCTTTCCCAGCCGCACATGCTGCCTCCGGTCCGTCATGAAGTCGGTGATCCACCTGCAGAGGGAGTCAGGCACGTTGAGCAGGGACAGCTTGTCCCGGAGCAGATCGGGGCAGATGGTGTTGAATGCGGAGCTGAAGTCCACAAACAGGATCCTGGCATAGGTTCCCGGGGAGTCCAGGTGCTGCAGGATGGAGTGGAGGGCCAGGTTGACTGCGTCGTCTACAGACCTGTTGGCTCGGTAGGCAAACTGCAGCGGGTCCAGGAGGGGGGTGTTGATGGACTTGAGGTGGGGCAGAACCACCTCAAGTACTGGGTGTAGTACTGGGTGATAGTCGTTCAGACACTTTACTGCTCATCTCTTGGGCACAGGCACTATGGTGGTAGACTTGAGACATGTGGGGACAACAGCCTGCTGTAAGGACAAGTTGAAGATGTCTGTAAACCCCCCTGCCAGCTGGTCTGCACACAACTTCAGGGTCCAGCCCAACATCCTGTCTGGTCCCGCCGCTTAAATGATGTCAGTCTTCTTCAGCGATGATCTCAGCTGATGTTGTTGCAGGACTAAGATGGGCTCCTGCTTGGTTGGTGCTGTGGTTAGAGCTCTAGTACCATTGGTGGGAGTATCAAAGCGGGCGAAGAATGCATTCAGGGCATCTGGAACCGTGACATCACGGCTGGTGAGTGATGTGCTGCTCTTGTAGTCAGTTATGGCCTTAATACCTCTTCACATGCTTTGTGAGTTATTGGTTTTGAAGTGGCCCTCAATGCACGGCTGGTACTTGTGTTTGGCTTCTCTGATGCACTTTTCAGTTCTCTGCGCGCATTACTGTAAGCTAGCCTGTCTCCTGACCTAAATGCAGCATCATGTGCCCTTAGCAGAGACCGCACATCACAGTTCAGCCATGGCTTCTGGTTGGGATACACTCTGGTCTTAGTGGTTAACACATTTTCAGTGCAGAAGGCTGTGTAGGCTAGAATAAAGAAGAACATTGAGAGGTTTTTTGTGGCAGAGGAAGATGCAAGGGATAAGGTGAGATAGAGGGAGATGAGACAGAAAGTAGAAAAAGAGGACCCACAGAAGTTGTCCGGGATGAAGTGAACCAAATGTCTGTCATTCACACTGATTTATGATTTACACACACACACACACACACACACACACACACACACACACACACACACACACACACACACACACACGCACGCACATGCACTGTACTCATACCTATGTATTGTTACCTAATACTGTTCCCAAGACAAATTATGAAGCTCAGAAATCTGGGACAGAAACCAGGAGTTACAGATGAGGTAAAATCTCTCTGAGGACAGGGGACCTTATAGAAGCCATACATGCAGTATATGTAAAAACTGTGTCAGAATCCATTCTGGGCACGGGATCTGTGTGTGCATCTGCGTGTGTGTAGTCACGTGCGTGGCTATACTATCCACAGTAACAAGACATGACAATTCCAATACCCCTCAGCGCAGTGTGTGTCTATGGGCTCATTCAGAATGACAGTGTAGATTAGGGGTGTAATCCTCACAGAGCTACGGGGGATCTATCAGTTCCCGGGGCCCCAGACACACACACAGACACACACCATCACCACATTGAAAATTAATTGAAATGTTAATGGAGATGAAGACTCAATTCTTAATTGCCTGGTACCGGATTAGGACAAGATCATTTATGAAGAGAAATTGCTGTAAAAGGTTCCAGGCGTGTGCAGGAGGGTCATAAACGACAAGTGATTCTAACAACACACAATCCATGACTGACTTTCTGTTTTTGTTACCAGGTCATGTTAACAAATTGAATAGGATTGTTAGTTAACAATATGTACTCAAAGAAAGTTCACCATATTTGTCTTTTTTTCCCCAAAATGAAATATCTGAGGTGGCAGAAAAATAAAAGCAGTGTTTTGAGTTTTCCCCGGATGTGTCGAGGAAAAACACTTAGAGGGAGGCTTTGATCTTAGTTTTAATTAGCTCCCATTCCCCTCTAGTATTCCTCTTTTCTGTATTTGCAAGAAAGCGTATGAACAATGCTCACAACGAAGCGCCTTCTGCCGATATCAGCATTTTACTTAACTTTCCCTCTTAACTTGTTTTTTCTTTCTCTTTACTTCTCAAAGTGTACCCTCTCCCCCTTAAAATGTCATCTTCCATAGCAAAGAAGAGCTCAACTTCAACTCTACATTTCTCATCCCATTTCTCTCATTCTCTTTGACTATAAGACATAGCCAACATGCAAATTGCATGATGAATTTATCATGTGGATGATTTTGAATCAATATTAATTTCAAGTCATTCATGATGCCAAATCAATAGCTGGATCACTAAGAGGCTTCTTTGCATGTTGAGCACCTTGTCTCTGTCAGTGAATGGAGATGTGATGAGAGGTGAGAGAGCATCCGTGGTGGTGCCAGCAGGGAGGCCCAAACTTACTCATTATCTCCCCTCAATTAGACCTTCTCGCTTTGCCACCCTGGGCCTCCGCAATGCAAGCGTGTCTGCATCTCTGTGCACATTCACCCTGCTGAGTTCATCATACCCACAACTGAGGAGCGTTTCCACTGAAAATATCTCTCACTGATCACTTAGGCATAATTGGACAGCCCATCTCTTTCTCTCTCTCTCTCACAGTGTGTGTTTGTGCTTAAGATTGTGTGTGTGTGCGTGTGTGTGTGTGTGTGTGTGTGTGTGTGTGTTCCACAGAGAGCAACACACAGCTTTACAGGTTTGTGTTCACATGTGGTTTGCAATGTTGCAGTGTATAGGCATTGGGATCCATGCATTTTGTTAACTGTGTATGGCAATTCATGGTGTTGGTGCATGAACCAGCAGTCCCAGTAAAGAAATGGGACACAACCCAATAATCCATAGCCTAAATGTGAGGCAACAGCATTAATACAATATTACACTTATCCACCCATGATAAATTTTGGGGGCTTCATTAGCTTATCAAATGACATTTTGGCAGGTAGGTAAGAACAAACCTTAATTTCAATTACTGCATGCCCCAATGCCTGAGAAATTTGAAAATAACAACTATTATTATCACAACCATATCACATGTGAAATTATTTTTTGATGTTCCAGTTCCTAGATGCCAGTTTGATATGGCTGTTTAGTAGGTGGCAATATTGTACCATAACACTAGTTGTCCCTCAACATAAAACCAATCAAAAATGAAAGCACCAAGGTGCTGATGCCTTGGTGCCAGAGCCTTGGTGGAGGTATGTGTTCTCGGATCATCACCAAAATGTTATGGGTTCCTGTCTAGCCCAAGGACCACCTCTGGTAAAAATTTCATACAAATCCATCCTGTAGTTTTGGAGTGCACACATGCACAGTCAAAATAATCTGCAGTTCACATGCCTGTACTGTCGGCAGCAGCCAAGAGCCACCAAACTGATTTGAACAGCTGCAATCCAAACACAAAAGAAGAGCACGGTGGCAGACGTTTTAAATGGCGGAATGGCGGATGGAGGTCCGTGAATACAATGACAATCAAGACAGACGGGAGCTTTTGCCATTTAGTGGCAGAGGAAGAAAACAGATGGGCAAAAAGGCGGACATTTGTTCACCCAGTATTGGTGGATTGCTCAGTACTTCCCTCTGGTGAGAGTTTCTGGGAGCATGCGCAGTTCACTGCAACCATTTGCAGGTGAGGAATGTTGGGACTTGGGGCCTCATGTACAAAGGATACTTACACACAAAAACGTGGCATACATCCTTTTCCAAGAAAAATTTCAGATGTATCAAGAATGAAATGACCGTGGAAATATGCGCAGCCCCATGCCAACTTCATGGCTGGTGTACATACGTTTCTACTGATATTGGTCTGTTGATGACACTTAGAGATGATGTTGGGAGACTGATGATGATGTGAAAATTATTGTACACACCAGAGACACATGATGAACAAACATCCAAGTGTGCGCAATTAGATGAGTGGAAAAAATAAAAGCAAGCACAAAGAAGTGCAGAAAATTCCTCTAACAACAATGGTGTTAGCATTATTAGAGGACATTGCAAATCACGCAGTGAGAAGAGAAAGGGTATTTAGAGGCAGAGAAGACTTTCTGGCTCAGGATGATGACTAGCTTGTCAGCCGGTTTAGGTTTCCATGGGCAGTCCTTATGGAACTGTGCTCAGAGCTACGGCCACTCTTTGAGCGCTACACAGTGAGAAGCCGTGTGCTGCCTGTGCCAGTGCAAGTGCTGACAACACTGGGATTCCTGGAAACAGGGGCGTGCCAGAGGGAGCTGGCAGACTCATCGGGAATTTCCCAGTCAACCCTAAGCCGAGCTGTGCTAGCTGTGTGGAATGGCATTATCCAGCTGTCACCCAGGTACATCCTATTCCCATACGGTGCAGTTGAACAGGCCAACATCAAAGTGAAATTAGCAGCGAGAGCCAGTTTTCCTAATGATTCTAATGAACAGCATTGTTGGGAACAAACTACAAACTGGCACTGTGCGGATGGGTGACTTCTTGGTGAGTAAATTCATGTAACTGTTCTAAATAACCCACCTCATGCACAATACGTCTGTGCACCCCCAAATATCACCCTGTCTTCAAGGCTTCATTACAAGTTAGTGGGTCAAGTAAGTGACTTTCTTTTTTTGCTGATTAAACTACAGTTTCACAGCATTCTACCAAGCCCCAATTGTCTCTGTGTACAGTAGTTATGTCAATAAACACATGCGTAAAGTTTGAAATGCAACCGTCTCACCCTTTCCCCGGTGTACTTCATTCATTTACAATAGTAGTGTGTGTAATCCATGTAAGTTGTATATAACTATAAAGGATGAGATTTTCATTTTGGACATAAAATATGTACTTGTCGAGTCTAATATGATCTGTTTTCAACTGACACATGACTGTGGCTACTCACTAAATAGGTTGACATTGTCTTCTTTTTCGTGACTGTTTTCCTTTAATTCAACCAGCTGATCCACTCGGCTGGTCACAAACAACAGAAATCAGCTGACGCTTCTGAGAACGACTGCAGATGTCAGTCAAAACATGTCAAAGTTAAATTAACATCTCCTCATCCCTGTCTCAATAAAGGACAACAGTAAACTAATCTTATAGGGCTGTGAGATGGCTATTGAATTACCTGTATCCGGCGCTAATGCCTTAGGACAGCGTGCCAAACAAAATGTTTTTACTTGCCTCTACCTCATTCATGAGTGCCTCCAATTCACAGTCCGTGAAATTCCATTAAATTCATTATTTTTGATCATGGATACAGGAGAATCAAATGTGCAGCACTTGTATATATCAATTTACATGTCTATTTTTATCCAATTGCATATTCAAATGGAGGCATGTCAAGGGAGGAGTGTGGTATTTCCTCACGTGTGTTAAATTTCAAGCAAATTGGTATGTAAAAAGGAAATGTGCTTGGATTCCTGCGTATGGATGGTTTCATACATCTGGATTTTTTTTTTTTTTTTGCTTACTGCGTTTTCTTGATTTAAACGTACATCATCTTTCAGTAGGAAATCCACACAAGTCTTTGTGCATGAAGCCCTTGGAGTTTTTAGCAAGTTTTTCAAGTTTTACCTCTTCCTTCCTCTGCAAAACTAAACAGCAAAACCAGTGTGAAAACAATTGATGTGATGAATAAATGTTGTAGGTGCTGAATACGTGTTTTTGTCATGCGATGGCCCTCGCGAGCCACCATAAGATGCCAACAGTCGCCAGTGAGGTTTGCATGATGTTTTATTAAGAACAGAAGGTAACACATAAAGTAACAGAAAGTAAAGAGCCACAGTGGGCTAAAACACACTACACTGGATACAGAAACTGCAAGGCTGAACAAGCTCACTTACAATTCAGGATTAGGACGAGGGATGATCATGGACGTGGAATCAATAAGGAATATTGACGTCCGAGACGAGGAACACTCGCTCGACGTCAGACACAGGAACGTTTGATGAGACTGCTGCATTGGGCTGCACTCAGTGTCCGCTTAAATGCCGGGCCACTGATGAGCAGCGAATGCAGCACAGCTGGCAGGCTTTGACAGCAGGATGCCCCTCCCAGCGCTGTCACAATAAGAGCTCGGGGAGCCAGAAGGTAAACACTGCTGTCAAAACCTGGCGGGGATGATGCATGGCCCGAGCGCGGACGAGATCAGCGCTTGGACCATGACAGTACCTCCCCCCCGAGGGCTGGCTCTGAACGCCCAATGACACCCAACCACCCCCCCCCCCCCCCCGGGCGGGCGGATGGGGGAACAGGCCAGGAGGGAGAGGACCAGCCATAAGACCAAAAAAATACCATGACGATAACAGGAGCACACAGACACTCAGAAAAAAAAAACGACACTCTCAAATGCACAAATCATAACTAAGGCAGAGCGTAAATGAGACGATCTCAGGGCAAAATAACAGAAAATACAATATTCCCTCAAGCACAAAAACACACAGGATGGCAAAGACAGAAAAAACCCACATAAAGAGAGCAAAATCATCACCCCCATGACCTTTAACCCAGACAATACAGGAAAATGGTGACAGGCAGGGACCAAAAACCCACAGGGACAGTTCCGGTGGTCTCCCTGCGTCCCAAGGCCAACAGGGGAATAAGAGGATCAGAACATGATTGGGCGGCCTACCCCAGTCCCAGGCCCGAAAAGTCCAATTCTCCGGTGGCCGAACCAGGTCGCCCTACAGCAAACACAGAATGTCGGGTGGCCAACCCAAGGCGCCGAACCGGCGAAACAGTTTCTCGGGTGGCCGACCCGAGTCCCTCAGCCACCAGAACCGTGGAAAAACAGCCCGCGGCGGCCTCCCTGGCGGGGAAAAAACGTGGGAGAGCCGGGCCGAGCGTAGAAGGCTCCCAACGGCCCCCAGCGATGATGAGCAGGGGCAGTGACTTGGATGAGAGGAGAGAAGATGATGACGAGCCCGTCCAGTGTCAGGTAGCAGGGGATCTGCAGCTCCCTCACCAACCTTGAACCCTACTGGCGTTGCACCCACGATGGACCCCGATTGGGTCACGGCCGCACCCACGTCGGACCCCGACTGGGTCAGCGCAGATCCAGTACCGACCTCCAACCCCGAACCCCGAACCTCCGGCACAGCGATTGGCACCAGCTCTGCACCGGTGACCCTGGGAGAAGGCTCAGGAGAAAGAAAAGAACCAGGATCAGGATCACCGTTAGCGACAGAGCCCAGCGAGTCGAGTTCGGGTGCAGCGGATGGCTGCCCCTGGCTCGTCTGTCTGAGAGACAGGCAAAAATGCTCCAGAATAGAGAGGAGAAAAACAAAGTAGAGCACTTGCCTGTACTCGGGTTCTGTCGCTGTCCAGGACTCCAACGATCCGAGCTCAGACGGAAGGAGATCGTCTTCCAGCTCCCACTCAGCTACGTCGAGCTCCGCAGCTGGCATGATGGCTTCCACAGCCTGAGGACCCTCCAGCACTGACGTCCACGCCGACAACCCACACAGCGTGGTGGCAGGGGACCCCTGACCTGCTGGATCGGACCGCTCATCTGTGGAGACCCGGGGACGCTTCGTCGCCGGCGCAGGCTCCACGCTGCAGTCCGCTCTCCTCCTCCGCCCATGACGTGGCTGCGGGGCTGGAACCAAGCTCTCCAGAGCCGCAGGCCCCCTCCTCATCCGGCGATGTTGGCCTGGCGTCAAGGACCGCTCAGTGGAGGGAGACACAGAGGCAGCAGGTTTAATAACAGAAGCTACAGCAGGTGGTGGGAGCTCAGGGGACTGCGAACCTCGAACTCCACCCCCAGTAGTCAGACAAGGTAAATCACAATTATGAGGAGAAGAGTGAACTTGTACTTGCCTTGCCTGGTGCCTGCTGTAGGGAACGTTGCTCCTCCCTTTCCCCGCCGGATGGTGACAGAGGGCCCCCTGGAAGGACGAGAGGGAGCCGCTCGCGATGGATCAGGGACGGGGCACGCCGAAGCAGGACTCCTGGAACACACAGCAGCCGGGAAAGGCGTTGAGGAGGAGGGGGTGACAGACGAGGCAAACCGGGCACAGAGCGCTGACGGAACAGCAGGAGAAGATGACCCGGGGGGAGAGGCTGCGGGGATTCCCTCCTGGCGAGACGCCGAAGAGGCAGCTGACTGTGAGGTTGAGTCATTCTGGCGGCCCGGAACAGGATCCGGACGGGGCTCTTGCTGAGGTTGACTTTGGCCGTGGTGCTGACATCTTCGACGGCCCCCAGATGGTGCGAACTCCTGGACTGGATCGAGGACAGGAACGGGATCCCAAAGCGGGGAGAGGGGATGCCTCCTCCTCTGCTTCCTGCCATAGTCCTCCTCCATCATACGGAGTATCTCGCGCTGTGCAGCAATGTCATCCCTCCTCGCACTGACTTCAGGGTGGTCGGCGTAGCGGGGAAGATGATTTAAGATGTCCTCAGCGCAGTCCAGGTACCAGCGTACGTCGCTGTGATAGTCGAGGAGGGAGGCAGAGATGAGCGTTTCATCTACATACTCCAGGGCGTCCGCTAGCTCACAGCTCAGACTCCGAGCGCGGCCCCTCTGCGACGGCATTCTGTCAGCATGCCATTACCCAGACAGAAAGGAACAAAGTCCAAAAGCAAAACTCACCGGGAACGGCGTCTCGGTTTGGCGCCTTCGTTTAGGTGCCCTGGCAGCAGTCTACTGTCACGCGGTAGCCCTCGTAAGTCACCATAAGACGCCAACAGTCACTGGTGAGGCTTGCATGATGTTTTATTAAGAACAGAAGATAACACAGAAAGTAACAGAAAGTAAAGAGCCACAGTGGGCTAAAACACATTACACTGGATACAGAAACCGCAAGGCTGAACAAGCTCACTTACGATTCAGGATTAGGATGAGGGATGATCATGGACGTGGAATCAATAAGGAATATTGACATCCGAGACGAGGAATGCTCACTCAACGTCAGACACAGGAACGTTTGACGAGACTGCTTCATTGGGCTGCACTCAGCATCCGCTTAAATGCCGGGCCACTGATGAGCCGCGAATGCAGCACAGCTGGCAGGCCTTGACAGCAGGAAGCCCCTCCCAGCACTGTCACAATAAGAGCTCGGGGAGCCAGAAGGTAAACATTGCTGTCAAAACCTGGCGGAGATGATGCATGGCCCGAGCGTGGACGAGATCAGCGCTCGGACCATGACAGTTTTTTTCATAATGTGTTTTTTTTAATAACATTTCAGCTCCACGTGCTGTAAAAAAACGTGCTGTGTTGTGCTGTAAAAAGTCACACTGTCGCCTCTAGTGGCCCGGCATAGTTATTGCAATACCCTTTTTCCCGGCTCCATTGACATTAAAGGTGAGCTAAATTTGTGTTTATTTTGAAAACAAAGCCTTATCTTGGAATTCTGGCAAATTAAAAGTCAAGAAAATATGGCAATACAATGACACAAGCCTTTAGTTGCATTTAATTTTGGCCCGGCGAGCTGAAACAGACAGGCGGACAGATGGACACACACACACACACACACACACACACACACATACACACACAACCATTCACACACAGACGCTGAGTGATTACTGCATACTTCCGTTTTCACCGAAGCATAATTACCTCCGCCAAGAGGAGGAGGAAATACTGTCACACTGTGTGGATTGTACTGCTATGCAAATCTGTTTTGGATATTTCGTAATGTAGTGGAGCAGATAACTAAAAAAATCCTTCAAATGGTGACACAAGCATGAAATTTTGCACAGATACCCTCCTGGATATACTCTTTCAGATTAGGGTCCTGGCCACGTGAAAATTCAAGATGGCGACCTTTTTTCAAGATGGCCGCCATCAGTATCTGGCAATCTCACACCGAGACCATATATCTGTTGAAATAAACATGCTTTTTTCATTTAAATGAACTTTAAATCATGGGATTGTGATCATGAACTGTTTCTCACAAGAGAGAGAGACTGTCAGGAGAATAACTGACAGTCTTCTTTCAATAGCCTTTGCTTTGACTGTACAGGACTAGCCGATTCTTGTTGGAAGAAGTCGGTCACATTCTTCTTGATGGGTTCATACATGGAGGCAGGGCGGCTTGCCAGAGCATCTGAGAACTCCTGGAACTTGGCATGGCCTCTGTTCATGTGTGTCTTGAGAAGCTCTGCTGTGTTGGGGTGGGCAATATCCTTGGTGTCAATGGAATACAAGTCAGAACTTTCTTCCTGAAAAGGACTGCCTAGGTTTTGCAAGGCTGCAGAAAGCTTGTTGACCTTGTACAGAAAAGTCTTCTGTGCCTGTGGGTTTTGCTCATGGTGTGTTGCTTGCTCGGGAATTTCTTTGCGTTGGGCCTCTGTGTCATAAACAGATAACAAGCGACTGACCTCTGGGCCAGCTAACATCCATCGCCTGAGTGCAGATGGATCTTCTGTCAACCCAATGGCTCCACCATCAGCCTTGATGATGGCATTGGTCTGCTCATGGGCTTGATCTAGAGCCATTGCTGAGAAAGGACGACGGGTCTTGTGCACCACAAAGTTGCCAGCTTTAAACTCTTTGTCTAACTCTGGGTGTGAAATCTCTAGCATAAGCATGTCCCTGAGGTGGATGGGCAGCCAACGAGCATAGTTTGTATTGTTGTTGGCAAAGAAACAGGGTATCAGTTCATGTAGTGCCTGGCAGTAGAGAGCAAAATTTCCCTCGCGGAAAGATCTAATCAGCAGAAAGACAACAAGCTCCATGGATAGTACCATGTGCCAGAAGTGAAACTGTGGACTATCCTGTTTTCGGGAGTCACACCACTTCTCAAAGTCCAGTGCCTCTTCATCTTGATTTTCCTGCTCAGTACAGTACTCATCATATGCAGCTTTCAAGAGTTTGTACAAGCTGGAGGCTGTCACTTGGTGCATCTGTCGCGTCCTGGTAACACTTGCAGCTGACAGGAAGGACTCTGCAGTGCCAGATGAAGCCACACCAGCTTCAACTAGAGCTTCTGTCCATCCACTGGCTTGGAGGATAGTACCCAGCGACTTCAGTGCTGCCATCTCAATGTGCAGACCACCAAACATGACCAGGTACTTGTCCTCACCATACTGACCTGGCCACTGCCACTGCACCTGCTTTGCTATGGCATAGATTGGCTGGTCAGCTGTGATGACAGGTACCTGGCCAGGGTTGAGGAAATCAACAACATCTTTTACTTTGTTCATTACATGTTTGACTGTAGCAACTGAATGAGCTGGATCCCGCAGGAGAGGAAGCAAAGAAGTAATGGTAACTTCATATTCAGGGCTTCTCTTCATTGAAGCATGATGTGCTGACCATGTTAGGTTCAATGCATCATCAACTTCTTGTGTCACTGAGACCTTGTCCAGCCACTGGTACTCTAGTGCTAGTTGTGGCCCCAGAATATCTGTGGGTGGTTTTGGCATTGCAGTACCTGGTGGAACAGGATTTGTTGTCCGGAAGGAAGCTGGAGAGATATTTGTGAATGTATCAGGAAGTTCAGGAACTGACTTTACTTTCTCAGGCCCAAACCTGAGTTGCCCTCGTTCCTGTCCACTATTATCCTTTGTGGGATGTTGGAACAGAGAGATGCTTGTGCCATGAAAGGAGGTAGTTGCAGTTGTTGCAGAGGGATTGTGATCAATGTTATCCATCACTGCAGTAGTGAACAACCCTTTCCGCAGCACTGGAGGACAAACCACACCCTCCTCAACATACTTGCTGACTGTTTCATCTCCAAGTTGAGCAGAGATCTCCAGCACTCTGTCATAAGAGATACTGAGACCATGATCGAACAACATCTCAACCAGATTCCTCTTTCTGGTTTTGGCATAAACAGAGAGCCCCATGTACACGGGAAATGGGGTCTCTCTGTCTTTAGAATGCCTGTGAGTTGCTGCTCCTTCCTTGTAGCGGGTGTAGCAGTTGAATTGCATGAGCTGAGCAATTGCCTGGTCTGACTTTGATGCCCCGAATCTCAGCTGTGATTTTATGTCAGCACCATGCTCAACCATCCCCACAAATTGAAGCAGAAGGGGAGGTATAGCATTTTGCACACAACCCTGAGAAAATGTACCTTCAAATCTAGACTTGTGGTCAAGTACACATCTTCTGAGGATCTTTGCTGCTTTAGCAATGATAAGTGCATCTGAAAGATCTGTGGATTGAGCAAGCGCTTTGCCTACATCTTCCTGAAATGTAAGTATCACTTCTCTATGATCTGCACCAGATCTGTGAGCCTCAAGTCCTGAAATTTCAGCCAATAGCTTTTCTTTCAGTCTAGTGGAATTCACATTTGGTGAGTCCACCCCCAGCTGTTCCAGACGCTTTTGGTACATGTGGCAGATATCTGGCATGCGAAATGTAACTGGTCCTTCTGAACATAGGTTGCTTTCAACAAGGTATGCAACCAATTCTGAGATCACCATTGGATACACATCTGGTTGTGACTTAGTGTCACGTTTCTCAAGGTTCCTCAGGTGCGTCCTTTCCCTGTTGTAGAGAGCCCGAAGGCAAACATTATGGTACTTGAACTCCTGTGCAATGACATCACCACCAGTCAATCTTGCAAGAAGCTTACCATCACCAAGCATCTCTGCAATGCCACGCAGCCTCTTGTCTAGGCCCGTTGTACTGGCCTCTCTGAGGTCTGATGCAGGTGCCACTTTTTCACAGAAAATGCATGTCTGACTGTCATGACTTTTTCACCGCAGTTTTGAATGACAAGCTCCAGTCTCAGTTTCACTGGTTTGACTACTGGAATGGCGCTTTTGTGCCCGTTGCAATTTAGTGTTGTTGAACAACAAGCGACAGCTCACATGGTATTTTGCCATATTTTTCCTGAGTGTGGCTTCTATGCCATCACCTTCATCCAGCCTCGTTGGATCTATTCTCAATGGCATGTCATTGATTTCGCTGAACATGGGAATGTTCCTTGCCAGCATTTTGTATCCATCATGTTCTGGGGAATGATGACTTGGAGTGGATGTCAGGCCCTCACCTATTTTGTCCTTCTGGCAAAGGCAACACAAGCTCCAATTTGTTTTCCGATTGGCAGATATCACATTCGCTTCTGCCATGATGTGTCTTGATTAAGGCCGAGGGGCTATCCTTTTACCACCCTAATCAAATTGTGCACACATTACTGTATGGGATTCAACTAGGTTCGGTTGCCCTACACCTAGCCCGATCATTCATCCAGTGCCATTTAAGTCCCGTGTGATCTGTACACCATCCGGGTAAGTACATGAACATTTGGCGAGACATGCATAACCCCCTTACCCTTGGCTCGGCTCTCCCGCGCTGGCACATCCTGTCAATTCAGGTGCGACTCTCTAACTAGTATCTAATAACTAAAAAACTACAGTTTAGTAGCTACATGATATGGGGCTGTTAGAAAGCATTTGGGACACTAAACTATGCATATACTACTACAACTAGTCTAATACTGCAGTGTTAGTAAAGCTAGATCAGTTGACACTGAACCCCATGCCGAGTTACACAGCAGTGATTGACACCAGTGTGCCCTGGTTGTGTGCTGACAATCACTCTTGTTTTTTTTTAATTGCAATCACAGTCACAACTGTAGTTTATAAAAACGGTTGAATGGGATCTGCACCACACCAACCAAGATCCACATCCAGAAACGATTACATGTGTGTGTTAAATATGCTCAATTTACGATGGATAAATCATAATTTTCAAGGAGTAGCAGCCATTTTGGGCACCACATTGAAGGCTAACCTTCTTAAATTTATATCAGAGACAACAAAATCTGTAAAATTAGTATATAAGAGCATAAACATGGTTCACTTGGAAAATTAAATTAAGAAAAGAGGAAAAATAACAAAAAATTGTCACATTCTGGCAGCCATCTTGGAAAATGGCGGCCATCTTGAATTTTTGGCGTGGCCAGGACCCTTTTCTGAAAGAGAGGACATTAAAGCATATTTGTGGAGAATTTCATGCTTGTGTCACCATTTGAAGGATTCTTATGAAATATGCAATTAACCGCTGCACTAATGAGACACTGTGTTAATGAATGCATCAAAGTGCTGATGCCTCGGTTCCAGAGCCTTGGGGGAGGTATTCATTCTCGGATCATCACCAAAATATTATGGGCTCCTCTCTGGCCCAAGGACCACCTCTAGTAAAAAATTTCATCCAAATCCATCCAGTAGTTTTGGAGTACACACATGCGCATTAAAATAATTTGCAGTTCACATGTCCATACTGTCGGCGGCAGCCAAGAGCCACCAAACTGGTTTGAACACCTGCAATCCAAACACAAAAGAAGAGCACTAAATAGCGGAGGTGATGGAGGTACGTGAATACAAGTTTGTTGTTTAGTAGCAGAGGAAGAAAACAGATGGGCAAAAAGACAGACATTTGTTCTCCCAGAATTGGCGGATTGCTCAGTACTTCCCTGTGGCGGGAGTTTCCGAGCGCATGCGCAGTTCACTGCAACCATTTGCGGGCGAGGAATGTTGGGACTTGGAGTTTTAATGAGTTTTTAACGAGTTTTACCTCATCCTTCCTCTGCAAAACTAAACAGCAAAACCAGTGTGAAAGCAATCGATGTGATGAATAGATGATGTAGCTGCTGAATACATTTTTCTTTTCAGTAACTGCTATTTTATAACAGTTCAGCTCTATGTACGTGCTGTAAAAAAACGTGCTGTGTTGTGCTGTAAAAAAGTCGCACTGCCGCCTCTAGTGGCCCAGCATAGTTATTACAATACCTTTTCCCCCAGCTTCATTGACGTTAAAGGTGAGTTAAGTTTGTTTATTTTGAAAATAAAGCCTTATCTCAGAAATCTGACAAATTAAAAGTCGGAAAAATATGGTGATACTGTGGAGTGTGTCAATAACGAGGCGGATTTGACTCAAACAGTTTATTACACATCTCACACATAAGCATAGTCAGAAAGAGAGCATCTCAGACAAGACTCATCTCTTAAGTACTCAGGCTTCCTTTCAGAAGCTTCTACACATAAAAAGTCACATTGCATTCACTTCCTTAATCCTTTAACATCCTCCTAGCAGTCTCTGATACACCAAAGGTCACCTGCATTCATCCTTCACACCTCCCTGTTATCTCCAAGGGAAACTCTGCTCTTTGCTCTAGTCTAAGATGCTATGCCAGTATTCACTCCCCAAACGACCCCCCCCCCCCCCGAGCGTCTTGGATAGAACAATAGACTGACAGTCCATATGCTGTGGTAAAATCATTAAACATCAATCCACATGCTGCTTGGGCTTCAGTCTTCTCCCGTATCTGCTGTAACCAGGATTCACCGCCTCCGCGGCGCTGTCATGCTGGGGGGCTGATGAAGGCTGGGGGGTTGATGATTGAGGGGTAAAAGTCTGTGCATGTGGGTGCTTTGGGGAATCTTTTCTCTGGGAAACTCCCCGTGGGGGTCTTCCACGCCGAGGGGCCCTCGCCAACAGCACTTGCTCGTCCGCCACAACAAAAGCGGATTTGAGTCTGTCTATGCCAATCCTGTCCCTCCTACCCCCCAAATCTAGCAAAAAATGCTTGTCCCCTGTTTCCAGCACTCTGAACGGTCCATCATAAGGTGGGCGCAGCGGATGGCGATGGGCATCGTGTCTGACAAAAACGAACTCCGCGTTTTTCAAAGTTTTAGGCACAAAAACGCGCAGAAAACTGTGGTGAACAGGGCCCGGCAGCGTGCTTGTGTCTATGCTATGCTGCAACAGCTGAGACGGGGAGCTGCCTGGCGCAGGATTATCTGGGAGAAACTCCCCGGGCAGCCGAAGTGGCTGCGCAAAAACGAGTTCAGCCGGGGAAGCTTCCAAATCCTCTTTAGGCGCAGAACGTAACCCCAATAAAACCCACAGTAGCTTGTCTACTCAATTTGCATCCGTCAGTGACACCCTGAGAGCCGCTTTCAATGACCTATGAAAACGTTTGCATAACCCATTAGCCTGTGGATTGTACGCGGTTGTGCGATGAATTGTGACACCCAGGCTGCGGGCCATTGTTGACCAGAGTTCGCAAACAAATTGAGGGCCTCTGTCGGACGTAATATCCAACGGGACTCCAAAACGTGCTACCCATGCTGTTAAAAACGCGCGCGCCACCTCCTTGGCTGTGGTTGCCGCCAGTGGAACCACTTCCGGCCAGCGCGTGGTGCGGTCCACCATTGTCAGAAGGTGCGTGCACCCCTGTGATGGCGGGAGGGGGCCCACGAGGTCCACGTGAACCTGGTCGAACCTCTTAGCCGGGATGCGAAACGGCTCCAAGGGAGCTTTCGTGTGTCTGTGTACCTTGGCTCATTGGCACGCCATGCAGGCTGCTGCCCACTCTTTCACTTGTTTGCGAAGGCTCGGCCACACAAATTTCTCTCCTACCATTTTGACCGACGCGCGCACTCCCAGGTGTGCCAAAGAATGAATCGAGTCAAAAACGCGGCCGGTACCACGGGAAGTGGTCGCCCCGTGGAGACATCACAGATTAGGGGGGGCATACCGTCTTGCAGCACTCTGATCTCCAGCCTTAACCCTGTTGGTCCAGACTGGAGCGCGCGCACATCTGCGTCACTAACCTGCTCCGCGGCCATGGCTGTGTAATCTATCCACACGTGGACCGGGGCAGCCACGGCGCGCGAGAGGCAGTCTGCCACTACATTCAGTTTACCCGACACATGCTGAATATCGGTAGTAAACTCTGAGATCGCGGCCAGCTGTCTCTGCTGCCGGCCCGACCACGGTTCTGAAACCTTGGCCATCGCGAATGTTTGTGGCTTGTGGTCGCGGTGAAACAGTGCCCTTCCAGCCAGAACTGGAAATGGCGAATGGCCAAGTGGAGAGCCAGCAACTCCGTGTGGAACGCGTTGTATTTACGTTCAGAATCAGAATCAGAATCAGAAAAGATTTATTGCCAAGTACATTAACAGATCACTGATAACATACGAGAGAATTTGACTTGACACAGAAAATGAACCTGCATTTCCAGTGACACGGCTGCATCAGGGACGCGCCTGCCAACAGGATAGAGGGTACAGGTAGCATAAGAATAAGAATAATACGAGGAACAATAGGAAGGAGCAAAAAAATCATTGATTCAGAATACTGGTTGCATAATCAATCAATATTATGATTACAAGGAAAAAAAAAGCTCTCGATGCACATACGCAAGACAGGATTCACAGGACACAAGAGAGCAGTGTGTGTATCTTTATTCAGTTCATGGATCAATGTGTGTGCGCTGTTGAAGCAATGTTGATGATAATAAGAGAACAACAAGGGCACTTGGCAGGAGATGTCTTGTCTGGCTGCCGCCAGATAGCTTCACTATCGCGCAAAGTCCTGCTGAAAAAGGCGAGCGGCTGCCAAGCCCCGGCTACACGCTGCTCCACGACCGCCCCTATGGCCACATCTGACGCGTCAGTAGTGAGCGCTATGCGGGCCGTTGGGTCTGGATGTGCCAACAATGCAGCATTTGCCAGGGCTGCTTTGACTTCCGAGAACGCCCGCTCTCGCTCCGGGGGCCATTCGATCTTATTCGCGGGTTTCTGTTTTTTGAGCACGGCGTACAGTGGTTGCGTGAGCTGCGCTGCGCGGAGAAGGAAACGGTTATAAAAATTCACCATTCCCAAAAACTCCTGTAACGCCCTGACCGTTTGCGGCCGGGGAAAATCTGCTACTGCGCGCACTTTGTCAGGCAGCGGAACCGCTCCTTCGGGAAAGACGCGGTGCCCCAAAAAATCAATCTGCGTCACCCCGAACTGACACTTCGCTGGGTTGATTATTAAACCGTGCTCTCCCAACCTCCAGAAAACCGCCGTTAGGTGGGTTTCGTGTTCGTCTTCGGACGCGCTGGCTACCAAGATATCGTCTAAGTAGACGAATACGAAAGGGAGATCGCGCAGCACTGCATCCATCATGCGTTGGAACGTCTGTGCAGCCCCTTTAAGCCTGAATGGCATGCGCAAAAACTCGAATAAACCAAATGGAGTTATCACCGCTGTTTTGGGTATGTCCTCAGCGCGCACTGGGACTTGGTGGTAACTGCGGACCAAGTCTATTTTAGAAAAAACGCGCGCTCCTGCCAAGTGAACGGAAAAGTCCTGGATGTGAGGAATTGGGTAGCGGTCGTGCGCTGTGGCGTTGTTCAACCTGCGGAAATCCCCGTAAGGTCACCACGAACCGTCAGCTTTAGAGACCATGTGTAGCGGGGAAGCCCATGGGCTGTTTGAACGCCTGATGATGCCCAACCTCTCCAGGCTGGCGAACTCCTCGCGCGCTATGGCCAGTTTAGCTGCGTCCAAGCGCCGAGGTTTTGCAAAAACGGGCGGCCCGGTGGTGATGATAAAATGCTCCACCCCGTGTTTAGCGACAGCTGCCGAAAATGTGGGGACCGTGAGTGCTGGGAACTGAGTGAGCAGTGTGTGGAACTTACCGCATGCAGCTGTGACGTTGGCTTGTGCTGTTGGCCGGGACGCTCGAGCTGTACAGGGGATAGAATCAAAGGACAGTGCATTAACCAGGCGCCTGTTAGTGACATCAACCAACAAACCAGGTGAGCACAAAAAATCAGCCCCCAATATATTGAAATTCAATGCTGCTATGACAGAAGTCCACTCAAATGTCCTCTCACCAAAGGTCTTAATCTCCGAGCCGTTTGCTGCTGCCATCTCGGCGCCGCTAGATCCTGCCAGCCGTTTGGCATAGGACGGCATGATGAAACTCAACTGGGCGCCGGTGTCCACGAGGAAATGCCTCCCCAAGCGTGCGTTCGTCAGGTAGAGCAGCTTGTTCTCCTCCCCGAGGGCCGCAGCTGCTACGACCCCCGGTCTTGGCGTTTCCCGAGCGCTTGAACCGGCACGGTGGTATACATTTGCATGCCTTCTCTGCAAAGCAGCGGTGGTAGAAACAAAGGATGTCTCCTCCGCGTTCTTTGGCCCCCACCGCCGCTGTCATCGGTGGTTCTGCTACTGCCGTCAATGGCTCCTCGCCTCCTCCGGCCGTCGCGCTGAGCTCCGTCGCTGCCGCCATGGTCGTGAGCTCTCTGCTGGCCATGATGATCCGGTGTGCTTTTCGGGCCAGCGCACGATAGTCCCACTCGGCCAGCAACGGCGAATTGGCCAGGGTCGCTCTCGTCGTTGACGGAAGGTTCCGGAGGAAGAGGTGGGTAAAAATGAAGTGGTCGTCGTCCGAGCCCTTCAATCTCAGCATCTTCTCCATCAGGTCAATAGCCGACCCATCTCCTAACCCGGTCTGCGTCAGGAGTCTCTCTGCTTTCTCCTCAACCGAGAGTGTGTAGTGCTGGATGAGTGCAGCCTTCAACGCGCCGTACTTGTCGCTGGTTGGTGGCTGATCCAGCAGGCTCTCCACATACTGAGCCGAGTGGGCGTCGAGCTTTGTGACCACATGGTAGAATTTCGTGTCATCCGCCGATATCCCCCGGAGGACGAACTGCGCCTCAACTAGGTGGAACCAGGAGCGCGGATTGTGCTGCCAAAAATCCAGTAGTTGGATTGTAACAGCATATGCTTGGCTGGGGGCTCCCAACGAGGCTGGCTCCGGGGATCTTTCGTTGTGTTGCATGATTCGTCTTGGGTCACCAGTGTGCAGTGTGTCAATAACAAGGTGGATTTGACTCAGACAGTTTATTACACATCTCACACATAAGCATAGTCAGAAAGAGAGCATCTCAGACAAGACTCATCTCTTAAATACTCAGGCTTCCTTTCAGAAGCTTCTACACATAAAAAGTCACATTGCATTCACTTCCTTAATCCTTTAACATCCTCCTAGCAGTCTCTGATACACCAAAGGTCACCTGCATTCATCCTTCACACCTCCCTGTTATCTCCAAAAGAAACTCTGCTCTTTGTTCTAGTCTAAGATGCTATGCCAATATTCACTCCCCAAAATACAATGATAAAAGCCTTTAGTTCCACTTAATTTTGACCAGTCGAGCTGAAACAGAGAGGTGGACAGACGGGCAGATACACACACACATACACACAGATGCATCAAGTGATTACCGTATGCCTTTCCGTTTCACCGAGGCATAATAATAAACACAAAAAGGGATTATTCAAAAAGCCATTTCACCCACCTTGTCACCATTAACCTTAATAATAATAATAATAATATGCAAAATTTGAGAATAAAGGATTAATCTGACAGAAAAATATTTATACATTTTATAGTAATTTGAATATCCTAAGTCTATAAGACTGCAGCCTTGTTTATGCTCTTCCTCCACTCTTGACGTCTACGATACATGTACCACTGGACAAGGCCATTGTGTGCATAGCTGTATATATGCTTCATTTTTTTGTCTGTCTGTTTGTGTGTGTGCCTGTGTGTCTGTGTGCATGTTCCTCACACATCTCTCCAACCGCTCATCAGACTGGCCTAAGATTTTAAACGTGCTTTCCTGAAGTTGTGAGGGTGTGCATCTCCGAATATGTCGTTCAGTCAAAATATCTAATTTTTTATCAATAAAAGTTTAGCCACAGCTCTGTGACCACTCTGTCTTCATCCCCTGGCTTTAAGAAGTGTGGGTGGGATTTCAGATTGACTCCGTGCTCATTGGATAATACGCTGCATCACGGCCATGCTGACTGGATAACACACAGCATCACGACCTGTCAGTCACCACAGCGCTGCGCAAACAAAGATTTTATAAGTGCTATCCCCGAGTATGGAGTTGCTCAGTCAAAATACACTACCGTTCAAAAGTTTGGGGTCACCCAGACAATTATTTTGTGTTTTCCATGAAAAGTCACACTTATTTACCACCATGAGTTGTAAAATGAATAGAAAATATAATCAAGACATTGACAAGGTTAGAAATAATGATTTGTATTTGAAATAATAATTTTTTCCAGATACTCAACCTGCTCAAAGGAAGGTCAGTTTTATAGCTTCTCTAACTAGCTAAACTGTTTTCAGCTGTGCTAACATGATTGCACAAGGGTTTTCTAATCATCCATTAGCCTTCTGACGCAATGACCAAACACACTGTACCATTAGAACAGTGGAGTGATAGTTGCTGGAAATGGGCCTCTATACACCTATTTAGATATTGCACCAAAAACCAGACATTTGCAGCTAGAATAGTCATTTACCACATTCGCAATGTATATTAGATATTAGAGTGTATTTCTGATTAGTTTAAAGTTGTTCATTGAAAAAAACTGCTTTTCTTTCAAAAATAAGGACATTTCTAAGTGACCCCAAACTTTTGAACGGTAGTGTATATACCAAGTAGCTGTGATTAATGGATAATTCGGCATGGAGAACACAAGGTGTGGGGGAGGGGGGGCTGGCGGGGACCCGTGGTGCCGCAAAGGACATCACTGGCACACGGGTAAAGTAGCAGCCGAGACTCCCATTAACTGGGCAACACCAGTGTCCGACAGGGCGTTCCACGATCGTTCGCGGTGAGGCACGCTCAGCCTGCTCGGTCAGTGGTAGACGACAGTCCCGACTGCTGCTTCATTGTGGAGCAAAATGACCAGATCAACTGCATATTACAATCGGACACACAAGCACGCTTTGACTAAATGACAACAACACGCAAAAATGCCCAAATAACAAAATAAATCATTTTTATTTAAATATTTACAGACAAATGGGCAACACTATGGGCGCTTGGGCGCATGCGCATGCAGCGACCAGCAGCTTGGTGATATAGTGCGTGTGTGCGTGTGTGTGTTTTTTGTACTTTTTTACGTTTTTAGAAAATCCTCTGTGTCGTTTCTGCCCTGGAGCGTTGGTGGAATATATGGCGAACAGCTCCCTGGTATCTGCAACATGGATTTCCTCTCCTCTCTCGCACTGCTGCTATCTGTGCTGTGGCTCTTTGTCTCTGAGGTAAACGCGTTCGGCTCCATGGCGAGCAGAATAGCGGGCAGAATACAATATTCCAGGGACGTGTTGCTGCGCTTTAACACAGCTGGTGCAGAGTCTCTGATTGCGCCCAGATTTCAGCTGCCGGACTTTATTTTGAGAGACGGACACAGCGGTGAAAAGAGAAGCGGCAGGAGGAAGCGTGGAAGACGTGGAGGTGTGAAATTGCGCCTTAGGAGACGTCAGTTTGGTAACATTCCTCTTCCTTCGATCATTTTTGGGAATGCACAGTCTGTGAGAAACAAGGTGGAGGAAATTCAAGGCAACGTCCGTTACCAGAAGGATTTTAAGAACTGCTGCGTCATGGCTTTCACTGAATCTTGGCTTACTGCGCATGATCGAGATGCAGACCTGTGGATTGACGGCTTTGGAGCTCCGCTGCGCTCGGATCGGCAGGAAGAGGTAACTGGGAAGCGTCAGGGGGGCGGAGTATGTTTATACATTAATAAGCAGTACTGCACATCTGTCACGGTCAGAGAGCGCATCTGTACACCCCATGTGGAGCTGCTGTCTGTGTCGCTTCGCCCCTTTTATTTGCCTCGAGAGTTTCCCCAACTTTTCATCACAACTGTGTACATTCATCCGAGGGCAGACGCTGACTCCGCCTCCAGCACCATCTCTGATGTGATCCAGCGGCTGCAGTCAATTTCTCCAGAGGCGCCAAACTTCATTCTTGGGGATTTTAACCATGTTTCTTTAAAGAAGACACTTAAAAACTTTCATCAGTATGTCTCCTGCCCAACCAGGCGAAAAAAGACATTGGACCTGTGCTATGGATCCATAGAGAGGGCCTATAAATCACTCCCCCTTCCTCCTTTAGGATCATCAGATCACAACTGTGTTCATTTGCTGCCCACATATAAAACTGCTCTCAGAAGAGGCAAGGTGGAGATGAGAGACATTGATGTGTGGACAGAAGATTCAGAGCACAGCCTCCAGGAATGCTTTGACTGTACAGACTGGAAGATGTTCATAATGGCCTGCGGGGATGATTTGGACTCTCTGGCTGAGCTCACATGCTCATACATGGCTTACTGTCAAAATAAGATTGTTCCACATAAACGTGTCAAAATATATCCCAACAACAAACCATGGGTTACTAAATCAGTTAAATCCTGCTTACAGAGGAAAGCACTTGCCTTTAAACAGGGGTCTGTTTCTGCGCTACAGGTTGCCACTAAGGAGCTAAAGGCCGAAATTTTAAGAGCAAAACAGAATTATAAATCAGAATTGGAAAGCAAGATGGCAGCAAATAAATTTGGTTCGGCCTGGGCCAGTATGAAAACTATTGCAGGCCTTCAGAGCACAGAGCGCAGTAATCGTGTGTTTTTAGATGGTTTTAGTTCAGACACAGAGCTGGCTAATGCTCTTAATTGTTTTTATGGTCGTTTTGACTCCTTTGATTTTAGCACAGAAATCCAAGATTTGAAACAGAAACTCAAAAACAATCAGCACTTTAATATTGAGATGCAGGATGTTGAAAGAGAGTTCCGCGCTGTAAAAGTAAACAAAAGTCAGGGCCCTGATAATATATGTGGACGCCTGGTAAAGTCCTGTGCACATGAACTGAGTCCTATATTTCACTACATTTTCAATAAGTCCTTACAGACACAACATGTGCCTAAGATCTGGAAAGATGCCGTGGTTGTTCCCATTCCAAAATCCAGCTGTCCTAAAACGGTAAATGACTTTAGACCAGTTGCTTTGACTTCAATTTTAATGAAAATTTTTGAAAAACTGGTCAGATGTGAGGTCCTAAAGCAGACTGAACATGCATTGGATCCTCTGCAGTTTGCCTATAGGCCTCACAGAGGAGTGGAGGATGCCACTGTCACTCTGTTTAACATGCTTTTTAAACATCTGGATTTTAATGGGACACACGCCAGGCTTTTATTTGTGGACTTTTCTTCTGCCTTTAATACAATCCAACCTCATATTTTAGTTGAAAGGCTCCTGCAACAATTTGATTTAAGCAATAATTTGGTGGGTTGGATTCTGGATTTCTTAACCAACAGGACGCAGAGAGTAAGGGTCAATGGCACATTGTCTGACCTAAAGTGCTCTTCTACTGGCTCTCCTCAGGGGTGTGTGTTGTCACCACTACTCTTCATCCTGTACACAAACATGTGTCGGAGCAGACATGACAACAGACACATTATAAAGTATGCTGATGACTCAGTCATTGTCAGTCTCCTCCAGGATGGTGAGAGTGGCCACGGCCCAGTAGTTGATGACTTTGTTCACTGGTGTGAGGATTCCTACCTGCAGCTGAATACAACAAAAACGAAAGATATGATTATTGACTTTAGGAGGAAAACTCCCAGGCACAAAGTCACCATACTAAAAGGCCAGACCACCGAATGTGTACAATCGTACAAATATCTTGGGATGATTATTGATAGTGGATTGAACTTTGAGGTGAACTGTGAAAGGGTGTGCAAAAAGGGTCAGCAAAATTTGCATTGTTTGAGGAAACTTGCACGCTTCCAAATTGACCGAACCATAATGACTATGTTCTATCGGGCTTTTATTGAATCTGTTTTATCCTTTTCTTTAATGTCATGGTTTGGTCAGATAAAACTGAAACAGAGGAAATCCTTGGATCAGGTAGTCAGATGGTCCAGTCGTTTGCTTGGTGAGTCACAGCTGAGCCTGACATCCCTGTACACCAGACAAGTACAGAGGATGGCCGACTCGATTTTAAATGATGACTCCCACCCTTTGCACTGCAACTTTCAGCTTCTTCCCTCCAGACGGAGGTTTGCTGTCCCAAAAAGTAGAACCCAGCGCTACAAAAACAGCTTTGTCCCTGCTGCTGTCAAAGAGTTGAACAAGCTATAAAAATTATATTGTACATATTTTATATTTACCTATTTTGTAAGATGTGTGCCTGTGTTTGTGTCTATGTTGAATGTAATTGTGGCTTGTAAATATGGATGTCACCAACTGCAAAACAAATCTACCTACGGGTACAAATAAAGTAACCTGAACCTGAACCTGAACACTAATGCAAAAGTTGCAGCCAAACGGCTTTCTCCTCTGTGTGTGTGTGTGTGTGTGTGTGTGTGTGTGTGTGTGTGTGTGTGTGTGTGTGTGTCTGTGTGTGTGTGTGTGCGCGCGCGCTCGCACGTGCATGTGTGTGTGTGTGTGCGTGCATTTGTGTATGTGTGAGATGGGATCGGTGCCCTACATGGATGCCCTGAATTTCCCTCTGGGGATCAATAAAGTATACAAGATACAAATACAAAAAAATAATATTGTTTGGTGTTTTGTGCTTATAATCAGTGTTGGGCAAGTTACTAAAAAATAGTAACTAGTTACAGTTACTAGTTACTTCTTTTCAAAAGTAACTGAGTTACTTTTGAGTTACTCCATGATTAAAGTAACTAGTTACTTGGAAAAGTAACTTTCATGTTATTTTTAAATGCATACTTAAATCATCTTACCGGAGTGGTGGCTCAGTTGGTAGAGCATCCGCCCCACACCCAGGAGGCAGGGGTTCAAATCCCAGCCGGGTCATGCCGAAGACCATATAAAAGTGGAACTTCCTGCCATCCAGCTTGGTGCTCAGCAAAAAAAATGGAATGGAGGAGGGAAATTTGTGGCGGCGCCTTGCGTGGCAGCGGCCCTCTGATTCTACACTTGGGGTGTGTGTGATTGACACGGTGGATAGGTAAAGCACAGTCTCGTTCTGCTGTACATGATTGGTTGTACAGTTGAATGACAATAAAGGGTGATTTGATTTGATCTTCCACACGGCAAGATCAAGGGCCCCTTGTTCTCATCAGAAAAAAGAAAAAAAAAAGAAAACTGATGAGAAAAAAACTCATCTTACAGAGAAAAAATGTCTCAGATTTACATAAACTATTGGAATCAGTAGAAAGTCAGAAATTTACTAGAAATAAAGCTGTGAATTCACAGAGAAAACTTTGGACCCCCTGGTTGGCCATTTTTGGCCCGCGAGCTATATGTTTGACACCCCTGGACCAGCCCATTAAAAACGCATATTTAGAGGATTTACTTTCATGAAATAGTTGCATATCACAACAGCATGTAAATGAATGAGATAAAATAAAACAGAAAGCACAGATAAATGAAAGTTCATCGCTTACAAGAAGCTGTTCTATACTGCAACAAATCAGTCACTTTTTCTCAGTGCGTAAGAAAACTTTAAATGCATTTAATGTGGACATTAAATGTGAGCTTCTTGCTCTAAAAATACTCATGTTTAACCACAGAGGTAGGAGCTGTTAGAGGCTACTCACTGCTGGGACAACAGGTGATCAGGGCTCAATATGAGAAGTCGCCATCAGGTTGCGTGTGAACTGGGGCAAGACAGGAAACTGACCCGCAGAGACTGACGGCTACGCCAGCTATGGTAGGGTCAGTTTATTTGCACTAAAATATCTATCCATATTAATAAAATGAGTAATGTAACGCATCTGATCAAATTTCAGTAACTGTAATGCATTACTGATTTTTTAATCAGTAATTTCTTTACACAGCATGTTACTGCAAAAGTACTGGCGTTACAGTAACGCGTTACTTTGTAACGCGTTACTCCCAACACTGGTTACTAAAATATAAAAGGATACACTACAATGGGTCTCAAATATCTGTAAATGTGTCCTGCTATAGTACTGCATGACTTTATTGACGATACACTATAAACTACACATATAAACTAAATTATAATTATGGCTGAACAACTCCCATTCCCCAAAGCTCAAGATACAACATATATGAATAAGTCATAAAAGATCACACAAATAAGCGATCTGACAAAAAATAAACAAGCGGTTCTTCAACAGTGGCTAATATTGGATGTCCCATTCATTTTCAATTATTCTGTAATTAATATTCACACAGTCAAATAAATCCCAGTTCAGTACCTTTCATATTTGTCAAAGTCTAACATGTGATAGCTACATATATGCTACACCGCTGTATTTTACTTTCAAACACAGCCTAAGTTTGAGCCTGAAAAGCCTAACTGGGCTCCCTGTTTCAGACAGGAATTCTCGCTTTCTACGGGCATGCACTAGTAATGTATAATTTATCCTGTTTTATGGTTCATGCATATTCATCATAGTGCTTGAATTCTAACTCTTGTGGTGAAAACCATTTAGGGTCCCATTCTTTACCTGTGCAGACTGTGCATTTGTGATTTGGGACCATAATGTATCCCAGCAGCCCCGTGGTTGGGTTGTTAGGCTGAGTGAGAGAGACTGTGGCACAGCAGAGGGACTCAAATCCAACATTTATGAGACCTGTGTGTCTGTGTGTGGGTCTCCGGCCTCTTGTAGTCTCAAAGCACAGGTTATAAGACTGGGAGAGTCACACATGCATGGCTGTTGGTACTCTTGACAACACATCACCAGGCATGCACTGCGACATGCACCAAAGGAAACAGACTCGCTCACGGACACTCAAGGAATACCAAGGATGATGAGCTGGGCTCAGACAAACTAATCAGTCCGTGTGTTTGTGCACGTGAGGACAGAAAGAGGAATAAATGGGTGGAGGTCACTTTGTAGGATGAGTTATATTGTACATTGTTAGGGGGGGGGGAAACAGGGAGAGAAGACATTGTATAAAAAGTGAAAAGTAGAGGTGTATATCATATGTGGACAAAGTAGAAGAAGTTTTGTCTCTCCATCAGAAGTCCAGTTCCCAGTCCCTTGGTGAGCCTTTCTACCCCCTAGAGGGGCTGTTGTTTAGGGTTGCAGAGCCACTCAGGCCTTGATGAATTTCTCCCAGTCAACAAATTAAGAGTTGCTATTGTTGCAGTGACAACAAGGCATCCCGTCCGCCGTGGGGAGCACCATTGAGACCAGTGACAGAACTCTCCTAATCATCCCCAGCTGTCAGGAAGCACCTGGCCTGACACCTCTGCTTAAAACCTGTCTCCCAGGCATAAGATAATTACAAGTGCCAGCAGAGAAAGAGAGAGGAGTCAGAGAGGAGAGCTGGTGGGAGAGGAAAGAAAGGGAGAATTCTTCCTTATAAGTGGCTGTGTGAGGAATGGGGTGCAGGAGCTTTTTTTTTTTTTTTTATACAGTAGTTGCCACTGAAGTATAGAGGAAGTGTTCAAAGACGGAACTGGAGTCGAGTGCAGGGAGGCATCTGGGGTGTCTCCCCTCTTCCCTACAGAGAAGGCCTGGGAGGGGGTCCCTAGATAGCGCTGTGGGGGACAGGTGAGGGACGGAGCTGTCACTGGGCCCACACTCGTGCACATTTAGAAGACAGACACTGTTTCACCGGTCCAGTACAAATACTTCACGGATTGCACCACATTTGGGGGCCAATAGTTTGAAGTGTGTGTGTGTGTGTGGGTGTGTGTGTGTGTGTGTGTGTGTGTGTGTGTGTGTGTGTGTGTGTGTGTGTACATATATATAGTTTAAGAAAAGTTACTCTAAAGTTAAGGAGGCAGTACATACAATATAGTTGGAGGTAAATTGAGTAATGGCTCAGTGAAAATGTGCCAGGAACTTACAAAACAAAACCAAAAAAAAAAAAAAAAAGCCCCCTGTGCTGACATGCCAAACTGTCTCTCTGTTTCTGACAAAAAGAAAAACACACAAGGGCCGTGTCACACCAAAATCCTCTCTATATGCAGCCTGATTGCTAAGTGGGAAAATACATGCCAAATCAAAAATACTGAGCTGCTGAGGAGGAGCAACACATTTCACCCGCATGTGCACGCTCACATAAATGACACACACACGCATGCACACACGCACACACGTTTCATTAGAGCCTCTCATTTCTCAAGCAGTGGGGCCTTCCTTCAGAATAACGCTCCTGTCATCCCAGCCACGGGGGGCTAAATAATTCAAATACTCTAATTCTTCCCTTCTTCCTCACACCCCCCCAGCCCCCCCCCCCCCTCTCTCTCTCTCTCCCTCTCTTTCCAGCACTCTGCCACTCATAATTTGTCATTTCATTGTTGCCAATTTAGAGGCAATCCCTCCCATTAATGATGCCAACTGTTCTAAATGGTGTCGGAGCTGAGTGAACGAAGCAAGGGGGAGGAGGAGGAGGGAGATGTCGGTGAGAGGGAAGCGGTACCCGTGTGGCAAGGACAATGCTCAGGGTTTTACAAGCTGCTGTGTAGATATAAATGGATGATATACCGACTTTTACCCGTCTCCCTCTCCTTGCCTCCCGCACGCTCTGATTGTTAAACAGCCTTTGTTTTATTAACTGTTTAAATGTACATATGTGGCTTTATTTCCCTGTCACTAGTAAGCATATTTTGGGAGATTATGAAATATATGTACATCTGTTTCCTGTGCAGGGTCTTCTCGCATGCATAAAATTCCGGAATTTATTTTCGCTACGAATCAATTAGATCATATACTTTTATGGTTGTGCCTTTGTATTGGCAAGTGGCAGGCTATCTAGAAACCACTTCCTTTTTGTATCGATGGAATGAAAAGTACAATAAAACTGAATACATCAGCAGGGACATTGATGATGCAGCAAAATGGCACTTAGAATATTGTTATTGTCCTTTTATGTGTTCTCCAGAGAGATGCTATACCTTCGGAAACATATAGAAAATTACATTCGAACGATGAATATTTGAAGTCCAAAAATAATTTATTATTTTCTATCAATCAGTGCTACGAGCAGCAGGAATGATGTCAATATTTCATCTAGGAAAAATTATGCAGACACAAAAGCTATATCTTCCAGTGAAGCTGAATGTGCATGTTTACATTTTGGGCATTTTCTTAAACTGATAAAAAAAACAAAATGCACACAAGTATTTCTTTGCTGATATCATTACCGCAAATAAACACAAGACTTAGTGGGAAGGAACTGTCATTAAGATATAATTTTAAGTGTTTTGCTTAAAAATCAGCACCCTCTTACCTTGTCTTGAATAAATAAAAATTATACTGAATAAATGTTGCCTGAAGGATGTTGGCTCATTAATACTTTCCATTCTACCTCTCTTCCACATTGATGTGAATCCTTTTTTCATGTGATTTCACAGTATTTATTTTTTTATTTATTTATCTATTTTTGTTGTGTTCTATCTTTTATCCCAGACCTTACCAGGCATGATCACTATTACAGATAAATGAGGAGCAAAGATGCTGGCGGAGAAACACACACGGGGCAGGAAAGAGCGAGCAGAATAAATATTGATTTGGATGAGGAAGATGAGTGAGTGAGTGGGAGAGGCCTGGTTAAGCTGTGCAATGGAACAGTGCCGCTATCTTAAATGAGGAATCCCATATGAAGGTCTGGATTAACCAAATTTAATCCCTCATCAAACAGACAATAACGGTGCAGCCTAATCCCCCCCAATTCTCAGATTAGTGCGTTCCTGCTCTCGTCTTGGCAGCACGGTGGGGACCGGTGCCGTCCCGCTGAGCTCTCCTCCACAATGACCTCTGGATGAGAACACGCGTACAAGCTGAGGCCCATAGCTTCGTTGCCACAGCTGCTAGTAAACAACGTCTGAACAGATGAACAGTTGCATGAAGACAGGGCAGAGGGTGAAGGAGAGGGCATATGGGAGTTCACCTGAAATTTTGTCACATAAAGTAGTGGTGGGCAAAGATTAAACATTTTAATCGCCATTAATCTTCTGAAATTGTGTATTAATCATGATACAATTTTTTTTTTCAATGTAATGGACCTTAAGCTTGTTATTTTTCAAGATTTTCATACTGTTATTAACGTGGGAGTGGACAAATATACTTGCTTTCTGCACCTGCACGTTTATTTAAAGCTTTTAACATCTCAAAAATGACAACAGAATATTCTCCAAAAAAGAACTGCAGAAATCAAGGCGCTTTTTAACCTCTCTGCAGAAATACAGCATGTGCAAACAATTAGCGACCACTTTAGCATTATTTCACCACTTGTCATACTAGTTGTTACACCAGTTGCATCTCTAACCTTCCTTTTTGATGCGAGTTGCAGTAGTAGATGGACCAGTTTGTTTTCTAGGGAGCAGACATTCGTGAACAGAACTGAGGGAAACGGTGTTGGCCCAGGGTTAACCTTTAGCTTAACTGTTAGCCCTTTTCATGTTTGCTTTTTACAGCAGATGTGCTTTTCTCGGCTTCGCTGTTTGGATCGCTGAGCCTCCAGTTGTCAGCATAGCAATGGTGCCGCCTGGGGCCCACCAGGCAGCCGTGTGGAGCGGCCTCTCCTCTTTTCACAGTGGCCTCTTGTCTTCTCTCTAGCATTCAGGTTGGATTTGTGCATTGTTACAGTCTATGTGTCCACATAGTATGACAGCAATATTTCAGCAAACTCATTTGGACACCCACAATTAATTAAAATGAGAAATGGGCTTCACGGGTCTCTGTTTTGAGTTGTGCCATAGATTGTCCGATGGAAGCAGTACCCACATTTCAAAAGTTCAGTTTTTTCATTCCACTGAGCTTAATAACAAATAATCGTAATCAAAAATGCTGACTGTGATCAACAAGGGTGTTACACAATAATATGTTGATTTTCCCACCACTAATTTCAGCACCTGATTCCAGATTAATTTTGGTGCTG
Organism: Pholidichthys leucotaenia; assembly: GCA_020510985.1. Taxonomy (NCBI): domain Eukaryota; kingdom Metazoa; phylum Chordata; class Actinopteri; order Cichliformes; family Pholidichthyidae; genus Pholidichthys; species Pholidichthys leucotaenia. The sequence continues at coordinate 115,471,754 of CM035840.1, forward strand.
AAATCCCACAGTTTTCCCCATTTTCACTTCCGTAGTCTTGGATCAGTAGAACATTACCTACAGCAGGCATGACCAACTTCCTGTTGACTATGACTTTCATAATAAAAGGGGAAGTGTGAATATTAGCTTTAAATAGTAGTTGTATTGGGATATTAACAAAAAAAAATTTAGCTGAAAAGAATTACAACAAATTTGTCCAAGTTTGAAATTGCATCAGATTTTGACACTCTAGTAATAATTTACTGAAAATTAATAACCAGAACCACAGGTGTATTCAGTGAGATGTCAAAAAACATTATATAAAATGCATTTCTTTAACATGTTCTACAGTTATTTGAATCAGTGTATAAGGATTGCTTGTTTTCCATTTTTATGATAAATCACGATTAATTATACAAAATTGGGTGATTATTATTGTTTTAAATTTGAAGCCAGACCTAAAAAAAGCAAAAAGGGCTATACAAATACATATTAGCATGGAATTAAAATAAAAGAAAGCTCATAAAAAGGTGTTCAAGTGACTTTGAGAACCTTGATTGTACTACAAAACCTGTAATTAGAGGTTGAGATGGGGGATGTAATTACCTCTAAGAGTGAGCGCCCTGGAGTAAACAAATATGTTCATCAAGCAAATAAAGGATTACTGTGTTATGTGCTCACTTCACTCCTTAACCCGCCTGATTCATCAGGGAAATTCAAAGCGCAACATAAGGGGAGAGGCTGAGAGAGACGAGGAGAAACACTGAAAACAGGAACGAGAACGGAGTCGAACCAAAACTGCTGACAACTGCTCTTCCGTGCCGGCTGGATGAGTTGTTTTCTCAGATAAAACATAAATAGGCAAATGCTCATTGGGAAAACATGTTTAGTTGAGGAATATTTATTCATATTTTTGTTTACTTTTACTTTGAATTTTGTGGAGTATTACCCTGAACAATTTCATCTCCCATTTTTTTTACTTAATTATACATTCTTATACAGTATTTCTGAATAATTTCAACTAGTTTCTGTGATACAGTCTGAAAACAGTTTACAGCATTTGAGGATTTAAAATAACCTACCACTGAGAAATAAAGAATGAACTCACAAACACAGAGCTCAAGTCAAGGTCTTGCTAACTAGTTTGTTTTGCTGATGGAGTCACGTACCAGAAGTTTACGCATACAGCTGAAATTTTGATTTAAACCTTGGTTGACTGTCTACAGCATTTTCTGTTGCTTGCACAAATGCTGAGTTCCAGTTTCTCTCCTAATTAAGGTAATTGTGATTGAAGTGTGGCCTGTTTTATTGTAGCCTTGAGGCAATAAAGGTTGTGTTTTTGCAATGCTAAGCTGATAGCTGAGTTGGTAGAGGTATTCAAACCTGAGACCCCAGCATTACGAGACAGATGACCTGTCCAGACCCTACATGTTAATAAAGATGGGCACAGACAAACAGAAACATCTCTGTTGACAAACCGGGATACCTGAGCGAGGGCAGAAGTAGATGTGACAGAGTGCCTTAGAGGTTTTTACAGGCCTGACTACAAGAAATATGAAACACAGGGATTGTAGTGGGAATGATGTCAAGTGTAGTCCAAGGAACCAAAATGCCACCGTGTGCACAACAAATACTCAAATTAATGACATTTTTCAAACCTGCGTATGATATAAACCTCTCCTTACACATATCTGATATGCTGCAGTTATACTTTGTTTTAGAAACATTTAATATTGAACATTTTAGTAAACACAGTAAAGATAATCTTTACACTATTGAAAAGCCTCTAAATTTTACAGTAAAAATATGCTACCTGTGGTTGCCAGAATTTCACAGTAAAAATGCAGTTCAACCATTTCCAATATGAAGTGACAACAGTGCTGGTAATTTTATTGTTATTTACCATTAAAAAGTCATTGTTAAATTGCTTAACACAGAAACACATTCATTTTTTATGATCAAAAACCAGCAGGGGAATCAGTGTTTTAACCCCTTGCACTATGGTCAATTTCCCTAAAAACGCCTAAAAATAACGTACCCAAAGTAAATCAAAAGCTGTTCTTCAACCCTTTGCAGCATCTTCATGGGGTTGGTCTCATTTAAAAGAAAACACTTTGAATTTTTTGGCAAAACAGTCATAATCTCTTTAAGTGCTCCTGCCACTGAGTAACAGTCATCTAAACATACTGAACTTGAAGAAAATAAAGTTTGCCTGGGTGTTTTTTTAGATACAAATGCTTGCAAATAACACACAGCTGTCAGATACTGGCTGGAAAATGCAACAGAAATGTAGAACCAAGTGTTATCCAGCTGAGGTCAAAATTTTGTAACAATACCACAAAAAATGAATATATTACACAACTTTTTTCTCAGGTTGTTCCCAGGCGTTTTTGAACTGTGCCAAATTGTGCCAAATGGCACAGTTTGGAAAAACGTCTATAACTTTTGAATGATTCAACAAAGAAGCTTCATCTTGGGCTCTAATGAAAGGTGACACTCAGGGCTGTGTGTGTGTGGGGGGGGGGTTGTTTATTCATTCATGAATGAATGAATGAACAAACCCCCCACATACAAAGAAGCATGCCATGTAAAAAATGTGTAGCCTTTTTTACAAGAAAAAATAACCTACAGTGCAATAAAAATTCTACTAAAATATCTGCAATGTAGAGGATAACAACTCCCCCCCTCCCCCGCTACAGAGGAGCTTGGCGCACAAAAAACGGTCTGTCAACGGTCCGTCATGTGGCGATGACGCACAGTTGTAATTACCGATCGGTCAAAAGTCATTTTTATTACTATTTTCAGTGATAAAGAATAATTTAGCTTATAACACTTACCTGTCCACAACAGCAGTGTCATTGGCAAACATCTGTTCCTCATTGTCAGATGAACATGACGCTGGTCCGCTTGTTACGACTCATGGTTCTGGTCACGCGACCTGGTCAAACCATGATTCCATTATTGCAGTTTTGCGCTTCCATGATTGCGGTTTTGGCGAACAATTTTTCAAAACAAATAAGAACAGTAGTAATAAAAAAAGATTGGCGAACGCTACCATTACACACAGCGGCTTACACAAAACAGATTTTACGCACGGGATGCACGCTTTCAATCGTCGAACTTCTCTGCTTCAATTGGCTCGTTGTATTCGCAGTCGTTGGTAGGCGGGTCCTTCTTGCTAGGTTTTCAGTCATTGGTTCTTCAAGGTTTCAGAAACCCAATTCAAGGCTCTTATTAGTCGAATGAGAGGTCAATCAAATCTAAACCAATCAAAGCACTCCTTTGGCTTTCTGTTCGCGGCTGTGTCTGTAGTGGAAGAACGGAAATGCAGCTTCTTTTTTTTTCAGTGTGCACTGAGACGCACAGTGCACACTAGGACACACGAGGATGCACTAGGACGCAGAGACGTGACCGCCCGCGGTATCCCGGCGTGCAAGTTAATTATTAATTACATTGTTTTACAGATACAAAAAGCTCTGGTCCACTACTTTCCTAAAATAGGGCCTAGCACAATCTCAGTTTTTGAGATGTGTAGTGGCACTCTGAAGGTGGAGCTCAACTTTTATAAATTTAATAATCAAGTTTTAGTTTCCTCCACAGCCTTCATTTATTAAACAATCCAACATCCATAACATGGGGGTCATCATTCATTCCCCAATATCTCAGTCATGCAATGGTGGAGCTGGGGGTGGCCAGGGGTAGCCATGGCCACCCTTTGCATAATCTTTGCCACTTTATCAACTACAGCAGCCAGAGCTGCATTTGCCTTGGGCGAAACCTTTGTTTACAGTTACGCTGCATGCACACACCTGGTAGCCAGTGGTCACATTTGAAAACAGAGCAGCTGTAGGCAGTGGTGCTTCGATTCACAAATTGAAAAAGGTAAGCTATAATACCAGAGGGGAAGTCAAGTTGATACAGTATGCCTTCAGTAGTGTTAAGTCATTTGGCTGTTTATGTAATTTAGTGAAAATAAAAAGTCTCAGCAACAGCAGCTCACTGGTAGGAAAAACTAGAAAGATGAAAATGTAGCAATATTTAATAAAATATAATGTAATAAGGTACAGGAATTATTTATTTTATTTAATAGTGGGTGTGCGAGGGGACAGAGTTAAGCAGTCACCCCAACACTCACTAAATAAAATACAAAAGCACTCATAAAATGGGGGCACCAGTTCTGAAAGAACAAATTGTTAATTAATTAATTTCACTTACTTAATTTCTGTACCTTCAATTACTTAATGAATCAGTCTCAAAAATTAGTGAGTTCTTTTACTGCCGTGACCCAGGAAAGCATATATGCAAAGGAAAACACTTCAACTTCTCTCGTTTACAAGTTTATTAAATGAAACTCATTCAGGTTACATGACATGGAATTCAAATGATGGGTAAACAGATTCAAATGATAAACAGGTGTTAGATATCACATCAACTGTTAATGGATTCCTGAGCATAAAATCTATAGTTAAACCTTTGTGGAACCAAGAGGAAACCAGATTTTATGTTTCAACTGTAATGCAATGGAAGGCTGAGGTATCTAACAAAATCAGAACGCAACTTTATGGTGAAAAATTACATAAGCTAATTATCTGGAAAAGGAACTTCTGAATTAGTCTACAAAAATAAAAGGAGGTTACTTAAAAATTAATAAGAATTTTCCTTCAGTTTATAGCTTTGTCCTATGGCTGAGGGACTAATTATACCATGAAATATTGGTTATGTTCAGTTATAATTGATATTTAGGACATCTCGTTTAAACCCAGCAGATAGGAAAGTGGTAGTCTCACTTATGAACAGCAGGTTCCAGGTATTCAGTGGTGGTCGGCGCCAGTAAGGTGGCACACAGGGGGAAAGCGACTGCTGGTCGTCTTTCAGATCGTTCACAGCTGTAAGAAGCGTAGACTTGGCTGGGGCTTCCACGGGGTGCGCGGCGAGGAGCCGGCGACAGAGTGAAGGCTGACCCCGGAGTAGGCGTGACATCCTTTGGCAACCTGGTTTCTTAACGTGGTCAGACGTGGGTGAAGCAGGACAAGAAGGTCCAAAAATCTCTATCAGTCCACTTTAATGGCAGGAAAAGTCAAAAGTCCAAGAAAAAAAAATGTTCAATAGAATAAGCACGGCTTCTGAGGTGAAGAAAAGAAGAATTTGAGAGTTTAACTCTCCTTAAAGGCCAGCTCATAGGAAAAGAATAGTTTCTCCTCAGTTAACCAGAAACAGGTAAAAGCTTATAAAAAGGCGATTTAAGAAAGCTAACGCAGGACTTGACAAGGTTCAGACACACACAAAAGACTTCTTAAAACTTACAGAACAACTTAGACAAAGACAACTTAAAGACAACTCATTGACAACAGAAAGACTCAAAGACTGCAGAAAACTGAAAGACTTACTAGGGCGGCTCCCTCTCTGTTTTTTAAAGGGTTGCGCTTCTGATATCATAAAAATGTGACTGGCAGCAAGACGGACCAATTATCTTTCATAAAGAGGAGCTTGAATGGGCTTTTCTCCAATGAGGGAGCAGTTCTTTGTCTGAACAGCCAATCAAATCCAAGGGCATTATCCAACAGAGAGGCAGCCTGGTGATTGGTTATCACGAGTGGGAAGAAAGACAATAGAGTTCGAGAAAACATTCATTCAGTTCCTATGAAATTCATTGTATACTCAATATAAAATCTAACTAAATTAAGTGGCTCAAGGCTAATATTCAGTGACCATGAATTTATACTATTACTAATAAATTTAACATTCATTTGAATAACATTTATGAAAAAGACATTCCTAAGACATGCACTCACATTTAAATCAAGGATAAATGAATTTTGGCAAACCATTATTGGCGATCAAAAAGGGCGATGATCTTCACAGTGTCCAGAATTATCCTGTGGGTTGTAGGCTATAAAAAGTGTTAATGTTCAGTCAGAAATTGCAGTTAGAAATTGCACAAGTAATGAAACATATTCCATAGATGTCCACTAGGAGGTACTGTTGAGCTGTAGATAATTTTAAGGCTTGGTATGTGAACAAGGGGGCAGCCTAGAGGGTTTTATGGGGCTTCTGGAAAGGCTCCAAGAGTTTATCAGCATAACCTGACAGGTAAAGGAGGGGAAGTTTGGAAGTTTTTGATTTTTTATCATTTCCTGGTACGAGCAGATGCTATCAGCATGAACTGTCTAGTTGGGGTTTGACTCCAGAAGTTTATAGTCCACTTAAGCCTTTAAAAGCAAGTCCTTATCAGGTTTCTCTACAACAGGGAAACTGTTTACACTGGGGTCCTGAATGATGAAGACACATAGCAATTCTTGACCAGAGCTGAGTGAGAGTTTTTTAAGTTGAAGAAGAGTGATTTCATGAATTAGCCTGAGGAGAAGCTGATGCTACATCTCATAAACTCACGTTTTATGCTTGCTGTCTGCCTAATATTAACGGATAAGTGAGCTAACATTTCATGTTAAGACACTAACATAATGTTAATCAACTATATTATTATTTATGCAGGAAAGGTTAGAAGTAACAAAAGTTGCAGCTGGCCTGACAGTTAAGAAGTGGTTTACATCATGTTCCTGTTCTGCAGAACATTAAAAAAAGAGAGCCATGATCATCAAAATTAGGATAAAAAAAATGGCTTGCAATATTTCAGTATACAGTGATGTGAAAAAGTGTTTGCCCTCTTCCTGATATCTCATTTTTTTGTATGTTTGTCACACTTAAACGTGTCATGAGCTGAGCACTGGGGGTTTCCGCCATGCTCAGTCTCATGGCCTTTCTCTATATTTGTATATTTGTTGTATTAGTCTTTTATTATAGTCTTTCCCCAGGGTCACCAAGGATGTTCCAACTTCGCCAGAGGTCTCCGTGGGTCCAGCCTTGCAGCCCGAGACCACAGTGAGTGCAGCTCCCCCATCGGCCGAGGTCTTTGCAGGTGCTCCATCCCAGCCCAGCACCTCCGTGGGTGGTGCTCCCCCTCTGGATGAGGTCTTCACAGGTGCTCTGTCCCAGCCCAGGGCCTCTGAGGGTGCTGCTCCTCGGTCAGCTGAGGTCATCGCGGGTGCTCCGTCCCAGCCTGGGACCTCCGTGGGTGCTCCTCCCCCTCCGAATGAGGTCTTTGCGGGTGCTCCATCCCGGCCCGGGGCCTCCGAGGGTGCTTCTTCCCTATCAGATGAGGTCATCGCGGGTGCTCTATCCCAGTCCGGGACCTCCGTGGGTGCAGCTCCTCCTTAGTCTGGGTCTCTGTGAGTGCTGTGTCCTAGTCGGGGACCGTCATGGGTGCTGCGCCCCAGCCTGAAACCAACATGTGTGTTGCACTCCAGTGTGGGCCCACCGAAGGCGTTATGCTCCAGCCCAGGGGCCACCAAGGGTACAGCTCTGGCCCAGTCCAGGTCCACCGAGGGTGCAGCTCTGACCCAGTCCGGTTCCACCGAGGGTGCAGCTCTGACCCAATCCAGGTCCACTGAGGGTGCAGCTCTGGCCCGGTCTGGGCCCACTGTGGGTGCAGCTCTGCCTCCAGCCCGGAGCCACCATGGGTGCTGCCTTACACCAGCCCAGAGCCACCACAGGTGCAGCTTTGCTCCAAGTTGAAGCCACTGCGGGTGCTACTGTGTCCCAGTCCGGGGCCACTGAGGGTACTACAGGAAAGTCCGAGGGCGTCGTGGTTGCCCCTCCTCTGCCTGACGCCGTTGGGGTTCCATCTCCTCTGCCTGACACTGTCATGGTCCCCTCTCCTCTGCCAGATGCCATCGTGGTCCCCTCTCCTCTGCCAGACGCCGTCGTGGTTCCCTCTCCTCCTCCCGAGGCCATCGGGGTTCTCTCTCCTCACGCTGACATCATCATGGTTTCCCCGACTCCTCCATCTTGTACACCGCTGGTTATTCCCGTTGGGCAGCCGCCTCCTGGACCACCTTTTCTGTTCAGGTGGTTAAAGAACTCTGGCAGACCACCCAACAGACTGTGCCGAGGAGTTGAGTAGCCTATGTTCTCTGGTAGGCCACCCGACTCTTTCCATCATGCCATCTGGCAGGCCTGGGACTCTGGCCGCCTACCTGAACTGTCCAGATCTTCCATCCAGGGGGCTTAGGTGGTTGGGTTTTTGCCTTGTGTGGGTCCTGAGCGGGGTTTTCTTTTGCTCCCTCCTAGCCTGTTCCCCCCACCACCCACCCAGGGTGGTTTATTGTTGTACTCCATTTTTTTTGGGGGGGGGGGGTTCTTTCTCTTTTTTGATGTTTCCCTGGGTGTCTGGTTTCCACCCCTTGAGAGGGGGGCTCTGTCATGAGCTAAGCACTGGGGTTTTTTGCCGTGCTCAGTCTCATGGCTTTTCTCTATATTTGTATATCTGTTGTTTGTATTTTGTGCTTTTTGGTTTCTGCATATCTTGTATTGTTTCTTATTTTTTTCACCCCATTGTTTGTCATCATAGTTTTGTTACTCTTTTATTTGGTATTAGTTTGTATTTATTTTTCAGTCCTTATTGGTTGATATTTAATTCTTTATATCGTACTGTTGTGCTCTCTCTCCGGGTTGACAGCTGTCAGTGGCACTCGGGGGTTTTTGCTCTGTTGTGGGCAGTGTCCCTGTCAGCTGTCAGTCCTTTCTTCCCCTCTCTCATTGCTCCCAGCTGACCCGAATCTGTGATCATTGTTTCCTCCTGCCCGCTCATGGTATCCACACCTGCTATCATTTGTATCCATTTATTTCTGGCCGTATTTAGGGACTGTTATTTCTCTCATTCATTGCTGGAGTCTCAAAGTTCATTTGCGTCAGAACCCCATTCCCGTTGTGACATTCATTCCTGTGTACATCCACCTTTGTCTGTAAGTTTGCCTTTTGCAACATCTGGAATTTTGCTTTGTGCACAGTTTGGATTTTTGTGTTTTGCACTATTTGGACTCTTTGTGTTTGGTTAATAAATACCACAAGCTACAGCTCAGCATCTGTGTCTCTCCTCTCTGCCCCGCGGGGCAATTCATGACAAAATGTTTCAAATCATCGAACAAATTTAAATGTTAGACAAAGATAACACCAGTAAACACAAAATGCAGTTTTTAAATGAAGGTGTTTATTATTAAGGGTAAAAAAATCCAAACCTACATGGCCCTGTGTGGAAAAAGTGATTGTCCCCCTGTTAAAACATAAATTAACCGTGGTTTATCACATCTTTGGAATGCTGAGTTCAATTTCTCTCTCCACACCCAGGCCTGATTATTGCCACACCTGTTGTCAATCAAGAAATTACTTAAATTGGACCTGCCTGACAAAGTGAAGTAGAGCAAAAGATCCTCCAAAGCTCAACATCATGTTGCGATCCAAAGAAATTCAGGGACAAATGAGAAACAAAGTAATTGAGACTTATCAGTCTGGAAAGTGTAATAAAGCCATTTCTAAACCTTTGGGACTCCAGCTAACCACAGTGAGAGCCTTTATCCATAAATGGTGAAAACATGGAACAGTGGTGAACTTCCCAGGAGTGGCCGGCCGGCCAAAATTACCCCAAGAGCGCAGCAACGACTCATCCAAGAGATCACAAAAGACCCCACAACAATATCCAAAGAACTGCAGGTCTCACTTGCCTCAGTTAAGGTCGGTGTTCATGACTCCACCATAAGAGGGAGACTGAGCAAAAATGGCCTGCATGGCAGAGTTCCAAGATGAAAACCACTGCTGAGCAAAAACAACATAAAGGCTCCTCTCAGTTTTGCCAGAAAACATCTTGATGATCCCCAAGACTTGAAAAAATGGTCTGTGGACTGACGAGACAAAAGTTGAACTTTTTGGAAGGTGTGTGTCCCATTACATCTGGCGTAAAAGTAACAACATTTTAGAAAAGGAACATCATACCAACAGTAAAATATGGTGGTGGTAGTGTGATGGTCTGGGACTGTTTTGCTGCTTCAGGACCTGGAAGACTTGCTGTGGTAAATGGAACCATGAATTCTGCTGTCTACCAAAAAATTCTAAAGGAGAAAGTCCGGCCATCTGACACCCAGTCAGGACCACTGCTGCCAGTGGTCCTAACTGGGTGTCTGTGTCCTCTTTGTCCGAGCCTTCTTCTAAGGTCACCGTGGGTCCTCCATCCTCACCTGAGGTTGCCACGGGTCCTTCCTCTCCACCAGAGGTCTCCGTGGGTTCTCCTACTCCGCCTTCATCTGGCTCCCCATTGATTGACCATCTTCTTTGCCGGATGTTCTCACGGGTCAGTCATTTCGTCTCACCTGGGTTCCTCATGGGTCCGCCATCATTGCTGGAGGTCTTCGTGGGTGCTACACCTCCGTCCGAGGCCACCATGGGTGCTATGCCTCCATCCGAGGCCACCGCGGGTGCTACACCTCTGTCCGAGGCCTCCGTGGGTGCTACGCCTCCGTTCGAGGCCTCCATGGGTGCTTTGCCTCAGTTCAAGGCCTCCATGGGTGCTACATCTCCGCCAGAGGTCGTTGAGGGATCTCCATTGTCAGCTGAGGACATCGGGAGCTCCCCATCTTCCTCGGAGGTCTACACTAGGCAGTTACTCCCCTCATCCAGCTCTCGTGTCAATCAGCTATCATGGTTGGCAGTTCCTGTGATCTGCTGGAGGCATGGGTCCCAGCTGCTGCCTCCAGGAGGGGGAGCATTGTGCCCCACAATCTGGTGGCTCAGGGATGTTGGGAGACCACCTGACAGACTGCGCCATTGGGTCGGGTGGGTCATGAACTCTGGGTGGCCACCCAACGGACTATGCCATCTGCGCAGGTGGCTCAAGAACTCAGGGAGGCCACCGGGCATGTTCTACCATGCATTCTGGTAGTCCTGGAACTCTGGCAGGCCGCCCGAACTGCTTTAGCTATGATGCAGGTGTACTTGAGTTCTGTGCTACTATAGTTGCTTGGGTTGTGGGTTATGAGTGGTTTTTTTGTTTTGTTTTGTTCTTGTTTTGTTTCTGTCCCTCCATGCCTGCCCCCCACCCACCCACCCACCCAAGGGTGGGTTGTTTTTCCAGTGGAAGGGGGGTCTTCTTGTGTGTAGGGGTTTCTTTTCCTTTTTTAATGTTGTCCGGGGGTGTCTGGGCTCCACCTGTTGAGAGAGGGGCACTGTCATGATCCTGAGCACGGGTGGGGGCCAGGCTCAGTCTCCAGTTTTGAGTTTAGTCTTTTCCTGTTTGTTTATTTCTTTGTTCATTATTATCTGCTGTATTTGGTCTCTGTTTGTTTATAGTTGTCTGTATTCTTCGTCTCATCCTTATTGTCCTGTCTATTTATTGTGTGTCATTTTGTAGTTATGATATTATTTACAGTTGTTGGGGTTGTGTAATCTTATTCTTGTGTGTTATTTAGTTTCCGGTCTGTGCTTTTATTTTGACAGTGCTGTGCAGCTTCCAGCTGTCAAATTCTGTTTCGTGGGCTGCACAGCTGTCACTTGTTGTTTTGATTGTTTTCTCACTCATGTACCCACACCAGTCTTGCATCTATGATTATGTCAGTTCACTATTTTAGGGCATGACAACATTCCCCATTATCGTGTCCTGAGGTTACCGTCCTCAGAAGTTCTTGGTCAGACACTGAGTGTTTTTGGTTTTGCCGTTGAGGAGAACGGGAGTGCTCCAACCAGGTAATATTTCCCTTTTCAGATTCCCTCAGCCTTGAGCCCCGTTTCTCTTCGGGTGCTCTCCGATTGAGGTTGTCTCCTTTCCCCGGCGTCCCTGTGCATGTCAGCCTGTATTTTTCCCAGGCTGTTCTCCTTCCTCCTGGTCATGAGCCCCGCTCTCCTCCGGTGCCTTCTTCTCATTATATGTAAGTTTAGTGTTTCATGTAGTGTACGTCTTTATGTTGATAAATGTGCAAACCACAGCGAGCATTTTGTGTCCTTCCATAGCCCTTGGAAAGGGCAATTCATGACAAGGTTCTTATCAAGGATGTCGCTGTACATTTGTCCATTCATCTTTCCTTCAATTATATGAAGTGTACCTGTACCATATGCTGAAACACTCCCCCACACCATGATGGGATGTGCAGTGCCATTTCTTCTCCAAACATGCTGTGTGTTGTGTGTAACCCTTGCCTTATGTTAATTAGGTAAGGGAAATTATTAAGTGTAGACCAGTTGCTAGGTTCGTAAGGGTTACAATAGGGAATTAGAGTGAGTGTGGAATGAAATAGTTGGAGGCAAGAAATGAGCAACTCATATCTGTTATTAATAAAGATAAAAGGAGCAAAATATACAAACAATGTACAAATATACAAATATAACAACGGCCGGCATGAAATAAAACCCCAAAAATGTCCTACTGAGCTCAGTGTTTGGTTGTCCTTTCAGTTTAGTTGTTTGACCAGTCTAAATATCTTGTATCTCCAGACTCAAGTTTCTTTTCCTTTTTCTAAAGCGGCAGCTTGAGTTGTTACCACTTCGAATGTTGTGTACTGGAGAGAGGAAGGATGTCCTTCAATCGAGATCTTGGTCAGATCTTGGTTCAATCTTGGTTCAGTCTCGGGTCAGGCTCGCCATCTTCATTCGGAGAGAATCCAGGATCCAGAAGGTTCTTGATCGGCAACCAAAAAACCTAGCCTGCACAACAATAATGGTATTATTGTTTACAGCTAAAGTAATTCGTTTTCCAATCCCTTCTTATATAACACTGTAGCTTAGTGTTTAAATTCTTCTCTCATATTACTATTATTACAATCCAGCAATATAGTAATATCTTACATTTCACATCTTACATCTTACATGCATGTGTTCTTTTCTCACAATCTCTCTGGTAGCACATGAAATACCCTTTTTTCATGTAACCAATTAAATGAATTCCTCTCTTTATCTCTACATCATTTAACCATGAAATTATGATTAATCCTTTCTAACCTTGTCTTTGTAAATCATGAAATGAAATACAATTAATTTATCACATAACCAGGGAATATACTGTCCCATTACTTCCAATATTCCCTTTTAAAATCAGTAAAATCCGGTCTGAGCTACTGGGTTTAGCATAACCTATGCTTTTACATAGGAGACCAACACCATGTACTTTTAGCATCAAACTACACATTACATTTGACAGAAATAGTGCATAAGAACTAAAAGTACTTCAGCATACTGTTGGGAACTGAAATCACATTCAGGAAAACCATACAGACACAAAAACAGCCTTTTCCATTGCTTTTAAACAGAAAAAAAAAATCCACTCACGATTATCATTAGCATAACACTAATATTAGCATGTATTGTTTGGTTTTCACTCACCAAGATGAGGTATCAGTGTGAACACAGCAAAAGGACACAGCCACAATGCCTCTCAAGCTCGTGCTCCCATCAGCTTAGGATAATAAAGGTTGCAAATTAGCGTTTGGAGAGTGTTTAGATCCATTTATAGCATTTTTCTGAATTAACTCACCAAGAAGAGGTATCAGTGTGAACCAGACCGCCCACAGCCTCTCTCGTCCACTCTCGGATCGTGAAAGACCGACGACCAGCAGAGCGCCTCGGCACTCTGCTCGGAAGGCGGGGCTAGTATCGCTCTTAACGAATGAAAAGACCCATATCACCCAACGTGACCATGAAACGGGAATTTAAAAGTTGGATAATGAGAATCACACTTCCTCTTCTCAAAATAACCGTTTTTCAAAATAAAATCACACACTTTGACTAATACAAATGAAATCTGAGAAAAAGGGTCATTTTCTCAGCTGGGTTACACCCTCCCCCTCTAATTATCATGCACGTCCCGTTGCATGTGTAACCAAGACTGTCCATCGTCAGTATTTAGAAACTCTAAGAAGGCTGTATTCAAACCTTGAAAAAGGGACTTAACAACAGTTACTAGAGGATTTCCTAATTCAGGATACTGTAGTCTTTTGGAAGTTGTCTGATTCTTTCAGATCGTCGTAGTGTTGGATTGTAATGTGATCATTTTTGTCCATTTCATCCGGTAAATCATTTGATTGGTGTTCTTGTCCCTCGACTGAACTGTCAGAAGGTTCTTCTAGTATTGTTGCTGTTTCATTTTCCGCAGGTTTGTCATTCTCAGTATTGTCTCCTTCCGGTATCATTTCCACAGGTGAATTATAGGAAAGTTCTATTTCATTTGCATTATGCTCCCTATCCGGTTCTGCATTGGCAGTGGTTTCAGGTAAGTCACAATCAGGTGGGTTTGTCATTTCCGGTGTTTGCAAAGGTTTTGGATAATCATGTACAGTAGTAAATCTGGTTATCTCCTCACGTGGGGAATCCTCAACCCACAGAATCAAAAATTCATTTTCAATTTCGGTTAACTCTTCGTGATCATTGTTCTCTGCAACAGTTGTTTGGCGTGTCTTAGGACGGTGAATAGGCTCTGGCTCAGGTGTTTCTGCTGTGGCAACAGGGAAGAAACTGCAGGGAAGCAAAAGGTCTCTGTGTAAAGTTCTTGAGGGACCTTGCTTTGACTCGGGTTTAACCGTGTAAACGGGTAAATTACCTGCACGTTTGACTACCACATGAATGTCGGCCTCCCATTTATCAGCAAGCTTATTTTTTCCACGCAGTCTCACATTTCTAACTAAAACCCTATCCCCAGGTTCAAGCTCAGAAACAGTGGTTTTGCGGTCAAACCTGGCCTTGTTCTTGTCTGCAATCTTTTGTGCATTTTGTGAAGCTAACTTGTAGCTTTCTTCGAGCCTTTTCTTGAGATTTTCAACGTATTGCAAGTGAGTAACTTTCTGATCTTTGTTGAGAGGAAGTCCGAACGCTAGATCAACTGCCAGTCTGGGTTTTCTACCAAACATTAATTTGTAGGGAGTAAACCCCGTTACATCACTGCGTGTGCAGTTGTATGCGTGTACTAACGGCATCACATAGTCTTTCCAGTGGGACTTTTGTTTGGACTCAAGCGTTCCTAACATACTCAGTAGCATTCGGTTGAATCTTTCAGTGGGGTTACCCCTGGGGTGGTATGGGGTTGTTCTTATTTTCTTTATGCCTGAGATCTCACAAAGGTCTTTTATTAGTTTTGCCTCAAAATCAGGACCCTGATCGCTGTGCAGGTGCTCAGGTATACCGTAGTGAACGATGAATTGATCCCACAGGCACCTGGCAACCGTTTTGGACCTTTGATTTGAGGTAGGCAACGCAAGGGCAAATTTAGTAAAATGATCAGTTATTACGAGAATATTGCTGGTATTGCTACTGTCTGGTTCCAGACTGAGGAAGTCCATGCACACTAGCTCTAAAGGTCGTGTGGTGGTTATGTTGACCAGGCTAGCCGCTTTTTCAGGAGGACTCTTCCTTCGTATGCACCGATCACATGTTTTTACCTTTTGCTCGACATCTGTTGCCATACGTGGCCAATAGAATCATGTTCGGACCAGATCAAGGGTTCTGTCAATACCTAAGTGGCCCATGTCATGGTACAGACTTTGGAGTACGGGAGCTCTGAGCTCCTCGAGAAGAACGAGCTGGTGGGTCACTTGGTCTCCAATTTGTCTTTTTCTGTACAACACTTCATTGTACAGCTCCAATCTATGTAGTTCTCTGAGTAAAAGAGGGAGATCTGGGAGTTCTTCTCTAGCAGTCGGTGGGGGTGTTTGGCCATGTTCGATTTGTTCAATAACTTGTCTGATTGTCGAGTCCGCTATTTGTTTGTCTTTGATTTCTGTTTGAGACAAGACAGGGATAGTGGGTAAGCCATTGTCTTGCTCCAAGGCATACAAGTCTGGGATTGCGTCAGCTGAGATGGTAAGTGACTCCACAAGTGTAACACCACTATCCTGATTGTCATCACGAATTTTAACAAGGTGGTTTTGACAGATGGCTTGAACAGCTTCATCATTTACAATCTCTGTGGTGTCACTGTCAGCTAGGTGACGCTCTACAAAGCGGCTTACACGCTCCTGCTCTTTCCTGGACTGGACATCGTTAACGAGTTCACCATGACGACGTCTAGACAACCCATCTGCGTCTAGGTTTTGCTTGCCTGCTCTATACTGTAACTTAAAGTTGTAGTTAGACAAAGCTGCAAGCCACCTGTAGCTTGTGGTGTCTAATTTAGCAGAGGTCAATACATAGGTGAGTGGGTTACTATCTGTAACTACCGTGAACTGACCACCATACAAATAGTCGTGAAACTTTTCAATTACTGACCATTTTAGAGCTAAGAACTCTAGCTTGTGAGCTGGATAACGTGCTTCACTCCTTGATAACCCACGACTGGCAAAAGCTATGGCCTTGAGCTGACCGTCCTGCTCCTGATAGAGTGCTGCCCCTAAGCCAGTGGTACTAGCATTGGTATGGAGTACATAAGGCAGCTTCAGGTCTGCAAAGCCTAAGATAGGAGCTGATGTTAACTTTTCGATGATGGAGTCGAAAGCATTTTGACAGTCTGTGGTCCATCGACTCTCAAATGGCAGTTTGGGATCAAAGTAGGTTTGGTCAGTCACTTTGGATTTTGACTTTTTGTTGAGTGGCGGGTAACCGCGTGTGAGGTCATTAAGAGGGCGTACTATAGACGAGTACCCTTCAATGAAGCGTCTGCAGTACCCTGAGAACCCTAAAAAGGATCTCAGTTCCGTGAGATTCTTAGGCCGTGGCCAGGTCTTAAGGGCCTGAATCTTTTCGGGATCTGTCTCGACACCGCTTTCGGAGACTGCATGACCTAGGTACCGGACTGTTGTTTGAAAAAATTTACATTTTTCTGGCGATAACTTTAACCCCTACTCTTTAAGACGATGGAGTACCCGCATGAGTTGCTGTTCATGTTCTTCCAAACTATTTTAAAAGATGATGAGATCATCTAGAAAGACTAGCACCTCATTTAAGTTCATGTCACCGACGCAGCACTCCATGAGCCGCTGAAAGGTGCTTGGGGCGTTGGTTATGCCCTGCGGCATGCGGTTGAACTCCCAGAATCCAAGGGGTGTTACAAAAGCAGTCTTTTCTTTGTCTGCTTCTTCTACCTCAATCTGGTAATATCCAGACTTAAGATCGAGGACTGTAAACCACTTGGATCCTGTGATCGCCGAGAACGTCTCCTCCAGATTTGGGAGAGCGTAAGAGTCCTTTCTTGTTTGCAAATTGAGTTTGCGAAAGTCTATACATAGACGCACATCATTGTTTCGCTTCCTCGCCACAACAATGGGGGACGAGATAGGGAGACTGGGACTCTCTTATCACACCTGCAGTGAGCAGCTCTTGAAGGTGTTTACGCACTGCCTCAAGGTCTTGGGAGTGTATAGGGCGTGCACGGTGCTTAAAGGGAGTCGGATCATGAAGACTGATGGAGTGTTTCACTTTGCTCGTACACCCAAAGTCCAAATCATGGAAAGCGAATACTTCCGGGATGTCATTTAGTTGTTTGGTTATTCGCTCTTTCCACTCCTGTGGAATCGGTGAATCACCAAAGTTGAAACTCAGTTGTGTCTTGTTTGTGGCCGACTCATTTGCACTGACGACATTGTGCTGGGACAGGATACAATGGAAAGCTCCAAGTTCTGCGATGACACACGTGGACGGCATTGTGACATCTTGCTCTATTTCATTCGTAACCATTACAGGCACTTTGTGTGGAGCTGGGGAAGGAAGTGTTATCAGGCAAGTTTTAACACAAAGGCCACCCGGCAAGGAAGACTGAGAGGGGTGTTCCACTATAGCACAGGTGTCTGAGGTACAGTGAACGTTGGCAGACCCCTCTAAAACTACAGTTTTACCTGCTGGGACTACAGCTGGGGCTTTGCTTGACAAGGTAACTAATCCAGTGTTCCCATCTTTGTTCTTTGTATGTCTTAGTTTGAGAGTTTTCAACAGTGTCCTAAAACCGTAAGAGCTAGGTAAGTAATCAGGAGTCTTCAAGTCTAAATACTTTCAATAAAGAACATCAAGTGTGTTTGTTCCCACTAACACTGGTGTCTGACTATTAGGATTGGCATCTGGAACAATGAGAGCTAAGGTCGGTATGTCAATCTCTGTGCATAAGAAGTCTTTTGGAAAGGTAATACACATCTCTATATAACCTAAATAGGGAACGGGCTGACCTGCAGCGCCCTCTACTTCTACTTCTACCTCTACTTCATAGAGTGGTTTAAGGTTTTGATTGGGAAAGTTCTGTTTGTAAAACGACTTGGTGACTGTAGTCACTTGTGACCCTGAGTCAAGAAGACAATGCACATTAACATCAGAAATGCTAACTACAGCTGCGCATTTGGAGCCAACTAACCCTTTTGGTAGGCTATACTTAGGTGGGTTAGTAACAGATTGCTTAAGGCTAGCGCGTTGCTTGTACTTAGTGGGACATGATTGTCTGGCTACAGTCTCCATTTGCCCCGTAATAGAGACTGTTCTTAGTTTAACCCGGTCTTTATTAGCTGTGGGATTTCTAGACCCCCATCTCTTTTGTTTCTCTTTAAACAGCTTACATTTTTCAGTAACTAAAGCTGGGTTTGGTTCGTTTTCGCAGTTCGGCTTGATGTGGCCATTCTCTCCACAATGGAAACACTACCACGATTTGGGTGGGGTACTTCGAGTTCTGGCCGTTTGTTCTGTGGGTTCCTTTGTCACTTTATTCGGCTTTCGTTTCTCTTTTGGCTTTGTACTGGGTGTACTTTTTGAGTTTTGAGCTTTTGGTTTTGCAGTTAGTTTTACTAGTTGATTTTGAATTTCTGCAGTTTGTTTTGAGAGTTCTTGAATTGAGTTTAACTTGATTTTGTCCTCATTTTCATCTGAACTACATTGCACAGTTTGCACGTGGGATGTCACTTTTTGTTTTGAACTGCTCAAATGTTGTCTCATTCGCAAAGTTTTGGCAGCATTTTGGTCTTCTTCAGTACATAGCAAGAGAAGCAAATCAGGAAAAGTTGGGGGATTTGTTCGTTTTTGTTTTAACTGGAGTGCAGTTAAAAGGGAATCATCCCGACAACCTCGACAAAACTGTGACAAGCAGCCTGTCAAAATCCTGGCTTGAAGCACCACCACGCTTCACAGTGTGAGTCAAAGCTACTTGAAGACATTGTAGATATGATGAGGGTTTCTCACCTGTGTTTTGGAAGGTGTCAATAAACTTGGCGTAAAGCTCTCCGCCATCTTGAACTGTACCATAAGCAGAATCTAACAGCTGAAGGTATTCTGATGGTGAGCTGTTGGGGTTCAAGTACTTGACTACATCAGCTGCTGGGGGTAAAAGAGACTCAATGATCTTTCGGGATTGTTGCA
Organism: Pholidichthys leucotaenia; assembly: GCA_020510985.1. Taxonomy (NCBI): domain Eukaryota; kingdom Metazoa; phylum Chordata; class Actinopteri; order Cichliformes; family Pholidichthyidae; genus Pholidichthys; species Pholidichthys leucotaenia. Next base: position 115,490,864 of record CM035840.1, read on the forward strand.
ATTTGGACATAGCAGGATCAGTCAAGATTAATTCTACACTGGAGCGCCAAGTATCATAATCTAGCTCATAAGTTGGTCGGAGGTCTTTGCCAGAAAAAGCTCCGAGCTTTTGTGAAAACGGCTGCATGGAAAAATCTTCCCTTTTTACAATGTGCTCAACTACCACATGTTGCACTTCTGGGGGATTTAACTCATGTGCAGAAATGGTGGGCATACTTCGAGCTGGGGTGCTCGCAGTGTGATTTGACTGGTTAGTTGGTTGTGCACCTTGAATACTGGACTCAGCTGCAGAAGGCTGAGGTTGAGGTTCATCCAAGAAAGCTTCAGGTAAGTTATCAGGTAACTTAACTTGCTCTGATTGATCATTTTCAGATTCTTTGAATGACTCAGAAATCTGTAACATCACGTCTTTCAGGTCATCTGCAAAATCTCTGCCACTCATCTTCGCTAGGTTTTGAATGTCAGTGAGATATAACTTGGTCAATTCGCTCCCTACACGGTGCGTATAAACACTGGCAAGAGATTGTATCATATAGCTGGCTCCACTATCAGATACATGAGTACATGGTAATGGGTCAAGAGCTTCAAAAGCAATACCCAAATGATACTCAAAAATAGCGCTCTGGGAATACTCAGACTTACTATCTACTACTTTTATGACTCTTGAAATCAATCCATACCGTTTCAAAAACTCAGCCACTTCATCAAGTTGCTCATCTCCAGCGATTTCACTCACTATCACTGCATTTGGAATTTTCACAGATTCACGTTCAAGAATATCCATTTTGGGTACGTTATAGGCTGGAAATAACGTAAGGGAAAGAAGAAAAAGGCTCCTGGCTGGGCTCGCCACTTCTTATTGTAACCCTTGCCTTATGTTAATTAGGTAAGGGAAATTCTTAAGTGTAGACCAGTTGCTAGGTTCGTAAGGGTTACAATAGGGAATTAGAGTGAGTGTGGAATGAAATAGCTGGAGGCAAGAAATGAGCAATTCATATCTGTTATAAATAAAGATAAAAGGAGCAAAATATACAAACAATGTACAAATATACAAATATAACAACAGCCGGCATGAAATAAAACCCCAAAAATGTCCTACTGAGCTCAGTGTTTGGTTGTCCTTTTGGTTTAGTTGTTTGACCAGTCTAGATATCTTGTATCTCCAGACTCAGGTTTCTTTTCCTTTTTCTAAAGCGGCAGCTTGAGTTGTTACCACTTCGAATGTTGTGTACTGGAGAGAGGAAGGATGTCCTTCAATCGAGATCTTGGTCAGGTCTCGGTTCAATCTCGGTTCAGTCTCGGGTCAGGCTTGCCATGTCCATTCGGAGAGAATCCAGGATCCAGAAGGTTCTTGATCGGCAACCAAAAAAAACCTAGCCTGCACAACAATAATGGTATTATTGTTTACAGCTAGAGTAATTCATTTTCCAATCCCTTCTTATATAACACTATAGCTTAGTGTTTAAATTCTCCTCTCATATTACTATTATTACAATCCAGCAATATAGTAATATCTTACATTTCACATCTTACATCTTACATGCATGTGTTCTTTTCTCACAATCTCTCTGGTAGCACATGAAATACCCTTTTTTCATGTAACCAATTAAATGAATTCCTCTCTTTATCTCTACATCATTTAACCATGAAATTATGATTATTCCTTTCTAACCTTGTCTTTGTAAATCATGAAATGAAATACAATTAATTTATCACATAACCAGGGAATATACTGTCCCATTACTTCCAATATTCCCTTTTAAAATCAGTAAAATTCGGTCTGAGCTACTGGGTTTAGCATAACCTATGCTTTTACATAGGAGACCAACACCATGTACTTTTAGCATCAAACTACACATTACATTCGACAGAAATAGTGCATAAGAACTAAAAGTACTTCAGCATACTGTTGGGAACTGAAATCACATTCAGGAAAACCATGCAGACACAAAAACAGCCTTTTCCATTGCTTTTAAACAGAAAAAAAATCCTCTCGCGATTAGCATTAGCATTACACTAATATTAGCATGTATTGTTTGGTTTTCACTCACCAAGATGAGGTATCAGTGTGAACACAGCAAAAGGACACAGCCACAATGCCTCTCAAGCTCGTGCTCCCGTCAGCTTAGGATAATAAAGGTTGCAAATTAGCATTTGGAGAGTGTTTAGATCCATTTATAGCATTTTTCTGAATTAACTCACCAAGAAGAGGTATCAGTGTGAACCAGACCGCCCACAGCCTCTCTCGTCCGCTCTCGGATCGTGAAAGACCGACGACCAGCAGAGCGCCTCGGCACTCTGCTCGGAAGGCGGGGCTAGTATCGCTCTTAACGAATGAAAAGACCCAGATCACCCAACGTGACCATGGAACGGGAATTTAAAAGTTGGATAACGAGGATCACACTTCCTCTTCTCAAAATAACCGTTTTTCAAAATAAAATCACACTGACTAATACAAATGAAATCTGAGAAAAAGGGTCATTTTCTCAGCTGGGTTACATGTGGCATCCAAAAAGTTAAAATTTTGGTCTCATCTGGCTAAACTATATTCTCCCAGTATTTTACTGTCTTGCCCAAATGTTGTGCAGCAAGCTTTAAACAAACTTCAACATGCGTTTTCTTCAGCAATGGAGTCTTGCAAGGTGAGCAGGCATAGAACCCATGTCAGTTGAGTGCATTACTTATTGTTTTCTTTGAAACAGCAGTACCTGCTAACTCCAGGTCTTTCTGGAGCTTTCCATGAGTGGTCTTTGGCTGTTGGATAACTCTTCTGATAATTCTTTTGACATCTCTGTCAAAAATCTTGCAAGGGGCTACTGGTCATGGCCGGTTTATGGTAAAATGATGTTCTTTCCACTTCCGAATGACGGCTCCAACAGTGCTCACTGGAACATTCAGCAGTTTAGAAATGTGCCTGTAACCAATGTCATCATTATGTTTTGCAGCAATATGGTTGCAAAGGTCTAGAGAGAGCTCTTTGCTTCTACCCATCATGAGTTCTTTGTGGTGTGACAATCTGATATTCACAGACCATTTTAAAGGCTATCAGTCAGGACTTAACCAGCTGAAATTAATTTGCACTAATGGGGGATGGGATAGTTTCCTAAATTCTGATGGATTTCTGCTTGTTTCTTGGCTTTCTACACCTTTTTACACCTCTTTTTCTTCATGTGTTCAATACTTATTCTCTGTGTCATTCGACTTTATTAAACATAACTTGTTTTGTGAACACAGTTGCCTTAATTTCTTTGCATGTATGGATTACTTGGGTTGTTCCTGATAGCTGGTGAAAATCTCAGGTCAATGGCTTCATCAGAAATGTTTAATGAGAAAAATGTTGACGTGTTCAATACTTATTTTCTCCGCTGTCCAATAAAAGCTTCAAATTTCTTAGAATAACATAGCAAATTTATAGGGACAAATGTCCATTTATTTGAAATATGTACTAAATTCATGAGAAAAAAAATGCAAAATTACAAGACAAAAACAACTTGAATTTAAAAGATAAAAGTTATGAATTCTTGGCAAAAGTTGCAAATTTATGAGGAAAAAATTTACATATGTACAATGACAGTCATTGAGAATGTAAACACAGCAAGTTATTTAAATATTTAATAAATTCATTAAGAAAAAGCAAATGAATACATTGTTGCGACAAAGGTCAGAAAATCACAAGAGAAATGTAGCTTGTTTGCAATAAAGAAAAAAATCAATGAAAAGAGGGAAAATTATTGAGGCAAAAATACAAAGACAGAAGAAAAAAATTATGCCACTTTAAAAGTCACAAATTCAAGAAAAAAAAGTCAGTCCATGAGCAAAAATTTTTCATGGCATTTCAGTTTTCATGAAGTTTCAATATTTTGTTAAAGTCTGTAATTAAGAAAAGAATAAAAATAATCATAAGAAAATAAAAATAACAATACAACAATAAAAAATATCTATAATTTAGGTGGTAGAGTACCCTGAAACTTTATACAAGTAAAAGTAGGTTATCATTATATATTATCACTCAAAAATACATCAGAGTAATCACCCAAAAGTAGTTTAAGAAGACGTTACTGAGATGTGAGTTTAGTCTAGACAGTTTGAGGTTTTTCTCCTAAATTTATGGCAGTTTTATTCCAAATTTACTACTTTTTCTTTGTAAATTTGAAAGATTTTTCTCTCACTTAAATCAACTTTTTCTCATAATTTGTGTTTAGTGCTAATTTAGTTTTTTTTTCTTGTACATTTGAGACTTTACTCTCATAAATTTGTGTGGTTTTTCCTCATAAATTAAAATTCAAAAATAAAATGAGCAAGGATGCAGCATTTTCTGTTATATTATAGATGCTATTTATAGCCTATTAATAGCCCATTTTCTAATCCCCACCTCAGGTGAAAACCTCACGTACTTTGAAACCTAAATGTTTGCAGCTATATGCATCATACTCTTACTGAATAAATTCAGACAGACCCAAAAATGTGTATTCAAGATGAGGCTGGCGTCATACATCATTATGAGATGTGACTAGGGATGGGCGTATCAATACTCTAGTATCAATACTTCGATGCCAGCTGGTCAATACCTTGGAGTCGATACTTTTTAAAATATCGCGATACCACCGTGTTAATACAAAACGTGCAATTTGTTTTCACTTCTGAGAGTTTTAGGCATTAAATTTACCAGTGGAAAAACCAGCCCAGCCCAGCATATTTTAGAGATGGTCTGCCGTGTCACATGATTATGGCAGCCTATCAGATGTCAGAGCCGAAGACTCACTGCACACTGCGCAGCCAAGCACTCACTAGCCATGTTTACAAGCGCAAAATTTCTTCAATCTGGTTACAGTTCAGATCAGAACTTTACTGTTTACATGGACTCTGAAAAAGTTGATCCAATTATGACGTGTGTTTACATGTGTCACATGTTTGAACGGAGTAAATCATTTTGACATGCGCAAAATTGTCTGACATTCCGGAAATAGTAGAAGAAAAAGCAACTTCCAATGTAAACAAACCCCGCTTCGTGACTTTCTGTTTTTGAAATGGACCTGTATTGTGTTATTCAGACTGTACTTTTGCTTCTGCTGGTCTCTGTTGTGATGATTAAATACCCAGATGCTCAAAAGCAGAGCAAGCAACACTGGATGAACACTCAGACACAGGTCTTTAACACAGTTTAATGAACACAAAATACACAACCACGCTAACGTAATGAACATACAAAAAAAGCACAAGTAGATAAAAACGCAAAATAACGCAAACTTAATTACAACAAAACACAAATGGCACGCTGGGGCCACACACAGCCTGAAACAGAGGAAAAAGAGGAAACGATTAATAACAGGAATAATCAGAGAGGAGGAATATGAATGAGAAGAGGAAAGGCTTACAACACAAGCAGAGGGCCTGGCAGTGAACTCCAGCATGGAATAGTGGAAGCAGGTAGGGAGATGACCGGTGGATGAAGGGAGATGGCAGGATGGAGAGATGGATGGGTAGACCTGGGTGGAGAATGATGTTGTCCTTGAGATGAAAGGTTTAGGTGAGCATGCACAGCCCCGGAGACACACCGCTGAGATGGCAGCAAACCTGAAGAAGAGAAGACACAAAAAGGTAAGACAACTGGGGAACAATAAACGCCAAACAACATTAACTTTGGTTGTTTAGGCAGCAATACCCAACAGTCCAGCAGAGAAGCATTCACAAACTGGCTCTTTCATGCGCTGGTAAACCAGGAAGCAGCAGTTGTGTCCAGTCACGTAGATGCGCTGATGAGCTCCGGAGACAGGAAACAGACAGAAGAAAAACACACAGGAGGGGAGGAGGAGCACGCTCACCTGATCATCACATCCGTAATGAAGCTACAAGCCCAGCAGTACATACTTCTGCATATGACGAACAGAGGGAGACAGCAGGACGATACAGACCAGTTCTGTTTTACTTCTGCCATGTCTTCCACTAGCTGCTGTAAAGGCAGAAATATGTCACGTCGACGTGTGGCTGATGTACAGACATGCGCAATAAACATATTTTCTACCCAAACTTCAGAATAAGTGTTTATATGCACACCAGTCAGATTAACAATGGGCATAACCCACCCATCTCAGTAACAATGTTTACATGGACACAACTGGATTAAAAACCTGATCGGAATAAAAATGTTTAATGTAAACATGCCAATCTGAATATTTTGACCCGATCACACTCCTTCACATCAAAATTTCCTTATGATTGGCTGATTTGAAAGGTTTGACATTGACGAGTGCAGCTGTACTCTAAAAAGTTGAACTTTTGTCAGCTCTTAGCGCCCTGAACGCCACGACAAAAAACGATCACCGCTGAGAGCGTTTTCGTGCCGAGGGCACTCAGCACTGTAAATGCTGGACTACATAGAGAATTAATAGAAAATAGTCACCCACAGCAGAAAAAAAAACAAAACATGTTTGGTGGACATGCAGCCTAAATCAGCTCCTCCTACAGTTTTGTTCCAAATATTTAGAAACTTGGCACCAAGATTTTCTACACTGAACATACACATGTTGCAGTTTGACTCTGATCAGATGATTTTTGCAGGTTATAGCCCCTGACTTTCAATGTTATATTTTTACCTCAGTTAATTTCCCCTTAATTTGATGTACTTATTTCATTCATTCATTCATCTTCTTCCGCTTAATCCTTTTCAGGTACTTATTTCACTTTGTTTATTTCACTACTTGTATCGATTAATGAAAATTTCCCATTGAATTCCAGATGTTGTAAAATTATTTTTGTTGTATATTCATTGATGGTAAGGTTATCATAATTTGGTTCTGCCCCAATAATTTTATGGAAATGTTGAAAACTGCTCTCCTTCAGTAAGATATTGGGATCTTCAAAGAAAACAGAGGTGGGGGATATTGCACTTGTCTCAGACTGCTCTTGGTTGTAATGATATTACTTTTTTAAAACTATAAAACCTGCAGACATTTTTACAGTGGACCAGCGTTATGGCCAGTATTGCTCACTGCTGACTAACGCTCTTCTTAGCCACACAATATTTGCAAACCACTCTGCCCTAAATCCAAATGAAACTATTTGAAGTAGCTTCCTTTTTAAAATGGAATAATTATAAATTCAATTTGAATTCAACTTTATTGACATACAGACGTGGACAAAATTGTTGGTACCCCTCTGTTAATGAAAGAAAAACCCACAATGGTCACAGAAATAACTTGAATCTGACAAAAGTGGTAATAAATAAAAATTCTATGAAAATTAACCAATGAAAATCAGACAATGCTTTTGAATTGTGGTTCAACAGAATTAATTTAAAAAATAAACTCATGAAACAGGCCTGGACAAAAATGATGGTACCCCTAGAAAAGATTGAAAATAAGGTGACCATAGGGACATGTTCAACCAAGATGTGTCCTCTAATTAACATCACAGGTGTCTACAAACTTGTAATCAGTCAGTCGGCCTATTTAGAGTGTGACAAGTAGTCACTGTGCTGTTTGTTGACATGGTGTGTACCACACTATGCATGGACCAGAGGAAGCAAAGGAGAGAGTTGTCTCAGGAGATTAAAAAGAAAATTATAGACAAGCATGTTAAAGGTAAAGGCTATAAGACCATCGCCAAGCAGCTTGATGTTCCTGTGATTACAGTTGCACATATTATTCAGAAATTTAAGATCCACAGGACTGTAGCCAACCTCCCTGGAATTGGCCGCAGGAGGAGAAGGATAATACGAATGGTAACAAAAGAGCCCAGAACAACCTCTAAACACATTCATGGTGAACTCCAAGGTCAAGGTACATCAGTGTCAGATCACACCATCCGTCGTTGTTTGAGCCAAAGTGGACTTCATGGGAGACGACCAAGGAGGACACCACTGTTGAAAACAAATCATAAAAAGGCCAGACTGGAATTTGCCAAACTGCATGTTGACAAGCCACAAAGCTTCTGGGAGAATGTCCTATGGACAGATGAGACAAAACTGGAACTTTTTGGCAAGGCACATCAGCTCTATGTTCACAGACGCAAAAATGAAGCATACTAAGAAAAGAAGACTGTCCCTACTGTGAAACATGGAGGAGGTTCTGTTATGTTCTGGGGCTGCTTTGCTGCATCTGGCACAGGGTGTCTTGAATCTGTGCAGGGTACAATGAAATCTCAAGACTATCAAGGTATTCTAGAGAGAAATGTGTTGCCCAGTGTCAGACAGCTTGGTCTCAGTGGCAGGTCACGGGTCTTGCAACAGGATAACGACCCAAAACACACAGCTAAAAACACCCAAGAATGGCTAAGAGCAAAACATTGGACTATTCTAAAGTGGACTTCTATGAGCCCTGATCTAAATCCTATTGAACATCTGTGGAAGGAGCTGAAACATGGCGTCTGGAGAAGGCATCCTTCAAACCTGAGACAACTGGAGCAGTTTGCTCATGAGGAATTGGCCAAAATACCTGCTGAGAGGTGCAGAAGTCTCATTGACAGTTACAGAAATCGTTTGATTGCAGTGATTGCCTCAAAAGGTTGTGCAGCAAAATATTAAGTTAAGGGTACCATCATTTTTGTCCAGGCCTTTTTCATGAGTTTGTTTTTTAAAATAATTCTGTTGAACCACAATTCAAAAGCATTGTCTGATTTTCATTGGTTAATTTTCATAGAATTTTTATTTATTACCACTTTTGTCAGATTCAAGTTATTTCTGTGACCACTGTGAGTTTTTCTTTCATTAACAGAGGGGTGCCAACAATTTTGTCCACGTCTGTAGCACTAATTCACAACAACAGTTATCTCATAGCAATTTCAACTGTAGGTCAAAGACCCCACAATCACAGAAGGAAACTCCAACAATCAGGTGATCTCTTGTGAGCAAGCACTTTGTTAGGGTGGAGTGGAGAAACTCCCTTTTAACAGGAAGAAGAAGAAAAAGCCATCTCTGTTGTCATTCAGTCCATACAGCCAATCATGTATAGTAGAACGAAATTACGTTTCTCCTATCTACAATGTCAATCACATGCAGAATCAGAGGGGTCGCTGCCATGCAAGGCATCGCCACAAAAAACTTCAGCAGGAGAATATGTGTACAGTGGTGTGAAAAAGTGTTTGCCCCCTTCCTGATTTCTCCTTTTTTGGTATGTTTGTCACACTTAAATGTTTCAGATCATCAAACAAATTTAAATATAAGAAAAAGATAACACAAGTAAACACAAAATGCAGTTTTTAAATTAAGTTGTTTATTATTAAGGGGAAAAAAATCCAAACCTACATGACCCTGTGTGAAAAAGTGATTGCCCCCTAAACCTGGGCGGTGCGGTGGCGCAGTGGTTAGCACTGCACCAGCACAGCAACTCACCCTTGGCCATGGGATCCCTGGTTCGATCCCAGCCCCTGACCAACAGTGATCTGTGTGGAGTTTGTATGTTCTCCCCGTATCTGCGTGGGTTTACTCCGGGATTTCTCCGGTTTCCTCCCACAGGTCAAAAACATGCAGGTTAGGTTAATTGGAGACTCTAAAGTGGCCCTAGGTGTGAATGTGTGTGTGAATGGTTAAGGGATAGCGCCGTACCGTGGCTGCTTCATCCATCCAGGTGGATGCCCTCAATTTCCCCTGTGGGGATCAATAAAGTATACAAAATAAAAAAAAAACAAAAAACTAATAACTGGTTGGGCCACCCTTAGCAGCAACAACTGCAAGTGAATCTTTACAGTGCTGGGGAGGAATTGTGGCCCACTCATCTTTGCAGAATTGTTGTAATTCAGCTACATTGGAGAGTTTTCGAGCATGAACCACCTTTTTAAGGTCATGCCACAGCATCTCAATTGGATTCAGGTCAGGACTTTGAGCAGGCCACTCCAAAGTCTTCATTTTGTTTTTCTTAAGCCATTCAGAGATGGACTTGCTGGTGTGTTTTGGATCATTGTCCTGCTGCAGAACCCAAGTGCGCTTCAGCTTGAGGTCACGAACAGATGGCTGGACATTCTCCTTCAGGATTTTTTGGTAGACAGCAGAATTCATGGTTCCATTTACCACAGCAAGTCTTCCAGGTCCTGAAGCAGCAAAACAGCCCCAGACCTTCACACTACCACAACCATATTTTACTGTTGGTATGATGCTCTTTCTGAAATTCTGTGTTACTTTTACGCCAGATGTAATGGGACACACACCTTCCAGAAAGTTCAACTTTTGTCTCATCAGTCCACAGAGTATTTTCCCAAAAGTCTTGGGGATCATCAAGATGTTTTCTGGCAAAACTGAGACGAGCCTTTATGTTCTTTTTGCTCAGCAGTGGTTTTTGTCTTGGAACTCTGCCATGCAGGCCATTTTTGCCCTGTCTCTTTCTTATGGTGAAGTCATTGTAACAGTCTCTCTTAATTTACTCCCTATTTATGCCTTCATTTTGTTATTTGTCTTTTCTCTTCATGACTATGCCATCTAGTGGTCAACTTTAGTGTACACGGAACTATTTATTTGGCCTTAGGTTCCGCCCGACCTTAATTACCTGCGCACTTCCGCCCAAGCAGTGCAGCACGCTAGCCACTTGCCGCCAAGCTCCACAGATTGATGGCGAACATGTGAAAGGGAGGATTAAACAAAGAAAATAATACAAAAGAAGAAGGAGGACAAGCGGAGGTTAAAAAGGATCATTTAGCCCCTCGTGGATGCCAGCTCACAAGGTTTGTCTAATTTTACTGTATGTTTTATGTCTTTAATTTATTTTATCGATGTAAGTTGTAAAATGTAGTTTTATATTTATTTTAGTGTATTTTCTTTTTGCGACCAGTTCTCATGGGTTGTCAAAGGTTGTCAAGAAAAAGAATAAACCCTGTTTTACTCTAAACCTCGTGCGTAAGCCAGTCCTTGATGGTGCTACAGTGAGAACTCCTCTGCTCCGACGCATGGGTGGACGAGTGACGTGCCAGAGCCAGGGACGAGAGAGACGACAGCACGGCGCCTCCATCTTGCCATGGTCCAAGGTCCATCGCTGCACGATGAGCAGGTAAGGAAAACTACACATCGTTTCATTACATGCTATGATAAGTGGAAAGCTGTTACTAAAGATGCCAAAAGAGCTATGAAACAGCAGTGGTCACAAGATCTGCTGAATGAACATGTTGCTAAAGTTTCAAGTGCTGCAATAAATCTGAACACAGCTTATGATGAGTTGAGACAGATTGACTCTCCTGACCATGACACAAGACGTCGGATAGACACATATGAAGCAGTGACAAAGACAATAATCAAAGCTGCTGAAAGGTGCCTAAAGGCTGAAAAGGTTGAAAGTCAAGGGGACAAAAAAATCTGGAAGGAGACAGAGTCTGTATTCAAGTCTGCAGCCTCAGTAAAGATGAGTGTTAAATCTTACCATGCAAGTCACTCTTCTCATTCAAAGGTCCCATCCAAGCATTCATCCAGGCACTCTTCAAAAAGACAAGATGCAGCTGCTGAAGTTGTGGCTAAGGAAGCTGCCTTGGAAGTTCTGCTTGAACAAGAAAACCACATAAAGGAAATTGAAAGGCAAGAAGCAGACATTGCGCGGCAGCAAAGAGAGCTGGAAGCAAAGCGCAGAGAACTGGAGCGACTGGATACAGTCAAAAAACTGAAAGCTGCTAAAGCAAGACAGTGAGTGTATGAGCAAAGTGAATGTTCAGATGAAGAAATATACAACCTACTCCATCAACACAATTTGGATTAAGAAAATGAAGTCAAGTCTGAAAACAATGACCAGCACCTCAGACTGTGTTACTCGCCACAAAACGTGACACATTCACAAGAAGTAAACACTATAGATCTTGTCCAAGCCTTTGCAGAGTCCCTCAGTGCAAGTCGTCTTCCTGTACCAGAACCAATGGTATTCAGTGGTGCCCACTCAGATACAATGACTGGAAGATCTCATTTCAGACAACTTTCATTGACAGAAAGAATATACCAGCTGAAGAGAAGACATACTATCTGTGGAAGTATGTGAGTGGATCTGCAAGGAAAGCAGTAGAGAGCTACTTTCTGCTAGGCACAGAGTCGGCCTACAATGCAGCATGGACAGTCCTTGAAGACAGGTATGGCAATCCATTCCTCATCTCCAAAGCCTTCAGAGACAAACTCAATGCATGGCCCAAGATAAGCTCCAAAGGCAGTATGGAACTTCAAGAGTTCACTGACTTCCTTCATAGCTGTCAAGCGGCTATGTCACAGATTAAAGGACTTGAAGTGCTCAATGATTGCAACGAAAACCAAAAAATGCTTGTAAAACTTCCAGACTGGCTCACATCAAGGTGGAACAGAAAGGTTACCAAAGTTCAAGAAACGAGCCACACCTTTTCAAATTTCAGCCAGTTTGTAGAGTTCATCTCACGTGAAGCCAAAATTGCATGTAACCCCAAAACATCTCTCCATCCTCTGAAACCAAGTGAAGGTGAAAAGACAGAAAGGAAGATCCTCAAGGACAGAAGCCATGGAGCTAAGGTCCTAGCGACTAACTCAAATGAAAGAGTTGTCAATGCAAGTTGTGTCTACTGCGAGAAGGCAGGTCACATTCTACAGAACTGTCAGAAGTTCATGAATGAGAGCATCAATGAGAGACTCAAGTTCGCATAAGAGAAGAAGTTTTGCTTTGGTTGCTTGAAGTCTGGTCATCACTCAAAGGATTGTGAAAACAGAGAAACTTGTGATACATGCAAGAAAAAACATCCAACATGTCTTCATGATGATTGAACTAAAGAAGAAAGAACTCAGACAAAGATTAATAAAGTGAAAAGCACTGACAAGACAAGGTCAAGAACAGAGGTCCTGCAAGACAGTGTTACACCAACAACAAGTGAAGTGACGTCTAACAGAGTAATGCAGAACGTCAAAGACACAAACACATCCTCCATCATTCCTGTATGGGTGTCAGCCAAAAGTGAGCCAGAGGGTGAAGTTCTTGTTTATGCACTCCTTGATACACAGAGTGACACAACCTTCATCCTCGAAGAAACGTCAAGAGCTCTGAACACTAAAATTGAACCAGTTCAGCTAAAGCTTACTACTGTGTCCTCAAGAAACACAGTTGTGTCCTGTCACAAGCTATCCGGTTTACAAGTAAGAGGATTTTACTCCAACAAGACCATATCCCTGCCAGTGACGTATGCAAGAGACTTTATTCCAGCAAATCGAGATCATATTCCAATGCCAAGCATGGCAAAGGCATGGCCACATCTCGAACACATCGTAGATGAGATTGCTCCGCTCCAAAGTTGTGACGTGGGCCTTCTAATTGGCTACAACTGCCCTCAAGCTCTTCTTCCTCGACAAGTTGTGTCCGGCAAGGAAGGTCAGCCATTTGCACAAAGGACTGATCTGGGATGGAGTATTGTGGGCTTCAGCAATCCATGTCTTGATTAGGGAGATGTTATCAGAGTGAGTCAGTAAGTCATTGTAAAGCAAGTGGTGCCAGGTATTCAGCCCTCTTTGAGCCTCACCAGCGAAGTTCATTATGTGTACAGAACTCAGATCAAGGAAATGGTCTTGCCTGACGACATGATCAAAATGTTGGAGTCAGATTTTGTGGAAAAGGCTTTTGAAGATGTAAAGATCTCCCAAGAAGATTTCAGATTCCTGACAAAGATCAAAGAAGGCATTAAACTCAAAGAGGATGGGCATTATGAGATGCCACTCCCGTTCAAGAGTGAAAGGCCCAACATGCCTTATAACAAGACATGTGCCATTCATCATCTCAAATGCTTGGAAAGAAAGCTGAGAAAGAACAAGCAGTACTACATGGACTACAAGAAGTTTATGGAAGAAATCATTGCTCATGAAGACACTGAAAGAGTCCCAGAGCAAGACGTTGGCAAGACCCCAGCTTGGTACATCCCACACCATGGGGTGTATCATCCACAAAAACCTGGAAAGATTTGCGTTGTGTTCGATGCCTGTGCCAAGTTTCAAGGTACGTCCTTAAACAACCATCTCCTTACCAGCCCAGAGCTAACTAACACCTTGCTTGAAGTCTTGTGTTGTTTCCGAAGAGGCTCGGTAGCTGTTATGTGTGATATTGAACGCATGTTCCATCAGTTCTACGTGTGTGCCAGTGACCAAGATTATTTAAGGTTCTTATGGTGGGAGAATGGTGACTTTGAAACCCCATATGCAATGTATCGGATGAAAGTACACCTATTTTGCATGGCTTCCTCCCCTGGTTGCGCCAACTACGGCCTCAAGCACCTTGCAACTGAAGGAGAAGGATGCTTCAGCGAAGACACCGTCAAGTTCATTAAAACCAATTTCTATGTTGACGATGGGTTAGCAAGTGTTGATACCGAAGGTCAAGCAATACAGCTCGTCAAAGAAGCCCGTGAGCTCTGCAGTACAGGCAAGCTTCGGTTGCATAAGTTTATCTCCAACAGCACCAAGGTCCTAGCCTCGCTTCCAAAGGAAGAATGCGCTGTAGCCACCAAAGATCTGGACATGGCGCTGGGTGAAGTGCATATGGAGAGAGTACTCAGAGTGCAATGGTGTGTGGAATTAGACCAGTTCCACTTAAGAGTAACAGTAAAGGAAAATCCACTAACACAAAGAGGAGTATTGTCAACAGTGGCTTCAGTGTTCGATCCACTTGGATTTGTCGCGCCCTTTATTTTGCTGGGAAAGCAGATCTTGCAATAAATGTGTTGAGATGAACTCAGCTGGGACGACACCTTACCTGACAGTCTTCGACCCCAGTGGAAATCTTGGCTTCTTGACCTTAGGAACCTTGCAGATGTGAAAATTCAAAGATGCTACATTCCACCAGGCTTCAAGGTCCAGCATTATGAGTTGCATCATTTCTCTGATGCAAGTGTGTCTGGATACCGCATGTGCACCTACCTCAGGGCAGTAAGCACATCTGGTGGAGTCCACTGTTCCTTAGTCATGGGAAGATCAAGTGTTCCACCTTTCAAAGTAACAACCATACCACGACTTGAACTGTCAGCGGCTGTAGTTGCTGTTCACACTGGTGGCATGCTAAGAAAGGAACTTGATGTACAAGTCTCACCAGAAACATACTGGACTGACTGCAAGGTTGTACTCTGATACAGTACATCAACAATGAAGCCAGGAGGTTCCATGTGTTTGTTGCAAACTGAGTGGAACGCATCAAACAAAGCACAAAATCTACATAGTGGAGGTACGTGGCGTCCGAAGAAAACCCGGCCGACCGTGCCTCGAGAGGCCTCACAGCTGAGCAACTCATTGCCTCAAACTGGTTTGCAGGCCCAAACCTTCTCTGGCAACCAATCATATCCAGCAGTGAAATCAAGGTGGGAGAGCTATCAAGCAGTGACCCAGAGGTCAAGAAAGTTCAAGTTCACAAAACACAAGCTAAAGAACAATGGTCACTCTTAGAGCGCCTACACAAGTTCTCTGACTGGTCAAGAATGATCAAAGCCATTGCCAGACTAAAGTGCTATGTGAAAGAAGCAAAGGATCGCAAACCAAGGTCCTGCGAAGTTAGCAGCCTGGAAGAGAGAAGAGAAGCAGAGTTGACTAATATCAAGATGGTTCAAGAAAGAGCTTTCACACAAGAAATAAAGCCCCTTCAACATCATAAAGTGATGCAAACCAAAGACAAGGTGAACAAGTTGCACAAGTTATGCCCATTTCTTGATGATCAAGGCATTCTTCAAGTCGGAGGACGCCTCACACAGACTGCCTTACATCCCAATGTTAAGCATCCAGCAGTCCTGCCAAGAGACAGTCATGTGTCAGCACTGCTTGTCAAGCATTATCACGAGAGAACGTACCATCAAGGACGAGGGATCACCATGATTGAGCTTCGTGCTAATGGCCTTTGGATCCTCGGGTGCAGCAAAGTTGTGTCATCTCACATTTACAAGTGCAGAAAGTGCAGAAAGTTCAGAAGATGTACCGAGCAGCAAAGGATGGCAGACCTTCTGGGAGATCAGATGGAGACCACCCCGCCATTTACCTACTGCGGGATGGACTGTTTCGGTCCTTTCTATGTCAAGGAAGGCAGGAAAGTGTTAAAGCAGTATGGCTTATTAATCACTTGCATGCGCTCCAGGGCAGTACACATCGAGATGCTTGATGATTTGACTACTGACGCCTTCATCAATGCTCTGCATGCATTCATCACCATTCGAGGTGCAGTCCGGCAGATAAGATGTGATCAAGGCACGAAAATTTGTCGGCACTAGAAATGAGTTTGTTGAAGCACTCAAGGAAATGAATCAAACCACACTTGAAGAGCAAGAATGCAAGTTTCTCATGAACACCCCAGCATCAAGTCATATGGGTGGTGTCTGGGAAAGACAAATTTGTACCATAAGAAGTATACTGGCGTCAATCCTGGAACAATCAGCCAAACAACTTGACAGTTCCTCTCTGAGGGCATTTCTTTACGAAGTCATGGCAGTGATCAACAGTAGACCACTCACTACTGACCTGTTATGTGATCCATCAAGCCCAGAACCCTTAACACCGAATCACATACTGACCATGAAGTCTGCGATCATCTCCCCACTTCCAGGAAAGTTTGTTAAAGAGGATCTTTATCTCAGGAAGAGATGGCGTTGTGTTCAACTTCTTGCCAATGCATTCTGGACAGGGTGGAAAAAGGAGTACTTGTTAAATCTACAAAGCAGACAGAAATGGACCAAAGAACACAGAAATGCCAAGACCAATGATATAGTCTTCCTACAAGATGAGATAAGTCCAAGAAACCAGTGGAAACTGGCCAAGATCATTGAAGTGTATCCTAGTAAGGATGGAAGAGTGAGTAAGGTGAAATTACTGATGAGTGATCCAACCCTGGATGGACATGGAAAGCGAATCTCCAAACCTGTCCACTTTGAAAGGCCCATTCAGAAGACAGTAATCCTATTGGAAGCAGAATGAAGACCCCTCACCTCTCCCTCTGTCATTACAATACTCATTCATAATTCATAACTTGTTCATAATTAACCGTTAATAATCTGTTCATTAGTTCATAAGTAATACGTTTGTCCTTAAAATCACAAGTGATTTGGTGGGAGTGTAACAGTCTCTCTTAATTTACTCCCTATTTATGCCTTCATTTAGTTATTTGTCTTTTCTCTTCACGACTGTGCCATCTAGTGGTCAACTTTAGTGTACACGGAACTATTTATTTGGCCTTAGGTTCCACCCGACCTTAATTACCTGCGCACTTCCGCCCAAGCAGTGCAGCACACTAGCCACTTGCCGCCAAGCTCCGTAGATTGATGGCAAACATGTGAAAGGGAGGATTAAACAAAGAAAATAATACAAAAGAAAAAGGAGAACAAGCGGAGGTTAAAAAGGATCATTTAGCCCCTCGTGGATGCCAGCTCATGAGGTTTGTCTAACGTTTTTATATGTTTTAGTGCATGTTTTATGTCTTTAATTTATTTTATCGATGTAAGTTGTAAAATGTAGTTTTATATTTATTTTAATGTATTTTCTTTTTGTGACCAGTTCTCACAGGTTGTTAAAGGTTGTCAAGAACAAGAATAAACCCTGTTTTACTCTAAACCTCGTGCGTAAGCCAGTCCTTGAGGGTGCTACAGTCATGAACACTGACCTTAACTGAGGCAAGTGAGGCTTGCAGTTCTTTGGATGTTGTGGGGTCTTTTGTGACCTCTTTGATGAGTCGTTGCTGCGCTGTTGGGGTAATTTTGGTCAGCCAGTCACTCCTGGGAAGATTCACCACTGTTCCATGTTTTCGCCATTTGTGGATAATGACTGTCACTGTGGTTTGCTGGAGTCCCAAAGCTGTAGAAATGACTTTATAACCTTTTTCAGACTGATAGATCAATTATTTTGTTTCTCATTTGTTCCTGAATTTCTTTGGCTCGCAGGATGTTGTTGAGCTTTTGAGGATTTGTTGGTCTACTTCACTTTGTCAGGCAGGTCTTCCATCCATCCATCCATCCATCTTCTTCCGCTTAATCCTTTTTGGGTCGCGGGGGGGCTGGAGCCACAGTTAATTTATGTTTTAATGGGGGGGCAATCACTTTTTCACACAGGGCCATGTGGGTTTGGATTTTTTTTTTTACTCTGAATAATAAACACCTTCATTTAAAAACTGCATTTTGTGTTTACTTGTGTTTTCTTTGCATATATTTAAATTTGTTTGATGATCTGAAACATTTAAGTGTGACATACAAAAAAATGAGACATCAGGAAGGGGGCAAACACCTTTTCACACCACTGTATATCAAAAACCAAAATGTGATTACTGTTTATCTTAGACCACAAACTGTTTAAATGATCCTCAGAGATTTTGGCAAACCATAAAATCTCTTTCTGTCAACTGTTGCTAATCAGTGGTACCCCCAAATTAACTGTTGATTCCATCCCTGTGTTAAACAAATCTGAGATGCTCAGTTGTTTTAACAAGCATTTTGTTGCCTCCAGCTTTTTGTTTGTCATAGTATCCAAAGGAAAATCACCATCTTCTTCCTTTGTAAGTAATGCTTCTGGTAGCCGCAGTTTCTCATTCACTCCTTTCTCTGTTGGGGAGGTTTGTAAGGCTTTAAAAGGCCTAGACCAAAGAAAGTCTGCCGGTCCTGATAGTCGCCCCCCTTATTTCTTGCAACTGGCTGCAAATATTGTAGCCCAACCATTGTCACACATTTTTAATCTTTCCATCAATAAAATGTCATTCCTGATGTTTGGAAAGCTGCATTTGTAGTCCGCTTATTAAAAGGTGGTGATCCCACCATTCTGAATGACTATAGACCAATTTCCAAGCTCTGCATTTTAGCGAAGGTTCTTGAAAGGCTGGTGACTGATCAAATCAAGGAATATTTGAGTTCAAATAACATTTTATCTTCTTATCAGTCTGGTTTTAGGAAGCAACATAGTACAGTAACTACCTCCTTGAAAGTCCTTGATGATGTTGTTGAAGCCTTGGATGCCAAAGAATACTGTGCTGCATTTTTCATAGATTTGTCCAAGGTATTTGACACTGTTGACCATGACATTTTATGTCAGAAGCTTTCAGATATAGGCCTACCAGACGAAGCTGTTTGTCATGACTCGCCGCTCTTCAGCGGCGCCAGCCGCGCGCACACCTGCTCCTCGTCAGCGGTGAGGTATTTAATCCACTCTGCCCTGGGCTTCGGCCTGAAGCCGTCTCTCAACTTCGGCCCCTTTGCTACTACGGATCTCAAACCTACTAGCGAAGATTATCTGGGTAAGCTCCCCTTACCTCTCTCCTCTAGCCTTCCCCTGTGCACAGGTGGACATTCCCGGCGGCGGACTTCCTCATCTCGCCGCTGGCTCTACGCTGCTGCCACAGGTACTGCAGGTCGCTGTCTCCCGGGCCTCGCCCTTGTCGACGCCAGCCACCTGTCATAATCAAGTAAGCCAGCTAACCATCATTATCCTCTGTATTGGTGTGGTGCCCGTTACCCTTCTCCCTCTGCTTCCTCCCATAGGGTTGTCCGGCTGTACGGCCTCCTGCCCCCGTGCCTGACGCAGACGCCACCACCAATACATTCTTATTCCACAGACACGCAGCCACACACATCTCTGTTGTTAATAAAGCTGTTGAATCTGCTCTGAGCCTGCGTGTGTGTCTCCTGAGCCGTGCATTATGTCAGTACGGCTTCAGCAGAGCGGCTCGGCAGACGGCGGGCTCGCACGCCGTCTTTCCACCCTCGAGGCTCGGGTGGATTCAATAGCCTATCAACAACAGGTGATATTAAACCAATTAACAGTTATTACTAACCGATTAGACCGCTTGGACCCCCAGCAGCAGTTCCCCTCGGCTCGTCCGGATGGCGCAGCTCCTGCGGCTCCGGTGGCTGCCCAGCTCGCTCCGGGTGCGCCAACACGGCTCACACCTATCCCCACTCCTGCTCGCTTTAGCGGTAAGCTTGGTGGAGCTCGGGGCTTTATTATGCAGTGTGAGTCCGTGTTCCTCCGCGTTCCCGGAGACTTTCCCTCTGACCATAGCAGAATTGGCTACATTGGTAATCTTCTAGAGGGCCGTGCGCTTACCTGGGCTTACGCCATTATGGTGAAGCCCAGCTACACCACCCTCACCTATGGCCAATTCGTGCGACAATTTCTGGAAGTGTTTGATCATTCGCGTTTGGACAGTGTCCAGGTCGACCGCCTTCTCGGACTCCAACAGGGGAGCCAATCGGCGGCCGAATACGCGATCGACTTCCGGGTTACCGCAGAGGAGGTTGGCTGGGAAGAGCGTGCGCTCTGCGGCATCTTCCTCCGCAGCTTAAATTCGGGTCTGAGGGATGAGCTGGCCGGCCGGGATACCCCGGAGACGCTGGCGGAGCTGATTTCTCTTACCATCAGCTTGGATAACAGGCTGCGCGAGCGCGCCTCAGAGTGGGAGCAGTCTTCTCGCTTGCGGGGCGCCTAGGCACGCCTGCCCCAAGCTCGCCACCTGGCGTTGCCGCCGCCGGAGGTCTCCGAGGAGTCGGAACCGATGGTGACGGGCCGGACAAAGCTCCCCCTGGCGGAGAAACAGCGCCGCCGTGACCTGGGCCTCTGCATGTATTGCGGGGTTAGCCAGCACACGGTGGAGCATTGTCCGGAGAAGCCAAACGAGGAGGTCCGCGAGTCACTGTAGGGGGCCTCGCGGACGCTAATCGGTTAAATCCCCTCACACATTTGACGCTGCCCATCCGCTTCTGTCACAACCTCACTGGGCACCTCACACATGCACTGGTGGATTCAGGCGCGGAGGGTAGCTTTATTTCACAGAGCCTGGCAACCCGACTGGGCATCCGTTGTCACCCCCTCGACTCTCCTCTCGCCCTGGTTAATCTCTCCCGAGTCTCCCTGGGAAAAGTAACCCACCGAACTTCTCCCATTCCGGTGATCATCTCTGGAAACCACCGGGAGGATATCTCCTTCTACGTCCTGCCCACCTCTGTAACTCCTGTCATCCTCGGATATCCCTGGCTCCGCCTCCACAACCCCGCCTTGGACTGGAAGACTGGGAAGGTGTCAGCGTGGAGTACCTTCTGTATGGGCACCTGTCTCCAATCCGCTGCCTGCGTCCCGTCCTCGCCTCCCACAGCCCAGGACACCGCGCCCCCGGATCTCATCCTTGTGCCCTCAGAGTTCCACGACCTGGGTGCCGTTTTCAGCAAGACCAAGGCGATGTCTCTGCCTCCTCACCGGCCCTATGACTGCGCCATCAACATCCGCCAGGGGGCGCCTCTACCCTCAGGACGCCTCTATAGCCTGTCAGCGCCAGAGAAGGAGGCCATGAACAGCTACTTGAAGGAGTCGCTCAGTGCCGGGATCATCCAACCATCTTCCTCTCCAGTAGGTGCAGGGTTCTTCTTCGTGGGAAAGAAGGACGGTTCCCTTCATCCCTACATTAATTATCGAGCGCTCAATGACATCACGGAGAAGGACTGGTACACCCTGCCCCTCATGGATACCGCCTTCCACTCCCTCCAGGGGGCGACCTGGTTTACTAAGCTGGATCTTCGCAGCGCTTACCACCTCGTCCGGATCCGGGAGGGAGATGAGTGGAAGACAGCCTTCCGCACCCCTAACGGTCATTTTGAATACCTTGTGATGCCGTTTGGGTTGACCAACGCTCCAGCCGTCTTCCAGCGCCTCATCAATGACGTCCTCCGGGATTTCATCGGCCTGTTTGTTTTCGTCTACCTGGACGACATCCTCATCTTCTCCAGGTCCAGGGATGAACACCGGGTCCACGTGAGGCGGGTCCTGCAGAGGCTGCAGGAGAACCGTCTATATGTCAAGGCGGAAAAGTGTGAATTTTACGCCAAAACAACTTCCTTCCTGGGGTTCGTCATCTCCCATGACCAGGTGCTTCCGGACCCAGCGAAGATTAAAGCGGTGGTGGATTGGCCCACACCTACCTTAAGGAAACAGGTTCAGCAATTCATCGGGTTCGCCAATTTCTACCGCCGCTTTGTCCCGAACTTTGGAGCCATCGTCGGGCCCCTGACCTGCCTCACCTCCCCTAAGACCCCGTTCCGGTGGACTGAAGAGGCCGCAACGGCCTTTCAGGCGCTGAAGACGGAGTTTTCCTCCTCCCGGGTCGTCAGCCAAGTCGATCCCGCGCTGCAGTGTATAGTGGAGGTGGACGCTTCGGACACGGGGGTGGGGGCGGTGCTGTCCCAGCGGTCTCCAGCCAACGGAGTCAAGCAACCCTGCGCCTTCTTCTCTCGGCGCCTGTCCCCGGCGGAGCGTAATTACGACGTGGGGGACAGAGAGCTTCTTGCCATCAAGCTCGCGCTTCAAGAATGGCGTCATTGGCTGGAGGGGGCAGCCTTGCCTTTTGTGGTCCTTACAGATCACAAGAACTTGGAGTATCTAAGATCTGCCAAGCGTCTGAACGCCCGCCAGGCGCGCTGGTCCCTGTTCTTTGCAAGGTTTAAGTTCAGCATCACTTACAGGCCTGGCTCCAAGAACGGCCTGCCCGACGCCCTCTCCAGGCAATTTGCCCCGGAGGCCACAGAAGACGCGGTTCACACCATCCTGCCCAGGTCGTGCGTCGTGGGGGCTGTTTCTTGGGACATAGAAGACAAGATCCGGAGGGCGCAGGAGTCGGAACTGGACCCTGGCGGCGGACCGGAGGGGAGGCTCTTCGTGCCATCTGCCGTCCGGGGGGACGTTATACACTGGCTCCACACCTCTAAGCTCACCTGCCATCCTGGAGCTTCACGGATGATCGACCTCCTCCAGCGATCCTTTTGGTGGCCAGGTCTGTGGAAGGATGCCGCCCGTTACGCCCGGGCCTGCCCCGTCTGCGCCACCAGTAAGTCAGGTAACGCTCCCCCCACGGGCCTGCTCCAGCCCCTGCCCGTCCCTGGCAGGCCCTGGTCGCACATTGCCCTAGACTTCGTCACCGGGCTCCCTGTCTCCAACAACTTTGACACAGTCCTGACCATCGTTGACCGTTTTTCCAAGGCCGCCCACTTTGTGCCCCTACGTGGACTCCCCTCAGCCTTGGAGACGGCGGACCTCCTCATCCAACACGTGGTCAGACTGCATGGAATTCCGGTCGACGTGGTCTCCGACCGTGGCCCCCAGTTCTCTTCGGATGTCTGGAGGTCCTTTTGCAACGCTCTGGGAGCTAAAGTAAGCCTCACCTCCGGCCATCACCCCCAGTCAAACGGGCAGTGTGAGCGGACTAACCAGGAGCTGGAGGCTGCGCTCCGCTGCGTCACTTCATCCAAGCCCACGTCCTGGAGCTCTCACCTCGCCTGGGTGGAGTACGCCCACAACACCTCTCGCTCCTCTGCCATTGGGATGTCGCCTTTTAAAGCATCCCTGGGTTATGATCCACCTCTATTCCCCGCGCAGGAGGGCGAGTTGGCTGTTCCCTCTGTCCAGGCACACCTTAGGCGGTGTCACTCCCTTTGGTCCACGACGCGTAATGCGCTTTTACGCACGGCGGAGCGCAGTAAGTCCACGACGGACCGACACAGGAGGCCTGCACCTGCCTACCAGGTGGGACAACGAGTCTGGGTATCCGCTCAGGACGTCAACCTTAAGGGTGAGAGGAGAAAGCTGGCCCAACGATTCATCGGCCCTTATCCCATAACCAGGATTATTAACCCGGTGGCTGTGCGTGTGGCTATTCCCTCCTCCCTCCGCATCCATCCCACCTTCCACGTCTCCAAAATTAAACCGGTGGTCTCTGACCCCCTCTGCCCTCCACCTGCGGCGCATCCCGCTCCCCGGATGATCGGTGGCCATCCGGCCTGGACTGTCACTGAGATCTTGGATGCCCGGCGCCGAGGTCGCGGGTTGCAGTATTTGGTGGATTGGGAGGGCTATGGACCCGAGTGGAGACAATGGGTGCCTTCCTCGCTGGTGTTGGACCGGTCTCTCATCTCTGAGTTTCATCGAGCGCACCCGGAAAAACCATCGCCAGGAGGCGCTGCTAGAGGGGGGACTACTGTCATGATTCGCCGCTCTTCAGCGGCGCCAGCCGCGCGCACACCTGCTCCTCGTCAGCGGCGAGGTATTTAATCCACTCTGCCCTGGGCTTCGGCCTGAAGCCGTCTCTCAACTTCGGCCCCTTTGCTACTACGGATCTCAAACCTGCTAGCGAAGATTATCTGGGTAAGCTCCCCTTACCTCTCTCCTCTAGCCTTCCCCTGTGCACAGGTGGACATTCCCGGTGGCAGACTTCCTCATCTCGCCGCTGGCTCTACGCTGCTGCCACAGGTACTGCAGGTCGCTGTCTCCCGGGCCTCGCCCTTGTCGACGCCAGCCACCTGTCATAATCAAGTAAGCCAGCTAACCATCATTATCCTCTGTATTGGTGTGGTGCCCATTACCCTTCTCCCTCTGCTTCCTCCCGTAGGGTTGTCCGGCTGTACGGCCTCCTGCCCCCGTGCCTGACGCAGACGCCACCACCAATACATTCTTATTCCACAGACACGCAGCCACACACATCTCTGTTGTTAATAAAGCTGTTGAATCTACTCTGAGCCTGCGTGTGTGTCTCCTGAGCCGTGCATTATGTCACTGTTGGTTGGTTCTCAAACTATCTTTCCAATCATAAGCATTGTGTACAGCTTAGTGGTCTATTCTCTAGCTTTCTTAACAGCACTAAAGGTGTGCCACAGAGTTCAGTTTTAGAATACAATAGAATAGGCTTTATTGTCATTGTACAGTTGTACAGTACAACGAAATTGTGGGTGCTCCACCAGGCTACTGCACAATAAAGTAAGAGAGAAGGATTAGATAAAACACAGTTACAGAGCACATGATTAAATACATGACTGAAGTAAAAATAGCCCAGGATTATGGAAATATACACAGGTATGGTAGTGGCTTCATGGATGAAGCAATGTACATAAAAGTGCAGAGTGTAGAACACGCAATTGAACACACAAGTGAATAAAATGGCCCAAGGATTATGGAAAATATATACAGGTATGGTAGTGGTTTCACGGATGGGTCAGTCAATATACATGAAAGTGCGGAATGCAAAGACAGGTGTAATTATTATGATAATTGAAAAGGTCCTCAGTTCTGTGCATGTGAGCATTCGGGAGTGGGGGGCTTTGACTGTTTGCAGTCTAGATGGCCCAGGGGAAGAAACTGTTTGTCACTCTGGAGGTGTGGGACCTGATTGATCTGAACCATTGTTTAGAGGGAAGCAGGTCAAACAGGTGGTGGGAGGGATGTGAGGGGTCTCCTGTGATGACCTTGATTTTTCTGAGACAGGAGCATCTGGAGATGTCCTTCAGAGAAGGCAGAGGGCTACCGATGTTTTTTGGGGGCAGTGTTGATGACCCTCTGCACAGCCTTCCTGTTCTCGGCCGTGGAACCGGCATACCACACACCCAGGCAGTAGGTGAGCACACTCTCCACTGACCAGCGGCAGAAGGCCAGCAGCAGTTTCTGGTCCAGGTTGTTCTTCCTCAGGACACAGAGGAAGTGCCGCCGCTGCTGGGCTTTCTTGACCAGGGCCTTGGTGTTGACAGACCAGGAGGGGTTAGAGGAGATGTGGGTGCCCAGGAACCTGAAGGTGGGAATGGTTTCCACACGGTCGCCATTTATGAGAAGGAGGGTGAGGTCCTGTCTGTTCTTTTTGAAGTCCAGTATGAGTTCTTTGGTTTTCTGGACATTCAATTTCAAGTTGTTTGCTTGGCACCACAGCAGCAGATTGTCTACCTCCGCCTTGTATGCCTTCTCATCGTCATCGGTGATGAGCCCCACCAAGGTGTTATCATCCGCATATGTCATGATGACAGTGGTTGGGTGAGTTGGAATACAACCAAAGGTGTACAGGGAGTACAATAGCGGGCTTAGCACGCAGCCCTGGGAGGAGCCAGTGCTAAGAGACAGTGTGGAGGAGTGGAGGGGGCCATGTTTGACTGTTTGTGGGTGGTTGGTGAGAAAGTTGTTGTTTTTTTTTGTTTTTTTCCAGGAGCAGGTGGGGAGGGGTGATCTGGAGGAGGTGCATTTTATTGATCAGGATGTCCAGGATGATGGTGTTGAAAGTTGAGCTGTAGTCCACAAAGAACATCCTCACTATGGAGTGTGGTGGTGATGACGTCTTCCGTAGACCAGTTCTCCTGTTGGCAGACTGGTGGCGGTAGAAGGAAGGGGGAAGACAGTCCCCACCACACTGGCGCAGTGGTTTAGCACTGTGGCAGCACAGTTTTACACTCGGCTGGGGGATCGTGGGGATCATGAGATCGTGGGTTCGATCCCAGCCCCCGACCAACAGTGAGCTGTGTGGAGTTTGCATGTTCTCCCCGTGTTGCGTGGGTTTACTCCGGGATTTCTCCGGTTTCCGCCCGCATACCAAAAACATGTAGGTTTAGGGCGCTCGCGCACGCAGCGACCGGCAGCCGGTGGCTTGTCACCAGACTGCAAACCAAATCTACCTACGGGTACAAATAAGTAACAAAAAAAAAAAAAAAAAAAGTGCTGGGACACCAGTCGCTCAAAACACGTCATGACTACAGACGTGAGTGCTATGGGTCTGTAGTCATTCAGGCTGTCAGTTGCAGACTTTTGGGGGATGGGGATGATGGTGGAGGCCTTGAGGCTGGAGGGGATGGTGGCGTGCATCAGGGAGAGGTTGAACAGCTTGGTGAGGATCTCTGCCAGCTGTTCAGCACATGCTTTGACCACTGCTCCTGGAATGCTGTCGTGGCCAGTGGCTTTGCGGGAGTTCACTGCTCACCTCGGGCACCTGTAGAGAGAAAGGGGAGGGTGGGGGGGAGAGAAGGGATGAGAGGGGGACGAGTTGGGAGGGAGGTGTGTTCAAACCGGGCAAAGAAGCTGTTAAGCTCCTCTGCCAGAGTGAGGCTGCTGTCTGATGTTGGGAGGCACTGGCCGCTGTAGTTGGTGAGGGTCTGGATGCCTCTTCACATCTGTCGGGGGTTGTTGTCTGTGAGGAAGCCCTCCACTTTCCTGCTGTAGGTGTTCTTGGTGTGTTTTATGCATCTTCTCAGATTGGCTCTGGCAGTGCTGTACAGAGAGCTGTCCCTCTGCCTGAAGGCTGAGTTGAGTTATGAGCTCATATCAGACCTTGGACTTTACTAGTCATCCAGGGTTTCTGGTTTGGTAAGTACCAGATGTGTTTGGTGACTGGCACATTTTCTACACAGCATTTAATGTAGAAAAGGACAGACTCGGTGTAGGAGTCCAGGTCCTGCTGTTCAAAGATGTTCCAGTCTGTGCAGCTAAAGCAGTCCTGTAGCTAGAGGAGAGCATTTTCAGGCCAGGTTTTAATTATTTGTTTGGTTGGGGGGGAACTCTTCCTCAGGGGAGTGTAAGCAGGTATTAGAAGCATGGAAAGATGGTCTGATTGTCCCAGTTGACTCACCTCATTTCTGTAGTTGGCGTCCTCGTTGTTGGTGATGAGGCCCACCACCGTTGTGTCATCTGCAAACTTGATGATGTGGTTGGTGTTGTAGGCTGGTACGCAGTCATGGGTCAGCAGGGTGAAGATAGCGGGCTGAGCACGCACCCTTGTGGGGCCTCTATGTTCAGTGTGATGGTCTTGGAGGTGTTGCTGCCAACCCGCACATTCTGTGACCTCCCTGTGAGAAAGTCCAGCACCCAGTTACAGAGATAGGTTTTGAGTCTCAAGTGTCTGAATTTTTGTATCAGGTGCTGGGGGATGATTGTGTTGAATGCTGAACTGAAGTCCAAGAACAGCATTCGCATGTAGGAGTTCTTTGAGTTCAGGTGAGTGAGGGCTGGATGGAGAGCAGCAGCGATGGCATCTTCTGTGGATCTGTTTGGCCTGTATGCAAACTGAAATGGGTCGTGGGAGGGAAGCAGGATGGACTTGATGTTCTGCATGACCAGCCGCTCGAAGCACTCCATTATAATGGGGATCAGTGCTACGGGCCAGTAATCATTGTAGCTGGATGGGACGGGCTTCTTTGGGACTGGTATTATGGTGGCAGTTTTGAAACATGTGGGGACAACAGCTTGAGTCAGGGATATGTTGAAGATGTCATTCAGGACATTCTTGAGCTCCTCTGCATAGTCCTTCAGGACGCGGCCCGGTCTGTTGTCTGGACCAGCTGCCTTGCGTGGGTTGATCCTGCAGAGGGTCCTCTTCACACTAGCCGGATCCAGACTCATGGCCTGCTCGTCTGGAAGAGGAGTGGTCTTCTGTGCTGATGTGCCGTTTTGTGTTTCAAAGCGGCCGAAGAAGTCATTTAGGTTGTTGAGCAGTGTGGTGTCACTCGCACAGGTCTGAGGTGGAGGTTTGTAGTTGGTGAGGGTCTATGTGCCACGCCAGTGGGAACGTGCATCTTTGGTGTTGCTCAAGTGGCCAGATATTTTCTTGCTGTACTGTCGTTTTGCCTCCTTGATACCATGGGACAGGTTGGCCCTAGCTGTTCCTAGTCCTGCAGTGTCACTGGCCCTGAAGGCTGCGCCCCGAGCCCTCAGAAGCCTGCGGACCTCTGCTGTCATCCATGGCTTCTGGTTAGCGTGAACAGTGATGGTTTTGCAGTGAGTGACATCATCAATGCATTTTGCTATGTATGCTACAACAGCCTCAGTGTACTCCTCTAGGTTTGTGTGTCCATTGTGTGTGGCTGCAGGCTTGAAAGTGTCCCAGTCTGTAGTGCAGAAGCAGTCTTTCAGAGCATTGGAGGCCCCCTCTGGCCACACACGTACCTGCTTTTTTGTTGGTCTGAGAGAGGAAGAAGAAGAAGAAGATACACAATAGGCGACAGCACTTTAAAGCACACCCATTCAGAGCCTTTGATGGTCATTTTACATTAGCTGGCAGCCATATTACTTAAGCAAAGAGGTTCCACACTCCACCACAAAACCGAGAAGTGCCAGGAGCTCCTCCACCCTGGTCCTGTAGCTGAAGACTGCGCTCCGTTTAAAGGTGCTTGTGTCCTCTGACTGGAGGTACTTCAGACAGCAGAGGAAGGTTGTATTATTCCACTCCTGGCAGCAGAAGGCGAATTACAGAGCTGCATGAAGAAATCTGATTAGACCTAAATGAAACAGTCATTGTCGCCCCCGACAGACTGCTATGATGATGATGATGATGATGATGATGTTCAGTATGACAGGTGAGTCCTGGATTTTTATGGCTATTTTTGTGCCACACAGAAGTTTGATAAGGGAGTCGACTGTCTTGCGTATCTCGGAGGGAGAAAAACACCTCGTGGGTAAAACCAGGTCTGTGGTGGACCACTCCCAGTTACACGGGGTGAGACTGGACATCCTGGCAGATAAGCACATCTGTCGCAAGGTCTGTGGTGGACTTTTGCCAGCCGGTGCATTGTGACATGCACTACACAAAGAGCAGAAATAAACAAACCTATCATCTGGTCAGTCACTGCAACAGATACTGGAGTCAGTTTGTCTTGGCCTGTCCTTGCCACTGATAGTACCTCTATCTGCCAAGAATGTGTCGCTAGTCCAGCAAAAGCTAGTGGTATAACGGTACTCAAATGCTTTGCAAGCAGTTTCATGAAATGGTCAATCAGAGAGCAACTCATACTGGCTCGGACGTCGCCCGGGTTAACAAGGTCAGGAGTTCCTGGCAGCGGAAGGCGAATTACAGAGCTGCGTGGAGGAATCTGATCAGACCTAAATGAAACAGTCATTGTCGCCCCTGACAGACTGCTATGATGATGATGATGATAATGATTGTTTTCACTCTAAGAGAGAAGGATTAGATAAAACATGATTATAGAACACATGATTAAACCCATGACTGAAAATAAAAATAGCCCAGGATTATGGAAATATACACAAGTATGGTAGTGGCTTCGCGGGTGGAACTATGTACATAAGAGTGCGGGGTGCAGAACACACAACTGAACACATGATTGAATAAAAGTTTTAAGCTTGATCTTAAAAGAAGAGAGGGTATCGGCATCCCGTACCCAGGCAGGGAGCTGGTTCCACAGGAGAGGGGCCTGATAGCTGAACGCTCTTCCTCCAAATTTACTTAAAAAAAAATCTGGGAACCACAAGTAAGCCTTCATTCTGAGAGTGAAGAGGTCTTGAAGGGTAATATGGAACAAAAAGGTCTTTATGGGAGGAAGGGGCTTGGCCACTGAGGGCTTTTTAGTCATGAAAAGGATTTTAAATTCTATTCTAGATTTAACAGGGAGCCAAAGTAGATAGGATAAGATGGGGGAAATGTGATCTCTCTTGGTAGCACCTGTTAAGGTGCCTTCACACCAAACGCGAACTGGCGAATTTTTCGTGCAGCATTACATTATAACTCAATGTAAATACATGAATAGACATGAATTCACATCTGAGTGAGATGCAGACAGGTAGTGTTGCCTTTATAACTTCTGCAGCAGTATTCAACCTGCTGCTGAAATCCCCAAAATAACGTCATGCTTTGTTTTACATTATTCGACGGGGGGCTCACCTGAAAAAGTTGTCCCTGCCTCGAAAACTTGATAGGTGCTTCTGTTGCTAGCTTGCTAGCCTTGTTATCACGTCTGTGGCAGGAATCCGTGGGTAAATAACTCTGACATCCCAATTCAGCTGAAGAGCTCCCGATCCTTCTGTCTCCAGGTGAGTGTCAGTCTCATTTTCAAACTAGTTTACTCTCCAGTGTTCATACTTTTACTCAGATGATGGCAGAATCTCAAAGCCAGCGCTATCTCTCCGACGTGAACGTGTGAATGTGCAATTTTGCGTGTGCTCGCCTCTTTCTATTCACTTTATATGGATTTGCGCCGCCCGTTCACATTTGGTGTGAAGGCACCTTTAATACTCTGGCAGCAGCATTTTTTTTTTTTTTGTTACTTATTTGTACCCGTAGGTAGATTTGGTTTGCAGTCTGGTGACAAGCCACCGGCTGCCGGTCGCTGCGTGCGCGAGCGCCCTAAACCTACATGTTTTTGATATGCAGGAGGAAACCGGAGAAATCCCGGAGTAAACCCACGCAACACGGGGAGAACATGCAAACTCCACACAGCTCACTGTTGGTCGGGGGCTGAGATCGAACCCACGATCTCATGATCCCCGCGATCCCCCGGCCGATTTTGAATCAATTGAATAATTTTGAGGGAATTGTTTAGACACCCAGCCAACAGGGCATTGCAGTATGGACCAATTTTTCAGCATCAGTTTGAGACAGGATGTTCCTGATTTTTGCAATATTGCGCAGATGAAAGAAAGCAGCTCGAGACATCTCTTTGATGTGTAAATTAAACGGCAAATCCTGGTCGAAAATTACTCCAAGGTTCCTCACAGCAGTACTGGATGCTAAGGTAAAGTCATCCAGTGTAACTATATGGTTAGACAGGGAATCTCTGACTTTTTTTAGGGCCAAAAACAATTACCTCAGTTTTGCTTTAATTTAACATAAGGAAGTTACCAATAATATAGGCCTTTATGTCTTCAAGGCATGCCTATAATTTCACTAACTGATGAGTGTTTTTAGTGTCCATGGCTAAATAGATCTGCGTTTCATTGGCATAGCAGTGAAAATTCATATTGTGTTTTCTGATAGTAGTGTCCACTGGAAGCTTACAGTGGTGTGAAAAAAGTGTTTGCCCCCTTCCTGATTTCTCATTTTTTTGTATGTTTGTCACACTTAAATGTTTCGGATCATCAAACAAATTGAAATATTACACAAAGACAATGCAAATAAACACAAAATACAGTTTTTAAATGAAGGTGTTTATTATTATGGGTAAAAAAATCCAAACCTACATGACCCTCTGTGAAAAACTGATTGCCCCCCTCCCCCGCTAAAACATAAAGTAGCTGTGGTTTATCACATCTTTGAAAAGCTGAGTTCAATTTTTCTAGTCACACCCAGGCCTGATTACTGCCACACCGGTTCTCAATCAAGAAATCACTTGAATAGGACCTGCCTGACAAAAGCTATGGGGAAAACGTCACAAAGCTATGAGAAAAACGTCACAAAGCTATGAGGAAAACATAATCAAGTCAGTGGCGGTAATGCACCTTTGAGCTGGTTGCCAACCATCAATCAAATCTAAGAGAAGAAGAAGAAGAAGAAATGAAGTAGACCAAAAGATCCTCAAAAGCTAGACAAAGTGCTGCGATCCAAAGAAATTCAGGAACAAATGAGAAACAAAGTAATTGAGATCTATCAGTCTGGAAAAGATTATAAAACCATTTCTAAAGCTTTGGAACTCCAGTGAACCACAGTGAGAGCCATTATCCACAAATGGTGAAAACATGGAACAGTGGTGAACCTTCCCAGGAGTGGCCAGCTGACCAAAATTACCCCAAGAGCGCAGCAACAACTCATCCAAGAGGTCACAAAAGACCCCACAACAACATCCAAAGAACTGCAGGCCTCACTTGCCTCAGCTAAGGTCAGTGTTCATGACTTCACCATAAGAAAGAAACTGAGCAAAAATGGCTTGCATGGCAGAGTTCCAAGACAAAAACCATTGCTGAGCAAAAACAACATAAAGGCTCATCTCAGTTTTGCCAGAAAACATCTTGATGATCCCCAAGACTTTTGGGAAAATACTCTGTGGACTGACAAGACAAAAGTTGAACTTTCTGGAAGGTGTGTGTCCCATTACATCTGGTGTAAAAGTAACATAGCATTTCAGAAAAGTAACATCAATCAATCAATCAATCAATCAATCAATTAAGGTTTATTGTCAATACTACCGTACGTGCAAGACATACAGGAGAATTGAAATTTGACTTGACATTGGGCGCGCTCTCCCAGCACCGCGGCAGCCTTGAGGCGCCAGTCATACAGTGGGGGTAAAGAGGGAAGGGGTAGGGAATGACACAGTAGGCGAGAGAAAAAACATAGTTATCAGAATAGCGCTCAGTGAGCGAGATTATGATTACAAGAAAAAAAAACCTCAATGCACATTTAGCAGTCAAACAATACACACGTTGACAAAGAGCGATGAGAGACCAGTGTGTGTGTAATCAGCATATATAATCAGTGTGAGTGCAGTGTTGAATGTATCATTTGTTGATGTACAACAGAGGGGGGCGCCTCCTGGCAACGGATAGTTGTTATAATCATGTTTTCAAAACACAGATAAGCATGTCCAGAGTCTCTCTCTTTTCATGCATGCCAGATGGCAAAGTTCTGTATTAGACACATGATAGCGCTGTCCTTGAAGAGTCCAGTCTGCTGAACAACAGCAATTGATGTTAATTGTTTGGGTTAAGAAAGAAGCCAAACTGCCTTGAGCCTTATCTTCCCAGGAGGAATGAATGAAGTCTTCAGGGTGCCGAATCAAGGTCAATAGGCACAGTTCACTTAGAGCATAAAAATTTCACCTCTCATGCGATTCTGTGCATCACAATTTACAGGCTTTAGAATCATTCCCTGGAGAGCACTCAGCGACTCCAGATGTTATCCACCTACCGAAACATAGGTAACATGTCCAAGAGAGTCCATCTCTCTTCCGTGCATGCCAGATGGTAAATTCCATGTTAAGCGTGCCCAAATGCCAAGTCACGTTTCGTTACCTTGTATTCATACATGTGTAATGACAATAAAGTTGAATCTCATCTCATCTCATCTCAATCCCATTTGCCGCTATCAGTGCTCCCCCCAGCTGAATGAATTTGTTGAGGGAGCTACGCCGGGTCCGCATTTGATTAGCTTATCCAACTTTAATTTCGATACACCAGGAAAACTCCAAGGCCAAACAGAAAATCCTATGATCATGCCAATCTTCAGTCGAAACACGAGTTCCAATTCTTGGGCTCCCCCCTGGCCCGATTCCTGTTAAAAGTGGTGTCAATAGCATTAAGCCACAATTCCAATTTCCATAATTTCCATTTGGGTCGATGCAGCAGAAGAAGAGCGAGACACCGACAGGACATCGCAAGCAGGGAGACAGTTTCCAGGGAGGAGGAAAGGAGAGGAGAGGAGAGAAAAGCGTCTGCTCTCTCTGGAAGCCGGAAGTGAAAGATCATCACACTAACAGTAAAATATGGTGGTGGTAGTGTGATGGTCTGGGGCTGTTTTGTTGCTTCAGGACCTGGAAGACTTGCTGTGGTAAATGGAACCATGAATTCTGCTGTCTACCAAAAAATCCTAAAGGAGAATGCCTGGCCATCTGTTTGTAACCTCAAGCTGAAGCTCACTTGGGTTCTGCAGCAGGACAATGATCCAAAACACACCAGCAAGTCCACCTCTGAATTTAAAAAAAAAAAAAAAATGAAGGCTTTAGAGTGGCCTAGTCAAAGTCCTGACCTTAATCCAATTGAGATACTGTGGCATGACCTTAAAAAGGCAGTTCATGCTTGAAAACCCTCCAATGTTGCTGAATTACAACAATTCTGTGAAGATGAGTGGGCCAAAATTCCTCCACAGCGCTGTAAACGACTCATTGCCAGTTATCGCAAATGCTTGATTGCAGTTGTTGCTACTAAGGGTGGCCCAACCAGTTATTAGGTTTAGGGGGCAATCACTTTTCACACAGGGCCATGTAGGTTTGGATTTTTTTTTCCCCTTAATAATAAACACCTTCATTTAAAAACTGCATTTTGTGTTTACTTGTGTTATCTTTTTCTAATATTTAAATTTGTTTGATGATCTGAAACAATTAAATATGACAAACATACCAAAAAAATGAGAAATCAGGAAGGGGGCAAACACTTTTTCCCACCACTGTATATAAGATAAACAAAACTGTTCCAAGACCGTAACCCTGAGGAACACCATAACTAACTTGAGAAAATGTGGAAGACATATCATTTCAATGTACAAACTGTTTTCTATCTGATAAACTAGTGCATGCCCGTGCATGCCCGTAGAAACCAAGTATAAGCAAGTATTTCTGCATGGCTGTAAAAAGCAGGTGTAAGCCAGCATTTCTGCATGCCCGTAGAAAGTTACTGTTACCATGGCAACAGTAATCATGGTGATGTTTGCCTTTGATCTTTGACGTCATCATTCGTTCAGTGATGCCTGCCTTTGATCTTTGATGATGTGTGTGTCTGGCAACAGTAACCATGGTGAAAGCTACGTTTGATGTTTGCCGTAGAAAGCATCCTCCCAGACCTTTGGCTCCTCCTGGTCCTGACTGCTTGGCTCCAGTACCAGAGGGCACACAAAGGAAACAGAAGGAGGCAGGGAGAGGGCTAGTGAGCAGTTCTTAACAGCAGCCAGTGGGGAAAACTCAGGGGACTGCTTTCCTTGAGCTTCCCTACCAGGAATCAGGCAAGACATTTCATTATTAATAGGAGTCAAATGAAAATTAACTTGCCTGTTTCCCCGGATGATGATGTTGGTTGCTGCTGTTTGGGCGTCATCATCCTCCCGTCCGGAAAAGGTGGTGTTTGGCCCCTCTATAGACTGTAGAGGAGCCGCCCCTCTCACCACAGAAACGGGAGCCACCGGTGAGGAAAACAAGCACCCCTCCACTGCCTGCAGATTTACTGAGGAAGGAGACCTCGCAGCAGATGTGGAAGAAGATCTTGCAGACGGGACTGCTAAGACATGAGAATGAGAATCTGCAGCGGGAATAACCGGGCTCGGTGTAGGAAGAGAAGCAATTAGCGGGGCTGGATTGTTCTTCCGGAAATCCGGGGCCGGATGACATTGACGCTGCCGACCTGGTGGTGGACATCTTGGAGCAGGAGATGGAGTGGAGGGAAAGATAGCCGCCGGAGGAGAAGAGCATTTCTGCTTCGGCTTGGTCCGGAAAGCCCTTCTCTTCAGGTTGGGAAAAGTTTGTTCGAGCATGCAGACGGAGGACAGCAGTTTGACGTATTGGGGGTAATTCCAGAGGCCCCGATGAGCCCCCAGGATCCTTAACGCTCTGTTGAGGCAGTCCAATTTCTTTCCAGGGCTGAAGGCGTCGTTCGCGTCCTCCAGCAGTTCCCAAATTAACCAGGCTGCCTGCTGCTCCTCTCCGCTAGGATATCCTGCTGCCCATCCACTTCTGACGGTGTGGGAACGGCTCTTCGAGGACATCACACTCCAAACAGGTAGGTGGGAAAAAAACACAAAAAAAATGAAAAAATGACACGCCACTTCACCACTTGGGCTCAATTTGGTCGTGGCGTACTGTCATGTTCGCTGCGTAATTGCGCAGCGAACATATGAATTAATGCGAGCCCAAAACGCAGGTGAATGTATTTATTAACAGAAAGGGGAAACTCAAAAATGCACAAATACAGAGGAGAAGTTCAATTGCGGCACAGTCTGGCACACAAAGCAATGGAAGTCCGAGGCCAGTTGGTTTGAAGAGGAACCCCATGCGCCCCCAGGGCGGAACAAGAAAGAGTAATTAATAATGTAGGTGAAGACTTACATAGGCGTCAGAGCTCAGCGGGCTCTGGGTGAACAACACCGGCGTGGTCCAAAAAGGGAAAATACCAACAGCTCCAGGACTCAACATAAACAGGTGTAACCAAGATGGGTAGGACTTCAAACTGAACCAGGATGAATGCTGACTTATGCCACGACACTGAATGCCCCCACTGTCACCCAATAAATACCAGGCAGACTAATGAGTGACAAGTGGACGCAGCTGTGTGGCGGGAGTCTGTGTATGAGTGCGTGCGTGTGTGTGTGTGTGTGTGTGTGTGTGTGTGTGTGTGTGTGTGTGTGTGAAACCCCAGGTGATGGTAATAAACTGATAGGTGAGAGGAGGGCTGTGGCTGAGGACTGGCAGAGGAACCAATAATCTGCCAGCTGGAAAAGATAACAGTAATCAGAGACCATAGCCACAGGTCATGAACGGGGCAGGAAACAACAGCCCCGCACATGGCAGTCAACCAAACAATCTATTTGAAAGGGAGTAAAGTTTGAAAAGTTTTCATCAACAGAGG
Source organism: Pholidichthys leucotaenia (assembly GCA_020510985.1). Classification (NCBI taxonomy): domain Eukaryota; kingdom Metazoa; phylum Chordata; class Actinopteri; order Cichliformes; family Pholidichthyidae; genus Pholidichthys; species Pholidichthys leucotaenia. Next base: position 115,527,555 of record CM035840.1, read on the forward strand.
TAAAGCATGTAGGGAGTAATGATGGTAGTGATTCCTTAAATCTTATCACAGCACTGTCAGAAAGAAACCTGGGGTACTGGGTAGTTTTATGAAATTCTGTAAAGCCACTGATCATAATGTCAGATGTTGTTAATGAATGATCAGACAAAAGAGGGTTATAGGTCAATATTACCAAATTTTCTGTCTCAGTGCCATAAGTCAAGACACGGTCAAGAATATGATTATGACAGTGAGTGGGTTTTGCTACCATCTGACAGAAACCTATGGATTCTAATAAGGAATTAAATGCAGTACTGAGACTGTCACTATAAACATTAACATAGATATTAAAGTCACCAACTGTAATCATTTTGTCAGTATTGAGCACTATCTCAGACAGAAATTCTGAGTAAAGGCCCTTTCACACATTGATGATTTTGCAGCATTTGCCAAATGTATAAAAATTGGTCTAAAACGCTGGGATACACCGAAATTTTCACTTTTGGCCGTATGCATCGCATATCCGTAATGACTTGGACATATACATAATGTGTTAGTAACTTATATAGGATATTTCCATAACTTAAACCAACTAATGCTTAGTGTGTTGCCAACATTCACAACTTATGTGCAACAATAGTCTAACTTCTGCATAGCTGATCTTAACTTCTGCATAGCGTAGTCACGCCAAAATGCCATAGCCTCCCAATCCATGAATCCTAAGTGTGCGAGAGATCATCTCTCTTCAACCAAGATGATTCTCCCCTCTAAAGACCATGGCGGGGGAAGGGGGGGGGTGACAGACCTGGCAGAGCTGTGAAATCTGTCAGGTCAGTCACGCCTAAAACAGCTGATGTGACATGTCAGGAACGTCATATGACAGTTGTCACAACCTGGCTCAAAGGCACGCGAACTGATGGTGATTAAAAAAAAAAGTTTATTTTCAATGAAGTAAAAAAAGGAAAAACAATATAATGCATGGAGTGTGCTTTTACTGGGAGGCGCAGCCAATAGCATTGTACAGACGTGGACAAAATTGTTGGTACCCCTCTCTAAATGAAAGAAAAACCCACAATGGTCATAGAAATAACTTGAATCTGACAAAAGTGGTAATAAATAAAAATTCTACGAAAATTAACCAATGAAAATCAGACAGTGCTTTTGAATTGTGGTTCAACAGAATTATTTTAAAAAACAAACTCATGAAACAGGCCTGGATAAAAATGATGGTACCCTTAACTTAATATTTTGTTGCACAACCTTCTGAGGCAATCGCTGCAATCAAACGATTTCTGTAACTGTCAATGAGTCTTCTGCACCTCTCAGCAGGTATTTTGGCCCACTCCTCATGAGCAAACTGCTCCAGTTGTCTCAGGTTTGAAGGGTGCCTTCTCCAGACGCCATGTTTCAGCTCCTTCCACAGATGTTCAATAGGATTTAGATCAGGGCTCATAGAAGGCCACTTTAGAATAGTCTGTGGAGTGTGTGAATAAAGCGGCAGGTTTATGGACAGACGGATTTATTACACACTCACATCTCTCAAGCACAGAAAAGACTGAATCATTTCAGCACAATCTCTCCTCTTTACCCAACTCCCTCTTCACACATTTACATGGCATTTTCTCATCACACAGCATGACATTTACATTACACTGACTTCACCCCCCTAGGTCCCTGACTCCTTCCTGCTATATCCCCAGGAACTCCCTGGGCATTGTTCTCCCATGCTTATTCACTGTCTCTGTCTGAAATGCTAAATAATCTGACTCCCCCAAGGTCCCACACCGCCCCCCCCCCCCAGCATCTTAGATAGAACATCAATCCACACGCTCTTTTGGCTTCAGTCTCCCCCCATATCTGCTGTAACTGGGGTTTACCGCCTCCGTGGCGCTGCTGTACCGGTGGGGGGCTGCTGGGAGTGTGTCTGACTGTGGGTGGGCCGTGGCGAGGGGGGGGGGAACTTCGGTCTGTCCGTGTGGCTGCCCTGGTGAATCGTTTCCCTGGGGAGCTCTCCGTGGGGGTCTTCCACGCCGAGGGGCCCTAGCCAACAGCCCTTGCTCGTCCGCCACTACAAAGGCGGGTTTGAGTCTGTCTATGCAACTTTTCTCCCGCCGACCCCCCAAATCTAGCAAAAAATGCTTATCGCCTGTTTCCAGCACTCTGAACGGTCCATCATAGGGTGGGCGCAATGGAGGGCAGTGGGCATCGTGTCTGACAAACACGAACTCCGCGTTCTTCAAAGTTTTAGGCACGAAAGCACGCAGAAAACAGTGGTGGGCCGGGCCCGGTAGCGTGCCTGTGTCTGCACTACGCTGCAAAAGCTGAGACGGGCAGCTGTCCGGCGCGGGATTATCTGGCAGAAATTCCCCGGGCAGCCATAGGGGCTGCGCAAAAACAAGCTCTGCCGGGGAAGCTTCCAAATCCTCTTTTGGTGCGGAGTGCAACCCCAATAAAACCCACGGCAACCTGTCTACCCAATTTGCATCCGTCAGTGAAGCCCTGAGTGCTGCTTTCAGTGATCTATGAAAATGCTTGCATAACCCATTGGCCTGTGGGTTGTACGCGGTTGTGCGATGAATTGCAACCCCCAGGCTGCGGGCCATCACGGACCAGAGGTCGGAAACAAATTGAGGGCCCCTGTCGGACGTAATGTCCGACGGGACTCCAAAACGTGCCACCCATGCTGTTAAAAAAGCGTGTGTCACGTCCACGGACGTGGTCGCCGCCAGCGGGACTGCTTCTGGCCAGCGTGTGGTGTGGTCCACCACTGTCAGGAGGTGCGTGTACCCCTGTGATGGCGGGAGGGGGCCCACGAGGTCCACTTGAACATGGTTGAACCTCTTAGCCAGTACCCGAAACGGTTCCAAGGGAGCCTTCGTGTGTCTGTGTACCTTGGCTCGTTGGCACGCCACGCAGGCTGCAGCCCACTCTTTTACTTGTTTGCGCAGGCTCGGCCACACGAACTTCTCTCCCACCATTTTGACCAATGCGCGCACTCCTGTGTGCGCCACAGTGTGAACCGACTCAAACACGAGGCGGCGCCACGCAACCGAGACCACCAGACGTGGGCATCCCGTGGAGACATCGCAGATTAGGGGGGGCATGCCGTCTTGCAGCACCCTGCTCTCCAGCCTTAACCCTGTTGGTCCAGACTGGAGCGCGCGCACGTCCGCATCGCTAATCTGCTCCGCGGCCATGGCTGCATAATCTATCCCCACGTAGACCGGGGCAACCACAGCACGCGAGAGGCAGTCCGCCACCACATTCAGTTTACCCGACACATGCTGAATATCGGTAGTAAACTCTGAGATCGCGGCCAGCTGTCTCTCCTGCTGGCCTGACCATGGTTCTGAAACCTTGGCCATCGCAAACGTTAGCGGCTTGTGGTCCACGAACGCAGTGGAGCTGTGCCCTTCCAACAAGAACTGGAAGTGGCGTATGGCCAGGTGGAGAGCCAGCAACTCTCTGTCGAACGCGTTGTATTTACGTTCACTGTCGTGCAAAGTCCTGCTGAAAAAGGCGAGCGGCTGCCAAGCCCCAGCGACGCGCTGCTCCACGACGGCCCCTATGGCCACGTCTGAAGCGTCGGTGGTGTGCGCCATCCGGGCCGCCGGGTCTGGATGTGCCAGCAGTGCGGCGTTTGCCAGGGCTGCTTTAACCTCCGAGAACGCCCGCTCTCGCTCCGGAGTCCATTCAACCCCATCCGCGCGTTTCTGTCTCTTGAGCGCGGCATACAATGGTTGCATGAGCTGCACTGCGGGGGAAGGAAACGGTTATAAAAGTTCACCATCCCCAGAAATTCTTGTAGCGCCCTGATCGTCTGAGGCAGGGGAAAGTTCGCCACGGCGCTCACTTTGTTGGGCAACGGGATCGCTCCTTCCGGAGAGACGCGGTGCCCCAAAAAATCAATCTCTGTCATGCCAAACTGGCATTTCGCCGGGTTGATTATTAACCCGTGCTCCTCCAACCTCCGGAAAACCATCCTGAGGTGGGTTACGTGTTCGTTTTCAGACGCACTGGCTACCAGGATATCGTCCAGGTAGACGAACATGAACGGGAGATCACGCAGCACTGCATCCATCATGCGTTGGAACGTCTGTGCAGCTCCTTTTAACCCGAATGGCATGCGCAGAAACTCAAATAAGCCGTACGGGGTTATTACCGCTGTTTTGGGTACGTCCTCCACGCACAATGGGACCTGGTGGTAACCGCGGACCAGGTCTATTTTGGAAAAAATGCATGCTCCGGTGAGGTGAACGGAAAAATCCTGTATGTGGGGAATCGGGTAGCAGTCGTGTGCTGTGGCGTTGTTCAACCTGCAGAAATCACCGCACGGTCGCCACGACCCCTCGGCCTTAGGGACCATGTGCAGCGGGGATGCCCATGGGCTGTTCGATTGCCTGATGATGCCCAGCCTTTCCAGGTTGGCAACCTCCTCGCGCCCTATGGCCAGTTTAGCTGCGTCCAAGTGCCGAGGTCTTGCGAAAACAGGCGGCCCGGTGGTGGTGATAAAGTGCTCCACCCCGTGTTTAGCGATGGCCGCTGAAAACGTCGGGACCATGAGTGCTGGGAACCGAGTGAGCAGTGCGTGGAACTTACCGCCTGGAGCTGTGACGTTGGCTTGTGCTGTTGGCCGGGTCCCTCGAGCTATACAGGGGAGAGAATCAAAGGACAGTGCATTAACCAGGTGCCTGTTAGTAACATCCACAAGTAAACCATGCGCACACAGAAAATCAGCTCCCAGGATCGGGAAACTCAGTGCTGCTATGACAAAATTCCACTCGTACGAGCGGACGTGTAGAGATAAGGCCAGTGTTCTCTCACCAAATGTCTTAATCTCCAAGCCGTTTACTGCCACAAGTCCGGGGCCGCTAGGTCCTGCCAGCCGGTTAGTGTAGGACGGCAGGATGATGCTCTTCTGGGCTCCGGTGTCGACGAGGAAGCGTCTCCCCGAGCACGAGTCCGTCACGTAGAGCAGCTTGTTCTCTTCACCGGCGGTCGCAGCTGCTACCGACTGCCGGCCTTGGTGTTTCCCGAGAGCTTGAACTGGCATGGTGGCGCACATCTGCGCACGTTCTCTCCGAAGCGGTGGTGGTAAAAGCGGAGCATGTCTCTCTGGCGCTCCTTGGCCCCCACTACTGCTACCGTCGGTGGCTGCTCGCCTCCTCTGGTCGTCTCGCTGGGCTCCGCCACCACCGCATTGACTGTGATCACCCTGGTGGTGAGGATGATCCGGTCTGCCTCCTGGGCTAACGCACGGTAGTCACGCACGGCCAGCAACGGCGAATTGGCCAGAACCGCTCTCGTCTCTGTTGGAAGGTTCCAGAGGAAAAGGTGGGCAAACAGAAAGTGCCCGTCGTCCGTGCCCATTAACGCCAACATCTTCTCCATCAGGTCGACGGCCGAACCATCTCCTAACTCGGTCTGCCTCAGGAGCCTCTCCGCTCTCTCACATTCCGAGAACGTGTAGCACTGGGTCAGCGCAGCCTTGAGAGCCTCGTATTTGTTGCGGGCTGGAGGCTGATCGAGCAGGCTCGCTACCTGCTGAGCTGTGCGAGCGTCCAGCGCTGCTACCACATGGTAGAACTTGGTGTCGTCTGCCGTTACTCCCCGGAGGGCGAACTGGGCCTCGGCGTGGTGGAACCAAGAGCGCGGGTTGTGTTGCCAAATGTCTGGTAGCTTGACTGAAATCACGCACGCGTTGCTGGGGGTTCCAGTCCGGGCTGTCTGTGGGATGGCTGCTGCATCGCTGGGGCTTCCCGACCGGGCCGGCTCCAGGGTTCTTGACTCGTGTTCCATAATACGTCTAGGGTCACCAGTGTGGAGTGTGTAAATAAAGAGGCAGGTTTATGGACAGACGGATTTATTACACACTCATATCTCTCAAGACAGAAAAGACTGAATCATTTCAGCACAATCTCTCCTCTTTACCCAACTCCCTCTTCACACATTTACATGGCATTTTCTCATCACACAGCATGACATTTACATTACACTGACTTCACCCCCCTAGGTCCCTGACTCCTTCCTGCTATATCCCCAGGAACTCCCTGGGCATTGTTTTCCCATGCTTATTCACTGTCTCTGTCTGAGATGCTAAATAATCTGACTCCCCCAAGGTCCCACAAGTCCAATGTTTTGCTCTTAGCCACTCTTGGGTGTTTTTAGCTGTGTGCTTTGGGTCATTATCCTGTTGCAAGACCCATAACCTGCGACTGAGACCAAGCTGTCTGACACTGGGCAACACATTTCTCTCTAGAATACCTTGATAGTCTTGAGATTTCATTGTACCCTGCACAGATTCAAGACACCCTGTGCCAGATGCAGCAAAGCAGCCCCAGAACAAAACAGAACCTCCTCCATGCTTCACAGTAGGGACAGTGTTCTTTTCTTGGTATGCTTCATTTTTGCGTCTGTGAACATAGAGCTGATGTGCCTTGCCAAAAAGATCCAGTTTTGTCTCGTCTGTCCATAGGACATTCTCCCAGAAGCTTTGTGGCTTGTCAACATGCAGTTTGGCAAATTCCAGTCTGGCTTTTTTATGATTTGTTTTCAACAGTGGTGTCCTCCTTGGTCGTCTCCCATGAAGTCCACTTTGGCTCAAACAACGACGGCTGGTGCGATCTGACACTGGTGTACCTTGACCTTGGAGTTCACCATGAATGTGTTTAGAATGTGTTCTGGGCTCTTTTGTTACCATTCGTATTATCTGTCTCCTCCTGCGGCCACGTCCAGGGAGATTGGCTACAGTCTCGTGGATCTTAAATTTCTGAATAATGTGTGCAACTGTAGTCACAGGAACATCAAGCTGCTTGGAGATGGTCTTATAGCCTTTACCTTTAACATGCTTGTCTATAATTTTCTTTCTAATCTCCTGAGACAACTCTCTCCTTTGCTTCCTCTGGTCCATGTTTAGTGAGGTACACACCATGTCAACAAACAGCACAGTGACTACTTGTCACCCTTTAAATAGGCCGACTGACTGATTACAAGTTTGTAGACACCTGTGATGTTAATTAGAGGACACATCTTGGTTGAACATGTCCCTATGGTCGTCATGATGGCCGCTAGGCCGTCATCAGCATCATCAACATCAGCTGCGCTCACTTCAGCAGGTGGCAATCAGCGGGCCATAAAAGCCCAACGCGCGAACGCCTCAGCACGGAGTCGTCTGTCACTCTCACTGAGCAACGTGCCAAGATCTCAACCTCTCGTGAAGAAATCTACGCTTTGCCAAACCAGGCCACGTAAGCCATCTCTTCACAATTCCTCTGCTAGCCTTTTCCCCTGTGCACAGGTGGACCTCCCTGGCGGCGGACCACCCTCCTCCGCTGACGAGGCATCGTCTCCCGCTTCACGGAGCTCCTCCTCACCTCCACAGCACCGGACACCACGAGCACGACGTTGCATGGACACCAGGAGTCAGTCAGCCTCTCATTGTGGCACCTGCAAGGTTGCCAGGTTACCACAAGACGGGCTCAGCTCCAGTGGCCAGACGAGCATTCTCACATTCACTCACACTTCACTCATTAACTCACAATAAAGATAATTGTCTGTATCTCTCGTGTCAGCGTCTGTCTCTTGGGTGGTAAATCATGTCAATGGTCACATTATTTTCAATCTTTTCTAGGGGTACGATCATTTTTGTCCAGGCCTGTTTCATGAGTTTGTTTTTTAAAGTAATTCTGTTGAACCACAATTCAAAAGCATTGTCTGATTTTCATTGGTTAATTTTCATAGAATTTTTATTTATGACCACTTTTGTCAGATTCAAGTTATTTCTGTGACCATTGTGGGTTTTTCTTTCATTAACAGAGGGGTACCAACAATTTTGTCCACGGCTGTAGGTGGTAAAGGTCTGCGATGAACTGTTGTGTCATCTCGTCAGCCTTTAGTCACCATTGGCAAAACCTAATGCACCGCGCCATCACGTTGTCGGATGTGGCAAAGTAGCTAGCTAGCAGCTCGACTGATTCAGCAAACGACTCTGTTGGTCCTAGCATGTGGAAAATATGTTGGCCTTCTATGCCCAGGTTGTGAACCAGTAGAGCTCACTTCTGTACCTTGTCCAGCTTGCCTAGGTCCAACGCCGATATGTAGATCTCAAAAACATCGAGCCAATGCGACCACGGTACAGGCAGCTCACCAGGGTTTTCCAGATACCAACAATTTTGTCCACGTCTGTATGATTTATCATGGAAAACACCTGAGCTCTGTGCTTCAGGCAGTCAGCTGATTGGATCCACCTCCTCTGGTGTTCTGACATTTTGGCATATCTATCAGAACAGCACTGGACAGCTGATTGTACAGACTGCAGTCAAAGGTAAAAAAAAAAAAAAAAAAACCATGGGGGGAGGGATAAACAGTGATTTGGATCTTTATCCTCTAGCTTGAAAGTGCTCAGATACATCCCCGACAGGTCCCATTATATGAACAAGTACAGTCATGTGAAAAAATTAGAACACCCTGTATAAGCCTGTTTTTTTTAACATATTTGGACATATGAATATTTAATATCAGTGTTAAAAAATACTGGGAGATTCATGTAATACAACTAAACAATTAAAAATAAATTAAAGACTTTTTTCAAATTTTCTGTAAAATGTAATTCTAAACAAATAGTGAGGAATAAATTAGGACACCCCCCATCTTTTTTAGGACACCCCCACATTCATTCCCACATAAAATGGCTAAAATAAGTGTTAAAAAAAATGCAAATAAAAACGAAAACAAGGTTAGGCATAGATATGTGAACATTTTTTATTAAAGAACAATATTTAAAGGGGTGTCCAAATTTTTTCACATGACTCTGTGTGTGTGTGTGTGTGTGTGTGTGTGTGTGTGTGTGTGTGTGTGTGTGTGTGTGTGTGTGTGTGTGCGTGCGCGCACTGCAGGCAGAGCTCTGTACAGGTTTTTCCTGTGAACCAACACTGCAAGTACGCCATTATAGGGTAGCTGTAAGATAGAAACCCGTTCAATAAGTTACACATAGGTTCAAAGAGTGTTACTCATATGGTAGAAATAATTTTTGGGTATGCTAGGCTTTAATCTTGACATATTTCGACTTTTGAGTAACTATGAGTCATTGACAAGTAACGTGTGTAAACGAATGCATAACTTCCCTACAATCTTTGCTCTGCGAATGTGGGACATATCTCCCATACACTGGATATGTCAGGGGAACTACGGGGTATACCAGCGTGGTTCAGGGTGCTTCAGTGTGCTCTTAACTTAGACAAAACTTAGCCATAACTGATTCAACTTACGCCAGTGTATTCTGCAAATTTTTCATACATTTTGCAAACACTTCCTAAATTATCTAGGTGTGACAGGGCCTAAAGGGTCAGATGGACAATACAGTATGACAAACAGAAAAGGTTTATGGGTCTTTGCAAGAAGGTAAGAGAGGCAGAGTATGAGGCTTTCAAAGGATGTGTAATTACTGTATTTTTACCTTTAGCATTAACTGAAACATTTGAATTTATGATGGCAGCCACAGCCAGTGCTATGAGCAATGTGAAAATTGATGTAACCTGGAGGTGTGGATTCATTTATTGTAACAAAATCATCCTGATGGAGCCAAGTTTCAGTTAAAGAAAACAAATCATTTTTATGATCAGTAATCAGACTATATAATATCAGTGACTTAGAGGAGAATGATCTTATATTCAGAAGTCCACATTTGATTTTCATTGATGGGGCGATGGTGAATAATTATGGGATTGAGTATTTATTCTGATGAGATTATAAAAGCACATGCCTAACCGTTTTAAAGGAAAATTTGTGGGATGTCTGGCAGATATTATAACAGGAATGTAATGATTGTCGTCTGAACCCTCTGAATATCAGACTGTGACAGATTTACAAGAGTGAAGGGTCAGCTCAGTGTTTGTAGAGAAGATCTTTGATCCCTTGTGATTTGGGTGGAGCCCATCAACACAAAGCTGCTTGCAAGTGATAAGTGATGTGGAAGGCTGGTATATGTGACAGATAGAGTTCAGCATCTGGATGAACTGAACACACAAATGCAAGACAAAAATGGAAACCTGCTCACAAACACATAGAATAAATGGATTCCATTCAAAGATGCACCCCTGGCAAAACCATCTGGAAAGTGCCAACCTCGACATGTTCCGGCCAGGATATCTGCTTTGTGTTCATCTAAACAGGCCCAAGTTTCACACTGAGTGAGTCTAAACTAATTACAAGACTAAACTGTCATTACATAAGCTACCATGTGTCATTTTGTAACATTTTTTGGTTGGTGGGGTTCCCAGAGATTTTTTTCGATGTACAAAGAATTCCTTGACTCATAAAAGGTTGAAAAACACTGCTATAAATAATCAGTGCTGATTCTTTATCAATGTTGATCGGTGGCCCAGTGGTCTGTGTGGACCTGGAAGATGGACGCCTATTTTAAAAGTATCCATTGTCATTGAGTTTTTGATTATTATTTGCTTTTATGTGTGTTCTATTATTAACTTTTCCCCCTGTTGGCCAAATGAATTTCCTTCTTGAATAGTACATTTGATAAAGTTAAAAGTTAATCTGTTAAATAATAGAAATGTAAAGGCTGCTGCTCTTTTTCCTGCAATATTGTTTCATTTTTGTGTGCATTTTTGTGTGTGCTCTGTATGAGCCTATTTAAGTGTATGTGTGTGAATGTGAGCCCGAGCCTGAGCCCTTTTTTTGGAGGAGGAGGACCAGTGCTGTGGTTATGAGACTCACACTGACAAATGCTGTAAGGCTGCCAAAAACAGTAAAGCAGCCCCCACTGATATCAGTTATTAATATTTAACGGTCCACTATTAAAGTTTAAGGCAGTGGAGATGGAGTGGGGTGGGGGGGGGCTACTTCATGATCACTGGCCGCACAGCACTGTAAACATGTTCACTAAAGCCCCCTGACAGTGTTACAGTGTGGATTTAGGTAGAAGGCAAAAGTGTGCAGGGCTACAGCTGGCCTGTGTGTCGATGTACAGTGTGCAAGCAAAAAAAAAAAAAAAAAAAATACCGGACCTAATAAATGCATTTATTTTAACAAAGAACTTATTGTGTTGTGCCCCTATAAAAAGCTATTTAAGAAGCAATGGGGAAAAGTCATCAGGATCAAAAATATGCATGTCTTGTTAAAATAAGCTGAAGGCAAAGGTCATGCTTGAAATGTGCATTTCCTGCTTGCTGATTGTCACATTCACTGTCTTTAGTCATTAGGGTGCAGTGAAAAATCTTGTGTAATTTTCTCCATCATAAAAGCCTTATACATTTAATTTTATTTGTTGCTGTAAAGTTGTACTAAAAACGAATAAAAACACCATATGTCTTATTGTGTTTTTGCTTTCAATACACAGCTATAAATGCATAACTTGATATGAAAACAAGCATGACAAATACAACACATTTGACTCGTATGTCTTTCATATAACTTAGCATAAATGCTAAACATTTTAGAATGTATTTATCTCATTCACTTAATTTGTACAGTATTCACTTGCAGGCTAGTTTACTCACATGTTAGAGAAGAGTTTTGAAAGTCTTTTAACCATTATTGTTTACAATAAACTCTTAATGTATTGTGTGTTTTTCTCCAAAGAGCATGGAGTGTAATCTCCTCTTGATGTTCTGAGGTAAACAAGTCAAATCAAGGTTAAAACAGGAAGAAACACAGTGTGAGATTCAGCGATGTTCCAACTTGCTCATGAACAGGTTCTATAAAAGAATAGGCTGGCTGGCTAAAAGTGAGCATGAAAAATACCCCACCTCCACGTTGACCCATATCATCCATTATGTGTGGTGATTATGAGAATAGAACTGCCTTATGGGTAGCCACAGTTCCAGGAAACAATAGCTCACTGTCAGGCTGTGTTTTAACCATAGGATGATCATCTTTGATATAGTCTGGATTGCTGAAGCCTCACTGAAGTCTCAAAATGGAGCCATCATTATTCTGGTTGCTTTGCTGAACTGACAAAAGAAACCAACACTTACACAGTAGGCAGGCGTTTTCAAAGTGGTCAAGACCACAAAGTGAGCAAAGCTCGTGAAGTATGTTATAGATAGGGTCTACACATGATACAAGATTAATCAGCTACTCCTTTTTCCATCATAGACATAAATACAGAGCTTAAAATAAAAGGTCCATCTTTTATTTAACTGCTTTATGTCACAGTGCTTCTCATACATAATGCATTCATTTGAATGGAAATGTCGTGCCTTCAGAAATAAGAGGAGAATCCAAATCTTGGCAAAAATTAGTCTTTTAATGAAATTTCTATGAATGCAAATACAGGCCAGGTTTCAGCGTAATTCTGCTCAGGAATTAAACTAAGTTGGCCTGGTTTATCTTAATAGCTGATCTCAGCCCAGTGGAGCTGGTATTAAGTCTGTCGTTGGCAGCACGGCGCTCAGGGCAATCACAGCTTTGCTTTCTCTTGCGTAGCTTACTCCAGTGACCAGCCCCAAATTAGCATCTTTGTGGACATGCAGTCAGATACACACACAGAGACATGGAAACACACATACACATTTTACCAGCACATACACAATACTACACATCATAGTTTACCTTAACTGAAAATTGTCCTTTATTGACAGATTTTTTTCAGCAATGACTGAAAATTCTGAAAGCCGTCTGTCATTTGACAGATTACACTGAGGGTGATCTAATTAAAGTCAATTAAAATTACAGACAATAATAGATTATGACAGAATTTCTCCAAGCCTGCTTGTCAAACTGACAGAAAACAAAAAAGTGTAGTGCAACCTCTGCTACACACACCCCTCAGCAGATTCCAATATGGTGCTAAGTTGATATTATGGATTTAATTTTGCTGGCTTGATTGACAAAACAGATTTATCTGTGGATTTCCTCCCAAACTAAAAGCAGTAAAACAGTTTTTAAAAAAGTGTCAGTGTAATACGATACAAGGCTTCCTAACAACAACTATTTACTATGATTTAACCCCTTGACACCTGAATTTATTTCAAATTATGAAAAAAAAAATTCATTTGTGTTTTTGCTTTCAAGTAGATGCTAAATTAAGTTGAGAAAGTTAATTTGACTATAGCACATAAAATAGATATAATTTTAGGTATGATGCAAATTAGCGACAACAGGCATCTATGGTAAAAAAAAAATGGTAAAAAAGCACCTGTTCCCATCTTAAGTATGAAGAGTCTTTTATTTATGCAACAAAGTTATTTTCAGTATTTTCAACTCTCATGACTGCCAAACTATCATAAACCACTACAATGAACTATAAAAAACACATAAACACAAAACACAAGCAATGAACAAGAACAAAACCCTGCTGGAAACACCTCTTTCCTCCCATTCAGTTTGACTGTCCTTTCAATGCGAAGAGTGTGCATTGCTTCAGTTTATTTGTGGAATTCCCGAAAGCAGTTGTGGTTTTTGTTGAGGCACAGATGAATGTTGCACTTTGCACATTTGTACACAGTCTGGCCCTTGCATTGTGGAAGCTTGCAGCGTTGCCGCCCATTTTCCACCTCTGGCCAGTGTCCCACAGCATCTGTGCGGACTTCCTGTACAGGAATGGCCTTGGCTGGACCTCGACGTTTCTTCCTCTCAAACTGCCATTCAATGTCAGATGAAGGCCGCCCCCTTTTCTTCTCCATCAGGTCCTTCCCTTCCATGCAGAGGGCCTGTGCAATGGACGATCTGAATTCCAGCAAATCCTTCTGCTTCTTTCTGAGTACACCTAGTGACTCACAATCACGCTGATACAACAACCAGCTGTTCACTATTACCATATCCACAAAGTGAAAAAACAACCGGTGGTAGTATTTTTTGGACCTGATGTGGATGCGGTAGTAGGCGATCAGTGCATCAAGAGCATCAACGCCACCCATGAACTTGTTATAAAGGCTGATGATGCTTGGGCATTCCACAGACACGTTCCTTTTCAGTTTTCTATCCCATCTTTGTATCATGGAAACAGGCTGGGCGCTGGCAAAAGTGCTGGCAACAATCACGCCTCTGTTGTCAAACCACTTGACTGCTCTAATGTCCATGTTATCCACCACGGCCTGCTGCTCTTCAAATGTCCCTCTTCCCTTCTTCTTCATCTCTGAGTCTGCACTGAAACTGCACCCATGCAGACGATTTTGCTGCACGGTCCCAAGGGCTGGTATCCCCTTGTTTGCAAGAGCAACAAACAGATTCAAGGAGGAAAACCAGTTGTCAAAGTACAGCAGGTGGTTGACATTACTATGGATAACTTGTGCAAGCTTTAGCATGCTATGTTATTTATTGTTCACGTGAACTATGGTGTAGAATTTTAGAATGGCAGCTTCTAAAGAAAATATGTGTGAGTGTTGAACACCATCTAAATACGGCACCTTATTTGCGGCCGTTGTGGCCGACGGAGGTTATCCATTGTGGCTGAATGTAGCGAATTAGCATCACACCGAAATCGTCTAATATCTTCAAAAATATTCATCATAGGTACTCCACTCCTTCGTGGTAGTGATAAAAGTACACAATAAGCCTGTACATATTTTTATCTTAGTACAACTTACCTGAGATTGGACAATTTTTCCACGATTGTCTTCTGAAAATGCAGACGTGGTACGAGGTGAGCGTAGCAATCAGGAAATGGATGGTGCTCCGTCTCTGACCGTTCCTACGAGAAACTAATGCTTGCAAAAGGTTCCTAGGTATGTGTTGGAAGTGCATCAACCGGTAGTGGAGGAATACGGACAGTATTTTGGTTGCATTTGGAGCGGAAGTGGATTGATGCAAATTCGCGACAATCGACGTCAAGGGTTAATTATTTAAACTGAAACCTTTACTCACTTTGATTGCTTTATTAATTTTATATTTAAAAAAATAAGTTATACAAGTACTACTATACCAAATAACATTACTGTAATTATGAATTTTGTGTATTTATGACCCCTCCACAGATCACCACTTTATCATGGTGGAGGGATTTATATGCCCTAATGATCCCAGGAGCTACTTGCCCCTGGTAGGGTCTCCCATGACAAATTGGTTCTGGGTGAAGGGCCAGACCAAGAGTGGTCCAGTGGATCTCCATGAAAATTTAAAATAAGGATCCAGTGTACCCTGAATGGTATGGGATTACCGGGGCCCCACCCTGGAGTCAGGCTCAGGGCTCAACAGTGGCTGTGTTCCTGGCTGGGCTCAGCCTGAATAAGCCACATGGGACCGCCCTTTCTCTGCCTAAACTGCTGCTTCCATGACCCAGACATCTGGATAAGCAGTAGAAGACAGGATGGATAATGTAATATCAGAAAAGGGCATGCCATTACTTTTTATATTACTGAGCAGAGGGAGTTATTTATTGGGTAAAATAACTTATTTTATAAAAAGAAAATAGGATATTAGAATAGTAGCAACCAAATCTTACCATCTTGAGAGCACAGCTTGTGGTCTCTGATAGAAAGTGTCTGAATGTGTATCATATATAATTTATGTCACATATGTAAAGGGGTTCTACAGGACACCACTGTAGTATTTTTCCCCTCTGTGTGTTGTTCACAAGTATCATCCGTCACAGTGCATTTACAGAGTGCATCTGTCCCTCTGGTCAAATAGAGATCATCTGTGTGCTGAAATGAAGTGCCACAATAGTTCCCCTCACAGAACCATTGTGCATTTGCAATATAGCTTCCAGAAGAGAAACTACTGGTCCCTTTACTCTATTCTAGCACAAAGTGACTTGCAGTAACTGCCAGTGATAACTAGTAATTACATCCATTTAAAATGTGCATTATTTTACCCCTGCTCTGAATAAACTAGTGAGGCAGAAAATTGTCCAGTTTTATCCTTTCCCTTATAAACACACATTTTTTGAAAAAAGGCACTTTTTGACAGGTTTTATCCTTGAGTGAGGCTAAACATTCTTGGGGAGTTTCCATATTAATTGTCACTGTGACACATGGACAGAGGAAACTAGACAGACAGCTGGACAGACACAGTCACAGTAAAGTACCCTGGGCCAAAAATTAATCTCCCCAGTTCACTACAGTGACTCTTCCCCTGAGCCATTGAACTTTGATAGGGGATTCATCTTTTGAACCTAAGGCGTTTTAACAAGAAAAAAATTATTTGTACCATTCCACAAAGAGAACATGATTTCCTAGGAGGAAATGTATTCGAATGGACTTGTGCTGTCTATTCTCCGAGGGAACTTTCTCTTAATACCAGTCTGGCTCTGTCTCTGCATGTGCGGACTCATTGTATGCATGTGGCACAAAGAGTGATAGGAGTCTTTAGAAAAGAGCGAAGCCCTCTACAGATTAGACTCCATTAGCATTTAAGGTACTGTCATAAATTCCTCCCAAAGTGGAGAAGAGAGGCAGGACAAATGAAGTAGGATTAATAAGGGCCCAAGTCTGACCGATAGTGGGGATTGTGAGGTAGGGTCACCTTGGGATAGAGGTACAGGATGGCAAATGTGCAATGGCAAGACTAGCATAAGTAAAGGTAAGATGGACTCAGACATACAAGACAGACACATGAAATGTTCTGTACAGCTGAATGTTGATTAAAAAAAAAACGAGTGTGAAAGGTAAAAGGTGAAAGAAGAAGATATGAGCTTTAAGTGCACATGAACAGAGACACAGTTGGTTAGGTCTCTGACCTTCTCTACAGTTGAACTCCAGCCAGGTAATGAGGTCACCTAAAGAGGATGGATGGCTAGAGGTAGAAATGTACACCTTTTCAATACATCGAACAATGCTTCCAACTACAGTCTTTTTCATTTTCTCAATGATAAAACAAGTTTGGTTGGAAAACTTGTATTTCAAAGGCTTTATTAGAAAATTATTACAGTTTGGCATATAGGTTCAACATGCCCATGTGCTCTGGATGCATGCAATTGTAGGAGAGTGATGGGAAAATGCATAGCCTTAACATAATACAGCTTCAGATTAGAAGGGCATTTCTAGGATGTGACATGGCATGGTGCATTTAGACCAAATGCAAAGTGTGAATTTTTCGGGTGGCATGATTACATGTAGTCAAAGTAAACATGCGAATACACGCAAATTTGCATCTGAGCAAGTTGCGGGTGGAGGGGTTGCCTCCATAACTTCTGCAGCTGTTTTCTCCCTGCTGTGGAAATCCCAAGAAATGCTATCACATTTAGGATTACAACATTATCTGATGGGGCACAAAATGTCACCGCCTCCTCCTGAAACTGTACCTGGATGATGGTTGTTTACAGTGCTAGCATGCTAATCCTTGTTAGCACATTAGCTAGCACATGGGGGTGGCTGTGGCGCAGGTGTAGTGTGGCCGACTACTGATCGGAGAGTCAGGGGTTTGATTCCCGCTCTGTCTGCAGTCTGCATGTCGAAGTGTCCTTGAGCAAGATACTGAACTCCCAGTTGCTCCTGGTGGGTCAGGCCAGCGCCGGTGTATGGCTGCTACACCGCCATCAGTGTATGAATGTGCGTGTGAATGGGGGGATAGCAGGATCTGTAAAGTGCTCTGGTCATCTAGGGATGAGAAAAAAGCACTATACAAGTGAATACCATTTACCATTGGTAGCAGAAGTACATGGGTGGATAAACTACAGACACTCTGTCTCAGCTACAGAGCTCTGGTGCATCTGTTTGCAGGTGAGTGGCAGTCTGATTTTAAAACTAGTTTACTCTCCAGTGTTGATACTTTTACTGTGGTGTTGGTGGAATGTCAAGGCTGAATAGCTACCGCTACCAACTCCCTTGGACATGAATGTACAAATTCACATGTTTACATAGACTTTACATGTAATCATGACATGCAAAAAAATTGTTTTGCATTTGGTCTGAACACACCTTTAAACATCTATAGCAGCTTAATTATCTTGCCAGAATACTACTACTACTGCTACTACTACTACTACTACTACTACTACTACTACTAGTGCGAGGACACAGCAACAACACAATGTCAGCCAATGCCAGCTTCAGCCTTCTTTCTTGAATTTTGGTGGACATCCTAGGTAGCTCAGCATAAAGATCCACATTCCTCATGTGGTCTCTCCAAGAGACATTTAAAGTGACCCTGAGCATTCTGGTGTAGGTACCATCCAAGGCTCTTTCCTGCTGTGAGGTCAGTGTCCAGGTCTCTGGTCCATACAACAGTACAGACTCAACTGTTGCCACAAACAGTTGACGTTTCAGGCTAACTTTGAGACTGGACTTCCATAGTTCCATTTGTCATCCTGTGTAGTGCTTTCTAAGATAATTCTTGCCTGGTCTTTATGTCTTTCTTAGTAGAAGCAATCCGGGATCCAAGATATTTGAAGTCTGATGTAACCTCAAGTGTTTCACCAGTAAGGGTCTGGATATTAGTGACATCTGTGTTATAGCCCATGACCTTTGTCTTGTTTGTATTTAGTTGCAGTCTGATCTTCTTGCATTCCATCTCTACAGCCTGTAGTAGATTGTTGGCTTTTTCTACTATGTCAGAGATCAAGGCAGTATCGTCAGCAAAGTCCAAGTCAGTATTTATTACTGGTCCTACACAACGGCTTCGACGAGGCCTCACTGTGAAGCCAAGCTCCTCTTCCCTGCCTGCAATGGCCATCCTCAGTGCATAGTCAAGGGCCACAACAAATAGAAAGGCCGCAAGTGTGTTTCCCTGCAAAACCCCTGATGAAATTTCAAAATAGTCAGTCTCTCCATTGGGTGAGCAGATCTTAGCCTGAGTTTTAGCATAGGTTGCACCAATTGCTTTGACCACCTTCTCTGGAATACCATACATGTGTAGAATCTGAAGAAGCTTGGCTTGATGGACGCTATCAAAAGCCTTCTTGAAGTCAATGAAGGTAATTACTGCAGTGAGGTTATTGTTTCTAACACCCTCGAGCAATCTTCTTAAGGCAAGGATCTGAGCGAGCTTGTCTCAACCCATTTTGAGAGTTTCATAGAAGGGGATCCAGTACAGGGTGAAGGTGGTTTAAGATCATTCTGTTATAGTTCTTGGCCACCAGTGAGCTTAGACTTATCCCCCGATAGTTGTCAGCATTGGTAAGATCCCCAGATTTGGGTATTGGAATGATGTTCATAGCTGACCACTGTTCTGGTATGCTTCCCATCTCATATGCATTGCTGACAGGGCTTGACATTAACTTTTTTGCTCACCAGCCACTGTGGCTAGTGATTTTCCAAAGTTACTAGCCACTTAGCCTTTTAACTAGCCACAATTTTGTGGTTGGAAAATGATGTTTAATATGATCAAATTGGACTATGGCATGCTAAAATTTACTTGAACTAAATTTACAACCTTTTTCAATGTAAATTACCCTTATACATACATAAAATATAGCAAGAGAAACACTGTTTAATTCTTTATGAAGAGCATTAAATACTGTAAAACAGTAGAGAAAAATGTTTGCAATATGAGAGTGAAGTGCAGATCGATTTGGGTCCGTCCCAATTCTCATTTGTACTCCTACGCCTTCGCCTACCCCTATGAATTGGGACACCCCTTCATGGCTGCAGGACGTCATTAGTAGTTGCTGATGGATTTAACCTAAATGGACACTACCTGTTTTCACCACAAAAAAGAAGGGAAAGAAAAAGAAAACAGATTAGAAAAAAGTCACAGTACTTATGGGAGTTGTAGTTTCATAGTCTCACATTGCAATAGGTTTATTATTTTAGAAACTACAACTGGCCAAAGTGGCCAGTGGGTGTAGCTGTCTTACCAGCCAGTGCTGAAATCCACCAGCCATTGGCCAGTTGGCCGGTGTTAATATCATGCCCTGATTACACAACATCCATCCATCCATCTTCTACCACTTTTCCGGAGGTCCGGGTTGCGGAGGCAGCAGTTCAAGCAGAGAAGCCAAGATTTCCCAGAGAGACATAGTCTCTCTAGTGAGTCCTGGGTCTGCCCCAGGGTCTCCTCCCAGTGGGACGTGCCCAAAACACCTCAAGTGGGAGGCGTCCAGGAGGCAACCTGATCAGATGCCCATACCACCTCATCTGGCTCCTATCAATGTGGAGGAGCAGCAGTTCTACTCCCGGATGACTGAGCTCCTCACCCTATCTCTGAGGGTGAGTCCAGCAATCCTACGGCGAAAGCTCATTTCAGCCGCTTGTATCCACGATCTCGTTCTTTCGGTCATTACCCAAAGCTCGCGACCATAGGTGAGAGTAGGAATGTAGATTGACTGGTAAATCGACAGCTTTGCCTTAGAACTCAACTCCCTCTTCACCACAACACACTGGTACAGCGTTTGCATCACTGCAGATGCTGCTCTGATCCATCTGTCAATCTCTCACTCCATTCTCTCCTCACTCGTGAATAAGACCCCAAGATACTTAAACTCCTCCACTTGGGGCAGGAGCCTGTCCCCAACCCAGAGAGGACAATCCACCTTTTTCTGGCAGAGGACCATGGACTTGGACTTTGAGGTTCTGATTGTCATCCCAGCCGCTTCACAATCAGCGGCAAACCATCCCAGCAAGAACTGTATGTCATTGCTGGATGGCTGGATGAAGCCAACAGGCTTCATCCAGCAACATCTGCAAATAACAGAGGTGAGATCCTGTGGTCACCAAGCATGATGCCCTCCATTCCCTGGCTGCACCTAGAAATCCTGTCCATAAAAATTATGAACAGGATCGGTGACAAAGGGCAGCCCTGGCAGAGTCCAACTCTCATTGGGAATGAGTCCGATCGAGTGTTGGCAATACGAACCAAACTCTCACAATGGACGTACAGAGACTGAATAGCTCGTAACAACAAGCCCAATACCCCATACTCCCGGAGCACCCCCCACAAAAACCATGAAGGACGCAGTCGAATGCCTTCTCCAAGTCCACAAAACACATGTAAACTGGTTGGGCAAATTCCCACGAACCCTCGAGAATTCTCGAGAGGGTAAAGAGCTGATCCGATGTGCCACGGCCAGGAAGAAAACCACATTGCTACTCCTGAATCCGAGGTTCGACCAACAGCCGGACTCTCTTCTCCAGTACCTTGGCATAGACCTTCCCAGGGAGGCTGAGGAGTGTGATCACTCTGAAGTTGGAGCACACCCTCCGGTCCCCTTTTTTGAAGAGAGGAACCACCACCCCAGTTTGCCATGCCAAAGGCACTGCCCCCAACCTCCACGCAATGTTGCAGAGGCTTGTCAACCATGACAGCCCTACAACATCCAGGGCCTTGAGGTACTCAGGGTGAATCTCATCCACCACCGGGGCCCGGCCACCAAAGAGATTTTTAACCACCTTAGCGACCTCAGCCCCTGTGATAGGCGAGTCATCACCCTCGTCCACAAGCCCTGCTTCCTCTGTGGAAGGAGTATTAGTGGGATTGAGGAGATCCTCACTTCCGCCCTCCCAAGAGAGCAGACGCTTTTTTCTTCTCTCCTGCTGACTTTTCCTCCCCTCCTACTACTGGATCCCAGCTTGCTGTTGTCTGTCTGCGTCTAACTGCGACCGCCGAAAAGAAATTATGGAGTTAATAAGCTGGGCTTTGAACACAATTGACACTATTTTTTCAACAAGGAAAAGTGCTCCGGGGGAAGCTGTCTGCCCCGCTGGAACGGCTCCAGTGGGCTATCTATGTGACACAGGTAATTGGAAAATGCTGTGTCTCTCTAATCTCTCTATCGAAGATATTGAAGATTTGTTTATCTTCGTAATCTTGGTGATTGGGATAATTCTGATTGGGACGGGAATTGTCTTGGTTTACCGCAAATTGCTGAAGATGGATTCAACCTATCAAAATGCTGGCCAGGCGAGGTGCATCCAACAAATTGAGAAACTGGAGAAGACCCTGATAGCGACTACTGGAGAACTGTCTCGTAAGGTGGATTACATCATGGGTTCGCTCAGGTCTTTCCACGACGAATTCAAAGCTGCGCAATGAAGGATTAATGTACTGAATCTACAGAAGAAATACAAGTCTTCTCTGTGATCAGTCCTATTTGGCATTATTATTTCCCCATGAAAATTCCTCCTGGCTGTCTGCAGACTGTGTTTTTTCAAAATCATGAGCACAAGGCCTTGGACAGCCAGCTGCAGCGCCAGATAAGACTGGGCGCCAGACAGACAAAACATCTTCTGCCAAGGGTCCTTGGGTCTCTCTTATTATCATCAACACTGCTCAACACCGCACACACATTGATTCATGAACTGATTAAAGATATACTGTACACTGCTCTCTTGTGTCTTGTGAAATTCTGAGTTGTTGCTCTGTGCTATTGAGAGATTTTTTTTCATTGTAATCATAATCTGCTTAAAAATAAGCTGTATTCTGATAACGAAGTTTTTTTTCTCCTCCCCCCTTGTGTCGTTCCCTCCCTTCCCCTCCCTTCTTATCTATCTCTGTTTGATGAGGCGCCTATTATGGCTGCCGTGTCGTTGTGTCGCGCGCATGCGCACCAATGTCAAGTCAAGTTCCTCGTGTGTTTTTTACATGCTTGGCAATAAAGTTTATTCTGATTCTGATTCTGATTCTGATCCTCAAAGTATTCCTTCCACCGCCCGACGATATCCCCAGTCGAAGTCAACTGCGCCCCATTTACATTGTACACAGTGTGGACAGGGAGCGGTTTCCCCCTCCTGACCCGCCGGACAGTTTGCCAGAATCTCTTCGAGGCTGACCGAAAGTCTTGTTCCATGGCCTCACCGAACTCATACTCATACTCATTGGGTATCAACATACCCAAGTTTTGCTTCAACAACCACCCAAGCTACACTCTGCTTGGCCTGCTGGTACACCTCAGCTGCTTCGGGAGTCTCACAAGCCAACCAAGCCTGATAGGACTCCTTCTTCAGCTTAATGGCCCCCTCACCACTGGTGTCCACCCCTTGGTTTGGGGGTTGCCACCACGAGATGCCCCGACGACCTTGCGGCCGCAGCTCTGGGCCGCTGCTTCAACAATGGAGGTGGAGAACATGGCCCATTCAGACTCCATGTCTCCAGACTCCCTCACAATGTGGTTAAAGTTCTTCTGGAGGTGGGAGTTGAAGACCTCCTGGACAGGGGCCTCAGCCAGATGTTCCCAGCACACCCTCACTATACATTTGGGTCTACTAGGTCTGAATGCCATCGGATCCAACTCACCACCAGGTGGTGATCAATTGACAGCTCTGCACCTCTCTTTTACCCGAGTATCCAAGACATACGGTTGCAGGTCTGATGACACAATAACAGAATCGATCATCGACCTGCAACCTAGGGTGTCCTGGTGCCAGGTGCACATATAGACACCCTTTTTCTTGAACATGGTGTTCATTATGGACAAACTGTGGTTAGCACAGAAGTCCAATAACTGAACACCACTCGGGTTCAGATCGGGCAGGCCGTTCTTCCCAATCACCCCCTCCAGGTTTCACTGTCGTTGCCCATGTGCACATTGAAGTCCCCCAGTAGGACAGTGGCGTCTCCAAGAGGAGCACTCTCCAGCACCCCAGTCAGAGACTCCAAAAAGGGTGAGTACTCTGAACCATCATTTGGTGCATAGGCACAAATGATGGTCAGGGCCCGTTTCCCAACCCGAAGGTGCAGGGAAATAACCCTTTCATCCTCCAGGGAAAACTCCAATATAGAGGCAGCAAGGTGGGGGGATAAAAGAATACCTACCCCTGCTCATCTCCTCTCGCCCGGGGCAACTCCAGAGTAGGCCAAGCTCCAGCCCCTCTCCAGGAGACTGGTTCTGGAACTGAAGCTGTGTGTTGAGGTGAGGCCGACTATATTTAGCCAGTATCTCTCAGCCTCATGCACCAGCTCAGGCTCCTTCCACACCAGAGAGGTGACATTACACATCCCAAAAGCCAGTTTAGAAAGCTTGGGATCAGGCTGCCAAGGTCTCTGCCTTTGACTGCCACCTGATCCACATAGCACCGGACCCCCATGGTCCCTCCTGCAGGTGGTGAGCCCATTGGAGTGCAGACCCATGTAACTCCTTCGGGCTGAGCCCGGCTGGGTCCCATGGGCAGAAACCCGGCCACCAGACGCTAGCCATCGAGCCCCTCCCCCAGGCCTGGCTCCAGGGTGGGGCCCCGGTAAGCCCATTCCGGACAGGGTACACTAAATTCTTGTTCTAGCATTCATCATGAGAGTCTGTGGCAATCAGGCAATCATGTGGCCATGAGGTAATGATCCCCCTCATGGATCGTCACCTTATCATGATGGGGGGTTTGTGTGCCCTCGTGATCCCAGGAGCTATGTTGTCCGGGGCAACTTGCCTCTGGTAGGGTCACCCAAAACAAACTGGTCCTGGGTGAAGGGCCAGGCCAAGAACGATCCAACAGACTCTCTAAACACAAAATGCAGTTTTTAAATGAAAGTGTTTATTATTAAGAGGAAAAAAAAAATCCAAACCTACTTGAGCCAGTGTGAAAAGGTGATTGCCTCCTAAACCTAATAACTGATTGGGCCACCCTTAGCAGCAACAACTGCAGTCAAGCCTTTGCAATAACTGGCAGTGAGTCTTTTACAACACTGTGGAGGAATTTTGGTCCACTCATCTTTGCAGAATTGTTGTAATTCAGACACATTGGAGGGTTTTCGAGCATGAACCGCCTTTTTAAGGTCATGCCACAGCATCTCAATCAGATTCAGGTCAGGACTTTGACGAGGCCTCTCCAAAGTCTTCATTTTGTTTGTTTTTTTAAAAAATCAGAGGTGGACTTGCTGGTGTGTTTTGGATCATTGTCCTGCTGCAGAACCCAAGTGTGCTTCAGCTTGAGGTCACCAACAGGCCGGACATTCTCCTTCAGGATTTTTTGGTAGACAGCAGAATTCATGGTTCCATTTACCACAACAAGTCTTTCAGGTCCTGAAGCAGCAAAACAGCCCCAGACCATCACACTACCACCACCATATTTTACTGTTGGTGTGATGTTACTTTTCTGAAATGCTGTGTTACTTTTACGCCAGATGTAATGGGAGACACACCTTCCAAAAAGTTCAACTTTTGTCTCATCAGTCCACAGAGTATTTTCCCAAAAGTCTTGGGGATCATCAAGATGTTTTCTGGTAAAACTGAGATGAGCCATTATGTTCTTTTGCTCAGCAATGGTTTTCGTCTTGGAACTCTGCCATGCAGGCCATTTTTGCCCAGTCTCTTTCTTATAGTGGAGTCATGAACACTGACCTTAACTGAGGCAAGTGAGGCCTGCAGTTCTTCGGATGTTGTTGTGGCGTCTTTTGTGACCTCTTGGAAGAGTCAACGCTGCGTTCTTGGGGTAATTTTGATCAGCTGGCCACTCCTGGGAAGGTTCACCACTGTTCCATGTTTTTGCCATTTGTGGATAATGGCTCTGACTATGATTCGCTGGAGTCCCATAGTTTTAGAAATGGCTTTATAATCTTTTCCAGACTGATAGATCTCAATTACTTTGTTTCCATTTGTTTATATTAAATGTCTCGCTTTTGATGATCTTTTGGTCTACTTCACTTTGTCAGGCAGGTCCTATTTAAGTGATTTCTTGATTGAGAACAGGTGTGGCAGTAATCAGACCTGGGTGTGGCTAGAGAAATTGAACTCAGCTTTCCAAAGATGCGATAAACCACAGTTTATCACATTAACCACAGTTAATTTATGTTTTAACGGGTGGGGGGGGGCAATCACTTTTTCACACAGGGCCATGTAGGTTTGGATTTTTTTTAACCCTTAATAATAAACACCCTCATTTAAAAACTTCTTTTTGTGTTCACTTGTGTTATCTTTGTCTTCTATTTAAATTTGTTTGATGATCTGACTACAAAAAATCTACAAAAAAAATGAGAAATCAGGAAGGGGGCAAACACTTTTTCACACTACTGTATTTCTATCCGATGCTTTTGCATGTTAATGGCTAGCTTCTCAGTTTTCTTTCCAGTGTCCTGCTGTGCTATTGTTGGTGCTGAAAGTGTCTGGATGTTGAATGTCTGCCATGAATTGCCCCTTGAGGCAGGAACGAAGACCCACGTGCTAAACTGTAGTTTGTGATATTTATTAACAGAAAAACACAAAAGTTCCAAACAGAGCACAACACAAAAGACCAAACTGAAAACAAAGCAAACTTACGAATCAAGGAAAACAATGTTCACCAGAACAGGGGAATGGTTCTGGCACAGAAGAGTAATCTTTAGACTCCGGCAAAGAGGAATGAAAATAACAACCCTTAAATAGGGCCAAAAACAAATGATGCAAGTGATAGCAGGTGTGGGTCACATGAGCGGGCAGGAGGTAACAATGATTACAACTGGGATCAGCTGGGAGCAATGAGAGGGGGAAGACGGGACTGACAGCTGACAGGAGTACCACCCACAACAGAGCAAAAAAACCGGAAGTGCCGTTGACAGCTGCAGCCCCGGGAGGAGAGAAAACACAACAGAATATGAATATAATGAGATGACAAATAAAGACCAGTAAACCCAAATATGTAAATACAAAAACTACAATGAACGTAAACAGGAAAATAAATAATTCTAAGAAACAATACAGAATATGTGAAAACCAACTGAAGATAAAATAACAGGAATTACAACTCAAAACTACAACACTATATAAATATGAAAAAAGGCAAAGAGAATGAGCATGGCGGAGTCCCCTGTGCTGAGATCATGACAGAGCTCCCCCTCAAGGGGTGGAGACCAGACACCCCGGCAACATTGAAAGAAAAGGACCCCCCAAACATACAAAAAAACCCACCCCAACAAGAAAACAACTCCACCCCGGGCGGGAGGAGGGGGACCCAGGCACGGAGGGACCAAAACAACTCAGAGAAAATATGAAAAACTCTCAGAACTAACACCCCAGCAAAACCCAGACTAGGAGGAAACACAAAACAAAGGTCCCGCTCAGGACCCACACCCACTCAGGACCAGGCACTTAGGCCCCCTGGACCAAAGAACTAGACAGCTCAGGTGGGCGGCAAAAGTCCCAGACCTGGCAGATGACGTGATGGTACAAATTGGGTGGCCTGCAGGAGAATGTGGACAACCCAACCCAGCGGCACAGTCTGTCAGGCGGTTGGTCAGAGTTCTTTATCCACCTAAACAGAAGGGGTGGCCCAGGAGGCGGCTGCTCCATGAGGAAGCCTAACGAAGAAGGGGACAGAGGAGTTGGGGAAACCATGACGATCTAGGGCAGAGGAGAGGGGACCACGACTGTGTCTGGCAGCTCTGCAACACCCTCGGTGGTTCTGGACTGGGATATCGCAGCACCCACGGTGGCCACAGGCTGGAGCAGAGCAGCACCCGTGGTGGCTCCGGGCTGGAGCAGGACAGCACCCACAGTGGCTCCGGGCTGAAGCAAGGCAGCACCCGCGGTGGCTCTGGGCTGGAGCAAGGCAGCACCCGTGGTGGCTCCGGGCTACAGCAAGGCAGCATCTGCAGTGGACCCAGACTGGGTCATAGCTGCACCCGCAGTGAACCCAGACTGGGCCAAAGCTGCACCCTCAGTGGACCCAGACTGTACCAGAGCTGCACCCACAGTGGCCCCCGGGCTGGAGCGTAACGCCCACGGCGGGCCCACACTGGAGCCCATGTTGGTTTCAGGCTTGGGCACAGCACCCATGATGGTCCCTTACTAGGACACAGCACCTACGGAGACCCGGACTGAGGAGGAGCTGCACCCACGCAGGTCCCGGGCTGGGCCGGAGCACCCGCGATGACCTCATCTGATAGGGAAGCAGCACCCACGGAGGTCCTGGGTTGGGACGGAGCACCAACAATGACCTCAGCTGAAGGGGGAGCGGCACCCTCGGAGGCCCGGGGCTGGGACGGAGCACCCGCAACAACCTCAGCAGGAGGAGGTGGACCCACAAAGATCTGCGGCGGTGAGACTGAACCCACGGAGACCTCTGGTGAAGCTGGACAAACCTCGGTGACCCTGAGGAAAGGCTCAGACAAAGGGAACAGAGACACAGGGTCAGGGTCACCGGCGGCAGTGGAGCCCAGCGAGGTGAGCTCAGGTGCAGCTGATGACTGCTCTTGGCTCTCCCAACCAAGAGCCAGACAACATCTCTTCAACACAGAAACAACGAAAACAAAGAAGAGCACTTGCCTGAGCTCAAGCTCCACCGCCGTCCAGGACTCCATCGATCCAGGTGGTGACATTTCGGGCCTGGTCCTCTGGAGGTCCAACTTCGGTCCTGCTGCAGCGGCCCCTACAGCAGGCATGGTGGTGGATGCAATCCCGTGACTCTCCAGTGAAGTGACCCACGCAGGTGGCTCGCCTGGTGTGGCAACAGGAGGTCGGTTCCTCGCCGGCACTGGATCCTGCACAGCGTCGGCGCAAGCTCAGGATCACAGGTAGTGCTTTCCCTCCATCCAGACCATGGCTTCAGGACTGGAAACAGGTTCTCCAGGGCCGCAGGCTCCGCCATCATCCAGCGGCTCAACTCAATAGTCGGCGGACACTCGGGGAAAATAGGAGCGGGGACACGGAGAGGGCAGGTGAAAAATTAATGGCTGCAGCAAGCAGTGAAGACTCAGTGGACTGCAAATGCTGAGCCTCATCACCGGGATCAGACAAGATAGTTCATCTGTTAGAGCTAGAGAATGAAAAACCACTTGCCTGTGTTCCCGGGGCCTGATGTTTCCTGCTGCAGCTGGTCTAGAGTCACCCTCTCCGTGGCTACAGTAGTTGTGGGCCCCTCTGGATCGTGGAGGAGCCGCCCCTGCAGACACGGAGACAGGCAGAGCCAGGGAGGAGGCAACCAGTCCCTCAGCAGCGGGAGGAATCGCCGAGGAGGAGGGAGAGGCAGCAGCAGTGGAGGAGGAGGCTGACAAGACAGCCGGAGAAGAAAAGCCAAGTAAAGGGACTGCTGCAGGAGTCTTCGGCCTCGGCAAAGGAGGTACTGCTGACGAGGAGGTGGAGGCGTTCCTCCGGCGAGATTTCTCTGGACAGCGGCAGCCTGGAGTAGACAGAGCGAGAGCAGGAATGGGTGAGAAGCCAATAATGCAGAGGCTTGGCAACACCTCCATTTCAGTGCAGGCCCTGGCCTTTTCGGGGAATTCCTCACCATCTCTCCATTCTCACATTGCAGAACTGCCACCAGAGAAATCCTCTCCACCCCCTCAGCACGCTCCTTAAGCTGAGGGCATTGGCAAGCAGCTGCCTCCGCGAGACCCAGGTACCACAACGCGTCGTTAGGGGTAGGGCCGATGCGAGCAGCGGAGATTAACCCATCCATCTCCATAAGGGTTTTACAGCACTCCCACCCCAGGCTCATCGGGTAACAGTGCCCACTTGCAGAGTCCATGGAAGTTAGCGACATGTTGACCGCTCCAGGAAAACAGGTGGGTGAAACAAAAAAAACACGAAGTACAGCAACTGGGTCTCCTACTGGCAGGAGTCTACTGTCATGAATTGCCCCTTGAGGCAGGAACAAAGACCCATGTGCTGAACTGTAGTTTATGATATTTATTAACAGAAAAACACAAAAGTTCCAAACAGAGCACAACACAAAAGTCCAAACTGAAAACAAAGCAAACTTACGAATCAAGGAAAACAATGTTCACCAGAACAGTGGAATGGTTCTGGCACAGAAGAGTAATCTTTAGACTCCGGCAAAGAGGAATGAAAATAACAACCCTTAAATAGGGCCAAAAACAAATGATGCAAGTGATAGCAGGTGTGGGTCACATGAGCGGGCAGGAGGTAACAGTGATTACAACTGGGATCAGCTGGGAGCAATGAGAGGGAGAAGACGGGACTGACAGCTGACAGGAGCACTGCCCACAACAGAGCAAAAAACCCGGAAGTGCCGCTGACAGCTGCAGCCCTGGGAGGAGAGAAAACACAACAGAATATGAATATAATGAAATGACAAATAAAGACCAGTAAACCCAAATATGTAAATACAAAAACTACAATGAACGTAAACAGGAAAATAAATCATACTAAGAAACAATACAGAATATGTGAAAACCAACCAAAGATAAAATAACAGGAATTACAACTCAAAACTACAACACTATACAAATATGAAAAAAGGCAAAAAGACTGAGCATGGCGGAATCTCCCTGTGCTCAGATTGTGACAGTGTCACTATCCTGATGGACCATTTACACTTGAGTACTGCATTAGGCCCTTGCTTCCATCAGTTGTACCCCTCCCAATAGGGTCTGAAGGTATGCTGTCATCATATCCAACAGGTGAATGTGTGTAAGTACCTGTAGCAGTAATGCTCCTGCGGATTCCCACCACTGGAAGTATAGCATTCGGTACATCATTCAAGTTCATGGTTCCATTCATAGCTAGTGTCAAATGAGAAACGGGCACTACTCCTCCAACCCATACCAGGAGCCGAAGCCACTTGTTCCTAGCTGAAACAGGGTTTCCCCCTTCACAGCCCCTGTGGACACAAGCCTGGGTGTCATCCCAGTTAGGGAGCCTGGCCGGTTAGGCAAGAAATGCCCAACCTCCCCAAACAGAATAAGCTCAGAACTTCACTCCCTTATTTTGTTAAGTTTGTAAAATTATAATTTATTTCAAAGAAATCTGAACTGTTACTTTGCCTTTATAATAACTTATATTATTTTCTTATTTCTGCATTTCCAAAAGTAGCATTTTTAATTTTTACTAGCAAATTTACTCTGATAACTTTTATTTGAGAGAGAGGCATCCCGTTATTTCTGATAATCCATATTGGTGGCATTGGAAAACTTATTTTCAACAGGTGCAGTAGGGTGTGTGATCCATTCATTAATTGCAATTTAATGGGCTTAAAGAAGGAACTTATTATCCCAAAACTCTCAGGATGACAGGTACTATTTTAGTAATGTCTTTGATTAAAAGTAAATTGAAGGAATCTGTAATATAGTGTGTTAAAACAATCTGAATGTGTTAAAAATTGTGGGATGAATAAACTATTATTTTATAAACTTTATAATGCTGCAACTGAAACTACAATCAGAATGGATGCTGAATCACTGACTTGCAGAAAGTATGTAACAAAGTTTCCAGCTCCTCTGATCTGCAGTTTGAATTGACTTTCAGCCAGCCAAGGAGGTGAGGGTGAATGTCTGCCTTTATGCAGCTTAACTCCCAACCTTTACAGTAGCAGGGACAAGGTGACTTACAGGTAATCTATAAGAATAAGGAGCCAGGCAGGCGCCCTGAGCTTTTATTAGATCTCCGATACTCCCCGGCCCCAACCCCAGTCCCAGCCCCGGCCCCAGATTGGCACTTGCTGGCTCCACCTAGAGAAGGGCTCTGTCGCAAATTACTCTAGACAACCACAGTGACATCCACCTAAAAACCACCTTTCCTTAAACAGGGCACCCAGGGCGGCAGAGAATAGAAGATGTCAGTGTCTCCTCGCATTCAGCTGT
Organism: Pholidichthys leucotaenia; assembly: GCA_020510985.1. NCBI lineage: Eukaryota > Metazoa > Chordata > Actinopteri > Cichliformes > Pholidichthyidae > Pholidichthys > Pholidichthys leucotaenia. The sequence continues at coordinate 115,558,803 of CM035840.1, forward strand.
GGAAAAAGTGAGAGAGAGCACGAGAGGCCGAGGAAGAGTGGAGGGGCCTATCCGTCAGAGATTAAGGAGTTTTCTAACAGTACATTGACCTTGAGTGCTTGCCATTGATTTCCAGTAACGCCTCCCAAACAGCGATGCGAACCCCGCCGAGCACTACAGGACTCTGATTGGGAACAGATTTCCCAAATTCCGATAGCGTGCCACCTGCCGAGGATGATGGATAGTCCTCCTGTATCCCATCAATCCTTACCTGCCGCTGAGGAGGTGACACCTGGGCCAGATTTATCATCATATACAACATCAAGTCAAACAGCCAATCAGAGAGATGTATACTAAACAGAGGCCCCTCCCCCCTGAGAGCTCTATTATGTTTGGAAACAGATTTATTCTTGCAAAGTGACAAGAGGAGGGGATATGAGGAGGGAGAGGAAGATGAGACAGAGAGGGCGGAGAGAAATGAGTCCCTGGGATAAACAGAAGGTAGAATGATGAATGCTTTAAATGGGTGGGCCAGTGTTAAGTAGTGCACATCCATAAAGGTGGGGAATCACAAGAGACAGTTTAGCAAATGAGTGAAGCAGTAAAGACCAAGTTAGCTAGACTTTAGAAAGATTTGGAAATATTGTGAGGGTGACTTGTTCACTATTAATTATTAGAGATTCAAATTATTAAAACGTCAAATTAGGCTATTCCGTCCAGTATGGAAATTTATTACTAATGCCAACAGAGTCAAGAGGTGAATAGACCCTTGTCCATTTCACCTGTCTAATTTGGCAATAAATGAAAATAGGGTCATCAAACCGGGCAAAAAAAAAAAAACTTGGGGTTGGAGCTAGCATATATGGCTGTGTTTTTGGGGTCAAAATGTCAAAAGTCTAGGTCACAGAGTCACCAGCTATTTGTTTTTCTGGATTCTAAAAACAGCAATTATCAACATCAAACTTGAGGCAAAAATAGTGCACACAAAACTGTCAACACACATTCACTTTCAGGCCAAAAGATCAAAGGTCACAGAGTTGGCATTGGTCAGCACCTTCAATGTGTCCTAGTGCTGGGCGATATGGCTTTTAACATGCATCGTGATACATTTAGGGTTTTATCGTGATATATGACATATATCACGGGTAGCACGATGGCGCAGTGGTTAGCACAGTAAGAAGGTCACGGGATCGATTCCACCCCTGACCATCAGTGACCCTTCTGTGTGGAGTTTGCATGTTCTCCCGTGTCTGTGTGGGTTTACTACAGGCATTCTGGTTTCCTCCCACAGGCCAAAAACATGCAGGTTAGTTTAATTGGAGACTCTAAAGTGGCCCTAGGTGTGAATGTGTGTGTGAATGGTGAAGGGATGGCGCCGTACTGTGGCTGCTTCATCCATCTAGGTGGATGCCTTGAATTTCCCCTCTGGGGATCAGTAAAGTACACAAAATAAAAAATAAAAAATATTGCAATATTTTGAAATCTCCTCTGAACCACTGTATAAATGTTCATTTAAAACCTTTGCATAAAATGACACCAGCATAACAGAAACAGACCCTTGTATTGTATTTTTTTAAACTGCATGCAAAAAGGGGGGGAAGGGTAAAATCAAGTTAAATTTATCAAACTTTATTGAAACAGTAAGGCAGCCCCATTCATAAATTTGCGGTAAATGAGAATAAATAATGGTAGGCCTTCCTATTCACCTGATTTTTAAAGACCACAATAAAATCAACAAAAAATTTAAAAAAGGACTCAAAACAATAAAAAAGTGCATTAAGCAAGAATTTTAGAGAAAGATATTTCAGAACCATATAAATTAAAGTGCATTATTTTCTGTTTGGTTCAAGTGGGTTCATTTTGTCTTCTTTTAATTATTTACCTTTTGTTCTTATTAAAGACAAAAATGGAAAGGAGATGTTTTTACCTTCTTTACATGTTTTGACTGTTCACTGCAGCCTTCCTCAGAAGTGTCAGCTGATTGCTGCAAGGTGTCATTTTATCAGCTGATTTTCATAGGCGGGGCCAGCCCAGCAGACCTGTCAGATCCACCGAGCCGGCCACAGAAGAAAAGAAAAAAATGCTAAAAGCCCTTCTTAAATCCCTATTAGAAAGCAAAAAAATCATAAAGGACGCATACGAACATCTGATACCCACAGCCAGCATCACCCCCCTGATCTATGGAACCCCAAAAATGCATAAGAAGGATATCCCACTGCAGACAATAATAGACAGTATCGGCTCAGTCACATACAACTTATCAAAAGCCCTACTTGAAATCACCAAACCCCTCCTTGGACTATCAGAATACCACTGCAAAAACTCAAAAGAACTGGCACAAGAACTCAAAAATATGAAAATAGAATCAGACGAGATCCTCATTTCACATGATGTCATTTCATTATTCACAAAGACCCCTATTGATGTCACCCTACACATAGTGCAAGAACACCTCAGGAATGACAGAACCCTTAAACGACGCACCAATCTCACAGTTGATGACATATCTGGATTATTACAATTTGTTGCAAAATCCACCTATTTTCAATACAGAGAAAAAAATCTACAGACAAAAAGAAGGATTTGCAATGGGAGACCCACTGTCTGTCAGCCATCATGAGCAGTTTTTTCATGGAGGATCTGGAAAACAAAGCCATCAACACAGCACCCACGCAATGTAAACTCACCCTCTGGAAGAGATACTACGTGGACGACATTTTGGAGAAAATAAGGAAAGGACACACACAAGAACTCACTGACCATCTGAACAGCACGGACAGCACTGGGAATATAAAATTCACACATGAAGAGGAAGAAAATGACACCATAGCCTTTCTGGACATGAAAATCCACCACAATGATGATGGCAGTATAAAAATCACAATGTACAGGAAACCAACCCACACAGATCAATACCTACTGTGGACATCAGAACACCCCACAGCACACAAACTATCAGTTGTCAGGACGTTATATGAAAGGGCCACCATCATCACAGACCAAGAAGACAGACAGGAGAAGGAAAACCACATAAAACATTCACTCATACACTGCCAATATCCAGCATGGGCCATAAACAAAGGGAAACAGCAAGTCAAAAACAAAGAAAGCAAACAGGAAGCAAAACACAGAACAAAAGCCAAAATCAAAAACAAGGACACCATAACTATACCATACATAGGGATAACAGAACTAAATCAAAGGATCATGAAAAAATACAAAATAAACACAGCAGTAAAAAAAAACACAAAAAAATTAAGACAGTTATTAGTACATCCCAAGGACAAAATAGAACAAGACAAAAAATGCAATGTAATATATGAAATATCATGCAGATCATGTAGCAAAACCTACATTGGAGAAACCGGAAGATCATTCACCACAAGGAAAAAAGAACACCAGAAGGAATGTGAGAAGGAAACACAAGGACGACTCACAAGATCACAAAAAAGCAGAACGAGAAACATTAAAATCAGCTATATCAGATCACTGCAAAAGAAATAATCACATCATGGACTGAGACAACGCAAAAATTATTGGATCGGAGAGCAACAGACGCAAACGCTGGATCAAGGAGTCCATAGAAATCAGGAAGTGGGGAAAAGATAGCATGAACCGGAATGAGGGGGCATTTATGCTTTCGCACACCTGGGACTACATTCTCCAGAGACCATCGGATGGCAGAAAGCGGGGCTGGCTCGGTGGATCTGACAGGTCTGCTGGGCTGGCCCCGCCTACGAAAGTCAGCTGATAAAATGACACCTCGCAGCAATTAGCTGACACTTCTGACAAAGGCTGCAGTGAACAGTCGAAACATGTAAAGAAGGTAAAAACATCTCCTTTCTATTTTTGTCTTTAATAAGAACAAAAGGTAAAAAATTTCTGTTTGGTCATGTTTTTAACAATTGGAGCCATGTCTTTGGCATTATAATTTCTGACTGCAATGGTGATCTTTTTCCATTTGCACTTTTGTCATATGAGACAAATTTTTCAAAGGAAGAAGCCAGAGTCATTTACCTTTGAAATATTTTTTCCTTTAATGGGATTTTGACAAGTGGATTTTAATGGATTCTTCATATTGTCGTGGATGACATCTCAAGTGGTGAAACAAATTAGCGGTACTGCTACCTTTAAAGACAGTGGCTTTGCGACATATTTTGCAGAAAACTGTGTTTTGTTCAGTGTCTTCTTTCTGAATTCCGAACCACTGCCAGACAACGGAGCCGGTGCTTTTTTGTTTACCTTTTTTTTCTCTCCCTGCTCTGCCAGTGTAGCCAGATTGTACATAAAAAAAAAAAAACAAGGGTCTCTGCTTCACAAAAACAGGCTCAAAAGAAGCAGTTTCCAAAGAAGAAAATGCAGGAAAAAACAGAACCACCAACCCTCTGGTTATTGAACGACCCACTGTACCTCCTAAGCCACTGCTGCCCCATATAACAAATATATTTGATGTATCGCCAAGCCCCTATGTGTCTCTTCTGGTTTAAAGATGGTTTAGATAATGTAATTTAGATATGATTTTAATCTTACTCTATAGGGGTGGAGCTTCTTCTTGCGTGTGACACTAAGCAGTGTTGTGCAGCATTTGAAGCCATCTTCTAGTGGCAGGGTTATGTAACCTGTGATAACACCTGTAGCATATATCAACCACCATGTGTATGTAACTTGTGTGTATAATTTATGTCACTCAAAATAAATAAGTGATTAGCCAATACAAGTTACTCAGTTGGACCAGTAGGTTCGGCTGCTGGAGCAAAGTGGAGCGTTCTAATGAGACTTAGAGGCAACAATAAAAAGTTGAATAATTGCCGGCTTTAGTGAAGAATGAAAAATAAAAATAAAAGACATTTAACAACACAAAATGGAAATGGATATAACATCCATCTAGTGAATGTTCAAAAACCAAACAAAAAAAATTGTTACCTTTGTTTCACTTCTAACAATTTAATCTCAGCTGAGTTAAATTTGATCTCGGGTGCACCCTTGTTACCTCAGTTTGGAGTGTAACTTAAAATCTAAGTTATCTGATTCAGTTCTAGGTTTACAGTTCACTGTATAACAATCAGTAACCAACACCATTCAGACAGGGAGGATACCCTGCACTTCAGCACCAGTATACAGTTTTAGCAATTGGCAATCAGTAGTTGAAGCAAGTCCAAAATATTAGAAACAGTCAAACATACAAAAATAAGTCCACATTCCCTGGGAATGGAAAAAAGAAAAAATGTCAGTAGTGTCCAGAGTCCAAGGGAAGAAGGGGAAATGTATGTGTGATGTTCGGGGAAAGGGGAAATTGTGTAATGGGCCGAGTGTGACGTCTGCAGATACTGGCCCTACCACACTGAGGGGTGCAGCAGAACTGGTCCAGCATCTAGTGATATCTTGATGATTCTTCCTAGATCCTACTGGGACGGCTCGCCATCAAGGTCAGCACATGGATCCTCACCGGACAGATTCACATAGGACAATCAATGTAGAATGAAGACACACAAAAAAAAAACCCTGACCTGTCAACAGACAGGGTCAGAGAAATATCATAAGTCAGTTATCTAAATAGTTCTCTTTTTAACTGCAGTCACATCATGAAATCTGTACCGACTTCTTTATAACAATAAAATAAAACACATCAATTAGCATGAAATGCTTCACTGTTTACATTTTCTTAAAATGTTTCACCATGAAATAATGCATATGGCAATTTAATTACCATGAATTAACTTTTTTCTTTAACAAGTAGAAAAATACAGTATCTTATATCCACTGAACAAACATGACAAATAAACCTTATATTCAACAGCTATAAATTCAGTAGAAAAATCCAGAATTACGTATGCAATAAACAGCTTAACAAAGTGCAAACTGAATGAAATTCCTCTACAGGAAAGTAAAACTCGTGCTCATCGATCTCTCTGGGGGGTTTTGGACACGGCACGAAATGGAGGTGCCAGCTAAACCACGAGGCCTCTAAACAGACATACAGCAGTGCAACATTTTACTTTCCAGACAAGTTAGCTCACACTGACAAGCAAATTAAAACAACTACTTTAATTGAATGTCATATGCATTACCTTTCGGCTTCAGGTGATAAAGAACAAGTTGTAGAAAACCATCAGGAAGCTTCACTCTCAGCTGCACGAGGGGCGACAGACAAATGGAGGGCTTAGCTTAGCATTTAGTGCTAATCGGTATCTACTGAGCTAATTTAGCTGACTTATGGTTACTTTTTATAAGTCACCGCTTTAGTAAAAGTAATTTGCCTTCAGTATATTGTAGTTTTATCTCGATTCACTCTCGCTCTGCTTCTTATCGTGCACTCCCGCTCACGTAACACTGCGACCATGTACTCTGCTGCTGCAATCCAGCTTCTCTGACCCACAAACAGTGGTGTTACCCTCACCTTTAGCAGATGGGCGGGACTAACTGCCGCGGGCAACTCTTGGATTGGCTGAACCAACCATGTGATTACATTCTGAACTGTCCATTGGGTGAAAATGTGCAACTTCACAAATGACAAAAAGCGCCAAACAAAAATGAAATAAAAATATATTGTGACGTTTGCAAGGTTCACACAGAGAAAATGGAGCAGATGGCTGTGATCAACCAGATTTATTTTGTACACCCCAACCTCAACTTGCAACTTAGTACACAGAGCAGGGGAGGTCATTCCCCCAGACCCCTGTTTGAATCATGGTTACACACACATGGTACATCTTGCCCTAATCCTGCTAAACACTGCTGGGTCATTATAATGCAGTTATAATGACACAGCAGTATAACTCAGAAATAACACATTTAACACACACAGTAACGTTTCAAACTGGCAAAGCATGCTGGGAAATCCCTGTCTCCCTTAAAATGGCCCCGACGTTACACTGCCCCCCCCCGCCCGGACTGGTTTCTGTCCCCAGAAAATTCAAAGTCCACTTTCAGAAATCCAACGCGAGTCAGCCCGGTGCCAGGGCGGCATGCACGGGCCATCTGAGTCTCGGTCGGAGTATCTGGTTGGGGTAGGGTTCCGGTTTGGCCACCAGCGGGCGGATGGACACATCTGACAGCCTCTGTAGGACCACGCACAGTCCCTTCCCTGGCAGCGGGAGTCCCAGGCCCGCTCCGGCCGACTCCCACCGCTGCCAGTTCTCCCAGGCGGCCGCTGGCCCGCGTCCATGCGTCCAGCCCTTGCCGCGCCTGGAAAGTGGCCGCATCTTCGTCCTGCTCGCTCCGCTGCGTCGCTCCTGTGCCGAGGGCCTCCATGACGTCACCAAAAGGAAAAGCATCGGGTAGCGGTAGGACACGCACAGTTCCTCCTCTGGCAGCGGGAGTCCCATGACTCCTACCGTTGCCAGGACCTCCCAGTCGGCCGCTGGCCCGCGTCCAGGCGCCCAGCCCCTGCCGATCCCGAGAAAAGACCGGATCTGTCCTGCTCGCTCCACTGCTGCTGCGCTCCAAAGGCCTCTGTGATGTCACCTGCCGGGGGAAACATCTGCAGGAGGCGGCTTTTTCCCCGTCCATGCCACCTCGCTCTAATTTAACGTCGGCGAAGGGCCAGTTTGTCGTGCGCTGTGTGCGGGGCAGTACCATGCCATGTACCCTGGCTCTGTGCAGCGGAAGCCGTCCTTCCTTGCTTCGCCACGGCTGTTTCCTTCGTGCACGCGCTGCTGTGATCTGCCGTAGCTCCTCCTCCACTCGCTCTCAGCACGGTGGTTTCCTCCGATGATCAGCGCGGCAGCCAACTCAACCTGGGCCAGGCGGTCATCCAACAGGTTCTCGCTGTTGTAGCGGGGAATCTTGGCCCGCTGCTGGATGGATGGGACGGTCATCTCCCGGTCGACTGCCGCTCCTAATCGCTCTGGAATCGCCAGCCCGTCCTGCCCTGAAAAGGGCGGGAAACGAGGCTGGTTTGCTCTGCTCCGTCCATCGCGGCGAAGCTCTTCAGGGGCCGGCGTCTCAGCTCTACACTCCATTCCCGGCTGAGCGATGAATCGCTCCGGCCGCTGTACCTCCGCCTGGATCCTCATCTTGCTCCATATCCCACTTCTGACACCAGTGTGACGTTTGCAAGGTTCACACAAAGAAAATGGAGCAGATGGTTGTGATCAACCAGATTTATTTTGTACACCCCAACCTCAACTTGCAACTTAGTACACAGAGCAGGGGAGGTCATTCCCCCAGACCCCTGTTTGAATCATGGTTACACACACATGGTACATCTTGCCCTAATCCTGCTAAACACTGCTGGGTCATTATAATGCAGTTATAATGACACAGCAGTATAACTCAGAAATAACACATTTAACACACACAGTAACGTTTCAAACTGGCAAAGCATGCTGGGAAATCCCTGGCTCCCTTAAAATGGCCCCGACGTTACAATATTATTTTCCTCTTAGCGCAATAATTAATATCTTTCACTTAGCAAAAGCTTTGAGAGAGTAACTAATTGTAATTAACTATTTTATCTTTGGTGTTCTGCATGTTTAGTGTTTTTTTTTTTTTTTTTTTTTTTTTTTTTTTTTCCTCTCGGCGCCACACCAGTCGGCTGCCTTTTGCAACAGCGGCTCGATTCCGAGTTTTTTTTTCCCTTCCTCTCTCTTTTGATCACTTTTTTTTTTCACCCCACTTATATCACGGACACACAGATCATCCCAAATGTCTCCTGAGCCGGTGGACGGAGCCACTGTTTATAGCAGGATACGATATAACAGGGAAGAGCTGCTAGCATTTAACCGCCACCCGGTCCCACTGGAAAAACTCGACATACCGAGAGAACTGAGGCGAAAACGCCGCGGCTGCCGGGCTGGAGTAAGGCGGAGGACAAAAAATATAAGGTACAGACCCTCCCTTCCATCTGTTGTCATGGGAAATGTACGGTCGATACTGGGAAAGTTAGATGAGCTAGCGGCTATCTCCCGTTATGATAGCACTTACCGGGAGTGCTCTCTCCTTTTGTTTACTGAGACGTGGCTAACTGAACTAGCAGCAGATGCTAACATTGAGCTGGAGGGTTTTCACACGATACGAGCTGACCGAACACCAGAGAGTGGCAAAACTAGGGGCGGTGGAGTGATCATGTATGTTAACAACAACTGGTGCAGACCGGGACATATCACTGTTAAACAACGACACTGCAGCAAAGACATTGAGTTGCTAGCTGTTAGCATGAGGCCTACATATCTCCCGAGAGAACACTCACACGTGATCTGCATTGTTGTTTATGCAAATCCGACGGCGAACGCTGGGACAGCGCGTGACGTCATCCATTCAGTAACCAGCAGGCTGCAGACAGAACACCCAGATGCTCTTCTCCTCATCTCAGGCGATTTCAACCACGTTTCACTGTCTCCCATTCTGCCCACTTTCACCCAGTATGTCACATGCCACACTAGAGACAATAAAACACTGGATTTGTTCTACGCAAACACTAAGGAGGCGTACACCTCATCACAACTCCCCCCACTTGGGAGATCGGATCACAACTTGGTTCATCTCCGACCGGTGTACAAACCCCTAGTGCACAGACAACCTCCGGCCATGCACACTGTGGAGTTATGGTCTGAGGAGACAATGGACACTCTAAAGGACTGTTTTGAAGCCACTGCCTGGAAGCAGCTCTGCGATCCACATGGTGAGGACATCGATGGCCTCATTCACACCTTCACGGGCTACCTCAGCTTCTGTGTGGACAAATCCGTTCCCACCAAGACCATACGGCGTCACTCAAACAACAAACCCTGGATCAACCCTGAGATAAAAACACTTCTGAGAGAGAAGAAGAGGATCTTCAGGTCGGGGAACAGGGAGATGCTGAAGTCCGTACAGAGGGAGCTGAGGAGAAAGATCAGAGAAGGCAAGGACAGCTTCAGGAAGAAGATGGAGGACAAGCTGCAACAGAGCGACATCAGCGGGGTCTGGAGAAACCTCAAAACCATCTCGGGGCTCCAGAATACCTCCCCCCAGGCCACGGGGGGCAGGGAGTGGGCGAACAACCTGAATCTGTTTTTCAATAGATTTGACCAACCGCCCTCCCCCCTGTCTGCACAACAACCACTGCTGCCTCTAAGAAATCAAGTCCTGCTACCCACTCCCCACTCCACCGACACCCCCCCCACTCCCAACACACAGCCCCCCATCCTGACCCTGACCAAGACCCAGGTGAGGACGGAGCTGAGGAAGATCAAGGCGAGGAAGGCGTCGGGACCGGACGGCATCAGCGCAAAGCTCCTCAAGTCCTGTGCAGACCAGCTGTGTGGGATTGTGACGTATATCTTCAACATGAGCCTGAAACTGGGGAGGGTACCACAGCTGTGGAAAACATCTTGTGTGGTACCTGTACCAAAAACTTCCCACCCCAAAGACCTGAACAGCTTCAGACCGGTGGCCTTGACGTCCCACTTGATGAAGACCCTGGAGAGACTGCTCCTTGCTCATCTCCGCCCCCTGATGGAACCAGCGATGGATCCACTCCAGTTCGCCTACCAGCATGGCATTGGGGTGGAGGATGCGGTGATCTTCCTCCTTCACCGTTCTCTGTCTCACCTGGAGAAGCCCGGGAATATGGTGAGGATCATGTTCTTTGACTTCTCCAGTGCTTTCAACACCATCCAACCGATGATCCTGAAGGACAAGCTGCTGCGCGCAGGGGTGGACCAGCACCTGTCATCATGGATCCTGGACTACCTCACAAACCGGCCTCAGTTTGTGAGAACCCGGGACTGTGTTTCCGACACGATCATCAGTAGCACGGGGGCCCCCCAGGGAACGGTGCTGGCTCCCTTCTTGTTCACTCTTTATACTGCGGACTTCTCACACAACACAACACATTGCCATCTACAGAAGTTCTCTGATGACTCTGCGATCGTTGGTCTCATCTCCAGCGGAGATGAAGCTGAGTACAGAGGGCTTATCCAGGACTTTGTGGACTGGTGCCATCGGAACTGCCTCCAGATCAACGCGAGGAAAACTAAGGAGCTGGTGGTGGACTGCCGCAGGCATGGGCAGCCCCTCACAGCACCAGTAAATATACAGGGAACAGACATCGAGATGGTGACATCCTACAAGTACCTGGGTATTCATCTGAACAATAAACTAGACTGGTCACACAATACTGACGCACTCTACAAGAAGGGACAGCGCAGGCTGTTCCTGCTGAGGAGACTCAGGTCTTTTGGTGTACAAGGGGCGCTGCTGAAGTCATTCTATGACACGGTGGTGGCATCAGCCATCACTTTTGGAGTGGTCTGCTGGGGCAGTGGCATTACTGCAGCCGATAGGAAGAGACTGAACAAACTGATTAAGAAAGCTAGCTCTGTCCTGGGGCAACGCCTTGATCCGATGGAGGAGATAGGAGAGAGAAGGACGGTGGCTAAACTGTCATCTCTGCTGGAGTCCGAGTTCCACCCTATGCAGGACATACTGGATGCACTGAGGAGCTCATTTAGCAGCAGACTACATCATCCCAGGTGCACAACCGAGAGGTTTCGTAGGTCCTTCCTACCAACGGCTGTCAGACTGTACAACCTAAGCAGGGCTGCTCGCAGAGATAGCAAAAAGACGTAACAAACTAATAGTTTCTTTTTTTTTTCTTTTTTTTTTTTTTTTTTGAATGCAAAAGATGCAATAGACTTACACAATGGTCCTCTCCGGCATACAACTAGGAACATACCGGTCGCTATGGAGGGTGAGAATATGTATGGGCACATAATCATACCATGTAGGATAACTAAATAGACGGTTATGCTGTTTCATCCCACCTAGCAACAATGCTCTGCACTGTGTGTGTTTATATATTTACATATTTATTCCATCTAGCTACAATGCTCTGCACTGGGTGTGTTTATATTTATATGTCTATATATTTATTCCATCTAGCTACAATGCTCCGCACTGTGTTTTTATATATCTACATATTATTCCATCTAGCTACATTGCTCCGCACTGTGTGTGTTTATATACTTGCATATTTATTCCACCTAGCTGCAATGCTCCATACTGTGGGTGTTTATATATTTACATATTTATTCCATCTAGCTACAATGCTCTGCACTGTGTTCATATATTCATATATTTATTCCATCCAGCTACAATGCTCTGCACTGTGTGTCTGTGTGTGTGTGTGTGTGTGTATATATATATTTTATAGTAATATGTACATATGTATATTAGCTGCTCTTGCTTGCTTGTTTTTTCTTGCCTTCTGATTGTTGCTCTGAGTGTTGCTATCCCTGTGCTGTTGCAATCCTGGAATTTCCCCGTTGTGGGACTAATAAAGGCTTATCTTATCTTATCTTATCTTATCTTGTATGTAGCCCATTATATCATGTGGGTTACAGTCCAAAGTCCAAATGCACAGATGAGCTGAAAACAGTACAGTCGTGGATATGTTGGGCTGTCTGTTGTGCCACACCACATGTGTAAGCTGGAGATGGGCATAGCCCCCAGTGAAACATATCGGCATTGAAGAGGCCTACTCCAGGTGTACTTGGTTGAGAGCGATCCACTCTCTCCTAGGTAGCTCTGCCCCTGGTGGTAGCTTCACCTGAGGAGTCACATCAAATTGAGCTGGTCTGGGGGTGTGCTGCCAGGCTCTTCTCCATCTTTGCAGAACATCGAAATTGCGGCCCAGTAGGGTGGCTGCTTGACGAGAAACAGGCCGGTGAGATGTTAACCTCTGTTGTCCAAAATGTTGTGACTCCTGAACAGTGTTGTACAATGGGTGTTCAGTGTCCTGGAGACCCTTGGTAACTAATCTGTATGTGTAATGTTCCCTTCGCAGGGCTGCGGGTGCAATGCCTGACAACACTGGTAGGAATTCTGTTGGGGTAGCAGAAGGCAGCCAGTGACTAGTCTCATGGCTTCATTAATGATTGTGTCCAACTTCCTGGCATGTGAGCTCCAACACCATGCCGGGGAGGCACATTCAGCGGCGCTGTACACCAAGGCAAGGGAAGTGGTGTGTAGAGTGGATGTAGAAGCACCCCATGATGAGTCTGCCAGTCGAAGTAGTAAGTTGTTTCTTGAAGAGACCTTGACACATAGGGATTCTATGTGCAGGGATGCACATAAATGTACTCAGGTGGTGCACAGCTTAGTGGAGGCTCAACCAAGGAGGCTCATCATGTCACTGTCTGCACCTACACTACCGCATTGAACTTAGTACTACGAGTATTACTGCTCTACTTTTCTGTATATAAGATTGCTGGATCCCATCATTTATTGTTTATCTTTATTTGCACTATGGGAGGTCTGGGTCTATCTTTTGTCGCCATTTGCACTACGGGTAGCATTATTGTACATAGACTGCTGTTGTTGTTTTTCCAGCCTTATTCCTTTTTCTTTTATTATATTGTGCACACCACTGAAGAGAGAAAGAAATGCCATTTCAGTTCTCCTGTATGTCCTGTATATATAGTAGTACTGACAAATAAGAATCTTTGAATCATCATCATCCACAATGCATGAAGTGGAAATGGATGACTGTGAGGGAGACACTGAGGAGGACAGTAAGGGAGTCTGCAGTTATTAGGACCTTGCTACATATGGTGTGAATACCACTTATGAGCAGCTCTGTCTACAGTATGTGTTGTTTGTATGTCAGCTGCCGGTCGAGTTTGACACCAGGGTTTGTTGGAGTTGGGTTGTAGGGCAGTGGTGTCCCATCAAGGTGGACCCTTGATGGGACGAGCAATGAGGTGGAGCAATCAGCGGGAGCAGGGTTGGAGAGGACCCTCCACAATAGCGATGTCCAAGACCAAGAACAGGTGAGTATACTTCTCCAGACAGGCGAGGGGTGAGGTAGAGTTCCAGATAAGGAGTGGGGTGCCCAGGTCCAGGCTTGAGCTGAGGGGGAGAGTCAGAGGAGAGTTGATTGCCAATAATTGGGTATAAATGAGTATTGCTCATGTGAGTTTTTGATTCCAGGTAGGGAACAGAGGAATCCTTGGCCAAAGGACCTCAGGGGTAAATTCCACCCAAAGCTGAAGGTGACCAGTAAATGGCACGGAGTGGAGGACACACGCAACAGAGCTCTGAGAAAACCAGCATGCAGGTAATGTGACCAATTCACAAATGCTGCTGAGCAGAGAGGGGCTAAATATCAGAGCAGTAATCAGCAGCTGGTGAGAGGGACAAGGAGCAGCTGCAGGTTGGTAGAGGAGATAATTAGCAGAAGGGGTGTGGATGTGTGTGCACTGTCACCATGGCTCTGACAGTACCCTCTCCTCAAGGGTTTCCTCCTAGCAGCCCTCTGGGCTTCTCTGGATTGTTGTGGTGGTAGTCTTGAAGCATCCTGGGGTTCAAAAGATACAGTATGTGCATGGGATCTAGGACCGCTCCTCTGGGCCATACCCCTCTCAGTCCATTAAATATTGGAGACCCCGGCCCCTACGGCAAACATCCAAGATGCATCTGATAATATAGAAGGGGTCCCCATCGATGATCCTGGGGGAAGGGGAGGCTGTTAGAAGGGGGACACAAAGGGCTGGTAGAAACAGGTTTGATCTGAGAAACATGGAATGTAGGATGAATGCATAAAGGAGGTGGTAACTTGAGACGAACAGCAGGTTGATATATGATGCTGAAAATGGGGAAAGGGCCAATGTAACATGGTGACAGTTTCCTTGAGTCAGTTTTGAGTGGAAGGTGGCATGTGGAAAGCCATACCTTTTGACCATGGGAGTAGGAAGGGGTAGGGGTCCTCCACCTGTTGGCAAAGGCAGAGTTCTGGTCAGCTGTGCGTAAGACAGCAGTGCGAGTGGTCCTCGAGATGTGGCAACAACACCTAATATGGTGTTGAACAGAGGGAACAACAGTCTCCTCCTCTGTAATGGGAAGCAGCGGAGGATTGTACTCCAAGGATGCCTCGAAGGGGAAGATGTCAGTAGCTGAAGAGGTAGCGGTGTTATGTACATACTCTACCCATGGCAAGTGTGAGCTCTGGGTGGTAGGGTTCTGTGCAGTGATGCAGAGGAGTGCAGCCTCCAGTTCCTGATTTGTCCTCTCTCACTGCCCATGGCTTTCGGGGTGATAGCCTGAAGTGAGACTTACAGCTGCCCCCAGCACCTTACAAAAAGCCTGCCAGACATGGGATGTGAACTGGGGTCCACGGTCAGAGATGATGTCAGTTAGGATGCGATGAAGGCGAACAACGTGCTCTACCAGAAGTGTTGCCATCTTGAGAGCCGAGGGGAGTTTAGGGAGCGAGACAAAATGGGCAGCTTTGGAAAAGCCGTCCACCACAGTGAGGATAGTAGAATGACCTTCAGATGGAGCAAGATCAGTGACAAAATTGAAGGCTGTGTGTGACCACGGGCGGTGGGGATGGGCAAAGGTTGCAGAAGACCAGAGAGGGGTGACGGGGATGCCTTGTTGGCAGTACAGAGGTTGCAGGCTTGGACATATTCCTGCACATCGGAAGTTAAAGAAGGCCACCAGAAGGGTCTCTTGACATGGTTGACAGTGTGGGTGACCCTGGGATGGGAGGTAAATTTGGAGGAATGGACCCAATGGATGACCTCACCCCTGATGGCCGTGGGAACGAAGAGTCTGCCAGCCCCCAGGCCCCCCCCCCCTTCAGGGTTGGGTTCCATAACCTGAGCCTCACGAACCTTTCTCTCCACCTCCCACAACATCGATCCTAGGATGTACGTAGGGGAAATGATGTGGTCTTGAATGGGAGGAAAGATGTCAGTGGAGAACATACGAGACAGGGCATCAGGTTTTAGTGTTTTTAGTGCTAGGACTGTAAGTAATAGTGAACTTGAAGTGGCTAAAGTATAAGGCCCATCATGCCTGACAAGGATTAAGGCATTTAGCAGATCTTAGGTACTCAAGGTTTTTGTGGTCTTTCCAAACCACAAAAGGCTCGGGGGCCCCCTCAAGCCAGTGGCACCACTCCTCCAGTGCCAGTTTGACTGCCAGAAGCTCCTGGTCACCCACATCATAGTTTCTCTCAGCGGGGGTCATTCACTGAGAGAAGTAGGCACAAGGGTGGACTCTGCCATCGGTGACCGAGCGTTGCGAGAGAATAGCCCCCACCCCACTGTCAGAGGCATCCACCTCCACAATGAACTGGGCGATGGAGTCAACCTGACTCAAAACTGAGGCTTGAGAAAACATCTTCATTAGTTTGTCAAAGGTGTGTTGGGAAATCTCAGACCAGACAAAAGGGGATTTAGTAGAGGTTAGCTGAGTAAGTGGTGCTGCAACTTGGCTGTAATTCCTAAAGAATCGTCTGTAAAAACTGGCAAACCCCAGAAACTGTGGGAGTTGTTTACGCTTCGAAGGAGTAGGCCAATCAGTGACTGCTTTCACCTTAGTTACTGTAGTTCTTGTTTAACTTGCCCATCAGTAATGACAAAACCTAAAAAGGTGGAGAAAAACTCACATTTTTCAGCTTTAAAGAGTCTGTGACATAATTCAACCAAGACATCATTAGAAAGAAGAACTACTGTGTTTTTATTCTGTGTAGCCAAAAAAATTCACTATTTTTTTTTTCCATATACTACCATAAATTACATCGTGATGCAGCAGATTGCGATGTTCGTTTGTCGAAATTGGGTCAAACGGCGCCGCTATATTGTGATGTCATGAGAGGAACCCAATATGTAAACAAGTATGGCTGAGTACACTGAAGTGGAGGAAGTTGTGAGCGATTTCAGCAAAGATTTGAGCGATTTGTCGATAGTTTTTGAGGAAGAAGCAGGACTGAGTGATGAAGAAGAGCGAGTTGGTTCTAACGAAGGACTGCAACCCTATTTATTTGAACCATATCACTCAGGAAGCAACGATGACTCACATGTTTCAGAGGATGAAGGGTCCGACGGTGAAGGGTTAAAGATGGACATCGGTCGCCTCCAAAACACTGAATGGTAATATACAGATAGATCTAAAACAACTGGATGTGCAACTTTGATCATGTACCTTTGCTATGTTGTAAATCGAAGTGGCAAGACGGCTGAGAGCCGGTCTCGCCTAACTGTTAAAGGTCTTAAATCATATGTTATACGACATTACTTATGGGTCTTTACCTTCATAATGTGCAGATATGTTGGTTGAAAAATGTCACTTGAAGATAAGCCTGCTTCTTCATGTTCCTCTTGAAGTTCTTCTCTAGTGATCATCGCTTCTGGCATTTTTGTCAGCAGTTCTGAGACTTCCTAAATGAAATAATTAATTGCAGTATTACACACTCTTAAGCAGGGACAAAAGCCCAAAATATTTCACCCAGAAAATAAACTCACATATATATATATATATATATATATATATATATATATATATATATATATATATATATATATATATTTATGTGTGTGTGTGTGTGAGTGTATGTGTGTGTGTGTGTGTGCGTGTGTACACATATATGTGGGTTTACAGGTTAAAGAAATAGCGACACTAATGACAAAACTACAGATAACATATCCATAATGTGTTTCTTGTTTTGAGATTGTAACTGAATACCCCAATTGTTTTGCAGATCTGATATGTACACACACCTCTATCACACCCTAAAATATAAACAAACGGAGTTACTCTTTTCCGGGCCAGTTTTGGCAATGTTGCTTCTTTGTGCTGTTTTGATATGTTGATATCACCTTGAGCTGTGGGTTTTCGTTTAAAAACTAGGTATGGCAGTCGATTTTAGAACTCGTTTGTAACGAACTTTCATGCCTAAAGATTCCTGTATAGCAGGCGCCTCCTCAAAACTGTCTGCAGTGAAATGATCGCTACAGAGTACAGAAGATAGTGTTGGATACCATTTGTCTCTTGTTCTCTGTACTTGCTTTGCCCATTTTTTAAGAAGATCGGGATCTTTTGGAAATGCGAACAGGCTTATATGTTCACTGGGGCAATTGGAACACCCAGCCGCCACGCATTGTTTCGGCATTTCTTCACTGATACAGAAGCTAAACAGCTTGTTTACACTGATAGCACACAGATCAGCCGAGATTAAACTCTTCTCATGACGTCATATCCAGAAACGAGGTGAGTCTCCGGATATCGCGTTACTGCAACATGGCACTAAATTTAAATTTACTTAGAAATATTTTTCCACTTATTTAGAGTTCTAAGTCAACAGAACCAACTACAGTATGTGGACGACTGAAGATAAAATCATATTGAATATTGAGCCATACTTCCTACATCATGTCACAGACACTTTAACTAGCAGTTGGTTCTCCAGCAGTCTCCGCAGAACCAGTTGGACATGGGTGCAGTGTTCCTCCAGGGAGCGGGAGAAGATGAGGATGTCATCTAGATACACAAAAATAGACAAGTTGATTAAGTTTCTCAGCACATCATTAATGAGGTTGTGAAACACAGCTGGAGCGTTGGTAAGCCCGAACGGCATTCACAAGGTATTCAAAGTAGGGGTGGATTCAAAAGATCGATACAATGATCTGGATCGATCCACGTTTGACTAAGCCGATATCAATCCACAAAATCCGCGGATCGAACGTTTAATATAATGCTTTTACGTCTGTGAACGTCTGCCGAGTCTGATCGGGTTGAAACCGGGTCAGTGAGCCGGAACAGCAGCGAAGAACCAGAAACACCCAGAGTGCTAACAGAGCTAATAGCTAACAAGCTAATGGATATGCTAGTTCTTCTTCTGTGGTGTTAAAATGGTTCTCATCTGGCAAGAGTTCCCTGCAGCGCACGTCTTTACTTCCGTGTTTACATGAGTGGAGTTGACATGCGTGTCTCTTGATTTATCAACAAAAGTCACTGTAAAGACTATCCTCAACAGTTTCTTAATATTTTTCATAAAGCGGGGATAAACAGTTTTGTACTACGTGCAGCGCTGTGTTGGAACATAAAGTCTACAACTGATAAACACTTGAAACGGAAAGCACAGAGAGACTGGCTGAAACTTGTGAACAGAGACTTGGAGCTGCTGAGATTGTAAGTAAAATATCATTTGTTTTAACATTTGTGTCGTAAATTAATAATTCACCCAGCATCATGGTGTTTTCTTTTACAAACTATGGATATAGTAATTAACTGCTGGTTAAGTGCTGTCAATAAATGCAGAATAAAGGTATATTTTATGAGATTATGGACTTCTAGCACTTAAGTGAGAGCTCTGAAGATAATAATAAATCACAATAAAATGAAAATGGCAGAATTAATAAAGGCTGCAGTATGAGCCATTTTACTCAGTAGAACTAAATTGAAATGAACAAATCCTCCCAGGAAATGAATTGAAACCCTTTTCAAAAATTAAAAGTTAATTTGAAGTTAAAATATAAACAACAAAAATAAAAGAAACTAAATTATTAAACCCTACTGTGGTGTGGGAATTTAAAAATATGATTAATTTTACTTTGAAATATATTCTCCTTTTCATCTCCTCCTTCAGATGTGTGAAGACCTCAAATTTTTCAGGGGTCTTAGTTTTCAAATTCAAGATTCAAGAAGGTGCTGCCATAATTTTCTCCATACTCTAACATACATTCAATGCAATTTAGTTGTTGTAATGACTAATTCTTTTATTTCTTTTTTAATTTAAGTTCTCAGCAATAATACAATGTTGGTCATTTTGTTGACAGCTTTACTGAGCATTTAATTCTACATAAATCACTGTTTAACAGGAGATTTTTGGCAATCCTGTGCTTTTCTTGTGGTGTTTCGTAGAATAGCATCACTGTAAACTATGGAAAAAAGCAACTACTTTAAAATCTGTACTTCTCACACAACCTTCAGCACAAAAAAACTCTAAAAATGTCAACTTTTGGGAAAAGCTCCCACAAATTCAGGCTTTTTGGGCCACAACAATCACAAAAACAGCTGACGAAATCCTGGAGGAACTGAAATATAATTAGATTATTTCTACATAAGATAAGATAAGATAAGCCTTTATTAGTCCCACAATGGGGAAATCCCAGAATTGCAACAGCACAGAGATAGCAACACTCAGAGCAATAATTTAGAAGATAAGAAAATAAGAGCAGTGAATATACATATGTACACATAAATATATAAATATATATACACAGTGTGGAGCATTGTAGCTAGATGAAATAAACAGCATAACAGTCTATTTAGTTACGCCACATAGTATGAATATGTACCCATACTGTACATATTGTCACCCTCTGTAGCGATTGATATTGTCCTAGTTGTATACTGGAGGGGACCATTTTGTGTAAGTTTGTTGCATCTTTTGCATTCAATACTATTAGGTTGTAACAGTTTTTTTTTTACTAACTCTGCAAGCAGCCCTGCTTAGGTTGTAAAGTCTGACAGCCGTAGGTAGGAAGGACCTGCGAAACCTCTTGGTCACGCACCTAGGATGATGTAGCCTACTGCTAAATGAGCTCCTCAGAACATTCAGTATGTCCTACATGCTTCATGCATTGAATTTGTTTACTGACACTGAGTTGTTAACTTGACACTACACACCCTTTGCACTAAAGAAAGCACTTGTGAGCACTTTGTGAAATCATAAATTAAATAATAAAAAGTGGACTTCTGGTCTGGACACCATGGTGATAGCAGCTTAACGCTGAAGCTCCCAGACCCGATCCAGGAAAATACCTTGAAAATCAGATTTAACGGATTTTTGGAATCAGAATCAGAATCAGCTTTATTGCCAAGTATATTTACAAGTAAACACACGAGGAATTTGACTTGACATTGGACGCGCACGTTAGGCGCATCCAATGACGCGTCGCCATACAAGGCGCCTGTCAACAGTGGAGGTAAAGAGGGGAGGGGAGGGGGAGGAAAACACAATAGGAGAGAGAAAAAACATAGTAATCAGAATAAACGCTCGTATATGAGCCAAATTTTGACTACACAGAAAAAAACCCTCATGCATTAGCAGACAATAGATACAATCACACAGCAGAGGGAGGGTATATTTGCATGTCATTGTGTAGTGTGAGTGTAACAGTTGTTAGTGGGCAGCAGAGGGCGCCTCCAGGCAGTGGATAGATGTTATAATCATGTGACTTATAAAGAAGACCAGAGATCAGAGTCTGTCTCTCTTTTCCTCTTCCTTGCAGAAGGCACATGGGCATTGTCCTCGAGAGACCAATCCGCTGACGACAACAACTGATTGTTGATGTATGGGTAGACATAAGCCACTTCTCTGGCGTTATCTTATCGAGGAGGAATGTAAACAAGGGTACCAAAACACAAGGTCAAATCTGCACAGTGCACTCAGAGAATAAAAAAATTTCTCTCTCTTCGATTCTGTGCTTCAATTTCATACAGGCTTGAATCATACTTTAGATCATTCTCTGGAGAGCACTCAGCGATCCACAGATGTTATCCACCTACCGAAACATAGGTAAAACATGTCCAGAGAGTTCGTTCTCTCTTCAATGCATGCCAGGTAGTAAATTCCATGTTAATCCTGCCGCTGACAGTCAGTGCTCCCCCCAGCTGGACGAATTGTTGAATTTGTTAAGGGAGCTACGCCGGGGTCCGCATTTGATTAGCTCACCCAGATAATTTCGATACACTAGGAAAACTCCAGGGGCCAAAACAGAAGATCCTGTGATCAGTTCAATCTCAGTCAAATCACACAGACACATGAGTTCCAATGCCATGAGTCTCCCTTGGGTTCCCCCTGACCCGCTTCTTCTTTTAAAGGTGACAATCGCATATAAGCCGCTTTCCAGATCCATAATTTCCATTTGGATTAAGATTCAGCCAGGAGAAGAGTGACATTGCAAGCTGGGATCAGAAGGGAGAGGATTAGGAGGGAGAGGGAAGAAAAGCGTCTGCTCTCTCTCAGAAGCGGAAGTAGGACGGAAGAGTGAAAATCAAAAGACAGTCATAATGCCTAAAGGAAAACAGAAGAAATCGACATTTACCAGGCCAGCACACGCATCGACCGGAGAATCTGATCCGGAGGATTTCCATTCAGAAGACGAGGAGCTGAATGAAGCTAGCAACAAGGTTAGCTTAAAAATGGTACTTAAGGAATTAAGACGATTTTGCCGAGAGTGTTGGGCCGAATTTCGTGAAATCAAAGACGAAATAAAAAGGACAAACAGCAGAGTGGACCAGGCCGAGGACCGAATCTTGGAAGCAGAGGAAAGAATAAAAGGGCTGGAAGATACCGTGCTGGAACTACACAAACGCCAGTCAAGATTGAAGGCTAAGCTAACCGACCAAGAAAGCAGACTAAGAAGAGATAACATAAGAATTCATGGTCTGAAAGAAGGAGTCGAGGACGGTTTCACCACAATGGCGGCATGCGTGGAGTCCTTACTGAGAGAAAAGTTGGATATTCCCCAAACCACCGACTTGAAGATAGTAAGGGCACACCGTACATTAGCCCCTAGGCCGGCGGCGGAAGCACCACCGAGATCGGTGGTGGTGAAGTTCTCCAACTCCAAAATAAAAGAAGAGGTTGTAAGACTGGCTTGGCAGAAAAAAGGATTTATGCACCAAGAGAGAAAAGTTTTCGTGGAGAACGACTACGCTCCGGAGGTCCTTAAAAAGCGTCGGGAATACAACGACGCTAAAAAGATACTACGAGAGAAGAAACTGCGCTTTCAGACTCCATTTCCGGCGAAGCTGAGGGTTTTTTACGGGCATGAGACGTGTCTCTACAACTCGGCGGAAGAAGCAACCACGGATATGGCGAGAAGAGGACTCCCGGTAACGGTGTATAAACCCGCAGCAGACCCGATCAAAAGAATCAAGGCTCAAACGTGGTCCACACAAAGGCCCTCAAAATCCATGGGCCAGCAGCGGGAAACCCAGCGCCAGAGCTACAAGGAAAAACTGGCCTTTTGCAGGAGGGAATAACGATATTTTTAGTCAATCTGCGCATCCAACCCTCCTCCTACAAGGTAACAAACATTAAAGGAGATGCAGAATCAGCAAGTGGTAAAGCATTTTACGGAACAGACATAATATTAGAAACAAATAAGTCTTAAAAAAAAAAAAAAAAACTTGTTAAAATAGAAATGTGACAATGAACCACATGATCTCTCCACACTAACAAATACTGTATTAACGTGACTGTTTGCTGTGATGGTGGTGGGAGGTTGCGCACAATTTCATAGGGTATAGGTGTGATGTATGGGAGTTGTATGAGTTGTATGAGTTGTATGAGTTGCATTTGCATATGCCACCCCATAGGTGGGCGCTGTACCCTGTGGCATTGCCAATAGTATAAGAGTGTGCTCATTGAACTGAACTGATACGTGTATGTGTGCGTATGCCTGAGTAAACGAGCAAGCTAATGACCTGCAGCCGTGTGTATCTTGTGTTTGTTCCTCCGAGTGGTAATCTAAAGTAGAAACCCATGGACATAACATCATTGGCGACGAGGATAACTTTGGGTTTCCAAGTCTCGCCGCGGTATTGACTGCGAGTGACAGAGGAAGAGGAGCGTTTGTCCTGGTGGGAGTTTGGCTGGGCGCAGCACGCCAGGTGACAGGACGTCAGGTGACAGCACGCCAGGTGACAGGACGCCGGGTGACAGGACGCCAGGTGACAGGACGCCGGGTGACAGGACGCCAGGTGACAGGACACCAGGTGACAAGATTGCTAAACACTAGCTAACTGCACGCCATGGCTGGATATATTGGACATTTTTGAATAAGAGACCTTTTTTATGTGTTAGATGAGAGAGTCACGTCTCACCAAAAGGGCAGAATAAACCCTTGACTGACTCAGGGGTTTGGGATCGTCTACTCCCGGCCTCAAGGCTAGTGTGTGTTTTTAAAATAATAAAAGTTGTTTGCTTTGTGTATCTTGGGGGTGGGTATAACATTTAGTGGGGAGGAGATGTGATGTATGGGAGTTGTATGAGTTGTATGAGTTGTATGAGTTGCATTTGCATATGCCACCCCATTGGTGGGCGCTGTACCCTGTGGCATTGCCAATAGTATAAGAGTGTGCTCATTGAACTGAACTGATACGTGTATGTGTGCGTATGCCTGAGTAAACGAGCAAGCTAATGACCTGCAGCCGTGTGTATCTTGTGTTTGTTCCTCCGAGTGGTAATCTAAAGTAGAAACCCATGGACATAACATCATTGGCGACGAGGATAACTTTGGGTTTCCAAGTCTCGCCGCGGTATTGACTGCGAGTGACAGAGGAAGAGGAGCGTTTGTCCTGGTGGGAGTTTGGCTGGGCGCAGCACGCCAGGTGACAGGACGTCAGGTGACAGCACGCCAGGTGACAGGACGCCGGGTGACAGGACGCCAGGTGACAGGACGCCGGGTGACAGGACGCCAGGTGACAGGACACCAGGTGACAAGATTGCTAAACACTAGCTAACTGCACGCCATGGCTGGATATATTGGACATTTTTGAATAAGAGACCTTTTTTATGTGTTAGATGAGAGAGTCACGTCTCACCAAAAGGGCAGAATAAACCCTTGACTGACTCAGGGGTTTGGGATCGTCTACTCCCGGCCTCAAGGCTAGTGTGTGTTTTTAAAATAATAAAAGTTGTTTGCTTTGTGTATCTTGGGGGTGGGTATAACATTTAGTGGGGAGGAGATGTGATGTATGGGAGTTGTATGAGTTGTATGAGTTGTATGAGTTGCATTTGCATATGCCACCCCATTGGTGGGCGCTGTACCCTGTGGCATTGCCAATAGTATAAGAGTGTGCTCATTGAACTGAACTGATACGTGTATGTGTGCGTATGCCTGAGTAAACGAGCAAGCTAATGACCTGCAGCCGTGTGTATCTTGTGTTTGTTCCTCCGAGTGGTAATCTAAAGTAGAAACCCACGGACATAACAATAGGCATAAAAAAAAAAAATCATTACAAGTTCGGATTGGGATCTGAAATTCACGTTAAAAACATGGGACAACTTACAGGGGTAAGAGAGGGCCCTCAGCACGTAACGGAATCTGAGGAATTTCCCTCAGAGCCAATACACCATCATGGCTCTTCTAAGGTCACTAAAAAGACCTCAGCTCAGGAAGATTTTTTGTCAGTTTTTTGTTTTAAAGTTTTATATACTATGTTCTTAATGTTTTTTATGTTCTTAATGTTCTTTCAGTTTCTGAGTAGCATAAAAGAGGGCCACCACACTGTTATACTAAATAAGACAACACAATGGAGAAACAGGGTGTAACCAAAGTAATCTCATATAATGTAAAAGGGATCCTGAATCCAGTTAAAAGATCCAAGATTCTAGGCAAAATGAAAAAAGACAAAGCAGGAATAATATTTTTACAGGAAACCCACCTAACAGAAGTGGAGCACACTAAACTCAATAGACAAGGGTTTAAAATGATCTCTTCATCTTCATATAAGTCAGGGAGGAGGAGGGGGGTAGCGACATTGATCTCAACCAAAATTATAATTGAAAAAAAATCAGAACACAAAGATAAAGAAGGGAGATACAGTATGGTACTTGGGCAGCTAGAGGGAGAAGATATCACCCTGCTGAATGTATATGCACCTCCAGGGGCTAACTGGAAATTTTATAAAAATGTATTTGACCTAATGATAATTAAAGCCCAAGGTTTAGTGATATGTGGTGGAGACTTCAATCTAAGACTGAATCCATACTGGGATGCATCAGGTAATTCTCCACATCAAAATAACACTCAAAGTAGAAAAACTCGGATGCTACTAAAAGAAATGGGAATCTGCGACAACCCCAGTGTAAAAGATTATACATTTTACTCAGCACCACATTCATCATACTCAAGGATTGACTGTTTTTTATGTTTAATAGAGACATTGGAAGAGTAAAAACATGTAAAATAGGACTGATGGATCTCTCTGACCACAGTCCGATCTATATGGACCTAAGTATCCAAAAATACACAAATAATACATTTTCTTGGAGGTTAAATTCAAATGTGCTGAAAGGACCACTGAAAGATGAATTGGAATCAGATATTCTCAGATATTTGGAAGAAAAATGATAATGGAGAAGTGTCCCCTTTAATACTGTGGGACACATGCAAAGCTGTAATAAGGGGAAACATTATCGCAAAACTGGCAATCCAAAAGAAACTGAGACAAGAAAAACTAATCACAATAGAGTCAGAACTTAAGAACCTAGAAAAAGAGCACAAAGATAACACTCATTCTAATGACTCGCTCAAAATTAAGGAAATTAAAAAACAAATAAATGAGATCTACACAATAGAAATCCAGAAGAAACTTACATTTCTGAAACAAAAATACTATGAAACAGGCAGCAAATCGGCAAAATTGCTAGCCTATAAATTGAGGAAACAACAAACGGAGAGAGCAATCTACAAAATCAGAGACCCAGTATCAAAGAAAATAAAATTTAGAATTCAGGATATTCAGGATATTCTTAAAAGCTTTGAGAACTGCTATAAGAACTTGTACTCCCTCAAAAAACATAAAAACGCATCCGAAAACATTCCTAAACACATTAAACCTTCCCCAACTTACTGAGTCACAAAATAAAACACTACTGTCAGAAATACAACCTAAAGAATTACAAAAAGCAATTATGAAACTTAAAGCTAACAAATCCCCAGGAGCAGATGGCTATACAGCAGAGTGGTACAAAACCTTTAAACAGCAACTATCTCCTCTCCTCCTGAAAACATTTAACTATGTCCTCCACTCAGGGGAAATCCCCCCTCCTGGAGAGAACGGGTCATTGCAGTCATACCTAAACCTGAAAAGGATAAACTAGACTGCTCCAACTACAGACCAATCAGTGTGTTAAATCAGGACTATAAGCTTTTTACCACTATCCTTGCCAAAAGGTTAGAAAATATACTGACAGACTTAATTCATTTAGACCAAACAGGTTTTATAAGACAAAGACAGACACAAGATAACATTAGACGCACTTTACACATAATTCATCATATAAAAAAATATAACTTAAATGCAGCCATATTGGGATTAGATGCTGAAAAAGCATTTGATTCGGTTGACTGGTCTTTCCTATATAGAATCTTATCCAGTTTCAATTTTCATAACAACTTCATTAGAGCTATCCAGGCATTATATAAAAAACCAACAGCTAAAATAAGAATTAACGGTAAATTATTATCATCTTTTGAACTGGAAAGAGGATGTCGTCAGGGCTGCCCTTTGTCTCCACTGCTCTTTGCAATCTTCATAGAACCTCTGAGCCAATGGATAAGACAGAATCAAAAAATTCGAGGTATTACACTTGGTCAGAAGGAACACAAAATAGCACTCTTTGCTGATGATAGGATTGCCTATGATCAAGACTTTACTCCTAATAAAACAGACATTAGATTTAAAAAGTGGAAAGAGAACGGACTGATAAAATATTACGATTTTTTTAAAGGGCAAATTTTAAGAAGTTTTGAAGATTTGAAAAAACAAGGTCTAATAAATCAAGACCTTTACAGGTTCTTTCAGCTTAGACACCACATAAACAAAATACTTAAAAAGGAGGATTTGGAAAGGGCCCAGTCAGGTGTTCTGAAGGTCTTCTTAATGGCATATAAAGGGATCCCAGGGATCAGCTACAGCTCTAAAATATACCAAGGTCTTCAAGACTTAAAAGGAGACAACACATCATATATAAAAGAGAGATGGGAAAAAGAGGGGAATTTCACTTTACAACTGGAAATATGGGAAAAGCTAAATAAACAACAATGGAAAAGTACCTCATCCCTGCAGTGGAGAGAATTTGGATGGAAAAATTTGGCAAGATTTTTCAGAACACCTGCACAAAACAAATTTACTTGTAAGGGGTTGAATTGTTGGTGCTTGTGTGGTGAAGAGACTGCAAATCATTTTCATGTGTTTTGGTCATGCCCAGTTATCCACCAATATTGGACCAATGTACAGACAATATTGGGGAAAATATTCAAAATAACAGTCCCCTTTTCTTTTGTAACTTTGTATTTGGGTTTACTACCGGAATCACTGGAAAGACGAGGAGAAAAATACTGTATTCACTGTTTTAATATTGGCAAGTAAAAAAGCTCTAACTAAAAAATGACTGTCCTACACCTGAAGATTGGATTAACGTGATTCAAGACATTTACTTGATGGAAAAGTTGACATTTGCACTGAGACAGGACATGGATGGGTTCTTGAACTTCTGGCAACCCTGGATCGCATATGTGTCTTCCATCAGATCTAATCTTTGACAAATACCATTTCAATAATGGCACCTCTCTTTGTTCCAATGCTACTCAGATGCTCTTTTATTTTTATTTATTTATTTATTGTTCTTTTGTTTTGTTTTTGTTTTTTGTTTTTTCTTGTTTGGTTTTTTGTTTGGTTTTTTTTCTTTCTTTAATTCTCTTTTTCTTTCACTTAAAAAAGGGTGTTGTAATAATTATTCTTCCAATGTTGTCAAAAAAAAAGGGAACATGTGATGAAAATGTAAACAATGCAATGCTGTAATGACATGTATACCCTTTACAAAAACTTACATTAAAAAAAATTATAATAATAAAAAGTGAATTATTGTAACTGATTTTGGGTCAGTTCTTTATGTGATAATTTATGTATTAATAAAGTTAGAGTATTCTTGGTACAATTTGCAGCATTAGGTCTCAGAAGATTTTTTTTTTCCTGGCAAGTAAAATGGCTATTAAAATGGTAATTTCCCAGATTGAATTGGGATCAGATTGGATCGAATTGAATCGGAATTGAATCGATTCAGAATCTCAAGAATCATAATCAAAGCGATTCTGGAAATTAGGGATCGTTCCCAGCCCTAATTCAAAGTGGCCTAATGGTGTTTTAAAAGTTGTCTTCCATTCATCCCCTGTCCTGATACGTACCAGATGATAAACGTTCCGTACATCAAGCTTTGTGAAGACTGACAATCCTTGCAGGAGTTTGAATGCTGAATTGAGTAAAGGCAGAGGATATTTGTTTTTAATGGTTTTATTGTTGAGTTCACGGAAATCAATACATGGGCGCAGGGAGCTATCTTTCTTACCAACAAAGAAAACCCTGGCTCCCAGTGGTGATGTAAATGGTCTGATGATTCCAGCATTCAGAGATTCCTTGATATATTTTTCCATTGCCTGTCTTTCTGTAACAGAGAGGCTGTAAAGGCAGCTAGAGGGCAGCCGAGCACCTGGGAGGAGCTCAATGGCACAGTCATAAGGTCTATTTGGGGGAAGTGACAATGTCTTGACTTACTAAAAATGGCAGCCAAGTCATGAAACTCCTCAGGTACACCGGTGAGGTCAGGGGTCTTCTCCAGAGAGGGATGCAGAGGGAGAGAAGGGGAGCAGGCTGCAGAGCCGAGGCAGGAGGAGAGACAAAATGGACTCCAGAAGAGGACCCTATTGTGTTGCCAATCAAATGAGGGGTTATGATGATTCAACCAGGGGTACCCCAACACTATGTCAGTGGTGGCTGTTGCTAGAACATAGAATTTTAGGAGTTCATGGTGGTTGACATATATGAGGGTGGAAATGGGAACAGTTTGTTTGGAGATGGTGGCTAGGCATGTTCCGGACAGAGAAACTAAGTTTACAGGGTCTGATAACTGAATAGTTTTAATCTTGAGTTGGTGAACCAGTTGCTCAGAGATGAAATTTTGCTCAGCACCAGAGTCCACTAGAGCATTAGGGTTAATTTGTTAGGGGTTATTTTTGCTAAAGATCTTCTGCCCGTCAGCACCCCTACTCCTACTGATGGGCTTGCTCTTTTGGCCACACAGGGCAATTTGCCAGGAAATTTCCACAGTAAATACATACAAAAACTGGCATCTGCTCGATGCTGACGTTGAGCGGGGAAAAGACACACTCATCCGACCTCCATGGCCTCAATAGCTGGTTGTGGAGGACTCAGAGGGAGAGCCAAGAGAGGAGGACGCAGCGAGGAAGAGCGAAGTGCAGAGCGGAGCGGGTAGCATGCATGCTCACGGGCACGCTGGCACAGCCTATTGTCAAGGCGAATGGCAAGAGAAATGAGGGCGCCGGGGGAACTAACTTCATCCCGTGCTGCCAATGGTCCCAATGGTTAGAATTTAAAGCTCGAGTAAAAATTCCCTGCAGCGTGAAGTCATTCCACTTGGCTTTAGCTGCAAGAACCCAGAAGTTAATGGAAAAGTCGCCAACCAAGAGATCACCCTGGTGGAGATCAAGCAGCCTGTTAGTGACGTCTCCCTCCCAGTCAGAGTGGTTGAACACGGTTTCAAACTCTTTAATGAACCGTGAATAGGAATAATTATCAAAATCTCTAATCCCTCTATGACCGCCTGGGCCCACACGAAATCGCAATCATCACAGAGGGTAGCAATGTAACGTATTTTACTCAAAACAGTAGGAAAATCCCCAGGGGCTTGATCAAAAACTAGTCTGCACTGAAGTAAAAAACCCTTGCATCCTCCCACCTGTCTACTGTAGCAGGAGGCAGAAGGGATGGAGAGTGCATGACCAGCAGATAAAACTGGACCAGAAGATGGGGGCTGACGAAGCTGGAGGCGAGGGATTGGCATTAGCATCAAGGGCTGTGGTTAGTTTATTGACCTGCTGGGTGAGCTGGTTCAAGTGGTCATGTGAAGCAGTGAGGTGCAGAAAAACCTGATCTATTTTAGCTTCCAGAACATCTGCGCAAGAGGGGGGTGTTGCTGCTGTAGCACCCGCTTGGTCTCAACTTTGATGGATTGGTACTGACATGATTTGGCAAAAACAGACCCAAGAGCGGAAAAAACAGCAGGGACACAGAGAGTAAATTTGCTAGCAACAGATTATTAACAACATTGTGAAGTCTGGCCGGAACACTCCTAGGAGGGGAAAGAAGGGGAGAATGGTGAAAGCAAATCCAAGTAACAATTAGTGACCAATTTAGATATTTTTTTTAATCTTACTCTATAGGGGTGGAGCAATCAGCAGGAGCAGCCTTAGAGAGGACCCTCCACGATAGAGATGTCCAAGACCAGGAATAGGTGAGCATACTTCTCCAGACGGGCGAGGGGTAAGATAGAGTTCCAGATAGGGAGTGGGGTGCCCAGACCCAGGCTTGAGCTGAGAGGGAAAGTCAGAGGAGAGTTGATTGTCAATAACTGGGTATATGTTGCTCACGTGAGTTTTTGATTCCAGGTGGGAAACAGAGGAATCCTTGGCCAAAGGACCTCAGGGGTAAATTCCAGCAGGAGCTGTAGATGACCAGGAACTGGCATGGAGTGGAGGACATATGCAGGTAACGCGACCAATCCACAAATGCTACTGAGCAGAGAGGGGCTAAATAGCAGAGCAGTTATCAGCAGCAGGTAAGAGGGACAAGGAGCAGCTGCAGGCAGGTAGAGGAGGTAATTAGCAGAAGAGGTGTGGATGTGTGTGCACTCTCACCATGGCTCTGACAGTATGGCATTACAAACCACCATGTAGTGCTACAGAATCTGTGAATACCATTGTGCAATGCTGATATCTCACAACCATTACTCAATAAGACTAGTGGATTTTAATTTTTTTGCCTAGTTTACCAGCTACTGAGGATGGTCAGCAATATTTTCCTGGCAGTGACCAAAAAGTAGTGTTGCAGTCAGGACCACACCAACACCAGACTAAGACTAAGGTGTACCAGGACCCAGACAAGACCAAGACTATAAGAGGACACAAATAAGGTGCATATGGTGCTCTTGGTCTCCACCTGGTGTTTGCCTGTCTTGGTCTTGACTCTGGCTTTACAGTGGGAGCGTCTAATCATGTGCCATGGAGAGCCAAGACCATGTGGGTTTTCTCTTCCATCCAGGCTCTTCAACAGACTGATCAGCAATCAGTGGAAAGAAATTCAAATTACCTGCTGAAGACACAGGTTAAAAATGAAAACCACAGAGTCTTGGTCCTCCATGGAACATAATTGGACATCCCTGACTTAAAGTCTTAGTCATCATACACTCTGGTCTCAGTCCAGTTTTGGTGTGGTCCTGACTACACCACTGCAATAGGATGATAGTTGTTTTTGCATTTTTTTTCTTGAGGATCTTATAATTACAGTAACCTGGTAACACTAGCTAACTAAGCTAGATTGTCGGAGGTGGTTGGAGAGGCTGTTGGTGCAGATTCGCAGCCACGTTTCCATCAGTCTGTCCCAGGGCAGCTGTAGCTACAGAGGTAGCTTACCACTATCAGTATCTGTCTGGAGTGAATGAATAATAGTCTCACTGTAAGTACTTTGAGGTGTCACTTGACTTATAAAGTGCCATATAAATCTAATCTATTATTATTATTGTTATTATTGTTGTCATGAGTCTGAGCTCAAATATTCCTTCTGAGCTCAGACTCAATTTATTTCTGAGTTTTGTGTGTGTGTCATTATTTTGTTGTCAGTTCTCTGTATATATTTTGGTTTTTTGGTTTATTGTCTCTTATGTGCCCTCCTCTCTCAGACACTCCCACTAACTGTTCACAGTCTGTTCTTGTGCCATCTCAGCTGTGGACAGTTAGGTTAATTAGCTCACCTGCCTGCTCAGCTCACACCTGCTGCTCATTTGTCTGCCCAGTACTTAAGCTTTGCAAGTTCACTGTTTCACTGTGGCAGCATTGTTTAACTCGGACTGGTTTGGACTTTTTCCCTCCATGTTTTTTCCTCATCTCCTCCAGAGACTTCCCTGCTCTGGCGTGAATCTTCTGTAAGTAATCTTAGTTTGTATTTTTATGTTGTCTGCACTTTTTTTTGTATTTTGCTATTAAATGTTGCACTTCAGTTCAGCGCTTGGGCCTGTCTTTCTGCCCCGGAGGGGCCAGTTTGTGACAGAATGCTACCACCAAATTAGGGCCCAGCTGCTGTAGTGTGCATTTTTTTCCTTTTGCCTTTTTTTTTCTTTCCCACTCACCTGTCCGGCGGAGCTATTATGTCACCATCAGACAAAGCAGACTTGAGGAGGAGGAAGTGGAGTTGGGATGAGCTGGAGTTCATCTCTATGACTGAGGACATGGCAATCGGTGCTCGGAACTGCTCATCCCGTAAGGACGAGAGGCTGTGTTGGGGTGGAGTCACGAATTTTCTGGCGATCAACCCAGCATGCACTTCCATCCCCTGGTGCTGAGACTCTCCCTTGCTCCACTTCCACCCATGCCATCAGCCTCCTCCTCGCCAGCTCCGTCAGCTCCATGACGGCACCATCGTCCCGCTCTGGATCACCAGAGGAATCCTTCTGCCTCTTCAGCAGCCACTTCCCAGAAATTGAGCCCGACAATTCCCACAGCAGTCCTTCTCTCCTCTCCTCCTTTGCCGGCTGTCCCGTCAGCCTCCTCTTTCTCCACTACTGCTGCAACTCCCGTCCCCTCGATGTGCTCTCCTGCTGCTGAGAGGTCCTCCATTGTTTCTCCGGCTACGTCCACCTCCACGGCTACAGAAGCTGCTCTTCCACAATCCACTGAGAGGCCCATAATCACCATAGCCACTGAGAGGGACAACTCTTCATACACAGCAGCAGATAACATCAAGATCTGCGGTGGATCTCGAGCTGAGACAAGTACTCTCTCTTGTTTTCCTCTTATCTGTTTTGGAGAGATCTTGCCTGGCTCTTGGGGAGGAGAGTCGGGCGCAGCCATCAGCGGCACCTGAGCTCACCTTGCCAGGCTCCGCCACTGCCGGTGACCCTGATCCTGTACCTCTGCTTGTTTGTTCTGAGCCTTCTTCCAGGGTCACCGGGGAAGATCCACCATCGTCAGATGACTCCATGGGTCTGGCTCGCCTCCTGAGGATGTCATGGGTCCAGCTCCTCCCGCTGAGGTTGTCGCGGACCTTCCTCCTTTGCCTTCGTCCGGTGTCCCATTAGTGGACCGCCTCCTTGGCCTGGTGCTCTCGCGGGTCGGCCTGTTCATTGTGGGTGCAGCTCTGGCCCAATCCGGGTCCACCGTGGGTGCAACTCTGGCCCAGCCCGGGTCCACCGAGTGTGCAGCATTGGCCCAGTCTGGGCCCATCGAGGGTGCAATGTTGGCCCAGCCCAGGTCCACCATGGGTGCTGCAGGGCTCCAGCCCAGAGCCACCGCGGGTGCTGGAGAGCTCCTGCCCGGAACCACCACGGATACAGCGTTGCTTCAGCCCGAAGCTACCGCAGGTGCTACTGTGCTCCAGCCTGGAGCCACTGCGGGTGCTACAACGTCTCAACCCAGGACCACCGAGGGTGCTACCGGCCAGCCCAAGGACATCATGGTCCCCCTTCCTCCTCTGCCAGATGCCGTCATGGTCCCCCTTCCTCCTCTGCCAGACGCCATCATGGTCCCCCTTCCTTCTCTGCCAGACGCCATCATGTCCCCCTTCCTTCTTTGCCAGACGCCGTCATGGTCCCCCTTCCTCCACCGCCAGACACCATCATGGTCCCCCCCCCCCCCAGCCCTGTTTTTCATCATTGGGACTTCCCGTGGGGAAGACGCCTCCTGGGTCACCCCTCCAGTCCTGGTGGCTCAAGAACTCTGGCCGGCTGCCCAAAAGACTGAGTCGCTGGGTCGGGTGGTCTATACTCTCCGGCAGGCCACCCGACTCATACCACCTTGCCGTCTGGCTGGCCTGGGACTTTGGCTGGCCACCTGAACAGCTGGGTTCTTCGGCCTAGGGGGCCCAGCGGCCCGGTGTAGTATGGGTGTGGGTCCTGTGTGGGCTCCCTCTTAACCTGTTTTCCCCCACCTCCCACCTGGGGTAGTTTTTTGCTGTACTTTCTCTTTGTGGGGGGGGGGGTCCTTTTTGGTTTTGCCTGGGGGTGTCTGGATTCCACCCCTTGGGGAGGGGGGCTCTGTCATGACTCAATTTACTAAGTCATGACAACTGTTATAACTCAATTGAGTTTTGTATGTGTGTCATTATTTTGTTGTCAGTTCTCTGTATATATTTTGTTTTTTTGGTTTATTGTCTCTTATGTGCCCTCCTCTCTCAGACACTCCCACTAACTGTTCATAGTCTGTTCTCCTGCCATCTCAGCTGTGGACAGTTAGGTTAATTAGCTCACCTGCTGTTCGTTTGTCTGCCCAGTACTTAAGCTTTGCAAGTTCACTGTTTCACTGTGGCAGCATTGCTTAACCTGGACTGGTTTGGACTTTTTCCTTCCATGTTTTTTCTTCATCTCCTCCAGAGCCTTCCCTGTTTTGGAGTGAATCTTCTAAGAAATCCTAGTTTGTATTTTTATGTTGTCTGCATTTTTTTTTTTTTTTTTGTATTTTGCTAATAAATGCTACACTTCAGTTCAGCGCTTGGGCCTGTCTTTCTGCCCCGGAGGGGCAGTTTGTGACAATTATTATTATATTAGAGGCCATATGGCCATTTCGGGCCATATAGGTTGATTTTCTTGAAGTCTTACCTCAAGTTCTCTTTTCGGAAAAGACAGTCGATATTGCCACCTTTGTGAAACCTACTGTATGAGTATGTCAAAAGACTGTGGAGTCTTTTGTACAAAACACCAATACTCATCCATAGCCATCAGTAGGCATGACATGACTTTGATTACAATGGCTGATTAACACTCTTAACTCTCCTCCTGACTACCTGTGTCACTGCCAAGAATTTTTCTCAATGGTCTGACCTGGTAATGTTGTGAAAGACAAAAAATATTGTAGTCAGAACCAGGCTTTAGTCAACTTGTAAAATTATAGGGATGCTTTTATATAAAGCTAGATATTGTAATGGAAAAATAACACTGACATCACTGGCATATTTCCCCACTAGTGATTTTATTTAAATAAAAATTTGTATGGTCAAACAAAATGAAAGATGTCACACGATGAAGCAATCTAATTTCATCTCTTAGAAATGATCAGTGAGGCAGAAAAGGTGATCACAGGACCATGAATGCACTAATGCAATTAATATCCTCCTGTTCCTGCAACTGATTTTATGACTAGATAAAAACCTTCTGCTGCCTTTATGGCTATTAGAAGCTAAGTGTGAGCTATCTATGACTCCACTCTATTTTCTCCCCCACCAGCATTTGGTGACCCTAAAAATTAAGAGCCTGTAGGGAGTGTGGGGTTCAACAGAGGCCAGCCACCTCTGGTTCACTACAACAGAAATCTGGAAAACGATCCAGAATGAGACCTGACAGTTGTGATAATGGTCCTTGTATCGCCAGGAATTTTCCTCTCTACAATTAACCTACCTTCCCCCCACCCCCAAACACTTCCTTTGCCCTCTTCTGCTCTATAAACCCCTCGTCCTCTTTCATTCTTCCTTCCCTCCCTTTCGCTTGGCGAAGCAACAGCAGTTACTCCAAAGCTCACCAGGCACAGTGCTTTAGCTCTGTGTAATCCTGCCAACCCTATTCCATTAGCCACGCGGACTAAAGAGCTTAACGACACAGCCCCATCACAGTAGAGGGAAAGGGAGGGAAAAAAGACACAACACAAATTCTTCCGAATACATGGCTGCTCAGTGAGTATTTACACTTTCTCTCCACTTTTCTTGCCATACCTCTCCCTCTGCCCCTCCATCTCCATGTTGCAAAGAAGCCCAGAATGGATTAGAGATGGCATCAATAGGATGAAACGTCTTACCAATCGATTTAGAGGGAGTGTGGCATTGTTCTGAGTGGAAAACTTTGGATCTGGCCACTGTGCTGAAGCCAAATGCAACTGATTTGGAGATGAAGCTGCAAAGATGAGTCTCTCTCTCTTTCTCTCTCTCTCTCTCTCTCTCTCTCTCTCTCTCTCTCTCTCTCTCTCTCTCTAATGCAAATGCTCTCTTCTACTCACTTCTGTCTCATTTCATCCAAAACTACTGCTTGTGTTTAATCACAGAAGTCAAAGAGAAGGGTTTGTGGCTCCACTCGTTTGGTTTAAGAAGCCTGCAAAGTAGCTTTGTACTGATCTTGGGAGAAAGGAGAATAAATAGGCAGATTGGGAAAAATCTGATCTGTTTTAATGGTGGGGGTCTTACACTTTTGTCTCTTTAAGAACGTCTCATGTCTGACGGCCAAATACACCACTCTGATAAGACAATGTCACTGAGAGTAAGACTGTAACTCTAGATTAATCAAGCCTATACTTTACTGTATTTTCATCCATCCATCCAACCCACAGATCATCCATAAATTTGTAAAAGAACATAGAAATATATTAAATTCCATGCCCAGTCTAGCATCAAGTAGAATCAGTTGAATATTAACACAGTTAATACAGTGGTGGTATAAATGACATTGGCATAAGAAGATGGGGCATGTGGAAACAGGGAAGCAAGCAAGGGTCTGCGCTGGTTGTCAGCTAAGGGCAAGGGGTGCTGTTATATTTCTTCATGAAGGCGACAGTGACAGAGGAGCGACAAAACGAATGGCCTGTCAAAAGAAATGAGAACAAATAGTTCGCCCACTCCATAGAAAGAGGAATCGGTGAGCATCAATGGGTGGTTAGTTTGGGGGCAAAAACCAGAACCTTAACTAAAACTAGCACAGCTGCTGTGGTCCCTGCTTGTGTTGGGCCCCAAAAGGTAAGTACTGATCAGCATGTGTAAGGATTTAATCCTGGACTACTTCTGTGCAACCGCAGATGAGTAACTTGGTGCTGTCTTGTGATGTAATTAGCCTTGAAGTAAACATTTTGATCATAAGCATGAGCAAATATCTTTGATAAGCATCCTTAGTGAATTCATGTATATACTGCATTTACAATGTCCTATGGTGTGTTTTATGAGGTGTTTGTCTTGTAACTGTAAATGCTTTTATGGTGCCTGCCTTAGGACTACAGATGTAATACCAGTTGTGCTTAATGTTATTATGAGGAGAAGGAGGTTAAAATTAGGAAGGAACTGTTTGACACTAACGCTAACAATGACCCAGTTGTCAGCAGTTATAAATATAGAAGTTAACATTACAGGCATAGCTCTAAAAATTAGAATATTACAAAAAAATATAATTTATTTTTCATAATTTAATCCCAATAGGAACCTTTCACATATTATATATTTCTTATGAGTAAAAATTTCCTATCCTTTTTTTTGTTTTGTTTTAATTTTGATTATGATTTATAGCTCACTGAAATCATTGACATACTCCACAAAGAAGATAAGCCATAGAAAATCATTGCTGAAAAGGCTGGCCGTTCACAGAGTGCTGTAGCAAAGTATATTAATGGAAAGCTGAGGGGAAGAAAAAAGTGTGGTAGAAAAAGGTGCACAAGCAACAGGGATGACTGCAACCTTGGGAGGATTGTCAAGAAAAGTTGATTCAAGACTTGACGTCTTCAGAAAAAAAGTTGCAGCTGTCGTGTTCCTAATACAAAGCTACTCCTCAACCACAACATCAGAAGCGCCTTAACTGGGTGATAGAGAAAAAGAACTAGAATGTTAGTTTGTAGTCCAAAGTCCTCTTTTCTGCTGAAAGCAAAT
This sequence comes from Pholidichthys leucotaenia, assembly GCA_020510985.1. Classification (NCBI taxonomy): domain Eukaryota; kingdom Metazoa; phylum Chordata; class Actinopteri; order Cichliformes; family Pholidichthyidae; genus Pholidichthys; species Pholidichthys leucotaenia. The sequence goes on from CM035840.1 coordinate 115,596,969, forward strand.
TTTGCATTTCATTAGAGTTTGGAGGAAGAGGGGTGAAGCACAGAATCCAAGCTGTTTAAAGTCTAGGGTGAAGTGTGAAATCCAAAGTGAACACTGCTGTGTACCAGGAAATTTCAGAGCACTTCATGCTTCCACCTGAGCTGAAAGCCACTATCAAAGCAAGCTGGGATTCAGTCACATCTCAGCAGTGCCATGAACTGATTGCCTCCATGCCATGCTACATTGGTACAGCAATTTGTGGTAGAAGAGTCATAGTCAAATATTGAGCATATAAATGCACACTTTTCAGAAGGTGGACATTTTTTGTGTTGTAAAACTATATTTTGGATTGATCTTAGGGAACATTCTAATATTTGAGATGCTACATTCCAGAATTTAATCAGCTATAAATCAGAGTAATCAAAACAAAAACAAAAAAATCTTGTGAAAATTGTGAAAAAGTATTTTTCACAATTTCAAATTACATAGCATATTGAAAGGTTTTTTTCATTATTGTTGCTGGCACTTTTTGGAGCCAACCATTTTGTTTGGAATTAATTGTTTGATAGCCATTCAGTTCATAAGTACAATAGTAAATAAATAAATAATTAATTAAAAATTAATTTAAAAAAAACAAGCTCTATCACATTCTGCTAGAGACCTACATGCTCAAGTGGGAACAATATGATAATACCTTCTGTATAGTAACTACATAATAATGGCTTCAGTACAAGATAGAATCGCAATAAAGGCGATATAATTTCTATTTTATCCTGCTGAATTTATTAGCCACTCCACTTGTTTATGTAAAGATCTGGTAATACTTGTTTGCTGTTTGCATGAATACTTTAAGTTACAAAAGCCATATGGTTCATATTATAACACAAGAGAGACAGATTACTGTGATCTTCTCAAGAAAATATTTTAAAGTTATCCAGGTCCAGTCACAGGAAATCCAGGTAATGTCATCTGTTCTTTTAACATAAAAAAGGGCCGAAGGGCTGGTCACAGTCTGAGACATGCAGCTCACAATCATCTACAGATTTAATTTACAAGCAGATATACTGTAAATGATAAATGTGCACAGACATATTGCATTTATTAAACAATAATAAGATCCATAGTTTTTATTTTGTAGAAGGTTGTTTCAGTGGACCACTACTAGATGCGGAAACAAGGTGTCATAGCGTCCCCTTTAATAACTGTATTTATCCATGTTTAACTTGCATTTGTCAGTAAACTATGCAATAGATCCCTTGTGTGTGTAGGTGGCAAATCATCTGTTTAGTCCAACAAACTGACCTTGGAATATGGCATAATTTGTATTGAATGAGTGCTCAGTTTTCTTTCTTGGGAAGTCTTTTCCGTAATTACTCTCTATCTTTTGCCAAATAGCTCCTCCTTCTTATCATGTTTTATTTTTTATTCCTTCCACTGTCTGTCTCTCTCCGCTCCGCTGTTTCATCATTAGTGGCCGTCCCATGTTGTGGAGAGAGTAATCTGAACTATGTGTCCCAGGGGTCTATTCCTTTACTTCCTGCTGTAGGAATAAGCGACCTATTGATTAGTTATCAGCCCGTAATTGGGCTGCGATCTCTCTCGCCCTCAGATATCCCCCAGATATATGGCACTCCTGACAGCCTGAGAGGTGGGTGAGAAGGCGATGGGGTGAGCAGTGGGGAGGGCTTCCTTCTGCCTGCCTGCCTGCCTGCCTGCCTGCCAACACTTTACTCAACAAAATGTCTTCCTGAATGCATGGATGCCAATTGCCGCCCACATTTCTCTCCTTGCAAAGGGATTTTCAACATCATGCCAGGGGAAGATTATTCAATCTTTCAAATTATACAGCAAGCAAGAGGTCCAGCAGGATTTTATGCTCCATGTTAACTATGAGCACCCATTTTTCACCATTTTCTTATAGGAATAAATTCTGAAATTGTAATCAGAGTTTTAAAATGAAAATGGTGCGGCTTACTGAGAAAGAAACTTATATAAGCTCAGAGTAAGTACACCATTCGCATATGGATAATTGCCTGTGAGGGATTTCAATACAAATTGAGGCTCAGGAAGCGGATAAGCAACAGGAAGGGTGTCTCTGCTCCTGTGTAAGCGTCCAAATCTACTGTGAGTGCGCAAAGAACCATGACTAACTCTTACTAAGTCTGTTTGTGCATTTTTAGGAAAAGCTTAAAGATACTTTCCCCCTCTTCTTCATCTCGCTCCTTCTTCATGTCATAACCTCCTTTTTTGCCTCAAATTATGTGTCACTCTCAGGATCTCCTTTAGTTTAAGTCCCCCATACATATATCACTCTCCAAATGTTCCCTCATTTTCCACTTAATGCCGTGTGGTCTTAATGTTGAGCGTTTGAGGAAGACAAAGAGCTAGACGAGGCCCGCTGAGTTCTCCAGACAGGCACAACGTGTCAGACCCTCCATTTAGCAGGCAGATTAAAGCTTATTCCAGTCCTTCTCCTGCTCCTTTGCTCTCCTTGCCCCTCCCTTGAAACCACATTTGATAAACATCTCATTTCCACACTCAATATTGCCATAATCAAAAGGCTACCCATTACAAGAGGCTTGTTCATCATCCTGCTTTATTCACGCCTCAGTCCAGTACCGATCAACCCTCTCCCCTTCATTCTCCGCCCCCTCTCTCCCACAGAGAGGTGAATATCCCAGTGGAAGTGCATTTGTCTCCTGGCATTAATCTAGCAGTGATATGAAAGATTATTGTATGAGGCCGTGGTGCTCTGTGGTGTGTATTGTCTCTGCATCTTCTTCTGTGACGGAGTGCAGAAAAACACAGAGCGATGTGACTTTAGTTTGCCTACTCCCTCACACCCCTTGGCTCCAAATGATTCTTCCATTTCAGAGGGACAAATGAGAGGATTATCACAGCAAATTTAAAATTAATATTTGCATTCATCTGCAATAATCTTAAATCACACTGCGCGTAGAGGTGTTTACATTCTCTCTCTCTCTCTCTCTCTCTCTCTCTCTCTCACGTGAATCTCAGTGTCTCCAGAGGAATGAAATCTTGTGTGGGAAGGAATCTTTTGGGTCATGTGGACTGTTGTGTCTGCAGTGTGGTACAAGTCTTATCTTATTCTATTTTTTCCATTAAATTTTGCTATCCAGACCATTTACACACAGAATGACTATCCCAATCATTCCATAACTTACAGAAACCCGAGAGAGCACATAGAAAAGAAGTACTGGTACCCTAGAGGCAGACCTTGGGGAGGGGCTAGTTCATGAACATATGGTGGTGAGCAGGGGTTGGTTTATTGTCATCTCCCTGGTTCACTTCCTGTACTTTGAGGTTTTCTTCACTGACTGAGAGAGTTGCTTGCCTGCACATTCAGGTCCTCAAAACTGTTCATTCATAATTTCAGTGCCTGAAGGACAATGGATTTTGGAAGACTTGGTAGAGCTCATGGATAGGGCAAGAATGGAATTTAAGCCTTCCAAATCTAGGAGTCTTACTGCTCCTAGATTTACTGCTCTTACTGCATGTCCTAGGGATATGCGTAAGGGACATGTCCAGGATTGTATCCACTTTGACATCAAAGAAGTTGATTCCAACAGTCAGAGAGTAGCCTGTGAAGAGCTCGGGAAAATGGTACAGTGCAGACCTCAGTGACAAGCAGAGTGTGAGGGAGAAACAGAAACCTGAATGAAATCTGGAAGACGTACCTGGATAAGAGGGGCCTACCTGGCAATTACAAAGCCTGGGGGTATCAACATGGCATTCTTCTATGAGTGCTTTGGCCACTCTTTGTTTATGAGGGACCTGTTACTACTGCAAAAAAGCTGGAGAGGAAGATCAACACCTACCTTTGGAGGTGGCTGGGCATCCCAAAAAGTTTCTGTTCAACCACTCAAATCACTCTACAGCACAGGTAGCAAGTTGCAGATGCCAATAACGTCTGTGATGGAGGACTTCAAAGCTGTGAAATCAAGGCAGGCAATGATGCTATGGGATAACAGAGATGAAAGAGTTTGCCAGGCAGACATTGAGATCAGGAGAGGTTGTAAGTGGTTAGTCAGTAGAGCAGTGAGAGAGGTGGAGAATCACCTGTACTAGGCTGACATTATTGGAACTGTAGCCCAGGGGCATTTGGGTCTAGGATGTACCACCAGGCCAAGCCGGAGGAAAGCTAATCCAAAGGAGTGATAGGGTGTGGTGCAGAGGGAGATCCATAGGACAGAAGAGAAGACTAGACAGACAAAGCTGTGGCACTGGGGAAATAGGGTAACTGGACAAGGCGGGAGGATGTTCAAGAGAGGGCAATGACATGGCAGGACATCTGGTCTATGGAAGGACACCGGGTGAATTTCCTGTTGTGCTCCGTGTATGATGTTCTGCCTAGACCTTCAATCCTACATACATGGGGGTTAGCTGAGAGCCCCAGCTGCCCATTCTGTGGAAGAACATTAAACCTGGAGCATGTGCTATCTTCATGTCACTTAAGTCTAGCCCAATGGGAAATTATGGTGAAGACATGACCAAATCCTGTGCCAGTTGGCTGCAGGTGTGGAATAGATGTGGCGTTAGCCAAAACAGCTCAAGAGAGGCCTCCCGTTCATCACCTTTTGCAGAGTAGGAGAGACTGATGTGACATTCATGAGACCTCGAGGGATACTGGCCACAGCTAGTGACTGAAAGATTGAGAGACTGCAGGTGGACCTGATAAGGCAGCTCAAGTTCCCAGAAGAACAAACCATCACAAGCTTAACACATCACAAGTCTTCCCATTTATTGGTAGCTCTATTCTTCAAATAATCAATTCTTCATTAACATTAGGCCATGTACCGCAGGCCTTTAAAACTGCTGTAATTAAACCCTTACTTAAAAAGTCAATGCTGGATCCAGGAGTTTTAGCTAACTATAGACCAATCTCTAATTTGCCTTTCATTTCAAAAATCTTAGAGTTGTTGCTGCGCAATTATTTGACCACTTGCAGGGAAATGGCTTATTTGAAGAGTTTCAATCTGGGTTTAGAGTCCATCATAGTACTGAAACAGCTTTAGTGAAGGTCACTAATGACCTCCTTATCACATCTGATAATGAACTTGTTTCTGTACTTGTCCTTTTAGACCTTAGTGCAGCTTTTGATACTATTGATCATAATATTTTACTTGATAGACTAGAACACCTTGCTGGACTTAATGGAACTTCGTTGCAGTGGTTTAAATGTTATTTATCTGACAGGTTCCAGTTTGTTCATGTCAATAATGAGTTTTCTTACAACTCAAAGCTCAGTCATGGAGTTCCACAGGGATCTGTGCTAGGCCCTATTCTTTTTAGTTTATATATGCCTCCGCTAGGCAGCATTATTAAAAAGCACTGCATAAATTTTCATTGTTATGCAGATGACACACAATTATACTTGTCTATGAAGCCAGATGACCGTAATCAATTAGCAAGATTAGTGGCTTGTCTTAAGGAAATCAAAGCTTGGATGACTTGTAATTTCTTGCTATTACATTAAGATAAGACTGAAGTCATTCTAGTTGGTCCAAAAAAAAAACTTAGAAATACCTTTCCAAATCAAACTCTTAGTTTGGATGCAGTTACTCTTTCTCTTAATAGTTCTGTGAGGAACTTTGGAGTTATTTTTGATCAAGATCTGTTCTTTAATTCACATATTAAACTTGTTTCTAAGACTGCCTTCTATCATTTGCATAATATTGCCAAGATAAGGAGCATTTTGTCTCAGAGTGATGCTGAGAAACTAATCCATGCTTTTGTTAGTTCTAGATTAGATTATTGTACAGTAACTCTGTATTATCAGGCTGTCCTAAAACATCTTTAAAAAGTCATCAGCTGATCCAAAATGCTGCAGCAAGAGTTTTAGCAGGTACTAGAAAGAAAGATCACATCTCTCTGGTTCTGGCCTCCCTTCATTGGCTTCCCATAGAGTTTAGAATTGAGTTTAAAATCCTTCTTCTCACTTACAAAGCTCTAAATAATCGGGCCCCTTTTTATTTAAAAGATCTGATACTACTCTATCATCCTAACAGAGCACTACGCTCCCAAAATGCAGGATTACTTGTAATACCTAGAATCTCCAAAAGTACAATGGGAGGCAGAGCCTTCAGTTATCAAGCTCCTCTCCTTTGGAAACAGCTGCCAATCTGGATTCGGGAGTCAGACTCGGTCTCTGTTTTTAAGAATAGGGTTAAAACCTTCCTTTTTGATATAGCCTATTGAACCCTCCCTTAGTTATGCTGCTGATAGGTGTAGACAGCTGGGGGGCCTCCAACAATGCATTGGGCTTCACTCCTTTCTTCACTTTCAATGAAATATTTTTGCTGGTCATTAACATCTGTTTGTTCTCCCCCATAGATTGAGTCCCCGTCGTGCTGTTTGCTCTCTACATGTCTGTTCTTTTCTTCTTCTTCTTCTCTAGCCCCTCACCACCCAGCCAGTCGCAACAGATGACTGCCCGTCCCTGAGCCTGGTTCTGCTAGAGGTTTCTTCCTGCTAAAAGTGAGTTTTTCCTCTCCATCATCACCAAGTGCTTGCTCACGGGGGCTCACCTGATTGCTGGGGTCTTTCTACAATTGTGGGGGTTTCCCCTACAGTTGAAAGTGCTATGAGATGACTGCTGTTGTGAAATGGTGCTATATAAATAAAGTTGAATTGAACTGAATTGAATCCAAATTGGAGTTACGGTTTAGGAATTGCAACTATTTTTATACAAAGTCTCCTCCTTTTAGGGGCTCAAAAGTAATGGAACAGTTGACTCAAAAGCTATTTCATGGGCTGCATTGGCTATTCCCTCATTAATCCATCATCGTTGCAAGCAGGTAAAAGGTCTGGGGGTAATTCCAGGTGTGAGTTTTGCATTTGGAAGCTGTTGTTGTGAATCCACAACATGTGGTCAAAGGAGCTCTTAGTGGAAGTGAAACAGACTGTCTTTAGGCTGAAAAAAGAAGAAATCCATCAGAGAGATAACGAAAATGTTACAAGGGGCAAATCAACAGTTTGATACATTCTGAGAAATAAGGAGTGCACTGGTGAGCTCGGGAACTCAAAAATGCCTGGATGTCCACAGAAGACAACAGTGGTGATGATTGCAGGATCCTTTCCATGGTGAAGGAAAAACCCCTTCACAACATCCACCCAAGTGAAGAACACTCTCCAGGAAGTAGGTGTATCAGTATTTAAGGGTGCTTTCACACCTAAATTTGTTTACTTTTGTCTGAATCAGTTGATATGTTTGTTACTTTGCATCATTTTCTCCTTGGTTTGGTTCCCTTTCACACAGGCAAAAATTAAAGTGGACCAAACTGTGTCACGTTAAATCCCGCACGACTTCACGCCAGAACAGTTTCTGTTCTTATTGGTAAGATTTTTTTTGCTGCGAGAACAGGAAAGGTAAATACAGGAAGTAGAATGACTACTGTGCATTTATGCATTTCTGGGGAGAAAATAATACAAATCATAACGTAATCTATGGGGGGTGTTCATCGCACTGGTTATCGTTTATTACATTACGTGCATATACCACTTTTAGCAAATCGTACAGTTTGAAAATGAAGTGTGGCTATGATTGGAGAATAACATGTTAACATTCATTAATCCTCCAGAACCGTGACATGCTCAGTCACAGATATTTTTGAAGATCTATCAGGTATGTGCAGTGGCGTAAAATGTTTTACAGTTTTCCACTGGTCCTGTTTTAGTACTGTCGCCTTCTCACCTGCAGGACCGTACCAGAGTTCACCATTTGATTTGAATCAAGACCACCTCTTTCAGGTGGTCTCGGTACGGTTGGTTTGGTGCACACCTGAGTGCAATTACCATGTTCTCACCAGACAAAACGAACTGCAACTAGTGGAGAAAACAAACTCGAGTTCAAGTGAAATTAACTAAAGCCTGTAGGTATGAAAGCACATTAAGTCTTTTATAAAGATAAAAATTCATGAGAGCAAATACAGAAGGTTCACCACAAGGTGCAAACCGTTGATCAGCCTCAAAAATAGAAAGGCCAGATTGGAAAAACATCTAAAGAAGCCAGCCCAGTTCTGGAAAAACATTCTTTGGACAGATGAAACCAAGATCAACCTGTACCAGAATGTTGGGAAGAAGAAAGTATGGAGAAGGTTTGGAATGGCTCATGATCCAAAGCACACCACATCTTCAATAAAAAATGGTGGAGTTGGTGTGATGCATGGGCATGCATGGCTTTCAGTGACTCTGGATCACTAGTGTTTATTGATGATGTGACAGAAGAAAGAAGTAGCCAGATGAATTCTGAAGTGTATAGGAATATACTGTTTGGTCAGATTCAGCCAAATGCAGCAAAGTTTTCCGCAGTTCAGATGGACAATGACCCAAAACATACTGCAAAAGCAACCCAAGATTTTTTAAGGCGGATAAGTGAAATATTCTCCAGTGGCTGAGTCATTCACCGGATCTCAACCTGATTGAGCATGCATTTCACTTACTTAAGACAAAACTTAAGGCAGAAAGACCCACAAACAAGCAACAACTGAAGACAGCTGCAGTAAAGGCCTGGCAAAGCATCACAAAGGAGGAAACCCAGTGTTTGGTGATGTCTATGGGTTCCAGACTTCAGGCAGCCATTGCCTGCAAATAATTCTCAACAAAGTATTGAAAATGAACAATTAATTAATGTGTGCTGGGAACACGTGGCAGGGGCTGCTGTTTGCCAGATCTTCAGTTCCCACATTTGGAATAGGACTTCTCCACCCCCATGGCAGAGGTAGCTGTCCGGTGATATGGTTGTAAGGTTGTGTGTGCATGTTTTGGTGGCAACACCAAACCAAATGATGGATACCTGAGGTGGGGAGTTTGAGGGGATTTCTGAAGGAGTCCTATAGAGCTTTGTTAACATATGGGACTCCTGATGTGGGTATGGGCAACACATGGCTTTAATGGTTGCTAAAGCAAAAACCTGGGTGTAAGAGGAGTTTGGCAGGGCCATAGAGCAAGCCTTTTGGTTTGCCTTGAAGAGAATCTGGGAAACTGTCTGTTCGATCAGGAAGAGAAAGTACTTATGGAGCACCACTGACCTTGACCAGAGGCATGATGGTTGAAAAAATGACAGATGTAAGCGGGAGGGTGGAACTGAATGCAGTTTTAGAAATTTAAAGAGACATGTACTGAAGCCAATCATTTGAGAAAGTCTGAAAAAGATTATTCACAAATTACGCTACAATAATTAAGTAATTAAAGAAACATATGACACACACAACAAAATATGTCACAAACATTTCATTAGGACATGTATGAACTGTTAAAATGCGGGGAAAGTGCAGTTAATGACCCTTTCAAAGAAGAGATAATCTAAATAAGCATTACTGTATGTATATGTGTCTTTGAGCTCTGTGTTGTTGATGAGGGGGAGGAGGACTCCCTGCATCGTCTAACTGTATGATGGCACGGTCTGACTCTGACTAATAAGGATACTATTTATGCATATTAGTCACATTAATAATAGCACAGAGTGGACACTGTGGACATTAATAATGGCAGTCAGGGAGATCTTATAGCACAGTACATACACTGGACCAGCCACATCAATAACAGCTCATAACCTCCAAATGTAACATGAATCATCATGCCATGCGAACACTGAAAGGCACACAAGCCAGTTTATTCAGTTCATGCATGCACCTCCAAATAGAAAATTACAGTCATTAGCTATTAAAAGTTAAAATTGTATCATGTATCTCTATCACTTCACTGGCCTATTAGATTGGTGTTGGTGAGGAAGAAATCACATTTGCACATAGTATTCTTTTGTTTATTTTCCTGCTTCTTCACGTGCTGGGTGATGCACAGGTGGGGATGGTTAATGAGGCCAATAATGTAGCACTGTGTGTCTAATGAGAGAAGATGGGTACATGCTCTCTGTGCGAAACGCATTTGATTTCAGGGGTTTTGTGTGTTTAATCACACTTACATTTATGATCCTGCGTGGACATGCCTCCAGCAAATCTCTTGAGTACAAAGGCTGCATATTTGTTTACTGAAAAAGCCGCTAAAAATAATCAGCTCACAAGCGGCAGGTTAAAAAAAAAAAAAACACATCTCTTCACCGTGTCACCTGTGAGACTAAAATCTCATGTTTAAAATGCAAAGTGTACCACAACATTTTATTTATTTATTTATTTATTTTGTTTCACACATTGACATTAGAAGGTATCCCATGACACGCAGAGATGTGGAGCAGATGAGACTATTCAGACAATATGTGTGATGTCCACCTGCTGTGAGAGACAATAACCAGATGTTAGGAGGAGTGTTTGACACATGCAAGTCTGCTTATTGTGGCCAATTACCAGGTTGAAGCATCATTCTGGCAAGCATGGAGTCACGCGGTAACGGAGAGCGAGAAAGAGAGAAAGATGGCGTTAGGGACTAGTTTTGAATCCAAGCTGTTGAATCAGAAGCTAAAGTTTGTTGGTGCTTTACTATATAAAGAGTATTTATTTGTGTCAAAAAAGTAAACAGAGGACAAAACATCATATGAATCTCAGTCTTTTTTATTTATTATACATGCGCATCAAGTCATTAGCTACTGTGTGTGTGCATGTTCAGGTGTGATGCAACACACTATTGAACAATCTCTCTTGTTGAGACCATGTTTGTTTATTTTTTAACAGTAAATTTGTTCTTTAGCATTAAGATGCATTTCTTTTCTGTTTGAGGTTAAAAATCCTCTGACAAAATGATGAAACATCTGAGTCGACAGTGTTGGCCCAGCGATGGACTGGCGATCTGTCCAGGGTGTACCCTGCCTCTCGCCCAAAGATGCTGGGATAGGCTCCAGCCCCCCCCCCCCCCCGCAACCCAAAAAGGACTAAGCAGAAGAAGATGAATGAATGAATGAATGTCATCATCTATCTATAAACGCAAGCAATCTCTGTCTGTGTGTGTGTCTGTCTGTGGGTGTGTCTGTGTGTCTGTTCCTCACATATCTCTCAAACCGTTTGTCAGACCGTCCTCAGATTTTATAAGTGTTTTACTGAGATTATGAGGGTGTGCATCCCCAAGTAAGGAGTTGTTCAGTCAAAATATGTCATTTTTATCAATAAAAGTATAGTCATCGCCCTCTCCTCATGCCCAGGCTTCTAGAAGTGTGGGCGGGGTTTTGGATTGACTCCGTACTGATTGGATAATATGCAGCATCACGACTAGTCACCACAGCACTCCGTGAGCAAAACAAGGAAGTGAAAAGCGACAAATTTGACTAGATGCTTAAAAATTTATACCATAATGTTGCTGTGATTGTGTAGGTCTAAAGGATAATTCAGCATATGTGGAGAACATGAGGTGCGCAAGTACACTGGGAGGAGTGCCACTGGGGACTCGGGGTCTAGCAAAGAACAACGGTGGATCCAACACGGGATGAAGCAGCAGCTGGACTGGTGTTCAGACCGCAGTCCTTCGAGGAGAGGCAAGCCCAGCCTGCCAGGTCAGCAGTAGACTAGTGTCCCGACTGCTGCTTCATGTGCTACCACTGTGCTTTGCAGAACTGTGAGTCCCCAATGGCGCTCCTCCCAGAGTGCTTGCACGAGTATCTAAAAATTAAAACTTAATAATAATACCGCCATGATTGTGGAGCACAATGGCCAGATCAATTGCATATCATATGTGGCCACATATGCACGCCTTGACTTGAAGGGTATTTTGAGTTATTTACAGATTCTTAAAGTGTGGAATCTAAGCTTTCCAATGATGTCTAACACATGGAAATCAGAAAAGATATGAAGATGTGGCCATTTGAATGTTAGCACCTCTCAAATTACTTCTCTGAGAATGCCAGGTTCAGAGTTTCCAAGGATTGTCTATTGTCTATCGACTACTCTATTTCAAATACAAAGTTTACGGTTTTAAAATTTCCCACATTGTTATTTGAGGCATGGAGTAGCTTCTTCATGATTTCAACTAGCATATTTTGAAAAAAAAAAAAAAAAAAAAAAAAAAACGAAAATCACAAATTAAAAAAAAAAGTATTGGTGTTTTTAGGAATCACGTGAGGCCAACTTGTTGCTGGTTTACCCTTGGCAGGTCACATATAAGTCATAAAAGATCACACAAATAAGTGATCTGACAAACAAATAAACAAGAGTTCCCTAACAGTTGCTAATACTGGATGTCCCATTCATTTTCAATAATTAGGTATTCTGTAATTAATATTCACACAATCAAATAAATTTTAGTGTCGTTCAGTCCCTTTCATCTTTGTCAAAGTCTAACATGTGTGATTGCCTACATATAGGTTACACCTCTTTGTATTCCACTTTCAAGCACAGCCTACATTTGGGCCTGTAAAGTCTAATTGGGATACCTGTTTCAGACAGGAATCCTTGCTTTCTATGGGCAATGCACTCATTGCCCGTAGAAAGCAAGGATGTTGCTCCATCATTATGTTGTCTCCATCAAATGTTGTCTCCATCATTATTTATAGGTGATGGAGACAACATTTTGATCCCCTGGCCAGTAGGTGTCATGCTTACTCTTGCCTCAACTGCTTTGTAGAGACATGTGAGATCAACCCATTTATGCTATTGGGTGTGACCAGCTGTGACATCCTCACTGGCCAGATAGATATAGAAACACTAGATAGAACATGGCTAGCTGCCAAGCTAGTCATGTTATGTATACATAGCTTACTCATATGATTACAATAAATACAATCAACAATTGTTTGTGTAGCCTGTTATCACAATGTTGCAAGTGCTCTCAACCATTATAATTACCTACAGAATATGCCACCAATTGCCATGAAAATGTTAGCCATATCCTATCTAGTGTTTATAAGTCAGAATTTTAATTTTGTGAGTTTCAGTTAAGAGTTGCACTTTAAATAAGTTACTTTTTCTTTTGTTTCATAGCACCAGGTGGTGGAATTGGTTTGCTCTAGTCAGTTAGCCATTAGCCATTGTAAGCGACACCTATTGAAAACAAGACAGCATACAGTAATTTGTCATTAAAAAACACTAACAGATTTTTTTTTTTAAATGAGCAGAACTGTGTGCAATCAGAAGAGACACATAAAACAGAGTGCCAAATAGTGCATTTTGCACTGCTGTTGATGTGTGGTGCATGGGTGCAGGCATCTTGAATTCTCAAGTTAGTTATACCCAGGCTTGCCCAATTTCACTAGCCAAAAACAGTTCAGTTCATGGCCTGGAAGCACTTGTTGGACATGCCACAAAATCATGGTAGGCGTCTAAATCAAAAGTGTAGTGGGAGAAAAATAGGGATTGGGACTGCTATGTCAAATGTAGCTCTATGCAAACATAGCATACTGTTTCTGTGATGCTGAAGTGTTATCTCATAAAAAAAATATTTTTTATCCATCTACAGTGCATCCAGAAAGTATTCACAAGGTTTCACTTTTTCCACATTTTGTTATGTTACAGCCTTATTCCAAAATGGATTAATTTAATTTTTTCCTCAAAATTCTACACACAATACCCCTTAATGAAAATGTGAAAAAAGTTTTTTTTTTTTTTTTTTACCATCCATCTTCTACCGCTTTTCCGGAGGTCCAGGTCGCGGAGGCAGCAGTTCAAGCAGAGAAGCCCAGACCTCCCTCTCCCCAGCCACCTGCTCCAGCTCTTCAGAGAGGATACCAAGGCGTTCCCAGACCAGCTGGGAGACATAGTTTCTCCACCGAGTCCTGGGTCTGCCCCGGGGTCTCCTCCCAGTGGTACGTGCCCGAAACACCTCAAGCGGGAGGCATCCAGGAGGCATCCTAATTAGATGCCCATACCACCTCAACTGACTCTTTCAATGTGGAGGAGCAGCGGTTCTACTCTGAGCCTCTCCCAGATGACTGAGCTCCTCACCCTATCTCTGAAGGTGAGTCCAGCAATCCTACGGAGAAAGCTCATTTCAGCCGCTTGTATCTGCGATCTCGTTCTTTCGGTCATTACCCAAAGCTCGTGACCATAGGTGAGAGTAGGAACGAAGATTGACTGGTAAATCGACAGCTTTGCCTTAGAACCCAGCTCCCTCTTCACCACAACAGACCAGTACAGCATCCGCATCACTGCAGATGCTGCTCCAATCTGTCTGTCAATCTCTTGCTCCATTCTCCCCTCACTCGTGAATAAGACCCCAAGGTACTTAAACTCCTCCACTTGGGGCAGGAGCCTGTCCCCAACCCGGAGAGGACAATCCACCTTTTTCCGGCTGAGGACCATGGACTCGGACTTGGAGGTGCTGATTCTCATCCCAGCCGCTTCACACTCAGCAGCAAACCGCCCCAGCAAGAACTGTAGGTCATTGCTGGATGAAGCCAACAGGACAACATCATCTGCAAGCAACAGAGATGAGATCCTGTGGTCACCAAGCATGACACCCTCCACTCTCTGGCTGCGCCTAGAAATCCTGTCCATAAAATTTATTTATTTTTTTTTTTTACATTTTTGCAAATTTATTAAAAATAAAATCTAAGAAATCACATGTACATAAGTATTCATAGCCTTTACCATGAAGCTCAAAACTGAGCTCAGGTGCATCCTGTTTCCACTGATCATCCTTGAGATGTTTCTACAGCTTAATTGGAGTCCACCTGTGGTAAATTCAGTTGATTGGACATGATTTGGAAAGGCACACACCTGTCTATATAAGGTCCCACGGTTGACAGTGCATGTCAGAGCACAAACCAAGCATGAAGTCAAAGGAATTGTCTGTAGACCTCCGAGACAGGATTGTCTCAAGGCACAAATCTGGGGAAGGGTACAGAAAAAATTTCTGCTGCTTTGAAGGTCCCAATGAGCACAGTGGCCTTCATCATCCATAAATGGATAAAGTTCGGAACCACCAGGACTCTTCCTAGAGCTGGCCGGCCGTCTAAACTGAGCGATGGGGGGAGAAGGGCCTTAGTCAGGGAGGTGATCAAGAACCTGATGGTTACTCTGTCAAAGCTCCAGCGTTCCTCTGTGGAAAGACGGAAACCTTTCAGAGGGACAACCATTTCTGCAGCAATCCACCAACCAGGCCTGTATGGTAAAGTGGCCAGATGGAAGCTACTCCTTAGTAAAAGGCACATGGCAGCCTGCCTGGAGTTTGCCAAAAGGCACCTGAAGGACTCTCAGACCACGGAAAATAAAATTCTCTGGTCCGATGAGACAAAGATTGAACTCTTTGGCGTGAATGACAGGCGTCATGTTTGGAGAAAACCAGGCACCGCTCATCACCAGATCAATACCATTCCTACAGTGAAGTATGGTGGTGGCAGCATCATGCTGTGGGGATGTTTTTCAGCGGCAGGAACTGGGAGACTAGTCAGGATAGAGGGAAAGATGAATGCAGCAATGTATAGGGACATCCTGGATAAAAACCTGCTCCAGAGAGCTTTTGACCTCAGACTGGGACGACGGTTCATGTTTCAGTGGGACAACGACCCTAAGCACACAGCCAAGACATCAAAAGAGTGGCTTCAGAACAATTCTGTGAATGTCCTTGAGTATCCCAGCCAGAGCCCAAACTTGAATCCAATTGAACATCTCTGGAGAGATCTGAAAATGGCTGTGCACCAACGCTTCCCATCCAACCTGATGGAGCTTGAGAGGTGCTGCAAAGAGGAATGGGCGAAACTGCCCAAAGATAGGTGTGCCAAGCTTGTGGCTATAGTTGTTTGGTCAGGGTCACAGACCCTGTCCACGCGTTGTGCTCCATTTCGGACTCATTGTTATTATTCATGAATGAATGAATTATTATTATCATTGTTTCTGTCTCACTCATCATTTTGGTGTTTACTTGTGTGACAGCGTTCTCAGTTTATTCTCTGCTCCTCACTTATTGGTCCTGTTGTTGTTAATTGCTCATAACTGTGCCTCATCTGCTGATCAGCGCCAGCCCTATATATACATCTCATACTCTGCCTTCAGTAGGGCATCTTCGTCAGTACACTTCACACGTCTGGGACTTGTTATTTTGCTACTACGCTATCCGTGTTGTTTTTCTGCTGTTATGGTCTTATTTTCTGTTCCTGCCCACGTGCAGTTTTTCCTTTCTGTATGAATAAATATGCTTCAATATCACCCCACAGTTGAGTCCATCCTTAAGTCCCAGAAGGGCAAACATGACAGTGGCATCATATTCAAAAAGACTTGAGGCTGTAATTGCTGCTAAAGGTGCATCAACAAAGTATTGAGCAAAGGCTGTGAATACTTATGTACGTGTGATTTCTTAGTTTTTTATTTCAAATAAATTTGCAAAAATCTCTAAAAAAAAAAAAAACTTTTTTCAAGTTGTCATTATGGGGTATAGTGTGTAGAATTTTGAGGAAAAAAATGAAATTAATCCATTTTGTAATAAGGCTGTAGCATAACAAAATGTGGAAAAAGTGAAGCACTGTGAATACTTTCCGGATGCACTGTATGAAACACTGGCAAAAGAGGAGGGGCATTTCTAGATTTTTGGGTGCCCTTTGCAACATTGTGTTTGAGGGCTGCTCTTTTTGTAACAGGGAGGAGTTTAAACCCTTAAGTTAATTTGGTGATGTATAAATGTCTTACACAATAATCACAATTTGACCCAGGCAATTTACACCTGAGGTAAACAGTGACACTACTGACCATAGAAGCAGAGGATACAGTATTTTCCTCAGAAATGTTTACTTTAAATTTAGGAACTAAAGTTCTTCACTGTCAATAATAATTACATAATAATTCACATGAAACAGTTGGAAAAAAATGGACCATTGTCATGATGCACAGAAAATAAATGAATTCTTTACATAGAATAAAGTTTGAACCAGCATTTATAAACGTGCAGATAAGATAAGCCTTTATGACATGAAAAGGAAACAAAATAGCATATTACCTAGAATAAAAATACAATTAATAGGCTTCTATTTTCATAATAATAATAATAATAAAAGCAGAACTACAAGAAGAGTGACTGTTACGTTGTAGTTTGAAAGAAAGAAGACCTTTTTGGTTTAAGAAGATGTAATCTGTAAAATGTAAGTTATCATTTAACAAGATATAATGTGTGTAAAATTATTTGGCATATAAGCACAGGTGAGGAGAGTAGCTAGAGTAAATAAAATTAAATAAGAAAAAATTGTTATATTAATTCTTAAGTGTACATAATAGTTGTCACCAAAGAAATACTTGAAAATAAATATGACTTTAACAAAGTGGCTTGAGTAGTGAGTAAGGAGTTTACTCTCACGAGAGGGCTTTCTTGTGAGTTAGTGACTTTTTATTAATCTGTAACATTTTACATATAAATCTGAAACTTTCTCTTAGAATTTTGTGCTTTTTTATCTTTATATATTGTATGTTGCTGTAGAAGCAAGACAGAATACATGAGTCTGAATCAGAGCGAGGCAGGTGTAATGGTGAAGATGGAAGGAGCAGAGGTAGTGAAAGTAGAGGAGTGTAAATACCTGGGGTCAACCATCCAAAGCAATGGAAAATGCACAAGAAAGGTGAAAAATAGAGTGCAGGCAGGGTGGAGTGAGTGGAGACAAGTGTCAGGGGTGATTTGTGACAGAAGAGTAGCAGCAAGAGTGAAAGGGAAGATTTGAGACCTGCGATGATGTATGGTTTGGAGACGGTGATGCTGACAAAAAGACAGGAGGTGGAGCTGGAGGTGGCAGAGCTGAAGATGCTAAGATTTTCATTGGGAGTGACTAAGAGGGACAAGATTAGAAATGAGTATATCAGAGGGACAGCTCAGGTTGAGCGGTTTGGAGACTGTCACGTTCTGAACGCGGACCCCACCGAGCTCAGGTTGTCTACCTTTTTTTCCATATTTTGTACTGTGTTGCCATTTTGAGTTGTCTGTATGATTTATTTTCACATTTACGTTTGTTATAGTTTGTTTTTTGTATTTTTGAGGTTACTTGTTCCCATTCTGCCATATCCTTATGTTTGTTTTCTGTTGTGTTTTTCTCTTTCTCAGGGTTGATAGCTGTCAGTTACTTTCTGGGGGTTTCACTCTGCGTGGGCGTGGCCCTGTCAGCTGTCAGCCCTGATCGCTCCCTCCTCTCATCATTTTCAGCTGGCCTAAATTGTTTCTTTGTTTTCTCCTACCCGCTCAGGTTCACCACACCTTTGACCACTTACCTTATTTTGTGTTTAGCCTTATTTAAGGGGCTGTCCACCGTTGTCGGGTGCAGCACCCTACTACCAACTATCAGCGATCTACCTTCGCCTACTCATGTAAGTGTGTTTATTTTGCCTTTTTGTCATTCTCCTAGCATGAGCTCCACGTCTAGTGTTTCCAGGTCAAGCCGGCGCCTCCCCTCGCCTTAGCATCTGCTATTTTGCTTTCACCTGTGCCTCTGTCTTCCACCAGCCTTTGGTTTTGTATTGTTTGTCCTTTTGTACATTTTTTCCCTAATAAAATTCGCAAACTCACAGCCAGCGCTGAGTGCCTTTTATCCTGCCCTGAAGGGCATTTATGACAGAGACAGAGCAAGAGAGGCAAGGCTGAGATGGTTTGGACATGTGCAGAGGAGGGATAGTGGATGTATTGGACAAAGGATGTTGAAGATAGAGCTGCCAGGCAGGAGGAAAAGAGGAAGACCACAGAAAAGATTCATGGATGTAGTGAAGGAGGACATGGAGAGTGTTGGTGTTACAGAAGAAGATACAAGGGATAGGGTGAGATGGAGGTAGATGATCCACTGTGGTGATCCCTAAAGGGACCAGCCGAAGGAAGAAGAAGGTACTGTATGTGTGGTTGTTTTCTTCTATAATTGTTGTTCTAATAATTTTTACCTCCGCCAAGGAGGTAATGTTTTTGCCGGGGTTTGTCTGTCTGTTTGTCTGTCTGTTTGTCTGCTGGTTAGCAAGATAACTCAAAAAGTTTTGGACGGATTTCGATGAAACTTTCAGGCGTTGTTGGAAATGGTACAAGGAAGAACTGATTAAATTTTGGTGGTGATCCAGATCACCGTCCAGAAGAAAACCGCTATTACAGAAAATGCCATTTTCGTGAATAACTACTGAACCACTAATCCTATCATTGTCAATCCAATTGCTAGTCATATGTTCTCATGGTCAAGGAATCTGAAAACGTACACACAAACACTGTATGGGGGGAACTGTGGCCGCCATTACGGAAAATGCCATTTTCCTGAATAACTACTGAACCACTAATCCTATCATTGTCAATCCAATTGCTAGTCATATGTTCTCATGGTCAAGGAATCTGAAAATGTACACACAAACACTGTATGGGGGGAACTGTGGCCGCCATTACGGAAAATGCCATTTTCCCGAATAACTACTGAACCACTAATCCTATCATTGTCAATCCAATTGCTAGTCATATGTTTTCGTGGTCAAGGAAGCCGAAAACGTACACACAAACACTGTATGGGGGGAACTGTGGCCGCCATTACGGAAAATGTCATTTTCGTGAATAACTACTGAACCACTAATCATATCATTGTCAATCAAATTGCTAGTCATATGTTTTCGTGGTCAAGGAATCTGAAAACGTAAACACAAACACTGTATGGGGGGAACTGTGGCGCTTGGTGGAGGGCTGTGCTCTCCGAGTGCTTTTCTAGTTTTCTTATCAATTTATTCCATTTTTCTGATAGATTCCCAACTTCTTTTTGTTTACTCATAAATTGTAAACTTTTTGTCATACATTTTCAACTTTTTATATGTAATTTTGCAATTTTTTCTTGAAAATTTACTTTATTCTCATTGGGAGGGTTTTCTCTTAAATGTCTTTATTCTAAATAAAATATAAACTATTATGTATACTGTCTAACATAATTTGAATCATATCACATAAATATTTCCTGAGGAGCTTACGAAGGATGTTCATGAAAGATTTCCACTGACTCATTTCCTATGGACTGAGAGGAACAAAACTTGGCATAGTTATTAGTCTTTCTCTACATACAGTAGGTAATATCAAGGGTCACACATTTCTTCAACTGCTTTATGCATCTGTGGAGACCTCACCTGTAGAAGTCTGTAGGTTGTGTCAGAAGCTATGACTTGACCTCAGAAATAAGTGTTTTGTCATCTTGGAAATACTTGCCCTTCAACAGTGACTTCATGGTTAGAAAGAGTTGGAAGTCAGATGGTGTGAGGTTGGTGTAAGGGGTGAGGAAGGATTTCATAGCTGCAACATTGTACTTCTGTCTGGCCAACATACGAGTTGTGAACCAGAACATTGTCTTGCAGGAGGCAGACACCTTTAGTCAGCATGCCATGCTTCTTTGTTTTGATGGCCTTCTGCAATTTCTGCAGGGATGAAGTGTAGTAATTCCTGGTAATTGTGGCATCCTTGCCAGAAAATCCATCATACACCATGCAGGTTCTAAAAAACCATGAGCATGACATTGGCCACTGAGGGTTGGACATGGGACTTCTTCAGACGTGGTGAGTCATAATGCTTCCATTGTTTCGACTGGGCTTTTCGTCCTGCATCATTAGTCTGTTGAAGAAGTCCTCCTGGGTTTCTTGGCACATGGCCAAAAGAGCCTGGCAGTATGTGACTCATTAATGATTTTGGAAGATCGTGAGCAACCATGGAATCCATTGTGCAAACAACTTCTGCATGTGTAAATGGTTATTAATTATTTTTTTCCACAGACCCCACAATGATCTTGACAACTTGGCTGAGTTGGCAAGCAGTTATGTGGCGATCCTCCAAAATGGTGGCCTCCACTTGCCGGATTATGTCTTCATCAATGGCGCACTGTGGTTGCCCTGGAATGGGTGCCATTTCCACAGATGCCCAACCACACTTGAACTGTCAATGCCAGTTCTTGACTAGTCATACAATTGGGCATCCTCCCCATAAGTCTCTTTCCTCTCATTGAACGTCTGCTGTGGTGTGCCTCTAAAGTACAGAAACCTGATGACTACTCTGCATTCAACTGGCTCCATTATCACACCTTAAGCCTCAGACACAACCAGCTGTACAAATTTAGATATTGTACGTCAGCTGTGATTTTCTGGGGTCATGGAGGACCTGGATGTCGTAGGAGTTTTGGACAGGCTGCAAGGAGTTCTTTGACACAGTGTTAAGTCTGTCTTGCACCTCACAGGGTTCATGTGAGGAAGGCTACATACAGTGGATATAAAAAGTCTACACACCCCTGTTCAAATGCCAGGTTTTTGTGATGTAAAAAAATGAGACCAAGATAAATCCTTTCAAAACTTTTTCCACCATTAATGTGACTTATAACCTGTACAACCCAATTGAAAAACAAACTGAAATCTTTTAAGGGGGAAAATAAAACATTAAAAAAAAATTACAGTAACCTGGTTGCATAAATATGCACACCCTGTTATAACTTAAGCTGTGGCTGTGTTCAGAATTAACCAATCACATTCAAACTCATGTTAAATGGGAGACAGCACACACCTGCCACCATTTAAAGTGCCTCTGATTAACCCCAAATAAAGTTCAGCTGTTCTAGTAGGCTTTTCCTGGTATTTTTTTAGTCACATCTTACAGCACAAGCCATGGTCCGCAGAGAGCTTCCAAAGCTTCAGAGGGATCTCATTGTTCAAAGGTATCAGTCAGGAGAAGGGTACAAAAGAATTTCCAAGGCATTAAATATACCATGGAACAAAGTGAAGACAGTCATCATCAAGTATAGAAAATATGGCACAACACAGTCATTACCAAGAACTGGACATCCCTCCAAAATTGATGGAAAGATGAGAAGAAAACTGATCAGGGAGGCTACCAAGAGGCCGACAGCAACATTGAAGGAGCTGCAGGAATTTCAGGCAAGTACTGGCTGTTTAGTACATGTGACAACAGTCTCCCATCTTCTTCATATGTCTGGGCTATGGGGTAGGGTGGCAAGACAGAAGCCTTATCTAACGAAGAAAAACATCCAAGCCCAGCTACATTTTGCAAAAACTCATTTGAAATCTCCCAAATGCATGTGGGAAAATGTGTTATGGTCCAATGAAACCAAGGTTGAACTTTCTGGCCATAATTCCAAAAGATATATTTGGCGTAAACACAACACTGCTCATTACCAAAAGAACATCATTCCTACAGTGAAGCATGGTGGTGGTAGCATCATGCTTTGGGGCTGTTTTTCTTCAGCTGGAACTGGGGCCTTATTCAAGGTGGAGGGAATTATGATCAGTTCCAAATACCAGTCGGTGTTGGCACAAAACCTTCAGGCTTCTGCTAGAAAACTGAAGATGAAGAGGAACTTCATCTTTCTGTCATGAATCGCCTGTTTCACGGGCGAAAGTAGGACACCAAACGCTCTCTGTGAGTTTGCACATTTATTAACATAAAAACAGACAAGAACATTAACATACAAAAAACTAGAAAAGCACTCGGAGAGCGCAGACCTCTGCCAAGCGCCACAGTTCCCCCCCACACAGTGTTTGTGTGTATGTTTTCAGATTCCTCAACCATGAAAACATATGACTAGCAATTGGATTCACAATGATAGGATTAGTGGTTCTGTGGGTGACCCCCACAGCCTACGGACAAGCAGAGCGCTCAGCTGGAGCAATTAGCAGAACAGTGAGATGTATGGACTGATATCAATAGGCAGCCTCTCTTTGTCTAATCCCTGTGCCAGTAATCCTGCTATTGATATGTGTGACTCTAATGCAAATGTCCATGCCTTCCTGCAGTTACTGTGATGCTAATGTGCCATGCATGCATTGTCTAGCTGGGTATATAAGTCAACCATATCACTTGCTCTCTCTCTCACTCTTTTTTTGACCACTTGCATTGCCTGTTTGCTGACTAGAGACAGAGGGCTCGCTCCAGCACGCTCCCACAGCGCTGGAATGACCCTTGTGTTGGAGGATGAATAAAACACCCTTTTAAACTTCAGTTCGCCGTGTCCTGCCTGCACTTATTCTGTGCCTCCACATCCGGGGTTCCTTTATTATCATCCACCACACTGGTGACCCCGAATACAAGAACACGCTGACGATGAACGAATGCAGCCCCTGGCGGTGACTCCGACGACAAGCAAACGCAGCTGCCTGACGCAAATGGACTGCCCGCCCTTCTGCCACACGGGAGACCTCGACGCAGAACCGACACCAGGCGAACTCCCTCAGAGATCATCCATGACCGGGAAGGCTGCAGAAAGCGTCATGGTGCGACCCTCGCCTGAGATCGGGACATCCACGCTGGGACCGGCCGAGGGACAAAGAGCGTCTACTCCCTCTCACCGCTCCTCCGCATCCACACAAGCGCGCACGCACCTCGTCCCCTCTCCATGACGGCGACCTCCAGGGCCGAACGGAGAGCACAGCGCGTGGACCAGAACGCACCATGACCCAGCACGAGCGAACGACAGCAACAGCCAAGACAGGGAGGACCATCGGCGCCGATGACGTTGATTTCCATCAAGCTCCCTGACCCTGACCCACCTCTCAACAGCGGACCACCCACGCACCGAACCCCCACACGCACACCGGGGGGTTACGAGGACAGCGCACCACGCACGGGACAATAATGGCATAGCTGTTGAACGTGTCCCCAGCTTCAAATTCCTGGGGACCCACATCTCGGAGGACCTGTCCTGGTCAGTTAACACCACCAGCCTGATCAAGAAGGCCCATCAGCGCCTCTTCTTCTTGAGGACATTGAAGAAGAACCATCTGTCAACTGACATCCTGGGCAACTTCTACCGCTGCGTGATAGAGAGCACCCTGACCAACTGTATCACACTCTGGTATGGGAGCTGCTCTGTAGCTGACCGCAAGGCGCTGCAGCGGGTGGTGAAAACCGCCCAACGCATCACAGGGACTCCACTTCCAGCTATAGAGGACGTCTACAGGAAAAGATGTCTGCGCCGGGCACGCAGCATTCTTAGGGACTCCAACCATCCTGCTCATGGACTGTTCCAGCTTCTCCCCTCCAGAAGACGTTTCAGAAGCCTTCGGACTAGAACCAGCAGGTTTAGGAACAGTTTCTTTCCAACAGCTGTCACGTTATTGAACTTAGTTCCCCGCTGACTCTCTTACAATCATCTTTTACCATCCTCACCTGTACATAACTGCATAACTACATCTAACTTATTGCACATTATTTGCACATAACAGTACTTTTAACTTTCTGCACTGCTGCATATATTTGCATATATTTGCTTAAATTGCACATACTGTTAATTACCGTATATACTGCACTGCTGTCCTTTGCACTTCTGATTGGATGCTAAACTGTGTTTCGTTACCTTGTATTCATACATGTGTAATGACAATAAAGTTGAATCTAATCTTGAATCTAATCTAATACTGGCTCCACAGACCGCCATCGTCCTCCGCCGCTGCACACGCCCGAGAAACACGGCCGACCGCCATCCTCGGAACCTTCAGGGCTGCTCACACACCTGAAGCACACACGCAGCCCGCACACAGGATTTTGTATGGGTCTCAGCCACGGCGCACAATGGGAATCCAGCCGTCAGCTGTCCCCGAGGGCTTTAGGGCTGCGCGCGCACCTAAAGCCAACACGCCAAGTCCCTCACACAGCTCCAGCTCCTGTTTTTTCTTCATGGCTGCTACGCGTCCTCACAGTACTGAACCGCGAGAAGAGTCAGAGACAAATTTTTCTTCTCACAGCCGCTGTGGATCTCCGCCACGTTCAACGGGACAGCCCCTCAACATCGTGGATCCACATGCAATTTTTGCGCGGCCCAGACAACTTCGCCGTCCCGGGCCGGCACTTGCTACCCCCACCCCCCCTCCCTCCACCTCCGCCTGCACAGAGCTTTTCCCGCAGCTCACTACCAAAGCCGGACGATCGAGGCCTCAGCCCCCTGCTGAGCCCTCTGGGGGGGAGTAGTGTGGGCGACCCCCACAGCCTACGGACAAGCAGAGCGCTCAGCTGGAGCAATTAGCAGAACAGTGAGATGTATGGACTGATATCAATAGGCAGCCTCTCTTTGTCTAATCCCTGCGCCAGTAATCCTGCTATTGATATGTGTGACTCTAATGCAAATGTCCATGCCTTCCTGCAGTTATTGTGATGCTAATGTGCCATGCATGCATTGTCTAGCTGGGTATATAAGTCAACCATATCGCTTGCTCTCTCTCTCACTCTCTTTTTGACCACTTGCATTGCCTGTTTGCTGACTAGAGACAGAGGGCTCGCTCCAGCGCGCTCCCACAGCGCTGGAGTGACCCTCGTGTTGGAGGATGAATAAAACACCCTTTTAAACTTCAGTTCACCGTGTCCTGCCTGCACTTATTCCGTGCCTCCACACCGGGTTTCCTTATTTCATCCGCCACAGTTCAGTAGTTATTGACGAAAATGGCATTTTCCATAATGGCGGTTTAGTGCCACAGTTCCCCCCATACAGTGTTTGTGTGTACGTTTTCAGATTCCTTGACCATGAAAACATATGACTAGGAATTGGATTCACAATGATAGGATTAGTGGTTCAGTAGTTATTGACGAAAATGGCATTTTCCATAATGGCGGTTTTCTTCTGGACGGTGATCTGGATCACCACCAAAATCTAATCATCTGTAGGATACCCCATTTGTGACAATCTGTGAAAATTTCGTGAAAATCCGTCCATAACTTTTTGAGTTATCTTGCTAACAAACAAACAGACAGACAGACAAACAAACAGACAGACAAACCAACGCTGATGAAAACATAACCTCCTTGGCGGAGGTAATAAAGCATGAAGTGCATGGTGCGAACAAACAAGTACACAATAACAAACGCTGGAGGAGAGTGGGGCTTGACATCCAGGAGGACATGAAGCCGGGAACACCGAGCCAGGGGCGGAATCCAGCCCGCGCTCTCCTGAAGGCAGCGGGGGATCACGGCTGGAAATAAGGGAAACACATACCTGGACAGAGTTCTCCTACTCTCCTCAACAGCGGCCCCAAACACACTCAGGATGGACAGTTCTGCTTCTGAGGACTGGGAAACGTGGAAGAAGGATACGACAAACCCCAGAGGTTTGCCATGCCCTTATAAGTAGTACATAATTAGTGACAGGTGTTGATGCATGAGTGGAGAAAATAACAGAATGAATAACAGGTGTGCAGCTCCAACCAGTCTGACAGCCGGAGGCTGCACAGCACTGTCAAAATAAAACATAACCGGAAACCATAACGATACAAACACAATAGAAACCCAAACTGTACATAATAATACTACAGATATAAAAAGACAAGAATTAAATAGGAACCAAACACAGTAGACAGAAAAACACTAAACTAGACAGGAAACTGGACACAGCGCCCACCCGTCCCCCAGGATTATGACAGAGCCCCCTCCTCAAGGGGTGGACCCAGACACCCCAGGGTAACATCACAAAAAAAACACACATAGAAGACCCCCCCCCAACAAGAAAAACAACCCACCCCAGGGAGAGGAGGGGGAGCCCAGGCATGGAGGGACCGAGACCAAATAAACCAAAAAAAACCCTAAAACAAAACACTCATGACCCACAACCTGAACACGACGGTGGCCCAGACTCCAGGGACCTTGGGCAGGGTCTAAGGCAGTTCGGCCGGCCTACCTGAGTCCCAAAACCACTGGAGCATAAGGCAGAACACGTCCAGTGGTCACCCAGCGTACCAGAACCACCCGACCGGATGGCAAAACTCATCAGGTGGCCTCCCGGTGTACATGAGCCACCGGCCCGCCAAGCACAACATGCCCCCCCTCCCCCAGGCAGCGGCAGCTGGAACCCAGCCTCCCAGTGGCTCGTTTGGTCATCAGTATGGAGAAGGCCAAACCGGCGCTGTGACGGATTGACCTCCAACAAAAACTGCTGGCCAACAGTGGAGACCAGCGATGGTGGTGGTCAACCAGCGAGGAGGCCGGAAGAGGGAAAAGACTGTGCCTTGGGGACCTCCGGTGAGGACGGGGAGTCCATAACGACCTTAGGCTGAGCCGTGGCACCCACGGTGGCCCTGGGCTGAGGCACAGCACCCACGGCGTTCCTGGGCTGAGACACAGCACCCACGGTGGCCCCGGACTGAGGCATAGCACCCACAGTGGCCCTGGACTGGGGCGTAGCACCCACGGCGGCCCCGGACTGAAACATGGTACCCACGACGACCAGGCTGACCCTTGAGAGCACCAGGCCAAGGAGGTGGTCAACCAACGGGGCCCCAGTCTGAGGCGCTGCACCCATGGTGGCACCGGATTGAGGCGCGACTGCACCCACAGAGGCCCCAGAGTGGGATGTAGCTGCACCCGCAGACGCCCTGGACTGGGGAATAGCTGCACCCATGGAGACCTCGACCGAAGAGGAAGCAGCATCAATGGAGACCTCAGACGGAGGGGGAGCAGCACCCATGGAGGCCTCTAATGGAGGGAGAGCAGTACCCATGGAAGCCTTGGAGGGAGGGGGAGCAGCACCCATGGAGATCTCGGGAGAAGGCTCACACACACAAAACACAGACACTAGGTCAGAGTCACTGGCAACAGTGGAATCCGGCGAGGAGAGCTCAGGCGCAGCAGACGGATGCACCCGGCCCTCCCCACCTAGAGCCAGGCAAGATTCCTCTAAGACAGAACAAGTGAAAACAAAAAAAAAGAGAACTTGCCTGAGCTCGAGGTCCACCACCATCCAGGACTCTGGTGATCCAGGCTGGGGCATCTTGGCCTTCTCCGTCTGGGCGTCTCTACCCGAAACAGCCACCTCAGGGGAAGGAAAGGGGAAAACACTGGAAAGAAATCACCGGCAGCAGTGGAGCCCAGTGAGGAGAGCTCAGGAGCAGAGGACATCTGCAACTGATTCTCCTCACCCTGAGCCAGACAAGAATTCTCAATATCTGTAGATGCTAAAACAGAACTGAGCACTTGCCTGGACTCGAGCTCCACCGCCATCCAGGACTCCAACGACTCTGCTGCAATGCAGCCAAACGGCCTCCAGGCTTGACGCCGTCCGCTGGTGGACCCCCCGGCGGGATGGCTGCTGCTGGAGGCAACCTCACTGACGGCGTCGGCTCCTGTGCCACTGAATCCAAGGGTACCCAACTGTCGGCTCAGGATTCAGAGGTGGCACTTCCCTCCTGTCCAGGACGTGGCCGCAGGGCTGGAGCAGGAAATCCCAGGGCAGCTGGTTTCTCCGCCATCCAGCGGCTCCTTCCCAGGGGCAACGGACTCTCGGAGGCCACAAAGAAACACACGGGAGAGGGAGGCAAGGGCGAGACAACAACAGCAGGTGGTGAGGACTCAGCTAGACTTGGCTGCTATAGCTGAGCCTCATCACTGGAAATAAGGCAGGGTATACTGTATCATTATGAAAGAAAAAGGAATGACAACCTGCCTGCCTTTTGTCCCGGCGCCCGATAGTTCCTGCTGCTGCGGTGGGATCAGACGAGGCTCCTCTGCTCACCACTGATGTTGCCTGGCAAGGAGGCAGAGGCTCGGGTCTCTGGTGATGGAGGCAGGACGCTGGAGCGCGGGTCTGGCAAGGAGCCAATGGCGCTGAAATCCAGGAACGCCCTCCCGTTGGCACCGACCTGGATTTGCGGACTGAGTTCCTCCCGTGATACTCCTTCTGCAGATCCTCCATAAGAAAAACCCTCTCCCTTCCTTCGGCCTGCAGCACGAGCCAGGGGTAGCGCTGCACCGCCGCCTCTGCCAGGCTTAAGTTCCACAAGGTGTCTTTTGGGGTGGGAGATGCGCGAGCGTCGGCGATATGTCCATCCACCTCCCGGAGCACAGCGCAGAGCTCACACCCCAAACTCTGTGAAAACTGTCTTCCGCCTGCTGACATCACAGCAGGCATAGGATGGTAAAAAAGGGGAAAAAGAAATTACGGAAAAAAAAAATTGCAAAACCCACAGAGGCTGGTGTCCAAGTGGCCGTGTCCTTCTGTCACGAATCGCCCGTTTCACGGGCGAAAGTAGGACACCAAGCACTCTCTGTGAGTTTGCATATTTATTAACATAAAAACAGACAAGAACATTAACATATAAAAACTAAAGCATCAAGGGTGTGGCGCTAACAAACAAGTACACAATAACAAATGCTGGAGGAGAGTGGGACTTGATGTCCAGAGGGACATAAAACTGGGAACACCGAGCCAGGGGTGGAATCCAGCCGGAGCTCTCCAGAAGGCAGCGGGGGCTCACGGCTGGAAATAAGGAAAACACACATCTGGGTGGAGCTCTCCTACTCTCCTCAACAGCGGCCCCAAACACACTCAGGATGGACAGTTCTGCTCCTGAGGACAGGGTAATGTGGAAGAAGGACACGGTGAACCCCAGAGGTTTGCCGTGCCCTTATAAGCAGTACATAATTAGTGACAGGTGTGGATGCATGAGTGGAGAAAATAACAGAATGAATAACAGGTGTGCAGCTCCGATCAGTCTGACAGCCGGAAGCTGCACAGCGCTGTCAAAATAAAACATAACCGGAAACCATAACGATACAAGCACAACAGAACCCCAAAATGTGCATAATAATACTACAATCAATCAATCAATCAAAGACTTTATTCCAGACTCAAGGTCCATCAAAAAAAAGTAAAAAAAAAGTAAAAACAAGACAGTTGAAACAATCAAAAAGTTACAAAAAACACTAAGACACAACTGCTAAGAGAAGTACAAAGACAGTACAGACTTTAAAAAGACTTAAAAAGACAACTGTACCAGTGCCTTCTAAACTGTGACTGACAGCGAATAGAACTGAGCTTAATGCTAGACATGACTTGAATGATTTCATTTCTAGATACATCAAGCCGACAGATGAATTTATACATAAGATTCCTTATTACTGCATGCAGAGTATTTACACGTGATGAGACAAATAACTCAGAAGCACTGCACCATCGAGGCTTTTTAAGTAAAATTCTTAAGGCATCATTGTAGGCAACCTGTAATTTCTGCATACTTAGTTTCCTATAATTTATCCATAGATGAGCAGTGTATAAAGGTGTACAATAGGTTTTAAAAAGAACCAGTTTCACCTCATCTGAACAAAAACCAAATCTGCGTGCAAGAATATTTGCTTGCATGTAGATTTTGCAGCGTTGTCTGAAAATATCATCATCATCAGTCATTCTATCATTAATAAAATGTCCCAGATATTTAATTTTATCCCTGACAATTAATTCCCTGCCTGCCAATTCAAAGACAGGGAATTTCATTAACAAATCTTCTTTAGTGCGGCAAATCAGCACACAACTCTTATTTGTATTATATTTTATGTCATTTTCCTCTCCATAAGCACTACACACTCTTAGTAACTCCTGAAGACCAGCACTACTTGGACTGAGAATAACTAGATCATCAGCATACATAAAATGATTCACTAACTTATTCCCTATTAAACACCCAGTTTTACAGGCATTTAGTTGCTTTGACAACTCATCCATGTAAAGATTAAATAGAATAGGGGACAGTATACTGCCCTGTCTGACACCACTGCTCACACCAAATGGGGATGAATGACTCTTCCCCCATTTCACCAGCATCTTCTGATGTGCGTACCAGTAAATCAGGATACGTACTAAGTACTTGGGAACCCCCCTGTCAATCATTTTCCTAAACAATATCCTGTGATTAACATGATCAAACGCCTTGGAGGCGTCAATAAAACACAGAAAAACTGAAGAATTTTGATTTCTGTACTTATTTATAATTTCTTTTAAAGCATATATGCACAGATCTGTTCCATGATGGGGTTTGAATCCAAATTGATGATCAGTAGATTTGATGAATACATTTAATTTTTCAAACATGATTTTTTCCAGTACTTTAGATATTATATTGGCTATAGCTATGGGCCTGTAATTATCCAGGCTACACAGCTTGCCAGCTTTATCTTTAATGACTGGTACCAACACAACAGACAATAAAGATTCTGGTAACATCCCATGAATCATGAAGCTGGTGAAACAGATTGCAAGAAGAGGAGCAATTCTTGAGCTAGCATATTTAAGATGCTCAGCAGAAATACAGTCTAAACCACTCGCTTTGTTATCTGATAGCTCTCTAATGGCTTTGGTCACTGCATGAGTGTCAATCAGGAGCGAATCGTCCCTTTCTACTTTCCCTACCTTATAAGTTTCATCCTTAGTTGAATTAAATAATGAGTAAAAGTGCTGCCGCCAAAGATCCACAATATTTTCTGTACCTGAAATGCCTTCCAAAGTACAGGGCAAAGACGTTTTACTGTTACTAATCCGTCTAAGCTCCTTCCAAAAATCTGTGACATTCTTATCTAACAATTTCTTGGCCAAGGAATTACTTCTCATTAGCTGCTCATTTTTAGAAATATGACGAATAGCATACTTAAACTTTGCATTTGTACATTTCTTCATCTCAAATTCTGGCCCTTGTCTGGATCTCCCAGCCACCACCCATGCTTTATATGCTTTCCGAGCTTCAGAATAAGGCACAACTACGGCCTCATTCCAGCCAGGTCTAACATTATGTGTTTTACGTATTTTCTTATAATAAGGCTTGCTGTCCTTATACAGGGAGTTAACTATAGCATTGTACAAACTACAAAGGTCTTTCTTATGCTCAACAATGCTACAGTTCACATCGCTGCACATTACAGCATCTCTAGGAAGACATATTTTACTCAAGGATTTATCTGTATGAACACAATATTCTACAATTTCTTCCTCAGAAAGAGTGTCCCAGTCTAATTTTCCCACCTCATCCTGACTGACATTTTGACAAAGTGCAGGTAGACAGTCAACATTAATTATCATCTCAAACGGTATATGATCAGACATTGCTAACCCATAATAAATACTCATGCCACCCAAAGAAGCATGTGCATCACCAGTGCTGATGCAATGATCTAGCCAGGACGTAGTGTGCCAAGCCTCACTTATATAGGTATAACTATCAGGAGGCATTAGTACCTTACTTGACAAGATTAAGTTGTTCTCATAACAAAAATGATACATATGTTTTGCAAATAAGGAGTCAGTGTCAGATATGTCTGCATTCAAGTCCCCCATAATAAAAATACAAGTATTATTATAGTCTTGCATATAAGAATTAATAAAGGCAAGCTTATTTAAATATTCATCCTCATTCTGTTGACACTCAAATGGCGTATATACATTAATAATAAGGAATTCCTTATCATTACAATTAAACTGCACACCAATACACCAATCCACACCAAGTCGGACCACTTTTATCAAGGAGTCCAGCTTCTTTCTCCAGAGGACAGCCACCCCTCCAGGTATCCTCCCCCTGATAATCCCCTTGCTGAGGTCAGTTGTAGACTCCCCAGCACCATGGAAATCAGGGTTAAGACAGTTCAAACGTTCCAAGTCTTGTTCTGAAAGAAACGTCTCCTGAAGGCACAAAATATCACAATTGTTCAATAAATTGTCAATAACTAACCGGCGAGCTTTCTCCCCAGCACTTTGCCCCAATTTAAGGCCACGACAGTTGTAAGACATGACCTTAATACCCATCAAAAAAGGAGGAAGAGTTAAGAAAGATCACCATCATGCGTGGGTGCCCGCATATTCTCCACAGCAGCCGCTCCACTAGCTCCAGCCCTCCCAGCCCCCCGGGGCTCATAATATCGCCGCACCAATGCGCCCTCTGGCCAGAGCTCTGGCTGGTACATGTCCCCCACCTCAGAGCATTCCGCCGTTACTTTAAACGAGCTAACCCTGCCGTTCCCAGTGAGGATTTTCTGACAGAAAACTTCTCGTCCAAGCTTATCTTTAAGATATGCAGATAAAGTGTCAGCTTCCAAATCACGATGAAAACGGGTAGCAAACACACTCACCGTCTTAGTCCGAACTGTTTTAATATTACCAGAGCCCGTACCCATAACAGGGGCCGCGTTGCTGGCTTTATTCCTGCGGCTGTTTGAAGCAGAGGATGGCTTGGGTTTATCCGCAGCGCGCTCAGATCGTCTTCGTCCCTTTTTCACTACTTGACTCCATGTTGGAGATCCTGGTGAAGGGGCTACTGTTCCAGAATTTTCTCCGGTTATGGGTCCGAATTCACATCCAAAGCCTTCTCTCCAGCGGTCAAGTGAGATTCCCGTGTATCTCCAGGTCTTGAGTCGATCATCGGGCAGGCCCCCTCCTCCGCTCCGACATTAGCGGGGCTGACAGGCCCTCCCAGGGCGGGCGCCTCCTTATCCACGGCCCGTGAGGCAGACTGCTCCAGGCCACTTACACGACGGGCAATATCCGAGGTTATCGTGCATAGATCTTCACTGGAGCTAGTCTGTAACAGCATGGTTTGTTTCATGGCACAAACCTCTGCACGTAACTGCTCCATTCTCCTCAGTAGGCTTGAGCAGTCCAGGCTGGAAAATGTAACCAGCGGCAAATCATCCAGGTAATGAGAGACAAATCTAGGTAGTTTTTCACCACATTCATTCATCACCTTAAGGCAACTCTTTAAATTATTTACATCTTTCTGGGTCCCCTTGTGTGTAACACACCTTTGTGTAGTGGGGCAGAGCTCAAACAGGACTTTTTTCGAGGCCTCAATCCACTCAGAGTCAAAAGTATTTGAGGCCAATAAGACGATCTCATCCTGACTCAGAGTCTTAATTTTCACTGCAAGGAAATTTAGCAGCTCATCCTCAACAATTATTTTCCCCTCAGTAGTTTTATATACTTCAGGTTTTAAACGAGACCGTTTTACCTCAGGGGCCTCCACAGAGCCATTCCAGCCAGGACGCGTGGATTCCACCATCTTGTGCCAGCTTGTTTCACCGTCCTTTTAATCCACTTTGTGACCAGAAACGGAATCAGAACCTTCTCCGGTCAGCTTAGTTGTCTCACAAATATTCCTCACATTTGCTGGTGTCCAACAGAAGACTTTAGAGCAGTTTTACCAGGAAGTCTCAGTTCAGGTCTCAGAGCTCCTCAAAGCACCTCTGGTCTCGTCGCCATCTTGCGGCCAGTCTGTATTTTGTACAGATACAAAAATACAAGAATTAAACAGGAACCAAACACAGCAGACAGAAAAACACTAAACTAGACAGAAAACTGGGCACGGCACCCACCCATGCCCCAGGATCATGACACTTTCAGCACGACAATGACCCAAAGCACACATCCAAATCAACAATAGAATGGCTTCACCAGAAGAAGATTAAGGTATTGGAATGGCCTGGCCAGAGCCCAGACCTGAATCCGATCGAACATCTGTTGGGTGATCTGAAAAGGGCTGTGCACAGGAGATGCCCTCGCAATATGACAGATTTGGAGTGTTTTTGCAAAGAAAAGTGGGAAAATATTGCCACATCCAGATGTGTCACGCTTATAGACTCCTACCCAAAAAGACAGAGTGTTGTAATAAAAGCCAAAGGTGCTGCAACAACGTATTAGTTTAAGGGTGTGCACACTGATGCAACCAGATTATTGTAAGTTTGTTTTTCAATTGGGCTGTACGGGTTATAGGTCACATTAATGGTGGAAAAAGTTTTGAAATGATTTATCTTGGTTTAATTTTTTTACATTACAAAAACCTGGCATTTAAACAGGGGTGTGTAGTCTTTTTATATCCACTGTATATACAGTGCAGCATGTGCCAGACTGAGGTTATGTGAAAGCCTGGGTCACAACTGGACGTAAAGGCTGCTACAGACTGTCTGCATGCAGATTTTGGGCCAAAAGTGTTCCTTGTGAATTTTTAGAGATTTTTAGAGCACATAAGCATGTACGGATATGATGGACATGTCCAACAAACTCCACAAATTCTCTGCGAGCAAGAGGTCGGAAGTGCAATGTGCTTCACCTACAAGGCATTTGCACGCTAGACGTATGATTTTTAAAGCCCCAGGGAAGAAAAATCATGGTGTAACACACTAAAACTATATGTGTTATAATACGCTAACACATAATACTATGAGTGTGCAGTACATCATTATGCCTTGGTGCAACAGAGGCATACTGTAATCACTCAGTGTGTCTGTGTGTGGTTGTGTGTGTGTAGCTGTCTGTTACCAGCTTTTCAGCTCGCCTGGTCAAGATTAAGTTTAACTAAAGGCTTGTATCATTGTATCACCATATTTTCTTGACTTTTAATTTGCCAGAATTTTGAGATAAGGCTTTGTTTTCAAAATAAACACAAATTTAACTCACCATTTCTGTCGATGCAGCCGCGAAAGAGGATGTAATAACTAGTAGAGGACGAGTAGAGGTTGGAGTGCCACTTTGTTACAGCCCCCATGCTACCATGCCACAGACACCAAGGCACAGCCCCTTGGTGCTTTTATTAATTAGAAAGCATTAAATTTCAATGAAACTGGTCTGCCAGTTCTACTTAATAGCAAAGAAACCATATCAATATGATATAAAAAACACTGGATACAGTATTTTCATTCACATTTTGATTTGTCATCATTTAAGAACAAGAATACAGATTAAACATTTGTTTCTCATTACACAAATGAACAATTCAATATTACAAGATAAAGTTAAAACAAAAATATTAAATGTGTAAAAATTAACTTTTATGTTGTCAGTGTACCTGAATTCAAATCTTCCTCTGAGTGCACACAGATGGGGTGGGAATTACATTTAAATACTATCAATGCAATCCATCAAAATGAGGGACCACTCCGGAAATATATATATATACTGTATATATATATATATAAGTCCCTTCAAGATTTCGCAATGTTGTGATCGCACAAATTCATACGAAATTGCTGACTGGTCATGTCTTTTGCATGACCTTGCAACTTTGTCCAGTCACTGCAACTTTCTGGCTAATCGTCGTCAACCTCTGCCAGTTTCACCAATCAAATTTGTCCCTGAGTAGCGCTCAGTCTAACCAATCAAATGCGTTGCTGCACCGCACTTACTTTCATGTTTACAGAAAGTATTAACGGAACACATCAGCAAAAAACAGAGTGTGTGTCCTGAATTGCCCCTCGGGGCAGGAAGGAAGACCCAGGAGTTGAACTGCAGGTTTGTGAGCTTTAATGTAAACATAAAGTCCAAACAGTGCACAAAATAAAACGTACAGATTAGGCGACACACGGAGTAGGCAGGATACACGTCAGAACAGAGAAGGGTTCCAACGGGGAATGAATCTTTTAGACTCCAGCAATGAGTGGAAGAAGTTGCAGACTTAAATAGGGCAAGAAATCAATGATAAAAAAATGATTGCAGGTGCTGGGTTTCCTCTGGTAACATTTCTGTGTGGCAGCCCACTGCACTAAGGAAGTTTGCCGCTGCACCTAAAATATATTTAAGAAAAATTAAATATGAAAGAAACGCTCCACAAGCATGCACACGAACAATGCGTGACTGTCATCCGCGCAGAAGCGCCCCACCCGCTCAGCACCCACGTGACCGTTTCTGCAGGCAGAGCGTGTCTCTGTAGTGTTGCTGTCCGAGCGAAACATGAGCTTATTAAAGTACTTTAAACGTGGAAAAAAGTACAAGAGAGTGGAGGCATTTATGGTGGTTTTAACTCGCTGGTAACTGGAACAACAATGAGGAGTCGCTTAGCTAACAGGTCTGGTTAGGCTTCATTGCAGGAAAAGGCAAGAGTGACTGATGAATCGCTGAGGATTTATTTCACCAGCTACTGCAATATTGACTAATAATTTATGTTCATTATTATGTACCTGGCAAGTTAAGATGACCGAAATTCACAAAGTCAATGACTTTAATCCGTCAGCAGCCTTCAGATAAACTAAACGTGCCAAGATTTGGATTTCAAAATAAGGGACGTTTTTCCTGCTGTCGGGTTGGTGAGGAGATCTCTAAAAAACTATAAATACATAGAAATATAATAACAGAAATAACTGCATATTTGGTCATTTAAGTTAATTTGCTTCTTTAAATATAATTTTAATAATTATATTTCTTTGAATTCAGAGTTATTGTTCTGTTCTGGCTCTACAAAATTAGGGTCAAAAGTTTAAATTGTATGAGGAAAAAAGTTAAAACTTTGCCACATTCTGTTTCACATTTATTTAAAAAAACAGCAATTTTATAATAATCTGTCTTTGTCCATCGGACAGGCCTCTTCACTGTCCAGTTTTAAAACTCCTCTTAAAGCCCATTTTTATTCTCTGGCGTTTGACCCAGTTTGACACACTGATTTTATTTGTTCTTATTGTCTCTATTGTATGACGATTGTTTTGTTTGTGCTGTTTTGTACTTTAGCTGTATTTTATTGTTTTTATATTTTATTAATCGTTGATGTACAGCACTGTGTGTCAACTGTCATTTTTAAAGAGCTTTATAAATAAAGTTGGATTGGATTAAAAAAAGATAAACATTAACCATAAAATAATCCACAAATTTAAAATAGTGTCAAATGTACAAGAGAAAATTACAAATTTGAGGAAAATGGTTGCAAATTTAGATAAATTTACAGAGAAAAGTAGAAAACTATAAGAAAATTGTTATACATTTTGTAGAAAAACCTCAAACCTTCAAGACTGAAGTCATTACTCAAGATTTTTAAGTAGGTGCTCTTTGTACCCTTAACTCAACTAGAAATTTTTGGTTGTCTACTTTTAATTTTTAATTTCAAAGCACTGCTTTTACATGAGTAGAATTTCTGGCTACTAAACCCACCTCTGATCATATAATTTAAGTATGAATGAGTAAATTCCTATTGTGATTTTTTTTCTCTTCCCTTGCCTACTCTTTGTCAATGGAAAAAAGAAACACTAGAATAAAAATACAAAAAAAACCCCCACACATTTTGGTTATTTATGTAAACCATGAAAAAAAAAATGCTGCAGGACAAAACATCACACTTGATATTTTCTAGCCTGTTTCTATACCACCATAGACAGAGGGAGAACCTGAATTAGACTGGGCTCAGAGAGGGAAAGATGAGACAGAAGAGAGGAGCCAAGGAGAGGAAAGTGTTCAGGCAGAGGGTCCAGGAGAGGTGAGAGCAGAGGGAGGAGAGAAGGATAACACCAGTAAAAACTCCAAACACAGGACATCTGGGTGGGAGCCCAGCTGGCCCAATATTCGAACATTCAAGCCTTGATAGTACAATACTTCAAATAGTAAGTTCCATTATGCAATATTACTGTGCAAAAGTAAAATAAATAAATAAAAAGAAATAGTGTAAAATTAACATTTATGGTTACAATCGTGCCATGCCCCCCCCCTCCCTTCCCGGGAAAAATATGTTGCCACCACGCCAAGGTCTTTAAGCCAGAGGGAACACTGAGGTGTGGATCACAAGAGCGGAGAAGTTGGCTTAATTATAAACAGGTAACAGCTGTGACAACCCATGACCTTGAACCAATTATAAATACAGAGGGCAGACTGGAGGAAAAGGTGAGGGCTCATGTTAGACAGAACCATAATAATACAGCTGAGACAAAGATGATAAAGGACGCCAAAAGAAACCAACAGAATAATAATGAGAACAAGAATTACATAAACAGAAACAAGTGGCAACTCAAAACACATCAAACATCCAGAATCAGCACGCCATAAAATAATCACACAAAACTGAGAAAATACAGGAAATGATCAGAAGTAAACTGAGAGTATGAGCACGGTAGAACACCACACTCAGCATCATGAGCCTTAAGGGGTGGGGTCCAGACACCCCAGGTTGACACCAAAGAAAAAAGAAAGACACCCCACCCCCCTCCAATAGAAGTAGAACAATAAACAAACCCGGGAGGGTGGTGAGGGAAACCAGGCTAGAGGGGAACAAAGACAGGATACCAGCTCAGGATCCACACCAGGGCAAAACCAAACCTAGACCCACTGGGCAGGAAAGTAGGGCAGTTCGGGTGGTCGGCTTAAGTCCCCGACCTGGCTGATGGTGTGGTGAAATGAGTTGGGTGGCCTCCCGGAGAACGTGGATCACCCAGCCCAGCGGCCCAGTCCATCAGGCGGTCTGCCAGAGTCCTTTAGCCACCCGAAGAGATGGAGTAGCCCAGGAGGTGGCTGCCCAGTGGGGAAACCTGGTAGCGAGGTTGGCCAACCGGCAGACAACATAGGCGACGAGGAGTGATCCTCGGGGATCTCAGGCAAAGGGGCACCCGCGATGGCTTTGGGTGGAGAAGGGAAACCCACGACAGCCTTGGGCGAAGAAGAGGAACCCACGATGGCCTCGGGCGAAGGAGAGGAACCCATGACGGCCTCGGGAGAAGGAGAGGAATCTTTGGTGGGACCGGACGTAGGCTGAGGGCCCGCACTGACCTTGGATAGAGGCACAGCATCCTCAGAGGCCCCGGACTGGGGCAAGGCAGCACCCGTGGTGACCCCAGACTGGGGCGAAGCTGCACCCGCGGTGAACCCAGACTGGGGTGTAACAGCACCTGTGGTGGCCTCAGACTGGAGCGAAGCTGCACCCACGGTGGCCCCGGATGGGAGCATAGCTGCACCCACGGTGGACCCGGACTGGGACGAAGCACCTGTGATGACCTCAGCAGGAGGGGGAGCAGTACCCGCGGAGGTCCCAGGCTGGGACGAAGCACCCGCGAAGACCTCAGCTGGAGGGGGAGCAGCACCCATGGAGGTCCCAGGCTGGGACGATGCACCCACAACAACCATAGCTGGGGGAACTGGACCCACGGAGATCTCTGGTGACAAGGCTGGACCAACAGAGACCTCTGGCGAAGTTGGACAATCCTCGGTGACCCTGGGGAAAGGCTCCGACAGGAGAGACAGAGAAACAGGGTCACCGGCAGCAGTGAAGCCCAGTGAGGTGAGCTCAGATGCAGCTGGCGGCTGCACTTGGCCCTCCCCACCAAAAGCAAGGCAAGCTCTCTCCAAAATAGAGACAGTGAGAACAAAGGAGAGCACTTGCCTGAGCTCAAGCTCCACCGCCATCCAGGACTCTGTCTATCCAGACAGCAATGTCTCATGCCCGGTCCTCAGGAGCTCCAGCCTCGGCTCTGCTGCGGCAGCCCCTACAGCAGGCATGGTGGTCAGTGCAGTCCCAGGACCCCTCAGTGAAGTGTTCCACACAGGTGGCTCACCCAGCGTAGAAGCAGGAGGTCGGTTCCCTGCTGGATCCTGCACAGCTGAAGCCTGGGGATGCTCAATCATCAGCACAGGCTCTGGATCGCTGCCAGCACTCTCCCTTTGTCCAGACCATGGCTGCGGGACTGGGACCAGGTCCTCCAGGGCCGCAGATTCCTCCATTGTCCGGTGACTCAATCCTGGGACTGGCAGACACTCGGGGGGCATAGGAGGAGACACGGAGAGAGCAGGTGAGGTATTTATGGCTGCAACAGGCGGAAAGGACTCAAAGGACTGCAATAACTGGGCCTCACCACTGGGAATCAGGCAAGGTAATTCATGTATGGGAGATAGAGAATGAAAAAGCACTTGCCTGTGTTCCCGAAGCAC
Source organism: Pholidichthys leucotaenia (assembly GCA_020510985.1). NCBI lineage: Eukaryota > Metazoa > Chordata > Actinopteri > Cichliformes > Pholidichthyidae > Pholidichthys > Pholidichthys leucotaenia. The sequence goes on from CM035840.1 coordinate 115,637,158, forward strand.
GATGGTTTCTGCTGCAGCTGGCCTAGAATCAGCCCTCTCTGTGGCTACAGTAGTTGTGGGCCCCTCAGAGGAATGTGGAGGAGCCGCTCCTGCAGACACAGTGATGGGCGGAGCCGGGGAAGAAATGGCCAGACCCTCAGCAGCGGGAGGAGATGCCGAGCAGAAGATGAAGGCAGCAGCTACGGAGAAGGAGGGAGCTGACGGGACAGCTGGAGAGGAAAAACATGAGGAGGGAACTGCTACGGGAGTTTTTTGCCTTGGCGAAGGAGGGGCTGCTGACGGGGAGGTGGCAGAGTTCTTCCAGCGGACTGCAGTTAGATAGCGGTGGGATGTTTGCGACATCTGCACCTGGCGACTGTCCTCCATCCAGACCGGTACTGCTGTGTCTCAGGGAGGAGTGGAGGTCAATGCAGGAGAGTGGCATCCCGGAGCTGGGCAAGCAGAAGCTGGGGCTGGAGGAGGCAGCAAGGAGGCAGTTATTCCGAGACCCAAGGGCGTCCCCCTGTTGGCGCAGACCTGGGCTTCCTCATGTAACTCCTCAACTTCGCACTGTTCTCCTGTTGCAAGTCTGCAACCAGCGTTATCCTCTCCATTCCCTCGGTATGTGCTGAGAGCTGATGGCACCAGTGTGCAGCTGCCTCCACGAGCCCCAGGTACTAAAGGGCGTCTTTAGGGGTAGGAGCCCTGCAAGCATTGGAGATTAGATCGTCCACTTCCATCAGTGTCTTGCAGACCTCCCACCCCAGGCTCATCGGGTACCAATGCCCGCCCGTTGAGGCGATGTAACTGGGGAGCATGCTGATATTGCTCAGGACAAGGCAAAAACAGGTGGGTGAAACAAAAAAAAAATGCAAACTAGCAGCAGCTGGGTCACAAACTGGATTTAGTCTTTTGTCATGAGGGCAGGAAGGAAGACCCAGGCGCTGAACTGCAGGTTTGTAAGGTTTAATGCCAACATAAAGTCCAAACAGTGCACAAAATAAAATGTACAGATTAGGCGACGCATGGAGTAGGGAGGATACACGTCAGAACAGAGAAGGGTTCCAACGGGGAATGAATCTTTTAGACTCCAGCAATGAGTGGAAGAAGTGGCAGACTTAACCTCTTAATTGTGTATGTTGCCAAACTGCGACATAACCCCTAGCGGTCAACAGTGGTAAAGATTTTTTCAAGAAAATATTCAGATCAGATTTCAGAAATTTCCAAGGCTATAACTTGAAAGTGGTAAGAGATAATGGCTTACTGTCAAATACAAAGATGTAGAATATGATCCAAAGTTTCAGATAGGAGTAAATTTACATATCTAATTTGCATACAAACAAACAAAGACATTCATCACTTACCGTTGGCAAGGAAGCATCCTTTTGCGGCATTCTCATCGTAATTTTGTCCTCTCCCGGCCATTTTAGCTTTCTCTCCTACATCCAGAAACTGCTATTGATTATTCCACCTTAATTTCGCTTTTGTTCCGTGGCAATTTATCTTATACGACGACATGCAACCGGCGATTGCTCTACAGTCACATGGCGCTCCGGGCGCCAGCAGGTGAAATCAGCAAGTTTCACGCTCCCTGTGTTATAAGAACATGTAAACATCTACCTTCATAAGCTAAATAATCTCTTTTTAGAATCAAAGTTGGCAAATTCGGGACCAAATCCTCTGAATTTGCTCCTCCATCTGAGATTGCATATGTCCACAACAATGGGTGCTGTCCATTTTGCTTTGTAATCTCAAAGACGAAGAAGAAGAAGAAGAAGAAGGATTTCTTCCTCTTTGGTGTACTACGTGTCATCCATGAGTCCTCCAACACGTGTCTGCCACCTTATGAACTGGCATGATCAGTACAAATCCTCAGTACAGCTGGGCAGTGCTTCTGCACGTCATATCAGTTTACAGGCACAGTGCCACGCTGTGCCACTAGGGGCAAAAGAAATCACACAAAGGTTAAATAGGGCAAGAAGTCAATGATAACAAATGATTGCAGGTGTGGATCACAAGAGCGGGGAAGTTGGCCTAATTATAGACAGGTGACAGCTGTGACAACCCGTGAGCTTGAACTGACTATAAGTACAGAGGGCAGACTGGAGGAAAAGGTGAGGGCTCATGTCAGACAGAAACAATATTACAGCTGAGACCAAGATGATAAAGGACGCCAAAAGAAACTAACAGAATAATAATGAGAACAAGAATTACATAAACAGAAACAAGTGGCAACTCAAAACACATCAAACATCCAGAATCAGCACATCATAAAATAATCACACAAAACTGAGAAAATACAGGAAATGATCAGAAGCAAACTGAGAGGATGAACATGGTGGAACACCAAGCTCAGCATCATGACAGTGTGTGATTGAAAAAAAACACTAACCCGCGAGTTTTCCCACAGTGTCCCTTCATCTCCCCCAGTTCACCGGTGGAGGTTTCTTCACATCTCTGTCCTGACTGTGTGTACGAAGTGCTGGGTTTGTGTTGAAAAAAGTCCTCCTGCCTGAAAGTACCCCTTCTCAGGAGTGCGCGTGAGGAGAGATGCCGTAAAACCACAAACAAACAAGCAAATATAACACTACAGCCAGTGTTTGAACATTTTATCCATCTTTAGAGGTAAAATCATTACTACATCTTGTCAGTAAGCTTTAAAGCTATTAATCTACGGTGTGGACACGGACCAACATGCACCCCCACCCCGGCAAACCCCTAAGGACAGCCCCTCCTCCCGGTAAAGGAAAGATGAGCATCTAATGAGACAGGTGTGTGTCAAACCGTGCAGCAGATAGACAGGGAGGAGTCAGACATGGAAAGAGAGAAAATAAAGTAATATTTTTTTTCAGAAAAACACAGACTTTGACAATACAGAGCAACAGAATAAATAATTTCTTTTTTTCTCTGCGCTCGGTACTGAGTGGTTGGGGACCGTAGGGAGTTTTCAAATGAAGGTGCTGCCAATAATTTCCAACTCTCTACTCTTTAACATGCATTCAATGCAGTTTAGCTGTTGTAATGGATATTGTGTTAAAGTCTGTATTTGCTGTTGCACAAAAAAAGTTTTTTTTCTGTATAGCAGAAGTTGCTGCTCAATTTACAAATCACTGTTCAGTAGGAAATTTTTGACAATCCTGTGCTTTTCTTGTGGTGTTATATAGAATATCACTACAGTAAAGTGCGGAAAAAAAGCATCTGTTTTCAAATTTGTAATTCTTCCCATAACTTGTAGTGCAAAAAACCTCTCAAAGCATTGCAACTTTTTAAAACAGCTCCCGCAAATTCAGGTTTTTTGAGCCACAACAATCATAAAAACATCCCACGAAATCCTGGAGAGACTGAGATATATATATATATATATATATATATATATATACAGTATACAGTATCTCACAAAAGTGATTACACCCCTCACATTTTTGTAAATATTTTATTATAACCTCCTCAGAGGTTGATCGTCACTTCCTGTTTTGCTGTCTGCCTGTGTGGTTTGCTCTCCAGCTCTCGAGCCACTAGCTATGGCTACTAGCTCTCTTTCCTCTCCTCCTCTGGTGTGCTCTCTCTGTCAGATGTTTAGCTACACCTCTGCCTCTTTTAGTGATAACGGTAAATGTAATAAATGTTGTCTTTTTGAGGCGCTCGAGGCGAGGTTGTCTGATTTGGAATCCCGGCTCCGCTGCATTGAAACACCGTCTGCGCCAGTTAATCTCGACGGACGCCCATTAGCTGCAGCGGAGCTAGCTAGCTTAGGTCCCCCTGTCAGCGGTTCCCCAGCTCTCCTCTGCAGCGAGGAGACTGGGTGGGTGACGGTGAGAAGGAAGCCTAGTCGCAAAGCCCCGGTTCACCACCAACCTGTTCACGTTTCTAATCGTTTTTCCCCGCTCAGCGACACACCCGCTGAGGAAAAAACTCTGATCATTGGCGACTCTGTAGTCAGAAACGTGAACCTAGAGACTCCATCGGCCATAGTCACATGCATTCCTGGGGCCAGAGCAGGCGACATCAAGTCAAATTTGAAAATGCTGGCTAAAAGTAACTGTAAATATTCCACAATTGTTATTCACGCCGGCATTAATGACATCCGTCTCCGGCAGTCGGAAGTCACGAAACTTAATATAGAATCGGTGTGTGACTTTGCAAAAACGATGTCTGCCACTGTAGTATTCTCTGGGCCCCTCCCCAATCTGACCAGTGATGACATGTTTAGTCGCTCGTCATCCTTGAACCGCTGGCTGTCTGTGTGGTGTCCTAAAAATGACGTGGGCTACATTGACAATTGGAGCTCTTTTTGGGGAAAACCTGGTCTTATGAGACGAGACAGCATTCATCCCACTTTGGATGGTGCTTCTCATTTATCTAACAATCTGGCATCTTTTTTATCCAAATTTCCAAAACCCTGACTACTCAGAGTTGGGACCAGGAAGCAGAGTCGCAGTCTTACACGCCTCTCTGCAGCTCCTCTTCATCCGCCACCCCTCAGCTTAGCCCCTGTCTTCCCCATCAGAGAATCGTTGTCTGCTCCCTCCAAAGTAAATAAAAATATAATGTATAAGCATCCCAAAGTGATAAAGCAAAATATTGGTAAAACTCAAATTAAACATAAAGCCTCTAAACTGAATGATTTGGCCTCTGTTCCTCCTCATAATTTAAAAATTAAATGTGGTTTGTTAAATATTAGGTCTCTAACTCCCAAGTCTCTGTTAGTCCATGATCTGTTAATTGATCATCAGATTGATTTAATTTCCCTTACAGAGACTTGGTTAGGACAAGAGGATTATGTTGGTTTAAATGAATCAACTCCCTCTGGTTATTTAAACTGTCAAAATCCCAGAAGTTCTGGTCGTGGAGGAGGAGTAGCATCAATTTACCATTCCAAATTACTAGTTAATGTAAAGCAAAAAACATGTTATAATTCCTTTGAGGGCCTGGTCCTCAGTGTTGGGCACTTTAGCAATTCCAGGTTAAACCCAATTTTATTTGCCATAGTTTATCGTCCCCCATCAACCTATTCAGAATTTTTATCCGAATTTCCTGATTTCTTAGCTGATTTAGTGCTGAAATCTGATAGAATAATTATAGTAGGGGACTTTAATATACATGTGGATGTAGATAGTGACTGCCTTAATGTGGCTTTTAATTCAATATTAGACTCGATTGGGTTTTCTCAGAAAGTAGGAAATTCTACTCATTACCTCCACCATACATTGGACCTTGTTCTGACATATGGCATAGAAATAGAAAATCTTGTAGTGTCTCCTCATAACCCTGTACTGTCAGACCATTGTCTGTTAACCTTTGATTTTACTATTTCTGACTATTTGGCTCCTAAAGAAAAATATTATCACAGTAGATGCCTCTCAGATGATGCTGTTTCCAAATTTATGCAGATTGTTTCCTCTATGCCATGTGTCAACACAACGGAAATAAGCTATAGACAGCTTGCTCCTTCTGTAATTGATAACATGGTGGATAGTGTTTCAGCTTCTCTGCATCAGGCTCTAGACTTGGTGGCCCCCTTAAAAAAGAAAAAGTCTAATCAGAGATTTTTAACTCCTTGGTTCAACACAGAAACTCGTAGCTTAAAACAGAAGACTCGTCAATTAGAAAGAAAATGGCGCTCTACTAATTTAGATGAAATCTATTTAGCTTGGAGAAATCATCTTTTAATTTATAAAAAATCTCTTAGAAAAGCTAGAACGAGTTATTACTCTGCATTAATAGAAGAGAACAAGAATAATCCCAGGTTTCTTTTCAGTACTGTAGCCAGGTTGACAAAGAGTCAGGACTCTGTCAATCCTAGCATCCCCTTAGAGCTTACTAGTCAGGACTTTATGAACTTTTTCAATAATAAAATTTCATCCATCAGAGATAAAATCAATCAGATTCTTCCCACAGTTAACTTAAATACTGTAACTACTACAACTCCTTCTATTGATGTCTGTCTTGATGAGTTTACTCCAATCGACCTTTGTGAGTTAGACAAAATAGTTTCCTCATCCAAACCTTCAACTTGTCTTTTAGACCCTATTCCTACCAGGTTATTTAAAGAAGTCTTCCCACTTATTGGTAGCTTTATTCTTCATATAATCAATTCTTCATTAACTTTAGGCCATGTACCGCAGGCTTTTAAAATGGCTGTAATTAAACCCTTACTCAAAAAGCCAACGCTAGATCCAGGAGCTTTAGCTAACTATAGACCAATCTCTAATCTCCCTTTCATTTCAAAAATCTTAGAAAGAGTTGTTGCTACGCAATTATTTGACCACCTGCAGGGAAATGGTTTATTTGAGGAGTTTCAATCTGGGTTTAGAATCCATCATAGCACTGAAACAGCCTTAGCGAAGGTCACTAACGACCTCCTCATTGCATCTGATAATGGACTAGTTTCTGTACTTGTCCTTTTAGATCTTAGTGCAGCTTTTGATACTATTGATCATAATATTCTACTTGATAGATTAGAACACTATGTTGGACTTAATGGAACTTCGTTGCAGTGGTTTAGATCTTATTTATCTGATAGGTTCCAGTTTGTTCATGTAAATGATGAGTTTTCTCTCAGCTCAAAGCTTAGTCATGGAGTTCCACAGGGATCTGTGCTTGGCCCTACTCTTTTTAGTTTATATATGCTTCCGTTAAGCAACATTATTAGAAAGCACTGTATACATTTTCACTGTTATGCAGATGACACACAATTATACCTGTCAATGAAGCCAGATGATACTAATCAATTAGCCAAGTTAGAAGCCTGTCTTAAGGAAATCAAAGTTTGGATGACTTGTAATTTCCTGCTATTAAATTCAGATAAGACTGAAGTCATTCTTGTTGGTCCAAAAAACCTTAGAAATTCCTTTCCAAATCAAACTTTCAGTTTGGATGCAGTTACTCTCTCTTAATAGCTCTGTGAGGAACCTTGGAGTTATTTTTGATCAGGATTTGTCCTTCAATTCACATATTAAATTTGTTTCTAAGACTGCCTTCTATCATTTGCGTAATATTGCCAAGATTAGGAGCATCTTGTCTCAGAGTGATGCTGAGAAGCTGATCCACGCTTTTGTTAGCTCGAGATTAGATTATTGTAATTCTTTATTATCAGGCTGTCCTAAAACATCTTTAAAAAGTCTTCAGCTGATCCAAAATGCTGCAGCAAGAGTTTTAACAGGTACTAGAAAGAGAGATCATATCTCTCCGGTTCTGGCCTCCCTTCATTGGCTTCCCATAGAGTTTAGAATTAAGTTTAAAATCCTTCTTCTTACTTACAAAGCTCTAAACAATCAGGCTCCTTTTTATTTAAAAGATCTGATACTACCGTATCATCCTAACAGAGCACTACGCTCCCAAAATGCAGGTTTACTTGTAATACCTAGAATCTCCAAAAGTACAATGGGAGGCAGAGCCTTCAGTTATCAAGCTCCTCTCCTGTGGAATCAGCTGCCAATCTGGATTCGGGAGTCAGACTCGATCTCTGTTTTTAAGAATAGGGCTAAAACCTACCTTTTTGATATAGCCTACAATTAGGGAGGGATCATGTGTTTCTGAACCCTCCCTTAGTTATGCTGCTAATAGGTTTAGTCAGCCGGGGGACCTCCAGTAATGCACTGGGCCTCACTCCTTTCCTCACTCTCTATGAAATATTTTTTTTTGCTGGTCATTAACATTTGTTTGTTCTCTCCCATAGATTGAGTCCCCATCGTGCTGTTTGCTCTCTACATGTCTGTTCTTTTCTTCTTCTCTGTCCCCTCACCCCCCAGCCAGTCGCAGCAGATGACTGCCCCTCCCTGAGCCTGGTTCTGCTGGAGGTTTCTTCCTGTTAAAAGGGAGTTTTTCCTCTCCACCGTCGCCAAGTGCTTGCTCACAGGGGATCGCCGATTGCTGGGGTCTTTCTGCAACTGTGGGGGTCCTCCCTACAGTTGATAGTGCTATGAGATGACTGTTGTTGTGAAATGGCGCTATATAAATAAAGTTGAATTGAATTGAATTGAATTGAAAATTGAATTGAATTGAATTATATCTTTTTTTGGGACAACACTGAAGACATGACACTTTGATTTAATGTAAAGTAGTCAGTGTACCGCTTGTATAACAGTGTAAATTTGCTGTCCCTTCAAAATAACTCAACACACAGCCATTAATGTCTAAACCGCTGGCCCTATTGGCGACACGGGTAGAGTGCGGGACTCCGGAGCGGGAGGCGTGAGTTCAAACCTGCCGGTGGGACGTCGCCATATTGAGCTGCACGTTACAATATAACACGTGATGCAATACTTGTCTATTTTGTCCACATTTATGTGCATACATATTTCAAAAATGTTTTTTGTAAATAAAATGTTGTGCATGGTCCATCTCCCTGTCCTCTTGTTCATAACGCTTATCTGTTAAGAAGGTGCGAAGCCATCAGCCTAATGATGAGTCCACACTTCTGTTGTGATAATTGCTCACGCTGAGCGCTCTGACAGCCCCGTACGCTGTGGGGGTCACACACGTGTTCCTCCCCACACTCTCAAATTTTTTTCCCGTATATTTTTCTCTTCAGCGTACAGAAATGGCAATACGCCCGTATTTGCTAAAATTGCATTTTCCCCGTATTAAAATACGGCGAAACCGTATCACTTGACAGGTATGTAATTACATGCAGAAACACCGCACAGGCCATCTTCACAAAAATCCAGCTCGACAAGCCACTTTTGCTTAGGTGGAAATGCAAATTGAACTATAAATCATGTGCTGATACATGTCATATTTTCCCATGTAAAGGTCTCCCACTTTTACTTACAAATTGATTTTTAATTTTTGGGAAAAGGAAATATAAATTTTGCACTTGTTGGTAACAACAGTTGTGTGCGACAAAAACACAGTTGTGTATCCTTGTCCAATCTGTCTACTGTTATTAGTGCCAAATTTTTGCTAGATTCCTTCTTAATTTATTAAATTTTGACTGGTGATGCAACATTCAACTTACACGTACTTACCTTTATCAGTGTCTACAAGTTCAAGCACACCTGCACAACTGCTTATAACCTAAAAAAATGTACCCGTTCAAGAGAAATGGATTCAGCATTGCAAATTTGTTTAAAATAAAAAAAAAAAAAACCTACCAAGACATTACGTTTCGTTGTGTTAGAAATTAAATTACCATTAGAAGGCTATACACCTGACCTGATGAACAGCAGCATGTGGAGTGAACAGAGAATGGAATGTGTATGTAATTATTGGCTTTTCTCATACGGTGTCATAACAGATAAACCAGACTTTTGATGCAAACAATACAATTTTATTCCAGAAGCAAAATTTACAAACAAAAAAACAGACTGGGCGATGACATCTCTGCGAGCTCTTCCCTTCGTAACGCAGCGAGGGCTTCATGCGCATCTGCCCGCACATCTGCAGCCACCTGTCGCAAATGCTGCATGTACTCCTGATACTTGCCGCTGGTCATGTTGCCGTTCCAAGAGCCGCATCTCCTCGTCATGCATGTTGACCATCGCTGATGTAAGGTCAGCGATGGGAGTTGTCTGTTTTCTTCTTGCCTAGATGGAAAGACAGAAAGGCATGGTCGTTAAAGCTGGATCACTACATATATTATGGAATTACACAGGTGAAAGTCTGTGGTGGAATGTCACTATTATATTATGCTTCATTGCTGTATATAAGCTGAACTATCATGTTGCTGCCCCTCAGTAGAGCAGATTTTGCAACACGCAGGGTGCTGTCTTCGGCTGCAGCCCCCCTGCAAAACTAAAAAGGATTAAGATTAAGAATATGGATGGATGGATGGGTAATGTTTAAAATAGTTGCTTGTAGTGTGGCCGCAGAAATCTGAATGGGTTAATACAGTCAGCTGACGCAAAGCATTTCAATGAAGCATGTTGATTTCAACTGCAGTTCATGAGCTTTAGTTGTTTTTATAAAACAGGAGTTACAACAGCACTTCAATCACCACACCTAAAAATGGTTGTGGAACACCGATAAGTGAAGACCAAAGAATAACCTTTTTGTACATTTAAAAAGACATTTTCAATTAATTAATATGCAGCTACAGGAAATTGCATTAATCAATTTGGTACATAACTTGTTAGGCTCCAGCCCCACCGCAACCTGTAAAGGATTAAGCGGTAGAAGATGGATGGATGGATGGATTTTCGACCCTGGTTTCCGCTGCTGGACCTGTTTCAACCAAAAAAAAAAATCGTGGTTATTGTGCCTTACCGGCACTTGAACGTGATCCAGATGGAGCTGGTGATGTGGAGCTGATCCAGCTGGCGCTCCAGCAGACGCACACGCAGACGCAGCGCCAGGAGAGTCCGCTGTGTCCATCATCTCCACTGAGGTGGACCCCTGTGATATGAAATGCGATTCTAGAAAGAAAATGCACGCAATTTAAAACTTAACACCAAAGTGCAACATGTACACAACACTCTCAAGTTTTTAACCGTAATACAATAAGCGTAATTCAGCGTTTTGTTCGCGCTAATACTTAACACAGAGCAAGCGTGAATCTGCAGTTGGCTGCAAAACAATACGCGAGCCTCAGTAACAACAATTACTCACAATCTAACAACCTTCCTATTTCTTAAAAACAGTGAGCTTGGCATAGAACGGATCAAGTGGCGAACAGATGCGCAATATCAAATAAACACTCACCACCCACGGTTTCCAAGGGCTGTGACCGTGACCGTGTGGAGCCCAATGTCTCTCAGCGAACCACTTCCACTCCTTCCATCCGCTGAACTTGGAGCAATGTGGTCCTTCACTGCTTGGTAATCGCTTTTCAGCTTTTTCAGCTTCTCCCGACACTGTTTGGCAGTACGGATGTGCCCTTGAGAAGCCATCTGCTCGGACACCTGCATTTCAAGTAGATCCGTCCAACTCGCGCTGGATGCGATCGTGGCCTAATATAGAAAGAAAATTGCGCACCTCCTAATATATAATATTAGGAGTATATTATTATATAAGTATATTATACAGTATATTAATATAATATACCGTATTAAAGGGGCGCACTGTGTTCACTGCTGAACAATTACAAATGGCGGTGGTGGAGTAAATTCAGCAGAAAAAGTCGCTTTCATGACGTTACAACCTGACCAATCAGCGGCGACCAGTCTCTTAAAGTCATATCACAGCCATACTCAGCCCTACTCGGCCCGGTTAGACCCTGCCCTGGATCAGGTATGAAAAAAGTACCTGCTTAACCGGTGCTGGGGCTAGTAGAAAAGCGCCTAAAGCGGGCCGAGTGGTGCGGTGTAGGGCCAAGTGAGGCTAGTGGAAAAGGGCCTTTATAGGCATATGTTTTATCATACATGCGCAATATCAGCCTCCTACAATAACTGTAAGTGGGTCGGGGGAAATCTTTAATGAGTCGCCCTTGTAGGTACTTTTTTAACTCCCAAAAATACTGAGGCTGAATTTGGAGCTTGGGGACCTCCTAGTGGCTAAGGGAGGCCATAGCATTTGCATACTCTGCCCTACAGCCAAAAACGACCCTGCAAAAGAGAAGTGTGGTGCTCTTCCTTGCACTCCTCCTTGTAATAGCTTCTCATAGCTCCTCATTCTATTACAAAAGATACAATGGTTAGTTAAGACCCCACAAAACATTTCATTTTCAGTCCTTCTAATTAAATGTGTCTCAGATGAGTCCACTGAGCCCACTCATCTGGTTGTTCCCCATTTGGAGTGCCACCAGAGTTTAATATATGGCATTAAACAGGGATTGAGGATGAAAATGAAGGCTGCCTCCCATTGGGAATGTAATGGATTATTAGAAGACATAATCTTAGTAATACAGAAATCCTTTAGTTTAGTTCCTGTAATTTTATTCTAGGTTCTTTCTGTTAAGTATCTTAATGTCTTTGGATATTTATGGAACCCTTAAGATTTTGAAGTGAGTCTAGTCAGTTAATCATAAAATAAATTTTAGTTCATTTTTTTCTGAAACCTATTTTCTGCAGTTTCATTTTGTGTTGCATGTTGTGTAAAAATCACATTTATGTAGGCTATTTTAGAAATGTCACAGTAAATGTTTATTAGCTGCTCTTGCTTGCTTGTTTTTTTTCTTGCCTTCTGATTGTTGCTCTGAGTGTTGCTATCCCTGTGCTGTTGCAATCCTGGAATTTCCCCGTTGTGGGACTAATAATAAAGGCTTATCTTATCTTATCTTAAATTCTTTTATAGCCGGGTGAAGCTGAATAAACAAGCCAACTATTGCTTTTAACACAAACTTTAAAAAAAGAAACATAACACGTGATCATGTGCAAGCGTACAACTATAGAAAATCTCAGAGGCAAACAAAAGGTTAGCATGATGAAAATAACAGTGAGTACTACTGCAACCAGCACATAAGTCATACTGTAATGAGGATGTTTTTAATAGATGTAACAATTAGTAAAGTCTCTGTTCCAGTAAATCATAAGAAAGTCTGGGAGCACTGGTTATCTGTTACCCAGAATGCATCAGTGTTCTCCTGGGGTTAAACTCTGAAAGGTCAGACTGTGTCTCATTTCCACAATACGGTGGGTGACAAAGATAGGAGACAGACTCAAAGATGCAACATGTTCATTTTTAACAGAAGGATTTCGGTTGGTTTAGGCTACACTCTGTAATGCTGTTGCATCATTTGCTGTTAAACCTAATCTTACTTGTAACTAGTAGCTCCCTGTGGTTTTAAAAGGAAATCAAAGAATGTAAGACAAAATAAACTTGCACATGCATTTTGAAAAAGTCACATGTAAGGAAAAGCTTGCACATTTAGTAAAAAGTCACAAACTTGAGAGAAAAAAAACAGAAAATGTGTAAATTTACCAGGAAGTTGCAACAGCGTAGAAGTTGTTCATAGCAAGCATCAAATCAAATCAACCTTTATTGTCATATTGCTGTACATACAACTGTAGTGCAGGCAAGATGAAATTGCGTTTCTCTTGGCATCCATATAAGTAAAAAGAACATAATTTAAGACACACTCACACACACCCTCACCCCCCCCCCACACCCCAACACAGCCATTCACACATCCCTGAGACATACTTGAAAACTAACTAGAACTATAATATACAAATAAAAATAGCATAACGTTAATGTTAAAATAGTTGAAACCCTCAAATTGCTGAGGAAAAACAATATCTCCTCACATATTTATTAATGTATAGCATTGCTGCTCCGTTCTCCTCTATGGTAGCATTTAGAACCCACAGTGACAGCACGTGGTGGCATCAGATGGGACGTCTCAACTCGCTGATATTTATTCGCAGGCGTCAGATGAGCCCCCGTCGTGTGCTCTAATGAATAAAACACGATGTTTATCCTTTCCTGTTTAACGTTAAGTCCCCGTGAACAGTCACGGGGACCAGGAGAATATTTACTTGTGTTGGGGCACCAGGGAGTTGGATTATCTGCAGGCGGCTTTGTAGTTTTCTGAAGCTTCCCCGTGTGACACGTTCCGGGGAGAGTGCTCGTGTTTACTCTCCGGTCCTGTGTGTATAGCCCTGCTTATTGTTTGTTCTCCTGTGCCACCACTCCTGAGGACTGGGCTCCGGGAGGGAAAGACGCACGCAGAGAGACAAAAGAGACGCGCTAATGCCGCCATCACCGAGGCTGCGTAAGAGGACACGGACGGAGGTGATGTAAGCACACCGATAACAAGGAGACGGCGTTTTATGCCGGCTTGTATTGGGTGTAAACACACCGTCGGGGGGGTGGGGTGGAGGAACACGGGAACCGAAGTGGGTTCGCAGTTGCCTTGTTGAAGGGGTGAACTATTATTTTGTACCGAATGGTGGCGACATTGGGTTTCCAAACGGTGCACACGCACGCCGGGCGCTTTCAATCACTTTCGCCCCCCCCCCACCCCCCGCCTCAACGATCCAAAATCGTCTAAAGATGCCTACTTCGCGGTTAAATGAAGGGTAGAAGATATCAGACACCTGGTTAGACATATTTAAATACATTTTTGATGCAATATCTGAAGTCTTACGTTTCTGGTTGAGATGAAAACACCAGTTCAAGACTTACTCTGTTGTTGAGACATTGAAATTAATAATTTATTGAGAATGCAGAAATACTTTAGTAATAACCTGTGCAACAGTTTTACAATGATTTTTTATGTGGGGTTATAATTGAAAAACATTAAACTAATAAGCGGAATCTGCTTAAACAAAGGCATTTGACTATACTAATGAATAATTTATTAAGATCGGATGAATGTTCATATGTTAAACAAATAAACACACTATATTATATATATATATATATATATTAGATGTGTATGTGTAGGCTATGCCTTTTGTCTCAGAAATCTCTGGTTTCTTTCGTCTGTTATTTTCCCTTTTTCCACACAAAAGAACAAAGGTGAATATTAAGCGTGGTGTCAGTCAGTGGATAGGCTTGGACAGCTGAGAAAACTTTGGTTTCTTTACTATTATGCTAATTGGTCTCCGGACTGCGCTGCTCATTGGCTGAGTCTCAGTCAATTTCATATTTCAGTCTGACGTCAGGGCGCCTATAAAACTAAGCAATGCTTTTTAACTCGTCGGCTGACTGATCCCTTAGAAAAAAAAATCTATCAATCCTTGGGTGGAGTTTTTTTCCCCACTCTCCGCAAGGCAACTATTTGCCCGGGACGCATAGGCGAACCTCCTCAAATTGGCGCACTAATCCTAAACGGAGCCATGAAGTGTTAAACGGTAGAAACGGAGAGAAGGGCGCTCAGACAGCCGCACGCTGGGAGAGAGGGAGGAAACGGCGCTGCTCCAATGCGTCTGTGCAACACAGGCTGAAGAAAAAAAAAAAACTTATCGACTCACAAACCCAAACCTGCGCTGCGTAATTAGTGCGAGAAATTCACTTTTCCTCTAGTTTTGAAGAAAATAAATAAAGAAATCAAGCTGGCTCAGTGCGTGTCTCAGCAGCCCACTTTGACAGGTGCTCCTCACCCCCTTTGGAGGACTGTCAACAGCAAGAGGATGGCATCAGAGCTGGCAATGAGCAACTCCGACCTGCCCACCAGTCCCCTGGCCATGGAATATGTTAATGACTTCGATCTGATGAAGTTTGAAGTGAAAAAGGAGCCGGTGGAGCCCGATCGCAGCATCAACCAGTGCAGCCGCCTGGTCGCCGGGGGATCCCTGTCTTCCACCCCGATGAGCACGCCTTGCAGCTCGGTTCCCCCCTCTCCAAGCTTCTCGGCGCCCAGTCCGGGATCAGGGAGCGAACAGAAGGCGCACTTGGAGGATTTCTACTGGATGACCGGGTACCAACAGCAGTTGAACCCCGAAGCTCTGGGTTTTAGCCCGGAGGACGCCGTAGAGGCGCTGATCAGCAGCAGTCACCAGCTTCAGACCTTCGACGGCTATGCCAGAGGGCAGCAGTTCGGCGGCGCAGCCGGTGCGGGGGGCGCCATGGCCGGAGAGGAGATGGGATCAGCGGCCGCCGTGGTGTCCGCGGTCATCGCTGCAGCGGCAGCTCAGAACGGGGCTCCCCACCACCACCTCCACCATCACCACCACCACCACCACACAGGGGCACACCATCCCTCCTCCGGCTCTCAGTCCGGCGGCGGCGCGGGGGGGAACCACCAGCACGCGCGCATGGAAGACCGGTTCTCGGACGAGCAGCTGGTGACGATGTCGGTCCGGGAACTGAACCGGCAGCTCCGGGGGGTCAACAAGGAAGAGGTGATCCGTCTGAAACAGAAGCGGAGGACGCTAAAGAACAGGGGCTACGCGCAGTCCTGTCGGTACAAGCGGGTGCAGCAGCGGCACATCCTGGAGGGGGAGAAGACGCAGCTCATGCAGCAGGTGGACCACCTCAAGCAGGAGATCTCCCGGCTGGCCAGGGAGAGAGACGCCTACAAGGAGAAGTACGAGAAGCTGATCAGTACCGGCTTCAGAGAAAACGGAGGATCCAGCAGCGACAACAACCCTTCATCCCCAGAGTTTTTCATGTGAGTCTCGGCGCCCAAAACTTTTCATGAGCGAACCTCACAGAGAGACAGAAAAAAAAAAAAGTTTCCGCGTGCACGCAACCGAAATAGCGTGTGCGTGCTTGAGCCTTTTCCTTTTCTTTTTTTTTTGGTTAAAATTGCTTTAGTTAAACTCAAAAACGACGTCTAAATTTGTGTGATTTTTAGGAACTTTTGTTTCCTGCAGCCAATTTGTCTGATTGGCGTTTTGGCACTTATAACAAGATGCGCAAATCGCGCGTGATAAAATATACGATCCCCCCCCCCCCCCCCAAAAAAGGAAAGAAGTATTTCTGTCCACTTTGTGACGTTTGCGTGTAGATCCACTGGACCCAGCTGAAGCGCATCGCGCTGCCGCACAGCTTTGTGCGCCTCATCCGCGCTTTAGCCAACGTTCACGTGAACACTTGCAAAGTCCTGCTGCTCAGCGGCTTCATTTGATGTCACTTAGATTTTGCTCATTTGTGCACAAAAATTCCCATTTATTCATGTTATGACAACTACCCAAAGAAGTTTGAAAGGACTGTGTGAATCCACGCATGCTGGTCGTGTACCGATTGTGCATTTCTGTTTTATCAAGTTTCTTTCTTTCTTTTTTTTTTTTTGGTCTTGTGAATCTGTGTGTAAAGATTACATCACGGCTGCATTGCTCAGCTCCGTCGCCATCATGGAGTTTATTTCGTTAAAAACTGATGGAAAAGTGCAGCCACAGCGTCCATGGAGCCGTCAGCGTTTCTGTGCTCCTTCTGGAGCCATGTGGGGGGGGGGGGGGGGGGGGGGTAAAGCAACTGTGTTCTTAGTATTGATTCACACTGTCAGACAGATGAGAGACACGCTGGGGATTTATGACAGGAACATGTGGAATAAATAAATAAGTGTACAGACTAAATACATGGCCATCAACAAGTGGGGCTGAAGATAAAAAAAATATATATATACTTGAACAAAACAGACCATGTTTGAAACAAGTCACTTTATTCCGCAAAATTGTTGCAAAAATTGTTTTTTCAAAAGTTGATGGCGTTTCCTTCAATGTAAGGAGCTCGATTAAGTTTAGAAGGAACCCTGTGGGTCTCTGAGAACTGTTTGGAAATGTAACTACAAATTTCTTCCGGTGTTCAGATTAATTAAACTTAAAGCATCATTTTTGTGACGTGCTGGATTTATATTCAGTATAGAAATGTATTGTCTGGCAGCAAACATCTTATTTTCCACTTTTAAAATGGAATTCAGTAAACCATTCATCAATAAACTTTAATGAATGGAAATCAACACACGATCCTGATCATGTTTTTATTATTATTACATTTTGACACCTTTGTTCTGCTTACATTTGCTTGTTTGTCCCTTTATCTTTCAGGCGAAACCTCACACTCACTGACTCCTGTGTTTTCTGTCGTTACCGAAACTCAGGTGTGAGTTCACGGGGAGAACATTCCACTCCTGACTGCCACAGTAATAATAATAACACATCTGGCGCTAGACGCAGCATCAGCGCACAACTCTGCCGCTTTGCGCGCCTGTCACTGACCGCATCTCCACGAGTCCAGCTGCTGGATTCTTGCTTTAGGAACTAGTTTTTGTTATGTCGTAACGGATGCATTTTGACGAGCTAAGCCACGTTTTAATTAGTTAGAAATGTAACTGAATTTTAGCATCTCAGAAAGTAAAAATGAAGGCCTTCACCTGTTGCGCAATTGAAAATTAAAAAATAAAGATCAAAATGATATTGCGCTCAGTCTGACTAAAATGCAGATTTTTTTCTTAATTTAGTTTCCCGCTTATGATCTGCTATTTCCGAGCCGCAGAGCTGCCATCACGGCCTGGTTAATCATTGATTTAGGGTAAACTTGCACTTTTTACTCTGCAGACCTCCACTTGTTGATCATTGTCTGTGGGCGATTTTATTTAAATCTCAGCGTGACAAACATGATCCAGTTCTTTATAAATACAAAACCAGGCGCTGGTGCAACAGCGCACACGTCTAATTTTAATCGCCGTGTTTTACATTTCAGCGCGCTCCCGCTACAGACTGTATCACGTGTCTTTCAAGTGAAACTCTGTAAATCTCACGCGCTGCAGTTATTGCAGTTTGATCCGTTTTTTGTTAATTATTAAGGATCAATTATGCAGTCTAGCTCACCCGTCATTGTGGTGATTTACCGCTTTTTTTTTCAGCTGCAAATACCAATAGCGTCCGCTGTGAACGCGCAGAAAAGACCCCGCGGGAGACACGCGGGCGGCTGTGACGTCTGGCAGGCCTGCACCCGCAGCCGTGCACCGGTGCCGGTAAAGGCTGCAGAGTGTCCCATGCAAGGTCTCTGTCGCCACAGTTTTATACACTGTCGGTTGTGTTTGTGGCCGCGTCTGCGTGCTGAAGAGGGACATTGCGTTTTTTGCACACTTTCCACGTGCTGTGCATATTTTACACGGAGATGAACTACTTTTCACAGCGTGCGTGGCTCACAGAAGTGATCACTGGCGACGTGTTTGCGAAGTTAAAGCAGCGTCTCACCTGCGCAGCGGCTCACCTGGCTCTCATGGCTGCCATGGGAGCCCAGGGTGAGGAACAAGATGGAAAAGCGTGATCCACTCATGCCTGCAGGAAGGATCTTTTTTTTTCTGTGATTAAAAGTGAGTGAGAGACAGAGATAGAGGGAAAGGGAGAGAAAGAGGGAGCAATGCAGAAGGATGGAGAGAGAGAGAGAGAGAGAGAGAGAGATGCTGGCTGCCTTCCTGCTCCTTTCAGATGATAAACGATCAGAGATGCATCCTAGCTGAGAGGAGACGGCCTTTTAGTGAGCTTGTGTCCACTAATTTATGGCCTTCCTATCTGATTAGGTCAATATAGTGTGCTATTTAATTACATTTGTGTTATAACCTACAGCTGGAGATACTATTCTTCTTTCATGTCACCTGCTTTGTAGTCAGGTTTCTCTAGGTCTTCACCTGGAACATCTGTTGTGAGAGCAAGAGGGGTCACAGGTTTACAGTGTTTGTGCCTTTCTTTTTTTTTCTTTTTTTTTTTGGTCAACTTAGTGCATACAAAGGATAAAGTGGAAATTGCTGATGATTGTGGGGGCTGTGGAAATTGTGTGGGTCTGTGCCGTGTGAAGGAGTCGGTAGCACTGATTGGCTTCCTGTGTCAGAGGAGGGCAGAAGGCACAGGAAACAGCAGTTCAGGGCTTCCTCCTTATTTCTCAGCACTCTGACAGACTCGCCGCATCTCTTGCTGGCTTTTTGCTTCCTCAGTCATTTGCACAGTGTGAAAGAGCACACTTACACACACACACACACACACACACACACACACACACACCACATTATTAATCTTATCAGTATGAACTGTAATTCTATTCTCTGGCCCACCATATTGACTTCTTCACTGTGATCATTTGCAGTCTGTCCAGTGATTAGGTTATTAAAGATAATGTAGTTGTCTGCTGTCACAATATTGGGCTCTCCCTTTCAGGTCAACTATGGGAAATCACTTTGAAATTTATCAGTATTGACATTTTAATAATCGTCATGTACTTTGCTTTAATGTCTCAGAATTAATAGGACGAAAGGATGTGGGTGCTGCTGTGGAGGCGCTCAGTGAGCGGCTGGTGTCGTCTTCTGTATGACCTTGTTGTGGTGGATGTGAGTGTATACTTTATCTGTATGTATTAAGGCTGTAGAAATGAGTTGTTCCAGCATTACATTGACACATTGGTAATATTAACATTTTGGTTGAAGTAAATAGAAAAAAAGCAGTATTTGACTCAGCTATCACCTGGCGGCGATTGAATCAAAAAGAAATAATTTCATATCACCAAAATTGTTTAGAGTCAGTGACCAAATGTCATTTTCTAAGTTCTCTGTTACTCCATGAATGGCCGCATTCTTGCGTTGCCCCCGCTGCATCAGGTTAAAAACATTCACATTCAAAAGGGGGAAACAATCTCTTGCACTCAGCCTGCATCTGCATCCCTCTACACAATAAACATTTACATTTAAAGTGATTTAAATCAGCTCCATTTATGTTTCTCTTCAGTCCGTCGATCATCCAGATCTTCGGTGGCAGACCCCCCCCCCCCCGCCATTCTTTTACACTGTTCTGACTTATGTCATTGATTTGAAATCCTAATAATTTACCTTGTGCTGTTCCTGTCACAGCTGTGCATGCTTTTACTGGCTTGGTCTGCTGTGTTTGTATGTATCTTACTGGCTTAATATGGTGATTTTTCTCAGTAAATGGCCCAGGCAGAGTGATGAGAATGTGACCGTTTATAATCCAAACATATAGCTGTGTAGTGAATTGGGATTGCTCGAAAAGGCAGCTGTAAAATAAGAGATTTGCACTTGCTTGAGTAAGAAGCCGTTCTCTGGATGCATAACTAAAGGGCAATAGATGAAAGCTAATTATGGTTTAATTATATGGGGTCACAATATTCTGACTTGCAGAAAAACAGAGCTGAGGCTGTGCTGATGTTTTCAGCAGTGAGATGAGTTCTGGGGCAGGGAGTCGGTGGACCGGTGTGTTCTGAACCGCAGCAAACGCGGTGGTTGGTGGTGGTTGTAGGAGTGTGTTTGACAAGGAAATGCTTTACACATCCTGAAAGTGTGTGTGAGCGTCTAAGGTGTGCATGCTTTGGTCTGGTCATGCACAAGTTTGTCTTATGCAGGGTGGAGCTGGAGCCAAGTCCAGTCTCTGTGGGGTTTTATCTGAATCACGACGGAGTGAGAGGTGATTTACACTGCAGTCTCTCTCTCTCTCTGTCTGTCTGTCAGTCCAGCAGACATTGATCTCTTGCCAGGCAGAGTGACCAACAGTATTGTTCAGCTCTTCCATCGTCTCTCCTCTTCCTTTCATTTGTACCTGGGAAAGGCCTTGACCCCACACACTGCTGCCATGTAGCGGCCTTTAACAAATGGACTTCACTTCACTTGTTTGCATGTGTGTGTCTTGGTGCATGCTTTTTTTAAAAAACAAACACAAAAAAAAAAAACAGCACACAAAAATCAAACGTGCATGTTTGCAAGTATGCATGAACATTTGCATGCGTCTGGCTCTTCGACTATCAACCTCTGTTGCATTCGCCCATAGGTGCCTGTAATTATTTGCATATTTAGCTGTGTTGAGCTGAAATCGTAGCCTCCCACCACAGTGTTGCTGCTGTAAATCTGGAAGTTTCTCTGCTAGATGTTTGAGTGACTTTTCTCTGCTGCCAGCTCTCACATACTGTATCTGAATGTGTCAGAGTCCACTTGGCACTGATGAAAATAGGATTATGAGGAAATAAATGGTTCCTGTTGTTGCTTAAAGGTGGATTGAGGGGCATTAAATCTTTTTTGCTCCTTTCCTTAATTACCTCTCTGGAGGTTAACTCATAACAGGATTTTTAAACAAAATCATCTTTATTTAATAAAGTGTCCTTCATTTCTGATGCACATGTGCACACTCTGTGTTCTGACATGCACCACGTCTAATGCTTGATTTCATTGTTAATGACTCATTATTCTAGTTAGCTCATTTGAAGCAAGCCTTTCTCCGCTTTATTCCTGTTATAAACAGGCAAATACAGTCAGATTAAGATAAGCTGGCTCTGTTTTGGTGATGCGTTTAATCTGTCTGCACAAGTATGTACAGTTGTGTATAGAAGAGTGTGTGTGCATGTGTTTGTGCATTTTGATGCGTATATTTTTACCCATGACATAAGCTCAGGTAAATAAAATCAAAGTAAAAAAATTAACAAGAAAAAAATGGATGTGTGACAGATTAAAAAAGATGAGTTGGAAATTTATCTTGTTAAAAACTGCCTGATGCGAATCAGAAATATTTTTCTTCCAATTATTTGTGCATAAAAAGTTGGAAATAAAACAGACTTGGACACGCATTAATTTAGCCACAGAATTACAGATTTTTGATAAGCATTTTGCTTCTGTCGAAGCCTGTTCAGTCACTGCATTGCATGTGGATCAATGACCTTAATTATTTTGTGTTGTTGTGTTCATTGTATTTGCTATGGTGACTGAATAAAAATACTACTACTGCTGTTATAGATTATCACCCTGTCGTCTGGGAATTCAGGACTTAGTCTTTTCTTTCCTTATAATATCACTTCATTTGTATCTTTCTGACTGATTTCTGAGACAAAAAGCGTGACTTGGGGTGGACAGTGTGCTACAGTCAGAAGTGTGTTTCAGTGAAATTAGACGATCGTAATGTTTATCCTAATTTTGTCTTTGTAGGACGTCAAGAAAATTCCTCCACCTGTGATAGAGAGCTATCCCTCCACCCTGGAGTCTGAGGTAACACAAAGTCATTCAGTCCACCTCCACTCTTATCATGTTTTAGACTAAGATTTCAGTTTGTATCTAAAAAAAAAAAAAAAAAAAAAGTTGTTTCCGGCATTCTTCACTTTTAGTAACTTGAGTCGAATAGTGTTCATTTTTTTTATTTTATGAGCACAAAATAACTCCATATAAGTCAAATTAATATCATCAGCTTCATGTTGATTTAGGTTTGAACAAAAATTCAAAGAAGACATGTTTAATTTCACAAAACAGTCATCCCTTGAAACAGCTGATCACGACTATAAAAATCACCCCCTTTTTTACCCGTTCTCTCTTTTTTTAATACCTTAATACTTTTGTTATACTTTTTAAAACTAAGCTAATGGGTCAAACAAACACAAATTTTCAACCATATCCATAATCAATCGTAATAATTAATATTTGTTTGTCAAACGCACTCACTAAGAGCCGCAGTGTTATTACTGTGTAGTAAGGGCTGGCTGCCACTTCATATGTGGCCGTGCAAAAACCCGTCTCCCTCCTCTGTCACTCTCTCAAAATCTACTCCGTGTGATGTTTGGCATCGCTCTGTTTTGGGGACCGCTTGACTGACATTTGGTGACAGGCACAGCACCCATGAGGACAAGGCCAGAGCCTTTCACCTCTGTCCTCACCCCCACCACCACCACCTCTCTCCGCCCCTGACTTCCTTCATCCCTTTACTCTCAGTGGAAATAAACACACTGACGGTATATTATTTATTTGTTGAATTTTTGGCAGACACACACACACACACACACACACACACAGATGGATGGATAGATGGTGGGACTGATGGACTACGGACGTACATGTGATGACTGAATTTCTGACATTGCCCACACATAGAGGAAGAGCGGCGGAGATGGACAGTGTAGAAAGTTGTGGAAAGAATTAAAGCCAGTAGAGGAATCAATAGATACACCAGAAGCAAGCACCAGGATTTGAATGCAGACATGCACGCCAGGGTGAGAGGACATCGGTGGGAGGGAGGAGGGCTCCTGGTCGTGGGTGCAGACAGACAGGCAGGGAAACCAGAGGAAGGCGGTGACCTTCTCTGCAGCTGGAGGATCGAAGGCTTTATTTAAAGGCCTGGTCAATGCTAGGTGCTGCTGAGGTATCAACCTCTCAGCCAGGCGACTCATCACCACTGTAATACAACTCCCTAACGCTACCCCACCACCACCACCACCACCCACACACACACACACACACACACACACACACACACACTCACACAGTCACACAAGCCCAGGACGGGACACTCTGGACACCTCAGGTTTTACCCTGCACAGTCAAGAGGCTGGACAGAGGAAACTACAGCATCAGCATCGGCTAATTTTACCGTGCAGCAGGCAGTCTACTCTACTTTCTTCGTGTGCTCAGCATTGTAAATCACATGCTTGTTTCGCTTTCCGACGCGCACACTCCATCACTGTCTCTGTGTGTTTTTTTTTCTTTTTTTTTGCTCGTCACTTATGATAAATAGACAACGTGAACATTTGCACTAAAACAGAGTGGCTGCAGGCGGTGAAAGAGGTTTGCTGTTGTTGTTGTTGTTTTAAATGGCAAAATGCAGCTAACCAAGGTAGGGCTCCTGCATCTGTGGGTGTGAGAGGAGCACGTGTTTGCAATTCTGTGTGTGTGTGTGTGTGTGTGTGTGTCTGTGTGTGTGTGTGTGTGTGTGTGGCAGGAGTGCGAGGACACCTGCGTGCTTCAGCACTTTCTGTCTGTCACGGGCGCTGAGGTCACAAGCAGGCGGGTGAGGAGGGCACGTTAGCGTGGGCCTCAGTGCACCCACCCACCACGCCTCCGTCGTTTCTCCCCTCCCACCACTTTTCCTCCTTCTTCCCTAACCCGCTTCTCCTCCTCCTCCTCCTCCTCCTTCCCTCCCTCCCCAGGTTTGTCTTCCCGTCGTGATGTGATGACGGGGTGAGTCAGCCACTTGGAGGGGAGGGGGGGCAAAGGGGTGGGGGGGCGGAAAGGTGCCTCTGTGGCTGACAGAAGGTAGGTCAGGTGCTGGTAGACATGGCAGAGGAGGGGGGCACACGTGTGCAAATGCACACAGGCACTTCAAGGTGTGAGGGTGTGGTGAGGGAGCGTGCGTTCTTTAAACGCAGCAAGAACGTACGGCTTATCGACGTAAACACCTAAAAAGCTTCGGTCTGTAAAATGGCTGATGAAGTTGCTGCTTAAAGTGGGGGTGTCTTTTGGGGAAAATTTAGAGAAGAGAGACTGATGTTAGTTTATTTTCTTTCTGTGCATCCATTAAAAAAAAAATATATATATAAGTAAATAACCGTCATCTTACAAAAGTAAACACCGAACTTCCAATGAAAGAAAGAAGAAAGCATTTCGAAGCACAGAAAGAAAAGGGTGTAAAGTGAAGCAAAGCTTATTTATGCCGACCCCTTTTGCTTAATACAGTACATGATAACCACAAAGACATAACAAAAATGAGAAGGAGTCATCAGTTTACAACAGGTGCTCTAAAATTTAATAATGTTAAATTCATTGTACTCATATGTCACTCTTCCACTCTTATTGACCATTCAAAGTGCTCTAACACAGCTATGCTATCCACCTAGGCCCCTTTTTAACTGCAAGACATCACTGGCCATTAGAGAATCACTAGTTACCCTTACTGTGGGAGGAAACTGAAAAAAGCACATGGAGAGCACGTTAACTCCACACCGAATGTCCTGCACCACTCAGTGAATTCAAACCGGGAACTTTCAGACTGAACCGAATCACTGTAATGTGCGTCCTTCTAACTTGTTAATCTTCATTTTAGAGCACTGGTGGAAATCAGCATAAAGTTTTGAGATCGAGGCAAAATAAAGCAATAGCATTCAACATGTCCGCGTATCACACACAACAGATTCCCACTGAATTGTCATTTATACAACACTGCGGTTGTGTTGAGGTCTTTTTGTACCCTGCAGTGAGCAGGTTTTGCTCCATCCGCAGTTTGACACACTTCACCATTTTTCACTGCCTCGGATATATATAACTAGCACGGCTGCCCATTGTGAGACTCATTACAGTTTTCGGTAGTGACACAGACGTCATTCCTCCATCCAGAAAATCCAAATGACAAGAAGGATATGAGCAGGATGTATTCTCATTATTAGAACTGCTCTGAAAAAGACAGGAAGCAAGTTGGACTGGGCTGCTGACAAAAAGGAGAAAAAAATATTTTAACTCTCTGCAGTTGTGAAGATACACAAAGTGAACGCAGAACAACTGTGTTTAGATCCGGGTTGTTTTTGTAAAATGTGTTTTTATTCATAAGCCGCAGATTAGATGATACTTGAGCACAATGCTTCCCCCCCCGAGCCACACCTCTAAACATCAGTCCGCTCTTCTTCTCAGTTAATGTTAATATAAAATGTTCTCTCCTCTGTTTCAGCGGTTTAAACCCGAACTGTGTTGTTTTATTCAAACATAATTACTTGTAAATCTGTACGCGTGTGTGTTTGTGTATGAGCCTCAAAGCCACTGCTGTCCTCAGGTTGTGACTGTGTGTTCACAGCGTGATTGAGAGAGGAACTGGTGGCGAGCCGGAGGTTAGTGTGATATAATGTATTCCCCTGAATCACAGCAGCCCAGGGCCTTCCTCCTGCCTGCAGCCTCCTCCTCCTCCCCACACACTCGCCTCGCTCGCTCCATCCCCTTGCCGTCTTCCCTGCGGTGGCTGCCCGGTGTTAGCTGGCTTAGCATTGCTCCCAGAGTCTAATTGAATTCCAGCACTCGGGCGTTAGCTCCTGATGCTGTGTTAGCACAGCACAATACTAACAGTCCTCAGGATGTGTTCAACACAGTTCTCCTAATGAGAAAATTAGTGCAAAACTCATTCTGGCAACACATGATTTATTCAAAGCTCCAAACTGTGTCTTCTGTATCCCCTAAAGGATCGTTTTTTTATAGCCATCAGCAAATCAGCACTTCAGATACACACGTTGAGCATATGCAGAAATGCACTGAATGTGTGTGTGTGTGTGTTTCTTCTTAATTCTCATGCTTCTACCTGGGCATGCCTATTGTCCTTTATATAAATGTGTCTGCTGGGCTCTCTGCATCCATATTGCTGGCGATGCCGTCCATCCCCTCTCCCTGACACCCTCACTTTTATTCCCTGGCTCTCAAACATTAGCTGTGGGCTTTAATGGCACATATTTCCTGGGACCGGCTGAAACGGGATGCATCTTCTCCTTGTTAGCTTGATAAATAACCAGGCTGCTGGGAAAGTGCTGAATTTTAGCTTTCAGCCTCTATTTTCTGCTGGATGACATTAATTTTAAGTGCTGAGAAGGAGCTAACTAATACAGACAAATAAATAAGGAGGAGGGAGGGAAGGTGCAGAAGTGCGGGAGTCAGTGCTACCCCCCACCCCCGCTGCCCCCTTACCTGTTTATTACACAGGCATTCATAGATGCAATATGCAAAACTGCAAAAATATACAATGCACACAAATCGTGCAAAGTTAGGTGCACACACAAACACTCAGATGCTTTTATTGTTGGCTAAACTGTGAAATCAGCTTTCCCGAAAGGCATTGGTCCTGCAAAGTCAAATGTTTGACATGTTGCAACAGAGTTGGTCGGCCAGTCGGTCAACTTCTCTATCTGCTGCCCGCCACTCTTATTCTGTGCTTCCGAGTTTTGTAGAAACAAAGTTTGCATGAAATGTCAGAGTGATCATAATGCACACAGTTAGTGCCATGAGTTTATGTACAATAAGCTTACAGAAACAGATTAGACTTTTGGTCATTCTCAGTAATCTTAGAGTAAGTAAGACTCATAGTTCTAGAAAGCTAATTCACACTGTCAAATGCACAAGAGCATCTTTTAACTACAAAACTGGTCATGGCACCTTTGGACATTCCCTACCACAGTTTTCTTTGTTTCCAAGCTCCTCTGCATTTAGATCTAATGGAAACTGATTGGAAATGTTAAATGGTGTGTGCCATAACAGCTAGGTAACATCAAACCAACCCAAGAACTTACTGTATTTATCACTTCTAAAATTCAATTCAGTTCAATTCAGCTTTATTTGTATAGCACCTAACCACAACAAAAGTCATCTCAAGGCGCTAGATACATAAGCACAAATCATAAGTAATTCAGAGAAAACCCCCAATGATCGAATGATCCCCTATGAGCAAGCACTAGGCGACAGTGGGAAGGAAAAACTCCCTTATAGGAAGAAACCTCTGGCAGAACCAGGCTCAGGGAGGGGCACTCTTCTGCCATGACTGGTTGGGAAGGTGAGGGGGGAGAGGAAGAAAAGGAAGAGAGACTTACTATTCATACAGATAGCATGCAGGTAGAACAACGCCTGTACAGATAGGACGTGCAATGTTGCATCAATGCTAGGTTAACCTAGCGTTACAGCTTTTTAATAGGCTATTTTCAGACGTATTAAGCAAGCTAACAAATCTCATAGGTAGCACTATAAGCAAACGTATGCATAGCTGAACGTAGTGGTCTAATGCCCAAACACTAGGTGCTCTATCTATATTTAGGAGTGTTTTTAGTGGACATAGTAGATAGTATAATTCAAAACTATGACATGCAAAATCCAATCTAACGTGTGAATGACGTTCAATTAAAACATGATATCATCATTTAGCTAGCCAGCTGTCACATAGCTCATACACGCAACCAAACCACAAACAAACAACGAGACCATAAAAGGTGTCAGCAGGCAGTCCGCCACACCAGGTGCATGTGGGCAAAATTTCTTTGTTGTTGCTTTTGTTGTGTCTGAGCTGCTGATGAGTGCAATAGTATAAGTGACGTGTTAACGCAGGTTAGTTAAACGTAGCTTTGATTTTATTCTTGTTTTGATAGCTTTAGATTCTCACTCTTTGAAAATGAGTTTAATTTAATCATACCTCTCCAGGTTTACAATTTCCAGCCACCAAACCCAGAGTGGCTTTACGCTTGCCACGTGACGACAGCAAAAGCAACGGCAATAAATGTGTTTTACTGCCGTCTATAAACAACGAGCAACAAGGTGTTGACCAGGCATACAAAGCAGATGATATGAATCCACTTTTATCAGCTGAGCATGTAAAATTATTCTTAAAACCATGTGTATTAGTCTGGATTTTTGCACCTCTATATATATTTTTTTTTTTTACTGAACTACGTTACGCACACATGCAGGCACAAACACACACACACCACACAATGAGCTGGCTTTGGCTTAGACACCTCATACATTATTTTAACAATGTATAGTGTGGTGAATAAAAAGGTCAGTGGTTGGGAACTGGCTTCATGTAACAATAAGATGCATGGACAGAGCACCGCAGACCCTTCAGTCAGCATCCTGCAGCTCTGAACGTGAACGCAAGCTGGCGTGATAAATTCTATAGGCTCAGTGTGTGTGCGTGCATGTGTGTGTGTGTGTGTGGAACGAAACACATTACAGTGGTAAATTTGGCTGTCGTTGCTCGATTGCGCATGTTTCCCCCCCCCCCCCCCTCCCCTTTGGTATCACTTTGGTGGATGTTTATTACTGCCTTTTAAAATGTGAGACAAGCTGAGATTTTATTTTTAAACGTGAACGCTTTTATTAGACTGGTTCTATTTTTGTCGGCATCCCGATATACCCTCACGCTGCAGATGCAGCGCGAGCGGTGCCCGTTTCTGTTTGCGGTGTGGGATTTAATCTTTGGGGCGTATTTATCACATGCTGTCATGCTGCGGTCACATGACCACATGAACCTCTGCCTGCAATTAAGGCTGATAAATCACTCATTTACAGGAAGACAAGGAGGGACAGAGTCGGGCAAAGCGGAAACAAGAGAGTGACAAGAAAGGGGTTGAGGAATAATGAATAGCCTGTACCCCTTCACAGATATTTTACTCCTTCATATATTTTTTTTAGCTCTGCAGTATTGGATGTTATTGTGTTTGGGCAGTGTAGTATAAACTCCTACCAGTGAGGCTCATTGACTCATGCAGGCAGAGACAAAGAGACAGATGGTAGTCATTTTTGTGGTTTAGAGTGATTGTGACCCGACTGCGCCGCTTTATTTACTGTTGGCATGTTCCTGCGCACGCCTGCACAGGCAAATGCAGTTGTGTCACGACAGAGAAGCCAACACTCAGAGCCCACTCACACAACTGTCAGCTTGCTCCCTCCACTTCCCGGTGATGGATTTCTTCTCTGAAAAGAAAAACAACTCCAGACACTCAGCTGTGCTACGATTTGCAGCCGTGAATGCACAGATGTTTGATCTGATCTTTTACAAAAACCAAGCGAATACCCTTTAACTACGGATCAGGCACAAGTCTCGGAGAGGTGCTGCAAGATGAATGGGCTATAAGTTGTGCGGCACATGTTCGAGTTACATCAGAATGTGTGTTTCAGCAGCTCGGGCCCGTGGTCTGCCGAGACTCAGCCCGTGCACTCACTTGTAAAGCCTCTTTAAAGATTCATGGCAAAAACGAAATAAAAAAACTAATGGTCTGAAAGAAGGGGAGGATAAAAAGAGAGGAGTGGGGATGGGACAAGCTGTGGTTTCTTTTTCAACAGTTGGAGGCCTCATTCATTAAAGACAACGGTCACTAACTGGCTCGGGTCTTTACAATGAGACCACTGAGAGGAGTTGAGTGAGTCAGGTTTTCTTTTGCAGAGAGCAAAAAAAATTACCATTTAGTGGTTTCTGCCACACATATGCTCAACTTTCTACAATGCTGGTTGTTTGAAGAGTTGTAAGTTCTGCAAATTAACTGCCCATTTGTACTGTGCACAAAGATGTTCGTAGTTGTGTTTGCGTGCCGGCGTGTGTGTGTGTAACTGCTGTGTTCAGCATATTCAGGACCTTGCTGTCTGTGGCTTTACTGTTGGAATGATTCTGAAAGCTGGTGCCTGCGACAAAAGCATCTCTTCTAGGGAGAGAAATAATCTGTGTGTGTACACATTAACCGCGCCAGAATACAAAGTCAACACTGCGTGTGTTTGTATTTGTATGGTACACGAGGTATTGCCAAAGACTGTCAAATATGGAAAATGGGTGGAAATGCTTGTAGAGGACAGACAGCATGGGTTTGCACATTCTAATTTTTATTGCTTACCCATTTTCTGGCAGTAAAGTAGACTTCAAATTGTTAAAATATTGCTCTGTGAGATTGCTGTGGGTTAGAGATTTTTCTCTTTGTTGCGGTGAAGTGCTAAGAATAAACCAACCCGATCTCACCAAAAGTAGTATAAATGTACCATAAAAAATGCACCATGTACTCACTCCAAAACCCGTTGTCATTGCACATGCATGACACAACACCTGTTTTACCACTGCTCAACACTCATTCGGTTGGTGGGAGAGGGATGGAGAAGGATTAAAAAAAAAAGCACTTTAACTCGCAGCCCTAGGTTTGCATCCAATACTGTCGGTTTATCACTTTTGCGTTTGCTTTTTTGGTTAGGTTTAGACACTTACTTCACCAGTGGTTAAGGTCAGGGAAAAAGGTTTAGTCCAGGCTTCTTGTTATCTATCATTTTGACAGACATTTGGGTCACCTGGGGGGCGGGGGGGGGCTTTCCCAGCGTCTTTGGGTGACAGGAAGGGTATGCCCTGGACAGATCGCCATTCCATCGCAGCACCAACACAGAGAGACACACAACCACTCACTCTCACATTCATACTTAAGGACAGTTTGTCCCCAGTTGATGCCAGTTAACCTAGCATGCATATCTTTGGCCTGCGGGAGGAAACCAGAATACCCAGGGTAAATCCACGCAGACACGGGGACAACATGCGACCGCCACACAGAAGGGTCACCATTGGCCAGGGGGTGGGAATGGGATCGAACCCATGGCCTTGTTGCTGTACTGCCACAGTGCTAACCACTGCGCCACCGAGCTGCCCTTTTGATGGACAGGGTTGTAAAAATTCTATCATAATCTATTTTTACCTGTCATTTTAATTGATTTTATTTTGATCACCCTCAGCGTAATCTGTCAAAATGACAGCTTTCAGATTTTTATGTCACTGCTGAAAAAAAAAATCTGTCAGTGAAGGACGATTTTCAGTGAGGGTTAGGCATCCCTTCCACTAATGGAAACTACTGAAAAGAACCAAGAACCAATGTTCAGGGGGATGAATCCACCTGATCTTGTTCATTTGTTGTGTCCCTGGTGTGTGTGTATGTGTGTGTGTGTGTGTGTGTGTAGCGCTTTTCATGTACTTCCCTTTAAGACATGCTCCCGGAGTTACGTGCACATATCTCTGCACCCTGGAAGCACTACACTTAGAGCTGTTCAAATGCAGCAGAAAAAAGTTAAAACTGCTTGTAACGAAAAGAAATGTGGTCTCCGTCCATGTAGTGGGTGATGATTGACTCTTTATGTCATCTGAAGATACCAAGAAAAAGCAAGCAAAGGGCGTGGAAGCTAGCATGTAGATGTCTGAAGCAAAGTTGCTGCTAGCCTCTGACGGCTATCCATGTCATCTCAGCCATTTTTTTCTGCCAGGATGGATGACCGTAATGGACAAGCTAAAGCTGCCGTATTGTCACGTGACCCACACGGTATGTAAACACACTGATGCGCTGGTGAAAAGATATGGTATTGTTGTATAATATTGCTTAATTACGAGCCTTGTCAGTGGAAAGGGATAAAGGAGAAGAAGGGAAAAAAAACTGACCTGAAAAGGTCAATAAACTGTAATGCTTATTTAAGATCAAAATTTCCCAGCCCTTGTTACAGGTGTACACACTTCTTCCACTCACACCCCACATGTACATGCGCTGTGTTTTTCAAAGTTGCAAAAGCATGTTATTTATACTATTTTTTAGTGCAAGTGGGCTGGAATAAACGACGGATACTGGAATAAAAGACGGATACTGAAAACAGTTTTTTCAGTTTTCTTATTAAAATAGGAGTTGCAGTACCTGTGCACGTATGCAGTGCAGTTAAAAGAGGCTGGAAACATCCTCTACCTTGTTCTGTCATTCTCATGTGCTCTGCTGACATACATACGGCACTGCATAAGAACACGAAGGGGAGGGATGGGGAGGGACAAGAGGAGGAGGAACAAACTGAGGAACCATGCTTTCATTTGGCATCAATCACCGTAATGTCTGTCATTGAGAATTTTGATCATTTTGATTACAAACATCCTTGGAATGATTAGTCAGAAGAGTTTATCAGCAACAAAAAAAAACAAAACAAGCAAAACAACAAAATAGTAGCCTTGTGTGCCATATCACAGGGATGTGACTACAGGCTCATACAACACATATAGAATTAATTAAATATAATGTCTGTCAAAAGGTACAGCAACAAATTGATAAATACATCAATAAACTTGAAAGATCATGGGAAGAGCAAACACTCACCAAAGTAGCCAGTTTTCTCACTCATATTTTAATTTCTCCTATTTATCATAATGAGCCCCTCCGAGGGCAGAATTCAAGACCCAAATGCTGGACTTAAGTTTGCAGGATTTAATGAAAAAATACAAAAATAGAAAACTCACAAAATGTGACAGAACTTACACAGGATACAGCCTCGACAGGCTTCAGCAGGACAAGACGGTCAGACAGAAGCGTGTGGTCCATGCCAGCATGACTTAGAAGGACGTCACCCTGAGCTACGGGGCGGCATCCCTTAAATAGGACAAAATAATTAACCAAAATAAAAAGCAGCTGTGAATAATAAAGAACTTAATGAAGTATGAAACAAGCTAGGTGAAAACGGAAGTAAACAAAAGACACTGTCAAAATAAAAGCCCAAACCAGCACAACAACAGGAATACAGTACATTACAAGACGTGACCATGATGAAAATAATACTAAGGATGTTCAAAAACGGACTAAGGCAAAAGCAGGAATAAAAATAATAATAACAAACTCGAAGCTGTGGACAAGGAATGAATACATAACCAAGTACATAATAATAATAATAATAATAATAATAATAATAATAATAATAATAATAATAATAAATACTGAAAACTTCCAAAGAAGAACTAAAGGTGAGGATGTGAGTTGACTCATGCCCTGTGACAAGAAAATATAATTTATAACACAAGGTGAGGACATGAGTTCAACCCACGCTCTGACATTAATTGCCTGCTAGTTGTCAGTGGTAGTGCCCTCTGCTGGTCCCCATCAAAACATCACACAAGGCACTTCATTAATGTTCCCCTTTGGAATCAATAAAAGGAATGCCTAGAAGGTGATAGTGATTCAGATCACCCCAAAATCTAAATAACTGGTCCTTGGTCTGTTTTAAACCTTTCAGCACACCGCACACACACACATGTAAACACATACGCAAATGAAAGCAGATGACAATGCAATCTCCTTAGCCGAGGTAATGAAATAAAACTGCAGAGTATGCAAAAATAAGAGCTTTTGCAGCAGTAACATTATTTTACAAGTAAAACAAAATTCATGGAATTGTCATCATAGAAAATCCTACAAAAAGCAAAAACTATAAAGCATATTCATACTGTGATTTAAGCTAATAAAGAAATTAACTGTGAATATGTTGCACTTGGAACTAAAAAGTGTATGGCGGGCCACCCTATTATGTTTATTAGCAGAAATCTAATAATCAAATAATTCCTCTGAGCTCTTAAAGCACAGGAAAATAAAAATGGCAATTTTTCTGCATTCATATTCACTGCTCAATTGGGAATTCTTAATAGGAAGCAGCAATTAACAGTGTGTGCTACACTTTCATTAAGAGAAAGTTCATTTAAACATTAATTTTGCTAGTCATTATAGGTGCAGCACGGCCTGCCATACAGTATATTTTATGTGGCATTATCCTGAGTGAATTAAAGGGCTTGTAAAATGCGGGATGTTATTAGCTTCAGACCACCTGGGGTGAACATCTGCAGCCTCAGACTGTAGACGCAGCACACATCACAGTTTCTCCTCTCACTGTTTACTGACACGTGCACGTGCACACACACATGCATTGCATCCATCCTTTGTATGAATGTTGTGTTATTAGTGCATGCACAGTTGTGCATTCCACCAGGAGGAGGGCGCAATGTCACAAGTTAAGCACATCTTCTGCCCCTCTGGTCAAACACCGGCCAGCGGTTAACAGGTTGATAATAAAACATTGGAAATGCTTTATTTTTGCATTATTCTGCTGAGGTTTTGCATGAAACCCTTTTATTTGCTCATCTCATTTTTTATTCCTACAGTAACTAATCTCCTTTGAATAATTAGATGTTCTTTTCATGTTCTATTAGGACTGTTTTTCTTCATGTCTCTGCTTGAACACAATTTTTTCATCTTCAAAGGGAAAGCTAAAATAGGGCGATCATTGCAATTTAATTACTACAAATCCCTTTGTGAATTTGTTCTAGTGTTTGTTTACATGCACAGATTCGCCGGCTTCTTCACATTAGTGTGTGTGTGTGTGTGTGTGTGTGTGTGTGTGTGTGTGTGTGTGTGTGTGTGTGTGTGTGTGTGTGTGTGTGTATGCTTTGGAGAATGTCTTCACTTTCTGTTTGCCCTCTTATTTTTAACCAGTGTGTGTGTGTGTGTGTGTGTGCGTGTGGCGTGTGTGATAGCGTGTGGGTTTGTGTGTAAATGAGGTTGCAGTGGGGTTTATTTAAACAGATAAGATGGTGTTTTATTCCCAATCAGAGGAATCTCCTGTCACATTTCAGTCTCCTCATAATAACCCCCAGCGTTGCTCCACAGCCCCTGAAATGCATGAGCGAGCGCACACATACACACAGAGTTTTGCAGATATAGCAAGTTTTTTTTTTCTTACCCTCTCCCTCTCTGTCTTAGGGGTAAATAGCCTTGATAAATGAAAATAAATACTTTTCTTCATATCACAACAGAAGGAAAAATGGCAAAAGTGACAGAAGGCCTCTGACAGTCTGATGTCTCAAAACATGTCTCAAAAAATGTGCAAATAAAAATAGGACACAGAAACACTTTCTGTGACTGTATATACGAGTGTGGTGAGTGTGGTGGGAAATAAAAGTGAGTCAGACAGTGACTCAGATAAAGTGCAGCAGTTGGTCAGCAGGCTCAAACACTAATTGAGAAACGCTGAGAAGGGGGGGGGAAGCACAACACATGATTTATTAGAAACAGGGTCTTCTTTGTCTGTCTGTCTGACTGCAAGGTCACATAGGATCCTCCCTCTTTCCCTCTCTCTCGCTCTCTCTCTCTCCACCTTTGTTTCCCTTTGCTCCTTTGGACCCCATTTCATTCAACACTCCCAAACCTCCGACAGCTCCATAACTATAACTCTCTCCGCCCCGTCCTCTCCTCGTCTCTTCTTCGCAGCTAAATGACTCTGTCAGAAATAAAGAACACTCATCTTATCTACTGCCTCCACGCTGCCGTCTCTATCCCTGCCAACGTCACACGGGCGGAAAAGAAAAACAACAGCAACAACTTATGGACAAACTCTGCGGCAGCAAGAGTGAACGCGTTGAGTCGCGTTTAATATTTCACCACCGTGTCCAAATTATTCCTCTGTGATGAAGGCTTCACTGTTGCTCGGGACGCCATCATTTCATCTCATCCCTGCCTTGCCTCAAAAGAGTTTTTACCCGCCTGACAGACAGGGAGATGTACGGCCCACGGTGTGGCAGACAGGTAGATGGAGGCTTGACAGAGGACAGGTGTCCACTCATTCTGTTCAGCAATATGAATGGAAGAGCCACTCTCTCTCTTTCTCTCTCTCTCTCACACCCACACCCACACACCCCCACATACACAGACACACACACACTTCCTGTCATTCCCTTCTTCTCTCCTCTACACCACAGGGAGGAGGAGGAGGAGGAGAAGGGATCTGCAGCTATCTGCAACCCGCTGAGGGCTTACAGTTTGTTTTTTAGGCTCTGTGTGTGTGTGTGTGTGTGTGTGTGTGTGTGTGTGTGTACGCGTGCACACGCGTGCACAAGCCACCTACCAGCCACTCAGCAGGAGGCCGCATAGGGATGAGGGGAAGGAAAGAAGGATGAGTGGTAAGAAGGAGTGTGATGGGAACGAAACTCTCACACACAGCCGAGCTCAGCACATGCTCCTGCAATCTGCCGGGTCTCCCCGAGCACTCAATCACTAATAGTCAGTATATAAAGTGCAACACGGATTTTAATCAGCATGTATTGCGATGGCTAGCCTTCGAAGCTGGTGTGCGTGCAATGTGAAGTTCGGCGGGATCAAAGGTCAGGAGTGGGCCTCATCGACTGATTCGTCTTCAGGTGGAGGTCATGCATATGTTTATTGGACTTTGTCTAATTTGGCCGCCTCTGTTGAATAAATTAGCTCGATGTGCTGCCGCTCTGTCCACGCTGAGCGCTGTCCTTTTGTTTGTTGTTCCGGAGGCCTGCGTGGCGAGGAAATGACCGAGGAGGGCAGAGAGGGGAAAGGGAAGATGCCAAACAAACCGTGGATGTGTGTATGCAAGGATATGTGAGACATGAAAAGAGTGATAATTCCGCTGCTACCCCGAGGCTCTTCGCAGCCTCGCGGGCTCCCTATAGGTCCCCTGACGCATGCCTAAGCAGAAAACTGGGGCCCGCTAATTGGCCCCTGTGATAACACCAGAGAGAAAGGCAGCGCATGTGCATGCGTGTGCATGCGTTACAGTGGTGGTGAAAGCTAACGTTTTTGACAAATAAGGATTTGTTGGTTGCAACTCTGCTCTGAAGGATGTTTGATTTGTAAGCTTCAAATTTACTTAAGATCTGTTAGCTTATTGAAGTCGGGAGCCACTGAAAGACAATTAAAACATATACACCAGTTCTAAGCATGGCTCCAGCCTTTAAACAGCTTGTTTCTCTAATTGTTTCATTATCTCAGTGCGCTTATTAAATGTGCGATAATTGTTAATTACCACATGAGGATTTGTAAAGGATTTGTCTTGAGTATCAAAACAAATTAATTAAACCGAGCACATTTAAAACAACAGTAACGATAACGGCAGGTGCTGCATGTGTGTGTGTGTGTGTGTGTGTGTGCGTGTGTGTGTGTGTGTGAGAGAGAGAGAGAGAGAGAGAGAGAGAGAGAGAGAGAGAGAGTATATGCGCGCACACACATTTCCAGTGTTAGGCTTGTTTGTTTGAATCGCTGTTTAATTGAGATTCATAGGAGGAATTTAAACAAGATTTAAATGAGATTCATAGCTTCGTGTTGCAGCGCAGGTAATATGCAAATAGATTTAATGATGATTCAGTGTAGCTTGCTGTCTAACGATAGTTTGATTAGACTATTGGAAGACGCTGGCTGAAATCATGACCACATTTGGAGAAAAAGCAGCTAAAGTAACAGGAGTTTTATATGCATTATTATTATTATTATTATTATGTGGTGAAATATAAAGGGAAAAAATACCATTTATTTAATCCACTAAAAGGGAAGTACACATAGTAGCTACATGTTTTAATTTCTTATACAAAAGCTTTTAAAATGAGTGTGATGCTAAAAAGAAATCATTTTTGCTTGCATCATTGTGAAATACCAGCTCCTGGTTCTGTGCAGCTTTTTTCTCCACTCTATTTCTGTAAGACACTGCAGGTTACTGTACATCTGATTTCGCACACTTACCAGTTTACTCTGTGCAACATCCAGCTGCTCGAGACAGCTGGGACATTATAAGTAAATAAACCACAGCTCTTGAGCTTGCACCCACACATCAGTGCTTTTTCCTTCAGATGCCTTCCATACACAGCTAACATGTTGTTTCCTTCCCCTTCTCCTGCTGTACATACGCCTGGACAGATGTGCACTGCTGGATACTTTGTGTGCATCTACGTATGCGCCGATAATTTAACTGATAGGTGAAGGTGGTGCCAGTCAGTAGGTGTGTGCGTGAGCATGTGTACAGGGGAGACGTCTGACTTTGACAATGCAAACTCAAATACCCACAATTCTCATTGTTGCATTACTGGTGAAAACATTCTTTATCATTGCTAGAAGTTTTGTGAAAAGGTTTTTGTTGTTGTACTAGTTGTATTAGTTTGATAGTGTTTATGCGGTCACAGTTTTTACAATACGGATAAAACACTGGTAACACACACAGACACACACACACACAGAAAATTTAATCTCTTACTAATTCATTGTGGCTTAATTTGCTTATTTACCCACAGCACTTTTGCCATCTTTACGTGTTGAAGGACCAAACAATGAAGCAAACATTCTGTGGGGCCGGTTAATGCTTGGCAGTAAGCGCGAGACTCACTGCAGTATTGATAGATTCTGCAGAGCTCGGCTCCACCATCCCACTTTATTTCAATTAGCTCACAGGAAGCAGGAAATAACCTGCAAATCAATTGTCATTTCTGTGCGACTGAAGCTGGAGGCTGAGATTCACTTTGTCCACCAATAAAAGATGATGTAGCCGTGAAGAAGATTAAAGGGAATTTCCTCCTCACATTCTGCACGCTCGTGCTGGTGTACAGTATATCATTACTGTGTGATGTTCATAGCTCTGAGGCTCTTACGGTTATTCTGTGAGGTGCGGAAATTTGTTTTCATGCTACAAACGCATTCTCTAAAATCGCTCTGCCTCCTGCAATGGTAAATGATTTCTTACATATCACTGAGTCATTTTCCCAGAGTCAAAAGCCACAATATGTTGAAAGACTTAAAAGTCAAGTCTTTTATTGCGGTATTGTATTCTAGTCTTCCGAGCAAAGTTGAAGAGAAGTTGCCATTGGGATTTCAGGATGCAATGTTAAACTTGCAGGACATGACTCTATCCATGTAAAGTAAAACCATACGAGGTTTGATTTTGGCTCATTTTTGATGTCCTTTTCTGACTGTCACTCTGACCACTTATTATTAAAGTAAGCACCCTTCTTTAGATCACAGAGCTCATCATCACAGTTAAGCTCTAGTTTTTATTCCCCCTTTACACAGGGGTGGCGATTGCTAAGAGATCATTGGGAGATCGATGACATCATTGAGCGTCCCTTGAGAGTTCGTTGAGAGATCGTTTCCCTTTGGTGATCATCGAGAGATTGTTTTGGGCTGAGTCAAAACTTTGAGAAGACCATGGTGGCTATGGAGATCACTGGAAGATCACTGACTGATCTTGACAATTGATGAG
This sequence comes from Pholidichthys leucotaenia, assembly GCA_020510985.1. Taxonomy (NCBI): domain Eukaryota; kingdom Metazoa; phylum Chordata; class Actinopteri; order Cichliformes; family Pholidichthyidae; genus Pholidichthys; species Pholidichthys leucotaenia. The sequence goes on from CM035840.1 coordinate 115,676,471, forward strand.
AGATCAATGAAAGATCTGGCCATTTTTTCATCACTCAACATTCTTAATGATCTCCACCCCTGTATAAATGGTAAATGGCATTCACTTATATAGCGCTTTTATTCTCATCTCTTGATGACCAAAGTGCTTTACAGATCCTGCTATCCACCCATTCACACACACATTCACACACTGATGGTGGCATGCTACCTAACATGGCGCTTCCAGACCCACCAGGAGCAATTAGGGTGAAGTGTCTTGCCCAGGGACACAATGGCAGGATACCCAGGGAGAGTGGGATTCAAACTGCCAACCATGTGGTTATTGGACAACCTGCTCTACCTCCTGAGCCACTGCCGCCCCTGTGTAAGGGGGTAGAGGAGTACTAGAAACCTCTCAAATGAGGCATATAAGAAACACCGCTCTGGTCAAGAATCAAACAGAGATCATTGCATATTCAGATGTTCTAACATCCTGGATTTTTAACCACGCTGACACAATAGAATAGAATAGAATAGAATAGAACAGAATAGAATAGAATACAACAGGCTTTATTGTCATTGTATAGTTGTACAGCACAACAAAATTGTGGGTGCTCAACCAGGCTACTGCGCAATAAAGTAAGAAAGAAGGATTAGATAAAAAAAAACACATTTACAGAACGCATGATTACAACACATGATTGAATAAAATGGCCCAAGGATTATGGAAAATATGCATAGTAGTGGTTTCACGGATGGGTCAATATACATAAAAGTGTGGAGTGCAAAGAAAGGTGTGATTATTGTGATAATTAAAAAGGTCCTCAGATCTGTGCATGTGAGCGTTCGGAGGGAGGGGGGTGGGGCCTCTGACTGCTTGCAGTCTGGATGGCCCAGAGGAAGAAACTGTTTGTCAGTCTGGAGGTGTGGGATCTGATTGATCTGAACCGTTGTCCAGAGGGAAGCAGGTCAAACAGGTGGTGGACAGGGTGTGATGAGTCTCCTGTGATGGCCTTGGTCTTTCTGAGACACGAGGATGTGAGGGCAGAGAGGGCAGAGGGCCACCGATAATTTTTTGGGTGGTGTTGATGACCCTCTGAACAGCCTTCCTCTTCTCAGCCATGGAGCCGGCATACCACACACCCAGACAGCAGGTGAGCACGCTCTCCACTGAACAGCGATAGAAGGCCAGCAGCAGCTTCTGGTCCAGGTTGTTCTTCCTCAGGACACGGAGGAAGTGCAGCCGCTGCTAGGCTTTCTCCACCAGGGCCTTGGTGTTGACAGTCCAGGAGAGGTCAGACGAGATGTGGGTGCCCAGGAACCTGAAGGTGGGGATGGTTTCCACGCGGTCGCCATTTATGAGTGGGGAAGGGGGGGGGGGGGGTCCTGTCTGTTCTTCCTGAAGTCCAGTATGAGTTCTTTGGTTTTTTGGACATTTAGTTTCAGGTTGTTTGCTTGGCACCACAGCAGCAGATTCGCGACCTCCGTCCTGTATGCCTTCTCATCGTCATCGGTGATGAGCCCAACCATGGTGGTATCGTCCACGTACTTCACGATGATGGTGGTTGAGTGGGCTGGAATACAGTCAAAGGTGTACAGGGAGTACAGTAGTGGGCTTAGCATGCAGCCCTGGGGGAAGCCAGTGCTGAGAGACAGTGTGGAAGAGTGGTGGGGGCCGAGTCTGACTGTTTGTGGGTGGTTAGTGAGAAATTTTTTTTATCTAGGAGCAGGTGGGGGAGGGGGTTCTGGAGGAGATGCACTTTATTGATCAGGATGTCCAGGATGATGGTATTGAAAGCTGAGTTGTAGTCCACAAAGAGCATCCTCACGTAGCACCTTGGGTTCTCCAGGTGGCTCAGCGTTCTGTGAAGTGTGGTGGCGATGGCGTCTTCTGTAGACCGGTTGTACCTGAAGGCAAACTGGTGGGATTCGAAGGGGGGGCAGTCCCTGATGTTCTGGAACACCAGTCGCACAAAACACTTCATGACTACAGGCATGAGTGCTATGGGTCTGTAGTCATTCAGGCTGTCAATTGCTGACTTTTTGGGGATGGGGTTGATGGTGGAGGCCTTGAGGCAGGAGGGGATGGTGGCGTGCATCAGGGAGAGGTTGAACAACTTGGTGAGGATCTCTGCCAGCTGGTCTGCACATGCTTTGACCACCGCTCCTGGGATGCCGTCTGGACCAGCAGCTCTGCAGGGGTTCACTGCTCTCATTGGCTGACATCTACATTTCCCTCCAAGTTTGGTTCCTTGTTACCGTATTGTCTTTGTAAACATGAACTTCATGGCCACGGTTGCCATTGTTTTGTATTTGAGGAGATCCAGCGCTCCTCACAGAGGCAAGTGGTAATAAAAAGGAGTTTGAGGGAACAATCTAAAAATAGCAGCATCGCTGGAAATCATCCAGAGCTGCACGAGCAGATGACCTTGAAGGTGTATAGTTTTTATTTTTGTGTGGGTCAAAAATCCCAACTTGTTTATGCCAGTAAAGAATTAGTTGAAAGCTACACTTAGCATATTGATGTTCCTGAGACAGACATTTTCTAGGTAGAAATGTTAACCAAACGAACAACAGGGCTTAGCATTTTTTTTTTTTTTGCATTTCAAAAAGAGGATTCCCCATTCTTTTGAAGACTTCCCACTTGATCAACACACATGCTTTTATTGAACCAGACCTGAAATTGCTCCACCACAATAAATGTGATGAATGCTGACGTTTAGTTTTAATGACAAAGCGCAAAACTTTGCAGCCGCAAAAAAGCTGGAAACTGTACATGTGCCATGAAAGACAACAGAAAGCTTTTAGTGAGGGAGCTGGAGTGAGGGAGGTCAACGTGAATCGCAGCAGACCAAGATATAGATGGTTATTTGGCATGTGATCATATCAGAAAACACAGTCATGTATGTACAGCACTTCACTGCACGCTAACACACACACACCTGAAAACACTGGGACGCACCGTGGAGTGATTTGTTTGTGTTGTTGGTGCAGTGGACTGAAGCTATGGAGGTAGTAACTGTTTGATGGTAGGCTTTATGGAGACACTATATAATGCCCGTGACAGTTTATTCAGTGCATGTCAGGAAGGGGGGATTTGTGACACTACAATGGCTGGGACACTCCTGCAGCCCATGCACTTATGCATCCACCATTCATAGCTCCGGAGGGAGAAATGAGTGAAGGATATGCGAATCTGTTTGCATGTTAAATGCCATCGAGCAGCATGCAGTAGAACCCTGAAACAACGTTGTATTTGTGCAATAAAAACAAGCAGTAAACTCAGGCTGAGGTGGAGCTGACAAAAAAAGTCTTGCTTTTTAATTTTAGCTGCTGATTTGAATGTAACATCCCACTCATGGCTTCGACATGCTCGGATAGACGTAAATGTCTGCAACAGTTTAATAAGAGGTGTTTCAGCTGCTTTATCACTACGGTGGCAGGGGATTGGAAACCAGACTGAGGTCGTTAGTCAGTACATTTTCTTAACCAGAAAAAAAAGTGTTTTTTCCCTCGTAACTTTTTGTCCTGCTAGTTATTCCCCAAGGTCCATTAGTCTAGTTCTCCTTGGTTCTACTCTTGGCTGGATGCTATTAGCTTTGTGATTGGGTATTGAATTAGCCTGCTGATTTGGTATTGAAGGAGTGAAGACTGATGAGAGGATTTGGCTAAGCTTTCTTCTCCAAACCTCATTACTCACACTCAAAGCAAGCAAAGCAGGAAGACTCACACACTTGCAAAACAACTCACAAAGACGTGTACATGCAGAGATTTCTCTGTCCCGCTTAAACTCACACTTTTTTTTTTCTTTTGCAAAAGATTTAACAACTTAAACATCATTCCACTCCACCACTTGCCTGCAGGTAGAAGACCAATTCATCCCTCACAAACCAGCCAGTGCTTCTCCAGCTCACCTTTCACATCTGCTGAAAATGAAGTGCAGTCAAAACCACTAAACTAATATGTGCAATATGCATGAGGCGCTGCAGAGAGTGGAGACGCTGGGAGACAACCTGTCTGTACTGAAAAGAAAGTGTTGTCGACCCAGGAGAGTGCTGCGTGCAATTGGAGGCAGCTAAAGAGAGGGATGTGTGAAAGGCTTTGAGCTGATTTATGCTGTGTTTCATCCCACTATAAAGATTATGGATGATGATATTGATTTAGCCGGGTCTGTGGCCATGACTGGACTGAGGCTCACAGGTTGGGAGGGAGGAGGGGACAAAAGAATTTAGCTCATCAACATTCTCGGAGAGAGTGAGGAAGGCTTCTTGTGAGTGAATGTGTGCAGAAGGACACGTCTATGCGTGTGCGTGCAGGGGACTTGGATCATCCTCTGTATTAGCCGCATGGCTCTTCCCTCCTTTAATGTTTGTGAAAGTGATGAACCCCATCCTGTCCTCCTCTTTTCCGAGACAGAGAAGGAGCAGCGGGCGTTCCCAGCAGCGCGGCACTGCAGACCAGGAGGGAGGGATGAAGTTATTGACTCTACTTTGATTTAACCTCTCCTGCCTGATCCTCAGAAGCTCACAGACACATGCAGATTGGGGAATTCTCAAAATAACAGCAGCCCTTTGAGACATGTGCATGTTAAAGATGCAATGGAGTATTTATTTTTGACTCCACAGCCTTTAGATTTAAGTGAAAGTAGCAATAAAAAAAGAGTATGTGGCTATGCATTCAAAAAATTATTTTTAATAGTAAGATAACCTGCTTTGTGCTGTTCTTTAGTTAACAATTTTTTACATGTTTGCCAGCATAATTCATCAAACTTCATTGCATTGTTTGAGTTTCATTTACTAAATTGTACACCTGTGCTGCTCTGTCTTTCCTGCTTTTTTAAAATTGGTATTTTACTGCATGTTTTGACACAATGCAAACTTATGGAGTTCACTGGAGAAAGACTTTGTTCGACAGACACACAGGTCAACGTCATTTATCTCCAGGCAAACTTCTAATGAATACTTTATCATGCACAACATACAGTTGCATTAGAAATTATCCAACCCCCACTGCAAATTAGGTTTATTAGCAAAATGTACAAACTAGAAGCTGTTTGCAATAAACAGATTAAACAAGAACAATATAAATAGCTCAACACAACTAATATTTTTAGTAACTAACTTTTCTCTTCACCTTATGCACCACTGACTTTCAGTACAACACCGAGTCATGCCACCTGCAGAAATTCTCTGACGACTCAGCTGTTGTTGGGTGTATAAGAGGGGGAGAGGAGGGGAGTACAGAGCACTGGTAGACAGATTTGTGGAGTGGACAGAGCAGAATCACCTGAGGCTGAACGTCAGCAAGACCAGAGAGATGGTGATTGACTTTCAGGAAGAAGAGGACGCTTTCTCAGCCATTGCAGATTAGGGGGGAGGATGTGGAGGTGGTTGAGGACTACAAATACCTGGGTGTCATGATCAGCAACGGGCTGGACTGGAGACCTAACACCGATGCTGCACACAAGAAGGGGATGAGCAGACTCTACTTCCTGAGGAAGCTGAGATCCTTCAACGTGTGCAGTAGGATGCTGGAGCTTTTCTACCAGACCGCTGTCGCCAGCGCCATTGTCTTTGCTGCTGTCTGTTGTGGTAGCAGTATCAGAGTCAGCAACACCAACAGACTTGACAAGATTTTCAAGAGGGCTGGCTCTGTAATTGGTCTCAGGCCAGAGACCTTTCAGACTGTGGTGGAGAGGAGAACACTAAATAAATCGTGATCCATCATGGACAATCCTGATCACCCCCTCCACCACACACTGGGCAGACAGCGGAGCACTTTCTCCAGCAGACTGCTACAGCTTCACTGCCGAATGGCTAGGTACAGGAAATCTTTCCTGCCACATGCCATTTCACTGTACAATAACTCACTCTGATGTTGAATTCTGGTCATAACTATATTGCCATACTGCACCTTACAGTGTAACTGGTACCTCACATCTCACTCTGCACCTGATCGTCCTGCATTTTACAGCAGGTATGATTCATGTATCTATACGGGTCACCATCTATTCATTTATGATGTATATAAGCTTCTTTTTTTTTAGCAGTTTTACTTCTCATGGTTAATCCCTTTGTCTATTATGCTGTGTGTGTTTCTGTGATTTGGTTGTCTAATGTCATGCTGCTGTTACACTGTAATTTCCCAGTTTGGGATCAGTAAAGTACATGAAGAGTTTGTTTGCAAAAACAGGTAAGTCCAATTGGTTTCATAATGAGAAAAACAACTTTTTCATCTGTTGGTTTATATGTGTTAGTATTTCCAATTCAGCTTCTAAGACATGGTCACTTGAAATATGAGTATCTCAGACATAATAAAGCAAAAAATTAAACTTCAACTCATTGTTATTTTTTGGCACTTTATGAGTACAAAAACAGAGAAGTCCATATTTTTGCAAAAACAGATATGTCCCAAAAACCATGCTAGTTTGTCTGGTGAACGCATCACTGGTTCATCTGCTTCATCAAAATTATTCATATTTGACATAAAATGCAACAAAATTGTAAAAAAAAAAAAAAAAAGCTGGCAGGGAAATCACGCAAAGCAAGCAGACCCAAGTAGGGGTCTCTGCAGAACGCTGCCGCAGCAGATAGACGCATAATTAGCTGGTCTCAGCATCTAGACACATGATTGGCTGATCCTTGCTGCACCATTGAGTCACGTCACCCAAATACCAAGTGCTGATTTGCCGTGTGTGGAGTTGTCTGTTTTTTTAAAAACAGAGTCCCGGCGTTTATCGGCTTTTGAAAAAAAAAATAGGAACTTCATAGTGCACTGTATATAACAGCGGATATAGCGGATTTTTAGAAAAAATAATGTGAACTTCTATAAGTAGGTAATGTGAACAGTTGTTTGTTGTACAGAGGGAAATTTTCTTGGAAGTGGCGTTTGTTGGTTTTTGCAAACAAACTTCACATCTATCTATCTGTCTATCTATCTATCTATTACAAGTGGTTTCTCCAAATTCAACACAAAGTGCCACTTTTAATGACTACTGCAGTTTCAAAATTATTCAACCCCTTCATAACAAGCATCTTTAGTAGAGCACCTGTTTTCTGTTATGACCTGCTGCAAACGTGATGCATAGCCACACACCAGATTCTGGCAGCATTTTGGGGAATATTAGCCCATTCCCCATGGGCAAAGACCTCCAGTTCACTAATCTCCTTGGTTTGTGTGCGGCAACCGCCTTTTTCAAATTCCACCAGATTTTCAGTGGGGTTCAAGTCAGGTGATGGTGATAGTCACTCTAGTATCTTCCAGGACTTCTTCTGAAACCAAGCCTTGGTGGACTTTGAGGTATGCTTGGGATCGTTGTTCTGTTGGAAGGTCCAATGATGTCCAAACTTCAGTTTCCTCACACGCGGTGTCATGTTCACTGCACAGCAAACATATAAAATAGCAACGAGCCCAAAATCAGAGTAAGTTCACTTCCGGTTCCGGAAGTGAACTTTTAATACAAGAACTATTAATACAAGATTGGAAGATAGTTTATGATGAAAATGACATAAATAGAGCATATGATAAATTTTTACAAATATTTCAATCATTGTACAATAAATACTGTCCTATAAAACAATACAGTGACAGACAACAAAAAAAAAATATTCCTTGGGTCACCAAGGGGTTAATAAATGCATGTAAAAAGAAGAATACATTATATAAACAATTCATTAAATGCAGAATGGTGGAAGCTGAGATCAAATATAAAAGATACAAAAATAAGCTTACTACTATAATGAGGACCTGTAAGAAAGAATATTACAACAGAATACTAGAGGATAACAAAAATAACATAAAAGGAATATGGCAAGTACTCAATGGGATTATTAGTAATCGTCCTAAGAATGCAAATTATCCAGAATATTTTATCGAAAATGGCAATTTGATAAATAATATGGAAGATGTGGTCAGTGGTTTCAATAAATTTTTTGTAAACGTTGGTCCTGAATTAGCAAAATCAATAGTGACACCAGAAACAAACTACAGTGGTTCTGTGAATGAAATAGAAGATAGAAATCCAAACACAATCTTTTTGGGTGCAGTTACTGAAAAGGAAATTATCGAGACTGTGAGTAAATTTAAGAACAAAAAATCAACGGACTGGAATGAAATTGACATGACAATAGTGAAAAAAGTAATTGAGGGAATTGTTAAGCCACTCACCCACATCTGTAACCTGTCATTTCAAACTGGTACATTTCCAGACAAAATGAAAATAGCAAAAGTAATACCTCTATACAAAACAGGAGACAGTCATCGCTTCACAAATTACAGGCCAGTCTGTTTACTCTCACAATTCTCCAAAATACTTGAAAAAATCTTCACTAAGAGACTGGATGATTTCACTGAAAAACACAACCTCCTTACAGATAGCCAGTATGGTTTTAGAGCAGATAAATCTACATCTTTGGCACTGATCGAACTTATAGAAGAAATTACTAGTTGTATAGATAAAAAAAATGTTGCTGTAGGAGTATTCATAGATTTAAAGAAAGCTTTTGACACCATTGACCACAGAATACTACTAAGGAAACTGGAAAGGTATGGGATAAGAGGGGTTGGACTGAGTTGGGTGGAAAGTTATTTAAGTAACAGACAACAATTTGTACAAATTGGAGAGCATAAATCACCCTTCATGGACATCACTTGTGGTGTGCCCCAGGGGTCAGTTTTGGGACCCAAACTCTTTAGTTTATATATAAATGACATATGCCAAGTATCAAAAATTCTGAAATTTATTTTGTTTGCGGATGACACAAATATCCTCTGCACTGGTGAGAATTTGTAGCAGGTTTTAGAGGTGGTCACAACTGAAATGAAAAAATTAACGCAGTGGTTCAACAAAAATAAATTATCTCTAAATCTAAAAAAAACAAAGATTATGTTGTTTGGAAATTATAAAATAAATCATGAAATAATGGTAACGATAGATGATACCAGAATAGAAACAGTACAGGAAAATAAGTTCCTGGGGGTGACGCTTGACAATAAAATCTGCTGGAAACCTCACATCAGTCACATCCGGGCCAAATTAGCAAAATGTATAGGCATACTGGGGAAGACAAGACACTTCTTGGACTATAAATCATTGGTCTTATTGTACAATTCACTGTTTCTATCTTATCTTAACTACTGTGTAGAAGTCTGGGGAAACACCTACAAAACCAACCTACAGTCAATATGCACATTACAAAAAAGAGCTATAAGGATAATAAACAATGCAGGATATAGAGACCATACCAATTCGTTGTTCTTAAAGTCACATGTCATAAAGTTCATCGATTTAGTTAAATTTAAGACAGCACAAGTAATGTACAGGGCAATTAATAATCAACTCCCAACTAATATACAAAAAATATTTAAAAAAGAGACAATGATCATAATTTGAGGGGAGACTTAAACTTTACAAAACCCAAGATACGTACTACCAAGAAAAGTATGTGCATATCTGTCTGTGGGGTGGATTTGTGGAACAGTCTAGAGCCGGAACTGAAACTATGTACAAACAGAAATCAATTCAAAAAGAGGTATAAGCATCATTTGCTGAAAGGGTATATGTTAGAAGGGTAGTAGTTATATGTACGATTAATTATGTTCACTCTGGGATATTATGGGACACTATGGAATGGTGGGTAGGACAGCACTGTGTATATCTGTGTTGTTTGAGGCTGGTTTTGTTGTATGGACATCATTGTATGTTAGAATGGATGGGTGTTAATGTTGACTTGTAAAAAATACAGTAAATTGTTTACTTGGGGTCTTAAAGGTGGTAATTTGTATAAAATTCACATGGGTGTATCTATGGAAAAGAGGAGATGGAATTAATAAGTGTTCACTTCTTCCTTCTCCCTTTCAAACAGTGTATAATGTTACTTTATTGCATTTGCCATTTGCTTGTATTTGTTATATTTTTGTGTTCGAAATAAACTATCTATCTATCTATCTATCTATCTAAGTAACGTGTTTATTTACAATGGATGAATGGGTTGAATGTCCAAAAACAGTCACAACGGAAGGGAAGACACCCGACTACAAGCTCGGTTAGTTCAAAGGATGCCTAACGCGCTCCAAACAGGCAGGAGCGGAGAAAAAGGCGCAAGGACTTACTACAGCACAGCGTTGGAGCGGAAAGGCTCTGAGGGAACAACACGATTCAGTCCGAGGGAAAACCAACAGAAGCGAGTCTGGATGTCCAAGGTCGACATTGCAAAGTTGCCACAACAGCTGGTCACATTCTACCCTATAAATACACAAACCCAGAATGAGGGCAAATGGACACAGCTGTGTGGCCACCCGGTGCATGACTGATTGAACAATGTGTGCATGCATGAGTGTGAATGTGAGTGTGTGTGTGTGTGTGTGTGCGAGCGTGCATGAATGTGTGAGTGTGTATGTGGTGAACCATACCACTGGTGGATGCCTGGTGAGGAGGAGGCACGGCTGTGGGACTGATGGAGAGCAAGGCTCAATCCATCAACTGGAATTAATAATCAATAATTAAACTCAACAGCCACAAGTCATGCTTGGGGTGACGACCCCGAACATGACACACGGCATGACATTTTCTCCCAAGATTTCCTAATGCTTGACTGAATCCATCTTGCCCGCCATATGCTGCAGGTTTTCGGTGCTAGAGAAAACAAAACAGCCCTAGAGCATCATTGAGCCACCACCATGCTTCATTTTAGGCAGGGTGTTCTTTTCAACATATGCTTCATTCTGCTTCCTCCAGACATATCGCTGATCCAAAGGCCCGAAAACCACAGAATAGAATTCCAAAACCTTTTTGGTTTATTTATATAGTTTTGAGCAAACTGGAGCCAACTTTTTGGGCCTGGTTATATCTGTTTGCATGTACACCAGGGTGGCTTTGTGGAACAGTAGCCCTGTTCATATTGCAGGAATGTTTAAAAAGTGGCAGTGAATATCTGGCAGTAGTGGTGCACATTTCCACTAGAGTTCTAGTTCTAGTTTAAGTCCTTAATAGCTCCTTTTGAAGACATTTTAGTTCCTTATTGAGTGCAGGGACTTTCTGAAGATGCTGGAACCTTCTGGTGAGAGTAGTGAAAAAGTAAGCGGCCTGTAGTTTAAAAAAAAAAGTCTAATCTACTTGCTGTACTCCCCCATGTACCATCTGTCACATAAACCTTTAACTTATAGCACTTTGTCTTGGCTTTTTGAAGAGTATACTCTGTATTCACGCATCTGGTTTCTAAACCCAGAATTATAGGGTAACCAGTATTACATAAACATGTAGCAATGGTAACATTATCCTCCATCTTGCTAAGGTTTTCTCCACTTGCATCACAGTGTTGCACTGCCTTACTTACTATTATTTATTTTTTATTTGGTATACTTCATTGATCCCCAGAGGGGAAATTGAGGGCATCCACCTGGATGGATGAAGCAGCCATGGTACGGCGCTATCCCTTTACCATTCACACACACATCCACACCTAGGGCCGCTTTTAGAGTCTCCAACTAACCTAACCTGCATGTTTTTGACCTGTGGGAGGAAACCGGAGAACTCCCGGAGTAAACCCACGCAGACACGGGGAGAACATGCAAACTCCACACAGACCACTGTTGGTCAGGGTCTGGGATCAAACCAGGGATCCCATGGCCAAGGGTGAGTTGCTGTGCTGCCGCAGTGCTAACCACTGCACCAGTGGTTAGCATGTTATGTTGTCAGATAGCTTTTCATCCTGGTGGGAGTGTGACAAAAAAGATTCTACTGAAAAGGTTCCAGTACTTTGTGGCAGGAACACAACTTGGACCATCATCATCTACAGTCTATGGGTTTTTTATATAGAGTGTGACTTTAAAGGGGTCGTTGACGGAAAATTGTGTTTTTGTATGTTTTAACCTTCTAAAAGGCATGTATTGATCATGTGATTATCAAAAAAAAATATCAAAGCGCTCACTTCTCTTAAAAAAAACCCCACCCAGCCTTGATATAGTTTTTCACTCCAAAAAGCAAAATTGACTGTTTCAGACTTGCCATGGGACATCACTTATATGGTAAACCCATCCACTGCTCTATTATTGGCCAACCTAGCTGTCAATCACGTGGACAACAAAAGCTAACAAGTTAGCTTACCAAGTGTAGTTTATTATTATTATTATTATTTTAAATTTCAGTCATCCTAAGATACATCACTAGCTACGTTCTGATCCACAGTGTACTTCAACTGTATTCCCTACTCCCTACTCCATTCTCAGGGAATATCAGTTAAGTTGACTGCCCTTCACAAAGTTTCTCTATTTGAAACACCCTGTAACCATTGGCTCCCTCCTCCGTGCGTTACCACGGTAACCATAGACACGTACTGATACTATGGTGGATAATTTATATTTCTTAAATAAAGTTATTAATACAAATATATTTTATTACAATCAGTTGATATAAACAATAACCAACATCAGTTTAGCTTATTAATAACGTTAGTAATAATAGTTTGTTTTACTCATATTTGAGGCGCAGTGGCTTATGGGTAATCTTCCTGTCAACTTCCGGTGAAGTGATGTACCTGTGGTGTAGTGTGTGTGTGTGATGCCGTACCCGCCCAGTGGTGTGACGTCAGGCGGGCATGGCCCACTGCGTATATAGTTTTGTGTGTGTCTAATAAAGAGTAGTTCGCTGTTCAGTTCAGCACAGCTTCTGTCTCACATTATTCATACATAACATTTTGGCAACGAGGATGGGATGGAAGCGTATGGGCTACCTCAACCCCTAGTGCCGTTTCTGGAGCACACGGGAGAGCCGGTGATCCTGTGGCTGAAGTGGAGGACCATGTTTGAGGGTTACATTGGGGTGCTGGGCCTAGGTGGACTTGACGGGAGAAGACGATAAGCGCTCCTGGCCCATCATCTCGGCGCGGAGGGCCGAAGAATTCTCAGTATGTTGAGAGAGACGGAGCGCTATGAGGATGCTGTTGAGCGGTTGGCCGAATTTTTCACCAGACAGATGAGGACCACGATGCTGTGGGTGGCGGGAGTGTTGGCGCCAAACGAGGCTATGCTAGTTAGCTGGGAGAAGCTAACGGCACAGTCAATGTCTATGGACGGGCTAGCCACGAAGCTAACTGCACGCCAAAAGAGGGCTCCAGGCTACCAGCTGGGCATCGAGGTGGGATCGGGGGAGTCCGCAGTCACTGAAGACGGCAGGCCAGCCGCGAAGCACATTAAGGTGGAGGATCGGAGCGCTGATGAATTGGACAGCGCGGTGTGCAACAACAGCGGAGAAGGAGAGCAGCACGAGTCATCCTCGCAGCTGGAGGCTAGGCAGCGAGTGAGCGGGACCATGGAGGCTGAGAGCCCTGGAGAAGAGCAGCAACAGTCGGGCACAGAGACGATGCAGCAGAGCACCTGGGACGAGGATGCTGAGAGCAGCGACGAAGCACCTGGGTCGGAGAGTGGAGCCGACGAGAGTGATGCTGAGCACCCCGAGGGAGAGCAGCTGCAGCCAGACATGGAGTCGACGCAGCAGAGCGCCTGGGATGAGGGTGCTGAGAGCAGCGACAAGGCGCATGGGTCGGAGAGTGACGCTGACCAGACCGAAGCTGAGATCCCCAGGAGACAGCAGCTATGACCGGGCATGGAGACGGCACAGTGGAGCGCCTGGAACAAGGGTGCTGAGAGCAGCAGTGAGGTGCCCAGGTCGGTGAGCAGCGCTGATGAGCAGGCTTTGGGTTTCCCCGGAGTTCGGCGACAGGGGGCCGGAGTGTTTAGAGCCACGGTGGCGGTGTTGAAAGCAGTCGGGATTGGACCGACGAGCACGGAGGAACGGTGTGCCGGACAGCAGCACAGTGGGTCCCGAGGAGTGACACAGTCGGCGGTGAAGAGGGACATTATGGCAAGAGACATTGTTTTTGATCCCAAAGACAGACGGTGGCCATAGGCGCACATGTCATGGGGCTGCCCGGGGCCTCCGAGCCGGTCTTATCTTCAGCGGCCAGGGGCGTGTATGATTTGGGGCTGCCCTGGGCCCCTGGGCCGGTTTTACCGCTGGCTGCCAGTGGACAGAGGTGTGACTTATGGCACTATTAATGTAAATATGTATATATGCTGCTGGTGTGCATGTGAGTGTGTGTGATATGGGATTATTTTATATATTTTAGAGATGTGGTCCAATTTTTTTTATTCTTTTGGATGAGTGTGTTAGGATATTTTATTACAGTTAATTATTCCTCATTCCCTTAGTGCGTGATTCAGGTCCTAAATTGGGGAGGTTCTCAATTGTGTGTGTGGTTTTACAATTTTGTAAGGGGGAGGGGAATGTGGTGTAGTGTGTGTGTGTGTGTGTGTGATGCCATACCCACCCACTGGTGTGACGTCAGGCGGGCATGGCCCACTGTGTATATACTGTAGTTTTGTGTGTGTCTAATAAAGAGTAGTTCGCTGTTCAGTTCAACACAGCTCCTGTCTCATATTATTCATACATAATTACTGTTGTTCACTTCTTCCCTGCTCAGTTCTCAGTTCCCTTTGAACTGAAGACTATTTGCTCCCTTCGGTTTGGAATCTCAGTTAATATGGCGGATACCCTGTGCAGTCCGCTTCAGAGTACATATTGGGTGATCGGAATGCACCCACTGTTTCTATCTGGTTTACTAATCCACAGTCAAGAATATATCTTATGCCATCCTGGCTTATTTTGTTGTATTTTTGACGTGATGCTACATTGCGCTCTGTTAATATTAACTTGGCTAGGCAGTCGGTCGGCATTAGTCATGTGACTGACAGGCCACCTAGCATTAACGTAGCTATTGATTCGGTTGATTTTGATTGCTATTTCCATCAGTTCTATTCACCCCTACAGGAATTCTTGTTCATCTACCAGCACTTTACCATATACGTCATTCTTAGATGTTATTTTGAGTGGCTAACTAATGCCAGCTACCTGCTGTTGTCAGCTGGTTGCTATCATCAGCTAGATGCTTTGGTCAGCTACCCACCTTAAAGCTAGCAGTTTAGCCATTCACTTAGTGTTTCTGTGCTTGCTGCACTCCAGGGACCAGTCAAATCCTATCAACCACTGAAACCACACACCCCTGCCAACTATTATTTCATTAATTCTTTAAGAGAAACATTAGCTGGTTCATGGGTAACGGGTCAAGTCAACCCTGATGCAGTCAGCTCCCAAGTCAGATCCGCGATACCCAATGGCACAAGTGGAGAACCCCTGCAAAAACTGTTAAAAAGATTTTTCTCAGTCACCAACAAATGTAAGGAGTTTTACAAAAATTCTCTGCCCATGTCACAAAAGATCCTAGGGTCTTAGGGTGCTGCACGGTGGCGCAGTGGTTAGCACTGCGGCAGCACAGTTTACCCTTGGCTGGGGGATTGTGGGGATCATGGGATCGTGGGTTCGATCCCAGCCCCCGACCAACAGTGATCTGTGTGGAGTTTGCATGTTCTCCCCGTGTTGCGTGGGTTTACTCCGGGATTTCTCCGGTTTCCTCCCACATGCCAAAAACATGCATGTTAGGTTAATTGGCTGTTCTAAATTGTCCCTAGATATTTGTTTCCTATAGGCCCTTAGAGTAGAGGGTTAGTATTAATGAAAGCGCTTTGAGTGGTCTTTGTGACTAGAAAAGCGCTATATAAGTGCAGGTTAGTTAGTTAGTTAGTTAGGGTCGACCCAGCCCATATCTATATGCATCGCACTTTGTATATATGTAAGTGCTCCGCACTTTGTATATATATTTATATATTTATGTGTACGTACAGTATGTATATCCACTGCTCTTATTTATATTTTTCGTATCTTCTTAATTATTGCTCTGAGTGTTGTTATCCCTGTGTTGTTGCAATCCTGGAATTTCCCCATTGTGGGACTAATAAAGGCTTATCTTATCTTATCTTATCCGAGCTAAAGGTTAGGAATTAGCCAATCAATGTTAGCAATATGATGTAAGAGGGAAGGCGGAGTTGAAGCCAGTCTGAAGATTTAAAGGTATATACACTCAAAACAGGCCGTTTTCAGAAAGGCTGGAAAAAATATTTAAAAAAATTTTTTTTTAAAAATTGCTGCAATGATTAATTAAAGAAAATCTGGAAAAAAAAGGTCCAAAACATTTCATTAAGACATGTGTGAGCTGTTAAAATGTAGAAAAAGTCCAATCAATGACACCATGGTAAATTAGATGGTAATCTCAGCTGTATGATGCAGACCTGTCCTGATAATGCAGACTTGGTTTGCTGTATTTGCAGCACCGTATGTCTGTCTGATGTGTGCAACATTGTAATGTTGTCTTCATGCATTTTCAACACCTTCCATTCTGTTTTGACAGTGCATTCATGACCAATGAGGCCCACTGGTGGCATATAAAATGGGATTGAGCTAAGTAGAATTTTTTACATTTACATTTTTTTAAATTTTATCTTTGGACGATCACTACATGTTTCTGGGCAGCGCAGTGGTGGAGTGGTTAGCACTGCAGCAGCACAGTAACTCACCCTTGGCCAGGGGATCCTGGGTTCGATCCCAGCCCCCAACCAACAGTGATCTGTGTGGAGTTTGCATGTTCTCCCCGTGTCTGCGTGGGTTTACTCCGGGATTTCTCCGGTTTCCGCCCACATGCCAAAAACATGCAAGTTAGGTTAATTGGCATCAAAACTGGGGATTCTAAATTGTCCATAGTTATGACTGTGAGAGTGAATGGTTGTCTGTCTCTCTGTGTTGGCCCTGCAATGGACTGGCGATCTGTCCAGGGTGTACCCTGCCTCTCGCCCAAAAGATGCTGGGATAGGCTCCAGTCCACCCCCCCGCAACCCGAAAAGGATTAAGCAGAAGAAGATGGATGGATGCACTACATGTTTCCTTACCTGATTTTAATACTATCTGGATGTCAAAGGTGCATTTAAGCCTTCTGACTATGTCTCCAACAACACCACTTGTGGCCAAGACCAAGCACACTACTGGGATCAACACACTGGTGACATCTGGGAACGGGCCTGACACATCCCCAGTAAATCCTGGAAAGCAAGCAGAATTATGACCGGGATGTGTAATGAAGGGGCTCAAACGCACAACCTTCTGCAATGGAGTACCCCTACCTGTGTCACCAGTAGGGTCAATCCACTTGGTGAACCTTATTGATACATGCACCAATAACCTACACATGCTGTATTTCGTGATGGAACAGTTACTAAACTTTCCAGGACTGTAAAGTTGTGTTTATTTGGTTTTTTACCAGTTAAATGTAGGGGTTTATGGTGAAACTTATTTGCAGAACAGCTTAATTTTATTAGTTTAAATTAAATAGTTGTGCAAAATATATTTGCTGACTTGCATACTGTACATGAATTGTACAGTCTATTTGCAAATTGACTGAAAAGTTTCCACATAATGCTATAGCAACTGCAATTTAGGACCATTTCAGATTGAAACAACAGCTAATAATTAGGAGTAATATCACTGAATGCTGCTATGCTGAACACTGCTGGAGCTGTTGAGCAGGACAATGGCGCCAAAGTGCACTTCTCTTTAATTAATTACCCGCTTTTGTTTCTGGAGGCAATACACAAACATGCACGCACAGATAACACACACATGCACACACACATGGATTCACACATTAGAAATAGGCAAGAGTTTATTTTTTTTTTTTTTAGAGGAAAAAGGAGGAAGTGAGGGGAAAGAGGAAGAGGGTAATATCAGCAGGCTATCTATCCTCTCTTCCACTGGTGCATCCCAATCCTCTTTGGAAATAACAAATGCATAAAGGAGCCACAACACAAATATATCTGCCTGGCTCAGATAGATAGTGCTATGCTAGAGTTTAATACCCTTATGTAAACCAGTAACAATCAAGCCCTAACACACACACCCACATCACCACTAAGGGGACAATAAGGAACACGCTCTATTCTCTCTCTCCTGATATGAACAGTGAGGGCCGATTGTGTGCGTGCATGTGAGTTTGTGTGTAAGAAAAAGAGAGGGAGCTTCCTTTTTTTTTTTTTCCCCTCAGCAGATAGCGAACAATGCAGTAGCCCAGATTGGTTGGCTCCCCGATGCTTCTTGTGGTGGTTGTTCTTTCAGAAGCAGAGTGATATAGACCCTGACCTCAGAGACCGCAGCACGTCTGATACTCTATTTCACTCATCCCTCACCATCCACTCTTTTGATATCTCACTCTATCCCTCTGTGCCAATTTGTTTTTATACTTTGCCTCCCGCTCTACCCCCCCACCCCCACCCCGCTAAAGCTGACAATTGAGGAGACGAAGAGAGGAGCAGACACTAAAACCAAGGAGCCCATTTGTCTAAAAATGTTGGCGCTGACAAGCAATCTAAAACCAAGGAAACTATTTGAGGACTTAAACATTTATCAAATTAATTTGTGTAAAATATACCGCACGCATAGCAGGTTTAGTCGTGTTGAGATGCTCAGGGAAAAAAGGAGATTTGACACCTGTAATATATCTCTACTTCCTAAATAAAATATGACAGAGGTTTTTTGCATAATTTCCTGACAACTCCGATGCGGAATTTGACCAAGAGGGAGGAAAAACAACAGGGGTGGATCAATATGATTAGTATGCCATGCATGTATGTGTGAGCCTAAGTGTATATGTGTGTGTGTGTGTGGGGGGGGGGGGGTTGAAGAAGTTAGAATAGCAAAGGTTAATATCATACATCAGCTGCCGTCTGCATACAGAAAAAAAAAAAAACGCCTTTTTGTCTCTGTGTGTTGGGTTGATCACTGGAAGATAATAGGCCAGTTGACATTTTACACTTGTGGGAAAAGTCTGGACAGTGGATAGACATTTGTTGTTGTTGAGCAGAGAGATACAGTAGCCCTGCGCTTTTATAAAGTTGATACGAGGGCTGATCATTAAAGAGTTCCCCTGGTTCATTTCTCATGGATTGAGAGGAACCGAGCTTGGCATAGTTATCAGTCTTTCTCTAGATAGGTACTACCAAGAGTCATACAAGGTACTACCAAGAGTCATACAGTTCTCCCATCGCTTTATGCAGTTGTGGAGACCTCACCTGTAGAAGTCTGCATCAGAATCCACGACTTCACTTCAGAAATCAGTGTTTCCTTGTCTTGGAAGTGCTTGCCATTCAAAAATGACTTCATGGTTGGAAAGAGGTGAAAGTCAGATGGTGCGAGGTCAGGAGAGTAAAGGGGACGAGGAAGGATTTCATAGCCGCATGGCCGTCCATCTGGGCAGCATGCGAGTTGTGAACCGGGGCGTTGTCTTGCAGGAGATGGACACCTTTGGTCCACATGCCTTCCTGCTCGATGGCCTTCTGCAATTTCTGCAGCAGTGAAGCGTAGTAAGTCCCAGTAATTGTGGTATGTTTTGCCAGGAAATTCATCATCAGTTGTCCATGCTGGTCCCATGTGTGATTAGTCTGTCGAAGAAGTCCTCCTGGTTTTCTTGGCATATGACCAAAAGAACTGGGAGCACGTGATTTGTTAATGCTTCAGTACAGGTGTGAGCAACCGGGAATCCATCATGCAGAAAACTTCTGAATGTGCAAATGATCATGGATGTTTTGTTTTTGTTCACAGACCCCACACTGATCTTGACATCTTTAGATATTTGGCAAACAATTATGTGGCAATCCTCCAAAATAATGGCCTTTACTTGCCGGATGGTGTCTTTGCCCTGTAGTCACTCAGGGATGCATGTGTTTCTATCAGTGTCCGACCCCTGTTGATGTCAGTGCTTGACTATGTCATACGAAGGGGCATCCTCCCCATAAGTCTCTTTCATCTCATCGAACGTCTCCCGTGGTGTGTAGCCTCTCAAGGACAGGAACCTGATGACTGCTCTGCATTCAGCTGGCTCCATTATCACACCTTACTCCACCTTAGCACCTGTAAAAGAGAAACTTGTAGGAGTTCAGAGCTGCAAATTACTATGTGACCTATAGAGATATGGTTTATTATACATGTGCAATTTCAGCCTCCTACAATAACCAGAAGTGGGTCAGGGAAAATCTTTAATGAACCACCCTCATAAGCATTTTGTATTGTAGAGGAAAAACAGTTTTTGTTATCTCTCATTATTATCATAACTTTACATAGAGCTTTGTGATGTTTCAGACAATAAGCTTATTGTGCATTTAAAAAAAAGTAGAAGCTTGCAAGTGGTAGTGGTCTCAGATGTAAGGAATCTATCATTTCACTGCTTGCTCAGCGAGACATGAGCAACATCTGTAAACCAAGCACACAGTGCAAGGAAATGAAACCCAATGCAGATGCAGACTGATGGAGCAGCTTGTGTTGCATATACCATACTGTACCTGTGCAGAATTCATCCCGTCCATGCGTTGCTGTTTCTGTGTGTCCATGGGTTAGCATGTGTGAAAGCATATCTTTAAGTTCTCCTTGATCATCTCACTTAATGCTGCTCCCTCTTTTGCCATAAAAAACCTGGCTAGGAAACCATCAAATATTTATACACTATCCCAGATCCTATAGCAAGTAAGGCAAACACTCCGCTGACTTTCTCTTGCATTACAGAAGGGCAGCATTCAAGCCATGGCCTTGGTTTGGAGTTGTTACACATTCGCTTTCATCCACCACAAGGTTCTCTGAGGGGACTTTTGACTGGCTACCCACTGGGTGAATTATATAGCAAAGAAGACACACTGTCACATACAGTTTACAGCTCTCACTGCAGGATTTGTGACAGCTTTTTTGATAAAGTGATTGAGAGGGAGGATAGCAGGAAAAATAAAGAGAGAGAAGGCGTGAGAGTATTAATTCTATATCTCAGACAGTGAATGGCTGCTGCTGTTCTGACGGTTGTTTTATGGAGTGGAAACAGCCAGATCTTTGTGTTGTTTTCTCCCTGATTGATTGCAGTGGCCCGAGGCTCCTCAGAGCGCGCCGGGTTCTGTCTGAGTATTTACTAGAATGTTGGGAGGATAAAAATCACAGCCTCCGCCATCGCACTACAGAGGCAAACGGGCAAATGCAAGCAAACAGAAAGGCAGCAGAAGCCCACACAGACATACTGAAGTGCATGAAAAATACTGGCTATAGAGTATCACACAGTAAATGTAAGATGTAGATAAATTAGTTGCTGATTTATCAGCAATATATAAAAAAAAAAAAAATTAGTTGCTGAGGGACATTAGTATCATTTGGCTGTGAAATACTGTCGGTCTTTTGGCCTGAAATTTGTTTTGTAATCTGTGATATTTCTTGTTGAAATGTGGATCAGGTGGCGATCAAAGGCGGAGACCTTGGCGGACTGATCCCAAGCTTCCTAAACTGGCTTTTGGTACGTGGAATGTCACCTCTCTGGTGGGGAAGGAGCCTGAGCTGGTGCATGAGGTTGAGAGATACCGGCTAGATATAGTCGGCCTCACCTCAACACACAGCTCCGGTTCCGGAACCAGTCTCCTGGAGAGGGGCTGGAGCTTGGCCTACTCTGGAGTTGCCCAGGGCGAGAGGCAATGAGCAGGAGTGGGTATTCTTGTATCCCCCCCCACCTTGCTGCCTCTATATTGGAGTTTTCCCCGGTAGATGAAAGGGTTGTTTCCCTGCGCCTCCGGGTTGGGAAACGGGTCCTGACCATCATTTGTGCCTATGCACCAAATGATGTTTCAGAGTACCCACCCTTTTTGAAGTCTCTGACTGGGGTGCTGGAGGGTGCTCCTCTTGGAGACTCCATTGTCCTACTGGGGGACTTCAATGCACATGTGGCCAATGGCAGTGAAACCTGGAAGGGGGTGATTGGAAGGAACGGCCTGCCCGATCTGAGCCTGCGTGGTGTTCAGTTATTGGACTTCTGTGCTAACCACAGTTTGTCCATAACGAACACCATGTTCAAGCATAAGAGTGTCCATGTGTGCACCTGGCACCAAGACATCCTAGGTCGCAGGTTGATAATCGATTTTGTTATCGTGTCATCAGACCACATGTCTTGGACACTTGGGTAAAGAGAGGTGCAGAGCTGTCAACTGACCACCACCTGGTGGTGAGTTGGATCCGATGGCAGAGGAGGATGCCATTCAGACCTGGTAGACCCACACATATAGTGAGGGTATGCTGGGAACGTCTGGCTGAGGCTCCTGTCCGGGAGGTCTTCAGCTCCCACCTCCGGAAGAACTTCAACCACATTCCGAGGGAGTCTGGAGACATGGAGTCTGAATGGGCCATGTTCTCCACCTCCGTTGTTGAAACAGCAGCCCAGAGCTGTGGCCGCAAGGTCATCGGGGCATCTCGTGGTGGCAACCCCCAAACCAAGTGGTGGACACCAGTGGTGAGAGGGGCCATTAAGCTGAAGAAAGAGTCCTATCAAGCTTGGTTGGCTTGTGGGACTCCCGAAACAGCTGAGGTGTACCAGCAGGCCAAGCAGAGTGCAGCTCGGGTTTTTGCTGAAGCAAAAACTCTGGTATGGGAGGAGTTCGGTGAGGCCATGGAACAAGACTTTAGGTCGGCCTCGAAGAGATTCTGGCAAACTGTCTGGCGGCTCAGGAGGCAGAAGCAGCTCCCTGGCCACACTGGGTATGGTGCAGATGGGGCGCTGTTGACTTCGACTGGAGATATTGTTGGGCAATGGAAGGAATACTTTGAGGATCTCCTCAATCCCACTGATACGCCTTCCACAGAGGAAGCAGGGCTTGTGGACGAGGGGGACAACTCACCTATCACAGGGGCTGAGGTTGCCAACGTGATTAAAAATGTCTTTGGTGGGCGGGCCCCGGGGATGGACGAGATTCGCCCTGAGTACTTCAAGGCCCTGTATGTTGTAGGGCTGTCATGGTTGACACGCCTCTGCAGCATTATGTGGAGGTCGGGGGCAGTGCCTTTGGCATGGCAAACCAGAGTGGTGGTTCCTCTCTTCAAAAAAGGGGACTGGAGGGTGTGCTCCAACTTTAGAGGGATCACACTCCTCAGCCTCCCTGGGAAGGTCTATGCCAAGGTACTGGAGAGAAGAGTCCGGCCGTTGGTCGAACCTCGGATTCAGGAGGAGCAATATGGTTTTCGTCCTGGCTGTGGCACATTGGACCAGCTCTTTACCCTCTCGAGGATCCTCGAGGGCTAGTGGGAGTTTGCCCAACCAGTTTACATGTGTTTTGTGGACTTGGAGAAGGCATTCGACCACGTCCCTCATGGTTTTTTGTGAGGGGGTGCTTCGGGAGTATGGGGTATCGGGCTTGTTGTTACGAGCTATTCGGTCTCTGTACAACCGTTGTGAGAGCTTGGTTCATATTGCCAACACTCGATCGGACTCATTCCCAGTGAGAGTTGGACTCCGCCAGGACTGGCTTTTGTCACCAATCCTGTTCATAATTTTTATGGACAGGATTTCTAGGCGCAGCCAGGGAACGGAGGGTGTCATGCTTGGTGACCACAGAATCTTATCTCTGTTGTTTGCAGATGATGTTGTCCTGCTGGCTTCATCCAGCAATGACCTACAGTTCTTGCTGGGACGGTTTGCCGTTCAGTGTGAAGCGGCTGGGATGAGAATCAGCACCTCCAAGTCCGAGTCGGAAAAAGGTGGATTGCCCTCTCCGGGTTGGGGACAGGCTTCTGCCCCAAGTGGAGGAGTTTAAGTATCTCAGGGTCTTATTCACGAGCGAGGGGAGAATGGAGCGAGAGATTGACAGACGGATTGGAGCAGCATCTGCAGTGATGCGGACGCTGTACCGGTCTGTTGTGGTGAAGAGGGAGCTGAGTTCTAAGGCAAAGCTGTCAATTTACTGGTCAATCTACGTTCCTACTCTCACCTATGGTCACGAGCTTTGGGTAATGACCGAAAGAACGAGATCATGAATACAAGCGGCTGAAATGAGCTTTCTCCGTAGAATCGCTGGACTCACCCTCAGAAATAGGGTGAGGAGCTCAGTCATCCGGGAGAGACTCAGAGTAGAACTGCTGCTCCTCCACATTGGAAGGAGCCAGTTGAGGTGGTATGGGCAACTGATCAGGATGCCTCCTGGACACCTCCCACTTGAGGTCTTTCGGGCACGTCTCCACTAGGAGGAGACCCCAGGGCAGACCCATGACTCGCTGGAGAGACTATGTCTCCCAGCTGGTCTGGGAACGCCTTGGTATCCTCTCTGAAGAACTGGAGCAGGTGGCTGGGGAGAGGGAAGTCTGGGCTTCTGTGCTTGAACTGCTGCCTCCGCAACCCGGACCTCCGGAAAAGCGGTAGAAGATGGATGGATGGATTATAAATCACAGTTTGATAAAGGAATTCTGTTATTTTGAAATCCCATAAATATTATTGCTACTTTTGACATTAAAGTGTCTTTTGACAGTTTTGTATAGTTACAGTTTTTATTGCATTTTAATAATTTTTCTCAGGTCTTGGGTGATTTCTAGAGAGAGTGCGCTTAGTTTCTGTGTGCTTTGTATTTTTCAGTATATTTTGTGTATAGGTTTATATTAACGTTAGTTCATTAGGGCAGTGTTTTTCAACCAGAGGTCCTTCAGAGAATGCTAAGGGGTTCTTGGGAAATTCTATAATTTCACTTCTTAATTGGTCCAAAACATTGCAAATAATTTGCTGTTGTTGTGCATGGGTGCCTGTAGTAGCTCTTCCGTGTCAGTAGGTGGCAGTATGAATGCAATAATCATGGCTACCGTCTTCTTCCTCTTCTTCTTCATGTGTTTTATGGAGGTTAATGATCTTGTTCAGATGTGCTAGGTCATGGTGAGTAGACAAAAAACAGTGATGGATTAATATTTGAAGAGGAAAGATTGAGACAAAATTTGGACGCAGGTGATGGGCCAAGCATTTGCCAACCTAAAGCTAAGACAGTGAAGAAAAGGCAGTATATTGAAAACTACCTTTGTTTGGATTTACTTTCACCAGGGATCCAGCTGTCTGTTATGCTTGGTGTGAGGGGAAAAGCTATCCAACAGTGTCATGGTCCCATGCAAGCTTAAACTTAATCATGAAACAAAAAACCTGTCTGCCTTTTTCAGTTCCTGCCAGGATATCATCTTTGGTGTAACCTCAGTACAAGACTAAACTGTCATTACATATGGTCTAATAGGCTACGGTGTGTCATTTTGTAACATTTTTGATTGGTGGAGTTCCACAAGATTTTGATGTTTGCATACACACAAATAAACTGATTATAATTGGATTTTTGGAGTTCTGTTTATTCAAGAAGTCATGTAAACAGAATAATCAGGTACAGGCCATTATCAGGTTATGAAAATCATTAATTCAAGTAGTTTACTGCCCAATATCCATTTGTTCAGTTCATGTAAACACATTAATTCTGATTATTACCATAATCTATTTATTTCAGTTATCGGATTATTGTTGTGACCATGTAACCAGGTTCAATGTAAAAAGGGTTACTTGGCTTAAAAAAAGTTGAAAAACATTGCATTAGGACACTAGATTCAACATCACACCGTAGATGACCCTGTGGATTAAAGTGGATTGTGTCCTTATTTCAGAGGAAAGTTTTCCATCATTTTATAGCTGTTTGTTCATTTTGACATTGTACAGCTAATTTGTGTTTTAACATTTAGCAGTGGAAAATTATCTATTCAGCTTCAAACATTTTCGCCCTGGTGATGTCAGATTGAAAGGAAAGTTTGAAATGTAAATGTCAATACAACCACACAAAAGAAGCCCTTAATATTTCTGTCTTAACAAGAAACTACAGTGTGCCTTTCATTGTCTCTTGACTCCTTCATCTTAGTCATTTTTACTATGTTCATAGTTCATGTTGCTTTCATTATCTTTGATGTAGATTTGAAAAAAAAAAAAAAAACACACAAAAAAATTAATGTCACTCTCATTACACCACTGACTGAACTGACTAAAGACATCAGAGATTATAGAAGTGGAACAAATAATTGTGTTCTAGACTAAGTGTCACAAACTCTCCGTGTGCTGTTGGAGAAGCGCACGGAGGAGGAGAAAGGACAAGAGGATTCAACTGCAGGGTTACACCAAACACACATTTATTAACACAAAAAGACACATACAGCAGACACGACAGCTCGGGTACGCTAAGAGTCCGTCAGGACGCCCAGCACACACACACCGGAGGATAAACTGGGCAAACAGCCACGGCGTAGCGGCTGTGCTGCACAGGGGAATGCTACAGAAAGTGAGGCAGCACAGCGGCGAATAAACACACTGCAGTTTACTCACAGTGAGGGGGGCTGTCCAAGAAATCCCAGGATCCCAGCGAGCACACACAGAATACAGTCCTTAGACGAGGTGGTTAGACGGCAGAGAACAATCATCTAACTCACACAATGATCCAGCGGCGTCTGTCTAGCGATGAGCTCCTTTAATACAGACGCCGCTGGTGTGACAAATAGGGAACACCTGGGCGAGCGCGGGAAAGGTGATTACTGGGGCGAACAGCTGGCTGTCAGAAAGAGGGGGGCGTGGCCGGACAGGCCAGAGCGGCAGCTACAGCCAGGAACAGAAACGGTGCGCGAAAATGAAAACAACAAGAAATCAAAACACAACTCCACATAATAAACCCACTGCCCAAGCCACCAGAATCGATCAGAACCGAGCCCACAGGAAACACGGGCTCGGTTCATGACAGAGCCCCTCCTTCTAGGGGTGGATACCAGACACACACGGTAACATCAAGGAACCCCCCCCACACACACACACACACCACCAACCCCAACAGGCACAACAATAACCCACAAACCTGGGTGGGAGGTAGGGGGGACAGGAAAGGAGGGAACACAATACCCCGCCCAGGGTCCACAATTAACCCGCCCAAGTACAAGGGCGTTGGGGCTCAGAAGGCCGCCCAGAGTCCCAGACCCAGCAGGAGTTCCGGTGGATGGAATCCGACGGCCTGCCAGAAAATATGGGCCACCCGACCCGGGGAGTCAATTCTTCTGGCGGCCGGCCCACATTGCTCAACCACCAGGATGGAGGGGATGAAGCAGAAGGCAGCCTGCCCACCGGAAGGCTGACTGGAGGGCAACCGGACTGGGGAGAGAGGACCTCCACGGCATCCTCAGTGGCCCCCGCGGTGGGCCCCAACCGGGCCGGCTCTGCTGCACCCACGGTGGCCTCTGACCGGGCCGGCTCCGCTGCCCCCGCAATGGACTCCGGCGAGAGCCTAGCTGTGCCTACAGTGGCCCCTGACCGGGCTGGCTCCGCTGCACCCACGATGGACTCCAGCAGAAGCCTGGCTGCCCCCATGGCGACCTCCGGCTGAGGCTCTGCAGCACCCATGGTGGACCCCGATTGGACTAGAGCTGCACCCACGACGGTCCCGATCTGGGATGTGGCTGCACCTGTGATGGGCTCCAGTTGGAGCACCGTTGCACCAGCGGTGACACCCATTGGGGGCCTCACTGCTCCCGCGTTGGCCTCCCAAGCGAGGGAGGTAGTGCTCCTAACGTCCCCTGGCGCTGGGCCCTGATCCTCGGCGATCTCCAGCGAGATCAGCTGCTCTCCGGCGGCCCTGAACTTGGGCTCCACCACCGTCTAGGACTCTGGTGATTTGGGGTGCGTAGCCTCCATCGTCGCACTCGGTGTGCCCCCATCGACCTCCTCCAGGGCCGCAAACGTCCCGTCGTCGTCAGACGGAAACCCTGGTGATGGCAGCTCCTGCCCGGTGACCCTAGTGAAGAGCTCGGCAGGCATGGGAGAGAAGGAAAGGTTAGGGTCACCGGCAGCAGCAGAGCCCAGCGAGGGGAGCTCAGGTGCAGCCAGGAGCCGCACCCGACTCTCCTCCCCAAGAGCCAGACAAGATCTCTTGATCAAAGGCAATTGAATTACAGGAGAGACTACTTGCCTGTGCTCGCGCTCTACCGCCATCCAGGACTCCGACACTGTCGACGATGACGGTCCGGGTCCCATCAGCTGGGGGTCTGGTCCAGGGGATGACTCTGCAGCGGCAGTCCCCGCAGCAGGCATGATGGTGGTCACAGTCTCAAGGCTCCCAGGCGAAGTTCCCCCTGCTGGTGACCGATCCAGCATGGCAGCTGGGGGCTGCCTCTCCACTGACCCTGGGAAAGGATCCTCCAGGGCCTTGGGCTCCTCCTCTGCCTGGCAACTTGGTGTGGAAACCGGAGAATTCCCCAAAACACACAGAGGAGACACGGAGAGTATCAGTGAGGAGCAGTTACATGGCGCTGGCGCAGAGAACTCAGGGGACTGCAGGACCCGAGTCTCTTGGCCAGGGAACAGGCAAAATTGTTCATTAATAACAGGAAAATGAGAAGGAATTTGCCTGTTCTCCTGGTTCGCGATGTCTCCAGCGGTGTCCGGAGCACTCCCATCCCCCTCCGTGCCCATGGCAACTCCGGGTTCCTCTCTATATTGTGGAAAAGCCCCCCAGACAGGCACAGGGGCAGATGGATCCGGAGAGAAAAAGGGGCTCTCCACATTGGCGGAGGTAACAGCAGTGGAGGAGACAGCTGCAGGCGACACCTCGGGAGAAACAGGCAGCTCCGCTGCAGGATTCTCCTCATCCAGTGAAGGGGGGGGGGGGGGCGGTCGCTGGCCGGATAATGATGGAATCCTTAGGGTGAGACCTCCGGGAAAGGTGACGACGTGGAGGAGAAGGAGACTCCGTGGTGAACGCTTGCTCTACCTCCAGCAGGAGCTTCGGTTCCCTTGGGGCTAATTCCTCAAACTTGGTCGCCAATTCTGGGAGGAGCCACAGCTTCATCTCCAGGAGAAGCTCAGTCTCCGCTAGCAACACCTGTCTGCGTTCCTCCAGTTCTTCCGTGAGTTGAGCGAGCTCCGGCTCTGGAAGAGGAGGCGGGATAGGAGCGGGAGAGCTATGGGCAAAAGAAAGCCCCCTCCATTGCGAGCGTTCCTTCGGCGATGGAGACGACCCCAATACCAAAGACTCCTCCCTGAAAGGCAGAGAAAAGGCGTGGACCATGTCAACCACCCCCGGGTAATTCCAAAGGCTGGGGTTAACCCTGATTACCTCTTCAGCGGAGTATCGAGCCGCTCGGATGTCCTTCAGAATCAATAGCTCCTGCGCCCAAGAGAAGGCAGCCTCCAAGCAGTTCAACGTGTGCCGCTCCTTTATGGAGAGGGTCAGCCGGGGTTCCGGAGATGGGAGCGGGTCCGTCGTGGGGGATGCTGGAAGCGTCTTATCATGGACACGTCCACTCCCCCCCTTGGTTGATGACGGCTCCAGTGTTGCAGCAGCCTCCTCGCTCTCACACGTAAGGGAGCGAATGGTGGAAAAGAGGTCAGTGGCCTCCGGACAGTTCCACAGGCAGGGACGCCTCTCTATCAACTGTGCTGTGCTATCCCGGGTTCCGCAGACTGTTTCGGGGGTCCCAGAGATTTGGGCTCGCTCTAAAAGGTCCTCCAGGATGCACACTCCACGCTGCTCCGCCTCATCCGTAGTGTTCCTGCACGGGTGAATGAAAAGAGGGGGGAAAAAAATAGCACAAACAGGTGAAACAGGCTACACTCAACCTCACTGCTGGGCTCTGTTAAAGTCGGTGCAGGCAGATGAAAATACAAAAAAGGAAAAAGGTGTGTGGGTGTACCTGCTAAATCCCTTAATTCGGCTGGATCATTCTGTCACGAACTCTCTGTGCGCTTCTCCAACAGCACATGGAGGAGGAGAAAGGACGACAGGATTTAACTACAGGGTTACACCAAACACACATTTATTAACACAAAAAGACACATACAGCAGACACGACAGCTCGGGTACGCTAAGAGTCCGTCAGGATGCCCAGCACACACACACCAGAGGATAAACTGGGCAAACAGCCACGGCGTAGCGGCTGTGCTGCACAGGGGAATGCTACAGAAAGTGAGGCAGCACAGCGGCGAATAAACACACTGCAGTTTACTCACAGTGAGGGGGGCTGTCCGAGAAATCCCAGGATCCCAGCGAGCACACACAGAATACAGTCCTTAGACGAGGTGGTTAGACGGCGGAGAACAATCATCTAACTCACACAATGATCCAGCGGCGTCTGTCTAGCGATGAGCTCCTTTAATACAGACACCGCTGGTGTGACAAATAGGGAACACCTGGGCGAGCGCGGGAAAGGTGATTACTGGGGCGAACAGCTGGCTGTCAGAAAGAAGGGGGCGTGGCCGGACAGGCCAAAGCGGCAGCTACAGCCAGGAACAGAAACGGTGCACGAAAATGAAAACAACAAGAAATCAAAACACAACTCCACATAATAAACCCACTGCCTGAGCCACCAGGATCAATCAGAACCGAGCCCACAGGAAACACGGGCTTGGTTCATGACACTAAGAAACAGAAATGTAAGGCTTGATTGCGCCAGTATAGAGTTAGGTCCATACTATATTTTATTTATTTATTTATTAAACCTTTATTTAACCAGGAAAAGACTCACTGAGATTAAGAATCTCTTTTACAAGAGTGTCCTGGCCAAGACAGGCAGCAGCACAAATTACAAGTTACAGACATTAACAACAACATTAAAACAGTACCATGATTATCATACATATAAGAAATAGACACTCAATAGATAAAAGTGCTCAGCAGATGTAAGCTTAGTGACATTAAAACCTGTTAACACATCTGTAAACAGAAATTTGTGCCTCAAAGTCATTCAATAGCCCTTTAAAATTGTTCAGAGAAACCAGCTCCTTCAGTTTTAGGTCATTTTGCAAGGTGTTCCAGTCAAAGGGAGCAACAAACTTAAAAGCATTTTTTCCTCTTTCAGTTCTGACTGATGGAACAGACAATTAAAACAAATCCTGCAACCTAAGACCATACGAACTTGCTTTTTGAGTAATGAAGACCTGTAGCTACAATGGGAGCAGATCTAAAATACATTTATAAATAAAAATGAGCAAGTGTTTATGTCTACACCAGGACAAATCAGACCAACCAATACAGCTATATTAAAAGCCAATGGTGAGTACAGGCTTTAAAATTCATAATGAACCTTAGTGCACCATGATAAACAGAGTCAAGCATCGACAAATTATGCAAGGGAGCATTCCTATAAATAATATCTCCATAACCAAGTGCAGCCACGAAGGTGGAGGCAACAAGTCTTATTTTGGCCTGAAAAGAGAGGCAAGACCTAATTCTAAAATAAAAGCCCAGCTTCAATTTTAGCTTCTTTACCAGAAGCTGTATATGAGGAGTAAAAGAAAGACAGTCATCTAGTAAAATCCCAAGATATTTGTACTGTGGTACTGTCTCAATCACTGTACCCTGTATAGTGAGAATGGGTTTCAAGTCCTTTGGTTTTGTTTTTGAATTTGAAAATGACATCATTTTGGTTTTGTCAGAATTTAAAACAAGTTTCAAGTCATAAAAACTTGTCCGTAAAGTATTAGAAGCTGTTTGCAAATTAGAGAGAGCGAGGTCTGGAGTGGGTGCTGAGGTGTGTACAACAGTGTTGTCAGCATTAAAGTAGAAATTGGCATGGGAGACATTGTGGGCAACATTGTTGATGTAAATAATGAAGAGAAGTGGCCCTAAGATTGACTCCTGAGGGATACCCTTGGTTACAGCAAGTAAAGTGGAGGTAAGACCATCTGCTTGCACACACTGAAATCTTTGTGAGAGGTAGTTATCAAACCAGCTGACAACATGTGGAGAAAGTCCAATGCTGAGAAGTCTTTGTTTTAGGAGTGTATGATCCACCGTATCAAAAGCTTTGGAGAGGTCTATAAAAAGGGCTGCACAATGATGTTTATTTTTTCGGATAGTACAGGAAAAGCGCTATATAAGTGCAGGTTAGTTAGTTAGTTAGTTAGTTAGTTAAAAGGAACTGAATAATATAGCAAAAGGGGGAAAGAAAATCCAACGAGGTCAAATTAGACAATAACTCCTCTGATTATACAATTCAACATAAGTTATCCGAAATGGGTGATGGCTGAAGCCGCAGCTTATATTGCCCACCCATATTCCATCCAAGAATTCAAAAGAAAAAAAAAAAAAACAAGACAAGAGCGATTACAATTCAAAAAAAAAAAAAAAGAAACGAAGCTAAGACAAAGTGTGACAGAAAAAAAAAAAAAAGAACTAAGCTACAACACAACACAGGCTGGATATGACAATCCTTATGTGATTTTACATGTCATCTTGTATATATGTTTGGAGTATTTCTTCCTTTAGTTTTAGTTTAAATTGTCCAAGCGTTGTGCATGATTTTAATTCAGGTCCAAGATCGTTCCATAATCTGACTCCTTGCACTGAAACACAGTGTTGCTTGGTGGTAGTTCTCACTGTAGGTTTTTGAAATATACATGTTCCTCTGAAATGATATTGTTTCTCCCTTATTTGGAACAACTTTTGGATATTTGCGGGCAGTGATAGATTCTTCACTTTAAACATTATTATTGCAGTTTTAAAGTCAACCAGATCTTTCAACTTGAGAGCTTTTAGTTTAAGAAAAAGTGGGTTTGTTGGTTCCCTGAAAGCTGCTTTGTTTATTATTCTAATAGCTCTCTTCTGAAGCATAAAGAGTGGATATATGTTTGTTTTATATGTATTTCCCCATACTTCATTACAATATGTCATGTATGGGAGTATTAATGAATGATACAAGGTATATAGTGTGGGTTGATTCAGCAAATATTTCACTCTGTGTAATATTGCAATTGATTTGGATATTTTACCTTTAATATAATTAATATGGGACTTCCAACACAGTTTATTATCAATTATTACTCCAAGAAATTTAGTTTCAGATACCCTTTCAATCTCTACACCATTTACACTGAGTTTACCCTGGTAAAAAATAAATATGCTAAATATATTTAATTTAGGTATATTTTAGTGTATTTTAATATATTTTGGCAAAGTAAATTTTAAGTGTGCTATTTTGGAACAACTTTTTTTGTATTCAATACATTTTAGTTAAATTTAAATTGAAATAAAGTTCAACTTTAAGTATGCTTAATGTATTTTTATGTACTAAAGTGGAACAATTTTAAGTACACTTAATGCATTTTTAATATATTATGATCTGTGAGGATTTACTCATTCACTAATACACTATGATTACACTACTTTCATATTTTAAGTGCATTTATTGTGTATTAGCAATAGTCTTATAATTGATTTATAGTTTATTTAAAACCTATTTAAAATGACTCTGCAATACATGGAAATGTCATTTAAAATACTCTTTAAATATACAATGTTTCTATTGTAAATACATTTTTCATATAATGAAAATACTTCCAAGTATACACTTAACAAATATATTTTATTTGTATTTCAAAACAAACCAAAAATACATTCAATTACAATGTAGCGCAAAAATTGTAACTAAAGGTTTCGAACCTTGAGAAGTGAATTATGCAAAAAGTAGAATAATCTCAAATGAGTTAGTGCTGTCACTTCACATGACTCTGGTCTGAAGTGTCCCCTTAACGTCATTGTCTGCAAGTTGAAGTAAATTTAATAGAATGCATATTACTGACCCCTTGGACCGACATTTTGATGTAAAGAAATTAATTTCATTTATTTTTTCAAAGTTCTTCCCTTTGCTGATTTCAGCCTCAAATCCATAGGCAAAAATTCAATATTTCTCTCCCACACACCTAATTTTCCAAACTTGTAGACAATAACATCAAGCATATCCTCAGAGTGAGCGGCATCTGAAAAGAGCAGCCCTCTCGGAGCTTAGAAGCACATTAAGAACTGCTAGACAAGAGATAAACTGAACACATTCATCACCACTTTTTGTCAAAACTTATGTGGTGTTGCTTGGTACCTGGTAGCATGAAAACAAATGTACAAATAACAAAACTTTTTTTTTTACCCTTTTTGGCAAACAGCCCTTAACAATGGGTAGAAAAAGAAACAATCAGACCTTACACGAAACATTTATGGCCTCTTATGTGAAAAATGTTCATTGTTGCACTTCCTGCGTAGTGCAGCTCGCACCTCAGACACTGTGGTTTCGGGAAACTCCTCAATCACCGCGTCTGCAAAAGAAAACTTACTTAATACAGATTTTAAGTATATAAACCACGTTTTTGTACTGCTATGTACTAAAATGTATAAGGAGATCGTTTCACATGACAAATCACCTAAGACAAGGAAAGAATTAGTTTTATTCACTCTACATGCTCTATAGTTTAAAGGTATGTCTGGTTACACAGTTGAAATTACCCGTAATGGCCTGCACCTTGGCTACATCAAGCTGGCCTTTGGTCATATCTCCTCTTCCATTTCTCCCGGTTAGTGTGGAATTTGCCAGAGTGTCCTTTGAAAAAATCAGAACGGCCAGTTCTTGTGCGAAAACAGTCATCCTTGTGCGGTTTAAATGTAGGAAAGACCTTTTGGAAACAGCCACCGACTTCCCAGGTAAGAAGTGCTGTACAGATAAAGATAATAAAAGTGACATTGTGTGTTACACATTTTTGATTCAAACACATCAATTTGAAGCAAACATATTGTATACAATTTGATATGAAATGAAACTTACCATCTCCCCTTCACTCTCTGATGAAGACATTGCCGATGACATAGAAATTGACATTGAATTGTCTGAGACGTGTCATTGAAGCATTAACTTTTGCAATGCAATCCTTCATCAATTTCAATGTCTCTGGGAGTTCTTCAAAAGCAGAATAAAGAAGGTAACAGCAGGATTACATAAGCCACATTTACAAATAAGAATACAAATATATTTCCATAAGAGCCTTTATACATACCACGAAGACAGTCAATTATCTCAGCCATAGTTGGCACAGCATGTTGAACCTCAATCAAAGACTACAAACAGAGAAAACATTTTAATAAATAATTATAATTAAGTCCACCAAATTATAAGTACTTACCTCTGAACTGGCATCTTCAATGTCTTCAGCCTAGAAATTGACACATTAGTCATGATAGAATTTAATGTAAATACCAAGTCAAACAAAACTTACAACGTGCAAAGGGCGAGGACTGCCGATGTCAGTTTCATCACCACTATGATCAGATGAAATCTGCCGTATGCGTCTTTTCTTTAAGAAAATAAAAATCTTCTTGGAATATCCGTTTCAGAACCAGGGAGGATATATTTCCTTTTCAGTCGGACTCGGTCCATTTTCTACGTTTGTCTGTACTCTGAGCTAGCTAACGTAACGTTAGGTTGTTTTGATTTGAAAACGGATGGGATAAGATACATGACTACTTTTACCAGAGTGCTTAGCGCGAATGGCGCATGCGCATAACAATCGCCCCGAACAAGCCAGCCAATCATAGCACAATGACGTCTTTCACACATGCGCAATGCTAGGCGCGAATGTCGTTTGCTTTAAGCAGGAAGAAGAAACGGAGAGGCACAACCATAATATATATTTAGTAAAAATGTCAAAATATAGGTTTGCCCTTGTTAGTTGGGCGAAAGGACCTGACAAAGATAAAACCAGCATCGTTCCCATCAGCTGGATAATTGATTTTGACCCAGCTGCTACTACTGACACGACATATCTTGTTGAATGTCGAACAATTGTTCGACATTCAAAAAACGTGACATATCTGTATTGCAAAGAAAAGCTTTACAACTTTACACTGGCATTGTGATGAATACTGGTTTGTGTTATGATCGTTTCACCTGTAAGGGGGTTATTTATCATTCTTACAATAACACAACTCTGAAAAAGAGAACTAACTCTGTTGTACAGTTAAGTGATGGACGATTTTGTGAAATATCAACACTTATTGATTTTTCTAATGTCTCTCTTGTGAATGGTGGCATATGTGTGTTGGTGAAAGGGCTGAAGAGTACTAAAACCATTTTTTGGCAAGATGCACAGTTAAAGATACATTCTACGTTTATTACTGAAGTGTCAAGGACCAATAATGTATTTGCTGTGGACCCCCTGTCACTAAAGCGTAAATGTGTAATGTTAAGTTGTCTTAACAAGTTCTTTGTTGTCCCCCTTCCAAACAATATTGAACGAGATTGAAGTATCTTAAAAATAAAATATTAATCTGTTTCAATTATACTGTAACGTGCTGCTCAACATGGCGACATCCCACCGGGAGATTCGAACTCACGCCTCCCGCTCCGGAGTCCCGCACCCTACCTGTGTCGCCAATAGGGTCAACCCACTTGGCAAGCCAAGTAGGGTGCTCATATTGAGTTCGCTACACTACTCCCCTCTGGTTCTCGACATCGTCCCGATGTCAGCGCCCCATTACTGCTTTGGACAGGAGATCCCACTTCTGACACCAGTGTAACGTGCTGCTCGACATGGCGACGTCCCACCGGGAGATTCGAACTCACGCCTCCCGCTCTGGAGTCCCGCATCCTACCTGTGTCGCCAATAGGGTCAACCCACTTGGCAAGCCAAGTAGGGTGCTCATATTGAGTTCGCTACACTACTCCCCTCTGGTTCTCGACATCGTCCCGATGTCAGCGCCCCATTACTGCTTTGGACAGGAGATCCCACTTCTGACACCAATGTAACGTGCTGCTCGACATGGCGACGTCCCACCGGGAGATTCGAACTCACGCCTCCCGCTCCGGAGTCCCGCACCCTACTTGGCTTGCCAAGTGGGTTGACCCTATTGGCGACACAGGTAGGGTGCGGGACTCCGGAGCGGGAGGCGTGAGTTCGAATCTCCCGGTGGGACGTCGCCATGTCGAGCAGCACGTTACAATACATTGTAATTATTTGTATATTTTTGAAAAATGCTTAGTGTTTTAAGCGTACCAAAAATATGTACAGATTAATACATTTTCATTTATGTTCATACATGCAATTAAAACTGTAAATACTCACTTATGTACTTTGAAATAAGTCAAAGAATAGTGTAATGTATTAAATGTATTGAAAGTATGCCGCAAAATACAATTTTAGCTAAATATTACTTTAATATAGTTATTGTATTATATAAAAATATATACTCAAAGTATGCATAAAATATACTTTAAATGTATAATGAAATATTTGAGTAGAAGTATATTTCCAATTAGATATATATATTTTATTTGAAATATATTTTTGGAAAAATATATTTCAGTATAGTGTATTAAAAAAATACTTATTACAAAGTATGTTTTAAGTACAGTTACATAAATATATCTACGTTATGCTTGAAAGCGATTCTTAGAAAGTACAAGTAATATATTTAACTTGTATTTTTGAAAAAAAGAATATAGTAATAATACACTTCAATATATTTTTTTTTCACCAGGGTAGATACTGAGTTGTTGTGATGGTTGTTAAAGACTATAAATTTTGTCTTACTTAAATTGAGCGTTAATTTGTTTGAATCAAACCACAGTTTAAGCTTTCCTAATTCCTTTCCGAGTGTATCCA
The DNA here is from genome assembly GCA_020510985.1 of Pholidichthys leucotaenia. Classification (NCBI taxonomy): domain Eukaryota; kingdom Metazoa; phylum Chordata; class Actinopteri; order Cichliformes; family Pholidichthyidae; genus Pholidichthys; species Pholidichthys leucotaenia. The sequence continues at coordinate 115,713,615 of CM035840.1, forward strand.
GAAGTTGTTCCAAATTGTTTCCACTGCATAATAGATTAGTGTCATCGGCAAACAATATTAAGTCCATTTTTTCTGAAACTTTACATATATCATTTATATACATATTGAATAACAATGGCCCCAAAACTGAACCCTGTGGGACTCCACAAGTAACCTTCAGTAACTGTGAGTTTTTGTTACCAACACATACATACTGATATCTATTCTTTAAGTAACTACTTAACCAGGACAGTGCTACCCCTCTAATACCACAATTTTGTAGTTTCTTTAATAATAAATTATGATCCACTGTATCAAATGCTTTTTTAAGATCCAGGAATACTCCAACTGAATACTCTTTATTTTCAATGGCTGTTGATATTTTTTCTATAAATTCCATTAGAGCAAATGCAGTTGTCCTCTTGTGTCTGAACCCATATTGCTGCTCACACAATAGATTATTCTTCAGTATGAAGTTGTCAGTTCTCTCATAGAATATTTTTTCAAGTATCTTGGAAAATTGCGGCAATAGTGAAATTGGTCTATAGTTTGAGAATTCCCCTCTGTCACCCGTCTTGTATATCGGAATTACTTTAGCTATTTTCATTGCATTGGGAAATATACCTGTTTGGAGAGACAGGTTACAGATATACGTCAGTGGTTTCACTAAGCATTCAATAATAGTTTTGACTAAGAGCATGTCAATACCATCACAGTCCATAGATGTTTTACTTTTAAACGATTTAACAATTTCAATGACCTCTCTCTCGTCTGTGTTCTTTATGAAAATGGAGTCTTTTATAGCAGTGTTATTGCATATTGTATCACCTCTAGGCACCGTAGTGGGTATTTCTCGAGCCAAATTAGGACCAATGTTAACAAAATAGTTATTAAATTTACTTTCAGTTTACTGTTAAGAGAGTCAACCAAGTCATTTATTACTTTTAGAGCTGCAATAGTGGTACTGTGTTATTTTCTAAATCCTGACTGAAAACCTGACAAAATATTGTTATGATGCAGAAATCATATATTTGGAGACTTACACAAGTTTTGTTATTTTAGCTGTTTACCAAAACATATTCAAGATACAATTATATAATCAACATGGGCTTAAAGTGCAAACTCTCAGTTTGTATTCACATCCAAATTGGAGGTAGGGTTTAGGAATTACAACCAGTTTTATTATACAAAAACTCCTCATTTCAAGTGCTTTCAAGTAATTGGGCAAATGACTCAAAAACTCAGATCATGGGATCATGCTCACACTTTGTGTTTATTTTTGTTCTCCCTGTGATTATTCAGGATTATTATTTGTATCTATTGCCCTCTGTGTTCCCCTGAGTCACCTGTCATTGTCTTCTGTGTCATCCCCTGTTTAGTCCTGGGTCTGTGTGTATATCTGTTTACCTATTGTTCCAGCGCCTCATGTTTTCCACACCCCTAGCCACTGCCCTCTCTGTATTTCTCCTGTATTGTTGTCCTATATATTCATTGTTAGGTTTCTTGTACATCCCTTGTTTGATTGTCTGTACAGCCCCGCCTGTCCTGTTTTGTAGCTGCTCCCCTGTTGTTGCCTAATTATTCCCAGCTGTCTTTTGTTAAGTCAATTATCCGTTCCCACCTGTCCTGTGTTGTCTTGATTACCCCCTGTCAATATATGCCTTTGTTGGTCTGTGGCCAGTGTAGCGTCATTAATGTTTCAGCCTGTGTACTGTAATGTTCCAGCCACAATCCCTATTCCTTCATGAGTTTGCCTGCCTGATTGAAGTTTTGTTTTCCAGACCACGTGCTATTTATTTTATTCCAATTCTTTGTTAATAAAATAATTGTTTTTGCACCGTACTCCTGCCTGCACTTGAGTCCTCCACCACCCAAACCTGAATGGGCAATTCCATCATTAATCTATCATAAATCAAGCAAATAAAAAGTCTGGAGTTGATTCCAGGTGAGGTATTTGCATTTGCAAGCATTTGCTGTGAAACCACAACATACGGTCAAAGAACCTCTCAATGGAAATGAAACAGTTTCTCCTAGGTCTACAGCCTTGTGGGGAGGGGGGCGGGGTGTCGACAAACACAAAGTCAGCAACTATAAAGTCCGCCTCTATACTATATTTTCAGAATTAAAAAAATGCTCCAAACTGCAAGTTTGAAAAAGGGACAGAAAATATACAGTATCTAACAAAAGTGAGTACACCCTCACATTTTGTTTTGGACTATTCTCAAACGGACGGTGGAGGAGTGCAAGGTGTCTAACATCCACCAGCTCCGTGATGTCATCATGGAGGAGTGGAAGAGGATTCCAGTGGCAACCTGTGAAGCTCTAGTGAACTCCATGCCCAAAAGAGTTAAGGCAGTGCTGGAAAATAATGGTGGCCACACAAAATATTGACACTTTGAGCACAATTTGGACATTTTCATTTAGGGCTGTACTCACTTTTGTTGCCAGCAGTTTAGACATTAATGGCTGTGTGTTGAGTTATTTTGAGGGGACAGCAAATTTACACTGTTATACAAGCTGTATACTGACTACTTTACATTGTATCAAAGTGTCATAGCTTCAGTGTTGTCCCATGAAAAGATACAATGAAATATTTACAGAAATGTGAGGGGTGTACATCTAAAGAATCCAGCCCAGTTCTGGAACACTTTTGGGCATTTTTATGTCTTGTCGTCGTTTAGTCAAAGGGTGCATATGCGTCCGCATATGATATGCAGTTAGATACCTGCGCAGGAGGGGGGACTCACGGTCCTGCAAAGGACAGTGGTACCACACGGGTGAAGCAGCAGTCGGGACTCCTGTCTACCACTGACCGGGCAGGCTGGGCGTGCCTCCCCGCGAAGGATCGTGATCTGCCTGGTCAGACACCAGTGTTGGAGAAGCAGCAGCTGAACCGGTGGATCGCAGTCCTTCGCAGGAAGCCAAGCCTAGACTGCCCGATTAATGGGAGTCTCGGCTGCTGCTTTATCTGTGTGCCACCGCTGTCCTTTGCGGCACCATGGGTCCCTGCCAGCCCTCCCTCCCACAGCGCACCGACCTGTGCATTCACTGCAACTTTGTGGTATAATTTTTAAAGCATGAAATCTTCAGTATTGTCTTTTTCTAGTCAAGATTTGTTGCTTTTCTCTTCCTTGTTTTGCTCACAGAGTGCTGTGGTTACTGATGCTGTAATGCCACATATTATCCAATCAGTACGGAGTCAATCTGAAACCCTGCTCACACTTCTAGAAGCCTGGGCATGAGACGTAGCGGTGGCTAAACTTTTATTGATAAAAATTACATATTTTGACTGAGCAACTCCATACTTGGGGATGCACACCCTCATAACCTCAGCAAAGCAGTTCTAAAATCTGAGGTCAGTCTGACGAACGGTTTGAGAGCTATGTGAGGAACAGACAGACAGACAGACAGACACACGCTCGCAGATAGATAGATGTGGTTTATTTTTCAACATAGTCTCCCCTTCAGTCCACACATTTCTTCCATTGTTGTTGCAGCGCTTGGATCTCTGTGGTTGAAAAATAAACCACATTTGGTCAAATTCGACCACTATAAACTTTTCAGCACCCCCCCCCCCCCCAGTATATGTAAACCTGCAGTGTAAACATTCACATACATTGCTGTACAGCTGTGGATATAAATTGCACAATAGCACAAAAATATACCATCAGGGCTTAACTGTACTGAGGAGTTGCTCCTTTGCATTTGACTTGTCAGAATCAGCAACATCATCATTGATGTTAAAAACCAAAAAATAACAGAATCTATAAGTTTAACTTTCCCCTTGCAGAATTAAAAAGGGAAAGCTGCAGCAGAGCAAGTGTTTGCACTAATTTCTTTGCGAGCCACTTCAGAGACATGCTCATGTTTTCATGTCAGTTACAGACAGTTCTTCGGTGTCTCGCTCAACAATCAGCTTAGCTTCCTGGTCCCTTAAACAAGTAAAATCTGATCTTAACTCCCTACAACAGGTGGTCAAACTCAGATTCAGTCTTCATCCTCAAATTGTCAGTGTTCATAATTGTGTTGAAAGGAGTTGTGCGGGCTGCTGGGAGTGAAATCGGCTCCCTGACTGTGATGTGCTGTGGACAGAGCGGCCCTTTGCTCTGTCTGTCAGTGGGTGAAGCCCCTGTGTGCAGCAGTGTGGATGGAGTATTTTAGAGTCCAGCGCTGTTGCAGACCTGTCATGGTGACAGGGACAGACTGACACACTGCAGCACTAAGAAGCTGCAGCCTACAAGCTTTTTTCTTTTTCTTTCCACTAGTGCATTCATGTTTCTACTGAAACTGCCATGGAAGGAGACTGTGGGCATTTGGAAATACTACTACTGCTACTACTACTACTACTAATAATAATAATAATAGTTTTTCTCTATTTTCTGATTATTCTTTTTTTTAATAGTTTTGAAATAAGCATATCTGTTAGTGCTACACATAAAATTCATCATAGAAGCAACATTCGGAACACTTAAAAAGTGCTCAAAGAAAAGGCACATAAAAAGTTTGACAGTCCTAAATGTTCCAGCAGTGTCAGCACGAAGTGTGTACTGTAGGTGTGTGTGTGATTCCACTGTATCTTCAGCTGTGTGATGTGCTGTGGGTGGGGAGTTGATTGCGCAATACTGTAAACCTCATAATGGTGCTTGTCAGATGATAATCTGCCCACTTTGCAGATTAGTGCTCAGATTAACACCCGGCGAACACACGGAGGGTGAGAGAGATAACGGCCTCCGATTTGTGCATCTGCATTTCACTGTATGTGCACCAAAGTGGGAAGGTGTTTTCTGCTAAAATATCAGTTATTGCAGTGGGGTGTTGTTTTTTTTTTTCCTGAAATTTGCCAGTGTGTTGTGTGTGTGTCCTGTCTTTGTGCACATGCTTGGATTTATGCGCATATTGCTGCTGCCTGTCTGGTGTGAAGCACACACACACCTCCTCCTATAGCCTGAGGGGTCCGGCAGCTTATTATGAGTCCTCAGTGAGAGAGGAAGGAGAGAACAAGAGGCCGACTACACTTAAGTGGCAGCAGACTGCAGAGACGGGGAGATTTACTTGTCTTATTCCAGCACACAACAATTTAAAAGGAGCTCAGTATGTGATTAAGAGAAACTTCTTCTGTAATACTATAATGCTTGAATATCTACTGCTGTTTGTAACCATAAGGAGAGTGTGTGTGTGTGTGTGTGTGTGTGGCGCTTCTTCCAAGAGGCTGCGATAGACAACATTATGGGGAATCTGCAAACAGCTGTGTGTGTGTTTGTGGTTGTTTCCATTTGATGAATGCCAAATTTCTCCATGCTTGTTTTTTTTTTTTTCTCTCCCCCTCAGTCTGTCCCCTGTCTGCTTCCTTTTTTTTTTTTTGCCCATCCCCATTCTAACGGCAAACACGCTGAGTGTGTATGTGTGTGTGTGTGTGTGTGCCTTTATGTGTGCGCGTGTCCATTCTCATTCTGTCAGGTTTATTTCTGTTATGTTTCTTAATTAGCTAATAAAGGTCATGGCATCTCTCAGTCAGGAGGAGGGGGGTGGTGTGTGGGTGGGGGGGACTGGCGCATGCAAATGAGCCAGAAGGTCAGATGGATTAGTGACCGCCTCACACTGCCCAAATATAGACACGACCGTGCTGCCATACAAATACCTGCAGCTATTAGATCATCCTGTCTGCGCCAACACACGCCCACACACGCCGACATAAATCTGACCGGTTTACTCAACTGTAATACTGTTTATAAGCAAACAGCACAAAATGCTTGTAATACACAGCGTGTAAAAGTTTGTTGTTAACATCAGGAATCCTAATCACAGTTGTGTCTTACATCCATAAATAAAGAGGATACTGTTACGCTGTGAAATGTAAATTACATAGTAACAAAATGCAGTGTTATTAACAGTGTATTTTGCAGAGTACCAGATTTTATGAGAGTATAGGGAATAGGTGCCAAATAGCAAATATTAACAGTAAGCCTCTCTGCAGCTGAACGTGCAGATGTACATTATTCTCCTAATGCAACTTTCTGCATAAACTTTGCCAACAGCGGGAATGACTTCTGTATTATCAGAACAACATCAGTAACATTTGTGTCAAAGCAGTGCCGCTTTTTTTCTCCCTCACACACACATCACCATCTTATGATCTTTGACACTCATGTAAACACATATGCACACAAACGCAAACATCTGCACACATCCTACATACAGTAACATCGATTGCAAAATACCTGGTACCAAATGGTACACTAATAATGTATAAGCAGTTCATAAGGATGCTGCTAATTAGGCTGTAAACACTTACGTAATAAATAATTAATTAATTAAATTACTAATAAACTGTTATAACACATGAGATAAAAAGTGAAATAGTAACCTGCTTCTTGCCGAATAGTGAGCCTATACTTATCTGTTCTGTCAAATCTCAGACATCAGTTTATTTAGATTTTTGTGTTTTTCACCGTCAGATATTCATCAGTAAGTTACCAGCATTCAAGGAAGCATGCAAGAATTTCTCGCCAAAATGTCTCTCGATCTTGCCAAATAGTGAGCTCGTAATGAAATATCTTATAACTTGTTTATAATTGTTTATTTGTGATTGATAAAACACTTATAACCTAAATAATGACCAACTTCTGAACTATTTAAGTTCGTCTTGTTGTAAAATGGTGCCACATAACCTCACCTTCATTGCTTTCTTTTTGTATGTATTTCTTATATATTGTTTGCACATTAATATAGTATCTGTTCAGTTCTTCACTGTATCCACCAACATTTTAAAGGAATAAACTGGAGAGTTTGTACTGGAGAATACAAAAAAAAAAAGAAGTAAAATGTCAACCAGTGTTTCCAGTATAATGTCTTCAGTACTATTGCTCTGAGTGCTGCTATCCCTGTGCTGCTGCAATCCTGGAATTTCTACATTGTGGGATAATAAAGGCTTATCTCATCTTATCTTAATTTCATAACACAATAGCATCAAAATTTCATATATTTGACTTGACATGGACAAAAATCACCAACCAAAGTGGCTGTTTTTCTCGCATTTTAAAAAAATTTGAATGCTCTCTACCACCGTATCTCGTGGAGCGGTAAATGCTGGCAAATGCTGCACTTTTTGGGTTTCATCAGGGTTTGTCAGCGGTTGCCAAGCCAGTTCGGCAACAGTTTTTCTTGTCACCCAAAAATTTTGAACAAGCTCAGAATTTTTTTTTTTTTACAAATGTATTTTTCCACCAACAGTTGCAAGCGTTGGCAAAATAGATGTGTGTTTGTAAATGGTTGTAACACGTCACTAAATTTCTTTTTGGTTTGCCAAGTATTGAACTCTAGCAACTGTTTAAGAACCTTTATGAGAAAAATATTGGCAACCTTAAAAGCTGTGTACAAACTGAAACCTTTTAAAAAACCCTAACGAAGCCCAGAAATTGCAATATTCGTCAGCATTCTCCACTCCTTGAGATACGACCCGTATAAACAGCCTCCTATCCTACAATCAAGGCTGAATTGTTCAGTTTGGAAGACCACATCATTATTTCTTCCTGATACAGATGATAAACACATGCTCGCTGCTCTCCACTGAAAGAGCCTCTAAGGGTGCATTCACACGGCCATTGTTTGGTCCGGACCAAAGGAACTCTGCTACGCTTCCGCAGATAGTTCGGTTCATTTGGTGCCGTCTGAACGCACGTTGGAACTCTGGTGTGCGCCAAACAAGTGAAGTCTGGTCCGCCTGAAAACAGGGGTCTCGGTTCACTTGCAAACAAAGTCTGGTGCGCTCCGCTTGCAGTGTGAATCCAAACGGAGTATCCAGCAGACCAAAGGGCGGAAGTGCTCCTCAGCGTTTGTGTAACCATAGCAACATGTAGTCTGAGAATAGGAAGTGGCGTTTACCGTAGTACATTTTGGGTAGAAAATAACAATAAAGACAACTGCGCAGATCCAAGAAATCCTTTTACCGGAGAAAGCCTAGGAGAAAATTTAAAAAAATGTCTCATTTGTGGCAGACAAACAACCTGGCTGAAGGGAACAGATTTACATTTTCAGTCCTGGCTAATCGATGAGCCAAATTTTTCCTCTCCGCCAAGATTTTTTTGTCCTGGTCAGTGGTGGTTTCGGCTACAGCGCCCCAAACAAGCAGTTGTTGTAACTGCGTGACGTTGTCCAGGCAGTTTGGTCCGCTGCGGTGTGGACGCAAACCAAACCAAACGAGGGTGTGAAAATTCTCCACATCCCCCACCCAATCGAACCGAGACCCCCGGACTATCCTGGTGTGAATGCAGCCTAATAGTGACGTGCTACCATAATGCACTTTTCTTCATAACATGTGATGCATGAATGCTTGTGCAGGTAAGAGAGGGGAGGAGGCGCAGATGCTGACGCAGTCAACACAGCAGCGTTGCGGTGTCTCTGTTACACTTTGAGGTCTGTCACCTTTCGCAGCAGAGCTCGTTTCAACGTCCTTCAGCCCTAAATCACCACGCTGTCTACGCAGTATATGAAACCATCTCTCTTTCGAGGTCATCTCTATTTCTTAATCTGCTCTCCCACATTCTTTCATGATTGTATCTGAGTAACATTTGACTCCTCTTTCCTCTCTGTCTCATCTCTAACCAATGTTCAACTCCGCCGATGCTCTGAGTCATGGGAAGACTCTCGTTGTGAGTCTCCTCCAAATCCCACCATTCATCTTTTTTCCCTCCGGTGGCAGGCTGTCTGGCTGCCTGCCTGTCTTACAGCAGACAGAGTGATGGACATGAGGTGAGACCCAGCGCGCTGTTTCTCCTCTGCGGCGCAGCACAACAGAGATCAGACACTACTGTATAATACTGCGCTGAATACACAATGATACTCAAAGGAGGACAAAACTGCACTGAAGCGGTGAAGGGGTGATAAACAACGCGTGAAGTGGAGGGGGATCTTGGGTCTTTGAGCTCATTATGTTAATGAGTGGAGATAAACGTGGCCGCCTATCAGCGTGAGCTGAAACTCTAATAGCAGAGATGTGAATTAATGCCAAACTTTCTCACACGATGAAAACAGATGGGAGTAAATACACCTTCTATCTAGAGTTGCAAGCTGTGTGGCCCGCGGCATTAAAAGAGCAGCTCAGAGAGTCAGACTGTCAGCGTCGTATCTTCTCCTGAGCAGACCGTTGTAGGCAACGATAGAGAATGGAGCTGTTTGTTTAGATCCTTTCTTCTTCACCTCCTCCTCCTCCTCCTCCTCTCTTCCACTCAGTGTTTACCCAGAATCCAGCTGTCGTCTCCAACACATGCTGCAAGCCTTAGCTGCTCCAAAGTTTAGAAGCATTCATTTTGCAACACCTTCTCAGGAGCACAGGCACAGATCCAGAAAGGAAAATGCACCCCTTTAGAGTATGTTTTACTTTCATCAGACCTTTTTTGCTCCTCTCATTGAAATTAGATCCTCCTGAATTTTCTAATAATCCATTTTCCCCTTATAGTTAAAAAAAAAAAAAATCTTAAATATGCCAGTTACTTCAGACTGGTGACCCCCACTACCTTAATCCAGGAGTCAACCCTTCCCTAAAGCCCTTTCTGACTTTGGTTCTCCCCTCTTTCCTCTCTCTCAGTTTTCAAAATGCAAACATGTCTCCCGTCTTCTCTGTAGGCCTACAGGGATGTAAGATTTAAAGCCCCTTTCAGAGGAGTTTAAAAAGGGCCGATCCATAATCACCAAAACTGCCTCTGCCAACCGCAGAATTACAATAACATGCATTTAAATGACTGAATTCAATATATCTGTCTGCTGTATATCACTGCCAGTCGTGGCTCATGCTGCAGTTTCAGTTTCATGTTAACATCCGATGGATTAAGTGTTGGGGGTGACCATTGCATCACTGCGGAGCGTGTTCTTTACTTGTATTCCATAAAGACACAGTGGGATATAATTAGTCAATAGCTGCTTTGCACTCGGGCCTCAGCTTGCTACTAATAAATGCTAACACCAAAGAGTGAGGCCGTATGTCATTTGCCGCATTAGCCGCTGTACAGTTTTGTCAGGCAGACTGCTCGTGAGTACATTACATACATTAGCAGCGTTTCCAGTCTCTATCAGTCCTCTGATTACAATAAATGCTCCCCCGCATTGTAACGATGGGCTTTACAATAATGGGCCATAAATTAATACAGTGCTCAGCAGTAAATACTATTATGCTGTTAGTGTTTACAGTCTGCTCCTGTATATGTGGCTGGATTGGTGGATAATTGCCGTTCACAGAGGCAGTCACTCTGAGAAAACAAGACACTTACTGTCCATTTGTCATTGTGCTGGGGGTGAGAAGGGAGCCCGCATCTTGATCAAGGGTATCAGTGCCCCAAAATGTCAGTGGTTTCAACAAGGGACCGATAAGTGTATTGCTGCACTGGCCTGTGGATCTCCCTTTTTTAATGTTACAGGATGGGGGGGGGGGGGGGAGCTGTGAAAAGCTTGTTAATGTATAATTCTCAGCTTTGTCTGCATCATTTGGCCGTGTGATATCACTGAGATCGCTCAAACACGCGTAGACACGAGTGCAGAATCCCGGTGAGTGAATGGCAAGCGAGCATGTGTGTGTGTGTAGTGGGGGCTGCGCCTCCATATGAAATGTACACGAGGGTGAATCTCAGTGGTGTTAATGGCTTTTTAAATGTCAGGGAAAGTCAGGGAATGATAAAAGAGAGATCTGTTATCCGTGTCCTCGTGATCACCACGGAGCAAGCCACTGCTCTCACCTCACTCAGGAGTAGTCCTGGGGTGTGTGTGGGGTGTGTGTGTGTGTGTGTGTGTGTGTGTGTGTGTGTGTGTGTGTGTGTGTGTGAGAGAGAGAGAGAGAGAGAGAGAGAAAGAGGGAGCAGGACTAGGCCAACTTCCATCCATGCTGATGCCAGCATGATTTATGCACCAATCAGATTAGCTCTGAGACAGAGAGAGACAGAGAGAAGAGTAGAAAGAGGGCACTAGACATTAGGCTGTGTTCTGGTTTAATGTCATGTTTGTCATCATCTATTAGTGTGAATATCACTTTAAAATAACTTAAAATGACTCATTATCTGCATGTTTTCTTTGCACGAATACACACACTCACACACTAATGTGTTAATGTATAACTGAATATGAACTAACACATTGCAGCCCCCCCCTTTGAAGAAAGTGCCAGTATCTTCTGGTGTGTATAATGTACCAGATTAAAGAATGAGAAAAAAAAGTGAGAAATAAAATTTAAAGCATCATGTTATTAATGCATCTCAAAAAATTAGAATGACTCAGTAGTTTATCTCAAAGAACTAAGTCATAGTCATTAAAATTTAAAGTAAAACAGGCTTGAAATAACTCATTTCATGTGTGATGAATATATGAGATATGAGTAACTTTTCTGAATTTCGTTTAAGTTTTTCACAATTTTAAATTTTTTTGAGATGCATATTGTGGAAAAAATCAAGTAATGACTCAAAAAAATTGTACTTTCTCAGTTTTGCACTTAATAAAGGAAGACGTCAATGTTAATACTTTCAATAGCTCAGAAATAATCATCACATCTAATATATTCTAATTCAGTACGGACCCTATTAGCAGTGTTCCCATTGCAAAGCACTGGAACCCTTTTTTGATAACAACAGTAGAGTAACGCTGTCTGCGACTACATAAGTTGAAGGCCTTTTTTTTGTCACAGTCGAACCAAGAGGAAGAACTGCTTGATAGCATAAAGTCACGAGAACGGTGGGGTGGCAAAGTGATGCAATAGCAACTGTTAGCAGGAGTTCTGAGCTCATAGCAGCTTCACTGTCAGTCAGTGTTTTCTTCCATGGTTCTTTTCTTTCAAGTAGTGGTTGTTGTAGTTGTGACTTGGATGCTACTTCTGAAGCGTCCATTTTGACCAGTCTCATACACCAGTGTCTCAGGATGAGTATTTTCAGACAGTCCCTGCTGTAGTGGAGAAGCTACAGATGTGCTCAGTATTTTACAAAAGCAGGCATGCATGGACATAAATTCTAACAGTGCTTGGTTTAAACACACTTTGGTTCATTCAGAAGCTTTTAGTAACAATGGGACTGATTCTTACATTGATGAACCACAGCTGTAGTTGGTGAGCAAAGCTCGGAAAGCCTCCCTCCTCTCCTTCCACCTCTGCAAATATCCTCTGTGTTCAGAATGGTTAAGTGAAAAGCGCCACATTGCACATTTGAAAAATCCCTGTGTGAGTTTATGCATCGGATGTGAGTTTATGCATCGGAATCAGAATAACCCACAAACTCAGGAAAAAATGGAATGTTGTTTAACATTGTGCCAATTGTAAACATTGCTCTTCTGGTTGAAAAAAAAGGGAGCTTGCTGATGACATTTAGTCATGCGTGTGTTGTGTTACAACGTGATGATGTACGTATAAGAGGGAACCGTGCTAAACAAAAAACAACATGAGTGTGGACCAGTGCAGGCCACCAGCAGATGGAGCAGCAGAGGGCCATTTCACTTGGTATGGAACAAATTACCTGGCACCAATGTGAGCGGGCCCTAAAAGGTCCCTGAAAAGGATTTTCTAGGTCCCAGGTACTCAAGGCCCTGTCACACCTTGACGATTTAGACAGCTTTTGTCGACGTATCAAAATTTCCCTAAAACGCTGACATACGGCGAAATTTTTCAATTTGGGGCATATGCATCGCATATCCATAACAAGTTGGACGTATACATAACATTTTAGTAACTTGTATAGAAAGTTTTGATAACTTATAGATAACTTAAACCAATGAATGCTTAGCACAGTGTTGGTGTTCACAACTTACAGTATGCCCAGTGATAGTCTAACTTATGCATAGCACGGTCATGCCAAACTGCTGTTGCCTTCCGATCCATGGATCCTAGGTGTGCGAGAGCATGAAGGCGCCATCATCTCGTTTACAGGCACATAAAAAAAATTAATAAGAAAGTCAGTCTTGGTTCAACCAAGATGATTCTCCCCTCCATAGACCATCGCACGGCGGAGGGCGTGACCAAGCTGGTAGATCTGTCAGGTCGGTCATGCTTACGGAAAGGATGAAACAGCTGATGTAACACAGCATAGACATCAGATGACAGTTGGAATATGTCAAGGTATGAAACATCTCTTTACTTTGTCAGAATAGAAGAACAAGACCAGTTTGACATGGACATTTGCTCACCATGAAATACTGACAGTTTCCTCCTGTGAGCCAACGCTGCCAATATACCATTATACAGTAGCTGTTGGTTAGAAACCCATTCAGTAAGTTACACATAAATAGTAAATGGCGTTCACTTATATAGTGCTTTTTCTCATCTCTAGATGACCAAAGTGCTTTACAGATCCTGCTATCCACACATTCACACACTGATGGCGGCGGAGCGGCCATATACAGGCGCTGGCCTGACCCACCAGGAGCAACTGGGGGTTCAGTGTCTTGCTCAAGGACGCTTCAACATGCAGACTGCAGACGGAGTGGGAATCGAACCCCCGATCCTCCGATCAGTAGTCGGCCACACTACACCTGCACCACAGCTGCCTCCTTTGAACATAGGTTCAAAGCACGTTACTCATCAGTTACAAATAAGTTTTGGGTACGCTAGACGTTATCTCAACGTATTTTGGCTCATGAGTAACTTACAAGTAATGTGTGAACAATCGCATAACTTATTTATAACTTATGCCCCGCATATGCGGGATGTATGATCCATATGCTGAATACGTTGAGAACTTTTGAGCATGCACAAAAGTTTTAGACGACCTCGCCATACTACGACGTATGCCAGCATGCTTTTAACTATGCAAAACTTACCCATAATTTATTAGACATATGCCAGTGTATTTGCCAATTTTTTTAAACGTCAGCATACACTGCCTAAATCGTCAAGGCATGACAGGGGCTTCAGTAAGAATCCGTAAAAACAGAGAAACTACTACCGACAATCCTGACTCCTGAAAAGTGGAGGTGTTTTTTGCTGAAAGAACAGGCCCATTGTCTCTTTTCTTTGGGATCTTATTGACTTTGGTGCTTCTTTGAATCTGAGGCTGCTCACTCTGACTCACTTTCAAGGAGACAAAATTAGTTTTTTGTCTCCCAAATCTTCTCTAAAATTCACACAGCCCATGCTCAATAAAGTCAAACAGTGTGTGTGTGTGTGTGTGTGTGTGTGTGTGTGTGTGTGTGTGTGTGTGGTTTGCCCAGCGCCCCGGCCTGCTCTAACAGAGGGTTGAGTGATGTCACAGCAGACTGCATTTTAATAGAGAGGGAAGCAATTAGAGAGGGGACAGGCCGAGAGGTGGAGATGGAGGGGCCGTCTGTGTGACACACAGCGTGCGCACTTCACACACACAGCATACACACTCATTACCAAGGATGAGTTAATTAATTGCACAGTGATTCACGGTACTTGTAATTAATCTCGTAGATATGTGAGTGTGTTTTTGAGAGGTGACTCTTCTCCCTTCCATTTATAACACACTCCCTCTCTTTCGCTCTCACTCACACACACACACACACACACACGCACACGCCGTCTCTCCTCATAAGAACACACTAATTTCGATTCTGCCTGAGGCACAGAGCACTTTTAAAGACTACTTCACAAAAAACATTACCACTGTTATTAACTAGGTTAAGTTATATTGACAGCTTTGCCCTCATATTCTCTGCCCTTAAATGTATTTATTGCTAATTAGCTTTACCACCAATGAAAGTGTTTCTGACACTCTAATTCTGATGACTGGCTGATTTGCACTTTGTTTAATCAGTGGTAATAACTAGTTCACTTTGCTCTGTTACATGTACTCTTACTCTAGTCTTACTGCAGGATAATAGTGAAATGCAAATTTACAAATTTGAATCATTGTCATATACAGATCTGTATATATAGAAAGTAGCCGTACCCCCACGTAACCAAGAGCTGGATGAATGATTGAGAACACTGATGGACTGGAACACAGTACCATGCAGAGGGAGACAGAGAGAAAATGCATTTCTTTACTTTTACATTACTCTGCACAGATGGCTTTTATTCCTCCTTAGACATCCTAGCACATTCCTTTTGCTATTTTTCTGTTTTTTGGGGAGGGGGGACTGTACAGTTATAAAAGATGACTGGTATTAATCTTGAGCTTGGGTTTACCCATGATCCTTTGCATTTATCAGTGTGAGCGGGAGTGGTGGAGCAGTTGCATTTGGAAATTAAACAAATAAAAAAGTTGAGGATAGCTGAGTGAGTGATGAAGCCAGTCAGTTGGTGGCTACATAAATCTCCGCCCGTCACCAGCCCAACTCTGCCTACACACATTTGGATATTGTTATGATTTTACTGTGTTTGCATATATGAGCCTAATTTATTAGAATCAAACACCGTCAGGATTATTTACAAGCGAGTTCTGGTCTGTTGCCAATAAGCCCATTAAGTGCATTGTTGGAGAGTGGTTATATGATCAAATACACAATAGTAATTGTGAGTGGAGAGAGGCCAGAGTGTTTCTCAATGAGGTGATTATCTACGTGCAGGTTATTGTGCTATTTTCGAATGACGTGTAAATCTGCCTCACACAATCAATCACTGTCCCCACTGTGAGCGAAGTCAGGTGTGGCAATAACTGTGACAAGCCCAAAGGATGATGAGAGGGGAACTGAGAAAATGATTCAAGAAATTCTATTTTTGATGGTGTTTTTTTCCAGTTAAAGAAATGCAAGGATAACTAGAAAAGCGCTCAGAGCGCATACCTCCACCAAGGCTCCTTCCGTCCCTCATGGATCACCTCCAAAATGTAATGGGTTCATGTGTAGGCCACGAGCCAGTTCTGGTGAAAATTGCATCAAAGTCTATCCAGTAGTTTTGGAGGATTCCTGCTAACACACTGTGAGAAGATAAGAGCCTTGGTGGGGGTATGCATTCTCACATCGTCACCAAAATGAAATGGATTCCTCTTTAGCCCAAGGGCCACCTCTGGTGAAAATTTCATCCAAATCCATCCAGTAGTTTTTGTGTAATCCTGCTGCACAAATACAAACAAGGTCCTTGGTGGAGGAATGCACTCTCAGATCATCACCAAAATTTAATGGATTTATTCTTGGCCCAGGGGCTACATCTGGTGAAAATTTCATCCAAATCCATACAGTAGTTTTTGCGTAGTCCTGCTAACAGGCAGGCAGACAGACAGACAGACAGACAAACCACCCCGATTACATAACCTCCTTGGCAGAGGTAATAACTTTCATAAATACAGACTAATGTAGCTCTAGTTGGTCACTGACAATGAAGAGACTTTCTTTTCCTTGTCCTTCAGTTTGTAATTTGCTGACACACTGCAGTTGTGAAGAGAGCGGTTAAGCCACTGGAACTTGAAAAACTATATAGAAATAGACAAAACAGCAATTAGGGAAGCATGCTGCAGAAAAAAAATGAGAAGCATATTTAGAAAACACTTAAATACAGAAAATATGTAAATAAAACAAAAGAACATAGTCCAACGAATGACTGCTATCAGGAAAAACTAAAATACTGAGACATGTGACTCATGACGTTACTAGAGTTAGCCACTGTCTTGTGCTGTTGTTTCGATCCACTAGCTGGACTGCCCTCCAACTGCAAGCAACTACAGTATATAAAGTATTTTTTCCAGTAAGGAAATAAAAAGGCTTTATAGTTACGGCTTCAAAAAAGTGACCTCCAGTGGTCGTGAAACTAACTACATGAAGTTAGATGAAGGCTAGAGAGTGGTATAATCTGGGTGAGTGGACTAATCGCCCTAGTCTTAACCTTTTTCCTGGTTCATTGTGTTTAGCATCAAACTGTAACTATAACTGTAGGCATGTGAGTAAAATAAATCAATCAGGAACTCATAAGCAAAATTTAAATATTTACTACAGTCAACTGCGTGGAAGCGCTGTTTTTAATACCACCCACCATACCACCCCATCTCCCCATACATTTCTCACTATTTTTGAAACATGTCATGCCATTTTGTCATATTTGTAGAAAAGGAAATAATCGCATTAGTTGGAAGAATTGTTGGCATTAGCAAAATTATTTTATCAACGCTAACAGCTACTCTTAAACGCAGTTCTTTGGTAGGTCAACCATAAAGTTTATTTACTAGAAATTTGATGATTTTTCCTGTTGGCACACTTTTAAAGGAGCTTTAATTGCATTCCTCAATTGCCAAACTAAGTCATGCAAAGTTTGCAAGTTGAAAGTAGTGAAAATGTCATGACCCGAGCACTAGATCTTGGTGCTTGGGTTATTCTTGTCAGGGTTTGATAGCGGCATTATCATTTCTAGCTCTCCGAGCTCTTATTGTGATAGTGCTCGGGGAGGCTTCCGCTCAGCTGTCAAACCCTGAACAGCTGTGCTGCATTTGTGGTCGTTAGTGCTAGGACTATTTTAACCCACGCTGGCGACCGCATCTCTGCAGCAGTGTCTGTTTACACTCCGTCACGCTACGGATGCACGATACTTATTCGTACCACGTCTGCCTTTGGCTTGACCGTCGTTCTCCGGAACTAGTAAGTGTGCTGTATAGCCTTACCCCTCCCGGTGTGTATCGATCTCTGTGTGTCTCTGCCTTAGCAGCTGGTGTAATTATTATTTTCACCAACCTTGCCTGCCTAGTGTATGACCGTCTCCTGCTATGGACCTGTAGAGCTGTTTAGCCTATGCCTCCTGTTGTGAGTAGACTCAAGTGTCATTGTCTCTGCAGCTTGTGTTGTCACTATTCTCACCGTTAATAAAACTCACTGAACTCACTGGTGACTGTGTGGCGTCTTATGGTGGCTCGCGAGAGCCACCCATGACAGTACACTGCTGCCAAAATGGCGTTTACGGTGACGCCAACCCGAGACGCAATTCACCAGGGAGTTTTGAGTTTTTTGGACAGTTGCTGTTCCCGTCTGGGTACTGAGTGTGTGGGAAGAATGCCGTTGCGGAGGGTCCGCGCTGGGAGCCCGAGCCACGAGCTGACAGGCTTTCTGGAAGTCGTGGATGAGATGCTCATCTCCGCTTCCCTGCTGGACTACCATCACAGTATACACTGGTACCTAGACGCTGCTGAAGACGTCCTTCGTCATCTCCCTTCCCGCTGGGCCGACCACCCGGAAGTCGGCGCGAGGAGGGAAGATATCGCCGCACAACGCGAGATTTTCCTGATGCTGGAGGAGGAACGCGGCGTGAAGCAGGAGAAGAGGCACTCCTGCTCTTGGCCTACGGATCCTGATCCCGTCCTCGATCCAGTCCTGGAGTTTGCACCATCTGGAGGCCGGCGGAGGCGTCGACGCCGCGGTCAAGTACGTCTTCAGCAAGCTCCTGCTCCGGATCCAGTTCCGGGCTGCCGGAATGACCCACTCAATCAGCCAGCTGCTGAGAGTGATCTGAGTCCTGCGCCGGTGAGCTCCGTCCATGGGTCCTATGTTACCATCCAGCGAGCGAGGGAAGGAGCAACGTCCTCTTCAGCTGGCACTATCTTACCTTCGGGAGGCAGGCAAGTTCAATTTCACTTTCCTAGTCATTATGGTGATCTGTCTTGTCTGACTCCTGGGGGTGAAGCTCGGGGTTCGCAGCTCCCTGAGTTTCCTTCTCCAGCTGAAGCCAGTTATACTGAACCTGCTGCCTCTGTGTTTCCCCCTGCGGAGCGGTCCTCGGCGTCAGTCCCACGCCGTCGAACGAGGGGGAGGCCTGCGGCTCTGGGAGATATCCCAGCCCTGCAGCCTTGTGTTGGACAGAGGAGGAGAACGGACTGCGGTGAGGAGCCAGAGCCGACGAGTGAGCGTCCCCAGGGTTCCTCAGAGATGCAGCCCGAGTCAGCAGGTCGAGGGTCCTCTGCCCCCACGCCATACGGGTTATTGGCGTGGACATCAGCGCGAGAGGATCCAGCTGCAGAGACCATCAGGCCAGCTGTGGAACCCGACACAGCTGAGTGGGAGCCCGACGACGAGCGTCTGTCTGAACCTGGATCGACGAAGTCCTGGGCGGCTCCAGAGCCCGAGTGCAGGCAAGTGCTCTTCCTTGTTTTCCTTTATGGTGTGTTAGGGCATTTTTGCCTGCCTCATGGGGAGGCGAGCGAGGGGCAGCCGTCTGCTGCACCCGAGCTCGTCTCGCTGGGCTCTGGCGCTGCCGGTGGAACTGATCCCGGTCCTCTCTTGTTCTCTGAGCCTCTCCACAGCGTTACCAGTCTGGAATCTGTCAAGGTCACGGGACTGGAGGTTCCAGGTTCGGGGATGGAGGTCATTGCCGGTGCAGTGCCGACCCAGTCGGGGTCCGACATGGGCCGAGGAGACCCAGTCGGGGTCCGACGCGTGGGCCAAAGAGACCCAGTCGGGGTCCAGCGCAGGTGCGGCTGCGACCCGATCAGGGTTCGAGTTGACCCAATCGGGGTCCGACGTGGGTGCAGCTATGACCCAGTCGGGGTCCGACAAGGTCCAGTGGGGGTCCAGCGCAGGTGCGGCTGTGACCCAATCAGGATTCAAGGATGTCCAAGTTCTTGGTTGTTTCCCTTTCAGGAGCCACCAGCTGGGGGCCGTTGGAGGTTTTTGTCTGGCAGACTTGCGCTCTCATGTCTTGTCGTCATTAGGCGGGCGGCTGCATGCAATTCTTCCATGGTCCTGGTGGTTGTGGGATGCGGGTCGGCCACCCGAGGAACTGCTTTGTGCGTTCGGCGTCTTGGGTTGGTCGCCCGATAAACTGTGGTTGCTACTGGGTGACCTGGTTCGGCCACCAGAGGACTTGTTTCTGGGGGCCTGGGACTGGGGCAGGCCGCCTGACCATGTACTGTTTTGTGGGACTATCTGTGGGCCATCGGAGGCAGGGAGGTCGCCGGAGCTCTGCCTGGGGGGCGTTGGATCTCCGCCGATCATCTTTTGTTTTGGCCCATACGGTGTCTGGTTATGTCAAGTTATGTAAAGCAATTTTTGATTGCCTCATGTGTTTTGAAATCCATAGTCTGGGTATGTCAAGTTGTGTTAAGCAATTTAGATTGCCTCATGTGTTTTGAAATCCATAGTCTGGTTATGTCAAGTTATGTTAAGCAATTTAGATTGCCTCATGAGTTTTTGTATCCATAGTCTGGTTAGGTTATGTAAAGTTATTTTGTTTGCCTCATGTGGGGTTGTAGTCCTTAGTCTGGGTTTTGTTTTTTTTTTCTTGTTTTGTCCTCCCCTCTTCCTTTGAGGGGCTATGGCCGTGTTTTGCTTTTTGTTTTGTTCCCCTCTTCTTCTTGAGGGGCCATAGTATGGGGGTTCTCGTTCATAGTTTCCAGGTGTTTACATGTATTTCTGGTTTCGTGTGTGTTCGTTTTTTTTCCATAGTCACGGTGTGTTAGCACGTATTTCTTGTGTTTTTTTTTCTTCCATAGTTACCATGTGTGCATTTATTTCTTGTTTTTCTCATAGTTATCATGTGTTAGTATGTATTTCTTGCTCATAGTCTTCATGTGTTTGTTTATATCTCTTTTGTTTCCATAGTTGCCATGTGTGCATTTATTTCTTGTTTTTTCTTTCATAGTTACCATGTGTTAGTATGTATTTCTTGCTCATAGTCTTCATGTGTTTGTATTTACGTCTTGTTTTGTTCCCATTGTTACCATGTGTTTGTATTTATTGTTTCTGTGTCCTTAGTTACCGTCATGTATTTTTTCCTTTTTTGCCATGGTTATGTGTTTGCATTTATTTCTTGTTTTGTTTCTATAGTTACTGTGTGAGGGTTTTTTTTTTTTTTTTTTTTGGCCCAGGTTATGTACACTGGGGTTAGACGGGTTGTCTGTGGCCTTGGTGGGAGAATTTTCAGGGTCAAGTGTTTTTTGCTTTGTATGATTGTGTTCTACTTGTTTTGTAGTCAGGTCTTGTTTTGTTTTTTCTTCTTTCGTCATTGTTCTGGGGGGAAATAGGATGGATATGTCAAGTGATGTATTCGTTTCTTTTCCTGTTTAGGGTGTTAGGTTTTGTTGGCTCCCTCCTTGCCTGTTCCTCAATCCACTCGCCCTGTGGTTGGTGGGGGGGCAGGTGTTACTAGACGTTCAGAGCCCGTCATGTGAGGGGGGGCTACTGTCATGACCCGAGCACTAGATCTTGGTGCTCGGGTTATTCTTGTCAGGGTTTGATAGCGGCATTATCATTCTAGCTCTCCGAGCTCTTATTGTGATAGTGCTCAGGGAGGCTTCCGCTCAGCTGTCAAACCCTGAACAGCTGTGCTGCATTTGTGGTCGTTAGTGCTAGGACTATTTTAACCCACGCTGGCGACCGCATCTCTGCAGCAGTGTCTGTTTACACTCCGTCACGCTACGGATGCACGATACTTATTCGTACCACGTCTGCCTTTGGCTTGACCGTCGTTCTCCGGAACTAGTAAGTGTGCTGTATAGCCTTACCCCTCCCGGTGTGTATCGATCTCTGTGTGTCTCTGCCTTAGCAGCTGGTGTAATTATTATTTTCACCAACCTTGCCTGCCTAGTGTATGACCGTCTCCTGCTATGGACCTGTAGAGCTGTTTAGCCTATGCCTCCTGTTGTGAGTAGACTCAAGTGTCATTGTCTCTGCAGCTTGTGTTGTCACTATTCTCACCGTTAATAAAACTCACTGAACTCACTGGTGACTGTGTGGCGTCTTATGGTGGCTCGCGAGAGCCACCCATGACAGAAAAGCTCATTTCAGCCATCAGAACATTACTAGTTGAATGAATGAATGAATGAATCTTTATTTCAGATAGATTAAAAGTACAGATTAAAAGAAACTGAATAATATAACAAAGGGGGAAAGAAAATCCAACAAGGTCAAATTAGACAATAACTCCTCTGATTATACAGTTCAGCATAAGTTATCCAAAATGGGTGATGGCTGAAGCCGCAGCTTATATTGCCCACCCATATTCCATCCAAGAATTCAAAAGAAAAACAAAACGAGCGATTACAATTCAGAACAAAGCTAAGACAAAATGTGACAAAAAACTAAGCTACAACACAACACAGACTGGATATGACAATCCTTATGTGATTTTACATGTCATCTTGTATGTTTGGAGTATTTCTTCCTTTAGTTTTTGTTTAAATTGTCCAAGCGTTGTACATGATTTTAATTCAGGTTCAAAATCATTCCGTAATCTGACTCCTTGCACTGAAACAGAGTGTTGCTTGGTGGTAGTTCTCACTGAAGGTTTTTGAAATATACATGTTCCTCTGAAATGATATTGATTCTCCCTTATTTGGAACAACTTTTGGATATTTGCGGGCAGTGATAGATTCTTCACCTTGAACATTATTACTGCAGTTTTAAAGTCAACCAGATCTTTCAACTTGAGAGCTTTTAATTTAAGAAAAAGTGGGTTTGTTGGTTCCCTGTAAGCAGCTTTGTTTATTATTCTAATAGCTCTCTTCTGAAGCATAAAGACTGGATATGTTTGTTTTAAATGTATTTCCCCATACTTCAGAACAATATGTCATGTATGGGAGTATTAATGAATGATACAAGGTATATAGTGTGGGTTGATTCAGCAAATATTTCACTCTGTGTAGTATTGCAATTGATTTGGATATTTTACCTTTAATATAATTAATATGTGACTCCCAACACAGTTTATTATCAATTATTACTCCAAGAAATTTAGTTTCGGATACCATTTCAATCTCTACACCATTTACACTGAGTTTAGATACTAAGTTGTTGTGGTGGTTGTTAAAAACTATAAATTTTGTCTTACTTAAATTGAGCGTTAATTTGTTTGAATCAAACCACAGTTTAAGCTTTCCTAATTCCTTTCCGAGTGTATCCAAAAGTTGTTCCAAATTGCTTCCACTGCATAATAGATTAGTGTCTTCGGCAAACAATATTAAATCCATTTTTTCTGAAACTTTACATATATCATTTATATACATATTGAATAACAATGGCCCCAAAACTGAACCCTGTGGGACTCCACAAGTAACCTTCAGTAACTGTGAGTTTTTGTTACCAACACATACATACTGATATCTATTCTTTAAGTAACTACATAACCAGGACAGTGCTACCCCTCTAATACCACAATTTTGTAGTTTCTTTAATAATAAATTATGATCCACTGTATCAAATGCTTTTTTAAGATCCAGGAATACCCCAACTGAATACTCTCTATTTTCAGTGGCAGTTGATATTTTTTCTATAAATTCCATTAGAGCAAATGCAGTTGTCCTCTTGTGTCTGAACCCATATTGCTGCTCACACAATAAATTATTCTTCATTATGAAGTTGTCAATTCTCTCATAGAATATTTTTTCAAGTATCTTGGAAAATTGCGGCAATAGTGAAATTGGTCTATAGTTTGAGAATTCCCCTCTGTCACCCATCTTGTATATCGGAATTACTTTAGCTATTTTCATTGCATTGGGAAATATACCTGTTTGGAGAGACAGGTTACAGATATACGTCAGTGGTTTCACTAAGCATTCAATAGTTTAGAGTATATAGTTATCTTATCAATAGTTTATCTTATCTTAACTAGTTAAGATAAGATAAGATAAGATAAGCCTTTATTAGTCCCACAATGGGGAAATTCCGGGATTGCAACAGCACAGGGATAGCAACACTCAGAGCAATAATTAAGAAGATACGAAAAAATATAAATAAGAGCAGTGGCTATACATACATACACATAAATATATAAATATATATACAAAGTGTGGAGCATTGTAGCAAGATGGAATAAACAGCATTAAAAGGATACTTAAAAATAATAATAATAATGGTGCAAACACAGGGTTAACAGCAGATATCCATATATATATATGATCCATATATATATGGATCATATATAACCATATAACCATATCTATATGATATAAGAAATACAAAAATACTTGTTAACCCATTCATCAACAATACAGTCAGACTTAAAGACCAGAAGCAAGGTTCTCCTCCCAGCACAAATTGGTTGAAAAAATGTTGAAAGGATGGCTTTGCCAACCATCTAAAAAACTTATGGATTTGGTTGAAAAGTGAATGATGAAAAGCTGTCTTTTTAAGGTCCTTGAAAAGGCATCTTCATATAGACGTCCCAGTCCCTGTATGGTCTAAATTTCAGTCCAAAGGGGGCGGTTGCGGCGCAGGTGTAGTGTGGCTGACTACTGATTGGAGGGTCAGGGGCTCGATTCCCACCCTGGCTGCAGTCTGCATGTCGAAGTATCCTTGAGCAAGACACTGAATCCCCAGTTGCTACTGGTGGGTCAGGCCAGCGCTGGTGCATGGCAGCTCCGCTGCCGTGAATGTGTGGATAGCAGGATCTGTAAAGCGCTTTGGTCATCTAGAGATGAGGAAAAGCACTATATAAGTGAACACTATTTTAAATGTGGTTGGAAGATGAAAATCCGCCTTAAGATTGTTTAAAAAAAATGTAGTCTCCAACATCCTAATCTTTTTTGGAGCTGTGGGGCACCTGCATCAGCATCTTTTGGCAAGAGGCAGAGTACATCCTGATCTGATCACCAGTCCATCACAGAACCTGGTATTCCCAAGCAGTCTCCCATACAAGTACTAACCAAGGTAGACCCTGCTTAGCTTTCTAAATCAGACAAGACTAGGGGTGTCTGGGGACACCTAGAGCCTGAGAAATATACATCAATCAAAATAAACGACATAGAGAAAAATTTGTAGCACATACTAGTCAAATAGTGCTTTTTAACTGTACAGCACAATAGCACTAGCACTGGTTTCAGATTGTTGCAGATATTATGTAACAAGCATTATGCAAAATGTCAAGCTAAAAAAAATCTGTTAAAAATATGCATTTTTATGAAGCACTTTTAACAAAGACTCCATATGACTTTTGAGAGACAGACCTCCACCACCATCACCAAATGACAAAAACTATTTTGAGGATAAATTTGGACCAAATCCTGTGGACTAAACAACACAATTATTGGACTATTTTTTATTTACTATTTTCTTTTACTATTTTTTTCTGATTAAATATGATCTGTGATAAGATAAGCCTTTATTAGTCCCACAATGGGGAAATTCTGGGATTGCAACAGCACAGGGATAGCAACACTCAGAGCAATAATTAAGAAGATACGAAAAAATATAAATAAGAGCAGTGGATATACATACGTACACATAAATATATAAATATATATACAAAGTGCGGAGCATTGTAGTAAGATGGAATAAACAGCATAACTGTCTACTTAGTTATCCTACATAGTATGAACATGTACCCATACATATTGTCACCCTCCGTAGTGACTGATATTGTCCTGGTTGTATACTGGAGGGGACCATTTGTGTAAGTCTGTTGCGTCTTTTGCATTCAATACTATTAGGTTGTCACGTCTTTTTGCTATCTCTGTGAGCAGCCCTGCTTAGGTTATACAGTCTGACAGCCGTAGGTAGGAAGGACCTGCGAAACCTCTCAGTTGCGCACCTAGGATGATGTAGTCTGCTGCTAAATGAGCTCCTCAGTGCGTTCAATATGTCCTGCATAGGGTGGGACTCGGACTCCAGCAGAGATGACAGTTTAGCCACCACCCTTCTCTCTCCTATCTCCTCCACTGGGTCAAGGCGTTGCCCCAGGACAGAGCTAGCGTTCTTGATCAGTTTGTTCAGTCTCTTCCTATCGGCTGCTGTAATGCCACTGCCCCAGCAGACCACTCCAAAAGTGATGGCTGATGCCACCACTGTATCGTAGAAGGTCTTCAGGAGCACCCCTTGTACACCAAAAGACCTGAGCCTCCTCAGTAGGAACAGCCTGCGCTGTCCCTTCTTGTAGAGTGTGTCAGTATTGTGTGACCAGTCTAGTTTATTGTTCAGATGAACACCAAGGTACTTGTAGGATGTCACCATCTCGATGTCTGTTCCCTGTATGTTCACTGGTGTTGTGAGGGGTTGTCCTTGCCTGCGGCAGTCCACCACCAGCTCCTTAGTTTTCCTCGCGTTGATCTGGAGGCAGTTCCGATGGCACCAGTCCACGAAGTCCTGGATAAGTCCTCTGTACTCAGCTTCATCTCCATTGGAGATGAGGCCGACGATCGCAGAGTCGTCAGAGAACTTCTGTAGATGGCAGTGTGTTGTGTTGTGTGAGAAGTCCGCAGTATAAAGGGTACATGGTACATAGTCCATCTACTGTGATAGATGGACTTAACACAACCAAATTTTCAACAACTCTTTTTGGGTTAAATATGGTCCATATTAGATGGACTAATACAGCCCAATTTTCAGCATCTGTTTGTGGGCTAAATTAAGGCTTGGACCAATGTACCTGATTTAGCCCAAATACAACATCTAAATTATGGCTTTTGCTGGGGGGGGTTATATAATTCTACTTGAAATGACTTTAGCTGACATAACAACATAATTCTACCTTTATTGTATTCTTGATACTTCTAATAGTTGAAAATATATACAATAATAAAAAAAAAATCTAAACTGTAAGTTGAAAATATATACAATAGAAATACAAACAAATAAAATATAAAAATGTGAAAACATGAATAATTCACAAGTCTTGAATTGTAGGAAATGTGTCGTGTGACTGGAACAGGCGGAGAGGAGAGAGGACCCAGATTGCAGGCAAAATCCAGTTGAAGATAATTTATTTAAAGTTGAAAGCAAAACACAGCTTGGTGGCTGGAAAACAAACTATTCTGAACTAGAACTTAAGAGGAATAAACTAAAGATGACAAATCAGAAAACTAACGTAAACAAACCTTGGGAAACCGAGGAGCCAGGGAACACGGGAATCCAAGAGACACAGGAGGATGACAACGCAACATGAATAATATTGTTACTGCGAGGCAGGGAGAGGCAAGACTACATTTAAAGGAAATCAAACAATCAACAATGGGTCACAGGCAGTGTTGGGCAAGTTGCTAAAAAACAGTAACTAGTTACAGTTACTAGTTACTTTTGAGTTACTGCATGATTAAAGTAACTAGTTACTTGGAAAAGTAACTTGCATGTTACTTTTAAATGCATACTTAAATCATCTTCCACACAGCAAGATCAAGAGCCCCTTGTTCTCATCAGAAAAAAGAAGAAAAAGAAAACTGATGAGAAAAAGTCTCATCTTACAAAGAAAAAATGTCTCAGATTTACATTAACTATTGTAATCAGTAGAAAGTCAGAAATTTACTAGAAATAAAGCTGTGAATTCACAGAGAAAACTTTGGAACACCTGGTGGGCCGTTTTTGGCCCACGAGCTATATGTTTGACACCCCTGCACCAGCCCATTAAAAATGCATATTTAGAGGATTTACTTTCATGAAATAGTTGCATATCACAACAGCATGTAAATGAATGAGATAAAATAAAACAGAAAGCAGAGATAAATGAAAGTTCACCGCTTACAAGAAGCTGTTCTCTCACTTTTTCTCTGTGCGTAAGAAAGCTTTAAATGCATTTAATGCGGGCATTAAATGCAAGTTTCTTGCTCAAAAAATACTCATGTTTAACCACAGAGGTAGGAGCTGGTGGGGGCTACTCACCGCTGGGACAACACGTGATCAGGGCTCAATATGAGAAGTCACCACCAGGTTGCGTGTGAACTGGGGCAGGACAGGAAACCGACCTTCGGAGACTGACAGCTGTGCCAGCTATGGTAGGGTCAGTTTATTTGCAATAAAATATCTATCCATATTAATAAAACGAGTAACACGAGTAACACATCTGATCAAATTTCAGTAACTGTAATGTATTACTGAATTTTTTTTTTTTTTTTTATTTAAGTTTTTGTAAAGGGTATACAGGTCGTTACAGCAATGCAGTGTTTACATTTTCATCACATGTTCCCTTATTTTCTGATATCTGACAACATTGGAAGATTAATTCTTACAACACCCCTTTTTTTTTTTTTTTAAAGTGAAAGAAAAAGTGAAATTAAAGAGAGAAAAAAACAAGAAACAAATAACAAAAAAAAAACAAACAAACCAGTAAAAAACAAACAAAAAGAAAAAGTAAGTAAATAAAGATAAAAGAGCATCTGAGTAGCGTTGGAACAAAGAGCGGAACCATTATTGAAATGGTATTTGTCAAAGATTAGATCTAATGGAAGACACATATGCGGTCCAGGGTTGCCAAAAGTTCATGAACACATCCATGTCCTGTCTCAGTGCGAATGTCAACTTTTCCATCGAGTAAATGTCTTGGATCACGTTAATCCAATCTTCAGGTGTAGGACAGTCCTTCAACATCCATTTTTTAGTTAGAGCTTTTTTGCTTGCCAATATTAAAACATTGAATAAGTATTTTTCTCCTCGTCTTTCCAGTGAGTCCGGTAGTAAACCCAAATACAAAGTTACAAAAGAAAAGGGAACTGTAATTTTGAATATTTTCCCCAATATTGTCTGTACCTTGGTCCAATATTGGTGGATAACTGGGCATGACCAAAACACATGAAAATGGTTTGCAGTCTTTTCACCACACAAGCGCCAACAGTTCAATCCCTTATGGGTAAATTTGTTTTGTGCAGGTGTTCTGAAAAATCTTGCCAAGTTTTTCCATCCAAATTCTCTCCACTGCAGGGATGATGTACTTTTCCATTGCTGTTTATTTAGCTTTTCCCATATTTCCAGTTGTAAAGTGAAATTCCCCTCTTTTTCCCATCTCTCTTTTATATAAGATGTGTTGTCTCCTTTTAAGTCTTGAAGACCTTGGTATATTTTAGAAATGTATCTGATCCCTGGGATCCCTTTATATGCCATTAAGAAGACCTTCAGAACACCTGACTGGGCCCTTTCCAAAACCTCCTTTTTAAGTATATTGTTTATGTGGTGTCTAAGCTGGAGGAACCTGTAAAGGTCTTGATTTATTAGGCCTTGTTTTTTCAAATCTTCAAAACTTCTTAAGATTTGCCCTTTAAAAAAATCGTAATATTTTATCAGCCCTTTCTCCTTCCACTTTTTAAATCTGGTGTCTGTTTTATTAGGAGTAAAGTCCTGATCATAGGCGATCCATTGCAGAAGTCGATAGGGCTCTTTAGTTTGATTCTCTCTGACTATCTTAAACCAAATTTTTAGCGGGGTCTCTATCCACGGGTTAGTGTTATTCAAAAGCTTAGGTAAGACATTGTTCCCTATTATCGCCTGTAGGGGGATGTCACTTGTTATTTGGCATTCGATCTCCTTCCATTGTGCAGTGTAGACTGGGTTACATATCTCTACTAAAGTTTTAATTTGTGCGGCTTTAAAGTAGTCCCTGATATTTGGCAGCGCGAGCCCACCTTTGTCTTTGTTTAGCTGTAGGGTTCTATATCTGATTCTAGGTCTCTTGCCCTGCCATATGAATCTTGAGATCCTTCTGTCCAGCTCCTGCCATGTTTTTTTGGGAGGTTCTACCGGTATTGTTTGGAAAAGGTATAGAAGACGTGGAAGTATATTCATTTTGACTGCTTCAATTCTTTGTGCAGTACCCAAGAATGGTATCATATTCCATCTTGCTAGGTCAGATTTTATTTTTGTCACCAGTGGATCATAGTTTAGTGATATAATTTTGTTGAGTTGTTTCGGGATATTGACCCCCAGATATTTCATAGATTCCGACTCCCAGTTAGTTTTGAGTTTGCTTAGTGAATAATGATTTGGGTCATAGTTGAATGTTAAAACTTGGGTTTTATGCATATTTAATTTGTACCCCGATAAATCTCCATACTCTGAAAAAACTGAGGTTAGTTCTGGTAAAGAAGTGTCCGGCTGCCCTAGGTATATTAAAATGTCATCAGCAAAGAGTGCTATTTTATGTTCCTTCTGACCAAGTGTAATACCTTGAATTTTTTGGTTTTGTCTTATCCATTGGCTCAGAGGTTCTATGAAGATTGCAAAGAGCAGTGGAGACAGGGGGCAGCCCTGACGACATCCTCTTTCCAGTTCAAAAGATGATGATAAATTACCGTTAATCCTTATTTTAGCTGTTGGTTTTTTATATAATGCCTGTATAGTTCTAATGAAGTTGTTATGAAAATTGAAACTGGATAAGATTCTATATAGAAAAGACCAGTCAACCGAATCGAATGCTTTTTCAGCATCTAATCCCAATATGACTGCATTTAAGTTATATTTTTTTATATGATGAATTATGTGTAAAGTGCGTCGAATGTTGTCTTGTGTCTGTCTTTGTCTTATAAAACCTGTTTGGTCTAAATGAATTAGGTCTGTCAGTATATTTTCTAACCTTTTGGCAAGGATAATGGTAAAAAGCTTATAGTCCTGATTTAGTACACTGATTGGTCTGTAGTTGGAGCACTCTAGTTTATCCTTTTCAGGTTTAGGTATAACTGCAATGACCCCTTCTCTCCAGGAGGGGGGGATTTCCCCTGTGTGGAGGACATAATTAAATGTTTTCAGGAGGAGAGGAGA
Organism: Pholidichthys leucotaenia; assembly: GCA_020510985.1. Classification (NCBI taxonomy): domain Eukaryota; kingdom Metazoa; phylum Chordata; class Actinopteri; order Cichliformes; family Pholidichthyidae; genus Pholidichthys; species Pholidichthys leucotaenia. The sequence goes on from CM035840.1 coordinate 115,743,879, forward strand.
TAGTTGCTGTTTAAAGGTTTTGTACCACTCTGCTGTATAGCCATCAGCTCCTGGGGATTTGTTAGCTTTAAGTTTCATAATTGCTTTTTCCAATTCTTTAGGATGTATTTCTGACAGTAGTGTTTTATTTTGTGACTCCGTAAGTTGGGGAAGGTTTAATGTGTTTAGGAATGCCTCGGATGCGTTTTTATGTTTTTTGTGGGAGTATAAGTTCTTATAGTAATTCTCGAAGTTTTTAAGAATATCCTGAACTCTGAATTTTATTTCCTTTGATACTGGGTCTCTGATTTTGTAGATTGCTCTTTCTGTTTGATGTTTCCTCAATTTATAGGCTAGCAATTTTGCCGATTTACTGCCTGCTTCATAGTATTTTTGTTTCAGAAATGTAAGTTTCTTCTGGATTTCTATTGTGTAGATCTCATTTATTTGGTTTTTAATTTCCTTAATCTTGAGCGAGTCAGTAGAATGAGTGTTGCCTTTGTGTTCTTTTTCTAGGTTCCTAAGTTCTGACTCTAATGTGGATAGTTTTTCTTGTCTTAGTTTCTTTTGGGTTGCCAGTTTTGCAATAATCTTTCCTCTTATTACAGCTTTACATGCATCCCACAGTATTAAAGGGGATACTTCTCCATTATCGTTATCTTCCAAATATCTGAGAATATCTGATTCCAATTCATCTTTCAATGGTCCTTTCAGGACATTTGAATTTAACCTCCAAGAAAATGTATTATTTGTGTATTTTTGGATATTTAAGTCCATGTAGATCGGACTGTGGTCGGAGAGATCCATCAGTCCTATTTTACATGTTTTTACTCTTCCAATGTCTCTATTAAACATAAAAAAATAGTCAATCCTTGAGTAAGATGAATGTGGAGTTGAGTAAAATGTATAGTCTTTTACACTGGGGTTGAGTTCCCTCCACACGTCACAGATTCCCAATTCTTTTAGTAGCATCCGAGTCTTCCTGTTTTGGGTGTTATTTTGATGTGGGGAATTACCAGAAGCATCCCAGTATGGATTCAGTCTAAGATTGAAGTCCCCACCACATATCACTAAACCTTGAGCTTTAGTTATCATTAAGTCGAATACATTTTTATAAAATTTCCAGTTAGCCCCTGGGGGAGCATACACATTCAGCAGGGTGATATCTTCTCCCTCTAGCCGCCCAGTTACCAAACTGTATCTCCCTTCTTTATCTTTGTGTTCTGATTTTTTTTCAAATGTAATTTTGGTTGATATCAATGTCGCTACTCCCCTCCTCCTCCCTGATTTATATGAAGATGAAGAGATCATTTTAAACCCTTGTCTACTGAGTTTATTGTGTTCCACGTCTGTTAGGTGGGTTTCTTGTAAAAGTATTATTCCTGCTTTGTCTTTTTTCATTTTGCCTAGAATCTTGGATCTTTTAACTGGATTCAGGATTCCTTTTACATTATATGAAATTATTTTGGTTACACCCTGTTTCTCCATTGTGTTGTTTTGTTTAGTATAACTGTGTGGTGGCCCTCTTTTGTGCTACTCAGAAACTGAAAGAACATTAAAAACAAGAAAAACATTAAGAACATAGTGTAAAAAACTTTAAAACAAAAAGCTGTCATAAGAACTTCCTGAGCTGAGGTCTTTTTAAAGACCCTGTAAGAGCCTTGATGGAGTGAAGGCTCTGAGGGAAATTCCTCAAACTCTGTTACGTGTTGACGGCCCTCTCTTACCACTGAAAGTAGTCCCATGCTTTTAACGTGAGTTTCAGAACCCAATCCAAACTTGTAATGATTTTTTTTTTTTTTTCCTTTTATGCCTAAACCCTGTGAAATTGTGTGCACCCTCCCACCCCCATCACATCAAACATTCACGCAAAAACAGTATTTGTTAGTATGAGGAGAACATGTGGATTATTGTCACATTTCTATTTTAACAAGTTTTGTTTGGTTTTTTTTATTACAAAGACTTATTTGTTTCAAATAATATGATTGTTCCATGAAATGTTTTACCACATGCTGAATATGCATCTCCTTTAATGTTTGTTACCTTGTATGAGGGGGGTTGGATGTGCAGATTGATTCAAGAGAAAAAAAAAAAAAAAAAAAAAAAAGGTCGCTATTCCAACCTGAAAACGGATAGTTTATCCGCGACGCTCTGGTGCTGGGTTTCCCGCTGCTGGTCCGTGGATTTTGAAGGTCTTTGTGTTGTCCATGTTTGCGCTTTGATCTTCTCACTCGGGTCTGCTGGGGGTTTAAATACCGTTACCGGGAGGCCTCTTTTCGCCATGTCAGCTGTTGCTTCTTCCGCCGAATTATAGAGACACGTTTCATCGCCGTAGAAGACCCTTAACTTCGCAGGAAATGGTGTCTGAAAGCGCAATTTCTTCTCTCTTAACACCTTTTTCGCGTCATTGTATTCCCTGCGCTTTTTAAGGACCTCCGGGGCGTAATCGTGTTCCACGTAGACTTTTCTCTCCTGGTGCATAAATCCTTTTTTCTGCCAGGCCAGTCTTACAACCTCTTGTTTTATTTTGAAATTGGAAAATCTTACCAACACCGAACGTGGGGGCGCTTCCGCCGCCGGCCTAGCGGCTAATGAACGATGTGCCTTTTCTATCTTCAAGTCGGTGGTTTGTGGAATATCCAATTTCTCTCTTAGTAAGGATTCCACGCATTCTGCCATTGAGTTAAAACCATTTTCGGTTCCTTCTATCAGACCATGAATTCTTATGTTGTCTCTTCTTTGTTTTCCTTCTTGGTCGGTTAGCTTAGCCTCTATAGCTGCTTGTCTTTTGCGTAGGTCTAGCACAGAATCTTCGAGCACTTTTATTCGATCCTCTGTTTCCAAGATTCGGTTCTCGGCCTGGTCCACTCTGCTGTTTGTCCTTTTCAATTCTTCTCTGAATTCCCGAAATTCGGCCGTAACATCTCGGCGAAATCGTCGTAGCTCCTCAAATAGTGATTTCAGGCTAACCCTTTTGTTAGCTATCACCAGTTCCTCGTCTTCTGAACAGAGATCTTCCAGTTCGGATTCTCCGGCCGATACGTGTCCTGGCCTGGAGAATTTCAGTTTCTTCTGTTTTCCTTTAGACATGATGATTTTGTCTTTTGATTTTCACTCCTCCAAAAATCCGTTAAGTTTGATTTTCAAGGTGTTATCCTGGATTGGGTCTGAGAACTTCAGTGTTAAGCTGCAGTCGCCATGGCGTCCAGACCGGAAGTCCGTATTACTGAATTTTTAAACAGTAATTTCGTTACACAGCACGTTACTGCAAAAGTAGTGGCGTTACAGTAATGCGTTACTTTGTAACGTGTTACTCCCAACACTGGTCACAGGTGAGGATACAGGTGCAGGAAATAACACTAATCGGGAAGTTATATAATAAACCAAAAAGTAAACTGAGAATCATGACCGGGGATTAACATGAAACTACTGAACAAGTTTTCTGCTAGTCGCCGTGTACTGTACATCCCGCCTACCGCCACCGGCAAGAGGACTAAGGCACTAAATGAACTCTATCAGGCTATAAGTGAGATACAAGCAGCGTATCCAGACGGATTCTTCATCACAGCAGGAGACTTCAACCATGCAGAATTAAAGGCCCTCCTACCAAAACTACACCAATATGTGGACTTTCCAACAAGAGGAGACAACTTGCTGGACCTGGTGTACACAATCCAGAGGAGAGCTCCCCCTCCCCCACCTGGGTCTCTCTGATCACATCACCATCTTGGTTAGGCCTGCATACAAACCCAGAGTGAAAGTCATCAGACCAACAAAAAACCAGGTACGTGTGTGGCCAGAGGGGGCCTCGGATGCTCTGAAAGACTGCTTCATCACTACAGACTAAAACACTTTCAAGCATGCAGCCAATCACAATGGACACACAAACACAGAGGAGTACACTGAGGTTATTGTAGCATACATAGCTAAATGCACTGATGATGTCACTCACTGCAAAACCATCACTGTTCGTGCTAACCAGAAACCATGGATGACAGCAGAGGTTCACAGGCTCCTGAGGGCTAGGGACACAGCCTTCAGGGCGGGTGGCACCACAGGACTAACAACAGCTAGGGCCAACCTGTCCCGTGGTATCAAGGAGGCAAAACGACAGTACAGCAAGAAAATATCCGGCCACTTCAGCAACACTAGAGATGCATGTTTCCTCTGGCGTGGCATACAGACCTTCACCAACTACAAACCTCCACTTCAGACCTGTGCAAGTAACATCACACTGCTTAACATCCTAAATGACTTCTTTGGCCGCTTTGAAGCACAAAACAGCACATCAGCACAGAAGACCACTCCTCCCCCAGACGAGCAAGCTATAAGTCTGGATCCAGATAGCATGAAGAGGACCCTCTCCAGGATCAACTCACGCAAGGCAGCTGGACCAGACAACATACCAGGTTGCATTCTGAAGGACTGTGCGGAGGAGCTCAAGATTGTCCTGGCTGACATCAACATCTCCCTGAGTCAAGCTGTTGTCCCCACGTGTTTCAAAACTGCCACCATAATACCAGTCCCAAAGAAGCCCGTCCCATCTAGCTACAACGATTACCAGCCCATAGCACTGACCTCCATCATAATGAAGTGCTTCGAGGGGCTGGTCATGCAGAACATCAAGTTCACCCTACCTCCCTCCCTCCCTCCCACGACCCATCTCAGTTTGCGTACAGGTCAAACAGATCCACAGAAGATGCCATCGCTGCTGCTCTCCATCCAGCCCTCATCCACCCGGACTCAAAGAACTCCTACGTGTGAATGCTGTTCTTGGACTTCAGTTCAGCATTCAACACAGTCATTCCCCAGCACCTAATACAAAAACTCAGACACTTGGGACTCAAAACCTCTTTCTGTAACTGGGTGCTGGACTTCCTCACAGGGAGGCCACAGAACATGTGGGTTGGCAGCAACACCTCCAAGATCATCACACTGAGCACAGAGGCCCCACAAGGGTGTGTGCTCAGCCCGCTGCTCTTCACTCTGCTGACCCATGACTGCATACCAGCCTACAGCACAATCCACATCATCAAGTTTGTGAATGACACAACAGTGGTGGGCCTCATCACAAATAATGAAGAGGCCAACTACAGAAATGAGGTGACAACTGGCCCAGTGGTGTAAAGACAATAATCTCTTCCTGAACTTGGGAAAAACCAAGGAGATTGTGGTCGACTTCAGGAGAGGATACACACAGCATCCTCCTCTGATCATCGACGGAGCAGCTGTGGAGAGTGTGAGCAGCACCAAGTTCCTGGGGGTGCATATCTCTGAGGACTTTTCCTGGTCTAACAACACCACATCACTGGCCAAGAAGGCTCAAACTCACCTCTATTTCCTCCACAAACTGAGGAGAACACAAGTCCCACCCCCCATCATGTGCTCATTCTACTGGGGCACTATTGAGAGCATCCTCACCAGCTGCATCACAGTGGTATAGAAGCTGCATTGCCTCCTGCCGGAAGACACTACAACACACGGTGAAAGCAGCCAGCAAGATCATCGGTGTCCCTCTGCCCTCCCTCTTGGACATCTGCCTCACCCGCAGAGCCATCAACATCGCAGGCGACACCTCCCACCCCTCACATTCCCTCTTCAGCCCCCTGCCTTCAGGGAGAAGGTACCAGAGCCTACAGGCCCACTCCACAAGACTGCTAAGCAGCTTTGTTCACCAGGCCATCAGGACCCTGAACTCTGCCCACTTCCTCCATCCCCCTTGCCCCCTGCCCCTGGACTGTAACACACTCACCCAGACAATAACTCTACCTCAGCTGTTTGCACAGAAAGACTTGGCACACCAACAGTATACATCTGCTGCTGTATGTCTCTGTACCTTACTGCAACCATTTACACAAATGCCATACCTGCTGCTGTCTGTCATTAAAATACTGATCATGTGCAGACCAATCTGTCACTGTCTGCACCCCGTTACCACACTGAACTTGTAATTTACCAGTATTATGGTTTACCGTACATAAGATTGCTGTGTTTTTACCGGTATTTGCACTATAGGGGCAGTGGAATTACAGCAGCCGACAGGAAGAGACTGAACAAACTGATCAAGAAAGCTAGATCTATCCTGGGGCAACGCCTTGACCCAGTGGAGGAGATAGGAGAGAGAAGGATGGTGGCTAAACTGTCATCTCTGCTGGAGTCCGAGCCCCACCCTATGCAGGACATACTGAATGCACTGAGGAGCTCATTTAGCAGCAGACTACATCATCCTAGGTGCGCAACCGAGAGATTTCGCAGGTCCTTCCTACCTACGGCTGTCAGACTGTATAACCTAAGCAGGGCTGCTCGCAGAGATAGCAAAAAGACGTGACAACCTAATAGTATTGAATGCAAAAGACGCAACAGACTTACACAAATGGTCCCCTCCAGTATACAACCAGGACAATATCAGTCGCTACGGAGGGTGACAATATGTATGGGTACATATTCATACTATGTAGGATAACTAAGTAGACGGTTATGCTGTTTATTCCATCTAGCTACAATGCTCCGCACTGTGATATATTTATATATTTATGTGTACGTATGTATATTCACTGCTCTTATTTTTATTTTTCTTATCTTCTTAATTATTGCTCTGAGTGTTGCTATCCCTGTGCTGTTGCAATCCTGGAATTTCCCCATTGTCGGACTAATAAAGGCTTATCTTATCTTATCTTATCTTATAGGTAGCATTACTGTACATAGATTGTTGTTGGTGTTTTCCATCCTTATTCCTTCTTGTCATATATTGCACACACCACTAAGAGAGAGAGAAATGGCATTTCAATTCTACTGTATGTCCTGTACATATAGAAGTACTGACAAATAAAAATCTTTGAACCTTTTGACTCTTTGAACAAAGTAAAACAGAAAATAAAATTAAAACCTAACCCAAAACATGAGACACACCGACATGCATGAAGAAAAAAACACTAGAATTTACACATGGGACTTGGACGTAACTACAAGAGGAACATAAAACCAGGAAAACACATAACTAATGAAAAACTATTCTAAGAGTAAACTGTAAATCATGAACACAGACTGCAAGAAATAACCCATCCATCCATCCATCCATCTTCTACCGCTTTTCCGGAGGTCCGGGTCGCGGAGGCAGCAGTTCAAGCAGAGAAGCCCAGACTTCCCTCTCCCCAGCCACCTGCTCCAGCTCTTCAGAGGGGATACCAAGGCGTTCCCAGACTAGCTGGGAGACATAGTCTCTCCACCGAGTCCTGGGTCTGCCCCGGGGTCTCCTCCCAGTGGGACGTGCCTGAAACACCTCAAGTGGGAGACGTCCAGGAGGCATCCTAATCAGATGCCCATACCACCTCAACTGACTCCTTTCAATGTGGAGGAGCAGCGGTTCTACTCTGAGCCTCTCCCGGATGACTGAGCTCCTCACCCTATCTCTGAGGGTGAGTCCAGCAATCCTACGGAGAAAGCTCATTTCAGCCGCTTGTATCCGCGATCTCGTTCTTTCGGTCATTACCCAAAGCTCGTGACCATAGGTGAGAGACCTGGAAGAAATAACCCGTCAGAATAAAACAGGAAATCAAGTTACACGACACTAAACAAAACCAAAACAGGAAATGCCTTTGAAAACAACCAATGATCAAAGGAAACTAAGGGATCAGTGGAAACTATTGCCACCAGCAGCATGTGACAGCCATATTTGTATGGCATTTTAAGGTACAGTATGTTTCTACAATTTCTCACATTTTACATAATTATGTCTGCTATTCAACCAGTGGGTCATGAAAACTATACAACAATGTGATGCTAGTTAGATACAGTAATCAGTGAATCAGGGAATGGAACGGAAAATACTAACTGATATCTGCAATTGCATATCTATGTTTTTTTTTCTTTTCAGCTACAAGTTGGAGCTGAAATTTTTTGGTAATCCCTAAATATGCGTGTGTCCCAGTAAAATAATGCAATCATATTTTATGTTTCTGATCTAAGATTGGTCCTTCACAACTTGGAACTACCAACATCTCAGAATTCAGAAATGTTTCTATTCAATTAAAAATAAAGGAAAAGTCTTTTTTTCCTCCTAAAAATATGATTTAAAGTGACCTCATCACATCACCACACACTGTAGCGTCAATTTAGATGGATTTCTTGCTTTACATTTCCTCTGGTAGCTCTGTGCGTTAACTTTCCTTTCCCTATTCTATTATGCTGAGCACCAAGCTAGAAGGTTGAAAGTACCATTTTATATGGTCTTTGGTATGACCCTTTACTGTAGCTTTCACTACTTACAGTAGCTGTGTGGCCTAGGGTCAGCACAGTTTACCCTTGGCCGGGGGATTGTGGGGATCGTGGGATCGTGGGTTCGATCCCAGCCCCCGACCAACAGTGATCTGTGTGGAGTTTGCATGTTCTCCCCGTGTTGCGTGGGTTTACTCCGGGATTTCTCCGGTTTCCTCCCACATGCCAAAAACATGCATGTTAGGTTAATTGGCTGTTCTAAATTGTCCCTAGATATCTGTTTCCTATAGGCCCTTAGAATAGAGGGTTAGTGTTAATGAAAGCGCTTTGAGTGGTCTTTGTGACTAGAAAAGCGCTATATAAGTGCAGGTTAGTTAGTAGTTAGTTAGTTAGTGAAATGGAGATAGGCGCCGCCCCATACACCGCGTGGTGTCCCACATGCTGGGGAAGGGATCCCCTCCCCCCCAAAACATACTCACAGTACATACAGACATACTGTAGGAAAAAAAGACAGGGAGTAGGGGTCTGGGGCTAAGTAAGCGGTACACCAGGTTATGCGTCATTTACCGCAACTCAATAACAACTTTCTCTCTGTCCGACACACCTGGTCACACAAAATGACACTTGCTGTCCTCCGAGAACGCGCACACACACACACACACACACACACCGGCTCACCAAGCATATCTTTTTTCACCCTACAGTGGCCCCAACCAGACACATTATGCCCCTACTCTACTATCTGCTCATGACAGATGTATTTATGTAATAGTTTTGATGGGTATTGATCCGCACGGCACCGCCAGTTAAGAAACAGAGAAAAATGAGATTTCAAAATCAACATGGCTGTGAGGGGTGTTTGGTGGAGATGATGCCTAACAAGAACATGATTGACACAAGGATGGGGTGGACAAGTGAGAAGTGTGTGTGTGTTGGGGGGGGGGGGACAGCAATAAATGGTGTTCACTTATGTAGTGTTTTTTACTCATCTCTGGATGACCAAAGTGCTTTATAGATCCTGCTATCCAGCCATTCACACACTGATGGCGGCGGAGCTGCCATGCACCCACGCTGGCCTGACCCACCAGGAGCAACTGGGGGTTGTGTCTTGCTCAAGGACACGTCAACATGCAGACAGAGCGGGAATTGAACCACTGACCCTTTGATTAGTAGCTGGCTATGCTACACCTGTGCCTCAGCCACCCCCTGTCCATAGAGGATGGACAGCCCAGACAAACAAGTGATCATACAGGTTAAAAACATGCATGTGCTCCTGTTAGGTGTGTGCATGTGTGTGTGTGTGAGTGTGACCTTGGCTTGGCCCAGTGGTAAAGTGGGGCGTCAAGAGAGTCAGTGTGTGAGCAGTCAAGCGTTCTCCCTCAGATTAGCAGGCTTTATTACTGCCACCAACCACTGGCCTGACAAATCCTCTTATTTCATTTTGCCTTCCTTTACCTCTGCCTCGCTCTTTCTCCCCCCCCCCCCCCGACTCTTTTATTTCCCTAAAACCTCCCTCTCCTCTTTCATCTGGTCCTGCGGTTGCTCTGCTTCCTTCACCTTGCACCCTGTTTTGCTCACTTTCAGTTTTCTCTCGTGCTATAACAGCCCTATTTTCTATTTCCTCCCCATTGTCTTTCCGTCTTCCATATTGTTCTACTGATACTTATACAGCTCTTTTTCCACTTTCCTCCACTCCACCTCTTGCTCGGCTTCTCCCTCTGTCTCCCCTCCCCTCTCCCTGCCTCTCTATAGTGTGATGAATCTGTAGACAGGGGCTAATAATTGTACTTCAGCCCAAGTGCTCATTTTTCTTTGTGTTTGAAAGCTGTGACAGGCAGGAGCTCTTTTCCCCCTACTCTCTCGCTCCACTCTTCCTCTCTCTTTCCCTTTTTCTTTCCATCCTCACACAATGGGTGAGTAAAATAACTCAGGGTTTACAAGGTCATGCTGTCTAGTGGTGAGGACACGCTGGGGATTTGGGGCTAGAAGGATTTCCTCAAAGGTGCCGTGTTAAGGCTTCAATAAAAAAAAAGAGAAAAATTATAGATTGCAGAAGATCTACAGGGGGAAATAAGTGCATCTGATAGTGAGCAGGCCCAGTGAATCACAGTGATCTGGATTTCAATCCGAAAGATGTTTTTATGAAAATACAGACGACAGACGAAAGCATGGCCATGGATAGGAACGTCAATTTTGTTGCATATGCTAACTCTGACATCTTCATTTACTGTATTTGCAACTATCTTTTTTTTTTTTTTTTTTTTAAAAAGCCACTTAAAATGCCAAACCTTCTGTTGCACATTTCCATATTTACATTGGCTTGCAGAAGTATTCATCGCCTCTCTGTATTTTTCCTATTTTGTTATATTTCATCATGATCATTTGAATTCATTTTTCCCTCATTATTCTACACTCAGTACCCCATAATGACTAAGTGAAAACAGAATTTTAGGATTTTTTTTTTTTTGGTAAATTTATTAAAAAGAAAAAAACTGAACTATCACACGCTTAAGTATTCACACAATTTGCACAACACTTGAAATTTAGCTCAGTTGTCTCCTATTTCTCTTGATCATTGCTGAGATGTTCCTATGCATTGACTGGAGTCCACCTGTGGTAAACTAAAATGACTGAACAGGATTTTGAAAGACACGCACACCCCTCTATAGAAGGCCTCACAGCTGACAATGCATATCAGAGCAAAATCCAAGCCATGAGGTCAAAGGAACTGCTTACAGAGCTCAGAGAAAAAAATCTGCTACACTGAAGGTTCCCAAGTACAGAGCGATCTCCATAATATTCAAATGGAAGAAATTTAGCACAACCAAGACTCTCCCAAGAGCTGGCTGCCCAGCCAAACTGAGTCTAGCCACTCTACCATAAAGCCCAGATCTGTGGAGGGCTGTAGTGACAGTTACCCTTCTGGAACTTAAGTCCCATCTCCATACAGGATCTCTGGAGCTCAGTCAGAGTGACCATCAGGTTCTTGGTCTCCCCTCTCCCTCGTTTGCTTTTTTTTGGCCGGGTGACCAGCTCTTGGAAGAGTCCTGGTTGTGCCATACTTTTCCATTTGAGTATTATGGAGGCCACTGTGTGGTTGGGAGCCTTCAGTGGAGCAGAAATGTTTGTAGCCTTCCCAGATCTGTGCATTGCAACAACTAAGGGTGGGGGAAAAAAATCAGTGCATCTGTGTATCATGATACTTTGTGGTGGTGATACTGTATCTATTCAAATACACAGTATTGTGATACTTTATTAAAATTTGCTAATAAATGTTACAAATACAAACTTGCCTATTTAGGTCCTAGAGTCATGAAAAAAACATTTGACTTTTCAGTCCATTGGATGATGGAAGGTGTAGCATCGCAATATTTCACACACGAGATGATGCACCAATCCCTAAATGCATGTACCAATCTTTTATTAATTATATATATATGGTATCACAATACTTAAGGAATCACAATATTGTGACAGTATCGCATCGTGACCCAAATAAAGCAATGCGTTTCATAGTATGAGGTCCCTTCATTCCCACCCCTAGCAACAACAGTCTCTGAGCTCTGTAGGCAGTTTCTTTTACGTCATGGCTTGGTTTTTGCTCTGATATGCATTGTCAACTGTGAGGCCTTTTATAGAGCGGTTTGTGTCTTTCCAAATCCTGTCCAGTTATTTTAGTTTACCACACATGGACTCCAGTCAATGTGTAGAAACATCTCAGCAATGATCGAGAGAAGTAGGAGACAACTGAGCTGAAAATCACGTGTGTTTGCCAAGAGTGTGAATACTTACGCACGTGATATTTCAGATTTTTTTTCTTTTTAATAAATTTACAAAAAAAATCCTAAAATTCTGTTTTCATTTTGGGTACTCAGTGTAGATAAATGAGGGGGAAAAGTCATGTAAATGCATGTAGCATCAGGCTGCAACGTAACAAAATAGGAAGAATGCTGAGGGGGTGAATACTTTTGCAGGCCACTGTAGACTGTTGTCAATATTGAGCCAATCAGTAAAGGAAGTGCACTATAGGTCTTCTGGTTTGTTCTTATATGAATGCATCCGGCACTGGGTGTGATGTATTAAATATGATCTATTTCATATTGTTGTGTGTTATGGGTGGCGGCTCCACCTTTCCGGTTCTGCCGCCACCCTGGGTATAAAAGGCTGATGCGGAAGAGGCACGATCTCTTTACGACCAGACCTCTGTCTTGACGGGAGTGCTTTTGACACACTGTGAGTCCATCAATAAAGTTACATTCTACTGCACCTCCAGCCTCGTTATTGAAGTACTGGTTATGGACATAACATTTGGTGATGAGGATAAAAGTATAGATAAGGGAATTTCTAGTATTCTGTCATTTTTGGAGCTCCCAGGCAAGCCGCCGGTTCCCTGGGTGAGGTGGTTTGCAGCATTCCAGAATTATTTGGTGGCTTTGAACCTTGGCGAATTGGAGAAACTACGTGCAAGAGTGATATTGCTCCATAATCTTGGCATGGAGGGACAACGCATTCTCAGCACATTGGGTGAGAGTGATAGTTTTGAAGACGTGGTTGAGCTAATGGCACGCTACTTTCGTGCTCCGGAAAACGTCCTAGTCTGAAGGATTCAGTTTTGGCAGCGCCACCAGTGGACTGAAGAGTTGGTGCAGCAATACGTCGCAGACCTGTGTCAGCTGGCTGGGGAATGCCAATTCTGGGCTTTGGAAGAAGAAATGGTCCGCGATCAGTTGGCGGAGCACACGCTATGTTCTGCGGCACGATCAAGGCTCCTCACACACTCCGGTGAACTGACGTTAGCCATGGGGGTCGAGATAGCTCAACGGTTTGAAGCAGCGGATAAACCATCTAAGGACATCGGTGAGGGAACTACATTGAGGCAAGCTGAATCACAGTCAGCGGCGCAGGCTGTGGACCCGGGTAGCGATGATGGCGCAGAAGGCACGAAAGAATATGCTACCGCTATTAAAATAAGGTCCGTCCCAGGGTCGCCCAGATGTATGGGCTACGGGTCCACCAAGCACCGATACAAGGCAAGAGAGAGTGTCCAGTGAGGGGCAAACGCTGTGGCAAGTGTAGACTCCTACATCATTTCGCCAGGGCCTGTAAAAAATTTGAGAAAGGGGGAACGGTGACACGAAGTGGATTCCCCCGCCACGACGCCTACGGTTATTCACACCGTCTTCCCGAGCACAGATGGGTGGATTTACTGTGACGTCATACTGGACGGCGTGGAAGTGCCGTTGTTGGTGGACCCGGGCGCAGCGGTTTCCGTGTTGAACTAGCCTACTGTGAGGAGTTTGTTCCCGTATTACCGACTGAGAGGACTGTCAACGCCATATTGTGGCTACGGGGGTAATAAGCTGGCCATTGTGGGTCCACTGGAGTTGACAGCGAGATACTAGTCGGCAGTGATGTCCAACGTCCAATTTGTGGTGACCGTCAGAGGGTCAAATGTGATGGGCTGCAACATGTTCTACGGCCTGGGCTTCACGGTCACCAGTGGCGTCAGAGAGGAGTGGTCGGGCTGTGGTTTGTAGGACCGACTGGTTCTGAGTGTGGTGGATGATGCGGTATGGGACAAAGATTGGCCTAGTATTCTGGGATATGACCAGGACCAATTCCATCCAGGGCCATCACGGGTGGTTCCAGTGCCAGGGCCCAAGTTACCCTGGATGTGGGAAATGGGCGGCATGGTGGAACGCCTGTGACGGCAGATGGAGCAGAGAAGATAGCTCCCTCTGCTTCCGGAGTTCGGCATGGAGATACCAAGAAGCAAGGGGCTGCAATGGCTTCGCCGACATTTACAATGAAAGAGAGTGGGGCAGGACCGGCTGGCACAGCAACACTGGAGGCTGAGTTGGGCTTCGCATGGGGTCAGTGGAGCGGTTCGACCCAGAGAGGAAGCCCAGTCTAGAAGTCGTGGACGTTTGAAGCCGAGTCGAGCTCTCCTGCGGGTTGCTGACGTGGTTCGGCCCAGGGAGGAGGCTCGGCTAAGGGGGGTCCATGGCAAGAGAAAATGACGGGATGACCAGGGGCGGCTGCAGGTGGTGGATGTTTGAGAGGACGGTTACCTCCAGCTGTCCAATAACTCATGGAGACACCCCAATGAGCTGCAGTGCACCAACAATGAGAAGGAGGTGTCGAGACTCCAACGTGGCTCGTCTCCAGGGGCGAAGAGACAAAGACGCTCTGGGCAGCATCCACCAGACGGGTCTCCAGGGGTGGCTTCTCCATCTGGACTGTATGGTAGCAAGGGGACGATGCGTTAAATTGCATATTATGTTGTGTATTGCCTAGGCTAGGTTCCCATGTACAAAAAACCCCAAACAAACAAGTGATGTTTAAAGTATATATTACTGTGTGGTTTGCCCAGGTTCTGGGGTGGTTTTGATGGGTGTGCCAATAGCAGTGTGTGAACGTATATATTGACTGGTTCATTGTTAAATGGGAGTTTGCCTGTATGTATAAAAGTTCATGTGATTATTTTCAGTTATATTAGGAACACGGCAGTTTTTTAAATTTTTCTCATGGACTATATGTATATTGTTAAAGACAGCAGAATAATCAATCCGTCTAGCCGTGTGGCGGTGGGACAGTAGTCCACCTGTCCCCCTCTAGTTGTAGTTGTTTTGTGTGCATGGATAGGCCTAAATGTTCTGTTCACTGTTAGTGTGTGATTTGGGTTGCAAATTTGGGAGGGCCTAATTGGTGTGTTTTGGACTTCTACGGGGGGGGGGGGGATGTGATGTATTAAATATGATCTATTTCATATTGTTGTGTGTTATGGGTGGCGGCGGAACCGGAAAGGTGGAGCCGCTACCCTGGGTATAAAAGGCTGATGCGGAAGAGGCACGGTCTCTTTACGACCACACCTCTGCCCAGATGGGAGCGCCTTTGACACACTGAGTGCATCACTAAAGTTACGTTCTACTGCACCTCCGGCCTCGTTATTGAAGTACTGGTTATGGACATAACACCGGGTTTACCTCATGCACACCCACGTGTAAAACAGTAGCACTTGTTTTACAGTGAGTGATTTTCAGTATGTAGTTAAAACAAATCTGCAAACAAATCATTAAAAATTATCACTAGCAGAGTTTTAAATTGAAACAGTGCTAATTAGGTAAAAATGAGCCTGGGGAGGATACCCTTCCCTTTTTTTATTAAATACTAAAATATATATAAAATCTCAAGCATTTCACATGCTGAATTATTGAAAGCAAAACCTGTTTTCATTGATTCTACAGAGGTACTTTATGAAAACTGATCAACAGTTTTCATCCCGATGTCCTCTTCAGAAGCAAGAGATTGGGGGTTGGGGTAGAACAGAGAGTGAGACTTTATTGCCTGCAGTAGTTAGATGGTAAATTTCCTCCTGGCAGATATTTATTGGGTTAGTTGAGTCTAGAGAGAGCTTTAACATTGATTGTGATCATTAAATATATCCGCTCGAAATGGCAACATGGCATTCCTCTGGTCGATAGAGCCAATAGGAGCAGAACAAAGGCATAATCAAATCAATCCTCTCATAATTATTCTTTGAGAGGTGAAATTAATCACAAGAAGAAATAAAAACAATAATGGAAAATGAAATGATCAGTCGTAAACAATTACGGCTCAGATTGAAATAAACTCAGTGAGGAGAGAAAGAGAGAGAGAAAATCTATTGTAAATTTAACTAATTAAAATAACACTGGAATGAATATTGGTTATTTGGTTTACATAAGCTTCTTCTTGTCATATCGTTGGGTACTGATATTATATAAGAGAGATAAAGAGACAGAATCTGTGTGTGTGTGTGTGTGTGCGCGCGCGCGCACGTTGGGCCCTAACTGTGGGGGTCAAAGGCTCAAGGTCCTCCTCTTGTGAGAGTGGTGCTCCTCTCTGCTCGCTGAGAGGAAGTGTAGCCCATTGATTAGCTATCAGATGATTCCGATAGGACCTGATCGATAGGACTTTGCATGAAAGCCAGGCAGGACCCTCCCTCTTCAGTCAGGCACACACCTATAGATCAGCCACCACGGCACATGGCCGCACACACATCTACCGGGCTGTAATTCTCCTGAAGATGTTAAAAACAGCATAAAAGAGAGAGAAAAAAAATGAATTCAGACACGCATCGGCTGAATGTGAATTTGCAGCCATCCTCAACATTCGGAAGTCACACAGGTTTTTGTATTTGTTTGAAATTGCCTATTATTTGACTCCTAGTTTGAAGTGTTTTCCTGTCGTGGGCAGGCAGGAGGCAAGAGGGGCACTAAGCAGTCTGATGTGTAGAATTACTCTGTATTAACATCTCAGAGGACGTTATGAGAGATGCCCTGAACAGGTTAATTATGGTGATGTCAGTTACTGCGCCGTGCAACACAAAGCGGAAGTCAAGCAGAAATTTAAAGAGCGTTTGAAGTAAAAGCCCCATTTTGAATAATTAAGGTAACACCAAAGAAAGTTTTCTTCACGGACGACTGTAGAAATACTGCATTTAAACACGTTATTTGTACAATTCCTTCACTCTAATTACCTTTATAAATTACATTTGTTCCCTTGCTGTCATTTCCCTTCTTTGTACACACAAGATGCTGACCGCTCTTGCTGAGTGTGTACCATGCGCATGTGTCTGCACTGCATCCCTGTTCCAGGTGTGCGCACTGCTGGGAAAGGACAGTGATAAGACACCTGTACTCTGGGTACAGTGCACATTATATCTGGCAGGACACCAGTATCGGTTTCTGTGCAGGCGCAGCACGTTTCTGACTCCTCTGTCCTTTGTGCATTTTTATTTTGTTTTTTTTCTTCTTGAGCATGCCCCCGAAGGAGGGCACGAAGGAAAAAGCAGATCAAAAACACGAGACAGTAAGAGGCGTTATCGGTTGTTTTCCGTGCGTAGGAGTGTTGGTCGCAGTTTTGAAGACTGCACAGAGGACAGGATTACTGAGAGGAGTGATACAAACACCACAGGCTGTATAGAAACTTTTGACACACTGTGCAGCATGAAAGATTTGTTGGTACCCACAGAAGGAACTGTCCTATAAACATCACACTTGTTGCCCTTCATTCAGCTTCTTACACAAATATCTCCCCCTAATGGCCTGCAAATGAATAAACTTCCACAACTCTGCTGAAAAAATGTCAAACTTCACATGATGCTGTAAAAGGCAAACGTTTATTGAATGCTTTCTGTCCCGTTTGTTTTCTTTGCAGATATAACGACACTGGACTGCTGTTTCAAGAACGACCCTACGGCACCCGGACTGCCATAAAGCACAAAGTCTCGAAAGTCTCTGCCCCCCACCCCCCCAAGCGGCTTCAGGGCAACCGATCCACCACAGCCTGTCCAAAGCCAAAGCTCAATGCGAAAGCTGATAATTATAATTAAGAACACAGAGGACTGAAAGAACACAGAAATCAAAGCTTCGGGACTCTGTAAATAGGATTCTCCACCTTCTGTATTTGAAGTTTAAACAGACCAAGATTACTCCAGAGTTCTCTCCAAATTAGCAGAAAACAGTTGAAAATGTTTGATGTCCACAGCCTTCTTTAGCACATGTCCAGGAATCAGGATTTTGTAAATACTGTACAGGAAACAAATAGGGACATTGATAAGAAATATAATTATTGCAGTATAATGTACATAGCCATAAGAATCTAACCTCTAGTGTATTTATAAATCTGAGTCACATGGCCATTGCTCTTTATTTCTTCTTTCCCTAAAATCATTTAAAACAATAAGAAAAAGCTCCTTTTATCTACAGTAAATAGATACCATAAACATCTACGATAGAACTAGATCAGAGGATACAAATTAATTGGGAGGGCGTATAGTGCACTATGAATGAATGCATATGCAATACAGTGTGTATGCTTACTAGGTAACCCTGTTATTCAAACAGGTTATTTGCTTTTTTAAAAATTTACACTCCTAAACAGATGGTTGTAAAAAAGCATTTAAGACGTACAAAAGGGTATACATACAGAACAAATAGTAAAAAGAAAAAAGACTCAGTTTTTCTCCCCAACACCTCCCATTTTAATGTACCACAGGAGAGTTAAAGTCAGACTTTAATTCATTCAGTATATTGTATATGAACCCTTTCGGTATTGTATGTGTAGCGTTTTTTAGCCGCTGTAGTGATGTGAAATACCCAGATGGGCATTTGGCAGCTCTTGTATCGCGCAGGCAGAATACAGTTATCTTTTATTAGTTCAAACTCAATATCATCTGCTTGATTCCTGTTTGGCAAGGACCCCCCCCCCCCTTCTTTTTCTTCTTCTTGCTCCACACCTTCTGTCCATCAAAGGGCCTGCACACCCTCTGGCCTCCCCGCAACCAGGCGCTCACTCAGCTCCCACAGGCTGGCGGCGCCGCTCTGATCCTGGGCCTGGACGGAGGGCTGGCAGCGGAAGCAGTTGTTGAAGTACATGCCGCCCAGCCCCTCCAGCTCCGGAGCCACGGCACAGTACACGGTGGTGGCCGCGCCTTGTTGCTGCGGACAGAGAAACGACACAGAAGGAGGAAAACAACATGAGTGGACGAGTCGCGACACTGAGGGAGGAGGAGACAAAAATACGGAGAACTCATCCACTGACACACGGACAAAATTGCGTGTGCTGTCCATGGGGCAAAAAAAAAAAAAAAAAAGAGAGGATGCCGATGACATCTCTATGCCCTCTGCGAGACAGACACATATTGTATATACACACCTACAGACACAAAGAGACAGCAGGACAGAGTGTCCACAGGAAAAAAAAAAAAGACTCATGCACACGGCGTCTCCCCCCCTCCCACCAGCCCATGATGACTGGATCATATTACCATGGGAACAGCATAACCCCCTTACTGTACATATATTTATATACATATATTTATTTATTTATTTCCCCACCAGGTGTGTACAGGACATCTCTCTGTAGGAGACCACGCGAATGGTACAAATGTATAGACTCAGAGTGGAAGAGATGAGAACAGGAGAATTACACCAGCATGTCTGGATGGGAATCGTCAAGAAAACAACAGCTTTTGTGTACATTAGTTAAAAACAAAACAGGTTTTAATGCAACGGCTATGAAGATGGGTATTTTCACATAATGCATATAGGTGTTGGAAACAGTGCAAGACCAATTCTAACTCAGAGGTGGACTTTTCCCCCCACACACACACACATACACAGACCACATTCTGTCCTATTTGCATCACAGTAGGTTTTACTTTCTTTCTGACGCCATATTTGGATGCAACCTGCTCTAATACGCCCCGCCCTGCCAGTCGGTAATTAGCCGCGATATTCACACGGAGCGATTTCTGTGACATTTGAAAATGAAAGTTGAAACTGCAGCAGAATAAACATGTCACAGAGAATTACACACATAACCCTGCTGCTCAAAGAGGGATCTTTCATGCTGCGGCTCTGGCTAAAAGCTGCTGTGACAGCTTCCCTGCAAACTCCAGGGCTGGAGATGACTTCTATACGGCCACATGAAATAGCTCCCCTCTTTATCTCCTGATGTGAGGGACTGAGATGTGTGGGGGGGGGAAGGAGCGGGAGGCGACGCTGATGTGACGGCTGGAGACCAGTGTTTAGCGCAGAGCTGGCACACACTGAGACAACTCCCTATATGCAGTAGTCGAACACACAGACATACACGCATGCATAATGAAGGAATATCACATGCCAACCGATTGAACGGCTTCGTAAAGCAGCTGTGCCAAAAAGCTCTATAGAGGTCTAAAGCATTTTTATACTTTCACAGGCCAGCACGAAATATGCACGAAATGCAAATGCAACGAAAAGAATCGCACACCAGATTTCCAAGAAAGGTCTTTCTCATGAACACACAACTCCATCTGAGGAAAGTTGCGCCAGGAGGAGCCCTGATGTGGAACGTGGCAGGAGCAGATTGAGCGCGTTTGAAGTGCGGCGTGATGAGAGAGCCGCTAAACGGCAGATGAAAAAGGCCGCATCTCTGTGTGCGCTGCTGTCTGTCTCACCTGCCAGCGCGGCGATAACTTACTCCGCATCACGTGTCACTATATCAAAGGCCGACAAATGCCAAGCAGTGTCTCTGAGTTGCAGGTTCACACGCACTCAGTCTAACTCATCTCTCTCACTTACGGCATCTGATCGTCTGAAAGCCGAGCGCCTTTTAAACTTCACTGAAGATTTCCATGCTGCGGGCTCCGACTCCGTGACGCCCCTCCTTGAACTTGGTTGACTTTCAGAGCAGTTTGTGTCCAATTACTAAATACAGGCCCTGCTGTAGCTTAAAATGTGGATCCCCACCACCCCCACCACCCAAGCTTTTCCGTTCTTTGAAAAGCGAGCCTGGATCACAGCTTCTCTACTACTGGCCACCCTGAGTCCAGCTAGTGGCAGATGAAGCAGTACATGGACTGTTTGTGCTGTGTGTTCAGCAACATGCAATCTTACTGGTGTTTAGCTCAACCCCCACCCCCACCACCACCCCCACTTGACCCTATAACCTCTACAAAAGATAAGGCTGATGAGATTAGGCATTAACATGCTCAGCCACCCACCACCGCCATTTATCATTGACTGTGTGTGTTTGGAGATAGGAGGGAAGTAGTGGGAAAGAGTGAGAGGTGGTAAGCATCAGTCTGAGTACAGTCACAAGGAAAATCCACACACGTCAGTGCTTAAATATGCCATGGATGAACAAATACTTCCATAAACAATCAAAGAAATAGTCGGTGACCTTGTGTGCGTCATACTCTGCTGAACATCCCCAACACATGCTGAACTGTAGATTAAACCTGTAAATGTTGTCTACAAACCAATGGTCGTTGATGTGTTTTTGTGTCCCTGACACCTAAGATGTGCGTCACTGCCCTGCAAGGCAGTTTTCAGAGGAACGTCTGTGGTACCCTGAGCTCCAACATCTCTAACAGACAATGCTCGACATCAGACGTTGGTTCAACAGTAAGCTTACAAAGCTTGAGTTGAGGCAAGATAATAGAATGAAATCTAAATATACAATACTGATATACTGGGCCAGAGTGTGCTGTGTTAGTTGTAATAAATGATGTAAATTTACTGTTGATTTACTATCAGTTATTGTCTAATTGTCTTTTATATTTTTTGTACA
Source organism: Pholidichthys leucotaenia (assembly GCA_020510985.1). Taxonomy (NCBI): domain Eukaryota; kingdom Metazoa; phylum Chordata; class Actinopteri; order Cichliformes; family Pholidichthyidae; genus Pholidichthys; species Pholidichthys leucotaenia. The sequence continues at coordinate 115,765,173 of CM035840.1, forward strand.
ATCCGCCCATTCAGAAAGTCAGCCATATAGGTTTAACACCAACTATTTTAGCCAAAAAAGAGGCACAACTAAATAATTTCAGTTATGGAATATGTTTATTATTCAAATAATCTGAAACAATGATTTAAAACACTTCTAAAGTGAAGGTTTCAATCCTCTAGACAGTACTTAGCATTAAGAGTTTTGAGTTTTAAATCGCAATAAACCTGTAAGGAGAAAAGGGAATAAATTAAGCCAACAAGTAAATGAAGCAGAGTTGAGATATGAATAATAAAATCAATAAGCTCTGCAACTGGCTGACCTCGAATGGGCTCAGTTCTCAGATTTGCTCTTCAGTCTCCAATTACACCACATTCCCTAGTAAAGCTGAGAATATTATGCAATTTCTGTTTATAACTGACAACTTTTCCAGAATAACAAAGGGGAAGAGAACACCAACTTGTGCAATATCTAGCGTTAGCTTTTGTAATCAATCGCGGTGATTCACATTTGATGGAGCCCTCAACCTGTTTGGCTTTATTCATAATGATGTGCGCTTGTGTGCTTTAAGGGTTATATTCTGAAAGAGACAGACCACTAAACTGAGACAACAAGACAGCACACAACCCTGGACAGCATTTAGAAATTTTTATGATAAAAGTTCAAAAAGGAAAAAAAAAAAAAAAAAAAGGACTTGAGACTTGTTGTAAAGGAAGTGAGGCTGCACTCGGACATTCCCTAAAACGAAACCAACTCCGTACCACCACACTGATGTGGGGAGGGTGGGTGGATGAGGTGCACCACCATACCAAACTTAAAGTGATGTCTGTGCTAAAAAACATGGATCAGAGCAATACGACCAACCAAATGATAGCACGGGAAGAGATTTTATAGATTAGTTCTGCTTTCATGGGTAAAAAAAACAAACAAAAAAACAACAGAAATACTGAGAAAATATTAAAAACATCCTGCAATAAGCCGATTATTGCTAAGAAGCAATGAGCCTGCGCTTTCAACGTTACGGTTCTCGAACTGCTCTGGCAGCAGATTCAAGTCTTCCAGTATCAGTAATGACTCAATAGGCAAGGACCTCAAGGACTTGCAATAGAAATGTCCTTGTATAGAGTTACGCAATAATGGGATACTGAGCATATTCAAAAGCAAAAACAATCTGTGGGGGAGATGTGATGTTGTTGAATTAACAGTAATGTTAACTTTGCTGTGTTCTGTGTCCTCATCATTCAAGGTGTGCTCAGCTGTATAAGCTTCCTCAGACCCTATGCATGTGATCTTTCACCTCCACATCTGTAGTTATGACATTGGCCATTCCCTCTGACCTGGATGTAAATAACCTCATACTGTAGAGCAGTCGGTTTTTGGCCCCACCCTGTACATACAATCCTGTAAATACCAACTGCTATGCATGCTAGAAAAAAAACGGGAAAAAAAATCTTTCAGGTACTTTTATAATCCTCATATGGCATGTTCTGAAAAAAAAAAATCCATTTTAAAAAAGTAGAAAAAAAGGAAAGATTAAAATGTAAAAAAAAAAGTTTAAAAGAAATGAGTTGATAATGTTGTCAGGCAATATCCTCTCTTGGACAGTGTGTGTAGAGTCTTCCTGTTTTCTTACTCCTGTGGGTGGTTCTCTCCCTTTGCCTGTCCCGTGTTTCTGCTCACCATCTGTGTCAGTTGTTGTCAGTTGGCATTTGTACAGCAGCGAGGGTTGAGGCAGAGAAGAGACGAGCCGACCTCTGTGATGGCACTCCAATCCGGCCGCAGCGCTAAATGTTGGCAAAGCTTTTTGAGCCGGGGACGCGAATTGAGAAGTTTGTTCCTGGCCTGAACCACAGATCATTACAGCATACCGTTTGTCCACGTTTGTCATTTAAAGACCCTCTGGATACACAGCAGTGCAAAGAGTTTTTTTCTTACTGAAAATTTGGTCAACTGTCGATCACATATACAAGCAGGGATTACTCAGTGTAAAACATGTAGAGTTTGTTTTCTTTCTTTTCTCACTTCTAACTGGTAAAATACAGGAATTCCAAAAGTACTTGGTGAAAAAACAAACATTTTTTTCTATCCAGTGTTATAAGGCTACAGCTTACACTGGAATAAAATATTTCTAGTCGTGACCTTTGTAAAAGGATCAGGAGGAGTGCAGTTTTTGCCTCAGCCCTCTGCTCCGCCTTGTGGAGTAGCTATCCTGAAAGTGGGACTCCAAACTGATTGTGATTCTGTTTCAGGAATGTTTTTTTTTTTTTTTTCAACCTGTGATGTTTAAAATAGATGGAGGTGTCTGATTTTTAATCTGTGCTAAAGATATTTTACATTTAATAAATAAGCATTGAAATGAAACCATTCTGTGTTTACTGTGGTTGTGTATCAGCAGTTATCAAGAGGTTGAGTTTAAGGCTCTTGTTAGATTTTTTTTTTTTTTTTAACGACGGACTCTGGTGGAAGTAAATCCCCTATACAAACAAATCTACATTGTCTAAAATGGTATCTTATGCCCTTTTTTCGATAAAAAGCCTTTCATTGCCTTACAGTTCTGTGTCAATCTTTTCACTTTTCCTCCTCCTTCAAACACCAGGATCTGTAAATAGGCCCACCCACATCCCACAAAGCTAATGGTAGCTACATTAAACAGAAAAAAATACAGTAATAAAAAGACTTACCGGTTGAAGGACATGCCCAACTGTATGCACGGTGGCCCTGGATAATGACTGAAAATGCACCAGTCCTTAAAAGTAGTTTAGTGGTAAAACCCATCTTAATTTGGGTTAAGTTTTCAAAGCATCGCTCCAAAAATGCTAACTGGCCCTGGAGGCCAACTTCAGTCAGGCCAGAGACAGTTCTTAGTCCTGATTGGCTCAACACTACTGACCTGTTATAGTTACCAAAAACACTCTGTCTAAACTTGCCTTTTCCAAAGGGAGGAGCTTAACTGAAATTTCACAGCAAAAAAACAGACATGACACATCTGAGTGAATTTGATGTGTCTTGTAAGTCATAAAAAAATATGTTACAAACATGTTATCAAGAAAAAAATCTTGATTTTTGGTGAGTGTCACTTTAAGGGAATTTAACAAAATTTAAGAGCTTACATTTTAGAAATGGTAAAAAGTCTGTGAAGCTATAACTACCCTTGTGCAAATATTTAGTACAGATGAAATTTCTGTTAATTTCAGAAAAACTGAAAATCTTTGAATCATCAGTGAATCATCAATGATGCCATTAGATATTAAAGTTATGCTAGTAGATACCTAAAACTATCCCTGTATCCTCACAAATCACCCCATCAAAAATTGATGATGGAAAAGTCACAAAATCACCATTAAAAGGCTACAAAACGATGAGAAAAAAAGAATAATTTTCTGATTAAAAAGTTCCAAATTTACAAAAAAAAACGTAAAGTTACAAGAAATGATAACTGTCCATTCCGCTTAATTTACAAACTATCATACTAAAATACACAAACCGTAACTACAAAGTCACAAAATTAAAAACAAGGAATTCACCTCACAATACAAGAGAACACAGAGCTCTTTTCAGAGTACCCCGGCAATCCAGGCAAACCCAGTACAATCCGGGCTCCCTTTGTTGTCTGAATAGGGTTACCCGTGTAATGACGTGGGTCATTGCCCACCTCACCTCAGCAGACATTTGAATGGGACAACGCGGTTAAACACTGGATGAAGTAGATGCCAACATCACCAAGTCACAGCACAGCGACAGAGTGGAAATGAACAGAAATATTGAATCAAAAACCATTTCAAAGCTGCAGCATACAACTGTATTTGCCACAATTACACAAATATCACAGCATCTGAGAGTGAAAGGTTTCTTTTAAGAGCATTTTGTTCACTCACTCCCGTGGAGTCTGCAATGACTGACTATGTCCGGCTGCTGTGGGAGACAGTTCAGCATGGACAAGCTCCCTGTTCAGCTCCACTCTGTGCTCGTTCATGCATCCCGGTTCCCAGTTCACCCTGCATTAACGTGCACCTCTGCTTTGCATGTCACTGGACACACACACACACACACACACACACACACACACTGTGTCTCTACTTGTAAATATGAAAGTATTCAGTATCGATATAAAAAATTAAATCAAAAAATGACAGTAATTATGTAAAATGTCAGGTGTCATTTGATAACCGTGTCTGTTAAAAAGGAGGATACAGAGCAGCAACCACTGAATCATATAGATTGGTGTATTCCAATCAACCACTGATCTGCTGAGTTTGACACGGGTGATAAAATTAAAAGACCTGTACAAATGCTGGTGACTCAACTAATAAGTAGCGGCTGGCATCCCCAGCTTCCAGGCTCATGGCGCATTCATGTGGCATCAGTGATGTGAGGAAATGAAATCTGATATACTGAAGAAATGCACCGTTATCTGTAGGAGATCAGACTGTGTCTTCTTGAAGTTTGAAAAAGGAAGGAGGGTTGTTGAGGTGTTAATTTATGCTAATGGAACCCGTGCTTGCAGCTCACCAAGTGTAGTTTGAACGTGGCTTAGGTATTGTGTTTATCACATCTGTGGTCATTTTAAGTCCTCTGAAATTCAGATTAAACAAATATTTGCCATTTTAAGAATAATTTTGTCCTTAAATTGGATAATAAATTTATGACTTTTGTGATGGCTGTATCAACAGCTACACAATGGAACTGATAATTTGGTAATATTCACCCAACTAACACACATAATTTAGATATATCCTTTACATCATTTCACATTTAATTGAATTTGCAGTCACTTAAACTAAAACAATGTTTTATGACATTACACTGTTTTAAATGGTGACATGGACATTTGTTTTAGATTTTATAATGTCATCATATAAGTTACATTAATTACATTTTTCTCTATTTTCTGAGTTAACTGCTGGTTCACTCCTTCCTGTCTGGTGTCAAAGAGGAGCCTGAGGGTGAAGCTGGTTTAAATGCAGAGGCCAATAAAGTGGACTGAACCATCTGCCGTGACAGCATGGGGGGAAATGGAGCTACATTGTATGGCATTCCACTGTTACTTCTGTAGTTTCTACCTTTTCATTTAAGATGGTTTATTCTGCTGGTGTAGAGATCGAGTTTTTCCCCTCATTTACTCAGGTCAGTTTGTTGAGCCTTATTTTTTGAGTAGAGTTCTGTTTAGTTGGCCTCTTTTAAACAAATGGACTATTTTTATTGTGTTTTTGAGCTTTATGTCCACTTGGGTATAATAAAACCCATCCATCCATCCATTTTCTTCTGCTTAATCCTTTTCGGGTCGCGGGGGGGGCTGGAGCCTATCCCAGCATCTTTGGGCGAGAGGCAGGGTACAACCTGGACAGATCGCCAGTCCATCGCAGGGCCAACACAGAGAGACAGACAACCATTCACTCTCACAGTCATACCCAAGGACAATTTAGAATCCCCAGTTTGATGCTAATTAACCTAACTTGCATGTTTTTGGCATGTGGGAGGAAACCGGAGAAATCCCGGAGTAAACCCATGCAGACACGGGGAGAACATGCAAACTCCACACAGATCACTGTTGGTTGGGGGCTGGGATCGAACCCAGGATCCCCCGGCCAAGGGTGAGTTGCTGTGCTGCCGCAGTGCTAACCACTCCGCCACCGCAATAAAACCCAGATTATGAGAATTATACCTGTGTTGGTATATCTTGACTGCTTGGTCCCTCACATTTGGTGGCAGCGGTGGGGTCATTCAGTTAAAAGGCACAGGTTTTTTTTTTCTTTTACCCTGTTTTTTTTTTCTTTTTCTTTCAACCTGTAAGCCATGCAGAGGGGTGGAAAAAGTGCAAAAGGAGCCCGAGGAGATGAACAAAACCAACAGACCTGTTCAGAAAGGCAAACTAAGATGGAACAGGAGGAAAATGGAGCTTCTGGAGGGGTAGACAGCACTGGGGACAAAGGTAAAGAGCCAACCATATCAGACTTGGTTTCTCTTTTCCGCTCACATATGGGGAAACAGGAGGCCAGAGAGATTAGACAGAGGGAGGAAAATACACGCCAAGAGCAATGTTTTAGAGCACTTCAGCATCAGTTTCAGCTCTTACAGGTTGAAGTGCAGGCCCCCACTGCAGTGCCTGGACTTCAGTCAGTTGAACCACCTGATGTGGAGCCTCCAGACAATGTTCCTCCTCCCTTAGCTGGCCTAAGTGAGTCAATCAGCACTTCAGGTCAGTCTCATTTTTTGAGCCCAAATTACAAAAACTTACAGATGAAGATGACATTGAACATTTTCTAATTACCTTTGAACGCACTGCACTGGCTTGTTGATGGCAGAAGAGTGACTGGTTTTTTTTACCTTATATCATTACTCACTGTTAAAGAAAGATGTGCATATGTACACATAGACATTGATGATTCTTTGGATTATAATAAAGTCAAGGAAGCTATCTTTATAAATATGATATCCATCCTGAGACATATATGCAGAGATTCCGCTCTCTTGACGTAAATCCTGATGAAAGCCCTTAAGAGCTATATGCACGTTTAAAGGAGTTATATGGAAAGTGGATCCACCCTAAAGATAAAACAGTCCAGGAAATTGGTGAAATCATAATCCTTGAACAATATTTGAGAAGGTCATCTCCTGAGTTGCAGGTTTGGATAAAAGGGCATAATCCAACTTCTGCTGCAGAGGCTGCAAACCTGGCGGATGTGTTTGTGGCAGCTCGGAAAAAGCGACAGCCTTGGAGCTTTGCTGCCTGGAAAGCAAAAGACAATCGTAGACCAGTCCCTCACAGACCAACTATAAGTGTGACTACACCAAGCCAGCCAGCTAATGCATCCTCAAAGCCCTTTACCAAACCTGTCATTTGCTATCTTTGTGGAACAGAAGGCCATACAAAACCTATGTGCCCCCAAAACTCAGCAAAGGTAACCCAAATGTGTTTTGTGCCTCAAAGCTATATTGACTCTGATGTGAAATTGGACAGAGGATTAAAAATGACCCCAGTTGAGAATAATGGCAAAAGGGTAAATGCACTAATTGATTCAGGCAGTACAGACTCTGGTACATAGACTGTTCCCTCAAACAGTCAAACAGTATAGGCATACTGGGGAAGACGAGACACTTCTTGGACTATAAATCATTGGTCTTATTGTACAATTCATTGTTTTTACCTTATCTTAACTACTGTGTAGAAGTCTGGGGAAACACCTACAAAACCAACCTACAGTCAATATGCACATTACAAAAAAGAGCTATAAGGATAATAAACAATGCAGGATATAGAGACCATACCAATTCGTTGTTCTTAAAGTCACATGTCATAAAGTTCATCGATTTAGTTAAATTTAAGACAGCACAAGTAATGTACAGGGCAATTAATAATCAACTACCAACTAATATACAAAAAATATTTAAAAAAAGAGACAATGATCATAATTTGAGGGGAGACTTAAACTTTACAAAACCCAAGATACGTACTACCAAGAAAAGTATGTGCATATCTGTATGTGGGGTGGATTTGTGGAACAGTCTAGAGCCGGAACTGAAACTATGTACAAACAGAAATCAATTCAAAAAGAGGTATAAGCATCATTTGCTGAAAGGGTATATGTTAGAAGGGTAGTAGTTATATGTACGATTCATTATGTTCACTCTGGGATATTATGGGACACTATGGAATGGTGGGTAGGACAGCACTGTGTATATCTGTGTTGTTTGAGGCTGGTTTTGTTGTATGGACATCATTGTATGTTAGAATGGATGGGTGTTAATGTTGATTTGTAAAAAATACAGTAAATTGTTTACTTGGGGTCTTAAAGGTGGTAATTTGTATAAAATTCGCATGGGTGTATCTATGGAAAAGAGGAGATGGAATTAATAAGTGTTCACTTCTTCCTTCTCCCTTTCGAACAGTGTATAATGTTACTTTATTGCATTTGCCATTTGCTTGTATTTGGTATATTTTTGTGTTCGAAATAAACTATCTATCTATCTATCTAAACATTGTCAATACAAGTGAAAGAATTCCTGTGTGCACGGTGAGGAGAAGCCCTATCCTACAGCTGAAATGTACATCAAGGTCCAAGGGCAAGTTTACCTCCTAAATATTGGTGTTGCTGATAATCTGCCATTTCCAGTTATACTTGGTCAAGACCTGCCGTGCCTTTTGATTTACTTGATTGTTGCCATACAAGTAATGTTGCAGTGACCAGGGCTCAAGCTAAAAAGTCAGGAGTTCTCTCAGACCCTCAGTGCCTTGCCCTTTTATGATGCAGAACTGGAGACGGCGCCTGGGAAGTCTCGTAAGTCCCGAATGCACAAAAGACAAAAGAAATTCCACCACACTGTTGTAAAGCCATCTTTTAACTCTGAGCCTGAAATGCCTTTTGCTCTTAAAGTTCCTGTTAATATCACTGAAATGCAACAAAATGATCCAACACTGACACTTTTCTTGCAGAAGGCCAAAGAGTGGAAGCAAGAAATGGAACCCAACTTTAACAGCAATGAGGATTTCTTCCTGAAAGGTGGTATCTTATATCGCCAGCAGGGGTCAGAAATGCAGTTGATGGTTCCTAAAGAAGTCAGGAAAGTTGTTTTGAATTTGGGGCACTCCATCCCATGGACAGGCCATCTTGGGGAAACACAAAACTGTTGCTCATATTAAAAAACATTTCCACTGGCCTGGTCTGCGTGCAGATGTAGCCCAGTTCTGTAAAAGTTGTCCCAGTGCCAGAAGACTTCTATCAAAGTCCCCTCCAGAGCTCCACTCCAGCCCTTACCAATTATTGGTACCCCATTTGAACGACTGGGAATGGATGTAGTTGGCCCTCTTGAAAGAAGTAAAGCAGGCAACCATTACATGTTGGTAATAACAGATTATGCCACAAAATATCCGTAAGTTTTTCCTCTTAAGTCAATAAAGGCAAAGTCTGTGGCTTTTTTTTTTGTGCAGTTTTTTTTTTTTTTTCAAGGGTTGGATTTCCTCGTGAGATCCTGAGAGACCAAGGAACAAACTTCATGTCCACTTTATTAAAACAAGTATATCAGCTTCTTGGTATTAAAAGCCTGAGAACAACTCCACATCACCCTCAAACAGATGGCCTGACTGAACGTTTCAATCAGACCTGGAAGCAAATGTGTAAATTTGTGGATGAAACTGGTACAGACTGGGATCAGTGGCTGCCTTACCTCCTCTTTGCATATAGAGAAGTACCCCAAGCTTCTAATGTTTTTTTCTTCCTTTGAACTGGTTTAATGCTTATGAAGTAAGAGGTCCACTGTCTCTGCTGAAAGAGATATGGGAGGGGGACCAGGGAAGGGAGGTTGCTGTTAATATAATCTTATGTTGTCAAGATGCGAGATCGACTGGAGAGGATGAGCGAGCTAGCCCAAGCCCACATGGAGGATGCCCAGCAACATCAAAAGGTTTGGTATGACGATCAGCAAGGCAGAGGTCATTTGATCCTGGACAAAAGGTACTTGTACTCCTCCCAAGCAATGAGAGTAAGCTGTTAGCAAAATGGCAAGGACCTTTTGAGATCCAGCGACAACTTGGACCGACCACCTATAAAGTAGCCACTCCAGGTCAGCCTTGCTGTAGTAGGGTTTTGCATATAAACCTCCTGAAGGAGTGGGAGGAGAAACCCAAGAGATCAGAGGTTTTATTAATAAGGGGGATTGAGGATGATGATGAGGTAGAGCAGTATCTACCCTCAGCTACTCCTTCGGACCTGGATCTCAGTCACCTCTCAGAAGAACAGCAGCTCCAGGTGAGACGGTTATGTAACCTAATTGTGTTCTCTGAAAACCCTGGCAAGATGGATATTGTTGAACATGACATGTTAAAAGATGGTGCTACGGTGAAACGTATGAGTTACAGAATACTTGAATAGTTGCTGACTCCACTGAGGAAGGAGGTCGACCTGATGTCTTTGGGGATCACTGAACAATCTAAGAGTGAGTGGTGCAACCCAGTGGCCCTGGTTCCAAAGAAGGACGGCAGCATACGGTTTTACAACGACTTCAGGTATCTGAACTCCAGCTCACATTTTGACTCATACCCTACTCCCAGAATCGATGATTTGATTGAGTGCTTGGGAAAAGCCAGATATCTAACAACAACAGATCTTTGCAAAGGTTATTGGCAGGTACCACTTGCTCATCACTCCAGAGAACTGACTGCCTTTCGAACACCATGGGGGTTATTTCAATTTACTGTCCTGCCTTTTGGATTACATGGAGCCCCAGCAACATTTCAGAGGCTGATGGATAAGGTACTATGTGGGTTGTATGATTTTTGCTGCAGCCTATCTGGATGCTATTGTGAATTACAGCATTACCTGGGAGGATCACCTGAAACATCTGCAGAAGGTAATGGAGTGCCTTCAATCTGCTGGGCTGACTGTCAACCCCTCAAAGTGTGTCTTTGCCAAGGCTGAAATTGAATATCTGGGGTTTGTTATTGGAAATGGAGTAATAAAGCCACAAGTGAACAAGATCAGTGCTATTGAGTCCTGCCCCTTGCCAGAAACAAGAAAACGACTTGGATCATTTGTTGGTATGGCTGGATTTTACCATCACTTTATCCTCCATTTCTCTGCCAGGGAAGCTACCCTGAATGATTTGACTGGATCTAGATGTCCCAACCAGATCTGGTGGACAGAGGAGGCGGAGGCAGCCTTCCAGGACATCAGGCAGTCATTGAGTAAGAGCCCAGTCTTGTACAGTCCACATTTTAATGAACATTTTATTCTTCAAACTGATGCTTTGGAGAGAGGTTTGGGGGCTGTTCTTCTACAGGGACCACAGGTGAGCGACACCCAGTGGCCTTCATTAGCTGTAAGCTGATTTCCAGGGAGAGGATATATTCAACAGTGGAGAAGGAGGCACTGGCAATCAAGTGGGCGCTAGATTCATTTAAGTATTACCTTCTTGGAAGAGAGTTCACGTTGGAAACGGACCACAAGGCTCTCCAATGGCTGGAAAGAATGAAGGATCACTAACTAACTAACTAACCTGCACTTATATAGCGCTTTTCTAGTCACAAAGACCACTCAAAGCGCTTTCACTAGTACTAACCCTCTATTCTAAGGGCCTATAGGAAACGGATATCTAGGGACAATTTAGAACAACCAATTAACCTAACATGCATGTCTTTGGATTGTGGGAGGAAACCGGTGCCCCCGGAGTAAACCCACGCAGCACAGGGAGAACATGCAAACTCCACACAGAAAGGTTCCAACCCCTGCCAACCTGGGGATTTGAACCAGGAACCTTCTAGCTGTAAGGCAACAGTGCTAACCACTGCACCACCGTGCTGCCAAATAATGCCAAGGATACAAATGGAAGAATTACAAGGTGGTACCTTGCAATGCAGCTATACTGTTTCACCATCCATCATATTCCAGGCAAAGACAACTGTATGGCAGACTAGCTCTCTCGTTGTCCCAGCAAGAGATTTGAAGAGCGGGAGTGTGCGATGGCTGTATCAACAGCCACACAATGGAAATGATAATTTGGTAATATTCACCCAACTAACACATAATTTGGATATATCCTTTACATCATTTCACATTTAATTTAATTTGCAGTCACTTAAACTAAAACAATGTTTTATGACATTACACTGTTTTATATGGTGACATGGACATTTGTTTTACATTGTTCTGTCATTAATTTATAAAAGTTGCATTAATTTTTCTCTATTTTCTGAGTTACCTGCTGGTTCACTCCTTCCTGTCTGGTGTCAAAGAGGAGCCTGAGGGTGAAGCTGGTTTAAATGCAGAGGCCAATAAAGTGGACTGAACCATCTGCTGTGACAGCATGGGGGGAAAATGGAGCTACATTCTATTGCATTCCACTGTTACTTCTGTAGTTTCTACCTTTTAATTTAAGATGGTTTATTCTGCTGGTATATAGGTTGAATTTTTTTTTTCTCCCTAATTTACTCAGGTCTGTTTGTTGAGATCAGGTCTTGCTATGTTAAGCCTCATTTTTTGAGTAGAGTTCTGTTTAGTTGGCCTCTTTTAAACAAATGGACTATTTTTATTATGTGTCTTTGAGCTTTCTGTCTACTTGGGTATAATAAAACCCAGATGCAGCAAGAGTTTTAACAGGTACTAGAAAGACATCATATCTCTCCGGTTCTGGCCTCCCTTCATTGGCTTCCCATAGAGTTCAGAATTAAGTTTAAAATCCTTCTTCTTACTTACAAAGCTCTAAACAATCAGGCCCATTTTTATTTAAAAGATCTGATCCTACTGTATTATCCTTACAGAGCACTACGCTCCCAAAATGCAGGATTACTTGTAATACCTAGAATCTCCAAAAGTACAATGGGAGGTGGAGCCTTCAGTTATCAAGCTCCTCTCCTGTGGAACCAGCTGCCAATCTGGATTCGGGAGTCAGACTCTATCTCTGTTTTTAAGAATAGGGTTAAAACCTTCCTTTTTGATATAGCCTACAATTAGGGAGGGATCATGTGTCTCTGAACCCTCCCTTAGTTATGCTGCTAATAGATTTAGACAGCCGGGGGACCTCCAATAATGCACTGGGCTTCACTCCTTTCTTCACTCTCAATGAAATTTTTTTTTTTTTTTTTTTTGCTGGTCATTAACATCTGTTTGTTCTCTCCCATAGACTGAGTCCCCATCGTGCTGTTTGCTCTCTACATGTCTGTTCTTTTCATCTTCTCTATCCCCTCACCCCCCAGCCAGTCGCAGTAGATGACTGCCCCTCCCTGAGCCTAGTTCTGCTGGAGGTTTCTTCCTGTTAAAAGGGAGTTTTTCCTCTCCACCGTCACCAAGCGCTTGCTCACAGGGGATCGCCTGATTGCTGGGATTTTTCTGCCACTGTGGGGGTTTCCCCTACAGTTGAAAGTACTATGAGATGACTGTTGTTGTGAAATGGCGCTTTAGAAATAAAGTTGAATTGAAATTGAATTGTTTAGTTGGCCTCTTTTAAACAAATGGACTATTTTTATTATGTGTTTTTGAGCTTTCTGTCCACTTGGGTATAATAAAACCCAGATTTTGAGAATTATACCTGTGTTGGTATATCTTGACTGCTTGGTCCCTCACAACTTTTTAAGGATCTGCATATATGTATAGTGGTGTGAAAAAATGTTTGCCCCCTTCCTGATTTCTCATTTTTTTTGTATGTTTGTCACACTTAAATGTTTCAGATCATCAAACAAATTTAAATATTAGACAAAGATAACACAAGTAAACACAAAATGCAGTTTATTATTAAGGGTAAAAAAAAAAAAATCCAAACTTACATGGCCCTGTGTGGAAAAAGCGATTGCCCCCTAAACCTAATAACTGGTTGGGCCACCCTTAGCAGCAACAGCTGTAATCAAGCATTTGCAATAACTGGCAATGACTCTTTTACAGTGCTGTGGAGGAATTTTGGCCTACTCATCTTTGCAGAATTGTAATTCAGCCACACTGGAGGGTTTTCAAGCATGAACTGACTTTTTAAGGTCATGCCACAGCATCTCAATCGGATTTGGGTCAGGATGTTGACTAGGCCATTCCAAAGTCTTCATTTTGTTTTTCTTAAGCCATTCAGAGGTGGGCTTGCTGTTGTGTTTTCGATCATTGTCCTGCTGCAGAACCCAAGTGCGCTTCAGCTTGAGGTCACAAACAGACGGCCGGACACGATCCTTCAGGATTTTTTTTGGTAGACAGCAGAATTCATGGTTCCATTTACCACAGCAAGTCTTCCAGGTCCCGAAGCAGCAAAAGAGCCCCAGGCCATCACACTACCACCACCATATTTTACTGTTGTTATGATGTTCCTTTTCTGAAATGCTGTTACTTTTACACCGGATGTAATGGGACACACACCTTCCAAAAAGTTCAACTTTTGTCTCGTCAGTCCACAGTATTTTCCCAAAAGTCTTGGGGATCATCAAGATGTTTTTGGGCAAAACTGAGATGAGCCTTTGTTTTTTTCTCAGCAGTGGTTTTCGTCTTGGAAATCTGCCATGCAGGCCATTTTTACCCAGTCTCTTTCTTATGGTGGAGTCATGAACACTGACCTTAACTGAGGCAAGTGAGGCCTGCAGTTCTTTGGATGTTGTTGTGGGGTCTTTTGTGACCTCTTGGATGAGTCGTCACTGAGCTCTCGGGGTAATTTTGGTCGGCCGGCCACTTCTGGGAAGGTTCACCACTGTTCCATGTTTTCACCATATGTGGATAATGGCTCTCACTGTGGTTCACTGGAGTCCCAAAGCTTTAGAAATGGCTTTATAACCTTCTCCAGATTAACAGATCTCAATTACTTTGTTTCTCATTTGTTCCTGAATTTCTTTGGATCACAGCATGATGTCTAGCTTTTGAGGATCTTTTGGTCTACTTCATTTTATCAGGCAGGTCCTTTTTAAATTACTTCTTGATTGAGAACAGGCGTGGCAGTAATCAGGCCTGGGTGTTGCTACAGAAATTGAACTCAGCTTTCCAAAGATGTGATAAGCCACAGTTAATTTATGTTTTCATGGGCGGGGGTCACTTTTTCACACAGGACCATGTAGGTTTGGAGTTTTTTTTTTTTTACCCTTAATAATAAACACCTTCATTTAAAAACTGCATTTTGTGTTTACTTGTTATCTTTGTCTAATATTTAAATTTGTTTGCTGATCTGAAACATTTAAGTGTGACAAACATACAAAAAAATGAGAAATCAGGAAGGGGGCAAACACTTTTTCACACCACTGCATGTAGATGTTTCTATGCTCACAGACAATAACCTCTGCAAGCAGAAAGCTCAGCTGAGGGTGCCTCGCCAAGCTGCAGAGGGAATCCTGGGTAATGTGGTCTCCACAAACAAACAAGCTGTCCCTCTATTCAGCATGACAACTCAACCAAGATGAGGAGAGATTAGCCCCTTAACCCTCAAGTGACCAAGTTATTTTAGCGACTGAAATGACCAAGAGGGGCTATTTATGACCCCACGATATTCTATGCAGGAAGCGTTCCTATCAATAGTTCCAGTTTTGTTCCTCAGATTTTGAAACCTCTGTCACTGATAAAGGAAGCAATCAAAATCTGAGGTAATGAATTTCGGTTTCCAATATTTTTTACGATGATGTCCTGCTTGGGACACCGAGGTGGATTTCTTATCCATGTCGTTTCATTTTTGACTGTGTAAGGCAGGGGTGATAGTGAGGGCCACAAATTTTTTCCCCTCACTTCCCGAGGGCCAGATTTACATATAAGTCTTGGGGGGGGGGGGGGGGGGGGTCAAAAGTTTCACAATTAAAACTGAAAATAAAAATAAAAGCTACTCAGTGATTTATCATATTAGAATTAATATTACTGATAAAATTATATCATGACCTAATTTTTAAAAATCTCCATCAAAATGATGAGGAAAGAGAAATAAAAAAAAAATGGTAATTAACAAAAAAGCCAAGGAGAAAAGGAAATATGACGAAGAAAAATGCTTTTAAAATATTAGAAAAAAATGATCTAAGTACAAAATAGTTTTACTGATAAATATGCTACATTTCTGGTTTAAATTAGCCACTTTTTTTGCAAATCTATATTTTATTTTGGTATTAGATGTTCAAGCATCTACTGATAAATTTACATCATTTTATTTAAAAATTTATAACTTTGCAGTTGCACTGAGGTTTTTTCTAAATCTGAGTTTTTGTCATAAATTTGCCATTTCTTATATAAACTTGCCTTTCAGTTTGAAACTTGTTATTGTAAATACTCAGTGAGGAGCTGTAGCATTTACTGTTGCTTAAAAGCAGCCTCCTCTGTACATTTACTGCTTAAGTAGTAAATGATGTCAACAGCATGTTGACAGCCTATTAATGTGGTCTCATCATGCAACACATAAGCCCCTTTTCCACCAGTACCAGCTTAGCCCTACTCACTTCGAGTCGGTGCACTTTGCAGGCTTTTCCATTAGTACCTGGTATGAAAATGAGGTACGAAAATCGTGCCCACGCATCTGTGTTCCAACCGTGTAGAGTCGAGCTGAAAATGTGACGTCAACAGACTGCAGGCCACTGATTGGTCAGGGCATAACGTCATGAGAGCGACGTCTTCTACAGAATCTCCAGCTGCCATTTGCAAAGATTCATCTGCGAGCGAGCAAACAAGCGTCAGTATAAACAACGATAGAATGGCTTCACAGAAATCAACGCCATGGTCCCACAGACTTTTCTGTGCCTTTTGGCTAATGAGAAAATCCAGAGGGAACTAGACGGAGTGACCCAAAATGAATTTACGGCCACCGACCGGCAAATAACGTAAGGACCTGACCACGGCAGTTGAAAAACCGTGATATTAGAGGATACAGAGGATGGTGAGTGTTGTGATATGATGTGATATTATACATCTTTCAAGTTATTTATCCTAGTGGTGGAAAGCTCACTTTGAACCTGCAAACAAGTTTTGTGGGGCACAAAATTCATTATACTTTGCTTTTGGCCAAGGAAGAATGTTCACATTATAGTGGCTCAGAGACCACATCTCTGTGTGTTGCAGCTCCACAATTTAAACTCATTTATGACAAATCCAAGCATTTACAACAACTATGCATGCATGGTCTTTACTTTTAAATGAAGGCCATTCGCCTATCCTTCTGGACAAACATGTCTGTGACTGTATTATAAAAGTCCTTCTTATCTTCTTTAAGCTTTAAAAAATCCTGTGCTTATGGTGCTTAAGCAAGCCCCCACTCATGCAGCAGTGGTACTGGCAGCCTCATATCATGATTTTTCGTCGTAGTTCTATGTCAGAGTAGGAAGACTATCCATCCATCCATCTATCTTCTTCTGCTTAATCTTTTTCGGGTCGTGGGGGGGCTGGAGCCTATCCCAGCATCTTTGGGCGAGAGGCAGGGTCCACCCTGGACAGATCGCCAGTCCATTGCAGGGCCAACACAGAGAGACAGACAACCATTCACTCTCACAGTCATACCCAAGGACAATTTAGAATCCCCAGTTTGATGCCAATTAATCTAAATATGTTAAAATACACATAAAGGATATTAGCCAAACTATGGAAAGTGAAGATAGAGAACAAAATTGCCTACAAACATTACAGTGGTGACATACCGAGAGATGGCAACAGAAACGCTCAATCCAGTTTGTGAAGGATTGAGGCTCCACTTGCCGCTCCTGCACCTCACCTCTCCCCCTTAAATTTGAACAATAAATACACAGATTCAGTAATTTTAAATATAAATATCATTGAACTGATTCAAATTTTTCACAAATTACATTTAGGCCTAAAGACAGGTCAGAGGACAAGTAATAATATTTCCTTCTTATTTTTCATGATGACAGGTGAAGCTCTGCCTCACCTGCCTCCACTGACTGCATGTCACTGAACGCTGGCGAACGCTGCACTTTCTGGGTTTCGTCAGGGTTTGTAAAATGTCACAAAACAGTTTGCACACAGTTTTTAACATCACAAACATTTTTGTCAAAAAGGTTCTTAAACAGTTGCTAGCGTTCACTACTTGGCGAACCAAAAAGAACTTCAGTGACACGTGCTGTAACCGTTTGCAAATGCTTACAACTATTTTGCAAACGTTAGCAACCGTTTGCACAAAAACATATTTGCAAAAAAATGTTCATATTTTTTCACGACAAGAAAAACTGCTTGGGACCTTAAAAACTGTGTGTGACCTCTTGGCCAGCCTTTTACGAACCCTGATGAAACCCCAACAACCGCAACGTTCATGAATGTTCTTCAGCATTCGCCACTCTGTGAGATACAGGCTTAAATATGTAGCTGGTCACTTGAAGGTTAAACACCTCAGCGCATGCTTGAGAAAGCACACCGACACTCATTCACATGACTGGGATGACCAGTGCTCTTCATCATGGATCTCCCCATTGATTAGTCTGTCCCCAGTCATTTGTATGGACTAAACTCTATTTCATAACGTCCATTAGCCTACAGGAGGATGGCTAATGCTCACCTATAGGCATCATGCTCCCCAGAGAGGTATAAAGGGCAGGATGGAGGTGGAAGAACCCAGGTTCTTTCCTGTTTCCTACTCCTGTCCATCATGGTCTATCTATCTATCTATCTATCTATCTACTTACTCCCCCTCTTCTTCTCCAGCCCCTTCCTTTCCATAAACCATGTACAGTCCCTTATTGTCGGGCAGCCATATCCCCCCACCCGGCCCCATAACGTACAGGATTGAGCATTGCTGTAACTGAGGCCTCATGGGTAAACGGTCATAGTAGGACCTCTTGAAGGTAAATGGATCTCTCTCCCTCGAGTCCTACATCACAGATGAGGTCTGTCGGCAGGCCTTCTCTCTTTAAAAGCAAGCGGAGTGATGTAGTGGAGGATGAGAAGGCAGAGGGAGAAAGGAGTAGAGGGCTAAACTATGGAGGAGTGACACAAACAACACAAAGCGCCCCCCCCCCCCCGTCCCCCTGTACTATTTCTCTCTCTTTCCCTCCTCGGCCCTCCCTTTATCCCTTTCGCGCCAGATAAGATCAACCAAGTGTCAGTCATCAACAGCCTCCTGTCACACTGTGATTGTTCATCTGTTATATGCGTGTGTAAATGTGCAGTCCATTGCGACACTGCTGCATACATTTAATACCCTCATGTTTCAAGGGGACAATGGATGAGGAGGTGAGGAGCAAAGTGGAGGGAAGGACGAGAGGAGGAGGGGGAGCATAAAGAGGAGAGGAGAGACAAGGAGAAGGAGTAGAAAACGAAGCAGAGGAGGAAGAGGTGGAGGGGCCAGGACACAAGGCATCCAAGGGGAAAACGACTGGGAGTTAGAAGGACTTGCGCAATGACTGTGAAACTATCTCATTTTTATCTTGTGAGAGGATTTCCGAAGTGATCCGCACAACCTAATTATTTTCCCCTAATAAAAGCAACATATGCTAAGACAATAAAAGGCCTTATTGGACACCTATTCATTAAAAAGGAGCAGTAAAAGGTGCAGGACTCTGGCACAGGGATTAGCTTTTAAAAGGGCTTTTCTCTAGCTGGAAATGGCCTTAGTCTTCCTTTAGCATGTCCATATGGGTGCATTGCCCACCATAAAAGAGCTGAATTATACATGAAGAGGCCTGGCTGCTTTATTGGCTGTGATCTTCCTTTCACTCTCACCTAATTGCATCAGAGCATGCTACCCCTGAGTTTCGACTGAGTCTTGCTTTGATTTACTGTGTATGAATGCCACACGGCATGCAGATTTAAGTAAAGAAACGTGCAACTGTGAAGTGCATGTAACCAATGATAACCAGTAGCAAGAGAGTCTAAAATACATAAAAGTTTGTTAAGTTAGTAACAGCTAGTTGACTCATATCTGACAATTTGACACAGCGAAGCCATTATTCCATATGGTCAATGTACTGTAAGTGTCAGTGTGTTTCTATTATGAGAGCAGTAGTGCTGTCTGTGTGTCGGTATGTGAGTGTGTGATGAGCTGGTGTAATAGGGCCACACACAGGTGTGTGTATGCTCACCTCCTCACTGATGCGCCAGCTAATTGGTCTCCTGCGGCAACCTGACATATTCACACGCTCAAAATCTCAAGTGCACACAGACATTCAGGTGTGTGCATTTTATTAAAAAAAAAAAGAAAAATGAAACACACAGACAATGCAGTGCGCAAAAGTTATACTTTAGTGTATATAGAATGTGTAAATACACATGCGGAGTATGTCTAAACACAGCCATGCGTGTGCCTTCATTCACAGGCGGCCTGTGGAGTGCACCTCAAAACTAACTCATTATCACAGTGCTGACTCTGAGTGAAGAATGACACCTGAACAGACTGCTTATGCCACATACTCGCCTATTTTCAGGAGCAGCAAAAGACGGCAGAACCAACGACCACAAAAGCATACTATAAAACACATCCTATGGACGCATCAAGCTACAAAAGAATAAAAATACTCGAAAAAAAAAACCTTCACCACAGGGTTCTGTAGCACACTGAACAACAATGACCCATAATCTATCTTTTTGCCATTGACACTCATTTTAATAGTAACCATCTCATAAACAGAAAATAACAGAAAAACCGCCAGTCAGTAAGGATAGAATATAATTGGAAAATTTCAACATTAGAGCTAAAAAGATCATAGCGGCTGAGGGCCCCTTTGCCCAGACAGAGATCATTGGGTGACCGATGAGAGATCAAAAATTACCCAATTGCTCAACAAGCTCCTAAAGCCTCAAAAAAGCCTTTTCTGTGTAAAGGTTTGCAATATCGTTGTACGAATTTCATGGCGATCTATAAAGATCTTTAAAAGATCCTTGAGAGACAAATGAGAGACCAGGGGTCTCATGTACAAAAGGTACATTACTTACGCACAAAAACATGGCGTATGTCCTTTTCCATGGAAAATTTCAGATGTATCAAGAATGAAATGACCGTGGAAATATGCGCAGCCCCATGCCAACTTAATGGCTGGTGTATGTACGTTTCTACTGTTATTGGTCCGTTGGCGACACTTAGAGGTGATGTTGGGAGACTGATAATGACGTGAAAATTATTGTACACACCAGAAACACATTATGAACAAACATTCAAGTGTGCACAATTAAATGAGTGAGTATAAAAGCAAGTGCAAAGAAGTGCAGAAAATGCCTCTAACAACAATGCATGAGGATATTGCAAATCGCGTAGTGAGAAGAGAAAGGGTATTTAGAGACAGAAGATTTTCTGGTTCAGGATGATGACTGGGTTGTTAGCCGGTTTAGGTTTCCACGGGCAGTCCTTGTGGAACTATGCTCAGAGCTACGGCTGCTCTTGGAGCGCGACACGGCGAGAAGCCGTGCACTGCCCGTCCCAGTGCAGGTGCTGACAACACTGGAGTTCCTGGCAACAGGGGCATGCCAGAGTGAGCTGGCAGACCAATTGGGAATTTCCCAGTTGACCCAGAGCTGAGCTATGCCAGCTGTGTGGGATTGCATTATCCGGCTGTCACCCAGGTTCATCATATTCCCATACAATGCAGTTGAACAGGCCAACATCAAAGCACAATTTGCAGCAAGAGCCGGATTTCTTAATGATTCTAATGAACAGCATTGTTGGGAACAAACTACAAGCTGGCACTGTGCGGATGGGTGGCTTCTTAGTGAGTAAATTCATGTAATTGTCCTAATAATAATCCATCTCATGTGCAACGCACCTGTGCGCTCCCAAATATCACCCTGTCTTCAAGGCTTCATTACAGCTCAGTGGGTTGAGTAAGTGACTTTCTTTTTTACTGATTAAACTACAGTTTCACAGCATTCTACCAAGCCCCCAATTGCCTCTGTGTATACAGTAGTTATTTTTTTTTTGTTACTTATTTGTACCCTTAGGTAGACTTGGTTTGCAGTCTGGTGACAAGCCACCGGCTGCTGGTCGCTGCATGCACGAGCGCCCTAAACCTACATGTTTTTTGGTGTGCGGGAGGAAACCGGAGAAATCCCGGAGTAAACCCACGCAACACGGGGAGAACATGCAAACTCCACACAGCTCACTGTTGGTCGGGGGCTGGGATCGAACCCACGATCTCATGATCCCCGCGATCCCCCGGCCGAGGGTAAAACTGTGCTGCCACAGTGCTAAACCACTGCGCCACCGTGCAGCCCAGTTATGTCAATAAACACATGCGTAAAGTTTGAAATGCAACAGTCTCACCCTCCCCGGTGCACTTCATTCATTTACAGTAGCAATGTGTGTAATCCATGTAAGTTGTATATAAGTATAAAGGATGAGATTTGCATTTTGGACATAAAACATGTACTTATCGAGTCTAATATGATCTGCTTTCAACTGACAGGTGACTGTGGCTACCCACTAAATAGGTTCATATTGTCTTCTTTTTCATTACGTTTTCCTTTATTCAACCAGCTAATCCACTCGGCTGATCACAAATCACAGTGATCAGCTGACACTTCTGAGGACAACTGCAGATGTCAGTCAAAACATGTCAAGTTAACCTCTTGCACTCCGGGATACCGCGGGCGGTCACGTCTCTGCGTCCTAGGGTGCACGAGGGCGCCCTAGGACGTACACTGTGCGTCCTAGGGCGCACTGAAAAAAAAAAGCTGCAGACACAGCCGCGAACAGAAAGCCAAAGGAGTGCTTTGATTGGTTTAGATTTGATTGACCTCTCATTCGACTAATAAGAGCCTTGAATTGGGTTTCTGAAACCTTGAAGAACCAATGACTGAAAACCTAGCAAGAAGGACCCACCTACCAACGGCTGCGAATACAGCCAGCCAATTGAAGCAGAGAACTTCGACAATTGAAAGCGTACGTCCCGTGCGTAAAATCTGTTTTGTGTAAGCCGCTGGGTGACACACACGCGTTCGCCAGTCTTTTTTTCTTACTACTGTTCTTATTTGTTTTGAAAAATCGTTCGCCAAAACCGCAATCATGGAAGCGCAAAACCGCAATAAGGGAATTATGGTTTGACCGGGTCGCGTGACCAGAACCACGAGTCCGTAACAAGCGGACCAGCGTCATGTTCGTCTGACAATGAGGAAGAGAAGTTCGCCAGCGACACTGCTGTTGTGGACAGGTAAGTGTTATAAGCTAAATTATTCTTTATCCCTGAAAATTGTAATCAAAATGACTTTTGACCAATCGGTAAATTACAACTGTGCGTCATCGCAACATGACGGACACGGACCGCTCCGGTCCGGTTCGGACGGTGCACAGACCGTGTCCAGTCCGTGCGCTGCATCCAGACTGTGAACGCCCCCCCCCAACCTCCGCTACTCTTCTGTAGCGGATTGCAGATATATTTGCAGATATTTTAGTACAACTGTGCGTAGTAGACCGCGGCGCACCGTCCCTGCGGTCCATCATGTAGCGATGGGCGATGTCCGTCCTCTGTAGCGGGGGGGGGGGGGGGGTTGTTATCTTCTACATTACAGATATTTTAGTATAATTTTTAGTGCACTGTAGGTTATTTTTTCTTGTAAAAAAAAAAAAAAAGCCACACATTTTTTACGTGGCATGCTTCTTTGTGTGTGGGGGCTTGTTTGTTCATTCATTCATTCATGAATGAATAACGCCCCCCCCCACACACACACACACACACAGCCCTTCACCTTTCATTAGAGCCCAAAATGAAGCTTCTATATTGAATCATTCAAAAGTTACAGATGTTTTTCCAAACTGTGCCATTTGGCACAATTTGGCACAGTTCAAAAACGCCTGGGAACAACCTGAGTAAAAAGCTGTGTAATATATTCATTTTTTGTGGTATTGTTACAAAATTTTGACCTCAGCTTGATAACACTTGGTTCTACATTTCTGTTGCATTTTCCAGCCCGGAGCTGACAGCTGTGTGTTATTTGCAAGCATTTGTATCCAAAAAAACACCCAGGCGAAATTTATTTTCTTCAAGTTCAGTATGTTTAGATGACTGTTACTCAGTGGCAGGAGCACTTTGAGAGATTATGACTGTTTTGCCAAAAAATTCAAAGTGTTTTCTTTTAAATGAGACCAACCCCATGAAGATGCTGCAAAGGGTTGAAGAACAGCTTTTGATTTACTTTGGGTACGTTATTTTTAGGCGTTTTTAGGGAAATTGACCAGAATGCAAGGGGTTAAAATAAACATCTCCTTCTCATCCCTGTCTGAATAAAGGAAAACTGTAAACTAATCTTATAGGGCTATGTGTCATGTGCGGAGCTGGTGTTTCGGCTCTGCCCATGATTTGTGACTGTAGCTTCTGATTTGTTGTTAATTGGTTCCAGCTGGCAGGTTGAGCCCTTAGCTAGGCCCTTGCCAGTCTACAGCCACACCCCTCTCTCTGCCAGACACTCACCAGCTGTCAGTTACAGTATTTCTCATTTGTTCACTCACACACACACACACACACACACACACACACACACACACACACACACGCACACACGCATACACACTTATACATACACAGACTCCCGCCACACACCTGTGTCCACTTGTCACTCATTAGCCTGCTTGGTATTTATTGGGTGACAGTGGGGGCATTCAGTGTCGTGGCGTAAGTCTACACTACACAGTTCAGTCTGTAGTCACCGGCTGATGTTTTCCCCTGGAGCTGTTGGCACCCTTTCCCTACGGACTTCTACTGTGTTGTTTCCTCAAAGCCCACTGAGCTCCGACGCCCTCTGTAAGTATCCCTCTTGTTTTCATTCGCTGCCCAGTTCCACCTGGGAGCGTTCCCTGCCAACTGAGCTCCGGCATCCATCGATTGTGTATCAGACTGTATTGTCCTATTGAACATTTTCTTGTGTTTTGTGTATTTTTGAGTTTCCCCCTTTCTGTTAATAAACATGTTCACTTCACCTGTGTTTTGGGCTCGTACTAATTCAGTTGTCCGTTGCAAGGTTACGCAGTGGACATGACACTATGAGCAGGCTATTGAATTACCTGTATCCGTCGTTAATGCCGGAGGACAGCGTGCCAAAAAAAAAAAAAAATTATGCGCCTCTGCCTCATTCAGAAACGCCTCCAACTCACAGTCCATGAAATTCCATTAAATCCATTATTTTTGATCATGGATACAGGGGAATCAAACGTGCAGGGCTTGTATCTATTTGCATGTAATTGCATATTCAAATGCAGGCATGTCAACAGAAGAGTCCGGTATTTCCGCATGTGCGTTCAATTTCAAGTAGATTGGGATGTACAAAGGAAATGTGCTTGGATTCCTGTGTATGGACTGTTTCATACATCTGGATTTTTTTTTTTGCTTATGGCATTTTCTTGATTTAAACATACGTCATCTTTCAATAGGAAATCCACGCACGTCTTTGTACACGAGGCCCTAGGAGAGATCATTGAGTGATCACTGAGAGTTTGTTGAGCAACAAAAGAGGTCTATACACACGTGGACAAAATTGTTGGTACCACTCTGTTAATGAAAGAAAAACCCACAATGGTCACAGAAATAACTTGAATCTGACAAAAGTGGTAATAAATAAAAATTCTATGAAAATTAACCAATGAAAATCAGACAATGCTTTTGAATTGTGGTTCAACAGAATTATTTTAAAAAACAAACTCATGAAACAGGCCTGGACAAAAATGATGGTACCCTTAACTTAATATTTTGTTGCACAACCTTTTGAGGCAATCACTGCAATCAAATGATTTCTGTAACTGTCAATGAGACTTCTGCACCTCTCAGCAGGTATTCTGGCCCACTCCTCATGAGCAAACTGCTCCAGTTGTCTCAGGTTTGAAGGGTGCCTTCTCCAGACGCCATGTTTCAGCTCCTTCCACAGATGTTCAATAGGATTTAGATCAGGGCTCATAGAAGGCCGCTTTAGATTAGTCCAATGTTTCACTCTTAGCCATTCTTGGGTGTTTTTAGCTGTGTGTTTTGGGTCATTATCCTGTTGCAAGACCCATGACCTGCGACTGAGACCAAGCTGTCTGACACTGGGCAGCACATTTCTCTCTAGAATACCTTGATAGTCTTGAGATTTCATTGTACCCTGCACAGATTCAAGACACCCTGTGCCAGATGCAGCAAAGCAGCCCCAGAACATAACAGAACTTCCTCCATGTTTCACAGTAGGGACAGTGTTCTTTTCGTGGTATGCTTCATTTTTGCATCTGTGAACATAGAGCTGATGTGCCTTGCCAAAAAGTTCCAGTTTTGTGTCGTCTGTCCATAGGACATTCTCCCAGAAGCTTTGTGGTTTGTCAACATGCAGTTTGGCAAATCCCAGTCTGGCTTTTTTATGATTTGTTTTCAACAGTGGTGTCCTCCTTGGTCATCTCCCATGAAGTCCACTTTGGCTCAAACAACGACGGATGGTGCGATCTGACACTGATGTACCTTGACCTTGGAGTTCACCTTGAATGTGTTTAGAGGTTGTTCTGGGCTCTTTTGTTACCATTCGTATTATCCGTCTTCTCCTGCGGCCACGTCCAGGGAGGTTG
The DNA here is from genome assembly GCA_020510985.1 of Pholidichthys leucotaenia. NCBI lineage: Eukaryota > Metazoa > Chordata > Actinopteri > Cichliformes > Pholidichthyidae > Pholidichthys > Pholidichthys leucotaenia. The sequence goes on from CM035840.1 coordinate 115,791,021, forward strand.
GCTACAGTCTCGTGGAACTTAAATTTCTGAATAATATGTGCAACTGTAGTCACAGGAACATCAAGCTGCTTGGAGATGGTCTTATAGCCTTTACCTTTAACATGCTTGTCTATAATTTTCTTTCTGATCTCCTGAGACAGGTCCATGTTTAGTGTGGTACACACCATGTCACCAAACAGCACAGTGACTTCTTGTCACCCTTTAAATAGGCCGACTGACTGATTACAAGTTTGTAGACACCTGTGATGTTAATTAGAGGACACATCTTGGTTGAACATGTCCCTATGGTCACATTATTTTCAATCTTTTCTAGGGGTACCATCATTTTTGTCCAGGCCTGTTTCATGAGTTTGTTTTTTAAAGTAATTCTGTTGAACCACAATTCAAAAGCATTGTCTGATTTTCACTGGTTAATTTTCATAGAATTTTTATTTATTACCACTTTTGTCAGATTCAAGTTATTTCTGTGACCATCGTGGGTTTTTCTTTCATTAACAGAGGGGTACCAACAATTTTGTCCATGGCGAAGGTGGAAGGAGTACTTTGAAGAGCTCATGAATAAAGAAAGTGCGAGAAAGAGGAGGATGGATGAAGGAAAGATGGTGAACAAGGAAGTCCCGAGGTTTAGCAAGGTGGAAGTGAGGGCAGCTTTGGAGAGGATGAAGAATGGAAAGGCGATTAGTCCAGATGACATACCTGTGGAGGTATGGAGATGTTTAGGAGAGATGGCAGTGGACTTTTTAACCAGACTGTTTAACACAATCTTGGAGAGTGAGAGGATGCCTGAAGAGTGGAAAAGAAGTGTTTTGGCACCAATTTTCAAGAACAAAGGTGATGCTCAGAGCTGTAGTAACTACAGAGGCATAAAGCTGATCAGCCACACTATGAAGATATGGGAAAGAGTTGTTGAAGCCAGGTTAAGAGGAGAAGTGACAATCAGTGAGCAGCAGTACGGATTCATGCCAAGAAAGAGTACTACAGATGCAATGTTTGCTTTAAGGGCGCATTCAGATGGCCACTGTTTGGTCCAGACCAAAGGAACTTTGCTCTGCTTCTGCGGCTAGTTTGATTTGTTTGGTGCAGTCTGAACGTGCGTTCAAACTCTGGTGTGCACCAAACAAGCGAATTCTGGTCCACCGAAATACGGGGGTCTTGGTTCACTTCCAAATGAAGTCCGGTTTGCTTTGCTTGCAGTGTGAATGCAAACAGACTATCCAGCAGACCAAGGAGTGGAAGTGCCCCTCAGCGTTTGTGGTAACCATAGCAACACGTAGAAGAGGAAGTGGTGTTTACTGTAGCACATTTTGGGTAGAAAATAACAATAAAGACAATCGCACAAATCCAAAAAATCTTTTTACCGGAGAAAGCCAAGAAGAAAACTTAAAAAATGTCACATTTGTGGCGGACGAACAACCCAGCCGAAGGGAACGGATTTCCGTTTTCGGTCCTGGCCAATCCATGAGCCTGATCTTTCTTCTTCGCCAAGATTTTTTTCTCCCTGGTCAGTGGTGGTTTCGGCTACAGCGCCCCAAATGAGCAGTTGTTGCAACTGCGTCATGTTGTCCAGGCAGTTTGATCCACTGCAGTGTGAATGCAAACCAAACCAAACAAAGGTGCAAACATTCTCAGCATTCCCCTCCCAGTCAAACCAAGACCCCTGGACTATCCTGGTCTGAATGTAGCCTAAGAGTGTTGATGGAGAAGTATACAGTAGAGAAGGTCAGAAGGAGCTGCACTGTGTCTTTGTGGATCTAGAGAAAGCATATGATAGAGTGCCAAGAGAGGAAGTGTGGTACTGTATGAGAAAATCAGGAGTGGCAGAGAAGTATGTGAGGGTGGTGCAGGACATGTATGAGGACAACGAGACATGGTGAGGTGTGCTGTAGGAGTGACAGATAAATTCAAGGTCGGGGTGGGATTACAGCAGGGATCGGCCCCGAGCCCCTTCTTGTTTGCCATGGTGACGGACAGGCTGACAGATGAGGACAGGCAGGAGTCTCCGTGGACCATGATGTTTGCAGACGTGATCTGTAGTGACAGTAGGGAGCAGGTAGAAGAGAACCTGGAGAGGTGTAGGTATGCTCTGGAGAGAAGAGGAATCCAAGTCAGCAGAAGCAAGACAGAATACATGAGTGTGAATGAGGGGGAGGCAGGTGTAACAGTGAAGATGGAAAGAGTAGAGGTAGTGAAAGTAGACGAGTTTAAGCACCTGGGATTCAACCATCCAAAGCAATGGAGAATGCACAAGAGAGGTGAAGAAGAGAGTGCAGGCAGGGTGGAGTGGGTGGAGATGAGTGTCGGGGGGATTTGTGACAGAATTGTAGCAGCAAGAGTGAAAGAAGATTTACAAGACGGTAGTGAGACCTGCTATGATGTATGGTTTGGAGATGGTGGCGCTGACAAAAAGACAGGAGGTGGAGCTGGAGGTGGCAGAGTTGAAGATGCTAAGATGTGCATTGGGAGTGACTAGGACAGACAAGATTAGAAATTAATATATCAGAGGGACAGCTCAGGTTGAGCAGTTTGGAGACAAAGTAAAAGAGGCAAGGCTGAGATGGTTTGGACATGTGCAGAGGAGGGATAGTGGATATATTGGACAAAGGATGTTGAAGATGGAGCTGCCAGGCAGGAGGAAAAGAGGAAGACCACAGAGGAGATTCATGGATGTAGTGAAAGAGGACATGGAGAGGGTTGGTGTTACAGAGGAAGATGTAAGGGATAGGGTGAGATGGAGGCAGATGATCCACTGTGGCGACCCCTAAAGGGAGTAACTAAAAGAAGAAGAAGAAGATGAGAGGTTTCTAGTGTTCTTCTACCCCCTTTACACAGAGGGGGAGGTCAGTGAAAGATGACAAAATGGTCATACCTCTCAATGATCTTTCAATGATCTCTCAGTGATCACAAAGATCTCTTAATGATCTTCCAGTGATCTCCACTGCTGCCACAGTTGAGAGATTGTTTTCACTCATTCCAAAACAGTCTCTCAATGATCACCAAAGGAAATTGATCTCTCAACAAAATCTCAATGAATTCTCAAGGAGCGCTCAACAATCTCATCAATCTCCCAATGAGCTCTCAGCGATCTTTCAATGAACTCTATTGGTCTTTCACTGAACGCTCAGCAATTCCCCACTGATCTCTCAACCACCTATACCTCTGGGGTGGAAAAACTTGGTGTTTATTGAAAGATCACTGAGAGATAATTGGGAGAATCGATGAGATTGTTGAGCAGTCAAGGAGAGCTCAAGGAAATTTATTCAGGCCAGAAGATGCATATTGGTTTTGAATCAGTATCGGCAGATATCCAAATTTAAAATATCACATTGGGCATTAAAAAAGCTGTGTTGTTACATCCCTAATCCTAAACCATCCCATTTTAACAACACTCAATGAATATAATCCTCTGGTCTAGAAAGAGCTTTCTGTGTGTCACATGCAGCAGTACATTCTGTCACTTCATCTGCAAAAAAAATGCACCCAGGCAGAAAACAAACGCCTCAATCGGTTTGTAAAACTGTGCACTTGTGTCCTGACAGGCCAGAGTTTGTACAACTCTCACAAATGAAACAATTCAGATGAAGATGACGCCGGATCAGTCTCACTCAGACCTGCAGCTGCACCGCTGAGAATGACGTTTTCCTAATCCTATATAATATGATGTGAAGCACAGCCGAAAAATCACTTTCTCTGCTAAATTCTTGCCTTTTGGTATGTTATGTGGTGTAAATCAAAGAAAAAATATCATATGATTACTTACAAGAAATATTTTTTAAAACCTGCAAGCTACATTTTAGTATTTTTTTTATGTTCGATTCTTGGCTTCATCCATCTTCCTGAATGTGGAGAAAAACAGTGAGGACACTACTCTTTTCAGCTAGTTCCTCTGAATGATCCCCCCCACCCCCCACCCCCTTCCCTTGTGGTAGAGGTCGAGAGAGAGGGATGTTCTGTTTTAAATAAGAAGGCAGCACTGGCCCATTAAACTCTGATAGTAATGATATTAATTTGGCAGGAACGTGTCATTTTCACAGGAGAGCAACTAGCTGAACTGCCATTACACACACACACACACACACACACACACACAGAGCAGCAAAGACTTCTGCCTCATTCACACTGGATCTACACACACACCAGGCACATGTCACAGGAGAGCAGCTAGCGGTAACATTATGAGAGAGTCTGAGAGATCTGCTAATGGATAGATTAGTGTGCCCTTGGTCACCGCGGCTATGAGGGACTGACTGGAGCTGTGACTTATATCCCTGTCCCCCATCCGCCCCCTTGTCTTCACCTCCTTTTATTCCTCTTTTTCCACTTTCTTTTGCTCCTTTTTCACTAACCCCTTTTTCTTTGTGTCTCTCCCCCAAATCCATTTTTTTTTTTAAATCTCATACGATGAAAACGGCCATCCGATACAGCAAAGTGTTGCTGTTTGTGTTGCAGGAAGGTTAACTATATGATTCATTATTAAAGGTATCAGGCCCTGTCCATTCTCAAAAGTAATTACCCCCCCACCCCCCCGCGCTGAAAGGGTAACCGAATGAGCATGTAGAGGCTTTTGAAAAGATATTAATAAAAGTTAAGGCTGTAGATGGATTTAAAGTTGTCATAAATACTAATACTCTTATCATTATAATTATTATAGCAATCAGGCAAAAAAGGAAAACACTTCCAGCACAACATCATTGTCTTATATACATTTGGAAAGAAGTATTATGTTGAATAAAAGCTAGACTAAAAGGTAAACCTTGAAAAATACAGTATGTTCACCAAATTTTAACTTAGAACAACGATGTAATTAAGCATGAGAGTCCTGTCATTTTCCCTTTAATATAAAGATAATACATATCCGTTTGGCTGTACTGATTTGGGTCCATGTGTCAGAAAATTGCAGAAAATACACTGATGAAGGAAATTAGATTTATAGGATTTGAGACAAAAAGTTTCTACCGAGGCCAAATGAGACCATGGAGAAACACACCACTGATACAAATTCAAAGACAGCAACACTTTTAATGAGAATTGCCTTTTAAACCCTTTTACTGAGCTGATCTTGTGTCATGTGTTGAAAGCATTGGGGGTGACAACATAGTATGTGTACTCATTTACTGAACACATAAAACTTTAATGAGACACATGGGTGAAGATTTTCTGCTCTGCACTTGTCCATTTCACTGCTAAATATCCTCTCTCTCTCTCTCTCTCTCTCTCTCTCTCTCTCTCTCTCTCTCTCTCTCTCTCTCACACACACACACACACACACACACACAGAGAGAGAGAGAGAGAGTCTCTTTAGCGTACATGGGTCAAGTTCACATGCCTGCATACATTACCTGCACAGCAACTCACAGAGTAACCAGCACAGGTGCTGTGAGTGCATTGTGCAGACTCAAAAGAAACTGAGCATATTTACCTGGTATTGGGAGTCATATGTGTGTGTGTGTGTGTGTGTGTGTGTGTGTCCAAATATGTTCTCGAGAAGGTGTGTATGCTCGTGTGTGTGTGTGTTTCCCTGTGTGTCCAAACTGACCCCATCTCGGCACTCCTGACCGGTTGAATGCGGGCTGCATAAATTAGTGCTGATGCTCTGCGATGTAATTATGCTGCTGTCAGGATGGCCCCTCTACTCAAATTCATTTTAATAAAGTTGGTCTCCAAGGTTACCAACCAGGGGTCACCTTCGGTGTCAGTCCCTGTGGATCAGATTCTGAACGTCTCTGGTTGGAGTACAGTGGCACCTTAACATGACTGGCCCCCACATCACAACGCAAACACACCACCTACTGACTCGCTCAGGACGAAAGGAGACAGGTAGCAGAGAGGAGGAGGAAACAGAAGCGGGAGAAACGACATGATCCAAGGGGGGGGGGGGGGGTCAAATAATGGGAGCATGGGAAGGAAAACAAAGCAAAAAGAACAGGAGAGAAACATAGGACGGTGAAAAGTGGGGAGAAGTAAGGGAATAAAAATGAGATTAAAAAAAGAGGAAAAAGGGGGGAGGGGACAAGGGCAAAGGAACAAGGAGAGGGCAGCTGTGTGTCTCTCTTGGGCAGATGGCAGGGTGTATTCTCATTTGTCCCACTGCCATATGTGTGTGTGTGCTGACACTAACCTCCGGGGCAGAGCCGCAGCACAGAACACGCTCTCAATTAGCCAATAACACAGACTCGCACATACAGCTGGAGAGAGAGCGAGCCACACGGCTTCGTCCCAACACAACAAACAGTTAAACCTGCGGGAACAGTGCGCAGTGCTGCAACGCCATATCAGTATCATGTCAACTGGGTTTTCAGTTACTGTCATATCTACATTTTCATTTTGATATATTATACTTCTAACAAAAAGGTGCATTCTGGGTTTAATGTAACTTGACTTTTGTGTATATTGCATGTATATTTGTGTTGTTTTTTTTCTTTTTGTGTGTGGACCCCAGGAAGAATAGTGGACACCTCTCTTCTTATTAAACTAATTAACAACTAATCAGCTGCATTAATAACAAGGATGGCTCAGTATTTTACACTTTTACAGATGATGACCAGAAGTAGTCTTTGGTTAGTGTGCGGGTCACATTTTAAAATTAGGTGTGGCCATAATATTTTTCCTTTAACTATATAAACATTGCTCTTATAAAAACAACAACAAACAACAACAAGTAAAAACAGTCCTCTGCAATATTTAAAGTGACACACTGGTGAAAATCAAAGTTTTTTGTTTCTTAAGATGTCTGTAATATGTTTTTTATAACTGACAAGACATATCAAGAGCAAAATCACTCTTATGTGTCATGTCTGTGTTTTTCTGCTGTGAAAGTTCAGTTAAGCTCCTCCCCTTGGGAAAAGACAAGTTGAGAAAGAGCGTTTTTGTAATGTCACTATAACAGGTGAACCAATCAGGATTAGGGCACTGGCAGTTCAAATTTGACAGCTTGCAGACTTCTGTGTCCTGGTGGGCGGGATGCTGGTGGGCCTAATTATGCCTTGGTGAACGGAGGCAAACAGGAATTACTCAGTGCATCTGTGTGTGGTTGTATCTGTCCACCTGTCTGTTTCAGCTCATCCGATCAAAATTAAGTGCCACTAAAGACTTGTATCATTGTATTGCCATATTTTCTCGACTTTTAATTTTCCAGAATTTCTAGATAAGGCATTGTTTTCAAAATAAACACAAATTTAACTCCCCTTTACCATCAGTGGAGCCGGGAAAAAAGGTATTACTATGCCAGGACACTAGAGGCAGTGGTGCGACTTTTTTACAGCAGAGAGATGACTTCCTGTCACAGTCGATTAGGGCTGGGCGATATACCGAATATATTCATTGCATCTGTCCATTTGGCTGCCCACAATACATAAATTATCATCTCGCGGATACTCGAATATTTATCATGTTACAATGAGCTGCTGCTGCTGTGAGACAGGTTTGTCTGCAGCTTGGCCGGTGAAGTCTGAAAGCGGATGCTCTCTAGCTCACCGCGGCTGCCCCGCACCCCCTGCATGCTCGCAGAGAAATCTAAACAGCAGCAAGCAGAGATGAAAAGGAAGATAACAGAATAAATGTAGGCTCACCTTAAGCACAGGAAACGGGGGGGGGGGGGGCAAACATTTCAAGTCTGAACTGTGTTCGCTAAGTGAATGAATTCAGCAAAAGAACTTTCAAAAGCTTGCAACCCTTCAAAATAAGAGCAAGAGGCTCACCAAATAAACAACTGTATGAATGTAGACACATTAAAAAAATAAGCGATAAATTATACATAACTTCTGTCACTTATTAGACCGCCAAGTATTAACTACGTGTGGTAAACTGAAACATTTCTGCCCATGTGGATAAACTTGATTACTTGATAATGTGAGTTCTGTTCAACAAAGGAAAAAAAGACACTTTGCTCAGTTACATATTGTGAAGAATTTTCTCTGACAGGTTTTCATTTTATTATTCAGCTTTTTCATATGTGAAATGAATATATACACAAATAACTAATAAAAATTTAAGTAAAACAAAATTTTAAAGGACATTCAGTACATATATACATATCACGATATGTATGGTGTAACCCACTAGAAGTGGCAGTGTGACTTTTTTACAGCCCCCATGGTACCATGTCACAGGCACCGAGGCATCAGCACCTTGGTGCTTTCATTAGATACTGGTGTTTGAAGGAGGAGAAAAAGGGAAAGATTTTTACAAGTAACTGTAAGACAATGAAAGGGTTTTTTTTGGGGGGGGGCATAAGATAACATTTTAGACCATATAGATTTGTTTTTAAGGGGATTTATAATCACTGCAGTGTGTCTTTAAATGAATGCCATGGGTTTAAATGTACTAGCAATATACAAGGCAATCATTTATTATAATCGATTTAATCTACTAAGCCATGATTTTGTGCCATGTAAATAAACCAGTGTGGCTTCAAGGTTTAAGCCACTGATATTATTTTTATTGTAAAATCTGATATTACATTATCACCAGCTTTACAATGTAATTGGGCTGTGGACAATAACCATAATTTTTAAAAATGTGATATTGCTACTATGTAAGTAATGCATATATGATAAAACCATTATAACAGTCAAGTCACCTCTTCAGCACCACTTAAAGAATTTGTTTAATTTTTCTGGCTTTGTCACAAGCTGGCAGCAGTCCTGGTTACTATTTCCCAATGAACAAAAGAAGAAGTTGTGGCTGAGCAGCAACTGTGCTATCGGTTTGTGTGGCTTGAACTGATGGTAGAAATGATGCCAGAGGAAGTGGAAGAGAGAGGAAAAACTCTCCAAAAGGGCTCCAGTCTGCAAGAAATGAGGTGCAACAGACCAACCTGGTCACACACCTTCATATCCATCCACTTTGCCACTGCAGAGTAAGCAGTCGTTAGTTTGCTACAGCAGAAACATCAGGTGCAACATTTTTTACATACAGACTCTATGTTCTCTGCATATTGCAACGATTGTAAATGTTCTTTTTGTACACGTGTACAGATTAACATGCAGCGTTGACCCAAAAGCATGCAATCTTCTTCTTCTTCTGGCTGCTCAGTGGATCATGTGTCCATGTACATATAGGATTTCACGCTGGATGCCCTTTTTGAAGGAACCCTCCCCATTGGAGCAGCATGACGGTACAGTTATTAGCACTGTTGCCTCACAGCTAGAAGGTTCCAGGTTCAAATCCCCAGGCTGGCAGGGGTGGGAACCTTTCTGTGTGCAGTTTGCATGTTCTCCCTATGCTGTGTGGGTTTACTCCAGGGACTCTGGTTTCCTCCCACAATCCAAAAGACATCCATGGTAGGTTAATTGGTGACTCTAAATTGTATCGTCTCTGATAGGCCCTTAGAATAGAGGGTTAGTGTAGCTACTAGTTAAGTGCTTTGAGTGGACACTGTGACTCGAAAAAGCGCTACATCAGTACAGGTCTTTATCAGTTTGCCTGGACTTGGGACCGGCACAAGGAGTACACTGGCTTGTGCTCCCCCTGCGGCTGGATAACCAACTTCCTTTCCCCACTCTATTATGCCACGCACCAAGCTTAGAAGGCAGAAAATGCCATTTTTATGGTCTTTGGTATGACCCGGCTGGGGCGCGGAACCACAACCTCCCAGTTGTGGGATGGATGCTCTACCAGAGGGCCACCACTCCGTTCCACCCAAAAAAACCCCCATACAATAAACAAGATACCTCGATAATAAGTTTATCATGATATTTTCCTGACAGTCTTAACTGTAATACTAGCATTTACCATTTGAATATTCAGATATCGCTGCTGACCAACCAGATTCACATGAACTTGTTCTCCCTGCACTTTCCTTGGCCCCCAACTGTAGTGTGTGAGATGGTGTAACCTGGCAGTGTGGGCCGAGGTGACTTTGACTGCCTGTTTAATAGTTACAGCAACACGCTTTGTTAGCTACAGGTAATTTATGGTTGAACTGGCCTGACAGTCTGATACGATCGAATGCCCCGACTGTCGTTACCACCCAGCCCCAAAGACACAGAGAAAGGCTCTATCTGAGGAGGGGAAGGTAAAAGAGGAGTGGAGACACCACGGTGAAGACAGTAGACTGCAGAACAACTTCAACTGTTTCAGGAAAGAAATAATGGCAAAAATGAGTGTGACCAAGGCACTCTGTGAATGAGTAATGCGGAGAAATGCACTGACAGGGTGGAAGAAGTTTAAGAGTTGTAGAGCAGTTAAGTTCTCAGCAACTCTCTGGAGGTGTGCTGAGAAATAGATTGCATTAAAGACTGACAGTCTATTCATCTGAATCACACCAAGAAGGAACATTTAGTTAATTGAATGATTAATAAATTCAGCTCAGTCATACATTTCACTCTGCTGGTTGGCTTTGGATAAAAATGTCTGCCAAATGGGAGACATTATTTCTAGGAGCGACAGCATGGCCGGGGTTGTTTTCCATTTGTGTGTCTATTTGTGTGCATACAGCTACATGTGTCTGTTATCTGTCCACGATAGTCCCAGAAAGAGTCAAGTCACAAAACTTAAAAGCATTCTTCACGTTGTCAGCTTTGCAGTTTTCTCTTTTGAGCTCCTCTACTTTATCAAAAAAAAAACCATAATGAGAAAGAAGAGATATGTAGATACTTTTGCATGGATAACTTGTCAATATCGTCAAGATTTGGTACATTTATCCATTTTCTTATCTGTGGTCAATGGAGGCTGGAGTCTGTGCCAGCTGATAAAGCCGAGGGAAAAGGTACACTCCAGCCATATAGATCACCAGTCCAACACTTGATGATAAACAGCAGCACATACATTCACATCGCCACCTAGGACCAGAAGTATGTTGGACCAACAAGTACTATGACTGGTCTTAAGCTAAGTTGGCAGTAACTTGGTGCTCAACACACAATCTTCACCATTTAAACATAACCCTCCTAAATTAATTAATTATTAATTATTGTGTCTAGACTGGGACAAGTGTGAGATCAAATGTAAGCAGCTTCTGTTCTGCTAATAACAAACTTACAGCAATGTGCCAGAGTCATGGATGAATTTACTTTCAGCAGACTGTTAAGCAGTGACAGAAATGATGACGAGGACCTGACATAACCAAACACTTATTAGCGCACCGTTTACCACATACTGTAAGACAAACCAGGAGAAGCAGCTACAGCAAATCCTCTCTTCATCTGGCAATCATCACACCCGTGGACACTGACATGTTCAAACAAGGACAACAGTTCCATTCACTGGCTTTGATTGCTGATTTTCCTCTTTTTCCTTACATGGACTTCCATATGAAGGATGCCCGGTAGCAGCAGAAGGATGAAGGTAGCAATGTGTTATCTACAAGTATTTAATAATCAGCTAGCTTGCTCATGATTACTACATGTATAAGGACTGCAAAAATTGGTTTTATTTAACTTTCAACAGAATACTTCAATCCTGTAAAACACAGCAAATCAGACGCAACAGTTTAGCAAGACTTAACTTAGACTAATCTTGCAGTTAAGATCATCATCACTTAAGACTAGTTGGTGCCATCAGCGCCAGAAGACATTTTCCTGTGAGGTTTACCGCTGCATCCACAATGCTACTTCTTACACATATTGCTAAACATCTCATCATGGTGACTGCTGAAGATTTCTAATGTTTGTAAACTAGTATTAGCAATAAGTTTAGTAAATATCCATAATAATAATAATAATAATAATAATGGATTAGATTTATATGGCACTTTACATGTCAAGTGACATCTCAAAGTGCTTACCATGAGTCCATTATTCATTCACTCCAGACAGACATTGATAGTGGTAAGCTACTTCTGTAGCCACAGCTGCCCTGGGGCAGACTGACAGAAACATGGCTGCCAATCTGCGCAAATGGCCTTTCCGACCACTACCAAACATTTATACACATTCACACCCAGTGTCAAGGACACTGGTTGCAAGGCGCGTAAAGTGTCTTGCCCAGGGACACAACGGCAGGATGGCTGGGGAGAGTGGGGTTCGAACTGCCAACCCTCTGGTTATTGGATGACCCGCTCTACCTCCTGAGTCACTGCCGCCCACATTTCCCTCCTCTGTTCCTTTTTTGCTGAGCACCAAGCTGGATGGCAGGAAGTTCCATTTTTATATGGTCTTTGGCATGACCCAGCTGGGACTTGAACCCTGACCTCCCGGTTGTGGGGTGGATGCTCTACCTCTAAGCCACCCATCCATCCATCCTCATAGCACCATGATCCCCATATTCCCACCTGTGGGTGGTGAGTCCACTGGAGGGCAGACCCATGAATGCTGAGGCTGGTGGACAGATGAGATCCAGGGAGCTCTTGCCATCCATATTAGCCAGTTTCCAACTTTCATTTTTACAACCTCTTTGAAGAAGAGTGTGGTCAGAGTTCCTTTCTGTCCCATTACAAGATGACTTCTAATTTATTTTTTTTTGTTTGAAGTCCTTTACCAGAAACTCTCTCTGGGCATGTAACTTGAACCAGTCAAGTCACATTGGTTGAGGTAAGCAGCAGGATCAGCAGCACAGAGTTGTTTAACCTTGTGCTCCGGCGGCCTGTCCGTCTTCCCCTCCGTTTCGTCAGGAGAAGGTGATGTTTCGGCATGTCAAGCTTTCTGCTGCTGGCTCATCATTACCTCTCTCTATGAGACACAAGTTCTGCGGTTCACCAGTGTGAGTGCCAACCTTCACCTGTCTTTTTAATATAGTCAGGCATACGACTTTTCATGCCCTCTTTGCTACACCTACATCCCCTAATAACAACACGCACAGACCCTTGCACAACACACACCTTTCCCTTACCCCCCTCCCCTAATCCAGTTAGGCAGGAACACCCTCGCCCTTCTCTCCCCACCCTCATGCCTCCTCCTTCAGGTTTGGCAACTCTAATCTGGTCTGTCAGCTCAACCAGGTCTAGGACTACTGTTCTCCTTTCATCTCCCATCTTCAAACAGAATGAGGATGCTTTCATAATGCTGGGTGAGTGACAGGTGGAGCAGTCAGGTGGAGACAGGTCCGTGATATGGACAGGCACTTTGTCCTGTTTAAATACACTAATGGAGGATAAGAGGCCTGTCACAGGTACGGGCGCAGATAGAAAGAGACAGAAGACACAGACACTCATCGCACAGCCTGATTTGTAAATGCAGAGAAGGGGATGTGCAATGTCTTACATCAGATCACATGTGAGGTAGAGGGCAAATATCTCCAGTCTCACCTTCATACTTTGGTGGTTTGTTTCAAGTTTGAGAGAAACTGTGACTTGATGCACTTTCCTTAAAGCCAATACCAAACATTTTACCTTAAGAAAACAAAAAAGCGCTTTGGCCAGCCACAGAACAGCTGACTGATGCTTGCTAACAAAAAAAAGTCCAAGAACAGTGCTTTGGCTAGTCCTGCATGGAACACCCTAATTTCAGTGTTGCATTACGACACAAATCACTGGTGAGCACACACACACGCATATATACTGATCTGAATCACGGCGTACAGACCCAGTAGGCAGCCGTTTGGATGGATGGCACCTGCATACAGGAGGAGGGGGCACACAAATGGGATTTGAGAGTGTGGGGGGGGGGGGGGTTGTGTGGGGTGGTGGCAGGGTGGGATTGAGTCCATAAATAGGATTGTGTAGGAAACAGGGCGAGCTAAATAGGATTGTAATGTACAGGAAAAAATGTATAAATAGGATATGAGAGTCGGAGCGGTGTTCTCACTAGTTTGGCGTCCCAGTGGTATAGGACTTTTGGTTGGCAGCGTGCATGCATGTGTGTGTGTATGAGCGTGCGAGTAAGTAAAGGCCATTAACGTGGAGGCTAATCTTGAGGCACCTGTCTCCTCAGGCAGCGTGTGACCTCCACTAGCCAGGTTCACCCGTGTTTGTCCTCCCATCTCATTTCTCACCTCCTCCCACCCCTTCCTCTCCTCAATCTTCACAAGTCTTCTTTCTTAATTCCCCCCCCCCCCCAAGTTGCTATTCATATTTCATAGAGGAGAACACAGTTTGTTTCCCTGCTCTTTCCCTGACCTCTCTGAACAGGTAAATTGTTCTACTCTCGCCGGGTGTACACTGTTTTCCTTCCAAGAGAGGTCAACAGTCAAAGCTGTCTCCCTCTCTCCGCGGCTTTTCCGCTCCTTCTCTGCTTTTGGGGTCAGTGGGCTTTGGGAGCTGTCAGCTCAGAGCTGGTGTCTGCTGGCTGATGGACTGGGGTTAAAGGTCAGGGGTCAGGAGTTAGAGGGCAGGACGTGACCCTAAAGACAAACAGCATGGGGAGAGGGTCGTACACTCGAAAGAGCTTGTCATTCTCCAAGCAGGGGGTGATGTACTGTGAGCATACATACGGTGTGTGCACGGGAGTGCGAGTCTGACGAATTTACATCTTGACGTCTGCGCTCTCTTATTTCTACACACTCACACCTGGCCACAAAGCATGTGCCGTGATAGGATGTGTGAGATGTGTCATGTTTTCTTGGGAGAAATGTGCATGGGCCCTTGTCAGTGCAGCTTCCCTTTTCCACTTATAGAAACTTTACAAACCCATTTACACAGCCAAGGTCACGAAGAGCCACTCTAAAAACATCATGTTCTATATTAGCCAAGGCAACAATGCAAAGAGAAGGTGACAAAGACACGAGCAGTCATACTGCATAACATGAGTAATGTGTAACAGTCATATCATCATATTAAGGCACAAAGTTGTGTGCATGTGTGTGTGTGTGTGTGTGTGTGCGCGCGCGAAAAAGAGCGCGCCCCCTCCTCAGATGGGTAATGGATGGTCAGACTGAAAGAGACTGAGGGGAATTAAGATAAACACACCCTGATAAAACTAGCCTGCCTGGCTGCCCCGCTGTCTGTTTACCAAGAATTAAAACATATCACATGAGCTGCGTGCATATCCAAGCATGCAAGCATGTGCACATAGACACTGATACCCGCATACATGCACGCACACAAACAGTTTACACTTCGGATTTGATGATGGATTTATATACAAAGACCTGCTTAAACAGTGGAATGAATGTTTGGACAGAGGTGGCTCTTTGAGTAATTGACCTATGAATCACACACAAGAGATCTTGTAAATTATGAAGATAAATAAACTCTCCATATATCAGGATACTATTATAAAATCTTAACCAGATAAAAAGCAGATAAAAATGTATCGACTGTGACAAGGGCATCTCTTTGTTGCTCTGAGGCATCCTGCATACAAATTATGCAAAGTAAACTTGTTTCAGCTGTATTCTGTTTGAAAAGGAAAATGCTTTGGCTGAACAAATTAAATACAAAGTAACAATATTGTTTAGTGTAGGTTAATGCACACTCTGTACATACAGTATATATAGTGCTGTGGAAAAGTATTTACCTCCTTCCTGACTACTTATATTTTCACATATTTCACACTTAAATATTTCAGATTGAACACATTTTAATTTTAGACAAAGATAATGCTAGTAAATACAAAATGCAGTTTTTAAATTATGATTTCATTTGTTAAGGGAGAAAGCTATCCAAATCTACCTGGCCCTGTGTGAAAAACTAATTGCCCCCTGAACCTAATAACTGGTTATGCTACCCTTGGCGGCAACAAAGGCAATCAAGCGTTTGCAATAACTGACAATGAGTCTTTTACTTCACTGTTGAGGAATTTTGGCCCACTCTCCTTTGCAGAATTGTTTTAATTCATCCACACTGGAGTGCTTGAGCTTAAGGTCACGAACTGATAGCCGGACATTATCCTTCAGGACTTTCTGGTAGAGAGAAGAATTCATAGTTGCATCAATTATGGCAAGTTGTCCGGATCCTGAAGCAGCAAAGCAACCCTAAACCATCACACTACCACCACCATGTTTGACTGTTGGTATGTTCTTTTAATGAAATGCTGTTTTAGTTTTATGCCAGAAGTAACGGAATGCACATTTTCCAAAAAAGTTCAACTTTTGTCTCGTCAGCCGGAATATTTTCCCAAACGTCTAGAGGATCATCAAGATGTTTTTTTTTTCTTTTCTCTTTTTACCTCCACCAAGGAGGTAATGTTTTTACCGGGGTTTGTCTGTCTGTCTGTCTGTCTGTCTGTCTGTCTGTTACCAACATAACTCAAAAAGTTATGAACAGATTTTGATGAAATTTTCAGGAAAGGTGTGTAATGGCACGGGGAACAGATGATTAGATTTTGGTGATGATCTGAGAGTGCATACCTCCACCAAGGGCTTTGTTTGTATTTGTGCAGCAGGATTACACAAAAACTACTGCATGGATTTGGATGAAATTTTCACCAGAGGTGGTTCTTGGGCTAGAGAGGAACCCACTATATTTTGGTGATGATCTGAGAATGCATACCTCAGCCAAGGCTCTTATCTTCTCACAGTGTGTTAGCAACAATACTCCAAAACTGATGGACAGACTTTGATGCCATTTTCACCACAAGTGGCTATAGGCCTATACACAAACCCATTACATTTTGGAGGTGATCCATGAGAAACGGAAGGAGCCTTGGCAGAGGTATGCGCTCTATGAGGGCTTTTCTAGTTTCACCCTTTTTTTTTCTTTTTTCTCTTTTTTTTTTCTTTTTCTTTTTTCTTCGCTCTCTTTTTCTCTTTTTTCCTTTTTACCTCCGCCAAGGAGGTAATGTTTTTACCAGGGTTTGTCTGTTTGTCTGTCTGTCTGTCTGTCTGTCTGTTACCAACATAACTCAAAAAGTTATGAACGGATTTTGGCCAAATTTTCAGGAAAGGTGTGTAATGGCACGGGGAACAGATGATTACATTTTGGTGATGATCTGAGAGTGCATACCTCCACCAAGGGCTTTGTTTGTATTTGTGCAGCAGGATTACACAAAAACTACTGCATGGATTTGGATGAAATTTTCACCAGAGGTGCTTCTTGGGCTACAGAGGAACTCATTATATTTTGGTGATGATCTGAGAATGCATACCTCAGCCAAGGCTCTTATCTTCTCACAGTGTGTTAGCAACAATACTCCAAAACTGATGGACAGACTTTGATGCAATTTTCACCACAAGTGGCTATAGGCCTACACACAAACCCATTACATTTTGGAGGTGATCCATGAGAAACAGAAGGAGCCTTGGCGGAGGTATGCGCTCTATGAGTGCTTATCTAGTTAGCTTTATTTTTTCTTCTTTTAATGTGAGACAAGCCTTTGTGTTCTTCGTTGTCAGTAGTAGTTCTCACATTGGAACGCTCCCATTTTTGCTCGATCTGTCTCTTATTGTTGAATCATGAACCAGTGTCCAAACGGAGGCAAGTGAGGCCTGCAGTTCTTTAGATGTTGTTTTGGGTTTTTGTTTCTCATCTGATCTTGAATTTCTGTCATGAGCTGAGCACTGGAGGTTTCTGCCTTGCTCGGTCTCATGGTTTTTTCTCTACATTTATATATTTGTTGTATTTTGTGCTTTTTGAATTTCTGTAATTCTTGTACTGTTTGCTATTTTCCTGTTTATGCTTTAGTTTTGTTACACTTCTATTTTGTATTAATTTGCATTTGTTTGTTGATATTTTATTCTTTATATCTTTACAGTTGTGTTCTCCACTTTTTGTTGCTCCACATAGGCAGAGTCCCTGTCAGCTGTCAGTCCGCTCTCTCTCATTACCCCCAGCTGGTCTAATTATGAATCATTGTTTCCTTCTGCCCGCTTATGTGTCCCACACCTGTCGCTACTTATGTGAATTGTTTTTGACCATATTTAAGGGCAGTTATTTTCATTTCCTCTGCTGCTGTCTTGAGTGATTTCCCTTCACTTCGTCTCCACCAGAACTCAGTCCCTGTTCTGGTGCGCAATCCGTAAGTTTATTCGTTGTTTGTATTTTGTGTTAAGAGCACTGTTTGGACTTATGTTTTGTTACTTTCAATAAAACTCACAAACTCACAGTTCAGCGCATGGGTCTCACCCCTCTGCCCCTGAAGGGCAATTCATGACAATTTCTTTAGATCGGGGCATGATGTGTTGTTTTTTTGAGATCTTTTAGCCTACTTCACTTTGTCAGACAGGTTCTATTTAATTGATTTCTTGATTCAACAGGTCTAGTAGTAATTAGGCCTGGGTGTGGCTAGTGAAATTGAACTCAGCGTTTCAAAAAATGTGGTTAATCACAGTTAATTCATAATGTACTGGGGGAAGGGGGTTCACATCGGGCCAGGTAGGTTTGGATAGGTTTTTTCCCTTAACCTCTTGCACTCCGGGATACCGCAGGCGGTCACGTCTCTGCGTCCTAGTGCATCCTCGTGCGTCTCAGTGCGCACTGAAAAAAAAAAAGCTGCATTTCCGTTCTTCCAGTACAGACAGCCGCGAACAGAAAGCCAAAGGAGTGTTTTGATTGGTTTAAGATTTGATTGACCTCTCATTCGACTAATAAGAGCCTTGAATTGGGTTTCTGAAACCTTGAAGAACCAATGACTGAAAACCTAGCAAGAAGGACCCGCCTACCAACGACAGCAAATACAACGAGCCAATTGAAGCAGAGAAGTTCGACGATTGAAAGCGTGCATCCCATGCGTAAAATCTGTTTTGTGTAAGCCGCTGTGTGTAACGTTAGCGTTCACCAGTCTTTTTTTATTACTACTGTTCTTATTTGTTTTGAAAAATTGTTCGCCAAAACCGCAATCATGGAATCATGGTTTGACCGGGTCGCGTGACCAGAACCATGAGTCGTAACAAGCGGACCAGCGTCATGTTTGTCTGACAATGAGGAACAGATGTTCGCCAACAACACTGCTGTTGTGGACAGGTAAGTGTTATAAGCTAAATTATTCTTTATCACTGAAAATAGTAATAAAAATGACTTTTGACCGATCGGTAATTACAACGGTGCGTCATCGCCACATGATGGACCGTTGACGGAACGTTTTTTTGTGCGCTGAGCTCCTCTGTAGCGGGGGGGGGGGGAGTTGTTATCCTCTACATTGCAGATATTTTAGTATAATTTTTATTGCACTGTAGGTTATTTTTTCTTGTAAAAAAAGGCCACACATTTTTTACGTGGCATGCTTCTTTGTGTGTGGGGGGCTTGTTTATTCATTCATTCATTCATGAATGAATAAACAACCCCCCCCACACACACACACACACAGCCCTGAGTGTCACCTTTCATTAGAGCCCAACATCAAGCTTCTATATTGAATCATTCAAAAGTTACAGACGTTTTTCCAAACTGTGCCATTTGGCACAGTTCAAAAACGCCTGGGAACAACCTGAGAAAAAGCTGTGTAATATATTCATTTTTTGTGGTATTGTTACAAAATTTTGACCTCAGCTTGAAAACACTTGGTTCTACATTCCTGTTGCATTTTCCAGCCAGTATCTGACAGCTGTGTGTTATTTGCGAGCATTTGTATCTAAAAAAACACCCAGGCAAACTCTATTTTCTTCAAGTTCAGTATGTTTAGATGACTGTTACTCAGTGGCAGGAGCACTTCGAGAGATTATGACTGTTTTGCCAAAAAATTCAAAGTGTTTTCTTTTAAATGAGACCAACCCCATGAAGATGCTGCAAAGGGTTGAAGAACAGCTTTTGATTTACTTTGGGTACGTTATTTTTAGGCATTTTTAGGGAAATTGACCAGAGTGCAAGGGGTTAATAAATGAAATCGTAATTTAAAAAATGCATTTTGTATTTACTAGGGTTGTCTTTATCAAACATTAAAATTTGTTTGATGATCTGACAAATATGCAAAAACATAAGAAATCAGGAAGGACGCAGACTTTTTCACAACACTGTATAAAGAGACACCCTCCATAATTGCATGGTTTGATTAATGTAAAACATAAAATGAGTTCCAAAAGCAACCTGTGACACCCACCGGTCTTTTATGGAAGGGCATCCTCAGCCAAAAGTTGGAACAACCACAAACTCCCCAGTGCAAACATGCTTTATACGTATACGTACGCTTTCCAAGTTTATGCTCCAATGATTTAACCACATAATGAAGTGTGACATATCAAGTAAAGGTGCTAATGGGGTATGAAGTCATTAGTGAACTCTCTCTATGACACACACACACACACATGCACAAGCATTACAACAGACTCATTCTTTCAGTGTATACTTGTGAAGTGTGACTGTGATAAGCCCGTTAGCCAGTCCTGCCTCGTGGGTAATATTAGTGAACTACGCTTTACAGCACAGTCTCTCGAAAACAGATTCCCGCGGCACAGACGTATCATACGCGGGTTGTGGTAAAGCAAACTTTATCACGGGGACAAATTAAGTGAAACGTGTAGGTGAGAGAAATGAGAGTCGACACACTTGCAGGCTTTTCCCTGGTTTGCCGGCACTCATGCACCTGACACTTTCAGACTTCCAACAAATGCAAGTGTGTGTTAAGCTGACATAACTGACATAATGTTGTCTGACACACTCCACATTTACAGCTGCAACTGAAATGGGAGAAGAAAAGAGGAAGACAGGGGAAGGGGAGAGAGAGAGAGAGAGAGAGAGAGAGTAAAAGCTTGTCAGTCCCTCTTAATTATTCTAATTGCTGAGCTCAAGCATCATGCCAAGGCTTAGGCATTCCCCTGGCACAACAACACAACCCCCTATCACACTCACACACATGCACGCACGCACCATTCAGCCACTGAATTGCCTTGAAACCTCTCCTTGCTCCTCATTTTGTCCTCTCCCCCCTCATCTCCATACATGACTCACCCATCTCCCTTCTCCTCAGCTCCCTCTATCAGCATTCCTCCACCCTCGGAGCACTCTCTTATTCCTCCACTCCTCCTCCTCCTCTCCTCCCATCACAACAGACCCTTCTGCTTCCCCTATCCAGCCACTCCTCTCCTCCACCCCTCCATTCCTCCGACTGGATTAAAAGTACTTTTCATTACCCGTGCGGGAGATATGGCACTTAAAAATCACCCCATTATCATTTTTCACCCAGCAAACAGCACACACTCTCACAGAGACATAATTACCACACCCTGTCATACCAGGGAGATGGAGGCTGCTGATTTCCAGCCAGGCCGTGTGTGTCACTCTGTGTGTATGCATAAGTCTGTGTGCGTGTGTGTGTGTGTGTGTGTGTGTGTGTGTGTGTGTGTGTGTGTGTAAGGAACTGCTGCCTGTCCGCCTGCCTGCCTGCCTGCTTCTCTTATTGATATTAAAAGCGCTGCATAAACGAGTGTTTAAAATGGCTGTCAGAAGGGGAGAGAGAGAGAGGATCCACTCCAATCACGAACTGCGGCACACATCACTGGATCTCCTTCCCAGTTTGGCACATGGTAATGGCCTGGAATAACAGAACATTGCTGGATGATTCCCATTCCCACTTCCCAAGCTGTGCGAGTGTGCATGGAAGTGGTTGAAATGTGCGGGGATGAGCGATCGAGCGAGCTTTAACAAGTCAACACTTGAGACATAATGAATCGGGACTCATGATGAATTGGATTTATTGCGGAGTCTGTTCTTAATAGCTGAAGTGGCTCAAAATTGTGAGACTTGAGAGGGAAAAGGGAGCCAACTCATTTGCAGGAATATTCATTTAGGCAGAGGGTCCATATCTAACAGTTACGCCGGCAGTGCAGGGGCCATGCCTTCAGTTACCGTATTCACGAGGGGGTGTTAAGTATATACGTGTTTAAAACACTCCCCACACCACTAAGACATTCATCACAGTGACAATGCTGCATGCCCCCCCCTCCACACACACACACACACACCCAATATCACTCCACAGGGGCCTGCCGTTGGCCTGTCACAAGAATGGGTGTCTATAATTATGCCTGTAGATAAAGTAGGAATAAACGTGGGTCCTGCATGATTAACTGGGTGGCTGTTTGATCACATTTGACTAATTTGTGGCATAAATCTTCAGGCAGGCGCCCCTGCTAGAAACCATTAGCCGTAACACCGATACCCCTGACACACACACACACACACACACCCCTCATACCTTTTAGAGGAAGTGCATAAAGGAGGCAAAGAGCTGTCGGCCTTTCAGCGCCGCTGCGTTGGTGGAGAGAAAATGTGAAAAAAAACAAAATGCATGTTCTTGCTTACAGTTTCTAGTAGCATCAGTTTCAAATCACTATCTGCATGAGGTCAGAGGAAGGGACAGGGGGTGTAGGTGGGGCTGTTGCTATTCGGAAGCACTATAGAGAGAGCGAGAGAGGGATGCAGGTGTATTAGATTATAATATAAAGCAAACATGAGCTCTGAGGTCTAATTATGACACAGGGGAGGTTAGAGAGCGAGAAAGGGAGAGATTCAGTACTGTGTGGTGGAGCGGATGCTGAAGCCAGCAGAACCAGCACGGTCATTTGTAAACAGGTAACGATGCAGGCCAGGTGTATGAGCATATGTACCAATGGGCAGGGGAGGAGACGGGGGGAGAGGGAGAGAGTCAGAAGAGAGAGGGAAGATGGGGGAAGAGAATGGGAGGAGTAGAGGGAGGATCTAATTAGGGTGAATTTACAGTGCCCCGTGCCAAACAGCTAAAATGGCCAACTGGGCACAGAGATTTATTACTGGGTTAAATTAGGTTGTCTGCTGAGGGTTGGTGAGACCACCTGCAGCTGTCAGTTGTCACAGCGATGATTATAACTGTGGAGAAAGAGAACAGTGACGCACCACCCAAAACACAAACACACTAGTATGGCAGAGTGCTGTCACAGCTGCAGGTTCAGGGGAGAAGCTAATCTTTTGTGGTTGGGACAATTTCACTTGAGTAAAGTGACTGATTAATAATGATGCTTGAACCCGTTTAGCATGAATCAATGAACCTCTGGACAGAAGGTTTCAAAGCAAGGAGCCTTTGCCTCCATTTGCATCAGTATCCTTGATCAAATCTGCAAGGTAAACAGGTTTAAAACCTAAAGGGGGATATTAAACTTGCAGATTGAGCTGGGCACCCCCTTCCCCAGGCTTGTCTGGAGCTGGGGACTGAGGTGTGGGCCTCCAAATTTGACTCTGGCTGCTCAGAGCAAGGACGTGGCATAGCAAGCCAGCCCTGAGCGCCCATACTTTCATGGTCGGTTTCCATTTAAATATCTGACTGACAGGGAACATGGCGCCATTAAGGCTTCCCGAGGGCCCGGTTCGAGAGGAGGAAATGGGCAGATAAAACCCCCCCAGGAGAGAGGAGGGGGTGAGCGAAGGGCCACACTGCCTACAAAGCCTTTAGCAGTGGGATGTGCTCTTCAAACTGTATAGGCACCACTCCATTCATTCAAACCTCTCTCCCTCCACACCCAAAACAACCTTGTCTCTCTGGAACAAAAGCAGGATTTATCTAGCATGACTTACAGCGCCGACCTGACTTTCTTCCTCTGTCGGCACTAAGAGGTCGTATAGCATGTGTGAGTGTGGGAATTCACAAAAGGGTCTAAGATTCTTGCCCCAGCAGTAGCTCTCAACCATTTAACAAATAGTGCAATTAAATGACATCTGAAGACTGTTAAGATGTAAATACGTATATAAGCAATAGTCATTTGCATCGAGTTATCTCATGTATTGCAAAAGGATTAAAACTGTTTTTTTTCTAGGTTTTGAACCTAGTGCATCTGATTTTTTCCCTCTCTTTACTGAATGCAAGGGATTTTTTTCCTTCTAACTGGCACAACACCAACCATTAGTCCAACACTGCAAATGTATTGTAACGTCGGGGCCATTTTAAGGGGGCCAGGGATTTCCCAGCATGCTTTGCCAGTTTGAAACGTTACTGTGCGTGTTAAATGTGTTACTTCTGAGTTATACTGCTGTGTCATTATAACTGCATTATAATGACCCAGCAGTGTTTAGCAGGATTAGGGCAAGATGTATCATGTGTGTGTAACCGTGATGTAAACAGAGGTCTGTGAGAATGACCTCCACTCCTGTCTGTGCTGAGAAGCAGGTTGGGGGTTGGGGTGTGTGAAAAATAAATCAGGTTGATCACAGCCATCTGCTCCATTGTCTTTGTGTGAACCCTGCAAACGTCACACTGGTGTCAGGAGTGGGATATGGAGCAAGATGAGGATCCAGGCGGAGGTACAGCGGCCGGAGCGATTCATCGCTCAGCCGGGAACGGAGTATAGAGCTGAGACGCCGGCCCCTGGAGAGCTTCGCTGCGATGGACGGAGCAGAGCAAACCAGCCCCGTTTCCCGCCCTTTTCAGGGCAGGACGGGCTGGCGATTCCAGAGCAATTAGGAGCGGCAATCGACCGGGAGATGACGGTCCCATCCATCCAGCAGCGGGCCAAGATTCCCCGCTACAACGGCGAGAACCTGTTGGATGACCGCCTGGCCCAGGTCGAGTGGGCTACCGCGCTGAGAGCGAGTGGAGGAGGAGCTACGGCAGATCACAGCAGCGCGTGCACGAAGGAAACAGCCGTGGCGACGCGAGGAAGGATGGCTTCCGCTGCACAGAGCCAGGGTACATGGCATGGTACTGCCCCGCACACAGCGCACGACAAACTGGCCCCTCGCCGACGTTAAATTAGAGCGAGGTGGCATGGACGGGGAAAAAGCCGCCTCCTGCAGATGCTTCCCCCGGCGGATGACGTCACAGAGGCGCAGGAGCGACGCAGCGGAGCGAGCAGGACGAAGATGCGGCCACTTTCCAGGCGCGGCAAAGGCTGGATGCATGGATGCGGGCCAGCGGCCGCCTGGGAGAACTGGCAGCGGTGGGAGTCGGCCGGAGCGGGCCTGGGACTCCCGCTGCCAGGGAAGGGACTGTGCGTGGTCCTACAGAGGCTGTCAGATGTGTCCATCCGCCCGCTGATGGCCAAACCGGAACCCTACCCCAACCAGATACTCTGACCGAGACTCAGATGGCCCGTGCATGCCGCCCTGGCACCGGGCTGACTCGCGTTGGATTTCTGAAAGTGGACTTTGAATTTTCTGGGGACAGAAACCAGTCCGGGGGGGGGCAGTGTAACGTCGGGGCCATTTTAAGGGGGCCAGGGATTTCCCAGCATGCTTTGCCAGTTTGAAACGTTACTGTGTGTGTTAAATGTGTTACTTCTGAGTTATACTGCTGTGTCATTATAACTGCATTATAATGACCCAGCAGTGTTTAGCAGGATTAGGGCAAGATGTATCATGTGTGTGTAACCGTGATGTAAACAGAGGTCTGTGAGAATGACCTCCACTCCTGTCTGTGCTGAGAAGCAGGTTGGGGGTTGGGGTGTGTGAAAAATAAATCAGGTTGATCACAGCCATCTGCTCCATTGTCTTTGTGTGAACCCTGCAAACGTCACAGTATCATAGATGGGAAAGTTCACTGACATTACAACCCTGGCAAAAATTATGGAATCACCACTCTTGGAGGATGTTCATTCAATTGTTGCCACCACCTCTGGCTTTTATCACTGCCTGAATTCTCTGAGGCGCGGACGTAACTATTGACAAACAGTGTTCTTCATCAATCCGGCTCCAGCTTTCTCTTATTGCTGTTTCCAGATCAGCTTTGCAGGTTGGAGTCTTGTTATGGACCATTTTCTTCAATTTCTACCATAAATTTTCAGTGGGATTGAGGTCCAGATTACAGGTACATCTCAAAAAATTAGAATATCATGAAAAAGTTCAATATTTTTTGTCACTCATTTCAGAAAGTGAAACCCATATATTATATAGATTCTTTACACAGAGTGATATATTTCAAGTGTTTATTTTTTAATTTTGATGATTATGGCTTACATCCATCCATCTTCTTCTGCTTAATCCTTTTTGGGTCGTGGGGGGGCTGGAGCCTATCCCAGCATCTTTGGGCGAGAGGCAGGGTACACCCTGGACAGATCGCCAGTCCATCGCAGGGCCAACACAGAGAGACAGACAACCATTCACTCTCACAGTCATACCTAAGGACAGTTTAGAATCCCTAGTTTGACGCCAATTAACTTAACATGCATGTTTTTGGCATGTGGGAGGAAACCAGAGAAATCCCGGAGTAAACCCACACAGACACGGGGAGAACATGCAAACTCCACACAGATCACTGTTGGTCAGGGGCTGGGATTGAACCCAGGATCCCCCGGCCAAGGGTGAATTGCTGTGCTGCCGCAGTGCTAACCACTCCTCCACCGCGCCGCCTGATTATGGCTTACAGCCCATGAAAACCCCAAATTCAATTTTTCAAAAAATTAGAATATTACATAAAATTTCTATTAAAAAAATAGTTTTTTTTTAATAGAAATGTTGGCCGACTGACAAGTATGTCCATGTACACACTCAATACTTGGTCAGAGCTCCTTCAGGATTAATTACTGTATCAATGTGGCGTGGCATGGAGGTGATCAGCCTGTGGCACTGCTGAGGTGTTATGAAGGTCCAGGTTGCTTTGATAGTGACCTTCAGCTGGTCTGCGTTGTTGGGTCTGGTGTCTCTCATCTTCCTCTTGACAATACTCCATAGATTCTCTATGGGGTTTAGGTCAGGAGAGTTTGCTGGCCAATCAAACACAGTGATGCCATGGTCATTAAACCAGGCTTTGATACTTTTGGCAGTGTGTGGGGGTGCCAAGTCCTGCTGGAAAAAGAAATCAGGTTCTCCATAAAGCTTGTCAGCAGAGGGAAGCATGAAGTACTCTAAAATTTCCTGGTAGACGACTGCGCTGACTTTGGTCTTGATAAAGCACGGTGGACCAACACCAGCAGATGACCTCTGTTCAGATAAAAGTAAATTTTGCATTTCATTTGCGCAGTCGTCTACCAGGAAATTTCAGAGCACTGCCAAAAGTATCAAAACCTGGTTTAATGACGATGGCATCGCTGTGTTTGATTGGCCAGCAAACTCTCCTGACCTAAACCCCATAGAGAATCTATGGAGTATTGTCAAGAGGAAGATGAGAGACACCAGACCCAACAATGCAGACGAGCTGAAGGTCACTATCAAAGCAACCTGGACCTTCATAACACCTCAGCAGTGCCACAGGCTGATCACCTCCATGCCACGCCTTATTGATACAGTAATTAATCCAAAAGGAGCCCCGACCAAGTACTGAGTGTGTACATGGACATACTTTTCAGTCGGCCAGCATTTCTATTAAAAAACTATTTTTTAAAATAAATTTTATGTGATATTCTAATTTTTTGAGAAACTTAATTTGGGGTTTCCATGGGCTGTAAGTCATAATCATCAAAACTGAAATAAATAAACACTTAAAATATATCATTCTCTGTGTAATGAATCTATATAATATATGGGTTTCACTTTCTGAAATGCATGACAAAAAATATTGAACTTTTTCATGATATTCTAATTTTTTGTGATTTACCTGTATTTAGAAAGCTTGGGGTGCTTGGGGTGCTGGAGGGTGCTCCTCTTGGAGACTCCATTGTCCTACTGGGGGACTTCAATGCGCACGTGGGCAACGACAGTGAAACCTGGAGGAGGGTGATTGGGAGGAACGGCCTGCCCGATCTGAACCCGAATGGTGTTCAGTTATTGGACTTCTGTGCTAACCACAGTCTGTCCATAACGAACACCATGTTCAAGCATAAGGGTGTCCATATGTGCACCTGGCACCAGAACACCCTAGGTCGCAGGTCAATGATCGATTTTGTTATCGTATCATCAGACCTGCGACCGTATGTCTTGGACACCCGAGTAAAGAGAGGTGCAGAGCTGTCAACTGATCACCACCTGGTGGTGATCAGTTGACAGACTCAGACTCACTCACTCAGACTGAGACTCAGACTCACCTGGTGGTGAGTTGGATCCAATGGCAGGGGAGGAAGCCATTCAGACCTGGTAGACCCAAACGTATAGTGAGGGTGTGCTGGGAGCGTCTGGCTGAGGCCCCTGTCCGGGAGGTCTTCAACTCCTACCTCCGGAAGAACTTCAACCACATTCCGAGGGAGTCTGGAGACATGGAGTCTGAATGGGCCATGTTCTCCACCTCTGTTGTTGAAGCGGCGGCCCAGAGCTGCGGCCGCAAGGTGGTCGGTGCATCTCGTGGTGGCAACCCCCAAACCAAGTGGTGGACACCAGTGGTGAGGGGGGCCATTAAGCTGAAGAAGGAGTCCTATCAAGCTTGGTTGGCTTGTGGGACTCCCGAAGCAGCTGGGGTGTACCGGCAGGCCAAGCGGAGTGCAGCTCGGGTGGTTGCTGAAGCAAAAACCAGGGTATGGGAGGAGTTCGGTGAGGCCATGGAACAAGACTTTCGGTCGGCCTCAAAGAGATTCTGGCAAACTGTCCGGCGGCTCAGGAGGGGAAAGCAGCTCCCTGTCCACCCTGTGTATGGTGCGGATGGGACACTGTTGACTTCGACTGGGGATATCGTCGGGCGGTGGAAGGAATACTTCGAGGATCTCCTCAATCCCACTGATACGCCTTCCACAGAGGAAGCAGGGTCTGGGGACGAGGGGGATGACTCGCCTATCACAGGGGCTGAGGTCGCCAAGGTGGTTAAAAATTTCCTTGGTGGCCGGGCCCCGGGGGTGGACGAGATTCGCCCTGAGTACCTCAAGGCCCTGGATGTTGTTGGGTTGTCATGGTTGACACGCCTCTGCAACATTGCGTGGAGGTCGGGGGCAGTGCCTTTGGCATGGCAAACCGGGGTGGTGGTTCCTCTCTTCAAAAAAGGTGACCGGAGGGTGTGCTCCAACTTTAGAGGGATCACACTCCTCAGCCTCCCTGGGAAGGTCTATGCCAAGGTACTGGAGAGGAGAGTCCGGCCGTTGGTCGAACCTCGGATTCAGGAGGAGCAATGTGGTTTTCGTCCTGGCCGTGGCACATCGGACCAGCTCTTTACCCTCTCGAGAATTCTTGAGGGTTCGTGGGAGTTTGCCCAACCAGTTTACATGTGTTTTGTGGACTTGGAGAAGGCATTTGACCGCGTCCCTCGTGGATTTTTGTGGGGGGTGCTTCGGGAGTATGGGGTATTGGGCTTGTTGTTACGAACTATTCGGTCTTTGTACGACCGTTGTGAGAGTTTGGTTCGTATTGCCAACACTCGGTCGGAGTCATTCCCAGTGAGAGTTGGACTCCGCCAGGGCTGCCCTTTGTCACCGATCCTGTTCATAATTTTTATGGACAAGATTTCTAGGCGCAGCCAGGGAATGGAGGGTGTCATGCTTGGTGACCACAGGATCTCATCTCTGTTGTTTGCAGATGATGTTGTCCTGTTGGCTTCATCCAGCAATGACCTACAGCTCTTGCTGGGACGGTTTGCCGCTGAGTGTGAAGCGGCTGGGATGAGAATCAGCACCTCCAAGTCCGAGTCCATGGTCCTCAGCCGGAAAAAGGTGGATTGTCCTCTCCGGGTTGGAGACAGGCTCCTGCCCCAAGTGGAGGAGTTTAAGTATCTTGGGGTCTTGTTCATGAGTGAGGGGAAAATGGAGCGAGAGATCGACAGACGGATTGGAGCAGCATCTGCAGTGATGCGGACGTTGTACCGGCCTGTTGTGGTGAAGAGGGAGCTTAGTTCTAAGGCAAAGCTGTCGATTTACCAGTCAATCTACGTTCCTACTCTCACCTATGGTCACGAGCTTTGGGTAATGACCGAAAGAACGAGATCGCGGATACAAGCGGCTGAAATGAGCTTTCTCCGTAGGATTGCTGGACTCACCCTCAGAGATAGGGTGAGGAGTTCAGTCATCCGGGAGAGGCTCAGAGTAGAACTGCTGCTCCTCCACATTGAAAGGAGTCAGTTGAGGTGGTATGGGCATCTGATTAGGATGCCTCCTGGACGCCTCCCACTTGAGGTGTTTCAGGCACGTCCCACTGGGAGGAGACCCCAGGGCAGACCCAGGACTCGGTGGAGAGACTATGTCTCCCAGCTGGTCTGGGAACACCTTGGTATCCCCTCTGAAGAGCTGGAGCAGGTGGCTGGGGAGAGGGAAGTCTGGGCTTCTCTGCTTGAACTGCTGCCTCCGCGACCCGGACCTCCGGAAAAGCGGTAGAAGACGGATGGATGGATGGATGGTACCTGTATTTGCAGGACATGGCCATTGACATTACATGTCTTTCTTGTAGGAAAGTTTTCACGCTTTTTGCCCTATGGCAAGATGCATTAACCTGGAAAATTATGTCATCATCGCCAAATATCCTTTCAATTGATGGAATAAGAAAAGTGTCCAAAATTTCAATGTAAACTTATGCATTTATTGAAGCTGTAATGACTGCCATCTTACCCATACCTCTACCTGACATGCAGCTCCATATCATCAATGATTGTGGAAATTTGCATGTTTTCTTCAGGCAGAGGGCATCATAAATTTCATTGGAACGGCACCAAACAAAAGTTTCAGCATTATTTGCCCAGATTGGTGATTCATCAATGACTATCACTTTCATCCAGTTGCCCACAGTCCATGATTGCATTTCCTTAGACCGCTGTAACCTTATGTTTTTCTGTTAAGGTGTTAATGATGTCTTTCATTTGGCTTTTCTGTATATAAATCCCATTTCCTTTAGACGATTTCTTAAGAGTTTGGTCACGGACACTGACTCCAGTTTCCGCCCATTTATTCCTCATTTGTTTTGTTTTGCATTTTCTGTTCTTAAGACATAATACTTTAAGTTTTCTACCTTGATGCTTTGATGTCTTACTTGGTCTACCACAGTATGATTCACTTTTACAGGCTTCCCATTCTGTTTGTACTTGGTCCAGATTTTAGACACAGCTGACTCGGAACAACCAACATCTTTTGCTACATTCCATGATAATTTCCCTTCTTGTACAAGTTTTATAATCCTCTCCCTTATTTCAACTGACATTTCTCGTGTTTTTTTCCTCTGCTTGATCTAATAAAAACATTGCAATTGACTACAACAACTTTCTTTCATTCTTTTTTAAAATGTTTCTTAAAGCCACAAGGTTGGCATTTTGAACTAGAAAAGCACTCGGAGAGTGCAGACTTCCCCCAAGCAGCTCATTTCCCCCAAATGACACTGTTAGAAATGCAGCAATTTTCTAAATGCAGCATTTCTGCATTTGATATTGATGAAAAATACTAATTCAAGTTTCCTTCTATATTATTTTTGAAATAACAATGAAATACTATTAGGTAACTCAGCTACAGAAATTCTGGTGTACCAGCACAAGTTTTCCTAAAAATTCCTGGATCCAGGTGGTGATCCGCATCACCAGAAAAATGTAATCATCTGTTCCGTATGCCATTACACACCTTTCCTGAAAATTTAATCAAAATCCATTCATAAATTTTGAAGTAATGTTGCTAAGAGACAGACAGACAAAGCAATGATAGTATTGTGGCAAAAAGTGATCATCTGCTAAAAATTGATCACCAGGTGCCATATTGTAGTTATGGGATTATATTAGCCATGAGATATATATTTCAACAGGTATACTGTACTGAGTTAGGTATAATAAGATACATTTAACACTTATGCACTTTGAACTGGAAACAAACTTGATGGAGGATTAAAAGCAATTAAAATAATGCAGTCACAACGTTACAAGGAAAAATACATAGATTTACTGGATATATACATGTACTGTATAAATATATATTCTGTGCATCAACAATGGACAATTACAGTGTAGCTTCTAAACAACGAGGCTTTTGCACATAAATATCGGAATCAATTGCAATCTCATAAATGCTTTATGTTGTTATCAAACTGCAAACACTTTGGCCAACACTATATTTTTTTCAGATGCGATAAAACCTCAAAACATTTACAGGCACATTGTAGGTGGACTGAGACCAGGCAGTACACCTTTAACAAGCGGGCGCTCCCGGCTCCTGCAGCCGGTGGTCACTTTTTGGCAGCCGATTGCGCCACCCTCACGCCACTTTCAATCACTTTTTGGCACAACACTGGCAAAAACTATACCTCCTCCTCTTGGTGGAGGTAATAAAAATTAAACATTGTCCAGTGCTGTGTGTTTACATACCGTGTGGGTAACGTGCCTCACAAGACATCCTTAGCTTGTTTGCCGGTACTTTGATTCTCGTGCCATTACACACCTTTCCTGAAAATGTCATCAAAATCCGTTCATGAACCGCAGTTTGCTTGCTTTTTGTTGGCACCTTCAGATGAAATAATGTCAACCATCACATACTATTGCTGTGTTCAAAATGTTCACTCCTTTCCCATATAGTGTGTACTATATAGTGAATCAGCCATTTTGTAGTGCTGTTCAAAATCTTAACTGAAAATTTCATTGACTATACAGTACACTCAAAATATCCCACAATGCATTTTGAAAAGTAGTGTACAACAGATGGTCACTACATTAGCCAATATATCCCATAATGCAATGCGCAGCCAATGGAGCAGTGAGAGGAGAGCTTCACATCACAACATACACTACCTTAAGGTATTTAATGAATGAATGAATGAATGAATTTATTTCGGATAGTACATTACAGGTTAAAAGAAACTGTATAATATAACAACAAGGTCAAATTAGACAAAGACTCCTTCTACTATACAATTCCACATGAGTTATCCGAAATGGGTGATGGCTGAAGCCGCAGCTTTATATTTATTAAGTCAGCAAAAACAATTCAATTTAATACATATTTACTACAAATTACATGCAGGTATTAATTTTTTACCACCATTAGTTTTGTTACATTTTACTGTCTCACCATGATGACATCATTAACCGCGCCGCGAAAATAAGCCCAGTAGCATCCGAAAGCTGTTAACTTTATTGTTATATTGAGTTGACTATATGTCCACTATATTTAAATTCACTATATAGCGAGGAGGGAGGAAGGGAGTGAACATTCTGAACACAGCAGTTCACGTGTATGGGTGCGGCGGTGAACCTAACTCCGTGGACACGTCTTAAAGAGGTGGACATGTCTTAAAGGGGAAGCTCAATATTATTATTATTCCCCCCCTCCAAAAAAAAGTCTGGATCCAAATCATAATCCGGATCACCACCAAAATTGAATCATCTGCCCCCCGTGTCATTACACACGATTCCTGAAAATTTTATCCAAATCCATTCAGAACTTTTTGAGTAATCTTGCTAACAGACAGACACACCAACCAACCATCGCTGCCAAAAACACTACCTCGTTCTCGTGGCAGAGGTAATAAAGATAGTTTTGTGACATGTCTGTGATTAGTTTACTTTTTACAGATTTAAACAATTGAACGAACATCCTCCAAGAGTGTTGATTCCATAATTTTTGCCAGGGTTGTAGATATTTGTCTTTTGCAGTGTCTCATAGAGAATGGCTGGCAGAAAAATACTTATATATTTATTTTTCTTGAATGTTAATCAGCTTCTCTGGCTTTATCAGACTAATTATCCAGAGCAAATGACAGAATGTGACTTGTGTCTGGTATCCCTCACCATGATTGGAACAGTTATTTTCAGTGCAATGACACAGTGATGATGATTTTACAGTATATTTCCACAGCCAGTTTTACACATTGCTCATCACTTTAAGCCTAAATGTTTTTCTCTGGCTTATTTTCAGTTTCTGTCTCGGTCCCAGCTCATCAAGTCTTGGCCATCACAGCAGTGTTGACTATGCTGAGGACCTAAATGTTGGGTCAAGAATCTTAATTGCGCATACTTCCAGACCAAGAGGTTAAGTGGCTGTCAGACAAGGAGAAACAAACCTGAGTGGCTCTGACACAGAGACACAAATGGGCAAAGGCAGCAAGACAGTGGCACCAAGAAGCCACTTACTGTTTCTACACCAAGGGTAAAACAGGGGATGAGATAGAGCCTGCCACTGACACACTCTCACCCTTTCACTTAGCACAATTCAGTTTTCCTGCGCTGCTCTCTAACCTCTTTCTACTTTCTGTGCCACTGTCCATAATGCCAGGCCCAATAAGGGTCAAGTCCCTGCCTTCCTCTTAAGGAGCTCATTTGCATCCCACCCCCGGCAAACAGCCAGTCAAGGCTTGTTCAAAGAGCCCGCTAATCCAATCAGATTGCTCAACAGTGAGGCCTTATCGCCACGGACACCAGCATCTGCAGAAACAACATCACAGGGCATCATGGAGCTGTTGGTTGCGACTAGTGGAGACAGAGAGTCAGAGGGAAGTAGGCATCATAAGGCTTTAACACGGCTCCAAGTTAGTAGATAGTGACAGTCAGAGAGCCAGGAAGGCAAAGCACTCCCAATGTTACAACTGCTGCCGCAGGAACAGGCACAGACACATATTGGGTATGAAACACAAATTAGACGGGGAGGATTTCATCTTTATCTGCTGTTGTGCACATACTGAGGAAAATTCAGCGCTGTGTGAATAGTGCACAGATGCCAACATGATCAGTAAATGCCAGGAAAGGAAATATGTAATAAGAGACAGCATTGAATCCAACCATATTTCAGGCTCAGTAGTACAAAGAAAGAAAAATTAAAGTTACATTAAAGAAGACGAAAAAAGGAAAAAAAAAAAAGGGGCCTTGAAAGCACACACACAGAAATAACAGTATAAAACAAATGAATGTGTAGAAGAGTGACCGTATATGCCCCTCGGCACCAGAGGGAAGCAGACAAACCTTGCTTGTGTAGGTTAATGTCTAACTTTGAGCACAAACATACACACAGAGCCATATCATCAGTGCAACAGCAGCCACAAGAGTGAAAAAAAACCCAGTCTGCTCAATCAGGTACACAAGCTACAGAGGTGATCTGGCTCCACGACTGACTTTGCATCCAGGGACATGAGGGGACATAAAGGTACAAGGGGATTGAGAAACCAACTTGGCTGCCCTTGCACAGAATCCCTCAGAGACCAGAGTCTCATCCGTCTCCCCTTCTGCATCTCTGCTCCCGCTGTTCTTCTATTTGCCCATCGCGTCACCTCTTTCTTCCTCCCCCCCCCCCCACCTCTCGCCGTTTGCCCTCCACCACCCTCCCCCCACTTGTCTCACCCTCACACTTGCTCTCGACCCCACGGGTATCACTATTAGCAGCGTTGCGCCAGGATGGCATGTCTGCTGAAGAACGGCGGTCTGAGTCAGTGGAGCATGACACACAAAGACATGCTTATAGCCCCGTCGCCACCACTTTCACCTACTCCCTTCTCTCCATAATTTCCTCACATGCCCTTTCCCATCCCTTCCTGATCATTACCTTGGAATGTAGCCAAATTAACTAAAAAGACCCACTGTGGTTTCCCCACCACCACCACCACCAGCGTGTTTCTCTGAAGCACTTCAACACAAGAAGACCATGAAACCACCTTATTAATGGCATTAACTGTCACACGAGTATTCGTTTAAAACAGGCGGGTATATCACTGTGTAAGAGTTTGTCAGTTATGTGACCTGCTCTGTGTCCCAGTCTTGGCAGACTATTAGGCCTGGAGCGTGGAGTCAGAGAGGTGAGACAGGTGAGAGGAGGAGGCAGCAGTGGATCTATAACAGCTCTCAGAACAGAGAGCCGCTCCAGGAGAAGCAGCTATGGACCCAACCCACCCTCTCTTTTCTCTTACGCTCTCTTTTTTTGTGTCCGAGTGTGCAAGGCTACGCGTGTGCGGGGTGTTTTCGAGAGGCAGGGGTATGTGTGTGTGTGTGTGTGTGCTGCCTGTGCATGTGATAAGCCTGTGGTAGTAGTGGTCCTGTGAGGGACCTGAGGCCCCGTTCTCCTGATTAGTCATTTATCAGGCCTGGCAGCCCAGACCCACCATAATCACTCTTCTTTTACCCCTCCTCCTTTTGCTCTGCTGATCTCCCTCTATCCCTTTGGATCTCCTCTGTGTCCACCCCTCCAACAATGTTCTCCATCCCCCAACACCACAGCCTAACATGGTGATGCAGAACCAACCTCTACCTGCCCCAATCCACCCACCTTGCCCCATGCTCACTCTAGTCTGATTGACACTAGCTGCCTCTCTCTTTCCTTCATAAGTACAATACAATTTCCTTTCTTGTCCGATGGCATTGTGCTGGATAGGAAAAGCCAAAAGGTGCACCCGACTTTTGAGAGCTGGCTGTTTAACGCTGAAGAAAGAACAGAGCGGTGCAAGATGAGCGAAACACGGGAGGGCGAGTGTCCTCTGGAGCTGCAAGAGGACCTCCCTATCAACCAGTCACACACTCCCTCATCCTGCCATGTCAACAGAGAGGGATTAGGGGTACAAGATGCAACAAGGAGGCCAAAGTGAGTAAATGTAGCTAACCTGACTTCCCTTCGGCTGGGACAAATTGGAAAATCTGTCTAGCCAAAGAGAGGGAATGTAATCTGGACTAGACAGACCTGATTATACAGCCAAACGAAAGGCCAGTCCTCCTGCATCCCATTCCTGTTTTCCCTTTCCTAGCTATTATTCTTGCTTGTCCCCCCCCCCCCAAAAAAAACCTCTCTTTAGAAAGTGAAGCGAGAGGAATGTGGAAAGAAAAAAAAAGAAAATAAGCAGCAGAGATGGACCCCAATACAGGGTTATAATGGAGAAAAAAATCATATTCAAAATGGTGAGGATGAAAAGGAGGGTGTAGATATGGTGAAAGAAAACAAAGCAAGTGTATGGAAGAGTGTATATTAGAGCATATGGCATCTGTTTGAACCCTCAGGGACAGAACAGCTGGGCCACTGCTACACAAACACACTTCTTAACATATCTCACTTCATTTCACCTTAACCATCTCCATATCCCTCCATCCCTGGTCTCATCTCGTCTTCCAGCTTCCCCTTATATTCCTTTAATTTTCAATCCCCAGTTTAAATCACTGGTTTTCTTCTTACTGTGGTCTAGTCCTAGTTTCTTCTCTTTTTTTTTTGTTTTGGTTTTTTCGGTCTATTTGTGTCTGTTGTGTTTTACAAGACTCGCTCGTCTTTATGTCAAATTGTTAAAACCATTACACAAAGCCAATGAAATGGAACAGAATGTTAATAGATGTGTTTTTTCTTGTGTTTAAATGTGTCTTTATATTAAAATCTTGATTGTCGTTCATAAATCATGCTCCTAAAACCTTGACGAGGTCACGTCCGGATTAAAAAAAAACAATTTAAGCTTTTTAAAAAATCCTTGTGTAAAGAAAGCAAGTGTTTGATTGGCAGAGTTTAAAAAGAGGGTGTCACACTCATTACAAACCAGGCTTTTAACCACACCTCTCCCCTGCTGACTGTGTGCCTTTATAGAGCAGTCTGTGTAATAGCAGCTCTCTTATAAAACACAGTGCCGTGTCACACACACATTACTCAGCCCACCGCCCCTTTAAATGATCCAAAGATGTATGAGGCCATCTGTGGGCTGCAATTAAATACCAACCTCTTTAATTCAGCCGCATGCTACATTACCATCCTCTGTCCAGAACCCTGTAGACCACTCACAGGACTAGGTGAAGTCAAACAATAACACGAGTGAAGTGTTAGTTCCACTACTCAAAGTGTCGCTTAAGGACCCCTTTACACAGATGAAGATTGTTGGGTGATCATTGAAAGATTTAAAATTGGCCCGATCTCTCAACAATCTCCTAAAGCCTCAAAAAGGGTGTTTCTGTGTACATGTTTGGGAACTGTTTCAGCAACTTTCATGGCACCATGCCAACTTTCATCTATAGAGATCTTTGATAGATCCTTGAGAGGCCAATGAGAGACCAGGAAAGATTGTTGAGGGATTATTAAGAATTTGTTGGTCAAACAAAGAGGTATATACAGTGGCAAGAAAAAACATGTAAACCTTATTGAATTTCATGGTTTTCTGCCTTAATTTGTCATAGAATGTGATCTAATATTCATCAAAGTCAAGGGTTTTGACAAATATAATGTGGCTAAAATAATAACACAAAAAAATTCTGATCTTTCATGTCTTTATTGAGAACAACCATAAAAACCTCATAGTGCTAGTGGAAAAAGTATGTGAACCCTTGAGTTAATAAGTGGTTGAACCCCCCCGGCAGCAATAACCTCAACCAGGCACTTCCTGTAGCTGTGGATCAGACCTGCACATCATTCAGGATTTTTTTAGCTCATTCTTCCTGGCAGAATGCAGAACTTCTATAGAGCTTCAACAGATGAACAGACATTTTCACATTATCCTGAAGAATTTTTTAATACACTTGGGAATTCATCTTCCCCTCAATGATTGCAAGCTGGCCAGGCCCTGATGCAGCAAAGCAGGCCCAAATCATGATGTTTCCTCCACCATTCTTTACATTTGAAATGATGTTTCATGATGATATGCAGTGCCCTTTTATATGTCAGACACAGACCTGCGTGTTCTTTCCAAATAGTTCAATCTTAGTTTCATCAGTTCACAAAACTTTTGGCCAGTACCGCTGCAGAGTGTCAATGTGCTCTTTCGCAAACATGCAGCAATGTTCTTTTTAGTAAGCAGCGGCTTCCTTCATGGTGTCCTGCCATAGACACCCTGTTTGTGCAATGTTTTACGTACTGTAGACTCATGAACACAGATGTTAGCCAGTTCCAATGATGCACTTAAATCTTTGGCTGTTACTCGGGATTGTTTCTTTACCTCATTGATGACACTGGTCAACACCAAATTTATTGTCTAAGGTTTTTTTTAGCTGATTTAGGACAATTTTGATGTGCTGAATCCAAAAATCACATTGGTTTTGCTCAATCCGGTCAACTTTTTGAACTATGGCCCCATGTTTTCTTACGTTTTTGTTTACATGTACAGGTATTTTCACTTTATATGATGCAAAATTCTTTTTTATTTCTTGAAATTGTCTGAATTTTGAACAATGATGACGTAACATTCAATTTACATGTACTTACCTTTATCAGTGTCTTCTATTCAATTTACAGTACAACTGTACAACTGCTTATAACATAACATAAAAACCTGACCTGATCAAGAGAAACAGATGTCATTTTCGGATTCAGCAGTGCAAAATTGTCTTAAATCAGTTGAAAAAACACAGACAACTTACAAAAAAATTATTTCTGTTATGTTGTGTGAGTCTTCGTTGTGCTATTGGGGTCAATTTGGGTGCCCACTTCTTGATAGAGTAGCCAGGGTCCCAAAATGTCTCTGTTTGTAGGTTGTTTGTCTAACTGTAGACTGGTGAATTTTGAAAGTCTTTGAAACTACTTTGCAACTCTTTGCAGCTTTATGTAAACCAACAATTCTTGAGCTTAGATCCTCTGAAAGCTCTTTTTGGCAAGGCGCGGCTCACATAAGTGCATTTGTTTTTGTATGGCGCAAACTCAAAAAGTTTGAATGGTTTTTATCACTCAAAGTAGCTCTAGTCCACACCCCCAAACTCCTTTTCTTAACAAGAGTCCAAGTATGCCAACACCTGACTCCAATTAGCTTTTTTGAGGTCATTTACTCAAGGGTTCACATACTTTTTCCACAAGCATTATGAGGTTTTTATGGTTGTTCTCAATAAAGACATAAAAGATTAGCCCATTTTTTTGTTATTATTTTAGCCCATTATTAGATGAAGATCAGATCACATTTCATGACAAATTAATGCAGAAAACCATGAAATTCCGAAAGGTTCACATACGTTTTCTTGCCACTGTATTTATTTGAGAGGTTTCTAGTGCTCTTCTACCCCCTTTACACAGGGATGAAGAGATCGTTGAGAGGTTGTTGAAGGATGAAAAAAATGGCCAGATATCTCCACAATCTTTCAGTGATCTTTCAGCGATTTTTCAATGAACTCTATTGATCTTTCATTGAACACTCAGCCATCCCGCTCTGAACTCTCAGCCACCTCTACCTTCCAGGTGGAAAAATTTGGCATTAATTGAACGACTGCTGAGAAATCCTTGGGAAATTCATTAGATCACTGAGCACTCCTTGAGCCCTAACCCTAGCTCTATTCGAAATGTCCACTCACTCCTTACCTCCCCACTCACTACTGTATATCCATAGAAGAAACTGTATGGGAGACTTTCAGTGTTGGATCTTCTTTTTTGACTCTTTTGAAAGACTATACTGTATATAAAACGTGAATTTACCAACCATGACAACATGTTTTGGTTTGGAAAGTTCTGACTGGGCATCATTTGCTCACTCAAAGAGGTCTGAGAGAGCAAGCTGTTGCATTTAATAAGATTAGGGATCAAGGCCATACATAATTCTTCCTGGCAAAGTGTTTATTGTGGTCATACAGCAGATAAAGAGGGTAGTAGGGCTGTTCATTGTGTTGTTTCTGTGTGAACGGGTAAGTATGTTTACACCTAAAATAAATCGGCTTGGAAACAGAAAACAGTTGGGGGGTTTTCACCTTTTGAACTGTAACATTGTTAGCGGGTGTGTTATCTAACCAAAATGAGCTCAGTTTAGTGCAATACACAGAACCCATGCTAAACTTTTAAACCATCAGTTGTTGATGTCAGATTGAGCAATTAAAAACTTAATTTTTCACCTCATTTTTTCATGAGCACTTTTCTCTGGTTTCTTTTCAAGTTAGCAATGAAAGTTTACGGCTGAGTCACAGCACTTCCAGGTTATGGAAGTTCAGTGTTACACAGACCTACAGTGGTGTGAAAAAGTGTTTGCCCCCTTCCTGATTTCTCATTTTTTTGTATGTTTGTCACACTTAAATGTTTTAGATCGTTAAACTAATTTAAATATTAGACAATGATAAAACAAGTAAATGCAAAATGCAGTTTTCAAATGAAGATGTTTATTATTAAGGGTAAAAAAAAATCCAAACCTATATGGCCCTGTGTGAAAAAGTGATTTTCCCCTAAACCTAATAACTGGTTGGGCTGCCCTTAGCAGCAACAACTGCAATCAAGCATTTGCGATAACTGGCAATGAGTCTTTTACAGCACTGTGGAGGAATTTTGGCCCACACATCTTTGCACAATTGTAATTCAGCCACATTGGAGGGTTTTTGAGCATGAACCACCATTTTAAGGTCATGCCACAGTATCCTAATCGGATTCAGGTCAGGACTTTGACTAGGCCACTCCAAAGTCTTCATTTTGTTTTTCTTAAGCCACTCAGAGGTGGACTTGCTGGTGTGTTTTGGATCATTGTCCTGCTGCAGAACCCAAGTGCACTTCAGTTTGAGGTCATGAACAGATGGCTGGATGTTCTCCTTCAGGATTTTTTAGTAGACAGCAGAATTCATGGTTCTATTTACTACAGCAAGTCTTCCAGGTCCTGAAGCAGCAAAACAGCCCCAGACCATCACACTACCGCCACCATATTTTACTGTTGGTGTGATGTTCCTTTTCTGAAATGCTGTGTTACTTTTAAGCCAGATGTAATGGGACACACAGCTTCCAAAAAGCTCAACATTTGTCTCATCAGTCCACAGAGTATTTTCCCAAAAGTCTTGGGGATCATCAAGATGTTTTCTGGCAAAACTGAGATAAGCCTTTATGTTCTTTTTGCTCAGCAATGGTGTTCGTCTTGGAGCTCTGCCATGCAGGCCCTTTTTGCCCACGCTCTTTCTTATGGTGGCGTCATGAACACTGACCTTAACTGAGGTAAGTGAGGCCTGCAGTTCTTTGGATGTTGTTGTGGGGTCTTTTGTGACCTCTTGGATGAGTCGTTGCTGCGCTCTTGGGGTAATTTTGGTTGGTCGGCCACTCCTGGGAAGGTTCACCACTGTTCCATGTTTTTGCCATTTGTGGATAATGGTTCTCACTGTGGTTTGCTGGAGCCCCAAAGCTTTAGAAATGACATTATAACCTTTTCCTGACTGATAGATCTCAATTACTTTGTTTCTCATTTGTTCCTGAATTTCTTTGGATTGCAGCATGATGTCTAGCTTTTGAGGATCTTTTGGTCTACTTCACTTTGTCAGGCAGGTCCTATTTAAGTGATTTCTTTGTTATGATCCGAGCGCCATTATTATTCGCGCTCGGGCTATTCCTGTCTGGTCTTGACAGCGGCGTTATTATTCTGGCTCTCCGAGCTCTTATTGTGACAGCGCTCGGGGAGGCTTCCGCTCAGCTGTCAAGACCTGAACAGCTGTTCTGCATTTGCGGTCGTTAGCGGCCGGCTTCTTAAGCCGACGCCAGCGGCTGC
This sequence comes from Pholidichthys leucotaenia, assembly GCA_020510985.1. Classification (NCBI taxonomy): domain Eukaryota; kingdom Metazoa; phylum Chordata; class Actinopteri; order Cichliformes; family Pholidichthyidae; genus Pholidichthys; species Pholidichthys leucotaenia. The sequence goes on from CM035840.1 coordinate 115,832,785, forward strand.
ATCCTTGCAGCAGTGTCCGTCTCTGATCGTCGGAGCGATCGTGCTACATGGATTATATTGCATTGCCCGTCTGTGGTGTGACTGTCTAACCCTGTGGACCTGTGAGTGAGCTTGTTGTTAGCCTTACACCTCCCTGTGTGAGAAGACTATGTGCCATAGCCTCAGCGGCTTGTATTATTGTGATTTCACCGTTAATAAAGACACTAACACAACTCTCTGGTGACGGTGTGGCATCTTATGGTGGCTCGCGAGGGCCACCGCATGACAGTACACTGCTGCCTAAAATGGCGTTTTTACGGTGACGCCAACCCGAGACGCCTTTTGCCAGTGAGGTTGTGTTAATTGGCCATTGCTGTTTTCTTGTCTGGGTACGGTGTGCTGGAGGAATGCCGTTGCGGAGGGGCCGCGCTCGAAGTCCGAGCCACGAGCTGGCAGACGTCCTGGAATATGTGGATGAGACGCTCATCTCTGCTTCCCTCCTCAACTACGACCGCAGCGTACTCTGGTACCTGGACTGTGCTGAGGACTCGTTCAATCATCTTTCTCCCCGCTACGCCGACCACCCAGAAGTCGCCACGAGGAGGAATGACATCGCCGCGCAACGCGAGATACTCCGTATGGTGGAGGAGGAATACGGCAAGAAGCAGAGGAGGAGGTGTTCACGCTCCTCGCTTTGGGATCCCGTTCCTGTCCTCGAGCCACTCCAGGAGTTCGCACCATCCAGGAGTCATCGTAGACATCGGCGCCACGGCCAAGGGCAGCCCCACAAAGCTCCTGTTCCGGATCCAGTTCCGGAGTGACCCATTCAACCAGCCAGCTGCTGTGTGTGACAAGAGTCCTGCTTCGGCGAGCCCCGTCCATGGGTCCTTGAGAGCGGCTCCCCTTTGTCCTCCCAGGGGGCCCTCTGTTACCATCCAGCGGGCGAAGGAAGGAGCAATGCCCCCTACAGCTGGCACCATCCTCCCTCCGGGAGACAGGCAAGTTCAAGTTCACTCCCCTACTTATAATAGTGATCTGTCTTGTCTGACTCCTGGGGGTGGAGTTCAGGGTTTGCAGCCCACTGAGCTCCCATCACCAGCTGTAGTCATCTGTACTGAACCTGCTGCCTCTGTGTTTTCCTCTGCTGAGAGGTCCTCGGCGTTAGGTCTACGTCGTCGAACGAGGAGGAGGCCTGCGGCTCTGGGAATAATCCCGGCCCCGCAGCCACGTTTTGGACAGAGGAGAAGAGCGGACTGCGGTATGGAGCCTGAGCCGACGAGGAAGCGTCCCCGGGTCTCCACGGAGGAGCAGCCCGAGCCAGCGGGTCGAGGTTCCCCTGCCACCACGCCGTGCGGGTTATCGGTGTGGACATCAGCGCCAGAGGATCCGGCTGCAGAGACCATCATGCCGGCTGTGGAGCCCGACGCAGCTGAGTGGGAGCCCGACGACGAGCTTCTACCCAAACCTGGATCGGCGGAGTCCTGGACGGCTCCAGAGCCTGAGTGCAGGCAAGTGCTCTTCTTTGTTTTCCTTTGTGGTGTGTTAGAGCATTTTTGCCTGCCTCGCGGGGAGGCGAGCGAGGGGCAGCCGTCTGAGCTCATCTCGCTGGGCTCTGGCGCTGCCGGGGATACTGATCCCGGTCCTCTCTGTTCCTCTGAGCCTCTTCACAGTGTCGCCGGCTTGGAATCTGTCGAGGTCGTGGTGCAGGAGGTCCCAAGTTCGGGGGTGGAGGTCGTCGCCGATGCAGTGCCGACCCAGTCGGGGTCTGACGAGGCCCAGTCGGGGTCCAACGCGGGGGCAGCAGTGACCCAGTGGGGTCCGACGCAGGTGCAGCTGTGACCCAATCGGGGTCCGACGAGGTCCAATCGGGGTCTGACGCAGGTGCTGCTGTGACCCAATCGGGGTCTGATGTGGGTGCAGCTGTGACCCAATCGGGGTCCGACGAGGTCCAGTGGGGGTCCGACGCAGGTGCTGCGGTGACCCAATCGGGGTCTGACGCAGGTGCAGCTGTGACCCAATAGGGGGCCGACAAGGTCCAGTGGGGGTCCGACGAGGTCCAGTGGGGGTCCGACGCGGGTGCAGCTGTGACCCAATCGGGATCCAATGCAGGTGGAGCTTCAACGGTCGCATCGGTGTGGATCGAGGTCGGTGGAGGAGCCGCAGGCCCTTCGCCGCCTGACGTGATGCGGGCTCATCATTACGATTATTCCCCTCTCAGTTGCCACCAGCTGGGGTCGTCAGTGCTGGGGGCCATTGGAGATTTTCTTCTTGCAGGCTGGCGCTCCCATGTAGTTTCTCCATCGGGGAGGCCGCCACATGCTGTTTCTCCATGGTTCTGGTGGCTGAGGGATGCGGGTCGGCCACCCGAGGAGCTGTTCTGCCTGTTCGGCGCCTTGGGCCGGCCACCCGATGAACTGTGTTTGTTACTGGGTGGCCTGGTACGGCCGCCGGAAGACTTGAATCTCGGGGCCTGGGACTGGGTCAGGCCGCCCGACCACATACTGTTTCCCATGACCACCTGTCGGCCATCGGACGCAGGGAGACCGTCGGAACTATGCCTGGGGAGTTTGGTCTCTGCCTGCCATCGTCTGTTTGGACTGTATGGTGTGAGGGTCGTTTGGAACGATAAGATTGCCGCATGTGTATGTTGATGTAGTATGTTTTTTGTTTTGTTTTGTTTTTCCTATCGGAGGGGTTATAGCATGTTACTTTGTGGTTTTTCATAGGCACTCTGGTGTTCGAGGATGATTGGGGTTTTTTTGGAGGGGGGGGTTAAACAGTACTTTTGTGAAGAATGTGGCAGAGGTTTCATGCACTTGGGTAACTTAGAAGCATAAACTGATCCATTGTGGCATTTAGGAGTTTGTGTGTGAACTGCGTGGAAGGACCTTCACTCAGATAAGTTCCTTAAGACCACATGAAGTCATGCATACTGGAGTTAAACAGTTTGTCTGTGGTCACTGTGGGAAAACCTTTCTGTGTCTGGTAAATTATGCTCTGTATGGTTTGTGCCCCGTGCATTGTAACTCTTGCATGTCCTGTGAGTAGTGCCCTATTTGTTTCATTGTTTTCTGTGGGAATGTGATGGGTATGTCAGGGGATGTGTTTTTTTCTTTTTTTTCTGAGGCCTTGTTGGTGTTTGTTTCGCTCCCTCCTTGCCTGCTCCTCCATTCACTCGCCCTGTGGGTGGGGGTAGGGGTGGGGGTCTGGGTGTTACAGGGCGTTCGGAGCCCGCCTTTGAGGGAGGGGTACTGTTATGATCCGAGCGCCATTATTATTCACGCTCAGGCTATTCCTGTCTGGTCTTGACAGTGGCGTTATTATTCCGGCTCTCCGAGCTCTTATTGTGACAGCGTTCGGGGAGGCTTCCGCTCAGCTGTCAAGACCTGAACAGCTGTTCTGCATTTGCGGTCGTTAGCGGCCGGCTTCTTAAGCCGACGCCAGCGGCTGCATCCTTGCAGCAGTGTCTGTCTCTGATCGTCGGAGCGATCGTGCTACATGGATTATATTGCATTGCCCGTCTGTGGTGTGACCGTCTAACCCTGTGGACCCGTGAGTGAGCTTGTTGTTAGCCTTACGCCTCCCTGCGTGAGAAGACTATGTGTCATAGCCTCAGCGGCTTGTATTACTGTGATTTCACCGTTAATAAAGACACTAACACAACTCTCTGGTGACGGTGTGGCATCTTATGGTGGCTCGCGAGGGCCACCACATGACATTCTTGATTGAGAATAGGTGTGGCAGTAATCAGGGCTGGGTGTGGCTAGAGAAATTGAACTCAGCTTTCCAAAGATGTGATAAACCACACTTAATTTATGTTTTGTTTTGTTTTGTGTTTTTTTTTTTGGGGGGGGGGGGTCACTTTTCCACACAGGGACATGTAGTTTTGGATTTTTTTTCCCTTAATAATAAACACCTTCATTTAAAAACTGCATTTTGTGTATACGTGTGTTATTTTTGTCTAATATTTAAATTTGCTTGATAATCTGAAACATTTAAGTGTTACATACAAAGAAATGAGAAATCAGGATGCAGGAAAACACTTTTTCACACCACTGTATAGGCATCTGTGATTGCGGCACGTTGTGAGCAGTGATATTGATTTTTAAATCAGTTATTGTTCAGTAAATATCAAAACATTGTATTTCTACTCTGAAAAGTTTTCACAAACACTTTTTGCTGGTTTGTATATCAGAGAAAGCTCACAGTCGAGCCATCATATTTCCTGATTTTGAAAACCGTGAAGAGCCCTCCCACAATTACAGATGTCATCCAACCTGGAGCAGCTCCACATTTACAAGAGGATTGTAGGAGACCTGCCAATCATTTATCCTTTTTCGTTCTCAAAATCCCTGAGGTCTTGCACGATCGTTCATCGTTAACTGGCATACAAACGGGCTGGTTTGCCAGAATTTCAAGATGCCAAAATGGGAAAGAAGCAGAAAGGATACAACATGAAGCCTCCTGATCTGAAAATGCTGATAGAGTTCTACAAAATAAAAAGAGTCGACCCTGCTGACTCTTAGAATGAATGTCATTTGAAGGCACTATCACGTCAATCTTGCATGTAGTATGTGTACATTCTATGCACCCAGCTTCAAGGACAGTTAGAAATCACAGAGCAGATGAATGATCTAAAGTAGAAAACTGCATAAAAAAGTTGCAAAGGTCAAACCAGTTTAAATGTCTCATTGCTGATGTTTGCACTCATCCCATGAGCATCCTATTCATAAATCACTTTCCCCCCCATTACTTCTTTTAATCATTTACTCCTTCCCTCAACCCTCTCAGAAGCAGTCCGTAAAGGCGGATTATGAAATTAGTCTGCTGTTGAACACTGGCTCTACCTTTCTCTTATTTCGCATCACTCCTATCTGATTCCGTTTCATTATCTGACTCATAAAAGTCTCTCTCTGTTCCTCTTGTATCTCCTCTAGCTTGTTACAGAATCTGAAAAAGACCATTTCCAGGGTATCTGCCTGTCGCTCCTTCATTTTTTCTCTTTCTTTCTCAGTCACAATGTATTCCTCTGCTAAATTGTCTCTCCCCACATTGCCATTCCTCGTCCATTGACTGCACTGGCCTTGTCTCTGAGCACTAATTGTCTCATTCTGAGGACTTAAGGATGCTAGATGTGTTAAAGAGACAGACTGTGAAACCAGTGTGTGAATGGCAAATTACATCCTTGGCCTTTCTATGGTTGGCAAAGACACTTAATAAGCTCTCAATGTGTTCAACAGCTAGGTGAATAGTTCACTGGCTCCACTGTTGAATCTGAATAGCTCGGAGACGCTGCAAAGAGTGTGCACTCATGGATGTATGTTTGCCAGTGTGTATGTGTTAGTGCGTGTGGATGTTGAGCAAGGTGCTGTTTGTATTCTCAGTGCAGTCGACCTGGCGTTCTTCTCGGCGACAGGATCGGGGCAGATCAGTGCTCACTTACAGAACAACTCACCTGAGGAAAAACTCTCCTCTCGGCACGTCGCCCTTTTCTCTTTCCGCCTTACTACTCCTTCGTTCTTTCCCTCTCCGACTCTTCTGTCTCTGACCCAGACAGAGAGCCCCCTGAGCTACTCCACTCAGCTCTCCCTCTCCCCTCTCCTTTTTCCTTCTCTAACCCTATCTGTCTCTTTTTATACTATGCTCTCTGTAAAGATACCCTGTGGGAGGGCAGTATGTAACAAACGCAGCCGCACATACCGACTCGACACGCTTGCACTGACACTGAGGTGCGTCCGTGCGCGTGCACACACCAACAGTTACCTGAAAGCACACAACACTGTGACAGGAATAAAAGATTTTCTCTTTCCCACACACAAACATATACGCACAAACTCACACAGACAACAGCTCCACCAAATGCTCTATTTTCTGCCATTGTGTGGTGATTTATGAAAGGTGTTTCTCACAGCAGGCAGATAGTGCTGTTTGGAATGCTTTATTTCATAAATCTATTCTCCATTCTCCTCTTTCTGCATCTCCTCCTCTGCCTCCTCTCTCATATTTCCTCTTTTCTCCCCTGTGCAGGACTCCCTCGGTCTTTGTTGACACTTGCAGTATAGTGTTGTGTGTATTTGTGTGTATGAGTCTATAGATGGGGAGGGAAAGGAGAGACATAAGTAGGCTTTGTCTGTAGCCGGAGTAATGATGCAGGAACAACCAAAGCCCCTACAAAAACCCTGTTCTCCTGGGGTCTCTCTCTCTGACCTTACTCTCTCTCTCTTTGCTTCTTGACTCCCACACACTCTCACTCATGCATGCACACGCGCGCGCACACACACACACACACACACACACACACACACACACACACACACACACACACACACACACACACACACACACACACACACACCCAGGATGCCTGACATAGAGTCAAGCAGCAATAAGTTGTGTAAAGAAAAGTGAGACATCACACAAATATAAATCCCCAATGATGGAACACATGCAGCTAATAAACACGGACATTAATAACTTCACTTCATAGAGCATCTGTATCATCACATGGGAGTTTGGTGTGGCAGGAGAGGGCCGACAAACAGTATCTGGGGGATAAAAAAAAGCCCACCCAAATATAGAGAACAGGATAGCTGCTGCTACAAGGAGGTTAAAGACCTTTAGAAAGGCCACCTGATCAAATTGAAGACCTCACATTTGCGAAAAAGCCCGTGGCCACATTACAAATAATCTGTGATTTTACTAAAAGTGACATTTCTGCAAAATTTTGGGCCATTAGTCCAGCTCACATTAAAACTGCACGTCCCCCTGGATCTATGTTGCCACTAGAAGATTAAATTATTTAAGTGAAATAGTGGAAACTAGACCCTACCACCACAACTAAACACTGCAACCTAAATGGGGAAAAAAATTAAAAATTTGTGAGAAAAATGCCACATTTTGTAAAGAATAAAATATTCACAAATTTACAAGAAAAGTTACAAATTTACTAGAAATGATGATGCTGTTTTTTTTCCTGCTCATTCTACTTTCACAAATGCAAAAACATCAGAACTTTACAAAATTGAATAGGATCTCACCTCTCAAAACAAAAAAAGCATACAGTCATGACCAGAAAAAATTGGAACCCCTGCACCATTTTTCTCAGAAAATTGTTACATTATAGCATTACAAATGCTTTGGTATACAGTAGGGCAAAAAAGTATTTAGTCAGCCACCAACTGTGCAAGTTCTCCCACTTAAAAGATGAGAGAGGTCTCCAATTTTCATCATAGGTATACCTCAACTATGAGAGACAAAATGAGAAAAAAAAATCCAGAAAATCACATTGAAGGATTTTTAATGAATTAATTGGTAAATTCCTCGGTAAAATAAGTATTTGGTCAAAAACAAATCTTTCTTTCTTTCTTTCTTTCCAAAGTCATCCTACAGACTACCATCCAATGGTGTCTAGCTACATTGTCCCCTGCCACCACCTTGCAGTCTCCTATCTCTTTCAGATTCCTCCTTCTGCATAAGATGCAGTCCACCTGTGTGTACCTTCCTCCACTCTTGCAAGTCACCCTATGGTCCTCTCTCTTCCTGAAGTATGTGCTCACCACAGCCATTCCATCCTTTTAGCAAAATCAACAACCATCTGCCCTTCCACATTTCTCTCCTTAAGATCATACCTACCCAGAACCTCCTCATCACCTCTGTTCCCTTCACATACATGTCCATTAAAGTCTGCTCCAATCACCATTCTCTCCCCCCTGGGAACACTCTCTACCACTTCATCCAACTTACTCCAGAATTCCTCTTTCTCTTCTACCTAACATCCGACTTGTGGGGCATACGCACTGACAATATTCAACATCACACCTTTGACTTCTAGCTTCAAACTCATGATCCTGTCCGACTCCCTCTTTACCTCCTGAACTCTCTTAACATACTCTTCCTTCAAGATTGCCCCTACTCCATTTCTCTTCCTATATACACCATGGTAGAATAGTTCAAATCCACCTCCAATGCTCCTAGCTTTGCTTCCCTTCCATTTGATTTTACAGAATGCAGCGCTGTTGTGAAATTGAGTGCATTTACTGTGGTGCTTCTGTCTCCAAATCTACCTAGAGTGGTCAGTGTTGGAACGCAGGGGTGAAGTTGGTTCCTCCAGGACCACAATCCCATTGGGCCTGCATGGCACTGGAGGTCCTTTTTGTAACCTCTGATATCAGGTAAAAACTCCGTAAAGACTCCGTGTATTAAGGAACATTAAAAGTTCCACCTCCCCTCTCACTGTACCCATGGAGTTATAGCTCCATCCATGCTTTAACAGAGGCTATAGTGAATTTCTTCTGTGTATCATCAATAAACTCATGCAGTACTATAACAGGACACGTTTACAAATATTTGAGACCCATTGTAGTGTATCAGTTTATATTTTAGCAATATTTTGTTATTAAAAGAATTTTTAAAACTGTAATCAACCGAATTAACTACAAAACACCCAACATCAATAAAGTACATCTATCTATCTACTGTATCTATCTATCTATTATTATACACAGCAGAAGGACCCATTTGACTACAACCGTTGCATCAGTGATGGCCATTTGTCAGTGAATATCTAACTAAAAATGATTTATTTCCTTATTTGGGCATTTTTTTGTGTCCTGCGTTTGATCGTTAAGTCATTCCAGCCATTCCACTCCACAATCATGGGGTATTAAGTTTTTAATTTTTAGATACTCGTGCGGGAGGGGGAACCCACAGTCCTGCATAGTACAATGGTACCACACGGGTAAAGCAGAAGCAGGGACTCCCATCTACTACTGACCGGGCAGGCTGGGTGTGCCTCCCCGCGAACGATCGTGGAACACCCGGTCAGGCACTGGTGTTGGAGAAGCAGCAGCTGAACTGGTGGATTGCAGTCCTTCGCAGGGAGCCAAGTCCAGCCTGCCCGGTTAATGGGAGTCTCTGCTGTTGCTTTACCCGTGGTGCCAGCAGTTCAGCTGCTGCTCTACTCCCCCTTCCCCTAGCGCACCCGCCCACCTCGTGTTCTCCATGCCGAATTATCCATAAATTATCCATCCTACACAATCACGGTAACTTCATGGTTTAATTTTTTAAGCATTAAATCTTAAGTATTATCTTTTTCTAGTCAAATTTGTCACTTTTCGCTTCCTTGTTTTGCACATGGAGAGCTGTGGTAACTGATGCCATAATGCTACGTATTAGCTAATCAGTACGGAGTCAATCTGAAACCAAACCCCACCCACACTTCTAGAAGCCTGGGCATGAGACAGAGCGATGGCTAAACTTTTATTGATAAAAATTACATATTTTGACTGAGCGACTCCATACTCGGGGATGCACACCCTCGTAACCTCAGCAAAGCTTTTAAAATCTGAGGCCAGTCTGACAAACTGTTCAAGAGATATGCATGAAACAGACACACAGATAAACAGACAGACAGATAGACATACAGACTGAGATTTTGTGCATTTATAGAGATATACACTACCGTTCAAAAGTTTGGGGTCACCCAGACAATTATTTTGTGTTTTCCATGAAAAGTCACACTTATTTACCACCATGAGTTGTAAAATGAATAGAAAATATAGTCAAGACATTGACAAGGTTAGAAATAATGATTTGTATTTGAAATAATAATTTTTTCCTTCAAACTTTGCTTTCGTCAAAGAATCCTCCATTTGCAGCAATTACAGCATTGCAGACCTAACATGATGGCACAAGGGTTTTCTAATCATCCATGAGCCTTCTGACACAATGAACAAACACATTGTACCATTAGAACACTGGAGTGATAGTTGCTGGAAATGGGCCTCTATACACCTATGTAGATATTGCACCAAAAAAACAGACATTTGCAGCTAGAATAATCATTTACCACATTAGCAATGTATAGAGTGTATTTCTGATTAGTTTAAAGTTATCTTCATTGAAAAAAAGTGCTTTTCTTTCAAAAATAAGGAAATTTCTAAGTGACCCCAAACTTTTGAACGGTAGTGTATATCTGAGGAATTCTGTAGCAAAGAATTATATCTTTTGTCCGTTTTTTTTTTTTTAGGCCTACAGTTTAAAATCATTTTTACACTAAAAATACAGTATAGAGGTGGACTTTTTGTGAATTTTTTCTTTTTTTAAATGCAGTGCTGTTTAGTTTATGTTCTCCTGTAAAACATTATATTTTTATAATTTTAGTTGTAGATTTTAGAATTTCATAGCTATTTATTTGGTGTCAACAAACACCTTTAGTGTTCTCCTGTATTATAACATTTTATATTAAATTAAATTAAAATTAAATTAAATTTTAATTTTAATTTTAATTACATGTTTTGTTTGAAATTGAACAAAGAATTGATCTGATTTTTTTTGTGTGTGTTAAAAAATGATACAGAACCAAAAGCAGTTAAAACATGAGGTTAATAAAATAATGTGTGAAAGCAAGTTAAATGATAGTGGCCTGCCTGCAAACAGCTGCGGTCTTCTGAAAGAAAGTCCATGAAAGGATGGCAGCTCTTAAAAGCACATTTTGAGCTAAATTTGTCCATGTGACTCACCCCATTTCTCTTCCATTTGTTTTATTAAAATATATTAGAAGTACATTCATAGGTCATTGCAAAAGCTTTTCTTTAAAAGTCCATACAGAAATCACACCTACAACCAGTTAAAGTGAAGAAAAGTTAAGTTAACCTTTGTTTAAGTGCCTGTCTGTACCACATTGAGTATGGTGTAAAAAAAGAAAGAATTGTTGGAGGATCTGAGAAGCAAAATTGTGGAAAAGCATGGACAATTTCAAGGCTATAAGTTCATCTCCAGATCTTAACATTCCAATGTCCTTACATGAAACACTGTCACGGTAGTTATTCTCTCTAGACATGTATGAAAGACAAAAATGCAAGACTGCAATGGAATATTGTTTAAAATTGGGTAAACTTTCATTGGCTTCCAAACAAATTCAAGTTGCTCTGCAGTCACACGGTCCAACAGCATCAGCTCTCACTATCCATCGGCATCCAAATGAAAAGGGATGCTATTGTAGGCGTGGGACAAAGAATGGTTTAAAAGAAAACACTAGAGAGTTCTTAAGTGGTCAGCAATTAGTCTAGATCTAAATCCCATAGAGCACCTATGGAGAGATCTCAAAGCAGCAGTTGTGAACCCTTCAAATCTGAGAGACGTGGAGAAGCTGGCAAAAGAAGGGAAGTCCAACATTCCAGTTGAGAGGTGAAAGATACTCAGTGATTGTTAATGGAAGTGGCCAATTTCATTATTTCTTTCAAAGGGTGTGCTATCACATATCAAGTTGAGATGAATATTAAAGGTGATAGAGATACCATTGCTACCTCCTGGTCAGTAGATATCACACTCACTGTCGCCCAGCTATAATACTGAACTGGTTGCCAGGCTGCGACAGTTACCCACATATGAGACTTTCTCTTCACGATACACAGTATCTGGCAACCCCTGAGTTTCCTACTGGATGATGATTCCTTATATCAGACTAGTTATGCCATTGGCTTTGAGATCCTTACTGGTTGCCAACTGCTCAATTGTAAATATAATGAATATTTTGTTATGTACAGTACCTATCTGAAAGTAGATGCAGTATTTAAAAAAATAACTTGTTTGAGGGTTTTCTTTGTGTGTGTGTGTTTGTGCACATGCTGTTCTAGCGCAAACAAAATAAATGATTACGAGCAAACAGCAATTTTCCCTCTCTTTATCTGACAGAAATGCAAGTATGGCAATATTTCTGGCCATGACTGAAGCTAGTGTATTCCTATCTCTGGTAAGAACTATGAAAAGCAGATATAAGGAACAACTGTAATTTTTGAGGCCTATATTTTGGATTAACAAACTCAAGACTTTTTAAGACATATTAAGGACCTCCAGATACATAGGGAAAGTTAATTTACATTTATGTTGTCTTCGACATGGGCGTGCTGATGGAAAGAAATGAAAATAAGATCAAGAGTGCTTTATCTCTATAACAAAAAGTCAATTTTGGCTTAAAATACCTATGAGATGTACATACAGTGCTGTGAAAAAGTATTTGCTCCCTTCCTGATTTCTTATATTTTTTGTATATTTGTCACACTTAAATGTTTCAGATCATTAAACAAATTTTAATATTGGACAAAGAAAACCCGAGTAAATGCAAAATGCAGTTTTTAAATAATGATTTCATTTATTAAGAGAAAAAGCTATCCAAACCTACCTGGCCCTATGTGAAAAAGTAATTGCCCGCTAAACCTAATAACTGAATGTGCCACCCTTGGTGGCAGCAACTGCAATCAAAGGTTTGCTATAACTGGCAATGAGTATTTTACATCGCTGTTTATGAATTTTGGCCCACTCTTCTTCGAGCATGAATAGCCTGTTTAAGGTCATGCCACAGCATCTCAATCTGATTTAAGGCTGGACATGGACTAGGCCACTTCAAAATCTTGATTTTTTTTAAGACATTCAGAGGTGGACTTGCTGGTGCATTTCAGATCATTGCATTGCTGTGTAATCCAAGTGTGCTTGAGCTTGAGGTCACAAACTGATGGTCAGACATTCTCCTTCAGGATTTTCTGGTAGAGAGCAGAATTCATGGTTCCATCAATTACTGCAAGCTGTCCAGATACTGAAGCAGCAAAGCAGCCCTAGATCATCACACTGCCACCATGTTTGACTGTTGTTATGATGTTCTTTTTATGAAACGCTATGTTAGTTTTATGCCAGATGTAACAGGATGCATACCTTCTAAAAAGTTCAACTTTTGTCTCGTCAGTCCACAGAATATTTTCCCAAAAGTCTTGAGGGTCATCAAGATGTGTTTTGGCAAATGCGCAACGAGTCTGTGCTCACTTTGGTCAGCAGTGGTTTTCACCTTGGAACTCTCCCATGGATGTGAAGCCTGTAGTTACCTCCGCCAGGCCGCAGGCCAGGAGGAGGTTATGTTTTTGCCAGCGTTTGTCTGTTTGTCTGTCTGTTTGTTTGTTTGTCTGTTGGTTAGCAAGATAACTCAAAAAGTTTTGGACGGATTTTGATGAAACTTTCAGGCGTTGTTGCAAATGGTACAAGGAAGAACTGATTAAATTTTGGGGATGATCCGGATCACCGTCTGGATACAGGATTTTTTTAAATGATTCTTTAACATTGTGACATACGGCCATTTTCAACATGTGCGCAGGCGCAATGGAGGGCGCTGGTCGTCGTGTCTGACGAACACAAACTCCGCGTTCTTCAAAGTTTTAGGCACAAAAGCACGTGGAAAACAGTGGTGGGCAGGGCCCGGCAACGTGCCTGTGTTTGCGCTACGCTGCAAAAGCTGACACGGGCAGCTGTCCGGCGCCGGATTATTTGGCAGAAATTCCCCGGGCAGCCATAGTGGCTGCGCAAAAACCAGCTCTCTGCCGGGGAACCTTCCAAATCCTCTCTTGCCGCGGAGCGCAACCCCAATAGAAAACCCACGGCAACCTGTCTACCCAATTTGCATCCGTCAGTGAAGCCCTGAGTGCTGCTTTCAAGCCTGTTTTCCACTAGCCCAGCACACCTCGGTACGGCTCGATTCACTTCAGTACGGCTCGGAATGCTTCTGTCTCCATTAGCACGGTGTTGTGCTTGTGCTGTGATGGTTTGTGTTAGGAGGTTTTAGAAGCGGGGCAGCAGCAGATTCTCAGCGAGGCGGGGCCACACTCCCGTGACATTACGCACCCGACTGAGTCCTTATTTACACAGACAAAAAAGGATCCAAGGATTATTGCCTTGCTCGCTCTGTGGTTTTATCTCACAATTAATTTTATCTCATAATTAAGCTGCAACAACACAAGTCACTTTTGTTTTGAATTAACTGCCAAATGACCTAGAAATAATGAGCTGAAACTTGTTTTTATTCGTATTAAATAATGAGACGGTGGCACACTGGACTACACCAAATTGTATTATTTTTTACATCCTAGGGCATTTTGGATGTACTGAATTAAAAAAATTCATGTTTTTCACCTTCAGGTCAACGTTTGGAACAACAGTATTATTATTTTACGTTTAGATGATGCTACACTCCTTCTAAAGTATTGTAAATCTCTGAATTTGGAATGCCGATAGAACATTCAATTTACATATACTTGTACCTACTTTGACTTGGTGCTAATTTTTTATGATATTTCAATAAAAAGAACAGAAAGCTTACAAAAAGATTTGTTTTTTGGTCTAGTTAAAAATTACATTACCTTTACAATGGTTGACCCTGACAGGAAGATCAGCATAATTTTGATCAGACTAGGCAATGGAATTTCTATGTAATTATACTGTTTTATAATTCAGTATTATAACAGACAAACCACACTTTCCAAAACAATTCCATTTTATTATATACAAAATATTAAAAGAAAAAAAAAAACTTTGCAACACAACATGAAGGTTAATCGACATTTTATACACGCCGACCACTGAGTGCCTCTACACCAGCTTCCCAAACTGGGTCACGACTCGGATGAATGAAGGCGTCTCTGCCAGCTGTGGGTCAGCAAGGCTCGGTTGAATAATCCGTGCGGGCTGTCACGGCGGACGCGTGGGATGATTCTACAAGGAAAATGCACACAATAAAATACAGCACGAAAGTGCAATATATACAGAAAAGACAATAGTTTTTAACAAGAATACATAAGCTTATTTCAGCGTATTGTTCACATGAATAATTAAAATAAAAGCTTTAGTCCGCAGTGTGCTGCAATAAAGCAGTGATCCATCCACAAATGAACAGCTTTTTTTATTGCATAAATAAACTGAGCGTCTTACCGAATATATTTGCGAAAAAACGCACAATAAAAAAAAATTAAAACTCACCGTTAAAGGACTCCGATGTCGAGACCTCCCGGTATATTTTTTCATCCCGGGCGGCTCCGTCTAACTCGCGCTGAATACGTTCGTCTAACAATGCAGTGAGCAGACACTGCAGCTCCTTATTGGTCCATGGAACACCCTTATTACGCAAAGCCATTTTTGATAGAGAATAAATGAAAATAGCACAGCAATTACACTGAAAAGGAACCGCCAACAGTGGTTGCGTGCTGAGTAAAGGCGGTCGTGAAGATTCTTTTTTTTTTTTTTTTTTCAAAAACTTTATTGAGAAGGTCGTGAAGATTTGGTAGATGAGGAGGAGGAGAGGGGCGGTTACAACCTGACCAATTAGCGCCGGTTACGACCTGACCAATCAGCGGCGACCAGTCTGTTAACGTCACAACACGGCACAGCTCAGCACTGCTGTACCCTGCCCTGGAGCGGGGCTGAGAATCGCGGCTGTTAAACCGTGTTGGGGCTTGTGGAAAAGCGTACAAAGCGTGCTGAGCCGTCCCGTGTCGCGCTAAAGCGTGCTAGTGGAAAAGGCCCTTCAGTGGAGGAGATGGACACAACACCAACATTTCAGTTTATTACCTCCGCCAAGGAGGTAATGCCTTTAATACTGAACCACTAATCCTATCATTGTGAATCCAATTGCTAGTCATATGTTTTCATGGTCAAGGAATCTGAAAACATACACACTGGGGGGGAACTGTGGCGCTTGGCGGAGGTCTGCGCTCTCCGAGTGCTTTTCTAGTTCTTTAGATGCTGTTCTGGCTTTTTGTTTCTTATCTATTCTTGAATTTCTCTAGATCATGACATGATATGTTGCTTTTTGAGATCTTTTAGCCTACTTCACTTTGTCAGAAAGGTTCTATTTAAGTGATTTCTTAATTCAACAGGTCTGGCAGTAATCAAACCTGGGTGTCGCTAGTGAAATTGAACTCAGCTTTCCAAAAAATGTAATT
Source organism: Pholidichthys leucotaenia (assembly GCA_020510985.1). Lineage (NCBI taxonomy): Eukaryota > Metazoa > Chordata > Actinopteri > Cichliformes > Pholidichthyidae > Pholidichthys > Pholidichthys leucotaenia. Next base: position 115,848,522 of record CM035840.1, read on the forward strand.
AATCACAGTTAATTCATGATGCAACAAAAGGGGCAGTTACTTTTTCACATAGGGCCAGGTAGGTATGGAAAGTTTTTTCCATTAAGAAATGAAATCATCATTTAACATGAGCACTCTGAGGCAAGTGCAATATCACCCACCTCCGTTATCTTTGAAGGTCCCAATGTGACTGTGCTGCCTTCTGGCAGAATTTGGGACTTTTATTCAATGTAAGTTCATGCAATAGGAAGTACTTTTAATTTGACTAGTGATGTCATAACGTTAGAAACAGGAAGTAGGAAGTAAAATGTCAGTTGGACCAAGGGCAAAGTCATGTTGCCATTCAGAGGAAGGAGTTCCTAAAAAATTCGCTTTTCATAGCCCCAGCAGATGCATCCCTTGTATGTATTCATTCTTTATGTTCTTAGTATTTGTTATGGAAGATAATTTCATGGTTTATGTTGTTTAGAAACCGTTAAAAGTAAATGTAGAAAAAACGATTTTTTGAACATATGTTAATGGTAGCTAAATGTTAGCAATAGCATAGCTTAACCACTGTAATGAATGCCAAGGTCATTAGTTACCTTTTCTAGGTTGTGTTTTAAGTGCTAGCTTATGTAGAAACGTTACAGAATTTAATTAGTCTCCTACTTGTTTCATTTTTAGTTTCACTTTATCTTCTGAAGCTGTGATGTTGAAGTCTGCTTGTCAAGAAATAAATCACCAATGAAGAAAAGTTTAACTTGCTGTCTAGCTAGTTCTTACAACTTAGTGAGGACAGTACAGTGAAAAAGGGTGATTCAGCTGGAGCGCGACAACTAAAGTAGAAAGAAGCAAAACCTAGCAAGAAAGATGGAAGAAAGAAAGAGTGAGAAGTCTGCATCAGTGCACACACACAAGTCAAGGAGCTCTCGCTCATCTTCATCTAGTGCCGCAGTCAAGGCGCGTGCAGCAGCAGAGGCTGCAAAAGTACGAGCTGCTTATGCAGAAAAAGAAGCAAGGCTAAAAGTTGAGAAAGCTACTACAGAAGCAGAGCTGGGACGAGTTAGAGCTGATCTAGAGTTGGGAAAAGCAAAGCTGGAAGCTGAATTAAGCGCACTAGAACAACAAAAAGAGGCAGCAGCAGCTGAAGCACAGGCTGAAGCATTAGAAGCAGCTGAATATCAAGAGAATTCAGTTAAGTCTGGTTCATCTTCACATGAGGTCCTCCAAGAGGAAATTGCAACACGTACTAAAGAGTACGTTGCAGCACAAACTGAACTGCGCCGAACAGGCATTCCAGTGTCTCCCCCTAGCCCAGCGCACGATGCAGCAGCGTCTGAAGAGAGCTACATTACATGGCATCCTTTGTCAGCAATAGGCCCGAACGAGGATGATGTCCGCCAACAGGGTGAGGCCCCCCAAAGGCAACCCCTTCTCAGCATGGCATCAAATCAGAGCGCACCTCATACTGGGAACCAAACAATTCCAAATCGAGAAAGTGGACATCCCGATGTGCCTAAGAAAGTATATTTCCCTCAGAAACCAGCACTAAGCCCAATGGCACCATCATACTTTCCTTGCAATGTCCCAACCACCCCAAGCGTGGCACCTGAAACAGAACACCTGGCACGATACCTGGCTCGCCGCGATCTAGTGAGTACCAGCCTCTACCAATTTGATGACAAACCCGAAAATTACATGGCATGGCAGTCATCATTCGATAATGCAACTGCTGGCCTGGGACTCACAGGCACTGAAACGCTGGATCTGCTCATTAAGTGGCTCGGGCCAGAGTCAGTAAAGCACATAAAACGCATTCGTTCTGTGCATGTAGGGCGCCCAGACGTAGCACTAGAGAAGGCCTGGGAGCGCCTCCAGCAGTGTTATGCTGCACCTGAAGTCATGGAGAAGTCTCTGTTTAAACGACTGGACGAATTCCCAAAAATATCTGCAAAAGACTACGGGAAACTGAGGGACCTAGGCGATCTCCTCATGGAGCTACAGGGTGCTAGAGGAGAAGGTTACCTCACAGGACTGGCATACCTGGATACAGCCAGGGGAATTAGGCCCATTGTTGAAAAACTCCCCTATGGGCTTCAAGAGAAATGGCTCGCAATAGGCTCAAGGTTTAAAGAAAAGAACAAAGGCTATTTCCCTCCATTTGATGTCTTTGCCGATTTCATCTGTCACGAAGCACGGAGAAGGAATGATCCCAGCTTCGCCCTACCATCTGCTAGCAGCAGCAGTTTGAAATCAGACAAGGCACCCTCACGCAACTTAGGAAACAAGATATCAGTTCATAAGACAGAGGTTTCATCAGGTAAAGATCCGCCAGCAGATATACCTGAGAAAAAAGTTGAAGGGTCAGAGAAAAATTGTCCCATTCACAACAAACCACACCCACTCAGGAAGTGCAGAACATTCAGAGGAAAGATGCTTGAAGAGAGGAAGAGTATTCTCAAAGACAACGGGATGTGTTTCAAATGCTGCACGTCCACAAGTCATCTCGCTAAAGACTGTAAAGCAACTGTGAAGTGCACAGAGTGTGGTAGTGACCGTCACCATGCTGCCATGCACCCAGGTCCACCACCTCAAGCTGCGAAAGGGCCTCCACCACCATCAGACAATGGCAGGGAGGAAGATGTGCCAGCCGGTGACAGCACAGTCATCAATTCTAGCTGCACACAGATTTGTGGTCCAGGCCGAACAGCAAGATCCTGCTCAAAGATTTGTCTGGTTCGAGTATATCCTGAAGGTCAACGTGAGAGGGCAACTAACATGTACGTAATCCTGGACGACCAAAGCAATCGTTCATTGGTCAGGTCTGACTTCTTTGAGCTCTTTAACATCAAAGGCCAGTCTTTCCCTTACTCACTAAAGACCTGTGCGGGGCTGGTGGAGACGTCAGGCCGGAAGGCTGAAGGATTCCAGGTCGAATCTCTGGATGGCCAAACCAGCCTACCACTTGAGTGCAATGAAATACTTAATGATCGCACTGAAATACCGACACCTGACGCGGCCCGCCACCATCCACACCTCAGAGGTGTAGCACCATACATACCTGAGCTTGACCACAATGCGGAGATACTTATCCTGCTCGGCAGAGATCTCGTCAGAGTGCACAAGGTCTGGCAGCAAGTAAGCGGACCCCCAGACGCTCCTTTCACACAAAAGTTGGAGCTAGGCTGGGTGCTTGTCGGAGATGTGTGCTTAAGGGGTGCACATAAACCAGTCGTGGGGACATTCAAGACCAATGTGCTGGAGAATGGCCGTCCCTCTATGCTCACACCTTGCAAAGCCTCCATAAAGCTGACTCAGACCGTGTCTCATGGCCGGGAGCAGAGGAGTAAGTCCACAAAGCCATCACTGGATACCCTTGGAAGGAAAGTCTTCAAAGAGACCGAGTATGATAACAGACCTGCCCCGTCCATGGAGGACACCATCTTCCTGGAGATTATGGACCAAGAAGTCTACAGAGACGAGTCAAACAATTGGGTTGCTCCGCTACCTTTTAGGGTCCCTCGGCAGCGCTTATCTAACAACCGTGAACAAGTATTCACCCGCTTCGCCGCTCTGGAGAAGATGCTACGAAGGAAACCGGAGATGAAACAACAGTTCCTGGAATTCATGGGGAAAATATTAGAGAAGAAACATGCAGAAGTGGCTCCGCCACTGGAAGACAATGAAGAATGTTGGTACCTCCCAACTTTCGGAGTCTACCACCCACAAAAGCCTGGGAACATTCGCGTTGTATTCGACTCCAGTGCGAAGTATTCAGGAACATCTCTGAACGACGTTCTCCTGACGGGACCTGACCTCAATAACTCACTCATTGGGGTTCTGATCCGCTTTCGGAAGGAACAAGTTGCAGTGATCGCCGACATACAGCAGATGTTCCACTGCTTCCTAGTTCGCAACGACCATAGGAAGTACCTGCGTTTCTTGTGGTACAATGACATGTCCAAGGACGTAATCGACTATAGGATGAGAGCCCATGTTTTTGGCAACAGTCCGTCCCCATCTGTGGCCATCTACGGTCTGAGGAGGGCCATCCAAGAAGGTGCGGACAAACATGGAGCGGACACTGTACAATTTGTGGAACGTCATTTCTACGTCGATGACGGACTCATCAGCCTACCCACCGACGCTGACGCCATCAGCCTCCTGCGTAGAACGCAGGCCTCACTCAGCGAATCAAACCTGAGGCTCCACAAGTTCGCTTCAAATAGCGACGTCGTCCTTCAAGCCTTTGCACCAGAAGACAGGGCAGTCCTAAAGAGCCTTGACTTCAGTGGCGAAGCTACACCTGTGCAACGGATCTTGGGACTATTGTGGGAGACCACAACAGACACATTCACATTCAATGTCTCACAAGAGAAGAAGCCCTTCACTCGCAGAGGAGTGTTGTCTACGGTGAACAGCATCTTTGATCCGTTAGGCATGGTTGCGCCAGTGACCATTGAAGGCAAAGGTCTGCTCAGAGAACTCAGTGTTGACATGTGTGACTGGGATGCACCGCTCCCAGAACAAAAGCTGAAACAATGGGAATCATGGCGAACGTCATTGCATGATTTAAGCCAACTGCACATCCCACGCGCATACACTATGACATCCCTCTCCAAGGGTGAGCACACAGAGCTATGTGTGTTCTCCGACGCAAGCACCAAGGCCATTGGAGTGGTGGCATATCTGAAGACTACACAAGCTGATGGAGAAATCCAAGTTGGATTCATCCTAGGGAAAGCTAAACTGGCTCCACAGTCAGAACCAACAATTCCCCGGCTAGAGCTGTGTGCCGCAGTATTAGCCGTAGAAGTTGCTGAGCTCATACAAGACGAGCTGGACCTGAAGCCTGATGAGGTCAAGTTCTACTGTGACAGCAGGGTAGTTCTTGGCTATATCTACAATCAAACGAAATGTTTCTATGTATACGTCCACAACCGAGTTCGCAGAATACGTCAGTTCTCAACACCTGACCAGTGGCACTATGTCAGTACGGAAGACAACCCCGCAGACCACGCTTCGCGGGCAGTTGCGACATCACATCTGGCACAGACCACATGGTTCACCGGACCAGACCTTCTGTACAAACCCAGTCCATCTGATGAAGACTCAAAGGAAGTCTTTGAGCTTCTCAACCCAGAATTGGATGGAGAGATACGCCCTGAAGTGAGCAGCCTCTTGACTCACAGTCTAAACAGAGGCCTCAATGCCGCACGTTTCCAGCGGTCCTCATCAATGCGCTCTCTCACTAGGGCAATTGCTCTACTCACCCACATTGCTAGATCTTACAAGCGTAAGTCCAGTCAGTGCAAAGGATGGCACTACTGCAACCTCCCGCGTACTCCAGACGAGCTGTCCCAAGTTAGACACATCATCATCAGAGCAGCGCAGGAAGAGGCCTACTCTAAGGAATTAACAGCACTTGAAAATGGAAAAACTGTAGCCAAGGACAGTTCTCTCCAGAAACTCAGACCTGTTCTTGAAGAAGACCTGATTTGCGTTGGCGGCAGACTAAAGCATGCTGACTTGAGCAGTCAGGAAAAGAACCCCATCATCTTGCCCAAGAACAGTCATGTTTCCCTGCTGCTAGTGCGCCAGTGTCATGAAGATGTCAAGCATCAAGGACGACACTTTACAGAAGGGGCCCTGAGAGCTGCAGGCTTTTGGGTCATAGGCGGAAAAACGCTTATCGCCTCAGAGCTGCACAAGTGCGTTGTTTGCCGAAAGTTACGCGGCAGAACAGAGGAACAACTCATGGCCAACTTACCTCTGGAACGACTACACACATGCCCACCCTTCACCTATGTAGGAGTGGATGTGTTCAGACCTTGACCAGTCATCTCAAGGCGCACGCGAGGTGGACAGGCCCAAAGCAAGAGATGGGCGATGCTCTTCTGTTGCATGAGCTCCCGAGCCGTGCATATTGAGCTCATCGACTCCCTGGACACTTCCAGTTGTGTCAATGCACTAAGGAGATTCTTCGCGATAAGAGGACCTGCTAAGCAAATAAGATCAGACTGCGGAACAAACTTTGTTGCCGCTGCAAAGGAATTGGGACTCAGTCAAAACACTTCAGTCCAGCAGTTCTTGAGCCAGCAAGGGTGTTCTTGGGTGTTCAACCCACCTCACTCGTCACACATGGGAGGGTCGTGGGAGCGTTTAATAGGCCTCTCAAGAAGGATTCTGGATGCCATCCTGCTGCAGGAGAATGTCCAGCTAACTCACGACGTCTTGAACACTCTCATGGCTGAGGTGGTTGCAATACTCAATGCCAGACCCCTTGTTCCGGTCTCCACAGACCCAGAGTCACCCTTCGTGCTCTCTCCTGCGATGATTCTCACCCAGAAGGTGGGAGTTCCTCCACCATACGGGGAATTCGCGGGAAAGGATCTTCTCAGCAGACAATGGAGACAGGTGCAAGCCCTTGCAGACTGTTTCTGGCGTCGCTGGCGACAGGAGTACCTTCCCACTCTTCAGCCCCGACGGAAATGGAGGGAGGCACGACGGGATGTCAAAGAAGGAGACATCGTGCTCCTGAAGGACCGTCAAGTTCCACGTAATGCGTGGCCCATGGCGAGGATTACAGCGGTCGTCCCTGGCAGGGACGGCAGAGTAAGGAAGGTCGAGCTGAAGACAGCAGGCAAGGAATCCAAGCTGTTCCAGATGCCGGTGTCAGAAGTAATTCTTCTGCTGCCAAAAGACTGAAACTTCAAGCCAGAGACATTTATTGGTGGGTAGTGACCTTTAAGGTCAGACGGGGAGTGTGCTGCCTTCTGGCAGAATTTGGGACTTTTATTCAATGTAAGTTCATGCAATAGGAAGTACTTTTAATTTGACTAGTGATGTCATAACGTTAGAAACAGGAAGTAGGAAGTAAAATGTCAGTTGGACCAAGGGCAAAGTCATGTTGCCATTCAGAGGAAGGAGTTCCTAAAAAATTCGCTTTTCATAGCCCCAGCAGATGCATCCCTTGTATGTATTCATTCTTTATGTTCTTAGTATTTGTTATGGAAGATAATTTCATGGTTTATGTTGTTTAGAAACCGTTAAAAGTAAATGTAGAAAAAACGATTTTTTGAACATATGTTAATGGTAGCTAAATGTTAGCAATAGCATAGCTTAACCACTGTAATGAATGCCAAGGTCATTAGTTACCTTTTCTAGGTTGTGTTTTAAGTGCTAGCTTATGTAGAAACGTTACAGAATTTAATTAGTCTCCTACTTGTTTCATTTTTAGTTTCACTTTATCTTCTGAAGCTGTGATGTTGAAGTCTGCTTGTCAAGAAATAAATCACCAATGAAGAAAAGTTTAACTTGCTGTCTAGCTAGTTCTTACAGCTTAGTGAGGACAGTACCTTGACTGAAGGACAGCAGTTTTCAACTTTTCCATATACAGTAATTACTGTGGCAGAACCAACTTATGATAAGCCTATCATCCATGAAGATACAACAAAAATAGTTGTATACAACCCATAGTTGTTGGTCAGGATCCCAAGGTGAACCTGTGTAGCAAGTTTGGTGACCCTAGAGAGCTTCTATAGTAAGAGGGCATAGGGAATGCTAACCTTGACCTTTGACCTTTTGACCCCAAACCCATAGTCAGGGGTCAGGATCCCAATGTGAACCTGTGTAGCAAGTTTGGTGACCCTAACTTTCTTTGTTGTTGAGATAGTTTATAAGTCATTTTGATGTTTACCTTTGACCTTGCAACCCCAAAAGCATAGTCACACTTCAGGGTCACAGGGTGAACCTGTGTACCAAGTTTGGTGACCCTAGCTTTACTTGTACAGTAATAAGGTATACAGAATGCTAACCTTGACCTTTTGACCCCAAACCCATAGCCAGGTCAGGGTGTAAGCCATCCAAGATTTGTCTTACATGCAACTATGGCATAGATTTCAAAAGGCTACATCATTTCTTTCAGTAGTTATTGTGTTTACAAGACTTGGGGAAAAACTGACCTCTGAATTTGACTTCAAGGTCATCTGATCAGAGTCAAATTGCAACATGTGCATCATTAGACTATATCAAACCCTGGTACCAAGTTTCAAAACATTTGGAACAAAACTGTAGGAGGAGCTGAGTTCACAAAAGTGGGACAGACAGACAGATGGACTACCCCATAACTTAATCCCCCTTTGGTCTTAGCCCAAAGGGGTCTTCAGCCCGTGCTGGATAAAAACTGTATTTTGTATCTACTCAGGTTACCTTTGTCTAATATTAAATTTTTCTGACAATCTGAAACATTCAAGTGTGGCAAATATGCAAAAATATAAGAAGTTAGGAAGGGGGAAAATAGGTTTTCACAGGACCAAATGGAAATGAACCTCTAAGGTCAGCAGTACATTTGAAAGAACTGTAATGAAGAATAGTAAAACACTAAACTTGAAATAAAAGCACATTTTTAATTTTATAAAATTAAAGGGCTCAAAACCATCTAGTTAGTTGGGGATTGGAACTTTCATGAATGTGCAATAATGTATTATGTTATATTATGCTGCAAATATTACTGCACACGTCACCACTCTATGCAGGTGTGTGTGAGCATACCATTCAAAATGCCCATGGGTAATCACAAATAGCAATTGTAAAGAACTGTAAAGGTGGGAAAACAATTAAAAAAGCACAACCCTACATCTGCTGCAGAACAAATGTGCGTGAGAAGAAAGAGGAGGAGAAAAGAGAGAGGAGGAGATGGGGGCCACTGAGTAGATAAGGCAGTCTTGTTCCTTATTTATGTCTTATTATAGCTACAGCGGGGCCAGGCCACAGACACAGTCACCGGGGACACAATGATGAACTACTCGACAAGACAGCCTGCTCACTCCTGGGAAGACACACTCCCTCTATTCCCCACTCCTCCACTCCTTTGCCTTCTTTAACACTTCCCTCTCCCTCCAGTCTCCTGCTTGTTTTTAACCCTTTTCTTGCATCCCTTTCAACAACCTCATTCTGTCTTTGCCTCCTCCTCCTCCTCCTCCTCCTCCTCCTACGCAACCAGTTTTACCGTATCCTGAATTATCCCAACTGGTACCGCCTGCTTTTCCCCAAGCAGACAGAGCACGGGGGATGGTGCTCAGGTGCTGTAGTGTAAACAGGGAGTAACCCAAAGGTGCTGCAGTGGAGTGGAACGGCAGGCAGGTGAAATAATTAAGACATCCCCTTTCTCCCTCGTGGAAACAGCGAGTGCCTCTTTCCTGCTCCACTCCCTCTGCTGTTCCTAAGCCTCTCTCCCTCTCGTGGGGTGACCTGCAGAGGTGGATGTGACTGAGCTCATTACCTGCCTTAATGAGAAGACAGCACCACAGAGACAGCAGCTGCAACTTACCTGAACACTGCAAGACACGCGCTCACAAGAGAGCACATGTAAATACCTTCTACTAACTACTGACACAAGCAAATACACTTGATAACACCTCCGAGAGACAAAGGCTCAAAGAGAGGCAGAGAGATGAAGAAGGAAAGCGTTTAAAGTCTCCGAGGCATGCTGTTGATAATGCCTTGACTTTCTGCTGTATCTGAGCTGTTGTTTTAGAGAATTACCCTTGTACTAACATGCTCTTCCTGTGAGTAAAGCTTTTTTTGCCTGGTTCAGGAAAATTAATGTCTATGAGCCCAATACAATCCATCATAGGCTGAAAGCAGAGGTCATTCAGGAAATGATAGCAAGCAAGATAGGCTTCTCCTCCATGCACACACACACATGCAGTCCAAGACAGAGAGAGTATGAAAGAAGGATATAAAAGCACGGGGGGCAAAGGATCCTTGAATGGCCAAACCTTTCTCTCGTTTTACTCTTTGACTTTGTAAGGTACACAAAGTAAAAGTGTAGAAGGGTGTACTTGACCATGAAGATCCTATGTGCCCGTTTCCAAAACTTCCATATTGCATGTTTAAGTTATACTGCAGAGCATATATCTATATCTATATCTATATATATCTATCTATCTATATATATATATATATATATATATATATATATATATATACACTACCGTTCAAAAGTTTGGGGTCACCCAGACAATTATTTTGTGTTTTCCATGAAAAGTCACACTTATTTACCACCATGAGTTGTAAAATGAATAGAAAATATAGTCAAGACATTGACAAGGTTAGAAATAATGATTTGTATTTGAAATAATAATTTTTTCCTTCAAACTTTGCTTTCATCAAAGAATCCTCCATTTGCAGCAATTACAGCATTGCAGACCTAACATGATTGCACAAGGGTTTTCTAATCATCCATTAGCCTTCTGACGCAATGAGCAAACACATTGTACCATTAGAACACTGGAGTGATAGTTGCTGGAAATGGGCCTCTATACACCTATGTAGATATTGCACCAAAAACCAGACATTTGCAGCTAGAATAGTCATTTACCACATTAGCAATGTATAGAGTGTATTTCTGATTAGTTTAAAGTTATCTTCATTGAAAAAAAGTGCTTTTCTTTCAAAAATAAGGAAATTTCTAAGTGACCCCAAACTTTTGAACGGCACTACCGTTCAAAAGTTGAACGGTAGTGCCGTTCAATGAAGATAACTTTAAACTAATCAGAAATACACTCTAATATCTAATATACATTGCTAATGTGGTAAATGACTATTCTAGCTGCAAATGTCTGGTTTTTGGTGCAATATCTACATAGGTGTATAGAGGCCCATTTCCAGCAACTATCACTCCAGTGTTCTAATGGTACAATGTGTTTGCTCATTGCGTCAGAAGGCTAATGGATGATTAGAAAACCCTTGTGCAATCATGTTAGCACAGCTGAAAATAGTTTAGCTGGTTAGAGAAGCTATAAAACTGACCTTCCTTTGAGCAGGTTGAGTATCTGGAAAAAATTATCATTTCAAATACAAATCATTATTTCTAACCTTGTCAATGTCTTGACTATATTTTCTATTCATTTTACAACTCATGGTGGTAAATAAGTGTGACTTTTCATGGAAAACACAAAGTAATTGTCTGGATGACCCCAAACTTTTGAACGGTAGTGTATATATATATATATATATATATATATATATATATATATATATATATATATATATATATATATATATATATACGGTATATAACTTATACTGCAGAGCTTCGGACCCTCCATACAATCACTTGGGTTTCAAAAGGTTCCACTTGCAATATGATACCAAGCTGGTAAAATATACTATATGTTGCGTGCTTCATCTGTCTCTGTAGGTCAAAAACCAGATGGAAAAATGAAGTCAACAAACTATCCTTATCTAAAGACAATGCAGTACATGGTCATTTGTTTTTGACCGATGTTTACAGATAAAAGTTTTGCAGTCGGCTACTGTGTGTATACCTGACTTGAAAAGACTTACAAAACAGAAGTCCTTAAATTGTACATTTTACCCTACTGCTGATGTCTGTGGCGTGGGTTCGGCCATCTTGAATTTTCATCTCAGTCATGTAAAGGTCCGCCTGGTTCCACGAGTTGAACCAGACCGTGAATGACTGAGTAGTTCATTTTGGGCTAACAAAGTCACCCTGAGAGTGCTCAGATCTCCTGACCTTTGACCTTGACCTAGATGCAGACCCACCTAGGATGTGCCTAAGTTCAAGGTCAGTGGCCTAGGAAATTATTAAATCATAAATGTCCAGATCCACTGGCCTTTGACAATAACGTTGACCTTTACCTCAATCTGGATGCAGCCCTATCCGAGAATCCTTGTGAGTGAGTTTGGTGAGAATTGAGTTAATTGCCTGGGATGAGTAGTGATTCTTCTAAAATCATATAAGTGCCCAGACCTTCTGACTTTTGACCTCTATGTTGGCATTTAGCACAACCTGGATGCAGACTCACCTGAAGATCAATGTGAGTGAATTTGGTGAGCATCACGGCAAATGCCTGGGAGGAGTAGTGATTTTTGTGAAATATGGACAGACAGATGGACGTCGCATCATCGCAACAGCTCCTTTCAGCTTCACCGGAATGAGCTGAAAAACCCGACTTCATGGCCCCAAGTACTACATGGGCACACCACTACATCTGACTTGGTGCAAAAGGAACCTCACGACAGAATTGGCTTTATCACCAATTAACCCCCTTCTGAAACTTTCGTTCAAGCTGTCAGCTTGACTAGTCCGTTCTGCCTCCTCCTCCATCAGGTAATGTTAAAAACACCAAAAGAAAACTTCAACTATTTAGTCAACTTATATTTAATATCTATCTACAGCTTCATGAACAAATTTCAAAACATTTTTCAGAGTCATACTGTATTGAGTTTTGGTAATAAGAACACTCCATGGGCATCCCGAACTGGAGTAGTAATATCAGACATCAGCACTTAAAATAAATTTAGGTTAACAACACACTGCCCTATATGTTACAGTTTTTGCAATTTCTAATTTATTGTTATGTACAGCACATGATTGCTCTTGTAATTATTGAAAAACAACATGTGTAAAGCCTCTAATCTTATATACAGTGTTTAAACCAATACTAGAAAGTACAACCGTCAAACAGTCCCAGAGCTGTCACGTCTCACCGGGAATCAAGGGTCAAGGCTACCCACAAGCAAACACACAGACTCCTGGCAGTCGTTCTGCTCATCTTTCCTTACTTGTGAACTTGTAGACAGACTAATCACATACATTAATTATTGACAGTAACTTCAATGTGAAAAGCAAACATCCGTCACCTCGGCCCCTGTTTTAAATCATTTATGCCTTCCCTACATGGATAATCATATGGCTATTGATTGATACTTAAAGTACAAGGACATATTGATAACACATACAGTACATGCGCCCAGTCTTCCATTCCAGATGAGCCCAAATATCAAAAAAGGATAGTTTGAATTCATGTCCAGAACACACATCTGAGCATCTTTAAAGTGCATGAACGTTCAAAAAAGTATTTGAGACAATGACAAGGAAGTAAGGACATGTTGACATGTGATAAAGACAGCCCGAGACAACTAATCCTTGTCCAAAAAAAAAATCGACAGATGAGGTCCTCTGCGTCTTCTCCTCTCTTTCTCTCTCACCTCCTGTCCTCCACGTTCTCTCAGAGATGGAGCGAGGGGGTTTATCTGCCTGACAGAGTGAAGGATGTGTGGTCAGGTTCTACTCTGATGCTCCTGTCCTTTTAGTAAATCAGCCTCCACTGTTGTCACCTGGCCAACCCACGGTCACACATGACAGATGTCACCCTTAACATGATGTCAAAACCTCAACCCCACCACCACCCGGATGCAAATACCCCATCCAGATCAGACACGTTCACTTACTTAAGCCAATGACATGAAAGTGAATGAACCATCATGACCAGCTGGAAAAGCCACAGAAGAAATGAACAACAGTTGGTCGTAAAAGAAAAAGGTGCATGAGCTGATAATTGTCTAATAAAAATGGTTTGATCTGAAAAATATTATCCTACTTGCTAAAGCTTTCCACTTAACATTAATATAGGGTTTACTTGGAATAAGAAACCACAAATAAGGACAGCTCCCATTAATAACACAGGGTTACAAAAATAATTTTTTTGTAAGTTGTCTGTGTTTTTTCAACTGATTTAAGACAAGTTTGCACCGCTGAGTCCGAAAATGACATCCGTTTCTCTCGATCAGGTGCTAAGTAAAAACCTGTACTTACTTAGAACTTACTCAGTACTTACTTAGTACTGTGCATGTACTTGCCTTTATATAAAGGTAAGTACATGTAAATTTAATATTACGTCATCATTGTTCAAAATTCAGAGAATTTCAAGACATAAAAAAGAATTTTTCATCATATAAAGCGAAAATACCCATACATGTAAACAAAAACGTATAAAACAACATGTGGCCATAATTCAAAAAGTTGACCTGATTGAGCAAAACCAATGTGCTTTTTGGATTCAGCACATCAAAATTGTCCTAAATCAGCTAAAAAAAACTCAGACAATAAAGTTGGTGTTGACCAGTGTAATTAAAAATGTACAAAAATTGAAACTGTAAATGGTATAAAACAAAAATCATATTTTCGTAAAAGTAGATCTGTTATATTATCTACTTCTATACAGTATTTACATTACTGAATTTTACCAAACAGCTCTGCATGAGTCATATAAGATATTTTAAAATCTGTTTAGACCACTTTCTTCTGATTGGCTGTCTTTCCAAACAGGAGGTACAAATTAAAATATTGACCATTTCATGTTATTATCACCATCTTAAATATAAATGTAAACTAAACCTGCCTGAATTTTTCTGACTTAAATAATTAATGTATTTGCACATCTGTTGACTTTATTGTATAAAACTTTAGTCATGTTCACTTCACCACAATGAGTGTATAACAGAATATAGGTAGGAAAAACTCATGCCATACCAATGTTAAAGCTTTCAATATTGGGCTGATTTTATTAGAGTGATAACAATGTCCGTATAACTGTCCCCCAGACATCAGTAATCCATCCATACTGCAGATTATCACAAAGAGGGGAGGAGGAAGAAGGATCAATACGGTACCTCCCACAAGATCTACAGCTTTCCAATCGATTTTTCCCTCTGATCAGCCTCTCTGAGATGAGCCACACTTCCTGTTTGATGGCAGCCTAAAGACGTGTGTGGTTTGGTGAGGGAGAAGTAATGACAGACCCAGCTTCTTTTCACTCCTTTATGTCTCCACAAGTCATTACATCATAACAGGTGCGGCAGGTGAGTTTCTGTGTTTTTCTAAGCAGGCGATGCCATTAAAGTTAAACTTCATTTACTACAAATACCTAAAGTACAACTTAGGAGACTGGTTTCATCCACGTGTCATTTAAAATGGAAGAATTTCTGGAAATGTTTCATCTGCAATTTCATTTGAACCTACAATGTGCACAGGATTACGGTGACCCTGCATTTGTCTGTTTGGCCTGAGAATTTTATAGATTCAGCAATACCATTTTATGGTTACCAGCTTCTGAAGATCACGGAGTGCAAAACCTTTCACAATACCTGTGTCATGTATAATGTAGTATTTAGACTCAATAACAGACTCTGTGAACTCATTCCAATTTATTTTTCCACCCATGGACACAACACAAGGGGGAAACAAATGCTAAGTGGCAAGAAAAGCAAACTTAAATGTACAAGCTTCACTGTAATCTGCAAAGGTCCACAGATTTGAAATAAGATTGACTGTACTATAAAAGTGTCCGCATCACTGTCTGTTTTTAAAAAGAAGTTAAAACAACAGCTTCTATCTAATTATGTTTAATTTTAAATCCCTTTTGGCTGAGGACTAAAATCATGATAGCTTTTCGCTTGTATGTTTGCTCTGAGTTCTTGGGTTTTATTTTTATATACCAATGTCTGATGTTTTGTACTGATATTACTTTTATTTTATGAGTTAATCTTAGGTTGCTCTTAGGGTTTTATGATAGAATTAGGGAATGACAGGACTTGCTTTGTAAAATTGTTGTGTTACTTTGATGACTGGGCCCCTGTTTACAAGCTATGGATAGCTTCGGGGGAGTCCCATTTCACTAAAATTTTATCTTGCATGAGAATGTGAATTGTATTTGTATTTTAGATAATTTATGATTAAACTTGTGAACTGAACTGATTCTAATATTTAATTTTCCGACATTTTCGAATTGTCACATTGAGTATGTTTTGTTTTACATATTCAGTTAACCTCACTTTTTGTTAATATTCATTTTTTCTATTAAGTATTAGGAAAAATAGTAGGCACAATTTTCATTGGTCAGTTATTTGTTGGGCAGGGGCAAAGAGACACTGACCCCGTTTACATGGTCATAATAAACTGATTACTGGGAATAAACCAATAATGGCAATAATCAGTTTTGTCATGTTTACATGCACTGACTAAATGGATTATTGGAAGGTAAACCACTACTTAGGGGTCAGTTTTCCTAAAAACGCCTAAAAATAACATACCCAAAGTAAATCGAAAGCTGTTCTTCAGCCCTTTGCAGTATCTTCATGGGGTTGGTCTCATTTAAAAGAGAATACTGGCAAAACAGTCAGAATCCCTCCAAGTGCTTCTGCCACTGAGTAACAATGTTTTAAATATACTCAATTTGAAGAAAATAAAGTTTGCCTGGGTGTTTTTTTTTTTAGATACAAATGCTTGCAAATAACATACAGCTGTTAGATAGTGACTTGAAAACACAATAGGAATGTAAGAACTGTGTTATCAAGTTCAGGTCAAAATTTTATAACAATACCACAAAAAACGAATATACTACACAGCTTTTTTCTCAGGTTGCAACCAGGCATTTCTGAACTGTGCCAAATGGCACAGTTCACCTTTCACCTTGGAAAAATGTCTATAACTTTTGAATGCTTCAACATAGGTCAAGTGGACCCCTGACCAAGTGAGCACTCCAAGTGAGCACCCCAACTGGACCCCGGAATCCAATCTGTACAAGTACAAGTACATTTTCCATCCAGTGATTTATAAATGCGAAGAAGGAGAACAACAAGAATTTGTGTAAAGTTGTTGGAAAGACTTTTCCTGGTCACTAAGAAGTGTAAATATATATACAGTATATACAGGTACAACTCAAAAAATTAGAATATCATGAAAAAGTTCAATATTTTTTGTCACTCATTTCAGAAAGTGAAACCCATATATTATATAGATTCATTACACAGAGAGTGAAATATTTCAAGTGTTAATTTATTTTAATTTTGATGATTATGGCTGACAACCCATGAAAACCCCAAATTCAGTTTCTCAAAAAAATAGAATATTACATAAAATTAATTTTAAAAAATATTTTTTTAATAGAAATGTTGGCTGACTGAAAAGTATGTCCATGTACACACTCAGTACTTGGTCAGGGCTCCTTTTGGATTAATTACTGTATCAATGTGGCGTGGCATGGAAGTGATCAGCCTGTGGCACTGCTGAGGTGTTAGGAAGGTCCAGGTTGCTTTGATAGTGACCTTCAGCTCGTCTGCATTGTTGGGTCTGGCGTCTCTCATCTTCCTCTTGACAATACTCCATAGATTCTCTATGGGGTTTAGGTCAGGAGAGTTTGCTGGCCAATCAAACACAGTGATGCCATGGTCATTAAACCAGGCTTTGATACTTTTGGCAGTGTGGAGGGTGCCAAGTCCTGCTGGAAAATGAAATCAGCTTCTCTATAAAGCTTATCAGCAGAGGGAAGCATGAAGTGCTCTAAAATTTCCTGGTAGACGACTGCACTGACTTTGGTCTTGATAAAACACAGTGGACCAAAATGACACATCCATTATCATGATGCTCAGCTACAATTGGCTAGTTGTATTTGTGGTAGTTGGTGGTTAGGTCCTTCTGGCTAGGTTTTCAGTCACTGGTTATTGAAGGCTGTAAAAACCCAAATCGAGGCTCTTATAGGTCGAATGAGATGTCAATTAAATCTAAACCAAGCAACTGCGCCTGTCAACTCTGGCTGTCCTCTGACGTCCTCCCGGCTCTCCTGAAGATCTGTACTGAGCTGTACTGATCTGACAGTTCAGAAGGGGGCAGACACGCGTCGGAGGAATCATGGCTGACATGGAATACAGCAAAGAAGAAGAAATCCTCATTATTTTTCTTCCTTTTTCTGCCATGAGCTCACAAGACCAAGATGGCCGCCACCATGATCGTCTGGATCATCACAGAAAACTGCATTTTACGGGAAAAATAGCTGCGTAATACAAACAAAATTCACGTGGGATAATCATAAGAGTTTGTAGATGTGGTAGAGAGCGTAAATGACCGACCAAATGCAAAACAACGACCACGATGGGCGAAAACTGAGCTCACAACACCAAAATGGCCGTGCCCATCATCGTCATGGATCGTCACAGAAAATTGCACTTTACAGGAAAAATAGCCACATAATACAAACGAAATTCACGTGGGATAATCGAGTTTGTAGATGTGGTAGAGAGCGTAAATGACTGACCAAATGCAAAACAACAACCACGATGGGTGAAAACGGACTGACCACGCGAGTGAGCCCCCCCCCGCAAGTCACGAACTTATGTTTTTTTTTTACATTTTATTGATTTTCTGGTTCATATACTTTGAAGATTAGATAAAAACATACCCCGTGGACAAAATGGTGTCAAAAAAACGAACCATTCTTTGTGTAAATGTGTCCAAAGTCCACTAAAGGGTGCCATTCAGAGGTGGACTTGCTGGTGTGTTTTGGATCATTGTCCTGCTCCAGAACCCAAGTGCGCTTCAGCTTGAGGTCATGAACAGATGGCCGGACATTTTCCTTCAGGATTTTTTGGTAGACAGCAGAATTCATGGTTCCATTTACCACAGCAAGTCTTCCAGGTCCTAAAGCAGCAAAACAGCCCCAGACCATCGCACTACCACCACCATATTTTACTGTTGGTATGATGTTCCTTTTCTGAAATGCTGTGTTACTTTTACGCCAGATGTAATGGGACACACACCTTCCAAAAAGCTCAACTTTTGCCTCATCAGTCCACAGAGTATTTTCCCAAACATCTTGGGGATCATCAAAATGTTTTCTAGCAAAACTGAGACAAACCTTTATGTTCTTTTTGCTCAGCAGTGGTTTTCGTCTTGGAACTCTGCTATGCAGGTCATTTTTGTCCAGTCTCTTTCTTATGGTGGAGTCATGAACACTGACCTTAACTGAGGCAAGTGAGGCCTGCAGTTCTTTGGATGTTGTTGTGGGGTCTTCTGTGACCTCTTGGATGAGTTGTCGCCGCGCTCTTGGGGTAATTTTGGTTTGCCGGCCACTCCTGGGAAGGTTCACCACTGTTCCATGTTTTTGCCATTTGTGGATAATGGTGCTCACTGTGGTTCGCTGGAGTCCCAAAGCTCTAGAAATGGCTTTATAACCTTTTCCAGACTGATAGATCTCAATTACTTTGTTTCTCATTTGTTTCTGAATTTCTTTGGATCGCAGCATGATGTCTAGCTTTTGAGGATCTTTTGGTCTACTTCACTTTGTCAGGCAGGTCCTATTTAAGTGATGTCTTGATTGAGAACAGGTGTGGCAGTAATCAGCCCTGTGTGTGGCTAGAGAAATTGAACTCAGCTTTGCAAAGATGTGATAAACCACAGTTAATTTATTACCTCCACCAAAGGGGGAGGTTATGTGATCATCGGCGTTGGTTTGTCTGTTTGTTTGTTTGTCTGTCTGTTTGTTTGTTTGTTTGTCTGTTAGCAAGATAACTCAAAAAGTTATGGACAGATTTTCGTGAAATTTTCACAGATTGTCAGAAATGGGGTATCCTACAGATGATTACATTTTGGTGGTGATACGGATCACCGTCCACAAGAAAACCGCCATTACGCAAAATGCCATTTTCGTGAATAACTACTAAACCACTAATCCTATCATTGTCAATCCAATTGTTGTGAATCCAATTGCTAGTCATATGTTTTCATGGTCAAGGAATCTGAAAGCGTACACACAAACATTGTATGGGACGAACTGTGGCGCTAAACCGCCATTACGGAAAATGCCATTTTCCTCAATAACTACTGAACCACTAATCCTATCATTGTCAATCCAATTGCTAGTCATATATTTTCATGGTCAAGGAATCTGAAAACGTACACACAAACACTGTATGGGGGGAACTGTGGCCGCCATTACGGAAAAGGCCATTTTCAAGAATAACTACTGAACCACTCATCCTATTATTGTGAATCCAATTGCTTGTCATATGTTTTCATGGTCAAGGAATCTGAAAACATACACACAAACACTCTATGGGGGGAACTGTGGCGCTAAACCGCCATTACAGAAAATGCCATTTTCGTCAATAACTACTGAACCACTACTCCTATCATTGTCAATCCAACTGCTTGTCATATGTTTTCATGGTCAAGGAATCTGAAAACGTACACACAAACACTCTATGGGAGGAACTGTGGCCGCCATTACGGAAAATGCCATTTTCGTCAGTAACTACTGAACCACTAATCCTATCATTGTCAATCCAATTGCTAGTCACATGTTTTCATGGTCAAGGAATCTGAAAACGTACACACAAACACTGTATGGGAGGAACGGTGGCCGCCATTACGGAAAATGCCATTTTCGTGAATAACTACTGAACCACTAATCCTATCATTGTCAATCCAATTGCTAGTCATATCTTTTCATGGTCAAGGAATCTGAAAACGTACACACAAACACTGTATGGGAGGAACTGTGGCCGCCATTACGGAAAATGCCATTTTCGTGAATAACTACTGAACCACTGCTTGTCATATGTTTTCATGATCAAGGAATCTGAAGACTGTATGGGGGGAACTGCGGCGCTTGGCGGAGGTCTGCGCTCTCCGAGTGCTTTTCTAGTGTCTTCATGGGGGGGATCACTTTTTCACACAGTGCCATGCAGGTTTGGATTTCTTTTACCCTTAATAATAAACACCTTCATTTAAAAACTGCATTTTGTGTTTACTTGTGTTATCTTTGTCTAATATTTAAATTTGTTTGATGATCTGAAACATTTACAGTAAGTGTGACAAACATACAAAAAACATGAGAAATCGGGAAGGGGCAAACACTTTTTCACACCACTGTAATATAATAAATGAACATTAACTGGAGTGGTGACCCAGTGGTAGAGCATCTGCCCCAGCTAGGTCATACCAAAGACCATAAAAATGGTACTTTCTGCCTTCTAGCTTGGTGCTCCAGGAAGGGCATCCAGTATAAAATTTTGTCTTGCATGACCTGTTCAGCTGTGCTTTGCCTGCTGATTGTGCACCTGCTGCTGCTGGACGTTCTGCAGGCTATGTGAGATGTACCCCCTATTTTCCTCTACCTACGGTTGCAGTCCATTGCAGATGCAGTCCGGTTCCAGCCTTGCAAGAGTGGTGGCCTAGTTGATAGAGCATCCGCCCCTCTGTTGACAGAGCATCTGCCCCACAACCAGGAGGTTAGAGGTTCAAGTCCCAGCTGGGTCATACCAAAGGCCATATAAAAATGGTACTTTATACCTTCTAGCTCGGTGCTCAGTGTAATAGAATGGGGGAAGGAGAAGTTGTTTGTGTCGGCGCCTTGCATGGCAGTGACCCCTCTGATTCTACATATGATTAACATTGTAGATAGGAGAAACGTAATTTCGTTCTACTGTACTGTACATGATTGGCTGTATGGACTGAATGACAATAGAGATGGCTTCTTCTTCTTCTTGAGTCCCTCTCCACCAGCTACATTGGTGTTTTGAAGCGGCATAGATCAGAACAAGGTTAGCATGATAAGATCACGTGAGAATTACTGTATATTAAATAACCCAAGAGCTCGAGATAGACTGAGACAGACCAAGAATGACCCATACGTGATAACAACAAGGAAGCATGATGTGTGCTTTGTGTGCTCTAATAAAACATAAGTAGCCTATCAGTGTTAATTCTGGGAAGTGTTTGTATGTTATGTCAAAGTTTTTAATCTTCTCTGACACAGTAGTGGATATACTCCACTATTATATATATATAATAGTGGAGGAGAAGACCTCAGAAAATAAAGAGAAATAATTAAATAGTTTTTAATGAATAGACTGTTATAAAATACAGTAGATATAATTTCATTTTCTTGCGGCCTTGGTTCAGGCATCCATCAAAAATAGACTTATTATGATTTGATTTCTGGAGTTATCTGATTATTCAAGTGGCCATGTAAACTGATAAAGGCCAGCTAACCAGGGTCATTAATAATAAACACCTTCATTTAAAAACTGCATTTTGTGTTTACTTGTGTTATCTTTGTCCATCCATCCATCCATCTTCTACCACTTTTCCGGAGGTCCGGGTCACAGAGGCAGCAGTTCAAGCAGAGAAGCACAGACTTCCCTCTCCCCAGCCACCTGCTCCAGCTCTTCAGAAAGGATACCAAGGCGTTCCTAGACCAACTGGGAGACACAGTCTCTCCAGCGAGTCCTGGGTCTGCCCCGGGGTCTCCTCCCAATGGGAGGTACCCGAAACACTTCAAGTGAGAGGGGTCCAGGAGGCATCCTGATCAGATGCCCAAACCACCTCAACTGGCTCCTTTCAATGTGGAGGAGCAGCGGTTCTACTCTGAGCCTCTCCCAGATGACTGAGCTCCTCACCCTATCTCTAAGGGTGAGTCCAGCAATCCTACGAAGAAAGCTCATTTCAGCCGCTTGTATCCGCAATCTCATTCTTTCGGTCATTACCCAAAGCTCATGACCATAGCTGAGGTTAGGAACGTAGATTGAGTGGTAAATCGACAGCTTTGCCTTAGAGCTCAGTTCCCTCTTCTCCACAACGGACTGGTACAACGTCCGCATTACTGCAGATGCTGCTGCGATCCATCTGTCAATCTCTCGCTCCATTCTCCCCTCACTCATGAATAAGACCCCGAGATACTTAAACTCCTCCACTTGGGGCAGGATCTTGTCCCCAACCCGGAGAGGATAATTCACCTTTTTCCAGCTGAGAACCATGGACTCGGACTTGGAGGTGCTGATTCTCATCCCAGCCGCTTCACATTCAGCAGCAAACTATCCCAGTAAGACCTGTAGGTTATTGCTGGACAAAGCCAACAGGCCAACATTATCTGCAAACAAAAGAGATGAGATCCTGTGGTGACCAAGCATAACACCCTCTGATCCTTGGCTGCACCTAGAAATCCTGTTCATAAAAATTATGAAAAGGATTGGTGACAAAGGGCAGCCCTGGCGGAGTCCAACTCTCACTGGGAATGAGTCTGACCAAGTGTTGGCAATACGAACCAAACTCTTACAATAGTTGTATAGAGACTGGATAGCTCGTAACAACAAGCCCGATACCCCATACTCCCGAAGCACCCCCCCACAAAAAACCATGAGGAGCACGGTCAAATGCCTTCTCCAAGTCCACAAAACACATGTAAACTGGTTGGGCAAACTCCCATGAACCCTTGAGGATTCTCGAGAGGGTAAAGAGTTGATCCAATGTGCCACGGACAGGACGAAAACCACATTGCTCCTCCTGAATCCGAGGTTCGACCAACGGCCGGACTCTCCTCTCCAATACCTTGGCATAGACCTTCCCAGGGAGGCTGAGGAGTGTGATCCCTCTAAAGTTGGAGCACACCCTCCGGTTCCCTTTCTTGAAGAGAGGAACCACCACCCCGCTTTACCATGCCAAAGGCACTGTCCCCAACCTCCACGCAATGTTGCAGAGGCGTGTCAACCATGACAGCCCTACAACATCCAGGGCTTTGAGGTGCTCAGGACGAATCTCATCCACCCCCGGGGCCCGGCCACCAAGGGGCTTTTTAACCACGTTGGCAACCTCAGCCTCTGTGATGGGCGAGTCGTCCCCCTCATCCACAAGCCCTGCTTCCTCTGTGGAAGGCGTGTCAGTGGGATTGAGGAGATCCTCAAAGTATTCCTTCCACCGCCCAACAATATCCCGTTAAAGTCAGCAGTGCCCCATCCACACCATACACAGTGTGGACAAGGAGCTGCTTTCCCCTCCTGAGCCGCCAGACAGTTTGCCAGAATCTCTTCGAGGCCAACCGAAAGTCTTGTTCCATGGCCTCACCGAACTTCTCCCACACCCAAGTTTTTGCTTCAGCAACCATCTTTATGTTATCTTTGTCTAATATTTAAATTTGTTTGATAATCTGAAACATTTAAGTGTGACAAACATATAAAAAAAAAGAGAAATCAGACAGGGGGTAAAGATTTTTTCACACCACTGTATATGGCTTTTATTTTTATGTGCACAGCATGCTGTGACCATTATTTGTTACTCCTGATAGCATCATGTGATAGCAACAGTTAGCGTGTTTGTTTCTGTCTCTTATCAAACATTTAGTCAGTCCAAGTAACACTGGAGGGTTCTAATAAACCTGTGAATCACACCAAAACTTACATCTTAATTCCAGCTATCTGGCTTATTTTATTATTAATTTTACACACGGCATACTGAGTAGCTGTTGTTTTAGCACACGTAATCCAGCCTAGCTTTGCCTTGCCTTCAAGTTGTTTCCTTCACTTACTCACTTAAAATAGCAATGCATGAACTCCAATTCAACTTGAGCCTGAAGCTGGGGAGGGTACCACAATTGTGGAAAACATCCTGTGTGAGACCCATGCCGAAGACTCTGCACCCCAAGGACCTGGATAGCTACAAACCAGTGGCCATCACATCACACCGGATGAAGACCCTGGAGAGGCTGCTCCTCTGCCATCTCCGCCCCTTGGTGAGACCAGCGATGGACCCACTTCAGTTTGCCTACCAGCCTGGCATCGGGGTGGAGGATGCAGTGAGCTTTCTCCTACATCGTGCTCTATCTCACCTGTCTCACCTGGAGAAACCTGGGAGCACTGTAAGGATCAAGTTCTTCGATTTCTCCAGTGCTTTCAACACCATTGAAACAGTGCTCCTGAGGGACAAGCTGCTGTGTGCAGAGATGGACCAACACTTGTCATTGTGGATCCTGGACTACCTCACATACCAACCAGTTTGTGAGGACCCAGGACTGTGTGTCTGACACCAGCGTCTGCAGTATGGGGGCCCCCCAGGGAACAGTTCTGGCTCCCTTCCTGTTCAACCTTTACACTGCTGACTTTTCATATTACACACCACACTGCCACCTACAGAAGTTCTCTGATGACTCTGCGATCATCAGCCTCATCTCTGATGGGAATGACTCGGAGTAGAGAGGATTGATCCAGGACTTCATGGGCTGGTGCCTGCTGAAATGCCTCCAGATCAATGCAGGGAAGACCAAGGAACTGGTGGTGGACTGCCACAGGCGTAGACCCCACCCCCCAAGGCACTAATAAACATCCAGAGAACAAATATTGAGATGGTGACATCTTACAAGCACCTGGGTGTTCACCTGAACAATAAACTGGACTTATAAAAATATTTTCTTTTATATCAGACAGTGAAAAAGGTTGTTTTTACCTTAACATGTTTTGGCCACTTCTTGCAGCCTTCGTCAGAAGGGTCATGTGATGTTGTTTTGACAATCAGCTCTTTCATCGCTGTTTTATCCAGGTTTACCCAGACAACAGAGGATGACTACACCCCCTGCTGTCTGGTATCCTGTGGAGGACAGCATCCCAGGTGTAGGACAGGCATGTGACGAAGGCTGCAAGAAGTGGCCGAAACATGTTAAGGTAAAAACAACCTTTTTCACGGTCTGATAGGAAAGAAAATATTTTTATAATTATTTTAGAAGACAGTATGAACCCTTTTGGATTAATAAACTGGACTGGTCGCACAACACCAACGTACTCTGCAGGAAGAGGCAGAGCAGGCTGTTCCCTCTGAGGAGACCCTGGTCTTTTTGAGTGCAGGAGGTACTCCTGAAGACTTTCTACGACATCAGCCATCATGTATGGAATGGTTTGCTGAGGCAGCAGTATCACAACAGCCGAGAGGAAGAGATTAAACAGGCTGATCAAAAAAGCCAGCTCTGTTCTGGGGCGCTGCCTTAATCCAGTGGAGGAGATAGGAGAGAGGAAGATGGCGGCTAAGCTGTCATCTCTGCTGGAGTCAAAGCCCCACCCCATACAGGGCACGCTAAATGCACTGAGGAGCTCATTTAGCAGCAGGCTGCACCATCCTAAGTGCTCAAGGGAGAGGTTCCGCAGGTCCTTCCTACCTGATGCTGTCAGACTTTACAATCTGCGCTGCTCATAGAGACCGCAGTTAACTCCATTACAGTAAGGATCCATCCATCCATCCATCTTCTTCCATTTAATCCTTTTCGGGTTGCGGGGGGGCGGGCTGGAGCCTATCCCAGCATCTTTGGGCAAGAGGCAGGGTACACGCTGGACAGATCGCCAGTCCATCGCAGGGCCAACACAGAGAGACAGACAATCATTTACTCTCACATTCATACCTAAGGACAATTTAGAATCCTCAGTTTGAGGCCAATTAACCTAACTTGCATGTTTTTGGCATGTGGGAGGAAACCGGAGAAATCCCGGGGTAAACCCACGCAGATAGATAGATAGATAGATAGATAGATAGATAGATACTTTATTTCGAACAAAAAAGTATAACAAAAACAAAACAAATGACAAATGCAATAAAGTAACTATACAGTGTTTGAAAGGGAGAAGGAAGAAGTGAACACTTATTAATTCCATCTCGTCTTTTCCATAAATACACCTATGTGAATTATATACAAATTACCACATTTAAGACCCCAAGTAAACAATTTACTGTATTTTATATACAGTATTTACATACTGTATTATAATACTGTATAGTATACTGTATAGTATTTACATGTATTTTACATATCAACATTTAACACCCATCCATCCTAACATACATTGATGTCCATACATCAAAACCAGCCTCAAACAACACAGATATACACAGTGCTGTCCCACTCACCATTCCATAGTGTCCCAGAGTGTCCCAGAGTGAGCATAGTGAATCGTACATATAAATACTACCCTTCTAACATATATCCTTTCAGCAAATAATGTTTATACCTCTTTTTGAATTGAATTCTGTTTGTACATAGTTTCAGTTCCAGCTCCAGACTGTTCCACAAATCCACCCCACAGACAGATATGCACATACTTTTCTTGGTTGTTCGTATCTTGGGTTTTGTAAAGTTTAAGTCTCCTCTCAAATTATGATCATTGTATCTTTTTTTAAATATTTTTTGTATATTAGTTGGGAGTTGATTATTAATTGCCCTGTACATTACTTGTGCTGTCTTAAATTTAACTAAATCGATGAACTTTATGACATGTGACTTTAAAAACAACGAATTGGTATGGTCTCTATATCCTACATTATTTATTATCCTTATAGCTCTTTTTTGTAATGTGCAGACACGGGGAGAACATGCAAACTCCACACAGATCACTGTTGGTCGGGGGCTGGGATTGAACTCAGGATCCCCCGGCCAAGGGTGAGTTGCTGTGCTGCCGTAGTGCTAACCACTCCACCACCGCGCTGCCCTACAGTAAGGATCATTCCATCCAATACACTACTAATACAATTATTACTGAAGGTGGCAATGGCACTGTTCAGTCAACTGTGAAAGATACCGTCTAGACTTATATTTATATATTGCACAGTAATTTAACTTAACTGTAATGCTGTAAATTCCATTTAACTGCAATGCTCTTGCACTGTGTAAATATACTGATTTCTACCTAATTTTTTAATCTTATTTATCTTATTTATTATTGCTCAGAGTGCTGCTATCCCTTTGCTGTTGCAATACTGTAATTCCCCCATTGTGGGACTAATAAAGGCTTATTTTATCTTAATAAACCTGTATTGTTACTATGTAGTGTCTTTTGTTATGAACTTGTGTGCGCATCCATCAGTTATTGCTCTCAGAAGTACTTCTAATGGGTGTCAGTACTGTTGGGAGTCCACAAAGGGACCATGTGAGACTCGCCAGCTGGGGTGGGAGACTCTCAGTTAACTAAAGGCAACAAGGAACTGCAGAGTTGGCCCACTGCAGACAGATATTGTTGTGGTTAGCCATTAGCATGGACTCTGGCAGAAGAAGAGGCAATAAAGGCCGATGTTGTCAGGACGTGGACTGGGCCTCATGTCCTCACCTTAAGTTATAGTCTGTATTCCTTGTTTTCAGGACATGGGCCCCAGCCCGCGTCCTCGCTTTAAGTTGTATTTTGTTTTTTTTTCTGTATTTATTATTATCCATTATTTTGTCTGCATTTGTGTTCCATAGTATATGTTCCATGCTCGGTTCTCAGTTTGGTCATTATTATTTATTATTATCCTGGTTTTCTTGGTCTTGTCTCTCCTGATCCGTTGGTATTATGTTTCATGTGTATTCCCTGTCAGTAATTGTCTGTTCATCCCTGCTGTATTCTTAGTCCTTGGTTGTTAGTTTTATTATCATTATTGTTCAGTCTGGTTTCCAAGTATCATTATTATCTGAGTCATGTTTATGCTTGCTTATCGTTATTTCTGTCTTTATCTGTAGTTTTGGTTTGATTTTATTGTGACAGCGCCCTGAGTTATTTTCCGTCTGAGCTTAGCTCCATCCTTGATTGTTCATACCTGATTGTAATTATTGTTTCACCTGTCCATTTGTAATTTAAGGGATGCTGTTCCTCACCTGGGCACGGCATCCTCATCATACCGATGTGATCAACATGCTTTATGTCTTGTTTCTGCCTTGCATCCTGCCAAGTCTTATGTTATTTGAATTTTGCTATGTTGCGCCTAGTTTTGTTGTTTTCAGCCCTCGAGCTGCATCAGTAGTTCACCAGCCCCTAATAAAAAACTATCTGAACTTGAGTCTCACATCTGGGTCCTGTATCTACAATCCGTGAAACTAGTGGGACATCCAGTTTGGAGAAAAATCCCGACTGTTCCTTTAAAGTAATCATTTGCAGTTGCACTAACATCAATACCCCTTGAATTAAATTTCCTCTTAGTTTTTACGGCTCATTCTGCTCTCAGGGAAGAAACAATCTGTGGAACAAGCAAAATCCTAATTTAAATATGCTGTCCTCCATCTGCTTGCACCTGTCGTCAAACTTGCTATTCTCCTTCAGTAAGCCCACTAAAGAAACACAGAATTTTGCACAATTTAGTACACACAATGTGAAATATTAGTAAATCAGGCTCTATGTGTATTGTGGATGTTTGTATGTTTCTCATCTGAGGCATAAACATGAGCAAACTAGAAAAGCACTCAGAGAGCACATACCTCCGCCAAGGCTCCTTCCGCCTCTCATGGATCACCTCCAAAATGTAATGGGTTTGTGTGTAGGCCTAGAGCCATTTGTGGTGAAAACTGCATCAAAGTCTGCCCATTAGTTTTGGAGTATTGTTGCTAACACAATGTGAGAAGGTAAGAGCCTTGGCTGAGGTATGCATTCTCAGATCATCACCAAAATGTAATGGGGTTGTCTCTAGCCCACGAACCACCTCTGATGAAAATTTCATCAAAATCCGTTCATAACTTTTTGAGCTATGTTGCTAACCATCAAACAGACAAACCAACAAACCAACCAATGCCACTGACAACATTACCTCCTCTCTTGGCGGAGGTAACAGTGAAAACTAGAAAAGCACTCGGACAGCGCAGACCTCCGCCAAGCGGCACAGTTCCCCCCATACAGTGTTTGTGTGTACGTTTTCAGATTCCTTGACCATGAAAAGATATGACTAGCAATTGGATTCACAATGATTATTTGTTTATTTGACATGGACAGTGCAATAAACATAGACAATTAATCAATGACAATCAATGTGATAGTGATAGGATTAGTGGTTCAGTAGTGTAAAACGGGGCTATAAGGGACGGCGGGGTAATAAGGAACACTTTTCTGGGAAATGTTTTAAATGTAATTCTGCTTTTTTTATTTTGAGCAGGACGCTGAGTTGTGTTGTTATTGTCAAATATCCATGAATCCTTAATCAAATCTTGGTGGAAGCAAAATAAAAAAAGCAGAATTACATTTAGAAAAGTGTCCCTTATTGCCCCGCCGTCCCTTATATCCCCGTTTTACGGTAGTAAAAGCATTGCCTCCTTGGCGGAGGTAATAAACTGAAGTGTTGGTGTGTCCATCTCCTCCACTGACGGATGCAGATTGGTTAGACAGGTTGCCGTGGGTTTTATATTATATTGGGGTTGTGCTCCGCGGCAAAACAGAATTTAGAATCTTCCCCGGCAGAGAGGTCGTTTTTACGCAGCGCCTATGGCTGGGCGGGGAATTTGTTGCAAATAATCGGGCGGCGGACAGGTGGCCGTGTCAGGTTTTGCAGCGTGGTGCAAAGACAGGCACGCTGGCGGGCCCAGGCCACCAGTGTTTTCCGTGCGCTTTTGTGCCTAAAACGTTGAAGAAGGCGGAGTTTGTATTGGTCAGACACGACGGCCAGCACCCTCCATTGCGCCTGCGCACATGTTGAAAATGGCCGTATGTCACAGTGTGGAAAAATGTTTTAAAAAATTCCTGTATGCAGACGGTGATGCGGATCATCCCCAAAATTTAATCAGTTCTTCCTTGTACCATTTCCAACAACGCCTGAAATTTTCATCGAAATCCGTCCAAAAGTTTTTGAGTTATCTTGCTAACCAACAGACAGACAGACAGACAGACAGACAAACAAACAAACCCCAGCAAAAACATTACCTCCTCCTGGCCTTTCGGCCTGGTGGAGGTAATAAATACATTCCTTAGATTATAAAATTAGGAGCTACATATTTTAAATAGATCTAAATAACAAGCCTTATTTTGGTAGATGTACAGTAAGCAAGGATCTCAGTGTTTTTTTTTTTTTTGTTTTGTTACTTATTTGTACCCGTAGGTAGACTTGGTTTGCAGTCTGGTGACAAGCCACCGGCTGCTGGTCGCTGCGTGCGCGAGCGCCCTAAACCTACATGTTTTGGTGTGCGGGAGGAAACCGGAGAAATCCCGGAGTAAACCCGCGCAACACGGGGAGAACATGCAAACTCCACACAGCTCACTGTTGGTCGGGGGCTGGGATCGAACCCACGATCTCATGATCCCCGCGATCCCCCGGCCGAGGGTAAAACTGTGCTGCCACAGTGCTAAACCACTGCGCCACCGTGCAGCCCGTGTGCATGAGTTACAAAATAAATCACATGAACAAAAATAAAACGAGAGGAAATTATATAAAATTCTAATGGATTCAAATTTGAATGGAATGAATAAATAAACAAATGTCCAATCAAATTTGGTACATGCTGTCTAAACTGCAGTTAAAATGTTTGCACTGCATGATATCGTCTGTACAATAGCATAAAACCTTTCCACCCTGTCATTTTAAAACAGAATTAAATTTAAGGCCTCTATTAAAAGGTCATAAAAGTGCCTATTTAAAAACAAAACAACACCAACCTTCTCCTTACAACAGCGTAGAACTAGTTGCCTATATTACGCTCCCATATGCATCCTGCAGGACACAGTTATATACACCCCCACCATCATCTCCTCCTCTTCCCCTGGGCTCTTCTCTGTGATTGGAATGAAAGGTAATGGTCCTGAAAGAGAAAGAAAGGAGACTTTCCTCCACTCTTATCTCTTAACACCGACAGTCAATGGAGCAAACTCTCTCCCTCTCTCGCTCACACACACACACACACACACACACACACACAAAGTCGTACGCATCCTCTTACATGCATACACATACACAGTATCTGCTGCCGAATGATGGTAGAAATAACATTGGTTTAATCGTGAAGCAAAGCAAAGGCAAAATACATCTCACATGAGGCATCACGGAGGATGAAAGAGTATAGTAATAGTAACAGTTTTGTCTGTTTGAGAGAATATACATAAAAAAATCTGGAAAGATGTAATGCTAAACAGATACAAAGTAATTTAATAGGGATTTTAAAATATTCATAAATACTGAATTAATCATTTATAATAGATCTTAAATTAACTACTATCCTTGAAGTGCTAGATGTGAGGAAAGGAGCAAGAGACAGAGAGTCTGTGATACAGAAAGAATGATAAAGAATGAGCCCTCTAGACATTTTTCCTTCCCTATGCTAACATCTCCTCAGCCTGATAAATGAATATTCATGTTTGATCCAGACACTGCTGCTCAACAAAGGCAGGGAAAACCCTGAAACAGATATCGCTCTACTTTTGATGTAGCATCCCACTCAGAGTGCCCTCCTACTGTTGAGTGGAGATCAATTTAATATTTACGCAACATTTGTAAGTGCTGTCTGTGATGATGGTGAATATTCAACAGCTACTGGGTGTACATGCACAGGAGCACTCCAATATTATCCTGGATAATCATCATTAAGACAGAAGAATGTAAACAGCAGACTCTAGATTTCTTACCCAAAATAAGGTCATATTTGGGGTAGGCAATAGCCCTTTGACGCCATATGAAAAATGCTGAGATTGTTATCATATTTTCATTGTTTTCTTCCTTTGGAGACTTTGCAGACAGAATGAAACATAAATCTAAATTGGTTTTTACTTTGTTTTCATTTAGTATTTCCTCATATCCTTACTCTCTGTCCCATTTTTGTCAATACACAGACACACTGATTCCTTTTTTAAGCTGCCAGTTTTTGGGCTTGATTTCATGGATAGAGCCATTTGTTGGGTACAATCTGATTTATTTATTTATATTAAAGGACCATATTATGATGCTCTAGTCAACAGTCTATTGTCTAAGATCACAAACCTCATTTATGGGTGTGTCCAGGTCCCTTTTGTTATTACAGCAGTGCCAAAAACAATTTCCGTGTTTGCAAAAAGCCCAAAGGGGCTGGTCTGAACTTTCCTAGTTAGGGGTGTAACATGCAATATTTGAAAAATAACAAAGACGATACGCACATCACACAATCCACCAAGACAGGTACAGGATCTCAAAAAAAAGCATATCAGAACAATCACAAAGAAGATCCGTACCGGTGTGTGGATCTTCTTTGATTGTAACATGCAATAACCCAATCAGTCTGCAGTCCTCACTTTTAATGCACAGGGGCGAATGATCTAAGGCGAACTGTGATCATCATTTTACCTCAGAGGGATGATGGGTTCTGCTGAAAATGTGTATGATAGATGCGCTGCTTGGCATTAAACAAGGCATTAATTATAGTTGATGTCCAGTCGGTTATTTTGTAGAGGAGGATGAGAAGGATATGATTGAACAATTTGCATGGACAATCAAGCTGAATTTAATTAGTTTAGGTTTATTGTAGCGCACATGGATGCTTCAGTGCAATATGCAGACCTGAATGGGTTTGATGCTTCAGTGCAAAGAGAAGGATCCACTGAAAAATTTCAAAAATTCACACACCATGTTTTTTTTTGTTGTTTTTTTCCCCCTGTGCAATAAAACTCTTCAAATGATTTGGAATGTATTACAGGGTGTATGTGGAAAGTTTGTATTTAACTGTCATCACCTTAATACATTTAACAGAAAAACAACAGCTGAGAGTGTGTGTGTGTGTGTGTGTAGTTTTTTTTTTTTTTTCATTAACCGGGATACGACACACGTGCATGCGAACTGACACAAGATCAAAGGGGATGACAGACATGACAGAATATATATGTGGACAGAATACTTTGTCACAGCAAAGAGGGTTGTAGTTTGAAATCTCCAGAATGACAGTCCCAGCCTAACGCAGGTTTTAGACATCACCTCCTCTGTTTGCAAGATCCACACTGGCCACTGTGCCCACCGAGCCACCGATCTGTCCAGAACCAGTCGCAGAGGCCGCACCAGCCCAGGCTCAGTGGAGAACAGATCCCCCTGCCTTCGCACCTCTTCTGAATGTTACAGTCTGTGGTGAAAATTGAAATTCACACACTCCCTGTTCATTCATTCCCCTAAAAATAAATTAATTAATGCTTAATCTACAGGCAATTCTCCTCCTGTAAGTTTGTGATTAAAATGAAAATGTGGATGGAATGAAAAGCTATTCTGTGTCTCATCGTATGAAAATTAAAATGAGGAGTAAAATAATTGGATTAGATTAGAACTTTTATAATGGTTCATAAAAATAACAGAAAATTCCAATGTATCCCATTTCCTAGTGTGATTGTGTCAGTATGTATGCACCAATGATTTTAAAATGCGTTGCTTAAATAACAATCAGCAATCCACTACTGACTGCACACCTGCTTTTTGCTGATCAAAAGTGCACTGAGAGAAAATGCGCCAAAATATCAATGCACCGAGACTGCACCAGTGCCACACCTCAATGAGTCCCCTCCATGCAGTGTAAAGTGGACGCAGAGTCGCACAGTCTACAGTTATTTAGATGGCGTGATGCAAAGTGTGAAAAACAGACTATCCACTGACATAAGCTAACAAAACCTCTGGTGCAAAATGAGAAGCATGGCACAAACCTCAGCTTTAGATCATTGTAATAGGACCTAAAATATGCTGATTCCCATGTAAACAGGAACATTACTATAACTGTCACGCATGTAAACACCTTATTTGGAATATTGTGTTAACTCAATACGGTGTGCATGTAAATGTTGTCAGTTATATGCAATACATATCCAGACAACAAATTTAACTCTACTGCTTTTTGTGCGTCTCTGTCTGTGCATTTCTATGTCAGTCAGTGCTGGGACAGTTTGTGGTGTTTAGGACAGTGAGGGCTGTTTTGATCACATCCTCACTGCTGTTCCCGCTGATGCAGCATCCTGATCCTGGAGTCTAGCTGGTGACCTGAAACTACTCACTCACTTCCCCTGAAATCCCCCTGCATTAGTGGAATGTGTGTGCGAGTGTGTGTTTGTGTGCGTGAGAATAAGGGCTGAGTTGGCATTCTGTGAGTCTCTCAGAGATAGCACAGTCTTACAGTAGATTACAGTGGATTCAGTCCATACACCATCTAGGCTCAACTAGACCGGCTCTATATCCCATAGCATAAGAAGGATAATTATGTTGAAAACAAACACCCATAACACAAACAGGGATGCACAGCCTCCAGAATAAGGATGGCACATACGGTGATATCACCAACAAATGGATTTGGAGTATTGCTGTGGCAGAGTGTAACAGCAGGTGCATATTAGATCAGAGTCACTGTTTCAGCTGTCAGTCTGTCAGTCTAAATGTGTGCTGCATTCATCAGGGTTTACACACCAACGCATAGAGGTAGAATCCTTCATCTCCTGCACATAAAGATCCCCCCACACCCCTGTTCCTCACACTATGAAGATATAAATTATATTCCTCTTGGAAGATTTCACCATCCTGAAAAAGGTGAAATTCTCTACAGTAACTATGACATACTGTGAAATACAACATTTGGAGCTGCATAAAAATGTTTTGAGATGATAAGTTAATTATCACATTAATCTAAAGATAATGAATTTACATGCACTGTATTCATAATAATTAAAGTCCAAATGCCAAACAGGTCACACGGAAAATCACAAGGTTAAAACATAGATTAATTGCTAATTTGATGTTCTGTAATCTTTAAAAAAAAAAGAAAAGGTTGGCCTGTATGTACACAGCACAGTTTTTGCATGTGAGAGACGGCTCCACTATAGACACGTCACTATACTTGTGGCATAAATCTGTATCAATTTCATTTTATTCAATTTCATTTTAAATCGAAGTGGTGGCTTAGAAGTGGAGCATCCACCCCACAGCTGGGACGTTGGGGGTTCAAGTCCCGGCCAGCTCATACCAAAGACCATATAAAAATGGTACTTCTTGCCTTCTAGCTTGGTGCTCAGCATAACAGAATGGGGGAAGGAAAAGTTGTTTGTGGTGGCACCTTGCATGGCAGCGACCCCTCTGATTCTAGATGTGATGAACATTAACCTGTTGCACTTTGGTGTACCGCGGGCGGGCACGTCTCTGCGTCCTAGGGCGCACGAGGGCGTCCTAGTACGCACACTGTGCGTCCTAGGAGGCACTGAAAAAAAAACCCACCTGCATTTCCGTTCTTCCACTACAGACACAGCCGCGAACAGAAAGCCAAAGGAGTGCTTTGATTGGTTTAGATGTGATTGACCTCTCATTCGACTAATAAGAGCCTTGAATTGGGTTTCTGAAACCTTGAAGAACCAATGACTGAAAACCTAGCAAGAAGGACCCGCCTACCAACGGCTGCAAATACAGCCAGCCAATTGAAGCAGAGAACTTCGAAAGCTGTTTTGTGTAAGGCTGGGTGACACTCAGGCGTTTGCCAGTCTTTTTTTCTTATTACTGTTCTTATTTGTTTTGAAAAATCGTTTGCCAAAACCGCAATCATGGAAGCGCAAAACCGCAATAATAGAATTATGCTTTGACCGGGTCGCGTGACCAGAACCACGAGTCCATAACAAGCAGACCAGCTTCATGCTCGTCTGACAATGAAGAAGAGAAGTTCACCAGCTACGCTGCTGTTGTGAACAGGTAAGTGTTATAAGCTAAATTATTCTTTATCCCTGAAAATTGTAATCAAAAATGACTTTTGACCGATCGGTAAATTACAACTGTGCGTAGTAGACCGCGGCGCACCATGACCGCGGCGCATCGTGACCGCAGCGCACCGTGACCGCAGCGCACCGGGCGATGTCCGTCCTCTGTAGCGGGGGGGGGGGGACACCCCCCCCCCCCCCACACACACACACACACAGCCCTGAGCGTCACCTTTCATTAGAGCCCAACATCAAGCTTCTATATTGAATCATTCAAAAGTTACAGACGTTTTTCCAAACTGTGCCATTTGGCACAATTTGGCACAGTTCAAAAACGCCTGGGAGCTACCTAAGAAAAAAGCTGTGTAATATATTCATTTTTTGTGGTATTGTTACAAAATTTTGACCTCAGCGGGATAACACTTGGGTCTACACTTCTGTTGCATTTTCCAGCCCGGATCTGAAGCTGTGTGTAACTTGCAAGCATTTGTATCCAAAAAAACACCCAGGCGAAATTTATTTTCTTCAAGTTCAGTATGTTTAGATGACTGTTACTCAGTGGCCGGAGAACTTAGAGAGATTATGACTGTTTTGCCAAAAAATTCAAAGTGTTTTTTTTTAAATGAGACCAACCCCATGAAGATGCTGCAACGGGTTGAAGAACAGCTTTTGATTTACTTTGGGTACGTTATTTTTTGGCGTTTTTAGGGAAATTGACCAGAGTGCAAGGGGTTAATATATTTTTTTAACTTCTTTTGAACTCTGAATTCAGACTGAACATTTAAATGTGCTATACTGAGACACAAGCCAGATTGATTAAAATGAGATGAAATCATTTATATCAACTTGTTATTATAAATGTAAATGGCTTCACCATTTTCTTAAGATTGCATAATTGCTAATGTTATTTTTATACAATGCATTATTGTTTGACTGGCAAATGTACAAAACATCAGCTTTATATTAATAAGTTTTATGGGAAAACCTCTAAATCTAAGTGAATGGAAAATTATTATATAATTGAAACGCAGTGCAAATGAAGGCTAAAAAAAGTGCGTGTGTGTTGAAAATGTAAAGACTGACAGGTGCACTCAAAACTGATCTCCTCCACACTGAATAAAATGCTTTGGAAGTTTTCCAATTTAAAACCAAAGCTAACATCACATAATCTTACCTTATAAATAACATAACCCTATCTAAACATATTTATTAAATCAATGATCATTTCATTTAAATTTAACAATATGCTTATACTTGAGCAGTACGGTGGCGCAGTGGTTAGCATTGTCAGCACAGCAAGGTCATGGGATCGATTCCACCCCTGACCATCGGTGATCCTTCTGAGTGGAGACTGCATGTTCTCCCCATGTCTGTGTGGGTTTTCTCCAGGTATTCTGGTTTCCTCCAATAAGCCAAAGACATGCAGTTTAGGTTAATTGGCATCAACTGGGGATTCTAAATTGTCCTTAGGTATGACTGTGAGAGTGAATGGTTGTCTGTCTCTCTGTGTTGGTCCTGTGATGGACTGGCGATCTGTCCAGGGTGTGCCCTGCCTCTTGCCCAAAGAGGCTGAGATAGGCTCCAGCCCCCCTGCAACCTGAAAAGGATTAAGCGGTAGAAGATGGATGGACGGATGGGTTGATGGATGGATGGATGCCTATACTTCAACTTACCAGTCGAAAAGGGGAATTATGTCGCCATGCTACTAAAATGCATTACATGGTAGATTAAAAACGGAAGTGTGGAAATGGTGTATCCAGTAGATAACCACAATTATTTTCTGTTATTAAAGTTCCCTGTGTATCACCACATAAGTAACAGTGGATATAAAAAGTCTACATACCCCTGTTCAAATGTCAGGTTTTTGTGATGTAAAAAAATTAGACCAAGATAAATCATTTCAAAACTTTTTCCAAAATTAATGTGACCTATAACCTGTACAACCCAAATGAAAAACAAACTGAAAATTTTAAAGGGGAAAAATAAAAAACCTACAATACCTGGTTGCATAAATATGCACACTCTTAAACTAATACTTTGCTGCAGCACCTTTGGCTTTTATTACAGCACTCAGTCTTTTTGGGTAGGAGTCTATCATCGTGGCACATCTTGATGTGGCAATATTTGCCCACTCTTCTTTGCAAAAATGCTCCAAATCTGTCAGATTGCAAGGGCATCTCCTGTGCACAGCCCTCTTCAGATCACCCCACAGATGTTCGATCAGATTCAGGTCTGGACTCTGGCTGGGCCATTCCAAAACCTTAATCTTTTTCTGGTGAAGCCATTCTTTTGTTGATTTGGATGTGTGCTTTGGGTCATTGTCATGCTGAAAGATGAAGTTATCTTCATCTTCAGCTTTCTAGCAGAAGCCTGAAGGTTTTGTGCCAACACTGACTGATATTTGAAACTATTCATAATTCCCTCCACCTTGACTAAGGCCCCAGTTCCAGCTGAAGAAAAACAGCCCCAAAGCATGATGGTGCCACCACTATGCTTCACTGTAGGTATGGTGTTCTTTTGGTGATGAGCAGTGTTGTGTTTGCAACAAATATACTTTTTGGACCATAACACATTTTCCCACATGCATTTGGGAGATTTCAAATGTATTTTTGCAAAATGTAGCTGGGCTTGGATGTTTTTCTTTGTAAGATAAGGCTTCTATCTTGTCACCCTACCCCATAGCCCAGACATATGAAGAAGATGGGAGATTGTTGTCACATGTACTAAACAGCCAGTACTTGCCAGAAATTCCTGCAGCTCCTTTAATGTTGCTGTCGGCCTCTTGGCAGCCTCCCTGACCAGTTTTCTTCTTGTCTTTTCATCAATTTTGGAGGGACGTCTAGTTCTTGGTAATGTCACTATTGTGCCATATTTTCTCCACTTGATGATGACTGTCTTCACTGTGTTCCATGGTATATTTAATGCCTTGGAAATTCTTTTGTACCCTTCTCCTGACTGATACCTTTGAACGATGAGATCCCTCTGATGCTTTGGAAGCTCTCTGTGGACTATGGCTTGTGCTGTAAGATCCATCCATCCATCATCCATCTTCTACCGCTGTTCCGGAGGTCCGGGTCGCGGAAGCAGCAGTTCAAGCAGAGAAGCCCAGACTTCCATCTCCCCAGCCACCTGCTACAGCTCTTCAGAGAGGATACCAAGACGTTCCTAGACCAGCTGGGAGACATAGTCTCTCCACCGAGTCCTGGGTCTGCCCCGGGGTCTCCTCCCAGTGGGACGTGCCTGAAACACCTCAAGTGGGAAGCGTCCAGGAGGCATCCTAATCAGATGCCCATACCACCTCAACTGACTCCTTTCAATGTGGAGGAGCAGCGGTTCTACTCTGAGCCTCTCCCGGATGACTGAGCTCCTCACCCTGTCTCTGAGGGTGAGTCCAGCAATCCTACGAAGAAAGAGTAGTGCTGTAAGATGTGACTTCAAAAATATCAGGAAAAGCCTACTAGAAGAGCTGAACTTTATTTGAGGTTAATCAGAGGCACTTTAAATGGTGGCAGGTGTGTGCTGACTCATTTAACATGAGTTTGAATGTGATTAGTTAATTCTGAACACAACCACATCCCCAGTTATAACAGGGCATGCATATTTATGCAACAAGGTCATTGTAAGTTTTTTATTTTCCCCTTAAAGGTCAGGATGACAAAGCCCTTTGTCAAAAACTGTCCCAACATTACGCCCGTTTTGACACCTCGTCAGCTGTGTCCAACTCACCCACTCCACCCAGCTCCACTGCCTCCTCGGCCCCTAATTCATCAAAAGCGGTCCCCCCCTCCTCCTCCTCCTCCTCCTCCTCCTCCCCCCCTGCCCTTGTCATCAGTGAGCAGGACGTGCACAGACAGTTCTCCAGACTGAACCCGCGCAAGGCCCCCGGGCCGGACGGTGTGTCTCCCTCCACCCTGAGACACTGTGCGAAAGAGCTGGCTCCTGTCTTCACAGACATTTTTAACACCTCCCTTAAGCAATGTCACGTGCTGACCTGCCTCAAATCCTCCACCATCATCCCTGTCCCCAAGAAGCCACGGATTACTGGACTTAACGACTACAGACCTGTAGCACTCACCCCTGTAGTCATGAAATCCTTTGAGCGCCTGGTTCTGTCTCACCTCAAGTCCATCACCACTCCCCTCCTGGACCCGCTGCAGTTTGCCTACCGTGCTAACAGGTCTGTGGACGACGCAGTCAACCTGGCCTTCCACTCCATCCTGCAGCACCTGGACTCCCCGGGAACCTACGCCAGGATTCTGTTTGTGGACTTCAGCTCCGCATTCAACACCATCCGCCCCGATCTGCTCCAGGACAAGCTGTCCCTGCTCGATGTGCCTGACTCCCTCTGCAGGTGGATCACCAACTTCCTGACGGACCGGAGGCAGCATGTGCGGCTGGGGAAGTCTGTCTCGGACTCTGTTAGCATCAGCATTGGATCACCCCAGGGCTGTGTACTTTCCCCCCTACTCTTCTCCCTTTATACCAACTCCTGCACCTCCTCCCACCAGTCTGTTAAGCTGATTAAGTTTGCGGACGACACCACCCTCATCGGGCTCATCTCCAACGGCGACGAGTCCGTCTACAGGAAAGAGGTGGCCCAGCTGGTGTCCTGGTGCAGCCAAAACAACCTGCAGCTGAACGCTCTGAAGACAGCGGAGATGATTGTGGACTTCAGGAAAGTCACAACCCCCCTGCCCCCCCTCACCATCACAGGCTCTCCCATCACCATTGCAGATTCCTTCCGCTTCTTGGGCACCACCATCACCCGGGACCTCAAATGGGAGCCAACCATCAGCTCCCTCATCAAAAAGGCCCAGCAGAGGATGTTCTTTCTGCGGCAGCTGAGGAAGCTCAAGCTACCCACCAAGATGTTAGTGCAGTTCTACACGGCCATCATCGAGTCCATCCTCACCTCCTCCATAACTGTGTGGTATGCAGGAGCCACTGCCAGGGACAGACTAAGGCTGCAGCGCGTCGTGCGCACTGCTGAGAAGGTGATCGGCTGCAAGCTCCCATCTCTCCAGGACCTGTACATCTCCAGGACCCGGAGGCGTGCTGGCCGGATCATAGCTGATCCTTCACACCCTGGTCACGTACTGTTTGCCCCCCTCCCCTCAGGTAGAAGACTTCGGTCCATTCGGACTAAAACCTCCCGGCACATGAATAGCTTTTTCCCCTCTGCCATCAGACTGCTGAACATTAAGTGACTTATTGACTCTCGTGCACTATGTACAGCAGCTCAACCAGACTCATGACATTCATCACTGTTTTTCTGTTGCATTATCAACTGCACTGTGGTACCCCATATTATCTGCTACTTGCTAATTTATTTAAAACTGCCTTGACTAGTATTACTCATTATTACTATTATTATTATTATTATTATTATTACTTCTTTTTCTACACTTATTGCACGTTTTTAGTCCTTTAGTTTTTTTAGTTTATCTCTTTATCTCATCATGTTTTTAATGTTGCAGCATGGCACCGAGACAAATTCCTAGTTTGTGTACTACATGAACAATGGCAATAAATCTGATTCTGATTCTGATTCTGATTCTGAATCTGATTCTGATTCTAAAAGACTTCCATTTGTTTTTCAGTTGGGTTGTACAGGTTATAGGTCACATTAATAGTGGATAAAGTTTTGAAATAATTTATCTTGGTCTCATTTTTTTTTAACATTACAAAAACCTGGTATTAGAAGAGGGGTTTGTAGACTTTTTATATCCACTGTACATCCTCAGTCAAAGTGGAAAAATACACTACAATTTGTATTTCCTGCATGTGATATTAAGAAACTCTGAGGTCTTTTTTGTCCCTTTGACATATACACATGCACTGCTGCCTGTGACAGGAAACCAGAGGGTGGATGAAGAGGAGCTTAGGTTAGTTTAGATATAACTGTGTGTTCAGTTCATCGGAGAGAGTGAAGAGAGAATGGCGTGAGGGCAGAGGGGTTAATAGGACAGTGGGAATAATACAAGGGTTGGCAGCTCTGTGTGTCACCTCCTTCAAGCCCTGTGAAAGAGGAGGCAGGACACACACACACGCACACACACATGTACACACAGCAGGAGGAAGGACACGGACTGCTCAGTATGCAGCCCTGACATTGTCCACATCTGATACGGGACATTAGCCCCTAACTCCCTCCATACACCACTGCCCTTCACTTTATATTACTTTATGTTAATAGAAAAATATTACATACAACATCATTTGTCTTTGTTACCACGGCACCCCACAACTGATTTAAATGCATGTGTTTACCTCTATAGACAGGTGAAGACAGGGGGAAGGGTGGGTGACTGACTGCGTGTGTGCGGCAGGTGTATGCGTCTCAACGTGTGTGTGTGTGTGTGTGTGTGTGTGTGTGTGTGTGTGTGTGTGTGTGTGTGTGTAATAGGGGAGGGTACAAATGCACGCGTGTCGTTCAGATTTATTGATCTTACCGCCCCCTCTTAACAGTGCCGGGCTGTAACCCATATATAGGGATGTAGAGACGAGTGTGTGCTGACATCAACCTGCCATCACCCACAACTCAAGCACTAAGGTGATTCTACTCTGAGGAAATAAAACAAGGTATATAAAGAAATAAATACATAGAAATAATGTTTCATATCATTCAGGGCATTTCTGCTTGTCAAAATGAGAATTTTAGTTTATTTTTTATTACTCAGCATTACTTGTTTATACTTTTCATGTACATAACTAATTCATAGAGGAGAGTTAGCGATAAGCTCACGAAGGACATCAGGACCCAAAAAATCAAAAAACAAGTTTAAACAAACACACATGCAATCAAAAAAGTGCTAGCTTTACCATCAAGAATAACTATTACACGTTTTGGCAGCACTGGTTGTTTATTTGCAAAAATACTAAAGATGGGAATCAGTAGAGGTCTCACGATAAGATATCATTCTGATACTTGGGCTGCAACGCAGTGTTATCATGGTCTTGCGATGCGTTGAGAATTGCAATACCATACACTATGATTTTCCATGCAGATGTCTGTTTTGTTCAACTCCTGGCTATATTTCATGAGTTGTGCCTTTCCTGTGCTGACCTAAGCAGATGGTGAGCATTGAGCACCATCTGGTGGATTGAAAAGTCAATTAGTTTTTATTACTCTGGTACCCCAAAAAACTGAACTTGCTGGTGCAACATTTCTCAATACTTTTGTTTCAGTATCGCAATACTGGCTTCTTGACACCATTCAATATTGTCAACATAAAGTATTCCGATACTACACTGTATCGACTTTTCCCATCACCCTTAAAGTGACACGCCAGCAAAAATCAAGTTTTTTTCTGTTGTTAACATCTCTGTAACATGGTTTTGTGACTTACAATACATATTTGTATTTTTGTATTTGTATACTTTTATTAATCCCAGAGGGAAATTCAGGGCATCCACTTGGATGAGGCAGCCATGGTACGGCGCCAATCCCTTTGCCATTCACACACACATTCACTCCTAGAGCCACTTTAGAGTCTCCAATTAACCTAACTCGGATGTTTTTGGCCTGTGGGAAGAAACCGGAGCACCCGGGGTAAACCCATGCACACACGGGGAGAACATGCAAACTCCACACAGAAGGGTCACCGATGGACAGGGGGTGGGATTGAACCCACAATGGTCAGGGGTGGAATCGATCCCGTGACCTTCTTGCTGTGCTGCCACAGTGCTAACCACTGTGCCACCGAGCTGCCCAACTCAAGAAAAATGTCACCACAGTCCGAAGTCTGTGTTTTTCTGCTTAGCTACATAAGTATTCCTGCTTAGCGTGGTTGGTTATAACATTAACCAATCAGATGGATACTCTTGGCTACCTCGGGGGAAGAGGGAGGAGCCGAGGAGCAGGAGGACTGAGGCAGAGGGGGACAAAGGCATATGTTTTGCATAGTGAAGAAGTGGAGGAGGAGGCAACCAATCACATGCAAGCCCTCACCGAGCCACATTCAAATCAAGCTACTTTCAGCTCACTTCA
This sequence comes from Pholidichthys leucotaenia, assembly GCA_020510985.1. NCBI lineage: Eukaryota > Metazoa > Chordata > Actinopteri > Cichliformes > Pholidichthyidae > Pholidichthys > Pholidichthys leucotaenia. Next base: position 115,892,263 of record CM035840.1, read on the forward strand.
CCGGCGGACGTGAGCTGAGAGCAGCCACATTCAAATCAGGTCTCCCCCCCCCCCGCTCAGTCGCCAGCAGACAGGCGACTGACTGGTTGTTAGTAAAAAGTAAACACATATTTTGCAACTACACATTTATTTCTAGCCTCTGACGTTTTCAGAAAAATGTTTCGCTTTTTACTTTTGAAGATATAGGCAAAACTTTAACGTCCAGAAACATCGTGAACAGAGCAGCCCACCCACCAGGAGTCGCGGTGACCATTCATGTGCAAGCCCTGGAGGTCCGGGAGCACGGCGACCAATCATGTACAAGCCCTGGAGGTCGGGGAGAGCAGAGCGGGTTGGGGTAGACAGAAAAAGCTCATCAAACTGCACTTTTATAGCCGAAAATACTGCTTGAAAACCAGCCAAAGTTCTCTGACCAGACAGTGATACTCTCCGTGCAGTTTGCGGCTGGGAAGCGTGAAAGCACACGTGTAAGTGGACACGTAGTTTTAGGGGGATGAAGGCTTGTGTTTTGCATAGCAGTCTAGGTCAGAAGAGCGCCCTCCCCTCACCTCTGAGAGGCTGGCCTTGCAGCATCAGCTACTGGTGACCGGGAGTATGGGTGGAGCCAATTAGAATATTCAAAGATCCACGCATACTGTACTTAAGTAGGTGCAAGATTTAAAAAATCTCTTTCCAAGCAATTCTAAGGCAATGAAAGTTTTTTTTTTTTTGTGGTAAACATACCGGAATATATTAATTTTATACTATTTATTTCTTTTTTTAAATTTTACACAGTAACGTTGCATACGGAACTTACAATTTGAAGTATTGTACAAACGAGGCTTGAATACTAGGCCAGTTGGGGTACCACCCAGACATCCTGTGTTTAGGCTTTTTAGTGGTGTTATCTTTCTCTTCTTCCTCTGCCTGAACACTTTCCTCTCCTTGGCTCCTCTCTTCTGTCTCATCTTGCCGTCTCTGAGCTCTGTCTAATTCAGGTTCTCTCTCTGTCTATGGTGGTATACAAACAGGTTAGAAAATATCAAATGTCATGTTTTGTCCTGCAGGATTTTTTTGTCATGGTTTACATAAATGACAAAAATATGTGTATTTTTTTGTATTTTTATTCTAGTGTTTCTTTTTTTTCCATTGAGAGAGTAGAGAAGGGAAAGAAACATTCATAATAGTAATGTACTCATGCATACTTAAATTACATGATCAGGTGGGTATAGTAACCAGAAATTCTACTCATGTAAAAGCAGTGCTTTGAAATTAATAATTAAAAGTAGACAACCAAAAATTTCTAGTTGAGTTAAGGGTACAAAGAGCACCCAAAAAACTTGAACTTAAAAACTTGAGTAATGACTTTAGTCTTCAAGGTTTGAGGTTTTTCCTCCAAAATTTATAACAATTTTCTAATAGTTTTCTACTTTTCTCTGTAAATCTAAAGTTGAAATCATGTTCCTCAAATTTGTAATTTCCTCTTGTAAAATTGACTTTTCTTGTACATTTCAAACTTTATTATAAATTTGTGGATTATTTTATGACTAATTTTTGTCTGTTTTTTTAAAATAAAATTACTGTTTTTTTTAGATAAATTTGAAACAGACTGTGGTATTTTTTTTACTTTTTTCTTATAACAATTTATATTTTTGACCATAACTTTGCAGTCAGAACAGAACAATAATATAACTCTGATTACAAAGAAAAAATATTAATAAAATTGTATTTAATGAAATAAATTAAATGACCAAGGATGCCGTTATTACTGTTATAATATTTCTTTATATTTACAGGGTTTTTTTTTTTTAGAAATCTCCTCACCACCCAGACAGCAGGAAAAACCTCCCTTATTTTGAAATCAAATGTTGGCATGTTTAGTTTGTCTGAAGGCTGCTGACAGATTAAAGTCATTGACTTCATGAATTTCGGTCATCTTAACCTGCCAGGTACATAATAGGGAACTGTAGCGGACTCTAAAGACATAATTCACCACAATATATGTTCATGTACAGAATGATCTGTTTAGGCAGTTATAGTTGTGCTCTCAGGTTTTCTCATCAGGCACCTCTCTAGGCAGCCACTGAAGGACCTCAGTTTAGAGTGAAAAGAGAGCTAGCATTTTTAGTTGTTGCTTTTTGTCACTGCCGCTGGAGAATAAAAATGGCACGCCTGCTCGTGCAAGAAAAGAGAGAACTTGCCAGTCTCTTCATTCCTGCAATTCCTACAGAACATAACTTAATATTGTAATGGCTGGTGAAATATATCCTCAGCAATTCATCAGTCTCCCTCGCCTTTCCCTTCATATGAAGCTGGCTGCATATGAATTCTAACCACATCGCTTAGCTAAGCGACTCTTCCATTATTGCTCCTGTTTCTAGCAGGTTAAAACCATGATAAACGCCTCCAGTGCTTCCATACCGCTTCTGATTTTTTTCCGCGTTTAAGGTACTTTAACAAACTCATGTTTCTGTCGGACAGTCGCACTTAGCAAAACACTGCCTGCTGACTGACTGGAAAACCCACGTGGGCGGGGCGCTTCTAAACGCCGCGCGGATGACGGCCACGCGCATTGTTCGTGTGTGCGCTTGCAGAAAGTCATTGCTTCATATATTTTTCTTAATAAATTCATATCTCCTTGGCGCGGTGGTAAAATTTTGGCGAGGCGGGCCACCACCGAGAAATGTTACCAGAAGAAACCCTGGGTAGGAAAGTGGAGTACCTGGCGAAAACCCACTCACACATGGGGGAAGAACATGCAAACTCCATACAGAAAGATACCATTGGCCAGCTCTTGGGTTTGAACCCATGACCTTATTGTTGTGAGGCAACAGTGCTAACAACTGCCCTACCAAGCTATTCAAATGTGCAATTTGGGACCACAAAAATTACAATTAACTGCACCTAAGATAAGAGTGAGCATTGATGCTTTCCGGAGTTTGGAGTATCAGAAACAACTGCTCAGAGGAGAATGCTGTGATCAGCCTTGACGGTCAAAACAGGAAGACAACTATGTGTTCCAACAACCTCAAAGAAAATACACCAGACCAGTTGAGAGCTGTTATTTAGGTCTAATGAGTCAACAAGGTGAGTAAATGGTCCTCACACCAACATGTCATCCAGTCTGGTTTGTCCTGAGGAGGCTCATGGTGTAACGAAATGAGCAAAAATACAACAAGAAGCTCTGTATAAGCTACAAGGTGCAATCATAAAGGAAATGACAATAACTATGACAAAAATATAGGCAAACAATTTAAAGTTGGCTTTTATCCTCTTAGAAGATCATGACTGCTGATGAGCTGGGTCTCCAGGTTTGATCCAGAGTTCAGAGGTGAAATATTCAAGGCCCAATTACGACAGTCAACAGTGGATTTCTGTGCTACGCGTCTTGCCTTGCGCCACTACTTTTGTTAGTTTCTGCCAGCCCACTTCATGCTTTGCGTCATGCCATCTAATTACCTGTGGACTGTGTGCCCACTTTGCACTGGGAGGAGGCTGCTCATTTCAAAGAGGCATGACAGTGGCACAATCTCAGCACATCAGTATTTTGTTGCATTTTATGACAATGGGCTTTTGATTAGGAAAAGGGAGGTCTGTCGTAAGAGACACGTTGTTAATGCTATTTCAGCGACGTGTTTTAAAGGGCCTATATCATGCTATTTTAAGCCTTTCAGAGTAAACTATATGCATGTATGTGATAGTATATTACCTTTGGTACACTGGAGAATGAATTTCTTATGAAATATGAGTTATTTTCGCGAGCTACTTTTCCAACCCAAAAGTAAGATGCCTCGATCTCTGAGGCTCAGCCTCTCCTTCTTGTGGCTGCCACCCATTTCATGACGTAACCCCTGAGCCGGCTGCTGCAGCGTGTTGCTGGGTTCCGCCCACGAAAACTTAGAAGACACTGTCTTCAGTAAAAAGCAAACAGTTGTTGTCACTGAGCAGATTAGGTACGAGAGGAACAACTTCTTCACAGCGTCAATGCTAAAGTGAAAGAGTTTTGCCAATCACTGCTCCGTTAGCTGTGCGGAGAAAGTGGGTGTGTGCATTAGCCTGGGGGCGGTGCTGGCAGCACAGGCACTTCCTGGAGTGGGCGGCTCACCCACGTTCATACGTATGAACGTGGGGACCCAGTCATTATCAGGGACAGGGCGGAGCAGCAGCTCAGAGAGCAGGGTTGAGGAGGAATACTCAGATGCGTGAATGGAGCAAAATACCACTTTGGGGGTGTTTTTGGTGATGAATTAACATTATAACATGCTTAAAAGCTCAAAAAAGTCGATTTTGCATGATATAGGCCCTTTAAAATTGCACAGCTCCTACTGACAGGAGCAGGAAACAGCATGTGCTGGGATTTTCTATTATTTTAATAAATGATTGTAACACTTATAATCTGATCAGCCGTCATTTTAATTATAACATGATGCTATACTTAATAGTTTTTTTTATTCTATTCACATTTTCATTTTAATCCTGGACTTATTAAGCATTAATCTGTTTATTTTTAGAGGAATGAATGAATGAATGAATGAATGAATGAATGAATGAATGAACAGGGAGTGTGTGTGGTTTACATTTCACGACAGCCTGTAACTTCCAGGAGAGGTGTGGAGACAGGAGGTGCATCTGCCTTGGCTGGTGCGACCTCTGTGATCAGGTCTGGACTATATGGTCTGGACAGACCAGTGATTCAGTGCCTGCAATAGCCTCTGTTAGGAGTTGGGGGTGGACGCATTGGGATGGAATTGTCTGAACGTTTTAAACTACAAACCTCTCTGCTGTGACAAAGTATTTTTCTGTCCACATATAATCTATAATGCCTGTGTCCTTAGTCATCTCCTTCGATCGATCTTTTGTCAGTTTGTGTGCAAGTGTACTGTCCGAGGTAATGAAAAACCGCACACTCAGCTGTTGTTTTTCTGTTAAATGTATTAATCTGAGAAAAATTAAATACAAACTATCCACCCATACCCTGTACTATAAACTATCCCAAATCCTTTGAAGAAACAGCAGACTTTTTCACTGCACAGAGAAAAATAAAAAACGATGCGTGGGCTTATGAAAATATCCAGTGGATCGTCCTCTTTTCCAGAAGTTTCAAACCAATTCATGTCTGCATGTTGCATACATGTGCACGACGATAACCATTCAGCTCGATTGTTCAGCCCAATTGCTAATCATCTCTTCCTCCAGTTGTTTTCTCTAAAATAACTAACTGGTCATCAACTATGATTAATGCCTGCTTAATGGCAAGCAACGTTACTACTGTTGCACAATACTGATGCACTCTACAAGAAGGGACAGCGCAGGCTGTTCCTACTGAGGAGACTCAGGTCTTTTGGTGTACAAGGGGCGCTGCTGAAGACATTCTATGACACGGTGGTGGCATCAGCCATCACTTTTGGAGTGGTCTGCTGGGGTAGTGGCATTACTGCAGCCGATAGGAAGAGACTGAACAAACTGATCAAGAAAGCTAGCTCCGTCCTGGGGCAGCGCCTTGATCCGGTGGAGGAGATAGGAAAGAGAAGGACGGTGGCTAAACTGTCATCTCTGCTGGAGTCCGAGTTCCACCCTATGCAGGACATACTGAATGCACTGTGGAGCTCATTTAGCAGCAGACTACATCATCCCAGGTGCACAACCGAGAGGTTTCGCAGGTCCTTCCTACCAACGGCTGTAAGACTGTACAACCTAAGCAGGGCTGCTCGCAGAGATAGCAAAAAGATGTAACAACCTAACAGTTTTTTGAATGCAAAAGATGCAATAGACTTACACAATGGTCCCCTCCGGCATACAACTAGGAAAATACCGGTAGCTACGGAGGGTGAGAATATGTATGGGCACATAATCATACCATGTAGGATAACTAAGTAGACGGTTGTGCTGTTTCATCCCATCTAGCAACAATGCTCTGCACTGTGTGTGTTTATACATTTACATATTTATTCCATCTAGCTACAATGCTCCGCACTGGGTGTGTTTATGTTTATGTTTATATTTATATATCTATATATTCATTCCATCTAGCTACAATGCTCCGCACTGTGTGTTTATATATCTACATATTATTCCATCTAGCTACATTGCTCCGCACTGTTTATATATTTACATATTTATTCCATCTAGCTGTAATGCTCCGTACTGTGTGTTTATATACTCATATATTTATCCCATCCAGCTACAATGCTCTACACTGTGTGTCTGTGTGTATATATATATATTTATAGTAATATGTACATATGTATATTAGCTGCTCTTGCTTGCTTTTTTTTTTTTTTTTTTTTTCTTGCCGTCTGATTGTTGCTCTGAGTGTTGCTATCCCTGTGCTGTTGCAATCCTGGAATTTCCCCGTTGTGGGACTAATAAAGGCTTATCTTATCTTACTGCATGCATTTTCACTCACACGCACGCCCTTTGGTCAGTGCAAACCTATCTCAAAACCATCATGATCACAGTTCACTTTAGATAATGCACCTCTGTGCATTAAAGGGATGGCCAGCAGTGCTTTGGACTGGATTACCCAAAACATACAGGACTTCTGAATAATTAGACCAGGCTCTTTGCACTTTTTGCCTGGTGCAGAGACCGTTTTCCTGCTGTTGTGATAACAAAACAGATTGGGCCACACTCAAAAATGCATAATGCATCTGACAATTGATGTCAGACTAGACAGTCAAAATACAGCCCCCAGACCCCAAGGCAAAAAAATGACAATACAGTCTGGAGTTGTCAGCGCAGATGTGGACAATTTCAGCTGACAAAAGATGAAAAGTTCCAGGTAAGTGTGAATAAAAAGCCAAGGATGTGGAAAGATGCCATCAAATGAAAAAGATTGATACCTTCAAGAATTTAGGAAATACATCTTGAAATACAGGATTGAATTAAACTGCTGAGATAGCAGTGAGTCTAAGTCAAAGCAACAAAGTAACTACACTGTATTACCAAAAAACTTTATTTTCATATCTAAACTACAAGTGTCACATGAAGATTTGATGGGGAAAATCCCCCTTGACAGGCTGGTCTATGTCAGACTGTCAGAATGTGGATTGGGCCCCAGGTCCTCACTCTGATTTATTATTGATTTTCCTTGTCACCTGAACTTGGGGTCCCAGCCCATGTCCTCACTTTGAGTTTGCATCTTAGGATTATCTGCGTTTATTATTGTTTGTTACTACAGTCATGATTCTGTTCTTGGTTTTCAGTGGATTATCATTATTATTAGTATTATTATTGTCATGGGCTTGTCTCCCCCCAATCCTCTCTTCATGTTTCTGTGCATCCTCCGTCTGTGGTTGTGTGTGCAGCCTCGCCCATCCTGTCACCTCTGTTTTCCTCATGTGTCAGTTGTCAGTCATGATTGGTCTCCCCACCTGTGTCGTGTTGTCTTAATTGCCCCCTTGTCTATTTAAGTTCTGTTCCACCTCTGTCTCGGGTTCTTGTAGTCATGTTGGCGTGATTACTAGTATTGGGCAAGTTACTAAAAATAGTAACTAATTACAGTTACTAGTTACTTCTTTTCAAAAGTAACCGTTACTTTACCAATTACTGCATGATTAAAGTAACTAGTTACTTGGAAAAGTAACTTTCACATTACTTTTAAATGCATACTTAAATCATCTTGAACACATAGCAAGATAATTTATTTAATGGATTACATTACGGGCTTATTAAAGCTGAAAACAGACTGTTTTCACCTCTGTTCGTCTCGAGTTCCTGTAGTCAGGTTGGTGTGATTACACACTTCTGCCTTGTTGGTCCTGCCTGTATCCTGCCTTGTCTAAGCCTGTTTTTTGCCAAAGCTTTTGTTGCAGCTTCCGAGCTGCAGTTATTTTCTGTTAAGCCCTCAAGCTGCGTCTGGCAGACCAGCTTCAAATAAACACAAACTCATGTCCAGCGTTTGGGTACAGTCTCTCCACCAAACCGTGGCACAGACTGTCTCATTCTATGCCTTAACCTGATGACCTTAGAAGGTGTGACCTCAGATGGTTAGAGGTGACTGAAACCTCCCTGTCTGGGGTTGTGTATTTGTGTGTATTTGAAGTGTTTGTCATTACCACATTCTCTGTGGGCTATCATCAGTGTTCCCATTAATCCATAAGTCAATGGATCAATGTTAGGCTGTAACTGAGGCTGAGAGCACTCAGCCATATCGACCTGTCATTTAAAACCCCAATGATCACTGGATTTTAATGTAAATGCCACCTTAACATCAGTCAAACCAACAATTTACATATATGGTGTCTATCTGCATGCATTAAAGCAGAGGGGAAACTTCTGCCAAGGAAAAGGGTGAAGGTTATTATCATTTTGACCTTATTTTAGTGGTTTCTTGGTTCACAGGTGCAAGGAGTCATACCTCATTAGAGCAACCCTATAGTGCCACAAAGTTATTGCTCTTGCAATACATTGCCATGCATGTTAATGGCATGGTATCAACAGAGTGCAAGGGTCTTTTACTGTAAACAATCCTGCACTTTGTCATCTCTGGGATGTCAAAGCTCATTCGTTACACTGTTAAAACACCCCCATAACTCTTAACATCCAACGCTTCTGCTGCAGCACACTAATATGTACATGAGCGTGTGCATGTGTGCACAGCGTACTCTGTGTTTGCGCTATATATTGCTCAATCCCTTTAGTGCTGATTATGAAGGTGCTGATTGATAGTTGGCCTTGACATGGTGTTTAATCATATTGGCATTCCAAAGCAAAGAAAAATGGCAGTCGTTTTGAATTAGCACAGTGACTTCATGTAGGGTCATTCATTAGCAGTGGTTCAGGAAATGAAAATAGGTACAGGGAAAGGGGATGTGTTTGAGAATAAGCAATGGTTAATTCCACCATTTCAATTGGACCTGACTTTAAAATCTCCAGGTTAACATCAGCTGTTAAAGCAACAGCTGGCTCTAAATTGGACAAAACAAGTAAACAAACTGACAATGAAGGCAAGGAGTCATTGAACTTCATGCAGTAATGAAATGCAACAGTCAAACTTGTGCTTTTATTTCATTGCTGAAAATCCAGCAAAGACACATTTATAAAAAGAAAAAAATATGGGATGTAAATCTGTGGCTACAACATACAACACTGGATGATAGCAATGAGGACAGAATATCTGTAGAAAGGTATAACAGCTTCTGCTCATTACAATCAATTAGGGTCAAGTTGAGAGCAGGGCTGACTGTGGTGGGCTGTGTGTGTTGTTGGGGGTTGGGGGCAGGGACGAAAGACAAGGATAGGAGGAGGCTTTCTGGCAAATATGGAAAGAAGCCAAATTAAAGTAAAAGCATCAGAAAATGGGAATGATTTAGTCTGTAACCATACAAAGTAGAGACAAACAGAGTATGTACACACTGTAAACTGTAAAATCTAACAGTACTTCTTAATAAAAGAAGTATATATAACTTAATCCTTCCAAAAAATTGGCGTAATTCATTTCTACAAATTTAACCTTACTCAGAAATATACATTTGCAGTTGTTACTCAGTTGCTGTGTGTGTACCTGTATTTTGGAGGCATTTTAAGTATTGGTGACATAATTCCAGTTTGTTGCATTTACTCATTTCATCTGAGTTGACTTCAATATTACTCGGTGGTTCTGCTTGTCAACTCGGCATCAGTCCTGGCAACCTGTGAGAGTATGCCACTTTTCTGGGCTTGCTTACGCCGTGTGTGAAGTCAGCCTTTGGCAGCAAGCTTCAAACTATTTTATGTTTCAATGAGATAGATGGTGATCGCTGCAAAGCGCTGTGGAACGCAGAGTGTGACGAAAAACAAGAAGTCATGGTCATCCACTGCATCTACCTCATCCTCCAGCCATTTTGACTTTGTCTTGCTGCTGGGCCCAGGAGGTGTTCGGACAAGAGAGTGGGTTGACGTGTCACGCAAAGTCCTCCTGATTTTAATCAATTTGTTTCACACAAGTCACTTTCACTGTAATACCTTGTTTTCAAGTCCTGTGGCGATGGGCTAGTAGCCAAGTGACAGGCGTGGATCTTGCTGGAAGTCATAGCTTAGAACCTGCACACAGACGGCTCAGGCTATAGGGTCGTTCTTCACTGGATGAAGGACGGGAAGCAGGGAAGTTTGGCGTCCACCAGAGCAACTGAGCAGCCCTTTATAGGAATACACTGCTCACCTCCTGGCATGAGGAAGGGGCTAGAAAAGGTGCCCTAAACACTGCCTGTTCCATCCTACCCCTGACGAGCAAACCGCAGTTTGGCAAGGACCCCATTTTTGTGTGGTCAAAAATTAGGAAAACACTAGAATAGTAAAAGCTAGCACAGCCTTTGGTAGACTCCGTACCAAAGTATGGGATAAAAGGGGAATCACTTTACCTACCAAGTTGAAAGTATACAAGGCTATCATTCTGTCTACACTATTGTATGGTTGCAAAACATGGACAGTGTACCAACGCTATGCAAGGAAACTGAACCATTTTCACACGTCATGTCTGAGGAAATTGCTTAATATCAAGTGGCAGGAAAAAAATCCCAGACATGGAGGTTCTGGCATGAGCCAGTCTGCCTAGCATATACACCATTCTGATGCAGTCCCAGCTGCGCTGGGCTGGCCATCTTGTATGCATGCAGGACGATCCACTTCTGAAGAGGCTGTTTTATGGTGAACTGCAAGTAGGAAAATGGTCCCAAGGTGGTCCAAAGAAATGCTTCAAGGACACCCTGAAAGCTTCTTTAAAATCATATGGCATAAATCCCGACTCGTAGGAACAGCTTGCGACAGAGCATTCATTCCGTATGGCATTCAGTGGTGATCAATGGAGCAAATCTGATTTTTTTTTTTTGATTTTGTATACTTTATTGATCCCCAGAGGGGAAATTGAGGGCATCCACCTGGATGGATGAAGCAGCCACAAATGTCTCCAAAACTAACAGAGGATTCCTGCAGATGGTTCCTCGAGTGTGTTCTGCCCTGTGTGTCAGAGATACCTCTGCACCCAGACTGGCTTAATAATCCACATGAGGACACCCAAGTAACGAACACACAAGAAACAGTGCAAAGTGGTCTTCATCGAGCATAATGGACAACGACATGTTGCTGACATTTGTTTTTATTCGGGATTTGAAATCATAAGGTTGCACTCCAATAAGCCAATAATCCTGATAGTTTTACGTTCCTTTAAACTGACATTATGAGTTACAGTCTTGTAATCCTTGTTTAGTCAATACACAAAAAAATTAATCAACCACTTTGCTAATAGTATCATTAAAGTACATTTTCATGTTTTTTTTAATTATGTTGGGACGTAACTGATAGGATCGAAGATTACTAAAACACGGAGCAAACGGTACGTACAGAATGTTCCATCTGTGTTCCATACAGAATGTTCCCTATATGTTCCATATGCATTCCGTACGGAACATTTTGTATGCATTCCACACACGTCCTTAGTTCCTGCTAGCTAGTGGTCTAACCTCCTGACATTCCCAAGTGTCGTACATACAGAATGTTTGATATGTAACGTTCCTTATGGAATGCTAGCAATCCTGGTAGCTAACCTGTTAGCTAACAAGCTAATTTAATTGTTCCGTTAAGACATAATGTTCTGTATTGGACGCTAGCAGTCCTGCTATCTTGCGGTCCAGCCTGCTAATATTTCTCAAGTGCCTTATCTGTTCAGTGGATGTAATCAAATAACTCCTGCTTCTGTTACAGTTTGGTTTTAAATCATCCCGTTAAAACACCGATGGTGAATAAGGAGTGAAATAGTCATAAAATGTGATGGATGCATATTTTGGCATTGCATGTGCCAGTATCCTGGTGGGGTGTGTGTGTGTAGAGCGCAGCAGGAAGCACAGTTTCACTGTGGCCCAAGCACTGTGGGGTGACAGATGTTCCTGGTCCTGCGAGGGAGAAGCCCACAGTGAGTTCCAAGGGAGGAGGTGGATCAATTCCTCAGACTGACCAACTGATGAAGGCTTCAAAACAGATTGAGCCAATGAAGCATGAAGTGAAGCAGCGATGACATGTGAAGCTTTGGACGTCATCGGTTACATGACATTAGTGTTTTGATACAAGCTCCGACACACTGAAGAGTGAGACAAGCTCCGAAGCCTCGGTATCATTTGCCCATCACTACTTACGGTATGTTCCTTAGCCTCTTATTGCATGTATTCATTTATTAATAATAATTAATTGCAACTGCACTTATTTACAACCGTCATGTACAGGACATGAGTGGTAAGTGCTAAGTGCAGACTGTGGCTAATGACGAAGGCATATTGACAAAGAACTGAAAGCAGGCAGGACTGGCAGACATCCCATACGGAACATGTACTGAACATGTTTGGTATGGAACATGTATGGAATGTTCCATACGGAACACATGCAGAATGTTCCATACTGTACCATTTGTTGTTTTAGTAGGCACTGATAGGATCACTAGAAGTTCCAAGGTGACCAGTGTTTTTTTTAACTACAATATTCTATTTTTTTGAAAACCAAACAATCAAGGAAATGAGTCACTTCCTGCTTTTTTTTGGGGGGGGGGGTGGCACACAAGACTGTGTTTGGGGACTCCTGTTTTTGTAAAGCAGAGGAAAATGCTTCATGGCAGTGCATCAGTCTGGTACACTTTAAGAAGAAAACAGGTTAGACTTGTTGATCTAAAATTCAGATTAAGATCTCAAGTTGACTCAAGCAATTTAAAAATGCAGAAAATAATACTCATGCCTCTCAGTAAATTTCAATATTACCATTTGTAATTAAAAAAAATTATAACCATAATCATCAAATGAAGACAGGTACTTTTAAATCTCTCAAAAGAAATGCAGCTGCAAAGGCTGATGGGAAATGCTAAACTTAAGAAAATAAGCATTATCTCCTTAGCTAAACTGTCAGTTTACTGTGTGCTACTGTTATAAATAAGATGAATCTTTTGTTGCTGGGATATTTGAGTTTTAGATAACTTTTGTGTTTGGCACCATGAGTGAAACTGCTATGGCAGTGAGTGATACAAACTGCCATAGCACTCCCACCGCCTCCCATCCCTCTTGTACCACAGTAGCAATTGATGCTCTAACACTGAGATTACATTTGTAGCTTGGAGGCTCCTCAGTCACTGGAGGCCCCATAGCATTTGCGTACACTGCTCTATGGAGGAAATGGCTATGCAAAATGTGTTGTGTTGTTATGTAAGTTGTCATAACTAGAATGTGGTGATAAAGTAAAACTTGAATGGTATTTTAGTGTGAAGAAGATACATTCAAATTAACTCTTTTTATATAACTCACTTTACTCAGCTGAAAAAGATGGGCTTGAATGGTTTAAGTTAACAAACTTAAATGATTCAAGGTAATCTGTTTACTCAAATGCTCTGAGTTGAACTAACTTACCAGGTTTTGCAGTGCATGAAGCACACACTGGTTTAAATACAGGATGTTTTGAAGCTTTCTATCTATTTAATATGGAACACAAACTCAACAATGATGAAAGGAGCAGCATGGTAATCCCATATATTAATTTTCAAGTACATTGTTGGAATTTCACAATCATGGACTAGAATAGGAATAGAAACAGACAAGAACTGTTTTTAGGCTGAAGAGGTAGAGAAATCAAACTCAAATGAATGTGTACCTAAAACTGTGGCCACAAATATTAAAAATATTACAGGTCTAACAGGCTTTAAACAAATGCTTCAGATTATGAAAAAGGAACCCAGTAGAAAATTGCTGGATTTTTTTCATCAACTGATCTTAAATGTGTTCAGTGCAGACTTTATACCATATTTCAAAGCAAAATCTAACTCAGAAATGATCTGAGCTTTCAGCACGTACTTTTACTGAATTATTGTTGAAGATTTATTCAAAACAGCCTACAGTCAAATCTACAGCCATTAATTATTTGTGGTTACAATGGTTACATCGAGTGTGAAAATCTGTCCACTTAAAGAAAACAGGGCATGTAACCTCTAAATAAATAAATGCTCTCCCACGCTTAGATTCACACACACACACACTGACAAACACACCAGCACAGAGCATGGTAACTTTGTGTGTTTGAGTCATCTAAGTGAGATAATCCAGTTTTCCGGATGAATTCGCCTTTGTGTCCCGAGGGCAGAGATTAAGATAAAGATATTAAACAAACAAGAAGCCTTGCTCTCCTCTTCTCTTCACTGTCCATCTCTCCCTCAGTATCAGCTTCTGCCCTCAATCATATCCTCCCATGGCCAAGCCAAGCTTGTGCTTCATTTTCCACTACACTGAGGCTGGGGACAGGAAGTGGTATACTACTTTGTCCTGAGCAGTCTTTCATATTGTGAATTCATTAATGCACAGGGAATAGCTAGGAGTGGTACTAAGCGCTTATGGCAAGGCTGACTAGTTTCAGGTGATGTCACAGGTATTTTCAACAGTTTAAAAGCTACATCTATGATGTTTTTAGAAATAAAAATTAAAAAAGAGAGAGACAGAGATACAGACAAAGAAGAATGGGCATTCTTGTTTGTCTGTGGCCCTGTACTAGATCATCTGCACACTTTTTACAATTCAGAAATTCAAAAAGACACAAGTGAGCACATTCTGGCATTTTTTTTACAAACTTATTAGTGGAAAATAAAACTGATGTTAATATACTAGGCAAAATTTAAACATACAAAATAGAAGTAATAAAAAGAACATTTGAGCATGTCAGTGCCTAACTACAACCTGTAGCATTTCTGGTTTTGCATATTGTTTTTCACCTCCTGCTGATTATCTCATCTGTTGTAGTTGCTTAACTATCCTCACCTGCAGTGACGGCAGCCTGCCTATAAAGGAGGAAGTCAATCTCACCTCTGCATGGAGATGTCAGACTACACAGCTAGCAGTCAGGAGGGCTCCTCCATTCTGTGTGCAGCCAGAACCTCTCAATGCTATCTTAATCCTCCTCCAATATTGGACTTTGTAAGCTCTCATCAACTCACTTTCCATTACCCCAAAATTCTGCCTTAATCTCTTCCAGGACCTCTTACCTGTGCACAGGCAGACCAGATTCTTCTTGGCGGAATAAGGACTCCAACCACCAACTCACCCCTGGCCATAAGTCTCATCAGCATCATAACCTGCAATATCAAACTGACATTAACCTCGAGCCCAAGGCTCCACTCTCTCCACCATCTGCGGTCTGTGTTCAACCTGGGAAATACCAACCGGGTCTCCTGCAGCAGATATTTACATTGCTGGATTTTGCAACCACCTGTAAATACTCAGTGTGTCCTGAAGAATGAGAACCTATAAGAGAAAAGCATTATTCACTAAAATCATCAAGCTATACTCACTCAAGTATACTTACCTTTCCTCTCCTTTCTTCCCCCGCAGGGCTGCCAGATTTTCACCATGCAATATTCTATGCATTTTGTAAGTAAACTCACTGAAACTACTTTAAGTCTCCTCGCCATGTCTCCAATTGGGTCTATTTACCTGAAAATCTGTCACAACCTATGTGTGCCCTCCTCTTTACCTGTAATTTTTTGGAAATAAAGCTGGGTTCACACTATAGCGTTTAGACCAACTTTTACAGATGTTCTGAAAAAACAGAAATTAGTCCAAACATTGGTGAAATTATGTTCATGAGCAGGGGCTTTTTTTAATTCCAGTGCACACCAACTTTTACGAACTTTTATACACTTTTACAAACTTTTGTTAGCATTGCATTCAGCATTGGCAAACTTTTGCCCACTTAGGCTAGTGTATGTATAGCTGTTGCCAACTTAGATTAAGTTAAGCAAACAAATACTCAGTGCAGGTCAGCTGACATCAGTGTCAGGCGATGCTCATATAAAGATCAGCATTTGTGGAGGCTTCCTGCCATTCTGGACCTGCTTTTTTGGCTGGATTCACACTACAACCTTTGGACCAACTTTTACTGACGTTTTGACAAACGTCTGGCTCTGGTGGCAAAAGTTAATAAAAGTTAATGATAGTTGGTGTTTGTTTGTTGGCAAACGCTGGTGAAAGTTGTGTTCTTTGAAAATTTTCCACATACTGAAAATTTGCCGATGTTTGGAAATAAACTTTGGTGAAAGTTGTGCTCAGTTTGTAAAAGTTCCTGAGAGCTGGGCTAAGTTACGTAGAGTTCGCCTAAGTCGGCCTAAGTTAAGTTCCATTGGCAAACGTTGACTGAAATGCTGGTGGAAGCAGATGATTTTAGACTGAAACTCACTTCAGACATGCACAGACGAAGCAGAAATGGAGAGAAGGGTGAATTAAAAAAAGAAAATATATGTATATATGTAAAATCTCCCAAAAATGTGACAGCCCAAAAGAAAAAAAAAATCTCCTGATTGAGAAATTTACTGTTCTTAATTTTCTGCTCCATGCGTAATAATTCTCCAGGATTTATTGGTTCAGCTTCCATTGTGGAGAATCAAACAGTGCTGATGTTGTGTCAAAAAGTAAATGACTTTTAACAGGATTTTATGTTATTTTAATGGAGAGAATTGTAACAGTCAATATATAATCACCCGTCATTTTATTTATATGATGATACACTAACAGTTTTTTTATTCCATCCACATTCACATTTTAATTGCAGACTTACTGTTGGAGTCTACAGATAGGCATTATTTTATTATTTTTTTAGAGGAATGAATGAATGAATGAATGAATGAATGAATGAAGGAAGGAAGGAAGGAACAGGGGAAAAGGGCATGCAGAAGTAACTACATTGGAATATAAAATGAAAATAAATACTGAACCGTATGCCCAAAGGAGATGTGTTCACTCCAAAAGCAGGTCCAGAATGGCAGGAAGCCTCCACAAATGCTGATCTTCATATAAGCGTTGCCTAACACTGATGTTAGCTGACCTGCGCTGAGTATTTGTTTGCTTAAGTTAACCTAAGTTGGCAACAGCTACACATACGCTCGTCTAAGTTGGCAAAAGTTTGCCAACGCTAGCAAATGCTAGCAAAAGTTCATAAAAGTTCGTAAAAGTTGGGGTGCGCTGGATTACAAACTAGAGGGCACTCAGAGAGTGCATCAATCAATCAATCAAAGCTTTATTTGTATAGCACTTTTCATACAAAAAGATGCAACGCAAAGTGCTTCACACATTGAAATAAAACACAATTTACCCCCCCTCCCCTCCACACACATACACATAGACACAAACACAGACACACCAAGAAACTTTCATCAGTGTAAAACTTATGGCTTAAGGCTTATGGTTGGTCACCAAGGATCCAAGTGTGGAAGCACCATCACTAGAGAACCATCACCAGCAGGGAAAGTGCCAAGTTCATGGATACAGGAACACCAACTCTGAGACCGCCCAAGTCCAACCCGAGGGATCGACACCATAGGCACGGTGTCGCAGCGCACGATCCCCTCAACAGGGCAGACCAGGACAATCACAGGCCAGTGTCCCACAAACAAACAACCCCCACGGGGGGCATGAGGAAACGCCGGAGCTTGGACAGCGTGATAAAAAGTCACTGATAAAAAATACTTTCGCCAAGCCTCCATCCTTCCCTCCCTTTGTCCTCCCCTCCATCCCTTTACCCGTCTATATCACCATCCATCTGTACATTGTGAGATAGGGCCTTGGCGGAGGTATGCACTCACAGATCACCTCCAACATCTAATGTGTTCATCTCTGGGCCAAGGGCCACCTCTGGTGAAAATTTCATCCAAATCCATCCAGTAGTTTTGGAGTACTGTTGCTAACACTCTGTGAGAAGACAAGAGCGTTGGCAGAGGTATGCATTTTGAGATCAACACCAAAATCTAATCATGTGTTCAGTGTGCCATTACACACCTTTTCTGAAAATTTGAATGAAAGGTGCTATATAAATGTAATCCATTATTATTATTATTATCAAATCAAACTTTATTGTCATATTGCTGTACATACAACTGTAGTGCAGGCAAGATGAAATTGTGTTTCTCTCGGCATCCATATAAATAGAAGCAGCATGATATAAGACACACTCACACATATCTTCACCCCCCCACCACCACCCCATCCATTCACACATCCCTGAGACATACTTGGGAAAAACTAACTAACTATAATATACAAATAATATACATAATGTCTGTAGGTGCAGTAGTGTGTATGAAAGATTCCGGGTCAACTGTTCAGCATCCTGACAGCTTGTGGAAGGAAGCTGTTGATCAGTCTGGTGGTTCTGCCTCTGATGCTCCGGAATCGTTTACCAGATGGCAGAAGTTCAAAGTGTTTATGCAGAGGGTGAGAACGGTCCTTGACAATGTTCAGTGCCCTGCTCCTACAACGGTTCTGAAAACGTTCTTGGACAGAGGGGAGGGAGACTCCAATTACCCTCTCAGCTCCCTTGACTATCCTCTGCAGGGCTTTTTTGTCTGACATACTGCAGCTGGAGTAAGACTGCAGTTGGAGCTGCAGTCTAATCAGAGATTTCTAACTCCTTGGTTCAAGACAGAAACTCGTAGCTTAAAACAGAAGACTCGTCAATTAGAAAGAAAATGGCGCTCCACTAATTTAGATGAAATCTATTTAGCTTGGAGAAATCATCTTTTAATTTATAAAAAAATCTCTTAGAAAAGCTAGAACGAGTTATTACTCTGCATTAATAGAAGAGAACAAGAATAATCCCAGGTTTCTTTTCAGTACTGTAGCCAGGTTGACAAAGAGTCAGGACTCTGTCAATCCTAGCATTCCCTTAGAGCTTACTAGTCAGGACTTTATGAACTTTTTCAATAAAAAAATTTCAACCATCAGAGATAAAATTAATCAGATTCTTCCCACAGTTAACTTAAATACTGTAACTACTACAACTCCTTCTATTGATCTCTGTTTTGATGAGTTTACTCCAATCGACCTTTGTGAGTTAGACAAAATAGTTTCCTCATCCAAACCTTCAACTTGTCTTTTAGACCCTATTCCTACCAGGTTATTTAAAGAAGTCTTCCCACTTATTGGTAGCCTTATTCTTCATATAATCAATTCTTCATTAACTTTAGGCCATGTACCGCAGGCTTTTAAAACGGCTGTAATTAAACCCTTACTCAAAAAGCCAACGCTAGATCCAGGAGCTTTAGCTAACTATAGACCAATCTCTAATCTCCCTTTCATTTCAAAAATCTTAGAAAGAGTTGTTGCTACGCAATTATTTGACCACCTACAGGGAAATGGTTTACTTGAAGAGTTTCAGTCTGGGTTTAGAATCCATCATAGTACTGAAACAGCCTTAGCGAAGGTCACTAACGACCTCCTCATTGCATCTGATAAAGGACTAGTTTCTGCACTTGTCCTTTTAGACCTTAGTGCAGCTTTTGATACTATCGATCATAATATTCTACTTGATAGATTAGAACACTATGTTGGACTTAATGGAACTTCGTTGCAGTGGTTTAGATCAGTGATTCTCAACTGGTGGGTCGCGACCCAAAAGTGGGTCGCGGACCTGTTTTCAGTGGGTCGCGGGCCTTTGCCTGGGCAAATAAAATATCAAGAAATAAATCAACATAGTGTCATTCACACTCCTTAACAGTAGATGGCAGTAGGTGGTGGGCGACACCATATTTCGCACCATAGAAGAAGACTCGCATCGTTTGTTTGTATATGCTAATTGAGCATGGCAAAACGGACTGGATATGCCAGTGGTCCCCAAACTACGGCCCGCGCCGCCTCCACATTTGGCCCGGCCCCCTGAACAATATCAGACGCTTACCCCCTCCACCCCCTCCCGCACCTCGCTTCCAAGTCGGCCGAGCGCCGTCTCGTTCCCCTGCTGAGCGTGTTCTCAGCCATGCATTCTGTGCCATGGATTCTCTGTATCACTGTGTAAAGAGCTGACTGTTCATGCCTCACTATCGCACTTAGAATTCGTTCTTAGACATCTGCTCAGAGCTCTCTCACAGAGCGCTGGGTGAGCCTCGTGATGGAGGAATAAAACACCTTTAATCTTCGGCTTGCTGTGTCCGCCTGCACTGATTTTTCCTCCTCACTGGTAAGCGTGATGATTTTTTTTTTTTTTTTTTCAGTCTGGCCACACGATCGAGACTAATACACGCATAGAATGTGACATTCTGTCTGTGCCCCTATCTGAACACCCCCCCCCCCCCCTCAGAAAAAAAAAAAGT
Organism: Pholidichthys leucotaenia; assembly: GCA_020510985.1. NCBI lineage: Eukaryota > Metazoa > Chordata > Actinopteri > Cichliformes > Pholidichthyidae > Pholidichthys > Pholidichthys leucotaenia. The sequence goes on from CM035840.1 coordinate 115,912,313, forward strand.
AAATCCTAGACTCACCCCTGTCAAATAAAATGGAATAATGGTGAAAAGGTTAGCTAAGAGAAAAATTGATTCAGAATGCAGGGTATTTAACCTGCAGTGGACAAACGATTATTTTTTTGTTCAATGCAAAGAAAAGGCTGTTCAGCAGCGGTGTCTACAAGCCTGCTGGAACCTACAAAAGGATTATAAGGAAGAAACACAAGAACTTTGAGAGACTGCTCATATGAGTCATTTAAGGAAGAGATTCTGCTCTGACAACTAAGCTGAGCTTTTACCTGTTCAGATTGTGCACGGCACAACACAAAGTTAATGTTCCATGGACTTTTTTCTGTGAAGAACCCAGAGAGGGTTATTTGGTTATTATTTATTTCATTAATAGTGTTATTATTTATTTTCTGACTTTTTTCCTGTGAAGATCCCAGAAAGGGTTATTAATATTTGGTCATTTGTGGCTTTCTGGAAAACAATAAATGTTTACGTTTAGGCACCCCTGCGATCGTCACACTTTTTCTGTTACAAACTGACCCCGGCCCGCATCAGAGAAGGCAAAAGTTATGTGGCCCTCACAGGAAAAAGTTTGGGGACCCCTGGGATACGCGATCCCTTTGGAATCGACATGGAAAGCGTTACGTTGCCAAGCAACGAAGAGAGTCAGCTGGTGGAGCTATCATGTGACCGCACGCTGAAAAAGAGGTTCACGGAGGTAAGCCTCTCGCAATTCTCGTGCAGCACTGTGATGAGCGAGTATCCTTCTCTTGCCATTCGAGCAGTAAAAACCCTCCTACCTTTCAGCACTACCTATCTCTGTGAGTGTGGCTTCTCAGCTCTGGTTCAGTTGAAGACAAAACAGAGAAACAGACTGGACATTGAGCGTGACCTCAGAGTCGCTTTGTCTAATATAACTCCAGACATTGAGACTCTTGTCAAGAGCAAAAAACATCCCCAGTTCTCCCATTAATTGCTCCAGACTCAGGTCTATGATGTCACTGTTACAGGTTTTAGTGAGTGTTCCTTCATTTTCTTCAAAGCACATAACCTTATCAGTAGGTAAATACTGAAAAAACAATCAGAAGAAAAGTCAATTTTGAGACTTGAATTCTTTTGAATTGCACTTTTTGTTTAATTTTTAATTTAAAATGCAGCTAATTTAAAGGGAATTGTTCCCTCTGTTGTATTGCCACTTACTGGTCATTTTGGTTAATCATTAAATTTGTTTTGTGTTTGTATACTGTGATATGCTGTTCTTCTACCTCAGGTTCAAAATGCACAATCTTTACATTCAGTAAATTTGAGAATCTTTGATTTGGGTCGCGGCTTGTCATTGAGGGGTGATGGTGGGTCCCAAAGCCAGACCAGTTGAGAACCACTGGTTTAGATCTTATTTATCTGATAGGTTCCAGTTTGTTCATGTAAATAATGAGTTTTCTTTCAACTCAAAGCTCAGTCATGGGGTTCCACAGGGATCTGTGCTAGGCCCTACTCTTTTTAGTTTATATATGCTTCCGTTAGGCAACATTATTAGAAAGCACTGTATATATTTTCATTGTTATGCTGATGACACACAATTATACCTGTCAATGAAGCCAGATGATAGTAATCAATTAGCCAGGTTAGAAGCCTGTCTTAAGGAAATCAAAGCTTGGATGACTTGTAATTTCCTGCTATTAAATTCAGATAAGACTGAAGTCATTCTTGTTGGTCCAAAAAACCTTAGAAATTCCTTTCCAAATCAAACTTTCAGTTTGGATGCGGTTACTCTTTCTCTTAATAGCTCTGTGAGGAACCTTGGAGTTATTTTTGATCAGGATTTGTCCTTCAATTCACATATTAAATTTGTTTCTAAGACTGCCTTCTATCATTTGCGTAATATTGCCAAGATTAGGAGCATCTTGTCTCAGAGTGATGCTGAGAAACTGATCCACACTTTTGTTAGCTCGAGATTAGATTATTGTAATTCTTTATTATCAGGCTGTCCTAAAACATCTTTAAAAAGTCTTCAGCTGATCCAAAATGCTGCAGCAAGAGTTTTAACAGGTACTAGAAAGAGAGATCATATCTCTCCGGTTCTGGCCTCCCTTCATTGGCTTCCCATAGAGTTTAGAATTAAGTTTAAAATCCTTCTTCTTACTTACAAAGCTCTAAACAATCAGGCTCCTTTTTATTTAAAAGATCTGATACCACCGTATTATCCTAACAGAGCACTACGCTCCCAAAATGCAGTATTACTTGTAATACCTAGAATCTCCAAAAGTACAATGGGAGGCAGAGCCTTCAGTTATCAAGCTCCTCTCCTGTGGAATCAGCTGCCAATCTGGATTCGGGAGTCAGACTCGATCTCTGTTTTTAAGAATAGGGCTAAAACCTACCTTTTTGATATAGCCTACAATTAGGGAGGGATCATGTGTTTCTGAACCCTCCCTTAGTTATGCTGCTAATAGGTTTAGTCAGCCGGGGGACCTCCAGTAATGCACTGGGCCTCACTCCTTTTCTCACTCTCAATGAAATATTTTTTTTGCTGGTCATTAACATTTGTTTGTTCTCTCCCATAGACTGAGTCCCCATCGTGCTGTTTGCTCTCTACATGTCTGTTCTTTTCTTCTTCTCTATCCCCTCACCCCCCAGCCAGTCGCAGCAGATGACTGCCCCTCCCTGAGCCTGGTTCTGCTGGAGGTTTCTTCCTGTTAAAAGGGAGTTTTTCCTCTCCACCGTCGCCAAGTGCTTGCTCACAGGGGATCGCCTGATTGCTGGGGTCTTTCTGCAACTGTGGGGGTTCCCCCTACAGTTGATAGTGCTATGAGATGACTGTTGTTGTGAAATGGCGCTATATAAATAAAGTTGAATTGAACTGAATTGAATTGAGTACCATGTAGCAATGCAGTACGTCAGAATACTCTCCACCACACCTCTGTAGAAGGTCCTGAGGATGCAGATGGGGAGAGAGGCCAGTTTGAGTTTCCTCAAGAAGTGCAGTCTCTGCTGAGCCTGCTTCCTGATCCCCAAGGAATTCTTGCTCCAGGTCAGGTCCTGCGAGATCTGCACTCCGAGGAACTTGATGTTCTCCACTCTCTCCACTAAACGGCTGCCGATGCTGAGGGGGACGTGTTCAGGCTGTGACCGCCGGAAGTCAATAATCATCTCCTTCGTTTTGTCCACGTTGAGCACCAGATTGTTCTCCCTACACCAGCCCTCCAGGTCTCTCACTTCTTCCTTGTACATTGATTCCTCATCCCTCTGAATAAGTCCCACCACCGTGGTGTCGTCTGCAAACTTAATAATCTGGTTCCCCTCGTGTCTAGATACACAGTCATGTGTTAGAAATGTAAACAACAGTGGACTGAGTACGCAGCCTTGAGGGGATCCGGTGCTCAGCGTGACAGAGTTGGAGATATTGTTTCCAACCCGGACAGACTGAGGTCTCTCAGTCAGGAAATCCAGGATCCAGAGACATGTGGCAGTGTTCAGACCAAGAAGGAGTAATTTCTCCATCAAGTCTCTGGGGAATAATGGTGTTGAATGCTAAACTGAAATCAATGTACAGAAGTCTGGCATAGGTGTCTTTCTGGTCCAGGTGGGTGATGACAGAGTGTAGGGTGGTGACTATAGCATCCTCCATGGAGCAGTTTGAACTATATGCAAACTGGAGTGGGTCGTGTGATGCAGGGAGGCAGGCTGTAATGTGTGGTTTGACAAGCCGTTCAAAACACTTCATCACAATTGGTGTCAGTGCAACAGGACGATAGTCATTCAAACAGGACACAACTGGTTTCTTTGCCACCGGTACAATGATAGAGGTCTTGAAGCATCTAGGAACAATGGCCTGACTCAGGGAGATGTTATAAATGTCAGTCAGGACATCCGCCAACTCGCTCGCGCAGTCTCGGAGTACACATCCCGGGATGTTGTCCGGACCTGCAGCTTTACGTGGATTGACTCTGGTTAGGGTCCTCCGTGTGTCCGCTGTGTTGATGGTAAAAGCTGGTCCGACCGATGGTGGGGGTGGGCCAGCCCTCCCTCTGGTTGTCGGGTTAGATGCTTCAAAACGTGCAAAGAAGTCGTTGAGCCTGTCTGGAAGCGAAGCGTCGTCATCATCGACCCCCTGCCTAGACTTATAGCCCTTCAGTGTCCGAACACCCTGCCACATCTGCTTGGTGTTCCTAGTGTCACAGAGGTGTCCCTGGATTTTCTCTGCATAGGCGCTCTTCGCCGCCTTAATTACCTTTGAGAGCACAGACCTGGCTGAGCGGAGAGCGATCCTGTCCTCCGCTCTGAAGGCTGCATCTCTGGCTGTAAGCAGCGAGCGCACCTCTGCAGTCATCCAGGGCTTATGGTTGCCCCCATAGTGATGGTCTTCACTGTAGTGACATCCTCTGTGCACTTCGCAATGTAGCTGGTGACCATTTCAGCATACTCCTCCACATCTGTCTTGTCTTCCTGGGAGGCTGCTATTTTGAAAACCTCCCAGTCTGTGTGCAGAAAACAGTCTTTCAGTGCAGAGGTTGCACTCTCTGGCCAAATCCTGATTTGTTTCACTGCTGGCCTGCTGCGCTTCAATAAAGGTTTGTCGACAGGCACCAGCATCACGGATATGTGGTCAGAAAGGCCGAGGTGGGGGCGGGGTAATCGCCTTATAAGCATCTGTGTTTGTGTACACTAAGTCCAACATATTCTCTCCTCTGGTCTTAAAGTCTACACATTGTTAACATTATTATGTTAACAACCCCCACAGTTGCAGAAAGACCCCAGCAATCAGGCAATCCCCTGTGAGAAAGCGCTTGGCGACGGTGGAGAGGAAAAACTCCCTTTTAACAGGAAGAAACCTCCAGCAGAACCAGGCTCAGGGAGCGGCAGTCATCTACTGCGACTGGCTGGGGGGTGAGGGGATAGAGAAGATGAGAAGAACAGACATGTAGAGAGCAAACATTAAAGGTGAGAAGCTCAGTACATTATTGGAGGTCCCCCGGCTGTGTAAATCTATTAGCAGCATAACTAAGGGAGGGTTTAGAGACACATGATCCCTCCTAATTGCAAGCTATATCGAAAAGGAAGGTTTTTACCCTATTCTTAAAAACAGAGATTGAGTCTGATTCCCGAATCCAGATTGGTAACTGGTTCCACAGGAAAGGAGCTTGATAACTGAAGGCTCTGCCTCCCATTGTACTTTTGGAGATTCTAGGCATTACAACTAATCCTGCATTTTGGGGGCGTAATGCTCTATTAGGATGATAGGAAAGTATCAGATCTTTTAAATAAAAAGGGGCCTGATTGTAAAGAGCTTTTTAAGTGAGAAGAAGGATTTTAAACTTCATTCTGAACTCTATGGGAAGCCAATGAAGGGAAGCCAAAACCGGAGAGATATGATCTCTCTTTCTAGTACCTGTTAAAACTCTTGCAGCAGCATTTTGGATCAACTGAAGACTTTTTAAAGATATTTTAGGACAAACTGATAATAAAGAGTTACAATAATCTAATCTAGAGCTAACAAAAGCATGGATTAGTTTCTCAGCATCACTCTGAGACAAGATGCTCCTAATCTTGGCAATATTACGCAAATGATAGAAGGCAGCCTTAGAAACAAATTAAATATGTGAATTGAAAAACAGATCTTGATCAAAAATAACTCCAAGGTTCCTCACAGAACTATTAAGAGAAAGAGTAACCGCATCCAAACTAAGAGTTTGATTTGGAAAGGTATTTCTAAGGTTTTTTTGGACCAAGAATGACTTCAGTCTTATCTGAATTTAATAGCAGGAAATTACAAGTCATCCAAGCTTTGATTTCCTTAAGACAGGCTTCTAACCTGGCTAATTGATTACTATCATCTGGCTTCATTGACAGGTATAATTGTGTGTCATCTGCATAACAATGAAAATGTATTCAGTACTTTCTAATGATGTTGCCTAATGGAAGCATATATAAACTAAAAAGAGTAGGGCCTAGCACAGATCCCTGTGGAACTCCATGACTGAGCGTTGGGTTGGAAGAAAACTCATTACTGACATGAAAAAACTGGAGCCTATCAGACAGGTAAGATCTAAACCACTGCAGCAAAGTTCCATTAAGTCCAACATAGTGTTCTAATCTATCGAGTACAATATTATGGTTGATAGTATCAAAGGCTGCACTAAGGTCTAAAAGGACAAGTACAGAAACAAGTCCATTATCAGATGCGATAAGGAGGTCCTTAGTGACCTTCACTAAGGCTGTTTCAGTACTATGATGGATTCTAAACCCAGATTGAAACTCTTCAAATAAACCATTTCCCTGCAAGTGATCAAATAATTGTGTAGCAACAATTCTTTCTAAGATTTTTGAAATGAAAGGCAGATTAGAGATTGGTCGATAGCTAAAACTCCTAGATCCAGCATTGGCTTTATGAGTAAGGGTTTACAGTGGGGCAAAAAAGTATTTAGTCAGCCACCAATTGTGCAAGTTCTCCCACTTAAAAGATGAGAGAGGTGTCCAATTTTCATCATAGGTATACCTCAACTATGAGAGACAAAATGAGGAAAAAAAAATCCAGAAAATCACATTGAAGGATTTTTAATGAATTAATTGGTAAATTCCTCGGTGAAATAAGTATTTGGTCAAAAACAAAAATTCATCTCAGTACTTTGTTATATACCCTTTGTTGGCAATGACAGAGGTCAAACGTTTTCTGTAAGTCTTCACAAGGTTTTCACACACTGTTGCTGGTATTTTGGCCCATTCTTCTATGCAGATCTCCTCTAGAGCAGTGATGTTTTGGGGCTGTCGCTGGGCAACATGGACTTTCAACTCCCTCAAAAGATTTTCTATGGGGTTGAGATCTGGAGACTGGCTAGGCCACTCCAGGACCTTGAAATGCTTCTTACGAAGCCACTCCTTCGTTGCCCAAGCAGTGTGTTTGGGATCATTGTCATGCTGAAAGACCCAGCCACGTTTCATCTTCAATGCCCTTGCTGATGGAAGGAGGTTTTCACTCAAAATCTCACCATACATGGCCCCATTCAGTCTTTCCTTTACACGGATCAGTCGTCCTGGTCCCTTTGCAGAAAAACAGTCCCAAAGCATGATGTTTCTACCCCCATGCTACACAGTAGGTATGGTGTTCTTTCTCCTTCAAACACGACAAATTGAGTTTTTACCAAAAAGTTCTATTTTGGTTTCATCTGACCATATGACATTCTCCCAATCCTCTTCTGGATCATCCAAATGCTCTCTAGCAAACTTCAGACGGGCCTGGACATGTACTGGCTTAAGCAGGGGGACACGTCTGGCACTGCAGGATTTGAGTCCCTGGCGGAGTAGTGTGTTACTGATGGTAGCCTTTGTTACTTTGGTCCCAGCTCTCTGCAGGTCATTCACTAGGTCCCCCCGTGTGGTTCTGGGATTTTTGCTCACCATTCCCGTGATCATTTTGACCCCACGGGGTGAGCTCTTGAGTGGAGCCCCAGATTGAGGGAGATTATCAGTGGTCTTGTATGTCTTCCATTTTCTAATAATTGCTCCCACAGTTGATTTCTTCACACCAAGCTGCTTACCTATTGCAGATTCAGTCTTCCCAGCCTGGTGCAGGTCTACAATTTTGTTTCTGGTGTCCTTTGACAGCTCTTTGGTCTTGGCCATAGTGGAGTTTGGAGTCTGACTGTTTGAGATTGTGGACAGGTGTCTTTTATACTGATAATGAGTTCAAACAGGTGCCATTAATACAGGTAACGAGTGGAGGACAGAGGAGCCTCTTAAAGAAGAAGTTACAGGTCTGTGAGAGCCAGAAATCTTGCTTGTTTGTATGTGACCAAATACTTATTTTACCAAGGAATTTACCAATTAATTCATTAAAAATCCTTCAATGTGATTTTCTGGATTTTTTTTTCTTCTCATTTTGTCTCTCATAGTTGAGGTATACCTATAATGAAAATTGGAGACCTCTCTCATCTTTTAAGTGGGAGAACTTGCACAGTTAGTGGCTGACTATATACTTTTTTGCCCCACTGTAATTACAGCAGTTTTAAAAGCCTGCAGTACATGACCTAATGTTAAAGAAGAATTGATTATTTGAAGAATACGGCTGCCAATAAATGGGAAGACTTTTTTTAAATAACCTGGTAGGAATAGAGTCTAAAAAACAAGTTGAAGGCTTGGATGAGGAAATTATTTTACGCACGTGGACAAAATTGTTGGGACCCCTCTGTTAATGAAAGAAAAACCCACAATGGTCACAGAAATAACTTGAATCTGACAAAAGTGGTAATAAATAAAAATTCTATGAAAATTAACGAATGAAAATCAGACAATGCTTTTGAATTGTGGTTCAACAGAATTATTTTAAAACACAAACTCATCAAACGGGACTGGACAAAGATGATGGTGTGGCGGTTCGGTTAACCCCCACAATAGATTAAGGACAGTCAGCTCTCTTCTCTTGGTTTTTCCCGCTGCACTACTGAGATGTAATGTGCCATTCATGTATTGTGATGTAATGTGCCATGCATGTATTGTGATGTAATGTGCCATTCATGTATTGTGATGTAATGTGCCATTCATGTTTAGTGTTCATGCGTCCTGTCCTTACTGTGACCTAGAGACAGATCAATATGTAGATGTGCCTTGTAACCTCTTTGCCCTGCAAGCTGGAGCAGAGGCTAGCAGTCTGCCTATTGTTATGTATGTCTCTCAAATGCAAATGTCTCATGCCTGTTCTGCAGTCCCTTTGATCGTACCAACTGCTGTGAATCCTCTTTGATGTATTGTCTGAGTTGGGTATAAATACTGCACAGGTTCTGTAACTCATTCTCTCATTCTGATTCTGCAACTGCTACTGCTGGACACGCACATCGTGTCCCTCTTCTGAGAGCCGCTGGGCTCACTCCCGGTGCGCATGCACGGCGCCGGGAGCGGAGCTCGTGACTGTGGTATGATTTAATAAAACTCTACTTAAAACCTCCACCAACGCCTTTATTTTTTCATGCCGCCGCAATGGTACCCTTAACTTAATATTTTGTTGCACAACCTTTTCAGGCAATCACTGCAATCAAACGATTTCTGTAACTGTCAATGAGACTTCTGCACCTCTCAGCAGGTGTTTTGGCCCACTCCTCATGAGCAAACTGCTCCAGTTGTCTCAGGTTTGAAGGGTGCCTTCTCCACACGGCATGTTTCAGGCTGCACGGTGGCACAGTGGTTAGCACTGCGGCAGCACAGTTTACCCTTGGCCGGGGGATCGTGGGGATCGTGGGGATCGTGGGATTGTGGGTTCGATCCCAGCCCCCGACCAACAGTGATCTGTGTGGAGTTTGCATGTTCTTCCCGTGTTTGCGTGGGTTTACTCCGGGATTTCTCCGGTTTCCTCCCACATGCCAAAAACATGCAGGTTAGGTTAATTGGAGACTCTAAAGTGGCCCTAGGTGTGAATGTGTGTGTGAATGGTTAAGGGATAGCGCCGTATCGTGGCTGCTTCATCCATCCAGGTGGTGGATGACCCTCAATTTCCCCTCTGGGGATCAATAAAGTATACTAAATCTAAAAATCTAAAAAAAATGCTTCAGCTCCTTCCACAGATGTTCAGTAGGATTTAGATCAGGGCTCATAGAAGGCCACTTTAGAATAATCCAATGTTTGGCTCTTAGCCATTCTTGGGTGTTTTTAGCTGTGTGTTTTGGGTCATTATCCTGTTGCAAGACCCATGACCTGTGACTGAGACCAAGCTGTCTGACACTGGGCAGCACATTTCTCTCTAGAATACCTTGTTAGTCTTGAGATTTCATTGTACCCTGCACAGATTCAAGACACCTTGTGCCAGAAGCAGCAAAGCAGCCCCAGAACATAACAGAACCTCCTCCATGTTTCACAGTAGGGACAGTGTTCTTTTCTTGGTATGCTTCATTTTTGCATCTGTGAACATAGAGCTGATGTGCCTTGCCAAAAAGTTCCAGTTTTGTCTCGTCTGTCCATAGGACATTCTCCCATAAGCTTTGTGGCTTGTCAACATGCAGTTTGGCAAATCCCAGTCTGGCTTTTTTATGATTTGTTTTCAATAGTGGTGTCCTCCTTGGTCATCTCCCATGAAGTCCACTTTGGCTCAAACAACAACGGATGGTGCGATCTGACACTGATGTACCTTGACCTTGGAGTTCACCTTGAATGTGTTTAGAGGTTGTTCTGGGCTCTTTTGTTACCATTCATATTATCCGTCTTCTCCTGCAGCCACGTCCAGGGATGTTGGCTACAGTCTCGTGGAACTTAAATTTCTGAATAATATGTGCAACTGTAGTCACAGGAACATCAAGCTGCTTGGAGATAGTCTTATAGCCTTTACCTTTAGCATGCTTCTCTATAATTTTCTTTGTAATCTCCTGAGACACCTCTCTCCTTTGCTTCCTCTGGTCCATGTTTAGCGTGGTACACACCATGTCACCAAACAGCACAGTGACTACTTGTCACCCTTTAAATAGGCCGACTGACTGATTACAAGTTTGTAGACACCTGTGATGTTAATTAGAGGACACATCTTGGTTGAACATGTTTCTATGGTCACATTATTTTCAATCTTTTCTAGGGGTACCATCATTTTTGTCCAGGCCTGTTTCATGAGTTTGTTTTTTTAAAGTAATTCTGTTGAACCACAATTCAAAAGCATTGTCTGATTTTCATTGGTTAATTTTCATAGAATTTTTATTTATTACCACTTTTGTCAGATTCAAGTTATTTCTGTAACCATTGTGGGTTTTTCTTCCATTAACAGAGGGGTACCAACAATTTTGTCCACGGCTGTACCTAACTCTAAAAGGTCAATTGGAGTAAACTTATCTAAGCAGATATCAATTGAAGGAGTTGTAGTAGTTACTGTATTTAAGTGAACGGTGGGAAGAATCTGACTGATTTTTATCTCGAATAGATGAAATTTTACGATTGAAAAAGTTCACAAAGTCCTGACTAGTAAGCTCTAAGGGAATGCAAGGATTGACAGAGTCCAGACAGAGGTATGACTGTGAGAGTGAGTGGTTGTCTGTCTCTCCGTGTTGGCCCTGTGATGGACTGTCGATCTGTCCAGGGTGTACACTGCCTCTTGCCCAAAGATGCTGGGATAGGCTCCAGCCCCCCCGTGACCCAAAAAGGATTAAGCGGAAGAAGCTGGATGGATGGATAATAACAATAATAATAATAATAAGTCATAATTGTATTGACCATACACTGGGGCTGGGCAATTCCACCCTAAATCAACATCATGGTTTATTGAATCTTTTAGGTCGGTTTTCTTTTTTTTCCCCTCCTCTGTTCTCCATTACAGTTTACTGACAAGGTTCATAATTATTAAGCAATATTACACAACAGTGTAGTATCATACCATTTTTTGCAGTGATCAACTACAAATTATCAGGTGATGATCTCCTCATGGATCGTCACCTTATTGTGGTGGAGGGTTTGCGTGCCCTAGTGATCCCAGGAGCTATGTTGTCCGGGGCAGTTTGCCTCTGGTAGGGTCACCCAAGATAAACTGGTCCTGAATGAAGGGCCAGACTAAGAACAATCCAACAGACTCTCATGATGAATGCTCGAACAAGGATTCAGTGTACCCCACCCAGTATAGGGTTAGTTGGGCCCCACCCTGGAGCCAGGCCTGGGGGAGGGGCTCGATGGCTAGCACCTGGTAACCGGGTTTCTGCTCATGGGACCCAGCCGGGCTCAGCCCGAAGGAGTTACGTGGGTGCGCCCTCCAGTGGGCTTACCACCTGCAGGAGGGACCATGGGGGTCCGATGATTTGTGGATCAGGTGGCGGTCGAAGACAGAGACCTTGACAGTCTGATCCCAGGCTTAACTGGCTTTTGGGATGTGGAATGTCACCTTTCTGGTGGGGAAGGAGCCTGAACTGGTGCATGAGGTTGAGAAATACTGACTAAATAGAGTTGGCCTCACCTCAACACACAGCTCTGGTTCTGGAACCAATCTCCTGGAGAGGGGCTGGAGCTTGACCTACTCTGGAGTTGCCTCGGGCAAGAGGCGATGAGTAGAGGTGCGTATTCTCGTATCCCCCCACCTTGCTGCCTCTATATTGGAGTTTTCCCTGGCGGATGAAAGGGCTGTTTCCCTGTGCCTTCAGGTTGGAAAACAGGTCCTGACCATCATTTGTGCCTATGCACCAAATGATGGTTCAGAGTACCCACCCTTTTTGGAGTCTCTGACTGGGGTGCTGGAGGGTGTTCCTCTTAGAGACTCCATTGTCCTACTGGGGGACTTCAATGCGCACGTGGGGCTGAGGTTGCCAACGTGGTTTAAAAGCTCCTTGGTGGCCAGGCCCCAGGGGTGGACAAGATTTGCCCTGAGTACCTCAAGGCCCTGGATGTTGTAGGGCTGTCATGGTTGGCACGCCTCTGCAACATTGCATGGAGGTCGGGGACAGTGCCTTTGGCATGGGAAACTGCGGTGGTGGTTTCTCTCTTCAAGAAAGGGGACCAGAGGGTGTGTTCCAACTTTAGAGGGATCACACTCCTCAGCCTCCCTAGGGAGGTCTATGCCAAGGTACTGGAGAGGAGAGACTGGCCGTTGGCCAAACCTCAGATTCAGGAGGAGCAATGTGGTTTTCGTCCTGGCTGTGGCACATCAGACCAATTCCTTACCCTCTCGAGAATCCTCGAGGGTTCGTGGGAGTTTGCCCAACCAGTTTACATGTGCTTTGTGGACTTGGAGAAGACATTCAACTGCATCCCTTGTGGTTTTTTGTGGAGGGTGCTTCGGGAGTATGGGGTATCGGGCTTGTTGTTACGAGCTATCCAGTCTCTATACAACTATTGTAAGAGTTTGGTTCGTATTGCCAACACTTGGTCAGACTCATTCCCAGTGAGAGATGGACTCCACCAGGGCTGCCCTTTGTCACCGATCCTGTTCACAATTTTTATGGACAGGATTTTTAGGCACAGCCAGGGAACACTTGGTGACGACAGGATCTCATCTCTGTTGTTTGCAGATGATGTTGGCCTCATCCAGCAATGACCTACAGGTCTTACTTCGTTCTACTGTACATGATTGGTTGTATGGTTGAATGACAATAAAGGGTGATTTAATTTAATTTAATTTTTTAATTTTTTACTGGGATGGTTTGCCACTGAGTGTGAAGCGGCTGGAATGAGAATCAGCACCTCCAAAAACCGAGTCCATGGTCCTCAGCTGGAAAAAGGTGGCTTGTCCTCTCCGGGTTAGGGACAAGCTCCTGCCCCAAGTGGAGGAGTTTAAGTATCTTGGGGTCTTATTCACAAGTGAGGAGAGAATGGAGTGAGAGATTGACAGATGGATCGGGGCAGCATCTGCAGTGATGCGGACATTGTACCAGTCCGTTGTGGTGAAGAAGGAGCTAAGCTCTAAGGCAAAGCTGTCGATTTACTGGTCAATCTACGTTCCTACCCTCACCTATGGTCACGAGCTTTGGGTAATGACCAAAGGAATGAGATCGCGGATACAAGCGGCTGAAACGAGCTTTCTTCGTAGGATTGCTGGATTCACCCTTAGAGATAGGGTGAGGAACTCAATCATCTGGGAGAGGCTCAAAGTAGAACTGCTGCTCCTCCACACTGAAAGGAGCCAATTGAGGTGGTTTGGGCATCTGATCAGGATGCCTCCTGGACACCTCCCACTTGAGGTGTTTTGGGCACATCTCACTGGGAGGAGACCCCGGGACAGACCCAAGACTCACTGGAGAGACAATGCTCCCAGTTGGTCTGGGAGTGCCTTGGTGTCCTCTCTGAAGAGCTGGAGCAGGTGGCTAGGGAGAGAGAAGTCTGGGCTTCTCTGCTTGAACTGCTGCCTCCGCGAGCCAGACCTCTGAAAAAGTAGTAGAAGCTGGATGGATGGATAGATGGATGGATGGATGGATCAACTACAAATTCACATAGTATCCATATTATCTACTGCAACAAACTTGTACGAAATATGACCATAACAAAGGCACAAACGCTTACCTGGCACGCCGACAGGTGCAGACATGTTCCTCCAAGCCTTTGCTTTCAAATTTTGATCATGATATTTTTTTAGTGTCGGATCAAAGAGTACTGGGTTGTGTGAAGCAACAAAGTTCAACCTCTCCAATGTCCGTCACCTCCCGTTCTCGTCTTACTGTACCGGCGTCCTATGTCCCGCCCTTCTTTAATTCTGATTGGCTGCTTAAAAAGGTCTGACATTGATGAGAGCAGCTGAACAGAAGTCTGACAAGTTGAACATTTTTCAGCCCTGAGCACCGCAACAAAAAGCAGCTACCGCTCAAAGTGTTTCAGTGCCGAGGTCGCTCAGCGCTGTAAATGCTGGACTACATAGAAAATGAATAGAAAATAGTCGCCCACAGCAGAAAAAACAAGTTTGGTGGACACGCCCCTAACACTTTTTCTGCAGTGTTTGGCTTCCGGGTTGCCAAGGCGTGTGGCCCTATGGCATGGCCACGTACGTAACTCAGTGGACATGTCTTAAAGGGGCAGTACATGAAAAGCGCCAGATCAATAACCAATAACTGCCCACGGCACTCCAATGTGCCATTTCCTCCACGACCCTAGTGGTCAAGATTTTTTTCAAGAAAATTTTCAGTTCAGATGTCAGAGATTTCCAAAGTTATAACTTGAAAGTGGTAAGAGATAATGGCTTACTGTCAATTAGAAAGATGTAGAATATGATCCAAAGTTTGAGATAGGAGTAAATTTATGCATCTAATTTGCATAATGCCATGGCAGCCATATCAAATTGCATAACTTTCAGTCAAAAGCAGACTTTGGACAAATTTACACAAAGGATGGTTTTGTTTTTTGTCACTGTTTGTTGTTTTGGGCATTTTGTCATCTTATCTTTAAAGTATATAAACCAGAAAATCAGTTACAATGTAAACAAACAAAGATATTTGTCATTTACCGCTGGCCAGGCGGTGCACTTCATCCATTTTCTTCCATCCTGGTCATTATTTTCGTCGCTATTTTGTCTTCTCTCGGTCATTTTCGCTTTCTCTCCCACATCCAGAAACTGTTATGATTATTCCATAGCAATTTCGCTTTTATTTCATAGCAATTTTTCTCATATGACGATCAGGAACTAGTGCGATTGTTCTGTCCAGTCACATGGCACTGGGGGTCGATGGCAGGTGCAAATCAACCAGCTTCGCCCACCCTCTGTTATATTCATAAGCTAAATAATCTCTTTTTAGAATCACAGTTGGCAAATTTGGGAGCAAATGCCTCCTCCATCTTGCGAGCAATCTTGCAATCGATCAACATTTGTTTACAAACTCTTCTTCTCTGGTGTCCAGAAGTGGGGGGTTATACAGGGGCCATTGGTCCTCCAAGGCAAGAGCAGTAAGTTATTCATGTCTGCCACCTTGTCAGGTGCAATACTTAGTACAACTGGGAGGTTTTATGACATCACATGGCACGTTACATGACAGGCGCAGCACTGCGGCACAGACAATGAGGGTGCTTTTTATGTCCATAAATAGAAGGATGTCAAAGGGTTAATATATAAAATAATATTTAAAAAAAATTCCTGCATCTACATCGTGATCTGAATCACAACCAAAATCTAATCATCTGTTCCCCGTGCCATTACGCACCTTTCCTGAAAATTTCATCAAAATCCATTCCCAAATTTTTGAGTTATGATGCTAACAGACAATCCAACCAACGCCATTAAAAACATTACCTCCGTCCTCCCTTGGCAGAGGTAAAAAAAAAAAAAAAAACTTCCACGAACATAATTTCACTGACGTTTAGAATAATCTCTCTGATTTTTCAAAACGTTTGTAAAAGTCAGTCCAAACGCTATAGTGTGAACCTGTGGCACACATATTTGAGATGCTTAAGCTGCATATGTATATTACTTTTGAGATGCTTAGGCTGCATATGTATATCACTGTTACCTCACGTCTTAGAAGGAACAATAAGTCTGGACCTCCTGGGGATGACAGGAGGGTGTGAAATGTGTCTTTAGAAATGGCTCTGAGAAGACTTCCTGACCACCAGGGTTTAGGTGGAGAAGAGAGGACCTGGGGGGTGGGGGGGGGGGGGTGATGTATTGTCTCTGGGGAGTGAATGACAATGTGATTCTGTACTCTGATGTCCCGGGTATAAAAAGGGGAGATGTGGGAAGTTAGTTCTCTTTCTGTTTGAGAAGATGTTGGAGACACGTGATTATTAATAAACCTGAATTGAGAAATAAATTCAGCCTCTTCATTTCACGGTCTCCACACTGGTGACCTTAAGACGTATAATGGGCAGAGACGATTCCCCCGAACCAGACTCGCCAGGGACCACCCGGGCAAGCGCAGTCTCAGTCAAGCTACCAGAATTCTGGCAGGACAACCCGGACTCATGGTTCCTCCTGGCTGAAGCCCAGTTCACTCTCGGGGGAATAACAGCAGATGACACAAAGTTCTACCACGTCATCGCCAAACTCGACAGCCGCACAGCTCGACATGTGCGGAGCCTGGTGCAGCGCCCACCCGCTGGCGACAAATAAGGTGGGTTGAAAGCTGCCCTCATCCAGCGTTTCACTCCCTCAGCCCAGGAGAGAGCTGAGAGACTCCTGACCCTGCACGACTTGGGAGAAAACACGCCTGTTGGCCTGATGGAAGACATGCTGAAGCTGAGAGGCTCAGACAACGACGATTTCCTCTTCACTCACATCTTCCTGAGAACTCTACCGTCGCAGACGAGGACGACCCTGGCGGGCTCCCAGTTTGTGACCCAGCGGGACTTCCGCGCGCTAGCCCAGGAGATGCAGCGGATCCTCAACGCCAGCGGACGGCACACGGCCACCGCAGCAGCGGCAGATCTCGGCGCGACGACCGGGAACAGCAAAGGGTCAGAAGTGACGAAGGCAGATACACCAACAACGGCGGCGGCGAAGCCCCGACACCGCGGAGGAGACGACCTCTGTTTTTACCATCGTCGCTTCGCAGAGAGGGCACGCAAGTGTATACCGCCGTGTCAGTTCCAGAGCTCGGGAAACTCCAGGACCGGGAGTCGGTAGCAGCTGCGGCCCTCGGTGAACAGAACAAGCTGCTCTACCTGACGGATGCGCGTTCTGGGAGGCAATTTCTCGTGGACACAGGCTCCCAAGTGAGTTTCATCATGCCAACCTACGCTGACCGGTTGGCGGGCCCCGGGAGTCACGGGGCATCAGCGGCGAACGGCTCGAGCATTAAGACCTTCGGTGAAAGGACCCTGCTTCTGTCCCTGCATGGCCGCACATATGAGTGGACTTTTATTATAGTGGCGGTGAGTTTCAACATGTTAGATGCTGATTTTCTGTGCTCACACGGGTTGTTGGTTGATCTCCCCAATAGACGCTTGGTTAATGCACTCTCGTTTTACTCTATCCCTCGTGCCACTCGAGTGTCCCCGCCCACAGCACAAGCCAACGTTGCCACAGCAGGCGGTAAGTTTCACACACTCCTCACTCAGTTTCCAGCACTAACGGTTCCTACTTTTTCAGCAGCCGTTGCTAAACACGGGGTGGAGCACTTTATCACTACCGCTGGTCCCCCCGTTTTTGCAAGAGCTTGGCGCTTGGATGCAGCTAAACTGACCATAGCACGGGAGTTCGCCAACCTCGAAAAGTTGGGCATCATTCGACGTTCGAATAGCCCATGGGCTTCCCCGCTCCACAGGGTCCCTAAGGCTGACGGCTCGTGGCGACCTTGCGGTGATTTTCGCAGGTTGAACAACGCCACAGCGCATGACCGCTACCCAATCCCCCATATTCAGGATTTTTCGGTTCATCTGGCGGGGGCGCGCATTTTTTCTAAAATAGACTTAGTCCACGGTTATCAAGTCCCAGTACGCGCTGAGGACATTCCCAAAACAGCGGTAATAACTCCGTTCGGACTTTTTGAGTTTTTGCGCATGCCGTTTGGGCTTAAAGGCGCCGCGCAAACTTTCCAGCGCATGATGGATGCGGTGTTACGCGATCTCCCTTTTGTGTTCGTCTACCTGGACGACATTTTGGTAGCCAGCGCGTCCGAAGAAGAACACGAAAAGCACCTCACGGCAGTTTTCCGGAGGTTGGGGGAGCACGGGTTAATAATCAACCCAGCAAAGTGCCAGTTCGGGGTGGCGCAGATTGATTTTTTGGGGCACCGCGTCTCCCCAGAGGGAGCAGTTCCGCTGCCGGACAAAGTGCACGCAGTAGCAGATTTTCCCCAGCCACAAACGGTCAGAGCACTACAGGAGTTTTTGGGACTGGTGAATTTTTATAACCGTTTCCTCCCCCGCGCAGCGCAGCTCATGCAACCATTATATGCCGCGCTTAAAAAACAAAAACCCTCAAATGCAATCGAATGGTCCCCAGAGCGGGAGCGCGCATTCTCGGAGGTAAAAAAAGCCCTTGCGGATGCTGCGTTGTTGGCTCACCCAGATCCAACGGCCCGCATAGCGCTCACCACTGATGCGTCAGATGTGGCCATAGGGGCGGTAGTGGAGCAACAGGTTGCCGGGGTTTGGCAGCCGCTTGCCTTTTTCAGCAGGACCTTGTGTGAGGCCGAGCGAAAATACAGCGCGTTCGACAGGGAGTTGTTAGCGCTCCACTTAGCCATTTGTCACTTCCAGTTCTAGCTGGAAGGTCGGCGTTTCACCGCGTTTGTTGACCACAAACCACTCACTTTTGCGATGGCCAAAGTTTTGGAACCATGGTCGGGCCGGCAGCAGAGGCAACTGGCTGCAATTTCAGAATTTACTACTGATATTCAACACGTAGTGGGTAAACTTAATGTGGTGGCAGACTGCCTCTCTCGTGCCGTAACCGCTCCAGTCCGCGCAGAGGTAGATTATACTACCAAGGCCGCAGAGCAAAATAGCAGCGCGGAAGCGTATGCGGCCCCAGTCCACGTGGGGATAGATTACGCAGCCATGGCTGCGGATCAAGGTAGCGACGCAGACGTGTGCGTGCTCCAGTCTGGACCAACAGGGTTAAGGCTGGAGAGCAGGAGGCTGCAATATGGTATGCCCCCCCCTAATCTGCGATGTCTCTACAGGACGACCGCGTCCGGTAGTGCCGGCCGCGTGGCGCCACCGTGTTTTTGACTCGATTCACTCTCTGGCGCACCCGGGGGTGCGCACGTGGGTAAAAATGGTAGGAGAGAAGTTTGTTTGGCCGAGCCTGCGCAAGCACATTAAGGAGTGGGCAAGAGCCTGCATGGCTTGCCAGCGGGCCAAAATACACAAACACATAAAAGCCCCCTTAGAGCCGTTTCACATCCCGGCCAAGAGGTTCGATCATGTGCATGTCGACCTCGTAGGCCCCCTACCCTCGTCGCAGGGGTGCACGCATCTTTTGACAATGGTGGACCGCACCATGCGTTGGCCTGAAGTGGTCCCACTGGCATCAACCACAGCCGCAGAGGTGGCCCGCGCATTTTTAACGGCTTGGGTAGCGCGTTTTGGGGTCCCGTCGGATATTATGTCCGACAGGGGGCCTCTATTTGTTTCTGAGCTTTGGTCAGCGATGGCCCACAGCCTGGGGATAACAATCCACCGCACTACCGCGTACCACCCCCAGGCTAATGGTTTATGCGAGCGTTTTCATAGGTCATTGAAAGCAGCCCTCAGAGCGTCGCTGACGGATGCAAATTGGGTAAACAGACTACCATGGGTTTTATTAGGGTTGCGTTCTGCACCTAAAGAGGACTTAAAAGCCTCCCCTGCTGAGTTGGTGTTTGCACAACCACTCCGTCTGCCAGGGGAATTTCTTCCCGATAACCCGGCGCCAGAGCATCCCCCTGCTCAGCGGTCACTGAACGACACGGGAGCGGACATGCTTCCGGGCCCCGTTCATCACACTTTTCCGCGTGTTTTTGTACCTAAATCTTTAAAAAACGCCAAGTTTGTTTTTGTCAGGCACGAGGCTCAGTGCCCAACCCTGCGACCACCTTATGACGGCCCATATAGAGTGCTGGAAACAGGTGATAAGCATTTTTTGCTAGATTTAGGGGACAGGAGGGAAACAATTGCTATAGACAGACTTAAATCTGCTTTTGTGATGGCTGGTGAAAGGGCGCAAGTGGCGAGGGCCCCTCGACGCGGCAGACCCCCCAGGGAGCAGGCCCCAGAGCCCTCTCAGGGATTGACTAACAGTTCTCATCCTCAGATAGCAGATTCACTGCAGGATGGCGCCACGGGAGCGGCGAAGCCTGCCTACAGCAAGTTCGGAAGAAGGTTGAAGCCCAGACAGCATATGGACTGATGTTGTGATTTTATCATGTTGTCTAGACTATGTTGTATTGTTTCATCTTCGACGTTTGGGGGGGTTATGTGGCACACATATTTGAGATGCTTAAGCTGCATATGTATATTACTTTTGAGATGCTTAGGCTGCATATGTATATCACTGTTACCTCACGTCTTAGAAGGAACAATAAGTCTGGACCTCCTGGGGATGACAGGAGGGTGTGAAATGTGTCTTTAGAAATGGCTCTGAGAAGACTTCCTGACCACCAGGGTTTAGGTGGAGAAGAGAGGACCTGGCGGGGTGATGTATTGTCTCTGGGGAGTGAATGACAATGTGATTCTGTACTCTGATGTCCCGAGTATAAAAAGGGGAGATGTGGGAAGTTAGTTCTCTTTCTGTTTGAGAAGATGTTGGAGACACGTGATTATTAATAAACCTGAATTGAGAAATAAATTCAGCCTCTTCATTTCACGCTCTCCACAAACCCTACTTTAATTTGGGCCGACTTAGGTAAACGCTGCATAACTTAGCCCAGCGCTTAGGAATTTTTACAAACTGAGCACAACTTTCACCAACGTGTATTTCCAAACATCAGCAAATTTTCAGCATGCTGAAAATTTTCTAAGAACACAACTTCCACCAGTGTTTGCCAACAAACACCAATTATCAGTAACTTTTGCCAGCAGAGCCAGACGTTTGCCAAAACATCAGTAAAAGTTGGTCCAAACGTTGTAGTGTGAATCCACCTTAACATTCATTCATTCATCTTCAACCACTGAATCCTTTTCAGGTCACTGGGGTGCTGGAGCCTATCCCAGCATCTTTGGGTGAGAAGCAGGGTACACCCTGGACAGATCGCCAGCCCATCGCAGAGAGACACAGAGAGACAGACAACCATTCACTCTCACATTCATGCCTAAGGATAATTGCAGTTCCTTGTTCAAACTCTCCCACAACCACATGACTGACTATTTACATTTCTCCCTCAGCACCCCCCCACCCACACAGCCCCCCCTTCCCCCACGGTCTCAACTCAGTGTTCCACCTCCTGCCACAGCTCCCCCTACAGGCCCCAACCGCCACTGCTCCCTCCTGCCACTGCTTTCCCCATTCATCCCATAGTCACAGTCAGATCCTCATCACATCATCACAATAAATTGCAGGAAAACCCATCCAATCTCCGCCCCATTCCTCAGTCCTCTCAACGTGTCCAAAAGCAACGCCACCTGAAACTGGCTCTACTCAACACATGCTCACTGAACAATAAAATCCTCATCCTGAACAAATTCATCATTGACAATAACCTGGATTTTCTTTGCATCACTGAAACATGGCACAAACCCTTGGACTATGTTTCACTCAATTACACCACACCTTCCTGATTCACCTACATCGACAAACCCCATCCTGATGGCCGGGGGGGGGGGGGGGTTGCTGTCATTCACAAAAAAAAAACCCCTTCAAAATATCCAACATTCACACCCCTGTAGTCCACTCATTTGAACATCTGGCCTTCAAACTCTCTGGTCCCACTTCCCTGATCACCATCATTATCTACCCCCCCCCCCCCCAAGCCAAACTCCTCCTTTCTATCTGAACTCTCTGATCTGTTGACCCAGCTCTCCACCATCTCACCCTCTGTTCTTCTCCTTGGCCACTTTAATCTCCACATCGATGCCACCGACTGCAAAGTTGCCACTGACTTCCTGGAACTTCTACAGTGCTTCATCTTCACTCAACAAGTTGACTTCCCGACTCACTCACATGAACACATTCTGAATCTGGTCTGCTCAAATGGACTAACAATACTCCAACTTAGCAGCATCAACCTCCATATCTCTGACCACCTGGCAATCACCATGTACATCAATGTCCCCATCCCCTCCCCTAAAGAAAAGCACACAATATCCTTAAGAAATATCAAAACCATTACTCCCCCAGTCCTCTCAGTTTCACTCACCAGCATGATATCTGCCACCCTTCCCCTGCTCTCTGACAATCCCACAGATCTTGTGTGCTATTACAACACCACCCTCTCCTCCTGCCTGAACCAGTTAGCCCCCATCAAAACTAAAATAGTCTGCTTCACTCACTCTGCTTCACTCACTCTTGGGCGCACGCGCACGCAGCGACCAGCAGCTGGTGATATAGTGCGTGTGTGTGTTTTTTGTACTTTTTTACGTTTTAAGAAAATCCTCTGTGTCGTTTCTGCCCTGGAGCGTTTGTGGAATATATGGCGAAGAGCTCCCTGGTATTTACATCATGGAATTCCTCTCCTCTCTCGCACTGCTGCTTTCTGTGTTCTGGCTCTTTGTCTCTGAGGTAAACGCGTTCGGCTCCATGGCGAGCAGAATAGCGGGCAGAATACAATATTCCAGGGACGTGTTGCTACGCTTTAACACAGCTGATTCAGCGCCTGTGATTGAGCCCAAACTTCAACTGCCAGACTTTATTTTGAGAGACGGACACAGCGGTGAAAAGAGAAGCGGCAGGAGGAAGCGTGGAAGACGTGGAGGTGTGAAATTGCGCCTTAGGAGACATCAGTTTGGTAACATTCCTCTTCCTTCGATCATTCTTGGGAATGCACAGTCTGTGAGAAACAAGGTGGAGGAAATTCAAGGCAATGTACGTTACCAGAAGGATTTTAAGAACTGCTGCGTCATGGCTTTCACTGAATCTTGGCTTACTGCGCATGATCGAGATGCAGACCTGTGGATTGACGGCTTTGGAGCCCCGCTGCGCTCGGATCGGCAGGAAGAGGTAACTGGGAAGCGTCAGGGGGGCGGTGTATGTTTATACATTAATAAGCAGTACTGCACATCTGTCACGGTCAGACAGCGCATCTGTACACCCGATGTGGAGTTGCTGTCTGTGTCACTACGCCCCTTTTATTTGCCTCGAGAGTTTCCCCAACTTTTCATCACAGTTGTGTATATTCATCCGAGGGCAGACGCTGACTCCGCCTCCAGCACCATCTCTGATGTGGTGCAGCGGCTGCAGTCAATTTCTCCAGAGGCGCCAAACTTCATTCTTGGGGATTTTAACCATGTTTCTTTAAAGAAGACACTTAAAAACTTTCATCAGTATGTCTCCTGCCCAACCAGGCGAAAAAAGACATTGGACCTGTGCTATGGATCCATAGAGAGGGCCTATAAATCACTCCCCCTTCCTCCTTTAGGATCCTCAGATCACAACTGTGTTCATTTGCTGCCCACATATAAAACTGCTCTCAGAAGAGGCAAGGTGGAGATGAGAGACATTGATGTGTGGACAGAAGATTCAGAGCACAGCCTCCAGGAATGCTTTGACTGTACAGACTGGAAGATGTTCATAATGGCCTGCGGGGATGACTTGGACTCTCTGGCTGAGCTCACATGCTCATACATGGCTTACTGTCAAAATAAGATTGTTCCATGTAAACGTGTCAAAATATACCCCAACAACAAACCATGGGTTACTAAATCAGTTAAATCCTGCTTACAGAGGAAAGCTCTTGCCTTTAAACAGGGGTCTGTTTCTGAGCTACAGGTTGCCACTAAGGAGCCGAAGGCCGAAATTTTAAGAGCAAAACAGAATTATAAATCAGAGTTGGAAAGCAAGATGGCAGCAAATAAACTTGGTTCGGCCTGGGCCAGTATGAAAACTATTGCAGGCCTTCAGAGCACAGAGCGCAGTAATCGTGTGTTTTTAGATGGTTTTAGTTCAGACACAGAGCTGGCTAATGCTCTTAATTGTTTTTATGGTCGTTTTGACTCCTTTGATTTTAGCACAGAAATCCAAGATTTGAAACAGAAACTCAAAGACAATCAGCACTTTAATATTGAGATGCAGGATGTTAAAAGGGAGTTCCGCGCTGTAAAAGTGAACAAAAGTCAGGGCCCTGATAATATATGTGGGCGCCTGGTAAAGTCCTGTGCACATGAACTGAGTCCTATATTTCATTACATTTTCAATAAGTCCTTACAGACACAACATGTGCCTAAGATCTGGAAAGATGCCGTGGTTGTTCCCGTTCCAAAATCCAGCTGTCCTAAAACGGTAAATGACTTTAGACCAGTTGCTTTGACTTCAATTTTAATGAAAATTTTTGAAAAACTGGTCAGATGTGAGGTCCTAAGGCAGACTGAACATGCATTGGATCCTCTGCAGTTTGCCTATAGGCCTCACAGAGGAGTGGAGGATGCCACTGTCACTCTGTTTGACATGCTTTTCAAACATCTGGATTTTAATGGGACACACGGCAGGCTTTTATTTGTGGACTTTTCTTCTGCCTTTAATACAATCCAACCTCATATTTTAGTTGAAAGGCTCCTGCACCAATTTGATTTAAGCAATAATCTGGTGGGTTGGATTCTGGATTTCTTAACCAACAGGACGCAGAGAGTAAGGGTCAATGGTACATTGTCTGACCTAAAGTGCTCTTCTACTGGCTCTCCTCAGGGGTGTGTGTTGTCACCACTACTCTTCATCCTGTACACAAACATGTGTCGGAGCAGACATGACAACAGACACATTATAAAGTATGCTGATGACTCAGTCATTGTCAGTCTCCTCCAGGATGGTGAGAGTGGCCACGGCCCAGTAGTTGATGACTTTGTTCACTGGTGTGAGGATTCCTACCTGCAGCTGAATACAACAAAACGAAAGATATGATTATTGACTTTAGGAGGAAAACTCCCAGGCACAAAGTCACCATACTAAAAGGCCAGACCACCGAATGTGTACAATCGTACAAATATCTTGGGACGATTATTGATAGTGGATTGAACTTTGAGGTGAACTGTGAAAGGGTGTGCAAAAAGGGTCAGCAAAATTTGCATTGTTTGAGGAAACTTGCACGCTTCCAAATTGACCGAACCATAATGACTATGTTTTATCGGGCTTTTATTGAATCTGTTTTATCCTTTTCTTTAATGTCATGGTTTGGTCAGATAAAACTGAAACAGAGGAAATCCTTGGATCAGGTAGTCAGATGGTCCAGTCGTTTGCTTGGTGAGTCACAGCTGAGCCTGACATCCCTGTACACCAGACAAGTACAGAGGATGGCCGACTCGATTTTAAATGATGACTCCCACCCTTTGCACTGCAACTTTCAGCTTCTTCCCTCCAGACGGAGGTTTGCTGTCCCAAAAAGTAGAACCCAGCGCTACAAAAACAGCTTTGTCCCTGCTGCTGTCAAAGAGTTGAACAAGCTATAAAAATTATATTGTACATATTTTATATTTACCTATTTTGTAAGATGTGTGCCTGTGTTTGTGTCTATGTTGAATGTAATTAGTGGCTTGTAAATATGGATGTCACCAACTGCAAAACAAATCTACCTACGGGTACAAATAAAGTAACCTGAACCTGAACCTGAACCTGAACTCTGCTCCCTGGTACACTCCTGAACTCCACACCATGAAATCCTGCCTGTGACAGCTGGAAAGACTTTACAAGAAAACAAACCTAACAGTTCACCTCCAAGCCTACACTGATTACTTCCAACAATACAAGACTGCCCTCAACACAGCCCGGTCCAACTTCTACTCTCACCTCATACACACTGGCTCCAATAATCCCAAAACACTCTTCTCCACAATAAACAAACTTCTCAAACCCATCAACAACACCTCCCCATCGTTCACTGCTGAAAAGTGCAACTCATTCCTGTCCTTTTTCCAAACAAAAATCACCACCACCCACAGCAACCTGACCACTTCCCCTTCGATTCTGACCCCTCCATCAGCTCCTCCCCCCACCTCTACTACAGCCACTGTCTCATTTCCCCCCACTGACCCCTCTAGAGCTTACTAAAATTACCACTGGCATGAGAAGCCCCACATCCATACTGGACCCCATCCCCGCCACACTTATCAAATCCTGCTTCCCATCCCTCTCCCCACTCATCTGCACCATCATCAACACCTCCCTTAGCTCTGGCTCAGTCCCTGACCCCCTGAAACTCACCGCTAAACCCCAACATCCTGAATAACTTCTGTCCCAACTCCAACCTGCCCTTCCTGTCCAAAATCCTAAAACATGTTGTTTCCACCCATCTCAAAACCCACCTCACCTCCAAAGACCTATTTGAGACATTCCAATCTGGGTTCCGTTCACAACATAGCACCAAAACAGCCCCTCTCAAAGTGACAAATGACCTCCTCCTTTCAGCCGACTCTGGACTCCTAAACATTCTCATCATGCTCGACCTCACAGCTGGCTTCGATACAGTCAACCACTCCATTCTCCTCTTCTGTCTGGAAATCTACCTCAACATCACTGGTACAGCTCTCTCATGGTTCCACTCATATCTCACAATTCATCCACGTCAACAACTGCACCTCCCTCACAGCCCTCCTCTCCCATGGTGTTCCCCAGGGTTCTGTGCTTGGTCCACTCCTCTTCATCCTCTATATACCCTCGCTTGGTAACATCATCCGCCAACATGGCCTTAACGTCCATTGTTACACCGACAGTGTTCAGATCTACATTTCCACTAAATGCATAACCACAGTAACCTGCTCCATATTGGAAAACTGTCTTTCTGAGATAAAATCCTGGATGCAAAAGAAGTTTCTACAACTCAACTATGAAAAGTCTGATATGATGATCATTGGCCTGGAATCCCTCATCAAAACCACCCACAACTTCAACCTCACTGTTGCCAACTCTACACTTTCTCCATCCCCACAGCTACAAAACCATGGAGTTACCTTTGACAGCCACCTCACTTTTGAACTGCACATCAATCATGTCACCAAAACCGCCTTCTTCCACCTAAAAAAACATAGCCCAACTCCATCCCTCACTCACTTTTTCCACTGCAGAAACCCCCATACACGCATTTATCACATCCAGACTCGACTATTGTAATAGCATTCTTTACTGCTCATCATCCAAAGTCCTCCAGAAACTTCAACACATTCAGAACTTAGCCGTCTGTCTTCTTACCCAGTCCCACTCCCGCAACCACATCACCCCTGTCTTCCAGAACCTCCACTGGCTCCCAATCTCACAACACATACAGTTCAAAGTCCTTCTCCTCACCTTTAAAGCCATCCATCACCAGGCCCCTTCCTATCTTACCGACCTGTAGCACCGGCACGCCCCATCACCACCACCACCACCACCACCACCTCTGTTCCTCTGATGCAAACCTCCTCTCTCCACCACACAGAACCAAGCACAGAACCTGGGGGGACAAAGCCCTTTCTATCGCTGCCCCCTCCCTCTAGAAGGCACTCTCCCAACACATCCGTGACTGCACAGACTTAAACTCCTTCAAATCATTACTCAAAACCCACCTGCTCAGACTTGCTTTTAATGCTTAATTTTAATTGTGCGTTTTTTTTTCTCTAATGTAAAACGTCTTTGAGTACCTAATAGAACAAATAAAATGTATTATTATTATCATCAATTTAGAATCCCCAGTTGATGCCAATTAAACTAACCTGCATGTTTTTGGCCTGTGGGAGGAAACCGGAGTACCTGGAGAAAACCCACACAGACACAGGGAGAACATGCAAACTCCACACAGAAGGGTCACCAATGGTTAGGGGGTGGGGTTGAACCCATGACCTTCTTGCTGTGCTGCCACAGTCCTAACCACTGCGCTACAGAGCTGCTGGAAATAACATGACTAGTTTTTTTTTCCCTTTCATTGCAAAATATCATCTAATATGGCAATGTGGCTGGGCAGTTCATAACAGAAGAGGTATAAACCTAACAGCTGTTCTTGTAAAACAAACAAATAAATAGACCAGACCATCAATGACTTAGCAGCTCATTCTGCCCTGATGCAAACTCCCTTCCCTTTGGTGATTGTTGAGATCGTTTTGGACTGAGTCAGAACTCCGAGGTGATCGTGGAGATCACTGGAAGATTACTGAGAGAGCAATAAAAGATTGTTGAGAAATCTGGCCATTTTTTCATCTTTCAAACATTTGGACACTGACACAAGTTCTGTTATTTTAGCTGTTTACCAAAACATATTCAAGATACAGTTACATAATCAATATGGGCTTAAAGTGCAGACACTCAGCTTTAATTTGAGGATATTCAAATCCAAACTGGAGTTACAGTTTAGGAATTGATACTATTGCTATACAAAACCTCCTCATTTCAGGGGCTCAAAAGTAACTGAACAAATTAACATTACCACATGTTCATTTTTAATGTTTGTTGTTTTTTCTTCACCATGGAAAGGCTCATGTGATCATCCACCACTGTTTTCTTCTGTGGACGTCCAGACCTTTTTGAGTTCCTGAGCTCACCAGTGCTCTTTTTTTTTTTTTCAGAATGTGCCAAACTGCTGATTTGGCCTTTCCTAACATTTCCGCTATCTCTCTGATGTATTTCTTCTCTTTTTCAGCATATCACATCAACGCCATTACCGATGTCCATCACAGACGCAATGATCGGCAATTCTTTCTTGTGCGTTGGGTGAAATGCATTGTTCTGTTACCAAAATGGGTTTCAGCCGATGTGTGTAGCGATTTGTGTTTGTCGTGTGTTTTTGTTTATGAAATAGTGACAGACAAGAGCAGATTGTGATCTAGCTGGATGATTAAGGATGCCATTTATTTCTGTTATAATATTTCTTTATAGTTTTTTTTTTTTTTTTTTGTAGAAATCTCCTCACCACCCAAACAGCAGGAAAAACCTCTCTTATTTTGAAATCAAATGTTGGCATGTTTAGTCTGTCTGAAGGCTGCTGACAGAGATTAAAGTCATTGACTTCATGAATTTCGGTCATCTTAACCTGCCAGGTACATAATAGGGAACGGTAGTGGACTCTAAAGGCATAATTCACCACAATATGTGTTCATGTACAGAATGATCTGTTTCAGCAGTTATAGTTGTGCTCTCAGGTTTTCTCATCAGGCACCTCTCTAGGCAGCTGCTGAAGGACTTCAGATTAGACTGAAAAGAGAGCTAGCATTTTTAGCTGTTGCTTTTTGTCACTGCCGCTGGAGAATAAAAACGGCATGCCTGCTCATGCGAGAAAAGAGAGAAATTGCCAGTCTCTTCATTCCTGCAATTCCTACAGAACATAACATTGTAGTGGCTGGTGAAATATATCCTTAGCAATTCATCAGTCCCCTTTGCCTTTCCCTTCATATGAAGCCGGCTGCATATGAATTCTAACCACATCTCTTAGCTAAGTGACTCTTCCATTATTGCTCCTGTTTCCAGCGGGTTAAAACCATGATAAACGCCTCCAGTGCTTCCATACCGCTTCTGATTTTTTTCCGCGTTTAAAGTACTTTAACAAACTCATGTTTCTGTCAGACAGTCGCGCTTAGCGAGACACTGCCTGCTGACTGACTGGAAAATCTGCGTAGGCGGGGCGCTTCTAAACTCCGCGCGGATGACGGCCACGTGCATTGTTCGTGTGCGCGCTTGCGGGAAGCCATTGCTTCATATATTTTTCTTAATAAATTCATATCTCCTTGGCGTGGCGGTAAATTTTCTGGCGAGGCCCGCCACCGAGAAATGTTACCAGAGAAAACTCTGTATACATATCTGTTTGAACAAAATTAACAATTTAGTTTCATTCTCCAACCTACTGAAAAAAAAATCACCCAAATTCCAAGTCAAAATATCATCATTTACACCATTTATTTACAGAAAAAAGATAACTGTTCAAAACATTAAAAAGATGTTGTTTTTCAATGTGCTTTTAAATGTGCTTTTAGATCAGATAAGGAAAAAAATCAAGTTCATGTTCATTCTTAAACACTACAATAAAGTTTTAACTTAGAAAAAATTCAGAAATCTATATTTGTGCAATAACTGATTTTTATTCACAGCTTTCATGCATCTTACCATGCTTAGACGATCACATAATCAGTAGCTCCTTAAGTAGACTGAGTTGCCCTTGTGTTGGAATTCAACAGGTACTCAAACTGAATGGCTACCATACATGTAGAGATGCTAATTTAGGAAAGATTTTGCAGTGGTCTCTTATTTCTTTTGTGGAGTTGTATATATGGACGTAACTGAATATATAGCTCTTTGGTTACCCAAGAGACTCTTAATGATCCCTCAATGATTTCTCCTGTTGATTTCCCAAGGATCTTTCAAAGACCTCTATAGATATCCATGAAAGTTGCCGAAACATCTTTCAAACATTTACATAGAAACAGCTTTTTCAAGGCTTTAGGAGACTGTTGAGAGGTTGGGCCAATTTTTGATCTTTCAATGGTTGCCCAACAATCTCCATCAGTGTAAAGGGGCTCTTAGACAACAATGGCTATATAAACCTTTGACCTATAAACCATGCTTTTCCAACACCTTTCAAAATTACACTGGCATCAACTGAAAACATTTAGAAGCTTTGGATAATGGTTGCAGTTGTTGAATTCCTTGAGAGAACAAGGGAAAAGCATTTTCGCTCGTTGCCCTGCTGTGCTGGAGGTGAATGAAGGAGAGAGATGGGGCTTGAAGGGAGAAAGTCTTTGCTGAAAATCTCTCTCCCTCCCTCTCTCTCCTCCCCAGGAAGACATCAAACAAACACACCTGCTCCCCAGACCAATCCCCTCAGCAATGCCCCAACTTTCCCTGCCTCTGCCGTAGCCTCACATACTCCCATTCCTCATTACACGCAAACACACACAAAACATATAAACACACACCCACACGCACACGGTCCCATTCCTCATTACACACACGGAGAGCGGAGCAGTGAGAGATCGTGGAGAGTGAACAGGAGCGGTGCTTTGGTGTAATGGGAGGAAATGTTGGTGTTTCATCTGGAATTGATGAAGTCTTGTTTCAGTGGCTCTCCCCGGAGCAGGGCCACTGTGCGCTGGCTGTGTAAATGAAAGGAGCAACTGAGACTGGACCGGAGGAGCAGAGAGCCAGTCAATAGAGCTACTGGAGAGTCATACTGAGACTCTCAGCTTTAAGAAATACAGCGATATTAGAAACTGACTGGGAGCAAAGATGGAGCAGTTTTATATATATACATATAAAATGAAACAGAAAACAAGTGGCATCAAATGCTGCCACTTGCTACTTTAGATTCTCTAAAACACAGCTTATAGGTGAGGGGCTTGCTCTGCAACAGGGCTGTACCTTTCATTCCAACAAACATTATCTAAAAATCATAAACCCTATGGCAACGATAAAAACAAAGAAAACAAGGAGAGAGAACCATGGTAAAGATTTAATCTAGTTCCTTCTTAAAGAACAAGAGAGTAGAAGAAGAAACAACAGCTTTAGTTTTGGTGTTAAATTCTCAAGAAATTCATGTTTTTCAGGCACATTGAGATAAGACAAATGCCAAATGTATCTGCTTTTTATGAAATTGTAGAATGTATTATAATGATCTGTTTTATCCCCTTTTTCCTGCACATTATGTAAAAAAAGGCTCTTCTAGCAAACACTGATTTATCCTGATCCGCTAAAGAAGAGCAAAAGAAGACTTGTGCATAAGCATGTATCTTGAATGATGTAAGAGGTCTTAGATCCAATAAAGCCGATGTAGAGGCTGATGTAAATGCTTGTTCCAATAAAACCTTGGTGCTAGGGGTGTGTGAAGAAGTAGATTTAAGTGCTTGTTATAATCAGGATCAACTCGTGTGTCTGTACTGTCCAGTCAGAAAGTGTTGTCTCGGGTTAAGCAGACAGAGATGAAAGGAGGAGGAGGAGGTCACCTCTACAGACAGACTATAATCTAGAATATTAAGTACTAGAAAGACAGTCATCATAAAGACACAATACAGATCACAATGTTAGAAAAAAGCTATGACAAGTATTTAATCCATGGGGTGGCAAAAGTTCATCACTGTCATACATTTAATTTGCATTCATTTACATCTTGTTATACTTATTTTTTATTGGCCACTGTAAATGAATGAATTTCAATAAGTTAAACATTACATTTTTTGTCATACAACACATTTCTGGTCAAAATCAGAATACACCAACTGCCCACAACATTAAACTTACAGAGCCAGAGAGCCCAAATTTTTTTTTTAATTTGTATACTTTATTGATCCCCAGAGGGGAAATTGAGGGCATCCACCTGAATGGATGAAGCAGCCACGGTACAGCACTATCCCTTTACCATTCGCACACACATTCACACCTAGGGCCACTTTTAGAGTCTCCAATTAACCTAACCTGCATGTTTTTGGCTTGTGGGAGGAAACCGGAGAACTCCCGGAGTAAACCCACGGAGACACGGGGAGAACATGCAAACTCCACACAGATCACTGTTGGTCAGGGGCTGGGATCGAACCATGGATCCTATGGCCAAGGGTGAGTTGCTGTGCTGCCGCAGTGCTAACCACTGCACCACCGCGCCGCCCTTTGCCCTGTATCCAGCACTGTGCTATTGGCTGAGATAGCAGGGATCCTAGCCTTTAGCATCAGCCCTAACAATAATAACAGCAACTGTATCAAAAAAAAAAAAAAAAAGAACATGCTGTACTGGGAAAAGAATGCTTCTTTAGCCAACTCCGTGGAGCTATTTATTGATAAACACAACTCTCCTGGACACAGAAAGTTTTCAGTTATTGTTAGATAAACACTGAAGAGAATCCTGTTCTGTCATTATGATCACCACTCCTCCCCCATACAATTGGCTCATGAGGCTGGACAGCCTTTACTCAGAGTCAGGGATTACCAGGGCCTGTTAGCGTCACAACTAATCATCAATGCCAATGGCTTAACTAAAACAAAGCTTGGGTTTCGCTTCTTTGGAATGGAGCTGCCTCTACCCTGTTGAGCTGTGCTTCAAACCCACAACCTGTAATTAAACCATTTAAATATTTTATCAGCAAGGCTGAATAACCAGAATTTGCTGCTGCTAAAGCAGCTGTTGGCCTAGCATTAATATGCAGTTGAAATAAGGGAAGGGCTGTTTCATTTTTTTAATCACTGGATTTACTTCTGTCCTGCTTTTTGTGATGAGATGGGCCCTTAAAGGGGCCACTGACTGCACTTTTTCCACATTTTAACAGCTCACACACGTCTTAATGAAGTGTTTGTGATATATTTTATTCACATTTTCTTTAATTTTTTTAAATTATTGACGCAAATTTATTTTGTATTTTTCCTGGCTTACGTACTTGAAACGTTCTGATTTAAAGCCTATCACTTTAAGAAACATCCTTCATCTATTCAACTCCACCCTCCCTCTTACATCAGTTAGCCATTAACTGACTAGCTTCTAGCCTCTAGCTTTTAGCCTCCTTCTAGCTCGGATGAGCGGCGCTGGTTCACTGATCCACAGTCAGTGGCGTATCTCACGTCACTCTGGCTAATTTTGCCATGATTCCACAACAAATCATTAGCACCGTGTGCCGGGCAGCACCCCCCTCCCCCCGATTGCCACACTCAACCTCGCCCGGGACCCGAGCCGAGCCACGGGATCTCAAAGGACAGTGTCTCACTCTGCAGGACGCCGCTCCACTCCCACGGCCAGCTGGGGGACGCCCCGTCATGAGACGGCTCCCCTATGCTGTTTGTGACAGCAGAGCAGAGTCGCGCGGCGCCAAGGAAGACAGTGGGGGAGCTGGCCATGAGAGCCAGTAGCCTCCAGCCAACAGTCTCAGGCTGGCTGCAGCGAGTGGCGCACCGGTACTGGCGATTTGCTGTGGAATCACGGCGAAATTATTGGGAGATGGGCCAGAGTGATGTGAGGTACACTACCGTTCAAAAGTTTGGGGTCACTTAGAAATTTCCTTATTTTTGAAAGAAAAGCACTGTTTTTTTCAATGAAAATAACTTTGAACTAATCAGAAATACACTCTAATATCTAATATACATTGCTAATGTGGTAAATGATTATTCTAGCTGCAAATGTCTGGTTTTTGGTGCAATATCTACATAGGTGTATAGAGGCCCATTTCCAGCAACTATCACTCCAGTGTTCTAATGGTACAATGTGTTTGCTCATTGTGTCAGAAGGCTAATGGATGATTAGAAAACCCTTGTGCAATCATGTTAGCACAGCTGAAAACAGTTTAGCTGGTTAGAGAAGCTATAAAACTGACCTTCCTTTCAGCAGGTTGACTATCTGGAAAAAAATTATTTCAAATACAAATCATTATTTCTGACCTTGTCAATGTCTTGAGTATATTTTCTATTCATTTTACAACTCATGGTGGTAAATAAGTGTGACTTTTCATGGAAAACACAAAATAATTGTCTGGGTGACCCCAAACTTGTGAACGGTAGTGTATATTGACTGTGGACTGGTGAACCAGGTGGTAACAGGGATGGCTATTAGGGTGACTAAGATCTGAGGAAAATAATATAAGCCACGCTTGGTGTGAGCCTCCTGGTACCAGTGTTAGCTGGGAGGTTACCAGGCAACCTTTAGCACCCCTTTCATCTACATGACAGATAGCCAGGCGGGCCAATAATAGAGCAGTGGGCAGGTCTCAAGGACAGCAGTGGGTTGGCTTTGTCAAATTATGACGTATTTGATTTACCAGGAAGAGTCAAAAACATTTCTGGTGTTTCTGGGAGAGAAAAACGAGATAAAGGCTGTGTGTTTTTTTAAGAGAATTGACTGTTTTGATATTTTTTGAATAATTACGTGACCAATAGACATTTTTCACACAGTCAAAACCTACAAACACACCATTTTTCAGTCAATGACCCCTTTTAAGTATAACTTAGCAGTTAGCAGCAAGTTAGCAGTTGGTGACTGGCCTTGCATCGCTTCACCTTGAAAAAACTTTGCTCAAGGTAAGGGGCTTATAAATGTGAATGACCAGGTAGAAAATACTGTTTGAAAAGGGACTGACACAGGAGCCATTTTTAAGGAGTTATAAAACAACACCGAAAGGATTTTGATCTTTAAAACTACATCTATATGTAGTGGATGATGTTAAAACTTCTAATTAATCTCTGAAAATGGAAATAAATGGGACCTTTGATGCTGATCTGTGTAGAGAACAATGTAAAGACATAAAATTGTTGGAGGGTTGAGGTCAAAATATCAGGACAGCAGTATGTTGTATCACTTTACAAATAGCAGTCATTGATAAACCTGCACCAAATATCACTCACATGCATAACTTTGAATGCACCTCCATAATGTGGGTCTTCAAACATGCAAAGAAGTGATAGAGAGGAGAGCAAAGTATTGACTCCTCAGTCATGACTTATGACATTAAAACCGACCAAAAAAGAGAGACTCAAGACTCCACACAGATCACACACACGCGTATAGCACAGGGCCAGTGCACACAGTCTGACTGGAGTAAGAAAGAAGAGATTAATTAACATTTTTATGTAAATGAGACGTTTGTGTCTAATTATTTCTGTTATTCCAGCAGCAGCGGGCTTTGATGTGCCAGCGGTGGATTTAAATAGAAGGAGATTTCCATCATATCCTCCCTCTGCGTCACAGCCAGGCAGGAGACAGACACAGCAGAGATAACACACTCCGCTGGGACACGCACACACACATTCACAGGCAGTTATTTTACCTCAGAGGGAAAAGTCCTTTTTTTTGCCAATGCTCACACTCGAGCTTTCACATGTTTACAAACTTACACTCACCCCTCCCGCTCCTCCCAGTTGAGGCAGTCAAGTGTTGGAGATGAGAAAAGCCTTAATTGGCAGCACATTCATCAGTGTGTTATCAGTGAGAGAGAGAGAAAGAAAGAGAGGGAGAGAGAGAGAGAGGGAGAGAGAGAGAGGGAAAGTGAGGGGGGCCTCCATGGCCTATTTGATGCTAGTTTATGAGCTGATATTAAAGGGTGTTAAAGTACATAAAGGGGATAAACATTTACGGCCTGAACTTATAGCCAGAAACACAGGCAGTGTCATAAAGTGCCAATGAACACGATGCTCAGAGTGCATCTCCAGGTCAAAAAATCCATAGTAACTCTGGAATATCTAGTCTGAATATCTGAGACTGTTTTATGTGAAGTCTCAAACATAAAACACCCCAGGAAAAAAAATACTTTAGCATGATTACTTGGCAAAAATAAATAAATAAATATCAACACGGTTCCTTTCTTGTGTCACTTTAACTTAGGGCACATTCACACAGCCTCTATTTGGTCCAGACCAAAGGACTATCTGCGGATAGTTGGGTTTGTTTGGCGCCGTCTGAACACGCATTCAAACTCTGGTGCGCACCAAACAAGCAAATTCTGGCCCGCCTGAAAATGGGGATCCACTTCGCTTGCAGTGTGAATGCAAACAGACTAACCGGCAGACCAAAGGGTGGAAGTGGCCCTCGGCGTTTGTGTAGCCACAGCAACATGCAGTCTGAGAAGAGGAAGGGGCGTTTACCGTAGTGTATTTTGGGTAGAAAATAACAAAAAAGACAACCGCGTGAATCCAAGAAATCCTTTCACTAGAGAAAGCCGAGGAGAAAAGTTAAAAAATATCTCGTTTGTGGTGGATAAACAACCCGGCTGAAGGGAACAGATTTCCTTTTTCGGTCCTACCCAATCGATGAGCCTGATTTTCCTTCTTCGCCAAGATTTTTTCTTCCTGGTCAGTGGTGGTTTCGGCTCCAGCGCCCCAAACGAGCAGTTGTTGTGACTGCGTGACGTTTTCGAGGCAGTTTGGTCCGCTGCAGTGTGACTGCAAACCAAACCAAACGAATGTGTGAAAATTCTCGGCATTCCCCGCCCAATCGAAGCGAGACCCCCGGATTATCCTGGTCTGAATGCAGCCTTAGTGTGTGTTTTTCTGTCAACAAATGTTAGCTAATTATTCAATATTTCTTATTGTCGTGAATTAAGAATAGATGATATGGTTTAAATGTTAATATCTTACAGTTCTCTAATTGTGTGCATTTTCCAGGGATTAAAGGTAAGTTTTGACATGCTTGCACTCAAAATTACTCAATCCTCATTGGTAATTATATTTATTTTAAAAACTTACAAACTTTCTAGCTCAGGGGTCACCAACTAAAACTGCAAGAGGTCCGATGAGTTGGTCGTCCTCCCCAGCTGAGGTCCAAACTAGGTCTGGGAATCTTTAGGCCCCTCATGATTTGATTATGATTCAAGGTTCCGATTTGATTCCAAAATGATTCTTGATGCATTTTTTTTTCTATTCAGGATTTTTCCCTCCCACTGTGTGACAACTTGGTACTTTTAAAGAAAAGTATTTGCAATGACCTATGAATTTACTTCTAATATATTTTAATAAAACAAATGAAAGAGAAATGTGGCAAGTCACATGAACAAATTTATCTCAAAATGTGCTTTTAAGGACTGCCATCCTTTCATGGACATTCTTTCAGAAGACCATAGCTGTCTCCAGGCAGGCCAGTATCATTTAACTTTGTCAGGATGTGGACTAGGCTCCATGTCCTCATTTTGATTTATAGTTTATATTCTTTGTCATCAGGACATGGGCTCGACAGTACTGTCAGAAAGGTGAGTTGATTGCAGGACCCAAATGCGAGACTTAAAGGTTTTGATGTTTTATTTTGAGCTGGTCACAACCAGACCAGCTCAAAAGTTTAAACAATAAATAGAAATCCAAACAGGCAGACAGGCAAACAGGACACGAATACACTAACAGTACAGACCAGAAGCATGGTCTCACACCAGGACAGGATTGACGAGGACGCCATCCCAGAGTAAGGCACTGCGTCCCTTAAATAGGACTGGGATAATCAAACCAAGTTACAAACAGATGAGGACAAGTTGGAAATTAATAGAACACCAGACTATGCTAAAACGGAACTGAAGACTCTGTCAACATAAAAGCCCAAACCAAAACTACAGATAATGACAGGACTGAATCGCAAGAAAACCCATGATGATAATGATAAACAGAATTAAAAGACAAAGCAAGGATAAATAAGGAGCAAGATCATGATAATAATAATAACCAAACAGAGGCAAAGATAATAATCAAAACCAAAACACAGAGAATGCCATAATTAACTTAAAGCGAGGACATGGGCTGGAGCCCATGTCCTAATGACAAGGAATATAAACTATAAATCAGAGAGAGGACATGGGGCCCAGTCCACGTGTTGCACGGCTGAATAATCCCCTCTGTACACAGTTTGTGGGTTCCTCGCTCCTTTAATGAAGGATTTTTTTCATGCGTTATACTTTGCCATGTCTTCTGTACTGCGCTCATTTTCACACACGTCAACTTTACTTTTCTACTACAACTCCCACAATTCTCTGTGGCAAGGCCCATTGTCCTCAACACTCAGTCATAGCCAAAATGCCACCTTGTAGGTAATTAGTGCAACAACATGCATGCGCCTGACTGGAAACCAACTACAATCTGTAGACGCAAACATACAATCAAAAAGTGATTTGAGGAATGTCTTATTTTGACTCCCTCACACTCTCCCCTCCAAAATGTAATGGCCTCCTGACATTCTGCAAGTTATTCAGTCCACATTATAGAGCTTTTGTAGCCAAAAGAGGTTAACACTTTAGTAGGAGTCAGGTTTCCAAAAGATCCTATACTATAACCAGTAAACAAAATGACATTTATCTCCTCTTAATGTCACATGTTTGCAACAGACATTATTGTGCACCATAACAATCTACTGCCACTTATGCCTTCAGCATGGATATCTGCAGCTTTTCTGAGAGTAACCTACTTACATATAGTGATAACCTTCTATATAATAGTCATGTGGTAATGCTGAACGGGTCACTTCAGTGTCTAAGACTGTAAAACTATTGGCTGTAGTGAGTACTTTTTAGAACACAACCAAATTATAACTTTACTCATTTTACCTAACTTTAACATTTTTTAGCATTAGCTGAACTCTTGTGTAATCTTTTAACTACATTTACCAATGTGCAAATGTTAATTCATTCCTCTGTAAATGCAGGCTGACCTAATGTGTTATAAGTAAATATCTTTCTTGGTTTTCTCTTTCTTAAAGGATACTTTTTCTCTCTGGTAGGTGACTGGTGAATAGCCTCTTGGCCGCTGTCTTTGGGCTCAGAGGACTCTTATCTCAGTCTCTAGTGTCACTATGTTTTCCTCCTGGGCAGCTCTGTCCCCTTTTTCTTGTGCTCCCTGTGGTATTCTGTCCTCACCCACATGTGAACCTTCATGAGCTGTTGTTCTGTTGTCCATGTGGAATTCTGGAGCCTCTGGATTCAAGTGACTCTCAACTCTTTTGCTGGCTTCACCTGCTTGTAGTCCTCTGATGCCTCTCCAGTCTTCTTCCTCTTCTGAGCTGTATTCTTTCCCTTGTTTTTGCTGTCTCTTATGGCTGACTGCACTTTTTTCTTTTACTGCTGTTAAGTGGATCTGGTGTCTCTACAGGGAGATAATCACATGGCAATAGAAGATCCCTGTGCATAACTCTGGTCTGCCCTTGCCATTTTTTGGTTTCAGTTCATACACTGGGATGTCGCCGTACTTCCTCTGTGCACACTTGCTCTTCCCAAAATGATCTCAGTTTTCCTGGACCTCCCTTTTCATGCAGATTTTGGACCAGGACCCTGTTTCCCGGGTACAGCGCTGCACCATGGGTCTTTTTTATCATACAAAGCTTTACCCCTCATTCATTCCTTTGAAGCCATCTGGGAGGCTATTTGGTAAGCTTCTGCCATTCGTTCTCTCCATTTCTCAGCATATTCATGATGAGATTGGCTATGATCTCTGGCTGTGAGGTCAAACATGAGATCAACTGGAAGTCTGGGGTCATAGCCAAACAAGAAGAAATGGGGAGCATAACCAGTGGCTTCATTACGTGTAGAGTTATAAGCGTGGACCACCTTTGTAAGAGAAGCTTTCCAGTCTGCCTTTGCTGCTTCTGGTAGGTTCCTGAGCATAGCCAGCAATGTCCGATTAAACCTTTCCACCTGGTCGTTTCTCTTGGGGTGGTATGGTGTGGTCCTGGACCCTCTGACTCCATTGTATTCCTCCAGCTTTGCAAAAAGTTTATTGTCAAACTCCTTACCCTGGTCGTGGTGGAGTCTTGTGGGGAAGCCAAACTTCAGCATGAAGTCACCAAATAGTTTTTCTGCTGCAGTTTTGGCAGCTTTGTTGTGACAGGGGTAGTCCTGGGCAAACCATGTAAAATGGTCCATTATAACAAGTATATATTCATATCCTCCCTTACACTTTTCCAGGTGTAAGAAATCAGTGGAAACCAGTTCAAATGGGTAGGTGGTTACAATGTTGGTGAGGGCAGCTCTTGTGGGCTTACTGGGACGTTTGCTTTTTAAACCGATGCACACATTTGTGATGTAATTTTGAACATCTTTTTGCGTATGGGGACAATAAAAGTGGTCTCTGATCAGATCTAAAGTTCCCTCTATTCCAAGGTGGCCCATCTCTTCATGTAGTTCTTTAAAGATCAACTTGTGGAACTGAGTAGGTAGGACTAGTTGGAGTCAGCTGGCAGTTTTACGATACAGCAACGCATCTTCAGCAATTTGCAATTTTGTTTTTTCTCTTACCAGGGCAGCTACCCTTTCATTGCACCTCAGTTTTCCACTTCTTGGCCACTGCTTTAATCTCATGTACTGAAGTATCTTCCCAATGATAGGGTCCTCTCTTTGAGCTTTTTTCAATTCCAGGTTGGGGATTTTTACCACTGGTGATCTTCCCTCACTTTCCTCTTCCATAAGTACTGTGGAAATTATCACAGGGCAAAGCCATGGCATATTTTCTTTAGACAGGGTTATTACAGCCTGGGTCACTGTGTTCATCATTTCTCTCTGTGCCACATTGGCACATGTTTGCATATACTCTTCCATATTTAGAAGCATGAGGGAGAGACTATCTGTATCCTTGTTTGTTTTACCACAACGATACTTTATGGAGAACTGAAAGTCAGAGAGTTAAGCTACCCATCTGTGTGTGGTTGCATTCAGTTTTGCTGTGATTAGCACATATGTGAGAGGATTGTTGTCAGTGTATACTACAAATGGAGGAGAGTAGTAAAGGTAGTCCCTGAACCTCTCGTATATAGCCCACTTCAACGCCAGGAATTCTAAATTCCCAGAGTGCAGATGGTAGTTTTTCTCGGGTTTGGTTAGAGTCCTGGATCCGTAGGCAATCACCATGAGTCTGCCGTTTTGTCTCTAGTAAAGTACTGCCCCGAGCCCCTCTTGAGATGTGATAGAATAAAATTGAATTGAATGAGACTGAGTCAAAAATTCAATAGGTGGATTCCAAGTTGTGAGCCATTTATTTTTCTGGCCAGGAGAAAAAGGTACATTCAACCATCCACAGAGTCGCTCATGCACTTTTTCTGACCACCATTCCGAGCCTGATATTTTTATAGCTCTAAGGATATCTCTAAGGATAGATAAACAAGACATCCTTGTGGCATCTCCTGGAGACAGGCTGTGTCTATAAATTTAATCTTCATAAACTGGGAGATTACCAGATCCCTTGGTCACAGAAACTTAGCAGAGCAGGTCAACAAAACAAAGTGATTATCAGTGTAGCCTAGGTCATCCCTTACATCTCTGCTGACCTGCCCTCACATGCATGCACATCCATCCACACGCACATTCACCCAGACTCTGGGACATGAACGTCACATAGAGAATAATGGCTCATACAACGCACCAAAAACATATCAGACATAAAATATGAAAGAATAACAAAGAGAAACATGAAATTATTCTTTCAAGATGCATCACAATGCAGGATAAAGGGCTGTTCAAAGTCAGGGTAGCCCAACACTGGGGGCTGAGAGAGAAAGTCCAGTAGCTGACACAGTACCTGCTGGTGTTTGGAAGTTCAAGTGACTGGATGGCATGATGACAACTGACCTCCCCTGTTTTGTTTCCCATGTTTAGGCCTTGTTTGTTTGTGTTTTTCCCCCAACTGTTTTGTCACAAGAGAGCAGGTCATAGAGAGGCTTTGCAATGCACAAGAAATTAGGGATATAACTACGATAATAGGAAATGAATCCAAGCAGTTTCCTCACTTCTCCGATAGTGGTGGGTTTTCTGTTTTTTAGTGCTTGAACTGGGGCAATATCTGCAGGATCCATGGTATATCCCTCGTTTGTGACCAGCCACCCTAAAAATCTGACCTGGTTCTTAAAAACTTCACATTTTCTTGGCGTTAACTTGACCCCATGGCTTTGGTAGCGCTGTAAAACACTTCTTAGGTCTTTGAGGTGGTCCTCAAAGGTGCGAGAGTGCACCAGGTTATCATCCAAGTAGGGTAAACATACTTCATCTTGAAGACCCACCAAACATTCCTCTATCGACCTCTGGAATTCTGCAGGAGCAGATGACAAACCAAAGGGGATTCTCACCCATTCATGCAAACCCTAGGGTGTAATAAATGCAGTGAGAGGCCGGCTTGACTCCTCTAAGAAGCCCTGGTGATATGTCTTTCCTTGGTCAAGGACAGAAAACCAAGAGCTTCCCTGCAGGCTGTTTAGCACGTCCTGTATGCATGGTATTGGGTGACGATCAGGAACAGATTTTCTGTTTAGCTCCCAATAATCACAACAGAGGCAGAGATTTCCATCCTTTTTTTGCACACACACAATGGGGTGTGAACAGCAGGATTTTGATTTAGTTATCCAGCCTCTGTTTTATAAGCCTTCCAGGAACTCTCTCACCTCCTTATGAAGTGGTTTGGGCACTGAGGTATATGTACGCCTAACTGGTGTGGGGTCACTGAGGCGAATCTTTAGCTGCAGTGACGGTATGCTCCCTACATCCTTATCATCGTGTGCAAATGCTTTGCACTCCTCTCGCAGTACCTTCTGTTTGGTTACTCCCTTGCTCTTGCTTGTTAGGAGATGTGGTAACTTATTGGAAGCTGTGGATGGATACTTCTGTTGCATCTACACCTACTGGCCTGGTGGGTTCTGAATACATCTTTTGATCATTTCAGTTTGACTCAACACTGTTTTTGGCAGGAGCTGAAGGTCATGAGCAGTGTTGTTTGTGACTGGTATGGTAAGGTGTGACCAGGACCCTCTCTGTAGGTGCACTACACTTTCTTTAATCATTAACCCTTCAGGTAACTGTGGGTTTGGAATGGGCTCAAAAAGGGCATCATGATCTGTGGGAAGTGGGCCTGTTCTGATGCTGCATTTCACAGATTTCATCTGACCTGCTGGGATTGTTACTGCTTCTTTGCCCACTTTTACCAGGCCCTCCCCAACCCCATCTTTCCCACCCTTCATTATTCTAACAAACACTCCTGCTCTTTTACAATCAAAGGAGAAGGCTGAACTCACCGCCTTTGTGACAACACTTGGGAGCTCTCTGCCACTTTTTAAGACCTGCTCAACTACATTGAAGCCAATGATTGGTTCCTCTGCCACCTCTTCTCCATTAGAACCAAAACAGGGACTAGAAATTCGAGAGGAGTGATGTTGTTTGAGGGCAACTTGAATATAACTTCAACCCACCCAGAAAAAGGAATTAGCGTATGGTTCACTGCCGTCCCATCTAAAACACCAGGGCCCAATATCTCTGATAAGCTCCTCACTGTGGTATGCGAGAGGTTGTGCTGTCTCCATTTTTCATTTATAAGGCAGACCTGAGATCCTGTGTCCCACAGAGCTTTTGTTTCAACATCATCTAAGAGGCAGGTAATCATATATTTCTTTCCAATCAGGTTAAGCAGCTGGGCATTTTGCTTTGGGGAAAGAAGACTGACTGTGGCTGTGTCATTCTCCTGTAACACTCTGTCCTTTGTCTTATCAGGGGTTTTTGTCTGTGATGGTTGGATATTACCAGGGGTGCATTTGTCTATGTTTCTCAAATGAACACTTTGTACACCATTTTTAAGTGATGTCACTGGGAAGGAGGTTACTACATTAACAGTCATTCTTGGCTTTCTACACCCCCTGGGCAGATGACCACCCTCTCCACATTTAAAGCAATGGTCACACTGTTCTCTTTGCCCTCCCTCTTGACAGGATCTGCATCCACATTTTCTGCTCGTTCTCTGTGGTGTTGAAGGTCTGTCTCTGCCTGGAGTTCTCGTACTTTAATGTCTTTATTATTTTTCTTGAATTTTTGTTGCCTTTCCCCTTCAAGACTGGCTGCCTCATTTGTTTTTGCAATCAGCATGTCATCTGTGACAGTTGGGTTCTCCAGATAGTTTTTGAGCTGGTATTTTACATTGTCGCTTATCAGTCCAGTAACAATGGCTCTCAGAAACTTCCTCTGGATCAGTTCTGGGCTGTACTGCTCATCTGTTCCAGGCTCTCTAGATGCAGTGAGGAGCCTCTCTTTTAGCTCTATTGCTCGAAATAGGAAATTTTGAGGGGATTCATTACTTTCCTCAGTGATGGTTAT
This sequence comes from Pholidichthys leucotaenia, assembly GCA_020510985.1. Lineage (NCBI taxonomy): Eukaryota > Metazoa > Chordata > Actinopteri > Cichliformes > Pholidichthyidae > Pholidichthys > Pholidichthys leucotaenia. The sequence continues at coordinate 115,956,674 of CM035840.1, forward strand.
TAGTCAATGATACAAATCAGTAGAGCTCTCCTCTTTATAATGCCCCTTCAAAATTTCAATTCAATTTTATTTATATAGCGTCAAATCACAACACAGGCTATCTCAAGGCACTTTACAGAAAAGAGTGGGTTTAGGTCACACTCTCAAATTTATAGAACCTAGCAGAGACCCCTAAGAGCAAGCACTGCGGTGACACAGGTGAGGAAAAACTTCCCTTTAATGGGTAGAAACCTCGAGCGGAACCATAGCTCATAGAGGACGGCCATCCGCCTCGACTGGCTGGGTTGAAAAAAAGGTAAAAAGTAGGAGGCCTGGCAGTAGCTACATTCAAAACAAGCATAACAAATACAATATTCAAAGCCAGACATTCCAGTATCAAGCCTGGTCAGGCTGCAGATGCGAGTGAAGGCCTGGCAGCAGCAACATTTTTAACTATAGGCCTTATCAAAGAGAAAAGATTTCAACTTACTCTTGAATAAAGAGAGAGTGTCTGCCTCCCGAACTGAACTGGGAAGACGGTTCCACATGAGGGGAGCCTGATAACTGAAAGTTCTACCTCCCAATCTACTTCTGGAGACTTTGGGGACCACCAGTAGTTTGGATTTTTGGGAGCGCAGAGCTTTGGTTGGATGATAGGGAACTACTGTATGAGTTCTCGCAGGTAAGAAGTAGCCAGACCATTAAGGGCTTTATAAGTTAGGAGCAATATCTTGAATTCAATTCTGTATTTTATTGGGAGCCAATGTAAAGAAGCCAAAACTGGAGTAATGTGATCTCTTCTCCCTGTTCTCATTAGGATACGTGCAGCTGCATTCTGAATGAGTTGGAGAAACTTTATGGACTTATTAAGACAACCTGATAAAAGTAAATTACAATAGTCTAACCTAGAGATGATAAAAGCGTGTACAAGTTTCTCTGCATCTTTATGGGACAGGATGTACCTAATTTTAGAAATATTACGCAGATGGAAGAAGGCAGTCTTAATGGTTTGCTGTATATGAGAGTTGAAAGACATATCTTGGTCAAAGACAACTCCAAGGTTCCTAACAGAAAATGTAGAAGCCAGTGCAATGCCATCTAGTGTTGTTATCTTACTAGAAAGAGTACTTCTAGCATGTTTGGAGCCAAGAACAATGACTTCAGTTTTATCTGTATTCAGCAATAGAAAGCAGTAGTCCATCCAGGGTTTAATATCTTTAAGACACTCCTGGAGTGAACCCAAATGGCTGGGATCATCTGGATTGATGGATAAATATAATTGAGTGTTGTCAGCGTAACAATGAAAATGAATAAAATGCTTCCTCATAATGTCTCCCAAAGGCAGCATGTATAATGTAAACAGTACTGGTCCAAGTACCGATCCGTGCAGAACTCCATAGCTAACTGTGGTCTGGGTAGAGGACTTGTTATGGACATGAACAAACTGGGAACAGTCTGATAGATAAGACTGGAACCATCTTAGCGTTGTTCCGTTCAAACCAATTTGCTGTTCAAGTCTCTCTAGCAGAATACGGTGGTCAATGGTGTCAAAGGCAGCACTAAGGTCCAATAAGACAAGGACCGAGACAAGTCCTTTGTCAAATGCCATAAGGAGGTCATCAGTAACTTTCACTAAGGCTGTCTCTGTACTGTGGTGTCTCCTAAAGCCTGACTGAAATTTCCCAAATATAGAATTATTTTCTAAAAAAGTGCACAGTTGATTGGCGACTACTTTTTCGAGGATCTTGGAAAGTTAGGGGAGGTTAGATATTGGTCTATAATTAGCCAAAATCCCAGAATTAAGCAAAGGTTTTTAAAGTAGAGGTTTAATTACTGCCACTTTAAAAGACTGCGGTACATGTCCTGTCAATAGAGACATATTAATTATGTTCAAAAGCGGTGGACTAATCAGAGATAGTGATTCCTTCAGGAGTCTAGCGAGGATTGGGTCTAAGAGACAGGTAGTTGGTTTAGAGGTCAACACTATTAGAGCTAGATCAGAATGACTAATAAGAGAAAATTCAGAAAAGTGGAGTTCTGAGCCTGTGGACACAGCAGTGTTAGGCAGAGTCTTGGTATTTTTAAGGGGGCTGTTTTTTGGAATATTATTCCTAATACTGACAATTTCATCATTAAAAAAAATTCAGAAAGACGTCAGCACTAAGAGTTGGAGGAATGTAAGGATCTATGGCATTTTGGCTCTTGGTTAGCTGAGCCACAGTGTTAAAAAGAAATCTATGGTTGTTTTTATTTTCTTCTATCAAGGATGAATAGTACTGTTGCCTAGCACTACAGAGAGATTTCTTATAGGTGATAAGGCTGGCATTCCAGGCTGAATATGATTCTTCTGTCTTATTTGCACCCCAAAGCCTTTCACAGAATCTAACTTTCTTTTTTAACTCACAAGTGTGGAGCTAATTTCCTATTTTTAATAGTTTTCTTTTTAAGAGGGGCTATGGAGTCAAGTGTTGCCCGCAGTGGGGCTGCAGTACTATCAACTAAGAGGTCTAATTCTAATGGATTCAAGCAATTAGTGCTGTCTGCTATATTGAGACATGGTAATAGAGTAAGTGCTGAAGGGATTAATCCTTTAAAGTGAGCCACAGCACTATCAGGTAAGTATCTGGTAACTATATTTCTGTGTGATGCTGTAAAATCAGACAACACAAATTTGAAAGTTATAAAATAATGGTCAGTCAGTGTAGGATTTTGAGGGATGACAAGCAGCTCATCAATTTCTACACAATAGGCCAAGACCAGGTTAAGGGTGTGATTATGATGATGAGTTGGTTTACTAACACACTGAGAAAAACCAGCTGAATTTAAGAGGGAGAGAAATGCTACACTATGACTATCATTATCAACGTCTATATGAATATTAAAAATCACCAGCTATGATAATCTTATCTGAACTGAGAACTAAGGTTGTTAAGAACTCAGAGAATTCAGACATAAATTCAGCAAAAGAAGCACTGGGAGGACGATATACTGTGGTAAATAAAATAGGCTGTTTTGACCTCCAAGATGGGTATGCTAAGCTAAAAATTAAGCATTTGAAAGAGTTATAATTTGAGTTTAGTTTAGGCCGAGGGTTCATTGGTAATGTGGATTCATATATTACCCCAACACCACCACCTCGGCCAGTGTATCTAGGAATATGAATATCACCATAGCTGGGGGGGGTGGCCTCATTGATACTAACAAAGTCATCAGGGCATAGCCATGTTTCTGTGAGACAGAGTATATTTATATTGTAATCCATGATCATATCATTAATTAAGGTCGCTTTATCCAACAGAGATCTTATATTCAGCAGTCCGCTTTTAATTATTTTATTTTTCTGTGGTAAATTAATGGTTTTAATCTTTATCAAGTTATGTTGTATTTGTCTTGGGTTATAATGTTTTGGGTATCGGGGGACAGACACAATCTCTATGGGGTTGTGAACTGAAGACTGATCTAAACAGAGAGAATTATTTGGATTAATAGGGGTAATATGAGAGGTGGAAGCAAAAAAAAAGCTGGTTTGCAGACCCAGGCATTTTGAGGTGAGGTGACACACCAGCTTTCAGTCATTGTACTAAAAAATACTGAATCGAATAAAACAGATTGTCCCTTAAAACACGTGCACCGAGTCTATTTGGATGGATGCCATCTGGCCTCATAAATGATGGGCAGTTCCAAAACAGGTTGAAATTGTCTATAAAACCAATGTTAAAAGTAGGACATGTTGAGCACAACCAGGAATTAAGGCTGAGTTCTGCTGAAATAATTGCTCACTTGCTCCTCTTCTAAAAGGAGCAAGTGGTCCAGAGATAAACACACGTCTGCCACAGTTCTTAAGAGTGGACAGAAGGCTCCCGAAGTCTCTAAGATCTCAGACGCTTCATCTAGGATGTTGTTGCATCTGACATGCATAATAACAGTTTTAGCATGGGGGTATTCATTTAATAGGTCAGGGGTAAGAGCCTCAATATCTGACACTTTAGCCCCAGGAAAAATTTTTGTAACACAGTACCTGCTTCTGATGTTCCTCATAATGGAATCACCAATTATCAGCATCATCTGGAGGGACTTTGTCGGTGGCTTCTGTAGAGGTAAATAGTTTTGCCGTTGTTGTTGTTGCTGCAGAGGCGGCGGGATGCCGGTGCGGGGGGTGACGCAGGGGGTTGCGCTCTCTTCTTTTTGGAGCTGGTGTAAAGTTTGGCACACCTAGGGTAGTTTTAATCCGGGGCTTGCGGATTTGGACCTCTGCTGACGGAGAAGGGGCGGCCATGAGGGGAAGATCAGCGTCCAGGTGGAGGAAATCTTCCAAGGAAAAGATGTCAAATCTGTTTTCCAATGAGAGGGGAAGGAAGGAGGCGCGGCCGTGCCTGGTTGATTCCCGACGTTTACTGTTGGACCCAACCATGGTCCAGGGCTGAGAAGAACCACCTGGGGCTTTAGGTTTAGCGCCGAGCTGAAGCCAGTGTTTGGTGCTGCAGTCCTAGACAGCTGAGGTGACCAGAGTAGGGGTGGAGGTGGATGGTGATATGTTAATTTCACCCAGGTAGGTAGCCATCTCTGCTAGCTGCGAGTCTGTTGCTGGCGCTGACGTCCAACCAAAAATGATCGTGTCCAGATGATTTTCAGCCTCCTAGATCTTATAGAGGTTAGAGAGTCTCAGTTCCAACTTGGAAACCTTCTTAGAGAGGGAAACAGCTGTCACAGGTCGGAGAGGGAGCCATGGCTTTCCAGGCCAGGGGTGGCTAATCAAAACAGACAGGTTAGCCTAGCCCAGTTTGTTGACCAAGAAAGATCAAGCGGAAAGAATCCTCGGTCCAGTAAAATTATAAGTGGGTAAAAATCATCGAGAACGATGATGCAGTAATTCCAATTGTTTGACAGCGTCAAAATTGCCCGGAGCTGAGGTAGGGTGAGGTCTTGTTTAATCTCAAACATGCTGCAAAGGCTTAAACCTGGACTTATTACTCTTACCACAGCCTCAATAATCTCAGCTTCATGGTGGTTTTTCTTCAGTCCCATATCAATTTGGTGAATGAGATTAGAATATGACAGTTTGTCTTTCTCACCCCTTTCCCGATTTGGCCGTTTATTCTGAACTCCCTGCAGATAGTGACCTCTCCTGCCTGGCCCAGTGATGGCACAGCTACTGGTGGTGATGACCCTGCTCCGGGCCTCTGACTAGCCATTCTCTGTGTTAGCCATTTCATTTCTTCCTCCAGGTTTTCTGTCGATTTTTGGAAGTTCAACTGTAGCATGGCATACTGTTCTTGTAAACTAGCCAGAGTGGCAGCATCTTCACTTGCACCATCTCCAACAGAATCTGCTGGTTCATCTCTTCCTTTCGCTTCACTAGCACAACGTATTAGCTTAGCCAAGAATTCACGTGCCACATCCTCTTCTTAGTCTTCAATAACTTTTTCAGTCGTTTCACTTATTAATCTTATAAGCATGTGCCGCTTCATCTGTCTTTCGGTGGGGATTTTAGCATGAAAACACATCTCTTGGAGCTGATCCAGCTTTAACTGTACCAAGGCCTCGCTTAGCCGATCCTGCATTAGCTCTAGCTCCATGTTACATTTGTCCAAGCTAACTTCTTCCACTTACTTTTTTTTTTTGGTGGCACAGCTTATCCCACTTCTGACACCAGTTTTGTTGCACGGTTGAATAATTCACTCTGTACACAGTTTGTGGGTTCCTTGCTCCTTTAATGAAGGTTTTTTTTCATGCATTACACTTTGCCATGTCTTCTGTACTGTGCCCTTTTTTACACACGTCAACTTCACTTTCCTACTACAGTTCCCTATGGCAAGGCCCATTGTCATCAGTGCTCAGTCATAGCCAAAACGTCACCTTGTGGGTAACTGGTGCAACAACATACATGCGCCTGACTGGAAACCAACTACAATCTGCAGACACAAACATACAATCAAATGATTTGAGGGGTGTCTTTATTTTGAGTCCCTCACACACGTCCTGAAAAACTTGCTTTCACACATTATTTTATTAACCTCATGTTTTAGCTGCTTTTAGTTCTGTATCATTTTTTTAACAAAAAAAATCAAATCAATTCTTTGCTCAATTTCAAACAAAACATGTAATATAAAATTTTATAAAAGTGAAGAACACTAAATGCATTTGATGGCAAATAAATAGCTATGAAATTCTAAAATCTAGAACTAAAATTATAAAAATCTAAAGTTTTACAGGAGAACATAAACTTAATAGCATTAAAAAAGATGAATATAAAAAACACTTCACAAAAGGTCCACCTCTATACTGTAGTTTTAGTATAAAAACCATTTTAAACTGTAGGCCTGAAAAAAATGACAAAAATATCCATCCATCCATCCATCTTCTACCGCTTTTCCGGAGGTCCGGGTCACGGAGGCAGCAGTTCAAGCAGAGAAGCCCAGACTTCCCTCTCCCCACCAACCTGCTCCAGCTCTTCAGACAGGATACCAAGGCGTTCCCAGACCAGCTGGGAGACATAGTCTCTCCACCGAGTCCTGGGTCTGCCCCGGGGTCTCTTCCCAGTGGGATGTGCCCGAAACACCTCAAGTGGGAGGCGTCCAGGAGGCATCCTAATCAGATGCCCATACCACCTCAAGTGACTCCTTTCAATGTGGAGGAGCAGCGGTTCTACTCTGAGCCTCTCCTGGATGACTGAGCTCCTCACCATATCTCTGAGGGTGAGTCCAGCAATCCTACGGAGAAAGCTCATTTCAGCCGCTTGTATTTGGGTAATGACAAAAATATATATTACATATTACAGAATTCCTTGGAGATATATACATATATATCTTTTTTTAAGTTCCACAGTAAACTGTTATAGTATGGATAATGCTATAACTCCATGGGTACAGGGAGAGGGGAGGTAGAACCTTTAATGCTCAGTAACACACGGAGCATTTATGGAGTTTTTACCTGATATCATAGGCTATGAAAACGACCTCCAGCGTCATGCGGACCCAACAGGATCGCAGTCCCAGAGGAACCAACTTCACCCCTGTGTTCCAGCATGGACCACTCTCGGCAGATTCGGAGACAGAAGCATGTCTATCCGGATGGATATCCTGGCCTGTGTGGATATCCTGTGTGTGCAGTGAACCGTAATTTTGCGACCCACTGCATACTCTCTGGAGTGGTGGGATCCACAGAGTCTCTGCAGAGAGTGGAGCAGGAGAGCCGAGACTAGTGGAGTCTGCAGGGAGCGCCCAAGGGCTCACGCCATTAACTGTCCAGACAGCTGATGATACAGTTTTTCAGTTCCACTTTTTTCTTTCAGCCAAAACAAAACAGTCTCCTTTTTTCCCAAATTGCATCAAAAGGCTTTGGGGTCCAGATGGTGGACCCTCGGGGTCCGGATCCAGAATGGAACGGAGTTCACCAGTTGGTGACCCCTGTTCTAGCTGTTTGCAGGAAAGCAAATCCAAAAAGAAACATGTAAATAGTTGAATAGTTGAACTATCTAAATGCTTCTTGTTTGATTTGTTTTTTTCAAACTGTTGAAAGCTTGTATATACTGAAAATATATACTGCTCAAAAAAATAAAGGGAACACTTTGAAAACACATCAGATTTTAATGGGAAAAAATAAGCTTGATATCGAAATTATGGCAGGCTATTCCAGCTTACTCAGATTAAAAACTGTTCCTTTAATCTGAGTAAGCTGGACTAGCCTGCCACAATTTCGATTTCCAGCTTATTTTTTCCAAAGTGTTCCCTTTATTTTTTTGAGCAGTATACATACTTTGAAATAATTATGCATGCAATTGTATAGATGTAATAAAACAAAACAAAAAAACATCTGTGCTGTTATGCAGCTCCTCATAAAAGCTGTCAGTAAAGCTCTCTTCAAAACAGTTAGCTTCAGCATGTTTATTAATGTTCATGAGACTAATCTGATTGGGTAAAGGTTTTTCTGAGGACCAGCTGCAAGTAACAAGGCTAGCAGGCTGTGCTTGTTTTAACTTTGAGAATTCAAGTTATTTTTTTAAGTATGACATCTTATTTCCCTGGAAGTGTAATCTGATAATTTCTTTAGGGGCCCTTTAAAGAACAGTAAATTTGGACAAAATATGGCACTAATGCACAAATGAACAAAGCTTAACCCTATAATGCCAGCCCCAAGAAACAATGAACAAAAAAATTTTAATTTTTTGAATTTGTCTCATTAGTCTGTACTCTTTATTTGGCCCTTCAACAAAATGTAAATAAATAAATAAAAATAATTTGCATATATGTTTTTTGTTTGTATCATATTTTATACATTGGGCATTACATGCAATTCGGGCAATAACAAGAATTTTTTCTCCTTGGCCATCTGTAACATCTGTATCTTTATTTTTTTCAAACAGCTGCCATTTTTTTTCAATTTTTTTCTTTTCTTTTACAACGTGGTAACCTGGCAGTAAATGAAATTTGGGCAACAACAATTTCAAAAAACTTGTTTCTTGGCCATCTGTAACATCTACATCTTTATTTTTTCAAACTGCTATCTTTTTCAATCTTTTCTTTAATTTTGCGAAGTGGTAAGCGAGAAAAGAGTTCCTGTCTTTGTTAAGGCAGAGGTGGACATTGCATTTTGTGCAGAACACATAGGAAAAGTGAGGAGTTTCTTTGCAATGCTTGCACCTTTGTCGTTGTGCCCAGGTTTTGAAAGTCGCTGACCTCATCTCTCCTCACATCTGGAGGCACACTGCACAACGGCCTCACGTGGTGGTGGTGGTGGTGGTGAGAAGTGTGGTGGAGAAGACAGTGGTCTGCCGATCCTGACTTTCCCTTTTCCTGTACTTATCAGGCGGAGTCAACTGAGGCCTGAAACTTTCTCAGTGGTCTGTGTTGCTATTGGACCCACTTCTTCCTATTCAATACTCTGGTCAATATTTTTATCTTCCTCATTGTTACTATTAGAGCTTTCTCCATCATGCTCAGCAGTGGGAGTCCAATCCTTATCTTCCACTTCATCATCAGCCTCCATGAATTTCCTCTATGTTGTTCAAATTGCCATCGAGGAAGCGCAGGACATCTTCAGTACTGTACTTCCTTTTAGCCATCTAAAATGTAGATTATCTATTATAAATGTCACGTTTCAATCTGTAATTTGTGTAACTGACTCATCAAAACATTGTTTTATGTACTATGGTAGCCATAATGCATATTACACCAACAAAAAGTACAATGACAATTGGGGAATTTACCAATAAATATTCCCCTTTGTACCTGCTGTATCGAATTTGATATTAAGAGATTAAGTATTTTCTGTATGTTTTTACTCCAAACTAAAATGCAAAAAATAAAGTAATTATAAGTTGCTTCAATAGAGTACAGTATCTCACAAAAGTAAATACACCCCTCACATTTTTGTAAATATTTTATTATATCTTTTCATGGGACAACACTGAAGATATGACACTTTGATGCAATATAAAGTAGTCAGTGTACAGCTTGTATAACAGTGTAAATTTGCTGTTCCCTCAAAATAACTCAACACACAGCCATTAATGTCTAAACCACTGGCAACAAAAGTGAGTACACCCCTAAGTCAAAATGTCCAAATTGTGCCCAATTATCCTTTTCCCTCCCTGGTGTCATGTGACTCGTTAGTGTTACAAGGTCTCAGGTGTGAATGGGGAGCAGGTGTGTTAAATTTGACATTATCACTCTCACATTCTCTCATACTGGTCACTGGAAGTTCAACATGGCACCTCATAGCAAATAACTCCCTGAGGATCTGAAAAAAGAATTATTGCTCTACATAAAGATGGCCTAGGCTCTAAGAACATTGCCAACACCCTGAAACTGAGCTGCAGCACGGTGGCCAAGACCATACAGCAGTTTAACAGGATAGGCTCCACTCAGAACAGGCCTCGCCATGGTTGACCAAAGAAGTTGAGTGCACGTGCTCAGCGTCATATCCAGAGGCTGTCTTTTGAAACTAGACGTATGAGTGCTGCCAGCATTGCTACAGAGCTTGAAGGGGTGGGGGGTCAGCCTGTCAGTGCTCAGACCATATGCCGCACACTGCATCAAATTGGTCTGCATGGCTGTCGTCCCAGAAGGAAGCCCTTTTAAAGATGATGCACCAGAAAGCCCGCAAACAGTTTGCTGAAGACAAGCAGACTAAGGACATGGATTACTGGAACCATGTCCTGTGGTCTGATGAGACCAAGATAAACTTATTTGATTCAGATGGTGTCAAGCGTGTGTGGCAGCAACCAGGTGAGAAGTAAAAAGACGAGTGTGTCTTGCCTACAGTCAAGCATGGTGGTGGGAGTGTCATGGCTTGGGGCTGCATGAGTGCTGCCGGCATTGGGGAGCTACAGTTCATTGAGGGAACCATGAATGCCAACATGTACTGTGACATACTGAAGCAGAGCATGATCCCCGCCCTTCGGAAACTGGGCCACAGGGCAGTATTCCAACATGATAACGACCCCAAACACACCTCTAAGACGACCACTTTTGCTAAAGAAACTGAGGGCAAAGGTGATGGACTGGCCAAGTATGTCTCCAGACCTAAACCCTATTGAGCATCTGTGGGGCATCCTCAAATAGAAGGCGGAGGAGCGCAAGGTCTGTAACATCCACCAGCTCTGTGATGTCGTTATGGAAGAGGATTCCAGTGGCAACCTGTGAAGGTCTAGTGAACTCCATGCCCAAGAGAGTTAAGGCAGTGCTGGAAAATAATGGTGAATACACAAAATATTGACACTTTGGACACAATTTGGACATTTCACTTTGGGGCATACTCACTTTTGTTGCCAGCAGTTTAGACATTAATGGCTGTGTGTTGAGTTATTCTGAGGGGACAGCAAATTTTTCCTGGAATTTCCCCGTTGTGGGACTAATAAAGGCTTATCTTATCTTATCTTTATGCTGTTATACAAGCTGTACACTGACTACTTTACATTGTATCAAAGTGTCGTATCTTCAGTGTTGTCCCATGAAAAGATATAATAAAATATTTACAAAAATGTGAGAGGTGTACTCACTTTTGTGAGATACTGTAAGTGTTCATTTTTAAATATTAGTTAATACTGTATGTGGAAGAAAATCTCACCATAAGGTCTTGAAAATAGCATTATGTTTCTCCTTGACATAGCTGATTCGGGACTAATGGGTTTCAGCCATTTTGGATTGAACCGTGTGATGTGTCAGAATTATTGTAGTGCAAAAGGTATCAACCAGAGGGCAGAAGACAAGTATCAGATTACATACAACAGGGTTTTGAACAAAGTTTTTACCATATGGTGATACAATAGGTCTCAGAAATGTATGTATCAAACATGATACCTGCAACATTATAGGGTTAATACATTCATTAATTGTTTAGTCTCATCCATCAATCTTCCACTGCTTATCTGGGTGTCTGGGTCACAGGGACGTTAGTCTAAGCAAAGAAGCCCAGACTGTCGCCCAGCTCACATAGCACCATGATGCCCATGATCCTTCCTGCAGATGGTGAGCCCACTGGAGGGCGGACCTATGGCTTACTGAGGCTGTCCCAGCCAGCCTCCAGGGCAGAACCCCGGTAATCCCATGTATGGTGGGGTATACAGGATCCTTGTTGTAGCTTTTTTATGGGGATCCACTGGACCAATTTGCCTTGGGAGACCCTACCAGGGGCAAGTAGCCCCTGACAACATAGCTCCTGGGATCATTAGGGCACACAAACCTCTCCACCACAATAAGGTGGCGATCCATTTATTGTCCCCCATGCAATAAATATAAGGTGCCCAGTTGTATCATTTTTTTAATTTTTTTAATCATCTTATAATCACTTTCCTTTCCAGTCTGCCAGGGAGGTGATGCATCAGGACAGTGGGGGGAAACACAAAAACTGAACTTTATGGGCTAATTTATGGAGAGGGATGGGGAATGCACAAGAGAATGAAAAGGAGACACAAAAATTGACAAGCATATTTACAACAGTGGGAGCAAACACTTCTAATAACTGCGTCCAAACACAGATCAGAGACCAAGATGGTTGCTCCTAAAGGCATTTTTGTTTTAATCAAGAGTTCCCTCCTTGGGTCTTACAGTAATGTGGAGGCTTAAAACAAACATTATGATACCACTGTGACACTGTATTCTGTCACTCTGAGCCTGGGGAACCAAAAGTAGCAGGTAGTCCCTTGTTTCATAACTCCTTAGTCGTCTCCTGTTTTCTCACAGCCTCACTTACTGGTCACACACACACACACACACACACACACACACACACACACACACACACACACACAAATAATACTGAACATACTCTTGACACATTCCAGCATGAACCCGCATATGAATTTCTGTGACTTTCAACCGTTTTGTTAAGATATTCACTTTATTCATAACACCCTGCAATGTTGTTCCATTCTCCATTGAGCTCACAGATAAGCTTCGCTTCAATTACATGTAGTGAACTCAGCCAAGCTCTAATCTCCATGTTTGTGCTCGAGGGACGATAACTTTCCTTCTCTCTCTTGGTCCAAACGGCACCCTTTTCGAGTCTGTCCAACACTTCATGTAAAGCTGATTGGAATCACCAAGTGCGATATTAGAAGTGTAAAACATTACCGGCTGTCTCTACATGTGTGCACACATGGCATATGGGCAAGTGTTTGAGGGTGTAATAAAAAGCCAACACAACAGCCAAAAAAGCGCTTGATCTGGTGACCATCACTCCCCAAAGCACTGGCTTTGTAGACACACAACAAAGGGTTTATGGCAAGTTCATTTTTTTTACACCCCTCCCCATCAATGCTTTACAGCTCTTTGTTGTCACATGTTATTTTAGGGGGAATCTGTCTTTGCTGTGAAATATCTGTGGAGATTATGTGGTCTTATTTGATATGATCCAGAGAGATTACAGACGCACAGGCACTGTCTCATGAGAATAAACGTAATGCACATGCAAATCCAGATTTGTAAAGTTTTCCTCGCCTCTAGAGTGACGGCCTAACTGCTCATTATGTTATATGTTTGGCTTCTCTGAATGGCCCATTTTCCATTTTCAGTGTTGAAGTCTGCTCATAGAGGCCATTGATCCAAAGACAGGCGGCGTTGACTGATTGCTAGGAGGAAACGCTGGCATTATGGGCATCTGTGCGTGCGTGCGTGTGCGTGTGTGTGCGCGCGCGCGCACACACACACACGTATGAGGAGGCATAGCGGGTATTAGTCTGATGAAGTCATACAGGAAATCAATGTCGTATTGAAAGAAGAAAAATGCCCTGCCCAGGGGTGGCTGCACACGGGCTCACACAAACACACACACACACATGCACACACTTAACAATGAGACAAAGTGCGATGTTCTATGAGCAAAAAAAGACAAAAGGCTTGATACTGAAAAATGAGTTGGCGGTATGTCAGGCTCAAGTATAATGTTAAGAGGAGAGAGGGAGAGAGAGAGAGAGAGAGAGAGAGAGAGAGAGCGTGCAGGATGTTAGGGGCCTGCAGTTACACCCACAAGTGTCCGGCTTCGTTCCACGCTGTTTTGTTAGCTGTGACTTGTTATCCACGCTGATGCCTTAGTAAGTGCGTATACATACTTCAGACAATAGGTTTCCATAAGAGTACATTTGAGTACATTCTGTATTTCAAAGAGTGCAGGGCAGGCTCCAGGAGTGCAAGCGTTTAATAATTTATGAGGCCCGAAGACGGGCTCCTATAGACAAAGATGGACTGGGTGACTGAATTATCAAGACAGACAAACAAACACACACACACACACACACACACTGTATTACATCTTGTTCTCACTAACATTCACACGTAAACATATACAGCCACGCATGTCTAGATCTCGGCTCTGGCCACATCAAGTGCTGATTACTAAAGATTATTCCACTGTTTATTCTGATCAATAACTTCTACTCCTGTAGGCTTTCATTGGGATGTTTGAAGGTGTAAGAGAGGTAAAGAGGAAACTCAGAAACGGAGGAGGGTCTATGTCTTAATGGTGCTAGTAGCAGCGGTGTCTCTAGTGCTTGCTGGAGCTTGGAGCTCAGAGGGGAAGTTAGGTAGATCTTAGCCGTGGGCTACGGCTCAGACTCAGAGGCCGGCTTAGGCTGGAGTGGATATTAATTTCACTGACCAAGTGGCAGACAGAGGTGCTCTGTAAGACCATCAGTCACCAGCTCTAAGCTACTCAGCAGCTATTACTATGGTAATCTATACCCTAGGCCTGTGTGCACGTGCACCACTGCGTGAGTGTACACTGTACATATACTGAACACTACACACGTTAGGTGTATATGTGTGCAAGAGGGAGGGCAGGAGACAACAGAGGGGGATTCAGCGACTACCAAACGCTTGTATCAACACTCATTAACAGAGACACACAATTATGTTGTCCCACACTTATGTTTCTGTTCAACCGGCATATGATGTTCACAGAGTAATTAATCATAAAGGGCGGAGAGGGGGTGGAGATGAGGAAAAAGGGAGGGGGAGGAGGTAGGGAGTTGGAGGGTGGAACAACATTATGAGACTGGGTAATTGTCTAATTTTCCTTCGGAGAGCCCAACATGGAATTAAAAAAAACAAACTGTTAGTGCTCCGTTCCAAGGTTGAAAGGAATGAGGCTGTCTAAGCATTGTCCGTTCACTAGAAAAATATCAAAAGCTACTGATACTACTCGTGATAAGTGGACAGGCTGTGTTTTTCAAACTGTACCGAGAAATATGTTTTAAAAAAAAATGTCACATGTTGCTTGTGTTTTTCTATCAGCACCTGAGCAAGGTATGTAGAGATAGATATTAGTTTTTAATTATTAAAATAAAACTGGCCTCCTTCTCATATTTGCTCAGTTAAAACACAGAAATAGACACCTGAGCACCCAGTGCCACCTTCATGCATACAGACGTGCATTCCTGAATCACAGACTACATACAAATGTGGAGGACATGCTGCCATATGTACTTCAATTGTGGAAAAGTGACGCTGTACCTTCTGGATTTTAGGAGATGTTATCTTGTGTTGGTGATGTCATTTTCAGACAGAGGCTCTGCAGTAGCAACCATAAAGCAGTAGATAGCCGCAAATTTTCTTTTTTTTGGAGGGGGGGGGCATATGCTGATTATTTTAAACAAAATTTTTACCAATGGCCAATGCCAACACAAATATTTGCACATATTTTTCCACCTATTTCCATCGCCTTTGTCCTACACTGACGATTAACTAGAATATAAAGACACAAAGAAAATTAGACACTTACCTCCACTGGCAGAGAAGCTCAGGTTTACTGGCCTATTTTATTGATATTTTATGCTAGTTTGGAAACTTTTTATCATGAATACTTTAACCCTTGGCTGCTTTTAACAATCTTGTTTCAGTGTGGAGCAAAGATCTCTTTTTTTGCATTTACATGCCTATCAGCAGAAGGAACTAAACAGAAATTATGGTTGCCTCCATGCTTGACCCCGAGATGAGGGGTGAGTTGGCCTCCGTTGGGCGGCTCGTCTTGGCGTCGGGCCACCCTTAGCTTCCAACTGTCCTCTCTGTGTCTGCAGTGTCTGGAGGCAGTTAGCATTCTGGCTAGCGCATAGTACTCAGTCTGCCCATCTCCCTCACTTTGACTGTGGTCCTGGCACCAGTGGGCACTGTGGAGGAGGCTGCTGTTGATGTTTTTTTGTCTTCGCCGTTATGTTTGTCTCTCGTTCGGGCTTCCTATATTCCTCGTGTTGTGTTTTTTTCTCCTCTCCACATGGCTGTGTGGAGGCAGCCATGTTTGTTTTGAGCACATATCTGAAGTGATGATGTCATTCCCTTGTGCCATGGGAAAAGAGTAACACTGTTATTTTTATTAATTGTAAATATTAATTTTTGCCAGTGTTGATAAATAGTTTTAAATGCTTTATCAGCCGATACCAATAGCATGCCAACATCATGCATTGCTATAAAGCAGACATACAGTGTCAAGTTCCCATCCATTACATTCTGACCATCCATTACAGTCTCTGCACCAGCATAGACCAATCATGAGCTAAACATGACCAATCACAGCCACCTGCAATCTCAACCACACTTCTGATTTTACAGCAACCTAGAACTAACTAAAACCAAAATGATTAGACATTTGAGTATGTATCAGCATGATAAAAACCACCTTAAATTTCGGGGAAAAAATATTCATGGAGTACTTTTAGTTTTCAGTGTGGCAAAGTGCAGCACACAATAATGGGAGAAGGGGACACTTATTGTTTTACTGTAGCTGGGCACCAGAGGACAATCAAGATGCATGGGCTTCACTTCTCTAGAGCTCCCATATATACATATTTTTTTACAGTTTATGGGCTGAACACAGCAGCTGGGATACAGACGTAAGCGTCCAGGTACTCCTAGATAACACAACAGAAATGATGCTCCTTGGGACAAGAGGGAAAAGAAATTATCATCATGGATCAAAGGTATTACTACTAATCCTCTTTCACTGGAAGGATATACAAGACTGAACAGGATGGGCCTGTAAGTGACAAATCAGAAGGACATGCATGCAGACAGGCTGGCACTAACTTGTTAGCCTTCCGGTCCCCAATACCCAGTTCAGCTAACGGCAGCACTTTACTTTAAAGCTCTCTTTTCAGTCGGATAAAATAACAAGGCAAAAGTGTGAAAACAACTTAAAGTTACCTGCACTTCAGTAAAAGCTGTTTCTCCCCCTAAAATTAATTGCTTCTTACTGGGGACATTGAGTGCACATGACAGTGAAAGTCAAAGAGGTAGAAAGGCATCGCCTCGGTCCTCCTTTGTTCGGTAAATGACTAAATATTTAATGTTCCGGGGCTCTTAAGATTAAAGGTAACATGTTGTCAGTAATAGTGCAGCTACTTCAAAGGATGTAAATTATGCATTTCTTCCTTTAGCAGAGAAATCAAAGCAGGTAATGAAGATTAAAGTTTGTGGACCTCCACTCACTCGCTGGTTGAGGAGAAAGGAGGAGAGGAGACGAAGAGAGAGGAAAGAAGACCCATCTTAAGGAGGGAAGGTTAATCTAGTCGGAGCATGGGTTATCTGATTAAAGAATATGTGTGTTCATTTAATCTGTTTCACTGAGGCTGGATTATAGAGAAGAGTGATAGTGGGGAGGTATGGGCCAAATACTCCTGTCAAGCGGTGCAAAAGCCAACTTGAGCGGTAATCAAAGAGCTGCATGACTTTGGGGAGAGTGGAATACACACAAACCCCATAAATTACAATTGTTCTCAATTTAATTTATTTGAAGTACACAGGTGGGACACTGTCAGAGTAAAAAATATGTGAAAGAGCCTCCAGAAACAAAAGCATCCAAAGAATGTTTTTCAAAATATGACATCTGACCTGAAATCCTGCATAAAAAAAACCCTAAAAGTATGAGCATTTTTAGTGAATGGTGAATGGAACACATATGTTTCTTTCTGTTGCTTGAAAATATTTAAGCAACTGAAAAATGTTTAAATATTCAGTCTAATACTTTGTCATTCTGAAAATTCTTTTTATTTGCAGCCACATTGTTAATGAACTTAAAACATCTCACTGTGTTAAAAAAGGTAGGACAAGCAGACATTTCTTGAAAATTTTTGACAAATTTTTGTCCATCCATCCATCCATCATCTACTGTTTATCCGGGGGTCTGGGTCACGGAGGCAGCAGTCTAAGCAGAGAAGCCCAGACTTTCCTCTCCTCATCCACTTCCTCCAGCTTTTCAGGGAGGATACCAAGGCATTCCCAGGCTAGTTGAGAGACATAATCTCTCCAGCGTCCTGGGACTGCCCCGTGGTCTCCTCTCAGTGGGATGTGCCCAGAGCACCTCACATGGAGGGCATCCAGGAGGTATCCTGGTCAGATTCCCAAACCACCTCAACTGGCTCCTTTCAATGTGGAGGAGTAATGGCTCTGGCCATTTTGATATTTTGTAAGTTTTCATAATTATTAACAAGGATATGTGCAGATGTGCATTAAAACTTTGGTGCTGTGGCTTGGTCCAACTTAAACCTCTTAACATTCCGGTGTCCCACCTGTGGGACATTTTACATTGGCTGGAATGCTAAGGGGTTAAAATGGACTGATTTTGACACTGATACTGTAGTTTGAAAGTAGCAGGCAAGATAAAAAAAATGAACATACGTGTCATATCTTCAGTAATGAACAACTTAACTTTAATCTGTGCAAACTATACTTTGAGCCATCTCTTGTGAAGCATGTACTTATGCAGCATTTGACATTTACACCTGTTCTCTTTTCTTCTTTCTGTCTGTGTACAGATGGATACTTTGCAGTTGTGTCGGTGTGGGACAGTTTTTTTGTCTGTGGTTATGAGTCCCCCTCTGGGCTACATTTTACTTTTCTGCCTCTCCAAGATGCCAGTTAGTGAATATTCCCACTGGCTACCAGTAAGCGTTGACATTTAGAAACACAGGGTTTTTTGTTCTCTAACAGTCTGTACTCTTCCGTAAGGACTAGGAAAAAAAGAAAGAAGATGCTAAAAGGAGAAGAGAAGCACTTAGCCCCATTTTCACACCCATCCAGTGTGTGGCAGCGATCATTTAGGCTACCCCATCATGAATCTCACCCCAACAGAGGAGTGAGGCCCATTAGCCTGCAGACAAGGGAGCAAATCAGCATATTCCATAACAGTCAACTTAGTGATTTTTATGCCATTTTGAAGAAGTCACACAAGGGCCACAGCTGTGTATCCAGATCGAAGAAGGGGTGGGGGGGGGAGGCTCAAACCAACAGGAAATAGCAACACTCTGCCAGGGAAAACATGAAAATTATTAACATTTGAGTATATAAGCCAATAATTGTATTTCTTATGATCTGGACTGACGACAAGCTGGGATCAATATCAGCATTTCCCCTCGCACTCATCACTAATTTAAAGCAGCACAACTACAACTCTCTACAGTGTGTATTACTGTACAAACAGCACTCTTGTGAAGCTGAGACACTGTCGAGAGAGAGAGGCACAAATGCAAAGTGAACAAAGCTCTGTGTTATTCTATTGGAATCAGATTCCTCTTTAACTGAACATAGACTTATTGATCAGTGCAAAACTACACAAGAGCAGCTTCCAAATGAAAGAACGAATGTGTGAGGGAGAGAGAGACTGGTGAGAGAGAAAAAGAGCGGGAGAGAGACAGAATGAGGTAAATAACATCTTCATCTCTACTCGCATCTCCAGCAGCCAGTCAGTCAGGCATCATTAATCCAGTGAGGAGCCTCATCCGTTGTGTATTGGTTCATTTTACAACACTATGGTACTGTCTAAATATTGACAAAGCTCTGCTGTCTGGGCAATTGACTGTCATCAGAATGCTCCCCTTCTGAGCCAGTATAAAAAGCAACTGAGGAGCTGAGTGTGTGTGTGTGTGGGGGGGAGGGGGGTAAAAGCAATAGAGCGTAGATGACACAAGTTAGGCCCCGCACGAAAGTCTCAAAGCATTTTATAACGCAAAAAAACAAAAAAACACACACATACTGTATATTGTAAATAGGCATTCACTGCAAACATGCACCCATATCCAAGATAAACCAAAAAATCTGTAACTTCTGTCAGCTTGGCTCCTAAAATCTAAAATTCTCCCACCCCAAGTGATTTCTATGCAAATAATGCAGAGTAGGAAACTACAGCAGTCAATTTAAATCAAAAACACATTTGGTGAAAAATCAATTCTCTACGTTCCTATTTTACACAACACAATTTGCACTGCAGGTAGATGTTCTTTTTTTTTTGGATATATGTTACAGAAAAAAGGCTTCGATGGACAAAATGGTAAAGACTTCTGAGCAAAGGCCTCTACAACAGACACTGGGCCTGATGAAAAACATGTTACCATTAGTATGTGTAAATCCAGCATACTTTGTTAGTAAGCTACATTAGTATGAACAAGCCACTCCAGATTCAACAAACACTTGTATGTCTGACAAAAGTATGTAAACAGTCTGTGTAAAAATGGTGAGTTTGTCCCGTGTGTTAAGTGAGCGTGCATTGACGAGTACTGAAGATTTGCATAACTGATGCCCTAAAACTGTCATCTATAAGGCCACGCTTCTCATAGCTTCTGACCGGGAGTTTCATTCACAAAAATAACTTCAAAGTCTAAGAAAAAAAAACTGGAATGAAATTGAAGTTCTACTGTCCAAGGTCCAAAAAAAACGAAAAAAACATAATTTCAGTAGCATCAGCAGAGGAATCAAAGGAATGGCAAAAATGAAAGAATCTGTCAAGTTATAGGAGATATTTCAGTGTGTGTGGCTGCAGAGGTTCCTCTTAACAGTGACTGACATGAAGACACAGCTGAGTACAACAAACTTTGGTCAGTTGTGCCATCTGCACATACTGTACTGAAACTGTAGGGCCACTTTGGGTGCAATCAACATTGCAGATAGTAGAAGAAGTAATTCTATTCTACTGTGTATAGTGTGAATGACAAAGTTGTCTTTCTTTCTTTCTTTGTCATGAACTGCCCTGTCAAGGGCTGATTAACGACACCACATGCAGGAACTGTGAGTTGCGTATTTAATAATAACGCAAAGGCACACCGTGTACAAGAAACAAAAAGTACTATTACGACTACAATAACTCTGACACCAAGTGTACAAAATAGCAAAGTACAACACTTGCAAAAATTGATAAAAATAGAGTCCACAGTCCACAAAAACAGTAATGGACGGAAAGAGAGTCACTTGCCCAAAATAGCCTAAGGGCTAAGGCATAGGAAAAAACGCTGGGAGACGAGGGAGGCTCGTCAGGACAATCAGCAACCACACAACCAGTAGTTAGACAGGGAATACCTGTCAGAGACAAAAAGGTACTCACAAATAAAGGTGCAGACTGTGGGGAGCGTGAAATAACAAGGCTGAATTATTTCTTAATTCAGGTTTTATTGTTGCGATCACATCCCCAGCTATCTCTCAAGAACAGAAGAGAGAGAGCTGAGTCAAAACCTTCTTATTTATACATCTCAGAACAAAGGAAGAATCCCATATCACCGTCAAAACACCCTATTGACAATAACTCTCCCCCCGCGTCCTTCAGTCCTCCGCCTGGCCCCCAGGAGGTCAGGAAGTCTTTTCAGCTCCTTATCGCCGTACCTCCATCTTCTTGCTGTTATCCACAGGTGGTCCAGACATACTGTTCCATCCAAGACGTGAGGTCAATCCACACATGCAATCTCAAGCATCCCATAGTGCTTATACATACAGTGGGGCAAAAAAGTATTTAGTCAGCCACCAATTGTGCAAGTTCTCCCACTTAAAAGATGACAGAGGTCTCCAATTTTCATCATAGGTATACCTCAACTATGAGAGACAAAATGAGAAAAAAAATCCAGAAAATCACATTGAAGGATTTTTAATGAATTAATTGGTAAATTCCTCGGTAAAATAAGTATTTGGTCAATAACAAAAGTTCATCTCATTACTTTGTTATATACCTTTTGTTGGCAATGACAGAGGTCAAACGTTTTCTGTAAGTCTTCACAAGGTTTTCACACACTGTTGCTGGTATTTTGGCCCACTCCTCCATGCAGATCTCCTCTAGAGCAGTGATGTTTTGGGGCTGTCGCTGGGCAACATGGACTTTCAACTCCCTCCAAAGATTTTCTATGGGGTTGAGATCTGGAGACTGGCTAGGCCACTCCAGGACCTTGAAATGCTTCTTACGAAGCCACTCCTTCGTTGCCCGGGCGGTGTGTTTGGGATCATTGTCATGCTGAAAGACCCAGCCCCGTTTCATCTTCAATGCCCTTGCTGATGGAAGGAGGTTTTCACTCAAAATCTCACGATACATGGCCCCATTCATTCTTTCCTTTACACAGATCAGTCGTCCTAGTCCCTTTGCAGAAAAACAGCCCCAAAGCATGATGTTTCCACCCCCATGCTTCACAGTAGGTATGGTGTTCTTTCTCCTCCAAACACGACAAGTTGAGTTTTTACAATAAAGTTTTATTTTGGTTTCATCTGACCATATGACATTCTCCCAGTCCTCTTCTGGATCATCCAAATGCTCTCTAGCAAACTTCAGACGGGCCTGGACATGTACTGGCTTAAGCAGGGGGACACGTCTGGCACTGCAGGATTTGAGTCCCTGGTGGCGTAGTGTGTTACTGATGGTAGCCTTTGTTACTTTGGTCCCAGCTCTCTGCAGGTTATTCACTAGGTCCCCCCGTGTGGTTCTGGGATTTTTGCTCACCGTTCTCATGATCATTTTGACCCCACAGGGTGAGCTCTTGCATGGAGCCCCAGATCGAGGGAGATTTCTTGTATGTCTTCCATTTTCTAATAATTGCTCCCACAGTTGATTTCTTCACACCAAGCTGCTTACCTATTGCAGATTCAGTCTTCCCAGCCTGGTGCAGGTCTACAATTTTGATTCTGGTGTCCTTTGACAGCTCTTTGGTCTTGGCCATAGTGGAGTTTGGAGTCTGACTGTTTGAGGTTGTGGACAGGTGTCTTTTATACTGATAACAAGTTCACACAGGTGCCATTAATACAGGTAACGAGTGGAGGACAGAGGAGCCTCTTAAAGAAGAAGTTACAGGTCTGAGAGAGCCAGAAATCTTGCTTGTTTGTAGGTGACCAAATACTTATTTTACCAAGGAAATAAACCAATTAATTCATTAAAAATCCTTCAATGTGATTTTCTGGATTTTTTTTTCTCATTTTGTCTCTCATAGTTGAGGTATACCTATGATGAAAATTGGATACCTCTCTCATCTTTTAAGTGGGAAAACTTGCTCAATTGGTGGCTGACTAAATACTTTTTTGCCCCACTGCATGTAGGTAAAAATACATGAGCTACATAACCCCACCCCCCCCAAACGTCGAAGAATGGACAATATATCAGAGTTCACAAAACATGATAACTTCAATAGCATAGTCTATACAACATGATCATATCAAAAATCAGTGATAACATCAATAGCATAGTCTATGCCACATGATCCCATCAAAAATCAGTCTGTACGCCGTCTGGGTTTCAGACGTCTTCCGAATCTGCTGTAAGCAGGTCTCGCTGTCCCTGCGGCGCCGTCCTGCAAAGAATCTGCTGACTGAGGGAGAGAGTGGTTATTTGATTCCTGCTGGGGCTCAGGGATGTGTTCCCTGGGGGATCTGCCACGTCGAGGTGCCCTCGCCACCTGTACAGATTCGTCGTTCATCACAAAAGCAGGCTTTAGTCTGTCAATACTAACTGTTTCTTTCCTGTCTCCCAAATCTAGCACAAAATGCTTATCACCAGTTTCCAGCACCCTATATGGACCATCATATGGCGGGCGGAGGGTCGGTCTCAGAGCCTCGTGCCTGACAAAAAAGAACTCGGCATTTTTCAAAGCTTTGGGAACAAAAACGCGCGGGAAAGTGTGATGAACGGGGCCCGGGAGCATGTCTGCTCCCATGCCAATCAGCGGCCCCAGAGCCGGGGGGAGCCCCGGCTCTGGATGCTCTGGTAGGAACTCACCGGGCAGCCTGAGAGGTTGTGCAAAAACTAACTCGGCTGGGGAGGCATTTAAATCCTCTTTGGGCGCAGAACGCAACCCCAATAAAACCCATGGTAGTTTGTTTACCCAATCTGCATCCGTAAGCGACGCTCTGAGGGCTGCCTTCAAAGACCTATGAAAACGCTCGCATAAACCATTAGCCTGGGGGTGATAGGCGGTAGTGCGATGAATTTTCGCTCCTAAGCTGCTGGCCATCGCTGACCAGAGCTCAGAGACAAATTGAGGCCCTCTGTCGGACGTAATATCCGACGGAACCCCGAAACGAGCTACCCAGGCCGTCAAAAAAACGCGAGACACCTCTGCAGCTGTGGTCGATGCCAGTGGGACCACTTCCGGCCAACGAGTGGTTCGGTCCACCATTGTCAAAAGATGTGTGAAACCCTGCGACGACGGTAGGGGGCCCACGAGGTCGACGTGCACGTGATTGAATCTCTTGGCCGGAATGTGGAACGGTTCTAAGGGAGCTTTCGTGTGCTTGTGAATTTAGGCCCGCTGGCAAGCCATGCAGGTCCTTGCCCACTCTTTCACGTGCTTGCGCAGGCTCGGCCAAACAAACTTCTCCGCTACCATTTTCACCGAAGCGCGCACTCCCGGGTGCGCCAGGGAGTGAACCGAGTCAAAAACGCGGTGGCACCATGCGGCCGGGACTACCGGGCGCGGTCGCCCAGTCGATACATCGCAGATTAGGGGGGGAATACCGGTTTGCAAACACCTGCTCTCCAGCCTTAACCCTGTTGGTCCAGACTGGAGCGCGTGCACGTCCGCATCTCTACCCTGTTCCACTGCAATGGCTGCGTAATCTATCCCCACGTGAACCGGGGCCGGTCATTTTGCCCTGCAGCTGCGGTAGTATAATCTGCCTCCGTGCGCACCGGTGCTGTGACCGCGTGAGAGAGGCAGTCTGCCACTACGTTGAGTTTACCCGTTACGTGCTGAATGTCTGTGGTAAACTCCGAAATTGCGGCCAGCTGCCTCTGTTGCCGGCCCGACCAAGGTTCTGCAATTTTGGACGTCGCAAAAGTGAGCGGCTTATGGTTGACAAAAGCGGTGAAACGCCGACCTTCCAGCCAAAACTGGAAATGGCGGACAGCCAAATGGAGCGCTAACAGCTCCCTGTCAAACGTGCTGCATTTCCGCTCGGCTTCGTTCAAGGATCTGCTGAAAAATGCCAGTGGCTGCCAAACCCCGGCAACGTGCTGTTCCACGACCGCCCCTATGGTTAAATCTGATGCGTCTGTGGTGAGCGCTATGCGGGCCGATGGATCTGGGTGAGCCAGAAGCGCGGCGTCAGCCAGGGCTTTTTTTACCTCCGCGAATGCGCGCTCCAGCTCCGGGGACCACTCGATAGGATTGGAGGGTTTTTGTTTGTTGAGCGCGGTGTATAATGGTTGCATGAGTTGCGCTGCGTGTGGTAGGAAACGGTTATAAAAATTCACCATTCCTAAAAATTCCTGCAATGATTTGACCGTTTGTGGTCGGGGAAAATCTGCCACTGCGCGCACCTTATCCGGTAGCGGGATTGCCCCTTCTGGGGAGACGCGGTGCCCCAAAAAATCGATCTGCGCCACACCAAACTGGCACTTGGCTGGATTAATTATTAACCCATGCTCTCCCAACCTCCGAAAAACCGCAGTGAGGTGTTTTTCGTGTTCCTCTTCTGAAGTACTGGCGACTAAAATGTCATCGAGGTAGACGAACACAAAAGGGAGATCGCGTAACACGGCATCCATCATACGTTGGAATGTTTGTGCGGCGCCTTTAAGACCAAACGGCATGCGCAAAAACTCAAAAAGTCCAAAAGGGGTTATTACCGCTGTTTTAGGAATGTCCTCAGGCCGGACTGGAACCTGATGGTAGCCGCAAACCAGGTCTATTTTAGAAAATATGCGCGCCCCCGCTAGATGCACCGAAAAATCCTGAATGTGTGGGATTGGGTAGCGGTCAAGCGCTGTGGCGTTGTTTAGTCTGCGGTAATCGCCGCAAGGTCTCCAGGAGCCGTTAGCTTTAGGGACCATATGCAGTGGCGAAGCCCATGGGCTTTTCAAACGACGAATAATGCCCAGTCTTTCCAGGCTGGCGAGCTCCTCGCACGCTATGGAAAGCTTAGCAGCATCCAAACACCGAGCTTTCGCGAAGACGGGGGGGCCCGCTGTAGTGTTAAAATGCTCCACCCCGTGTTTCGCAACTGTTGCCGAAAAAGTAGGAACCGTGAGCGCTGGAAATTGGGTGAGGAGTGTGTTAAACTTACCGCCTGCTGTGGCGACGTCAGTCTGCACCGGTGGTGGGGACACTCGAGCTGCACAAGGAATAGAATAGAAAGATAGTGCATTAACTAAGCGTCTGTTGGCAAGATCAACTAACAAACCATGCAAGCACAGAAAATCGGCACCTAACATGTTGAAGCTCACTGCCGCTATGATAAAAGTCCATTCATAAGTGCGGCCGTGCAAGGACAAAAACAAAGTCCTTTCTCCGTAGGTGTTGATGCTCGAGCCGTTCGCCGCCGTTGCCCCGTCCCCACAGGGGCCAGCCAACCGGTCAGCATAGGTCGGGGTGATGAAACTCACTTGGGCTCCGGTGTCTACGAGGAAGTGCCGCCCGGAGCTCGCATCTGTGATGTACAGCAGCTTATTTCTTTCACCGAGAGCCGAAGCTGCTAACGGGTCCCGGTCCTGGAGTTTCCCGAGCTCTTGTAGCTGCACGGCGGCACACACCTGTGTGCCTTCTCTGCGAAAAGCCGGTGATAATAACAGAGGCCATCTTCTCCGCTGCGCCAAGGCCGCATCGCTGCCATTGTTGGTGGGGCTGGCTCCGCTGTCTCTGGCTCTTCGTTGCCTCGGGTCACCGCACCTAGGTCTGCCACTGCTGCTGTGGCCGTCTGCTCGCCGCAGGAGTCGAGGAGCCGCTGCGCCTCTCGGGCCAGCGCACGGAAGTCCCGCTGGGTCACACAAGACATGCCGGAGAGGGTCCCTCTCATGTGCGACGGGAGGTTACTTAGGAAGATGTGCATAAATAGGAAATTATCATTGTCCGATTCCCTCAGCTGCAGCATGTCTTCCATCAGGGCGACTGGCCTGCGCCCTCCCTGGCCGTGCATAGCCAGGAGCCTCCTAGCCCTCTCTTCGGCTGAGGGTGTGAAACACTCGGTGAGGGCAGCCTTCAACTCGCCGTATTTGTTGTCAGCGGGAGGCTGCTGTACCAGGCTCCGCACGCATCGAGCTGTGCAGTTGTCGAGCCTTGTGATGACGTGGTAAAACTTTGTGTCATCCACCGTTATTCCTGCGAGTGTGAACTGTGCCTCAGCCTGGAGGAACCACGAGTCCGGGTTGTCCTGCCAGAATTCTGGCAGTTTAATGGAGATGGCGCTCACTTGGGCAGACTCCGACGAGTCTGCATCAGGAGAATCCCTTCTATGCATTCTCACGTCTCTTGGTCACCAATGTGGGGAGCGTGAAATAACAAGGCTGAATTATTTCTTAATTCAGGTTTTATTGTTGCGATCACATCCCCAGCTATCTCTCAAGAACAGAAGAGAGAGAGCTGAGTCAAAACCTTCTTATTTATACATCTCAGAACAAAGGAAGAATCACATATCACCGTCAAAACCCTCTATTGACAATAACTCTCCCCTCGCGTCCTTCAGTCCTCCGCCTGGCCCCCAGGAGGTCAGGAAGTCTTTTCAGCTCCTTATCGCCGTACCTCCGTCTTCTTGCTGTTATCCACAGGTGGTCCAGACATATTGTTCCATCCAAGACGTGAGGTCAATCCACACATGCAACCTCAAGCATCCCATAGTGCTTATACATACACTACCGTTCAAAAGTTTGGGGTCACTTAGAAATTTCCTTATTTTTGAAAGAAAAGCACTTTTTTTCAATGAAGATAACTTTAAACTAATCAGAAATACACTCTATACATTGCTAATGTGGTAAATAACTATTATAGCTGCAAATGTCTGGTTTTTGGTGCAATATCTACATAGGTCTATACAGGCCCATTTCCGGCAACTATCACTCCGGTGTTCTAATGGTACAATGTGTTTGCTCATTGCGTCAGAAGGCTAATGGATGATTAGAAAACCCTTGTGCAATCATGTTAGGTCTGCAATGCTGTAATTGCTGCAAATGGAGGATTCTTTGATGAAAGCAAAGTTTGAAGGAAAAAAATATTACAGTGATCCCTCGCTACTTCGCGCTTCACCTTTCGCGCCCTCAGTGCATCGTGGATTTTTCAAAAATATTCATCAAAAATTCAAAATTGAGAAATAATGGACGGGCGCTAGCAGAAGGCAGGGAGACTACATTAGACCATCAGGTGTCAACACGGAGAGCCGCACAACTCTCTGTTCGCTATTCTCGTGTTGGCTCGGCTCGGAAATCTCGCAAGCTGATTGGCCGAGACGTTTCACCCCGCAAGCTGATTGGCCGAGACGTTTCACCCACCTCCTCTCCCTGCCGAGCACTCATGAAGGGAAGGAAGACCGCATTCATTGCTTTTTATCGCTCGTGTTACTTAGTCTCGCCGCGTGGAACTTTTTGCTGTTCTCTTGTGCCATTTTGTGCGAAATAGTCTTCCCGTCGAGCCACTAAGCCGCCTCCTGCAGCTTCAGCTCTATCGGAAGCTGCCCTCGATGATCCTGCGCCTCCAGCACCTCACGATGAGGCGTCACCTGAGGCGCAGTAAAGCTCTCATTAACCTGTGCAGTAAATCATTTTCATCTTGAGTTACGTATCTTGTTATAAGAATAAAAGAGTTCTAAAAACATATTTATGTACACTTTGTTTACATCTACGTATGTATGTACACGTACACACACACACACGTATCATATGAGAGAGAGAGAGTGAGAGAATGAACGTACGTATTATTTATGGATGACGTCATTGGGGTGACGCTACTTCGCGGTTTTTCACTTTTCGCGGTCGGTTCTGGAACCCATTAACCGCGATAAGTGAGGGATCACTGTATTTCAAATACAAATCATTATTTCTAACCTTGCCAATGTCTTGACTATATTTTCTATTCATTTTACAACTCATGGTGGTAAATAAGTGTGACTTTTCATGGAAAACACAAAATAATTGTCTGGGTGACCCCAAACTTTTGAACGGTAGTGTATGTAGGTAAAAATACATGAGCTACACAGACTAGGAACCACATCTGATCAGCGAGAAGACCACAGCGCCGAATGAGCAGCGCTGCGGGGTTAAATAGGGCAGGAGGAGAAAGTGATTACATGATAGAGATCAACTGTGAGTCATGAGAGTAGAGGAGATGGGACTGACAGCTTGGCAGGGGCACCACCCACTACCAGAGGAAAACCCGGAAGTGCCACTGACAGCTGCAGCACCAGAGAGAGAGAGAGAACACAAAAATACAAATATAAAGCGAGACCTGAAATAAGGACAAATAAAGACTAAAGGATAAATGCAAGCAAATACCAAATGTATGAATAACAAGACAGTGATGAACGAAACTGGAGAATGAGTAGAACTGAGAAATAATACAAGTTATAGCGATGGACTGGCGATCTGTCCAGGGTGTACCCTGCCTCTCGCCCAAAGATGCTGGGATAGGCTCCCGCCTCCCCACAACCCAAAAAGGATTAAGCGGAAGAAGATGAATGGATGGATGGATATATGAAAACTAACCAAGGATAAAATGACAGGAAGCTAAGAACTCAAAAATACAACAAATATACAAATATGGAAAAAGATAATGAGACCCCCGAGGAACCCCCCGTGCTCAGATCATGACAGAGCCCCCCTCCCCAGGGGTGGAAACCAGACATCCAGGGTAACATCAGAAGAAAAGGAAAAAGACCCACCCACATAGAAGACCCACCCTAATAAAAAAATAATAAAAACAAGGAAACAAAACCCACCCCGGGCGGGAGGAGAGGGACCCAGGCACAGAGGGCCCGAAACAACCCAGAGAAAAAAGAAAAAAGTAAGATAAACCCTCATGACTCACACCCAGAATAAGAGACACAGATTACAAATGACGTAGGGAAGACTACATGTTCGGTTTGGGTGGTCTTCCTGAGTCCCTTGGCCACCCAAGCAACCCAAAGAGTTTGTCAGGTGGTCTCCCAGGCCTCCAGAGCCACCTAAACGGCAGGAAGGGTTCACCAGGTGGCCTCCCAGCATCCCCAAGCAACCGGGACGCGGAGCATGACACACGCCCTTCTGGAGGCGGCAGTTGGGACCAGTGGTTACTGCAGACCCAAGGAGCTAAGAGATGGGAGCCCAGAGACGAGGATGGCCGGCTATCAGGAAAACTGGATGGAGAACCCTTTACGACTTTGTGTAGAGGAGGGGGGGACCATAGTGGAGTTGGATGGGGACTGAGGAACCACGCCGATTTTGGACAGGCCTGCAGCACTCTTGGTGGCCCCGGACTGGGACATAGCAGCACCAGTGGTGGCTCCGGGCTGGAGCAAAGGAGCACCTGCAGTGGCTCCGGGCTGGAGCAAAGCTGCACCCGCGGTGGCTCTGGGCTGAAGCAAAGCCGCACCTGCAGTGGCTCGGGGCTGGAGCAAAGCAGCACCCGTGGTGGCTCCGGGCTGGGCCATAGCTGCACCCATGGAGGCTCCAGACTGGAGCGTATCAGCACCCATGGTGGCTCCAGATGGAAGCATAACTGCACCCGTGGTGGACCTGGACTGGGCCATACCTGTACCCACGGTGGCCTCAGGCTGAGGATGAGGACCCGTGGCAACCTCGGACGGAGGAAGAGGATCGCCGGCAACCTTGGACGGAGGAAGAGGACCCACAGCAACCTCAGATGGAGGAAGAGGACCCATGGCCCCCTCGGATGGAGGATGAGGACCCACGGCGCCCTTGGACAGAGGATGAGGACCCACAGTGACCCCAGGCGAGGGAGGAGGGCGACCATCAATGGGCTCAGACAATGACTCGAACAGGGGAGAAGAAACAAATACCGGGTTACTACCACCGGTAGCAGTGGAGCCCGGTAAGGAGAGCACAGGGGAAATTGGCAGCTGCAACCAGCTCTCCCCACCATGAGCAGGACAAGAAATCTCTAGATCTGATGATGTGAAGACAGAACAGAGCACTTGCCTTCTCTTGGATTCCACCGCTGTCCAGGACTCCGGCGATCCAGGCAGGAACGTCTCAAGTCTCCCCGTCGGGGCACCCTCTCTCAACATGGTCATCTTGGGTAAAGGACAGAAAGAAAAAAACGGAGGAGAATCACCGGCAGCGGCGGAGCAGCTGAGGAGAACTCAGGAGTAGAGGACATCTGCAGCTGTTCCTCCCCACCATGAGTCAGACAAGATTTCTCTGAATCTGCAAAAGGAGAAACAGAACAGAGCACTTGCCTGGCCTTGAGCTCCACCACCGTCCAGGACTCCGGCAAACCTGCTGCAATGACACCAGTAGCAGGCGTGATGGTGAGTGGAGCTCCAGGACCTCCAGGCAAGGTGGCCAACGCAGGTGGCTCATCCGGCGTGGCAGCTGGAGGTCACCTCACCGCTGGCACCGAATCCCGGACAGCTGAAACTGGGGGACATTCCATTGTCGGCACAGGCTCCAGGTCACAGGGGGCGCTTTCCTCCCATCCAGGTCATGGCTGCGGGGCTGGAACCAGGTTCTCCAGGGAAGCAGACTCTTCTATCGTCTGGCAGTTCAATTTTGGGACCGGTGGACACTCAGGGGAGAATGGAAGATACACGAAGGTAGCAGGTGAGGGAATAACAGCAGCAGTAGACGGTGAGGACTCAGTGAGCTGCAAACACTGAGCCTCACCACCAGGAATTAGGCAAGAGGATTCATTTTTAGATAAAGAATGAAAAAACACTTGCGGGAATTCCCGGGGCATGATGACTACAGCTGCTGCGGGTCCAGAGTCATCCCTCTCAGTGGCTGTAGGCAGTGATTGTGGGCCCCCCTGAGGAACATGGAGGAGCCGCCCCTGCAGGCATGATGACAGGCAGAGACTCGGGCTCCTGGCAAAGTGGGAGAGGCATTGGAGTCAGGGAACGCTTGGTCCTTGGCACAGACCTCGACATGGGAAAGCCCCCATCCCCGAGAAGCAGAGCCAGGGATCGCCTCACCAATGGTGCAGGGTCCCACGATGCTGAAACCAGGGGAGCTTTTGAGGCAAAATGGACAATAAGTTCTGTCACCCAACACTCCTCCTCACTCACTCCAAATAATTGGAAGTCCATAATGTAACAACACTCAAAAAATCCCGAACAAAACAAAAAAATGCGGAAGGGAAAAACAAAAAACAAACTTACAGACCACTGGCGTCTTAACTGGCTACGGACTTCTGTCATGAACTGCCCCGTCAAGGGCTGATTAATGACGCCACATGCAGGAACTGTGAGTTGCGTATTTAATAATAATTCAAAGGCACACCGTGTACAAGAAACAAAAAGTACTATTACGACTACAATAACTCCCGACACCAAGTGTACAAAATAACAAAGTACAACACTTGCAAAAATTGATAAACATAAAGTCCACAGTCCACAAAAACACAAAAAAACAGAAATGGACGGAAAGAGAGTCACTTGCCCAAAATAGCCTAAGGGCTAAGGGGTAGAAAAAAATGCCAGGAGACAAGGAAGGCTCGTCAGGACAATCAGCAACCACACAACCAGTAGTTAGACAGGGAATACCTGCCAGAGAGATAAAGGTACTCACAAATAAAGATGCAGACTAGGAACCACATCTGATCAGCGAGAAGACCGCAGCGCCGAATGAGCAGCGCTGCGGGGTTAAATAGGGCAGGAGGAGAAAGTGATTACACGCTAGAGATCAACTGTGAGTCATGAGAGGAGACAGGACTGACAGCTTGACAGGGGCACCGCCCACTACCAGAGGAAAACCCAGAAGTGCCACTGACAGCTGCAGCCCCAGAGAGAGAGAGAGAACACAAAAATACAAATATAAAGCGAGACCTGAAATAAGGACAAATAAAGACTAAAGGATAAATGCAAGCAAATACCAAATATATGAATAACAAGACAGCGATGAACATAACAGGAGAATGAGTAGAATTGAGAAATAATACAAGATATATGAAAACCAACCAAGGATAAAATGATAGCAAGCCAAGAACTCAAAAAATACAACGGTAAAATGGTAAATGGCATTCACTTATATAGTGCTTTTATTCTCATCTCTTGATGACCAAAGCGCTTTACAGATCCTGCTATCCACCCATTCACACACACATTCACAACAATATTTGTATACAAATATGGAAAAAGATAATGAGACTGAGCACGGCGCAACCCCCCATGCTCAGATCATGACACTTTCTTTCTTACCACATCAGATGGTATCTGTGATTTTTACATAGGGAATATATTTGATTTAAAGCAAGATAAATAATAGATTTGCATTATGATTCAACTGTGTTATACATTAAACAGATTATGACCCCTGTGCTCAACCCAGGCTTTTAAGTCCTTCTACAGCTTTCTGTGCTGTATGCCAGAATAACCACAAATCTCATAACAGCACTTCAACATTCTCTTTTTCCAAAAACGAGACAGTAATTACTTGACAAATCACGGGCTCTTTTAAGTGCTGGATGAAAAAGTGTAAATGGGAGGAAATACGCAGGAAATAAAATAAAATCCTCGTTTTCTTTTTCCAGCTTAAGTGGCCGGCGAGGGAGAACGGATGATATTTAATGTTGCTTAAATATGCAGTGTGATTCTAGCCGCTGATTAAATTATAGGGGATGAGATCTTCTGCTGGCTGGAAACTTGAAAAAGTCCAGAGCTGTTTAAAAATGCATCAAACATGCTGTTGGATTAGCTCCCTGTCTCTGTCTTTCACTGTCTCGCTCAAGGGGAGAGTGGGGAGGGTCGACCATGCCGGGGTGGGGAGGGTTCAACACAATCAACACTTTTACAGATGAGACCAATACTGTTGTGTTTGACAGAGAATTAATACAGGGAATTCAAAGGACACTTAATGAAATGAGTGGGGGAAAAAGAATTATTTGAATTCAATCAGTCCACTGAAAAATGTGGCAGTGTGTTCATGTCTGTGCTTTATTAATCAGTGTGTCCGCCAAGTGGTCTGAGCGAGAGCCCACTGGGTCCTGTGCTCTGCACTTTTTACCCTCGTCCTCCACTCTTCCTGCTCTCTCTCTCTCTCTCTCTCTCTCTCTCTCTCTCTCTCTCTCTCTCTCTCTCTCTCTTCCTCTCCAGAGCCAAGATGTGCATATGTTTTGGGCTGCTTTAATTTCTTCGCTCGTAATTGGGCTGAACTGCAGGGAGCCCTCATCCATTGGGACAACACTGTAAACATGAGTTTTCTCTCCCATCTCTTTCTCTCTCTGGGTGGGAGAGCCGCTCTCTTCTTTCTCTCTCACACCACACACACACACACACACACACACACACACACACTGAAAACACAATACAGTGTGTTGATCAAACAAATAAACTACAATCTGAGATGACAGGAAGGGAGACTTTACTCTGACCCTCTATTTTCAGCCCTGAACAAAGAAGCAAACTGCTTGGAGCACTGCTCCCACTCATTCAGTGACAGAGAAAATAAATAAATAATTGAGCGCAAGAGAAACCGTTTGAAGAGTCGGCGCCTTCCACCCCACTACGTTGCATCAGAGGGCCAGCAGACATCGAGCACTTTTCCTGTGGAGAGGGGTAATGAAGGCAAGTGGAAGTTATTCACAAAAATCTGACCATGTAAGCACTTGTGTAAAGACGCGCTGTTTAATTTTTAGTTTGTGGAGAAAAAAAAGAAGTTTTCAAGTCCAGCAGCAAATACAGGCTCAATAATGTCACACTTGACTGGGCAAACAGGTCAAACCACCTCTTTTGTGCTTGTTCAGGAGCAGCCGAAATACAGCGTGGGACTGCGGCACACTGAGGGTTAACAGGTTGAATGAGCTTTGTAGCGGTAATAGGTTGTCCAAAAATGTACTGCTTATCTTATACAGCATGCGTCTATAATTTAGATGCATATGTGTGTGTGTGTGTGTGTGTGTGTTTGGTGGTTTGTGTGTTAGCCCGGTCTAAGCATGCCCCTGCCTGTGTATGTGCTCCCGTCTGTGCGCGTACGTACAGTACGTGTGTGTAAGCATGCTGCTCCTGAGTTCAGAGGTAGTGACAGCTTTGACAGCTATACCTGCCAATGGCCAGATCCCGGCGATAACCCTCGCTGTCGCCACAAAGCTGTCAGAAAGGCTCCAATTTCCCCCCCAGACACTGGGCCAGTCTGTGGACGCAGGTGGGGGTAGAGAGACAACCTCCAGCCATTCTCCAACAATGCACCCTCCTCATTCCACCCCACTAACACATGAATGGGGATCCAATTGATTCTTTTTCACCCCGGTCCATTTTCCCACCCGGCCTGACACAGAGAGAGGATTTTGTGCTCATCTGCCCTTCCTTGTGTACTTCATATCGGGGAGAAGACTTATAGAAAGGGAAGGTAAAAAGGGGGGGATCTTTATCAGAAAGCGAATTAACGCTCAAAGTGCTCCATTTGGAAGGTATATCAGGCCAATCCATTAAAAGGGCCTTCAGAAAAGAGCCGGCGCGGAGGACACCTTGAGAATGAACAGAAGACCTTGCTGAAACAGCACTCTTTACAGAGAGAGACAGAGAGAGAGAGACAGAGAGAGAGAGAGAGAGAGAGAGAGAGTACAGGAGTTTATGCTATGCGGAGCTGCATAATCACCAACAATATAATGATTTTACCCAAGATGAAGAAGACAAAAATTACACAAATACACTTGCTGATGTAGTAAAGTCACACCTTAACACAAAACCACTGACAAAAAACCACACACTTGGAAGTAATATTTATATGATTTTCATCCCTAGAATCTTAAATTCATCTGAGCAAAACATACATTATATATAACTTTTATTTAATTTTACAGTATACTGTACTGTCACGTTCAACCCTTCTTTGTGGATTTTCTCTTTTTCTCTCACACACCTGCTCTAGCACTGAGCTCCATTAATCTTCTCTCAGGCCCTGTCCTCCGAGGGCTGACCCAGGTGAGGGGGGGAGGGGGGGGTCAAAGGCTAGAGGAGTGCCCCCATCTGGATGGGGGCCTCCTCAACATTAGCCCCTGGTCAGCGGGGTGGGGTCATGGAGGGACCACCCTATACTGATTGCGAGAGGTCAGTGAGTAGAAAAAGAAAAGTTTGATTCTCAAGGAATCTTGTGGTGGAACCGACTGCAGGAAAACCTCAATCAGCTGTAGGCATCATCTAAGAATATATGCAGTCTGTAAATATAATGATATAACAAAACAGAAACAAAGTGATTTTTATATTTCCAATGTTTCCTTAAATGTAAAACACACATTCTGCAAGAGTCTACCTGAGAGTGTCTGACATAAATTTGGATATCTGCCCATATCAGCAAGGACTGTCTTTCTGCAGCCAAAATAATGTCTGAATTCAGCTACCTTTGCAGACATGCTAAGTATAGTATAAGGTGAACAATCAGGCTTTTTGTATGGCGTAGTGCTTGGAGGAGGAGTCTATCCTTTGCTGCGTCAGCTGTGACTGTGCATGGTCCTAAAGGTTTAATATCATTTTTTTGGGGGGGGGGGGGTATGTCATTTGATGGACCCCTGGACTTCTACTGTGGCTATCCTTTGACAAATAGCATATGTTGGTGATTTTTTTTTAAATTAGCGTGTTTATTTAATTTAGTGTGTAGCGTGGCCAGATGGCACATGCCATAATTGTGTGGGGTTTTTTTTAATTTATGAAATCTAAAATAATTATACATTAATGCAGTGTTTTTTTCAACTTAGGGGTTCTGTAAGAGAATGCACAAGGTTCTGTGGGAAACTGCTTAATTTCCCTTCCTAACTGGTCCAAAAAAATTGCAAACAATTTGCTGCTGTTGCCCATGGGCTCTGTAGTGGCTCTTCCATGTCACTAGGTGGCAGTATGAACAGAGTATGGTTACAGTCTTCTTCTTCTTCTTCTTTATGTGTTTTATGGAGGTTAATAACCTTCTTAAGATGTGCTAGAGGTTGCGGTGATTGGATGAAATGCAGCAAATGGATAAATATTTGCGGAGGAAAAATTCAGACTCTGAACTGGGGATCCCACTGCACCAAGTCATTATGCTTGGTGTGCAGGGAAATGCTATCCAACAGTGCCATGGCCCCTTCAAGCTTAAACGTCATCTCCAAACAAAACACCCATCACTTCAAGATAAGAACAGAGACTATTTTGTTCATGTCCATGAGCACAAGGTGAAACAAGTAGTTTTAATGAGAAAAACCTGGGCTTTTCATGCCTGACTGCTATAAAAACTAAAATGACAGACTGAGAGCTGAGAAGGAAGAGTCTTGTTTATGCCTTTCATCAGTTCCTGCCAGGATATCAGGTTCATGTTCATCTAAACAGGCCCAGGTTTCACAATGAGTGAGTATAAAGTAATTACTAAGACTAAATTGTTATTACACATGTGCTACAATGTGTCATTTTACACATTTTTGGTTGGTGGGGTCCCACGAGATTTTTTTCCAGTGCAAAAAAGAATCGTTCCTTGACTCAAAAAAGGTTGAAAAACACTGCATTAATGCTTTTTGGTATTACTGTATTTTCCCATACCCACAGAGACTGTGGATGGTACTTGTAAAGGGGTGGCCAAATTCTAGCACAGCACTGCATATTCACACTATAATAATAATAATAATAATAATAATAATAATGGATTAGATTTATATGGCGCTTTACATATCGGGTCACATCTCAAAGCGCTTACAGTGAGTCCAGCATTCATTCACTCCAGACGGACATTGATAGTGGTAAGCTACTACTGTAGTCACAGCTGCCCTGGGGCAGACTGATGGAAATGTGGCTGCCAATCCATGCCAACGGTCTCGCCGACCATTACCAAACATTTATACACATTCATACCCAGTGTCACAGACATTGGAGACAAGGTGGGTAAAGTGTCTTGCCCAGGAACACAATGGCAAGATGGCTGGGGACAGCAGGATTCGAACCACCAACCCTCTGGTTATGGGCTCAAGTAGGTTCATTTTGTCTTCTTTTAATTATTTCCCTTTTGTTCTTATTAAAGACAAAAACAGAAATTTTTGCCTTTAATAAGAACAAAAGGTAAATAAACCTCTGGTTATTGGACAACCTGCTCTACCTCCTGAGCCATTTTTATATGGTCTTTGGCATGACCCGGCTGGGACTTGAACCCCAACCTCCCGGTTGTGGGGCGGATGCTCTACCTCTAGGCCGCCACTCTAGGGGCCTGGAGGTGGGCAAGATTACACAGAGGTAATGTATGCATGTCAGCAGAA
This sequence comes from Pholidichthys leucotaenia, assembly GCA_020510985.1. Taxonomy (NCBI): domain Eukaryota; kingdom Metazoa; phylum Chordata; class Actinopteri; order Cichliformes; family Pholidichthyidae; genus Pholidichthys; species Pholidichthys leucotaenia. Next base: position 115,994,442 of record CM035840.1, read on the forward strand.
AGTGATTTAACAAATAAAACTGTATTGGAGTTGACGATAATTTTTCACATAACTGGATGCTTCTTTAGGTGAATGATTTATATGTAATGTTAAAAAATGAAATACTCCATACTGTTTTCAACCCAAACCTGCTTAGCTTATTAGGAAAAGGTTTCAGTAATTTATACAAGCATAATGAAACACTTTTGACAACTATTTCTGAGATAGATGGATCACTACAAGAATCAGAAATGGTTCGTGGTTTATACTGCAATTACTAATCAATCCAAAGATGTATTGATTGACTTGAGTTGCATTTTGCAAATCAGCTTGGGACACTCCTGCCTGTCTGTATACAGTATAAGTAAATAAAGTCAATAAAAAAAGAAAAAAGGTCTGCGTATACAGACAAAGTCAATCATCATAAACGTCAGAAAATGAAAGGACAGAATGGCAACGGTCCAGAAAGAGTGTAAGTGAAGATGGGATTTTCTCTATAGCAACTCCATACTGAGCCACTATGCAGATCACCCCAGAGCTGACCTCATCGTGGTCTGCTGATGGGACAACAGAGGTACGGCCCCAAGGGCTGAGCCAGCCTTTCTGTGTCTTCTGTCCCCATCAAAACCTCCAGGGGGGAGACCCTAAACAAGCAGACCCTCTGTCTCAACCACCTACAAGGAACAGAGACTCAATTCTTTGCCTGGCATTGTCACACCGCTCAATGAACAGGGAGCACACACTAAAGTTACAGCATGAGCCAGAGTAAAAAGAGACACAGCAGGAAAATGAAAAGCTACAGAAAAGGCCTTGACTGCCAACACAACTCTTCACGTCTTCAGCTTGACCCTCTTGTGCAAAAATCCAAAACCAGCAAAATATATTGGTAATGTATGTTCATGTGTCATTCTTTGAATACTATGTTATATAACACTAATAAGAAGTAATGCCAGCTTAATTCAGCCCTTTTTATTATAAAAGAGAACATATGCAAACTAATAAACACATGCATCTGTTTCTAACACACAAGCATTCAGACTTGAAAGCGTCTGACACGCGGGGCGTGTTGATTCTGTTTATAATGGCGAGTTTCCTGGTGTAAGCTGCTGGTCTCCCCTGGCGTTGGTCTCCCTCTTCTCTCCAGCCCCTCATCTCTAATGCATGAGTCAGCCAGAGAGACCGGGGAGGCAAAAGAACGAACGAGAGTGAGGGAGAGCGAGGGTGAGCTAAAGAGCGAGAGGAGACGGAGGGAGAGGCTAACCATGGCACTGCAGCGCAACACTTTCATATTCTAATAAACCCAACATGAATACACGCATATACAGAAAGGGAGGAAATTGCATTTCTAAAACTCTCTCTGTATCAAAGGGCATTCCGCGGAACATCTCTCATACACATGCACGCACATGCACGCGCGCGCACACACACACACACACACACACACATACAAGGGTGCAAACACACATAAACATGCAGTCCGGCATTTTCCAAACCAGGAAAAAAAAATGGATCAACACAAACACACACACACACACACACACACACACACACACACACACACACACACACACAGAGAGGGAAGGCTCAGAGGGATTACAGTCTGCTGACGACTGCAGATGAATACACACACACAGGCATAAAAACAGAAAACTTCTTAAGGGAAGTTCTGTTTGAGAAAGTTCTAACTTGACGCCTGGAAACCGTGAACACGGGTTTCTCAGACCACAGGAAACAAGCGAGCGCCGACAAGAAACAAGGAGAGGCAGGCCGAGATTGGAGGCCGCGGATCTGAGCCGGAGAGGCAGATATTGTGCAAAACACGTACGCCAAACTCCCAACTCAAACGCGGGTCTCATTCCTGGGTCCCATCTCCTTTAGAGCAAGCCATTTAATTTCAGGCCACTGATACCCATTCCTCCTTTCACAGGAGTTAATATCCCATTCTCCCTCCTCCTCCTCTCGGCTGGTGTGTGATGGAGTCTCAGTGACAGCCTGTAATGCAGGCCTGTATGCATTGATTATATGACACCCTCCATTCAGGTGTGCTATTAAAGTTCCCCTCCTCTCTTCCTTTCTGCACTGCCAGTGGAATAATGTCCAATAATAAGAGGAGCAGGTGACTGGAGCCGAGACAGGAGTCAGGCTCTCAGACAGAAACACTGGTTCCCTGGCAGGACCAGATGAAGATACGCCCCTGTTATTCACCCTAGCACTGAGAGCCATGGAGGGACAGGGTGGGGGAATGCATAATTGTATTTAAATTACATGAAGGATGCTTCAACACCCCCCTTCCTCTGGCTGACACTCCTCCATGCATATCTGCAGCCATGTAAAATCAACCCAGCCCACCTTGTGTAGCACCCTTCCCCCTACACTAAAGTAAGGACACCCTAACGCATGAACATGCAGGTGTACCGGGCAAACAGAATAAACCTTTAATTAGTATTTAGCAAGCATCAGTGTATGCACTGTGAGGTGGAACAACATCCAATATGAATAATTCACACTTCAAACTGCAAACATTTAGGCAAACTACAATGTATTTTCAAACCAATTAAAAGATATAAAATACTGACTTATATTAATAAAAGGGTGTATTCATCAAAAAAGTCCTTGCTGTAAGTCTGTCACGTTCTGAGCGTGGGGGATTCCACCGGGCTCAGGTTGTCTGCTTTTTTTCATATTTGTACTGTGTTGTCATTTTGAGTCGTCACTTATTCTATATTGTTTCTCAGTATGATTTACTTTCCCATTTACGTTCGTTATAGTTTGTTTATTGTATTTTTGAGGTTGCCTGTCTCCATTTTCTGCCATACTGTTATGTTTGTATTCTGTTGTGTTCTTTCTCTTGGGGTTGACAGCTGTCAATGGCTTTCTGGGATTTTGCTCTGTGTGGGCGTGGCCCTGCCAGCTGTCAGCTCCGATGGCTCCGTCATTATTCCCAGCTGGTCCGAATTATGTCTCATTGTTTTCTCCTGCCCGTTCAGATAACTCACACCGGTCACTAATTATGTAAAGGGTTTTTGATCCCTATTTAAGGGGAGTTATTTTCATTTCCATTTGCCCCTGTCTGGGTTTGCATTCTCCTCGTCTCCACCACAGCCTTGCCCTGCTCTGGTGTGCAAAATCTGTAAGTTTTCTCCTTTGTTTGTTTTTTGTTTTAAGAGCACTGTGTTGAACTTTATGTTTGTTGTTTCTTTTCAATAAATTGCCCAAACTCACAGTTGAGCACGTGGGTCTCATCTTCCTGCCCCGAAGGGCCATCCACCCATCCATCCATCTTCTTCCACTTAATCCTTTTCGGGTCACGGGGGACTGGAACCTATCCCAGCATCTTTGGGCGAGAGGCAGGGTACACCCTGGACAGATCGCCAGTCCATCGCAGGGCCAACACAGAGAAACAGACAACCATTCACTCTCACATTCATACCTAAGGACAATTTAGAATCCCCAGTGTGAGGCCAATTAACCTAACTTGCATGTTTTTGGCATGTGGGAGGAAACCGGAGAAATCCCGGAGTAAACCCACGCAGACACGGGGAGAACATGCAAACTCCGCACAGATCACTGTTGGTCGGGGGCTGGGATTGAACTGAGGATCCCCCGGCCAAGGGTGAGTTGCTGTGCTGCCGCAGTGCTAACCACTCCGCCACTTAGGACGGCAGTGGCTCAGGAGGTAGAGCAGGTCGTCCAATAACCACATGGTTGGCGGTTCAAATCCCGCTCTCCCCAGATATCCTGCCGTTGTGTCCCTGGGCAAGACACTTCACCCCAATTGCTCCTGGTGGGTCTGGAAGCGCCATGTTAGGCAGCATGCCACCATCACTGTGTGAATGTGTGTGTGAATGGGTGGATAGCAGGATCTGTAAAGCGCTTTGGTCATCAAGAGATGAGAATAAAAGCGCTATATAAGTGAATGCCATTTACTTATGACAAAATCAAACACATCTCAGAAATTTTACTTCGGTTCACCTGTCTTATCTAGACAGAATGAGCAAACCAAAAGTTATTTTACAAACACTTTCTAACCTAAATTAGATATAGCTAAATCTGTGTGTACATAGAATTTACAGACAAAAATATGATACAATAGGAACATTTAAGAATTCCTTATTGCTCCTGGGTCCTACTTGGCTTTAAAGTAAGTGACTAAAATGCTTAGTCCAACTAATAAAAACAAAATAAAAATTAACTGCATTTACATTCACATACAATATGATACTTGAATAATTCCACATTATTTGCTATAATGATTAGTACAGTACAGTAGTATTTACAGTATACACTCACCGGCCACTTTATTAGGTACACCATGCTAGTAACGGGTTGGACCCCCTTTTGCCTTCAGAACTGCCTCAATTCTTCGTGGCATAGATTCAACAAGGTGCTGGAAGCATTCCTCAGAGAGTTTGGTCCATATTGACATGATGGCATCACACAGTTGGCGCAGATTTGTCGGCTGCACATCCATGATGCGAATCTCCCGTTCCACCACATCCCAAAGATGCTCTATTGGATTGAGATCTGGTGACTGTGGAGGCCATTTGAGTACAGTGAACTCATTGTCATGTTCAAGAAACCAGTCCGAGATGATTCCAGCTTTATGACATGGCGCATTATCCTGCTGAAAGTAGCCATCAGAAGTTGGGTACATTGTGGTCATAAAGGGATGGACATGGTCAGCAACAATACTCAGGTAGGCTGTAGCGTTGCAACGATGCTCAGTTGGTACCAAGGGGCCCAAAGAGTGCCAAGAAAATATTCCCCACACCATTACACCACCACCACCAGCCTGAACCATTGATACAAGGCAGGATGGATCCATGCTTTCATGTTGTTGACGCCAAATTCTGACCCTACCATCCGAATGTCACAGCAGAAATCGAGACTCATCAGACCAGGCAACGTTTTTCCAATATTCTATTGTCCAATTTCGATGAGCTTGTGCAAATTGTAGCCTCAGTTTCCTGTTCTTAGCTGAAAGGAGTGGCACCCGGCGTGGTCTTCTGCTGCTGTAGCCCATCTGCCTCAAAGTTTGACGTACTGTGCGTTCAGAGATGCTCTTCTGCCTACCTTGGTTGTAACGGGTGGTTATTTGAGTCACTGTTGCCTTTCTATCAGCTCGAACCAGTCTGGCCATTCTCCTCTGACCTCTGGCATCAACAAGGCATTTCCGCCCACAGAACTGCCGCTCACTGGATATTTTTTCTTTTTCGGACCATTCTCTGTAAACCCTAGAGATGGTTGTGCGTGAAAATCCCAGTAGATCAGCAGTTTCTGAAATACTCAGACCAGCCCTTCTGGCACCAACAACCATGCCACGTTCAAAGTCACTCAAATCACCTTTCTTCCCCATACTGATGCTCGGTTTGAACTGCAGGAGATTGTCTTGACCATGTCTACATGCCTAAATGCACTGAGTTGCCGCCATGTGATTGGCTGATTAGAAATTAAGTGTTAACGAGCAGTTGGACAGGTGTACCTAATAAAGTGGCCGGTGAGTGTATATAGTACATACAGTAGTATTTCTGTCAGTCTGAGGTATTTCCTTTGTGGCTATCTGCCTAAAAAGAAAAGAACTCCCAGCTGTGAAGGAGGCTTTAGGGAGACGTTACACTGTATATGGAAGAGACAGTAAATTAAAAAAAATCTAATTTCAATGTTAATACCTGCAACCAAAACTTCATTTTAATGCTCTCACCTCTGTAATGCTTAAAATAAAACTCAGTACTGTGGCTTGTTTGTATTTATAAAGTTTAAACAGCACAAAATAAAACTTGATTAACGAGGTTAAACAAAAGAAATTTAGAACCGAGTACCTCTCAAAATTATAATTTAATGTGAATATCAAATATTTAACATTACACTGTACAACAGTTAGTTCCAACTGAGCAATTTGATTGGACAATAGGGATTTCAGGAGTTACTATATTCTATGATAATCGCACTGCGACGTTACACTGGATATATAACACTCCACTTCAGAGGTGTTCTAGTTACCGTTAATTACTAATTACTGTCAACGCTTGTCAACTCTGTCAGCGGCTTTGCATTGGGCCTGCAACGAATCACCGCAGTTACTATACTCACTGATACCGCACGACATCAAGTGTAATATTGCTTAAAGGATTTTGTAAAAATTTAAGAGGATGGGTGGATCCAAATTCTGTAAATAAATAAATAAATAAATAAAATTCCCCAAGCACTAACATACCAACAAATCACTTCAGTAGTAAAAGATTTTAACTACTTAAAATTAAGTTCATTATTATCTCTGCAAAGGAGGTAATGGGATCGCTGCCTGTTAACCCCTTGCACTCCGGTCAATTTTCCTAAAAACGCCAAAAAATAATGTGCCCAAAGTAAATCGAAAGCTGTTCTTCAACCCTTTGCAGCATCTTCATGGGGTTGGTCTCATTTAAAAGAAAACACTTTGAATTTTTTGGCAAAACAGTCATAATCTCTCTAAGTGGTCCGGCCACCGAGTTACAGTCATCTAAACATAGTGAACTTGAAGAAAATAAATTTGGCCTGGGTGTTTTTTTGGATGCAAATGCTTGCAAATAACACACAGCTTCAGATCCGGGCTGGAAAATGCAACAGAAATGTAGAACCAAGTGTTATCCAGCTGAGGTCCAAATTTTGTAACAATACCACAAAAAATGAATATATTACACAGCTTTATACTCAGGTACTTCCCAGGCGTTTTGGAACTGTGCCAAATTGTGCCAAATGGCACAGTTTGGAAAAACGTCTGTAACTTTTGAATGATTCAATGTAGAGGCTTCATTTTGGGCTCTAATGAAAGGTCACACTCAGGGCTGTCTGTGTGTGTGTGTGTGTGTGGGGGGGGGGGGTTGTCACCCCCCCGCTACAGAGGATGGCCATCGGCCATTGCTACATGACGGAATAGACTCATATGGCTATGTGGCAACCGCTGCACAGTCACCGCGGCCCCCCCCCCCCCCGTTACAGAAGAGGAGTGGGGGAGAGTTCTGGCAAACTTCTCTTCCTCAATGTCAGACGAATGCGACGCTGGTCCGCTCGTGGTTCTGGTCTCGCGACCCGATCAAAACATAATTCCATTATTGCGGTTTTGTGCTTCCATGATTGCGGTTTTTGGCGAACGATTTTTCAAAACAAATAACAGTAGTAATTAAAAAAAGACTGGCGAAGGCGTGTGTGTCACTCAGCCTCTGTCGGTCTATGACCATGGAAGAAATCATAACGTCTACTCTGCTGGAACCAACACAAAATAAGCACCGCCTGTGGCCAAACATGCCGATCCGCGAATGGCACTCCCTGTCACACAGGTTGCATTTGTGGATGGTCTCCGTGCTGCTGGGTCTGTGGGGTTCTTCCTGCGAGTCCTTTTTTGATCCGCTGCAGCAGCCAGTCTTCACCCAGCCTTAAAAAAAACAGCTCGCGAACTTCTCTGCTTCAATTGGCTCACTGCATTCACAGCGTTGGGAGGCGGGTCCTTCTGGCTAGGTTTTCATTCATTGGTTCTTCAAGGTTTCAGAAACCCAATTCAAGGCTCTTATTAGTCGAATGAGAGGTCAATCAGATGAACTAATCTGTTCGCGGCTGTGTCTGCAGCTTTTATTTTCAGTGCCCGCTTGGACGCCATACACCACCTACATCACAATCTCCATAAGGATCTCCATCATGCGTCCGAGAGCGCACGAGGGCGCTCTCGTGTGCCCTCATGCGCTCTCGTGCGCTCTGGAACGCAGAGACTTGCCCGTCCGCGGTACAACGGAGCGCAAGAGGTTAACAGGATTACGCAAAAAATACTGGACAGATTTTGATGACATTTTTACCAGAGTGGGACCTTGGGCTACAGATGAGCCCATTAGAGTTTGGAGGTGATCCATGAGTGCATACCTCTGCCAAGACCCTATCTCACAATGTACAGACTGGTGGAGGTAGACAGGGATGGACAGAGATATGGACAGATGAACAGACGGAGGGATGGACGGATAAAGGGAGGGAGGGAGGGACAAATAGAGCCTTGGTGGAGGTATGCGCTCTCTGAGTGCCCTCTAGTTTTTTCTATTTTTTCAGCATCATATTTTCCCCCTGCACACCACTGGAACTAAAACACTTTACTAAAAGATCCTCAGAGAACAAATGTGTCTCCTGGATGCAAACCAGTGATTTCCAACCTTTTTTTCTAGGGAGAAGCTCTTGCTTGTCTCCAAGACAAACCAGCCCCTACACCAAAAATTTATACCAACTTGATTATATAATTTGGCGTGTTATTATACAGTGGAACCTCGGTTTTCGAATAGCTCTCTTTACGTACAATTTGGTTCACAAACATACCGTATTTTTTGAACAAAAAATGGACCAGTTTTCAAATAAACTCTTGGTTCACAAACTTCTGGCACATTACCACCACCAACAACTTGGTGGCGGTAATGTGCCTCTTATGCTGGAAGATGACGGCGAAGAAGAAGAAGAACTTCTGGTATCTGGCAGAGACACGCATCAGCAGCCATTCGCTCTGTGGACACACACTTGAACACTATATGTATTATGCTTTGGACTTGCGATTTTATGGCTTTTATTTTTTGACGTTTGTCTATTAAGAAGCCACTATGGGATCAAAGAAAGGAGAAAAAGGTAAAGAACCAAAGAGGAAAGTTAAGAGAAATCATATCAAAGCATGAAAATTGTCTATTATACTTACTGTACAGTATTTTGTGTAAGATGTTATGCATATTTATTGTTTTTGACTAGCTTTTATGGATGAAATGCTGTTAAAAAAGGTAAAAACACACTGCTCTTTTTGGAGGCCAGGAATGAATTAATCCATTTTACATTGTTTCCTATGACAAAATTCGCTTTGGTTTAAGAACAACTCGGTTTAAAAACAACATTTAGGAACCAATTAAGTTCTAAAACCGAGGTTCCACTGTAATTCCTTTATCTAATAAATACATTTTTCACAACCTCAGAGCAGAAAAAGCCTTGTGATCACTCTGTGATCTCTGGCGAAGCCCCAGGGTGTTCCTGGACCACTGGATGGGAAACAATACTGTAAACCATCATACAAATTCTCACATATGTAGGCCGTTACAGGAGGCAATTTTCAAAAATAATCAAAATGAACACAACACAATAATTCCGATTCTGAGAATTATGGTCCAGTAGGTTAAACTGTAGGTTGGTACACAACTCTACTACAGTAACTAAAATCAGGTCATACTATTGTACCTGTACCAGCCCTCGGACAGACAGCATCTTTAAGCCTTTTGCCTCTCACCCACACAGTGTTCTTGTTGTAAAGCACAGCAGGCTACCTTTACTATCTCTGCCTACTCTTTCTGTCTTTCTGGGAAGCTCCCGGCCCAGAATAGCGCTCAGAGCTCTACGGTTTACATAAACCACAATACCTCCTCAGCTTGGAAGGGAGAAGAAAGGCACAGGCATCTTTTTGTTTGCATTTTATTTCAAAACATCAAATTGAATCAATCTTTTAATACTTTGGATTGTATAAACATGGGCGAGAACTGCTTGAATAAATATCAAGAATGAAAATGGATTTCTCGTCGAAGACTATTATCTATGTGGTTTATTTATGAATACCACAGCTGGTGCCAAAATAGGCAAGACATAAAAATACAGAGATAATGTGTTTAGCCTTTTTTTCATTTTCTTCTCTTTAAGTGGAAGAATAAATATTGGGATTTACATTGCATTTACATTTTTATCAAAATCAAGTTGGGCGCCACTAAATCTGGATGCACCATTTCCATATGTGGTTGCCAGGACAACTGTGAAAATAACAAAAGCAACATGACACTGACATTATAACAGGGAAATCGTTAAAAACAAAACGAAGAACCAGATGATGCATTCTGTGTGGCACTCACTGTGTGACTAATAAAACTAACACAGGATACAGAGCTAGACCAATGGCTCTTCCAATGCTCCCACTACAAGGGACTCAGTCAGATTGTGTTTTTGAGGAAAAAAAAAAAGCTTCTCATCTGTGAAATGTACACAAATGCACAACACAATTACACCCAAACATACCTAAGGTCCATCTATCGCCAGCCACACAACACCCACAGATATTTAAATTAACTTTAAGGTATTATGCAGAATAGCACTTTTATAGCTTCCAAATGGCTTTCATTTACAAACACTGTGGCTAGCTATCATGTGGAAGGGCTATTTAATCCCCTCTTAATATAGATCAGTCTTCTTGGGTGAGATGCTGAGGGAGGTCCAGGACATTAGGGAAGTTGAATCTGTCTTCAACCGCTGATTAAACATCAGGCTGGCCTAAAGGGATTGCATCAATTGGGGCTTACGCACAACTACATAATGGAACCATCACATGAACGGTACACCACTATTAATATCCGCTGAGAGTTCGTTTTCCATCCATATTTTTCAACTTTTTTTTCCCTATGAGGAGACATCTTCTTACTAATAAATGAAACAAACTTCACACAACCGCACTGAGAACCACAGCAGAACCTCCATAGCTGGGGGGATGACTTTCTATAGTCTGTACACGCTCTGGTGTGCGTGTGTGTGTATGTGTATGTGTGACAGGTTTATAGGAGTCATTTATCCTGCTCAGCGGGCTAGTGTAGTGCGGAATGGTGGCCTGAGTGCCAGGCGTAGCTTATTGTTGTGTAGCCTTTATGGGCTACATTAAGTACAGCTGAGTGAGAGGGAAACATACAGTACAATACCCTGAGCTCACACATGTCATACACACAGAGATTAAGTACCTCCCTGGGCCCAGGGCAGGCCAACATCCACTCAGCACAAAGACCCTGGCACACTACCTCAAACTACAGACATACATACGTAGGTGAGGGTAGTGTGGGAGGATCTATGCTGCCGCTGAAATGGCAACTTACAGAGTCCAGTTAAATTAAATCAGCTTTTGAAAAAGAGAAGAGTGAAAATCTGATGTATCATTCTTAATAATACTGGGCTGACTCGGCTGTAGAGTGGAGGAGGAAATATTTCACAAAGGATCAAGAGCTTTTCAAGATACTGGTGCCTGTGTCAGTAGTCACACTGCATCGTTTTCCATTAGAGACAACTAATGTATAAGGAAACATGGGATTAAAAAGTCATAACTAAATCTGTAAATCTGTACAGGAATTTTTTTAGAACAAAATTTAAGCCTGTAATGATAACAAATTTTGATGGATGATAAATTCTGCCTAAAACTACTGTGATAAACGATATTATCATTGACATCATGAAGTCCATTTTATGCCCTAGATATAGTGATATAATGACAACAGTCTATGTACAACTTTTCAAAGAGCTTTGAACTTTTATTTATGAACAATATTAAACACTGGAATAGAAATTTGGAAAAATATTTAAATAAATAAACCATAAATAAAACAAAAATAAATAAATAAAAATTTTGGCCAATACTGTTTATATATTGCCACAGATGACTGAGACACGTGGCTTTACGTGATCAGTAAGCACTGTTTGTTTACAACATGTGCAGTCTCAGAGACAGCACAATAGAGGAGTAAATACCACTACTACTACTAATAATAATAATGCTCTTTATATCACACTTTACTTTTAAAAGAAATACATCTCAAAGTGCCACAAATTAAAAACAGTTTAAAAAAACCACAATAATAATAATAATAAAAACATGCCTAAACTTCAACTTCATGGACCTTACCGTGCACTATGAGTTGCTTTTTTCCGATAGCGCTCTCTAATACAGCTGCTACGTTGTAAAATGACTGACACTAAGAACATTCACATCAGTCGTATGAACATAGTATAAACATGGCTGTTAAATAAAAAGAAAGTTGTTTTTAATTGGTCCCTGACAGGGTGTCCCATAGCAAACTGGTCTCAGGTGACCAAGCAACATCAAGGAACCCAGAGCACCCCAACCAGTCTAGGTTTATCAGGGCCCAGATTGTGGGTGAGGCTCTCTGGCTAGCACTTGGTGGTCAGGCCTTCACCCAGTCGGCCTGGTTAGGCTCAGCCCACAGAAACAACATGGGTGTCCCTTCAAGTGGCTATCCACTGACAGAAGGGATCACTGAAGTGAAGTGCTTTGTCAGTTGGGTAGTGATCAAAGTGCAGGCCTTGCTGGACATTGATCCTTGGCTTACAAAACTGGTTGTCTAGACAAGAAACCCAAGCAGGTGCACAATGTTGTAAGTCTGGCCAAGCTGCCCCTTTTGAACAGAGATAGGTAAATCCGAATTACCTCCAGTTTGCTTTCTGTGTGCTGGAATTTTCACCACAGTGGACAAGATGGTTGCTGTCCTGTACTTTTGGGTTGGGGAAGGGGTCCTTACTGTTGTTTGTGCCTACCCACCAAATGAGAGTTCAGAATACCAATCTTTTTTTTGAGTCTCTGGGTGGGGTCTTGGTAAGCTCTTCTTCTGGGGACTGCACTGTCCTATTGAGTGATTTTAACCAACATCTGAGCAATGACACCAAACCTGAAAGGGTATTACTGGGAAGGATGGCCTGCTGGATATGAATCAGAGTAGTGTTACGTTAATACACTTCTGTGTAAAACCACAGTTTACCAGTAATATGTTCAAACACACATAGTGCTTAGCATGAGTATACCTTCAGTAGGCCCATGACTGATTTACAGTATATTTATGTCATTAAATCTGTGACCATACGTCTTAAATACTTAGATGAACAGAGGTGATGAGCTGGAGGGCAACTTGTGTGGTACCCTCGTCCCAGGATACAGAAAAAAAAAAAAGTTACTCCATCAGGCCACCCTCTTGTCCAAGAGAAGACATACAGTTTTTGTCCTGGTCAATGATCAGCTTTTCATCCTCACACAACATCCTTCTGCAAGTGGAGGAGTTCAAATATTTATTGCAAAGCTGTCGGTTTTACAGGTTGATCTGCATTCTTAATGGTCACCTACTTGGAGTAGTGACCAAAAGAATGACATCAGGGATACAAGCAGTCAAAAGGAGCTTTCTCTGTAAGTGCTGGTCCTCCACACAGAAAGGAGCAAGCTGATGTGGTTCAAGTAGCTTACCAGAACACCTCCTGAACACCTTTCAGGGGAGATGTTAGATGCATGTCCTCCAGGAGGAGGCCCCGGCGGACACCCAGGACATGCTGGAGAGACTGTCTCTCAGCTGGCCTGGAAATGTTCCCCTGTAGGAGCTAAAGGTGGTGGCCAGGGAGAAGGGAAGACTAAAACTATCTGCTCTGACTGCTGCCCCTGCTGCCCCGATCCTTGAACAAGCAGCAGGAGATAGATGGACACATAAAGTTTTTTTTCTGTTAAAAGCATCTTACTTCCTACTCTTCTAGAAGCAAATCACTGATCAGCCCATTCTTGGTATTGTTAATAAAAAAAACATGAACATACACACAAACATGAATGTAGGTGTGCACTTGTTTTCAGACACACTGGCACAGATAAGCGGGTCCAACAATCAAGCGATTTGAAAAGCAGCTTTATTCTCTCACTTACCCACTTATAACGCCCCCCACTTGCGTGTCTGCTTTTTTGAAAGCTTCATAAGCGCTGCCTCTTCAACTGGGTTCCCGTGTAAAAATAGAGGCCATTATATCGCCTAATGCCTACCTGCCAGCCCTCTATGCTCCCTCCTGTACATGAAGGCTTTTACATGATGAGGTGGCTGACATGTTCCACACACGCCGTCCATTACCATATGTACACTGGATGAGACTCAGCCTGCACAACTTATACTAATGCATGTTTGGTATGCCCTGTGGGGGTGGGAGAAATACGTGCACATGTACACACACTCACGCACACACACACACAGCATGCTTGGACAAAAAGATGTGAAAATTCCCCCCATACAAACATAATGGCAGCATTGTGATATGCCACTTGTATTAACAGCAGCATGCTTTTAAAGTAAATAAAAACATTAGAGGTGGCGGAGGCAAGGTCCCGCTTCTTAAAGGCTTAAACTTTGTGTGTGTGTGTGTGTGTGTGTGTGTGTGTGTGTGTGTGTGTGTGTGTGTGTGTGTGTGTGTGTGTAAGAGCAAGAGAGAGAGAGAGAGAGAGACTGGAAGAGGGGGGCAATCCTCCGTGCTGGGGTGGCGGTTCCTCTCTAATTGCCCCTCTAGGTGCCTGTGTGCTGGAGAGCTGAACTCAGGGTAAACACAGATCTAGAGATGATTAATAGCCAGAGGTCAGGGCGGAGCAAAAGCAGACAGAGAGGCTGAGACCTCACTCCAGCCCACCTTGGCCATCCACATCTACGCAGAAACGCCGAAAGCAAAGGAATTCTTCTTGTTTCCAACATTTGTTCACGTGCACAGAGAACCCAAAGAAGACCCATCGAAGCTTGGATTTCTCGGTTTAGACAAAAAGAAAGGCGCAACGCTGCGGGGTCACACCGCGGTGAGGGTGAGAGGTGAAGTTAAAGGCTGGAGGTGAAAGGTGATGGACAGTGTTCACAGCAGAAGTCCTTAGCAAGCCGTGATCAATACAGGAGCAGGAAAATCCCTCTCTCCCATGCCTGCCTCATTCCTGTGCAACTGCAGGTGGTCTTTTACACTGTAGCAGAGAGAGTCGCATCCTGCTTCTATTACTTGCCCACTTTGTCTTCCCTGTCCCTTGACAAACACACACACACACTCTGTACGTCCCGTACACACATTTCTATCTGTCGCACCAATCTGCTCACACACACACACGCGGAGCACATCCACAGCTGAATGGAGTCAGGTTGGGCGGCCCTTCATTCTTCATGCAAACGGTAATTTAGTGAGACTGCCTATTGATTGAGCGCCGCTTGTCTCCCAAACAATGCCACTTCAATCAGCGGCCCGTGGGGGAAGGGAGGGGGGTAGGAGAGGGTCGGGGGACAGGGAGGAGATGGGGGGGGGGGGGGGCTGCCGATAGCTGCAGTGACTGATTTAAGAGATGGATAAAAAGCAGATACGTCCCCCGCCCCTGTACTGATTAATGACAGTGGCCAGAGCAGCCCTGGACTATGCATCATGATTTAACCACCAGCCCCTCATCTAAAGATTAGCGTGCACATACTCACACACACACACACACACACACATGCACTGATGGTAAAAGCATCCACATAGTGTGTACTGTACCGCACAGGGAGAGAAGGCATGGAAGGTGTGAAAGCAAAGAGGCAAGCAAAGCTGTGAAAAAGACACACGGAGGTGTTAAAGGGATGCTGTATGACTGTGATGAATTGGTTTTACTAAACATTTTATTAAGATACTGAAGACAGGTTTGGCCTGCAGACTGGCAAGGTCAAGTATCACACATATCCATTTTTTTAACAACAGGATGAGAATCTGCGCTATAAGATATAAAACCCAGTGCAACGTGTCCCTAAAATCTGAGTCTAAAAGATGCTCAGTCAAAGAGTCAGTAAAGCAATCTGAATAAACGCAGAACACATATCACCACATGAAAATGTGTACTGCAGAGGCATCGTTTAAAAAAAAACAACTAATCTAATACAAAACAGTAGTGTATGAGCACTTACTGGAGGACACCTATTATTAGAACATTACCAGAAATCTGTTTAACTCTCTGACAAAGGTCAGTCCCTCCAGGATTTCACGATGTTGCGATCACACTAATTCATGCAAAATCAGCGACTGACTGCGTCTTTTGCGCGACCTTGCAACGTTGTCCAATCACCTCAACTTTCCCACAGTTTTGGCTGGTGAAAAATTTGCTTTGCATTTGGTCTAAACGCAACTTCAGAATGTTTTTCCAGGCAAGTAAAATAGCTATAAAAAATGGTAATTTCCCTGAGTGAATCAGGATCGGATCAAATCGAATTGGAATTGAATCAATTCAGAACCGCAAGAAGTGGAATCAAATCTATTCTGGAAATTATTGATGATTCCAAGCCTTAACTGTGAGTGAGTTTTGTGAGAATCAAGGTAATTGCCTAGAAGGAGGAGTGAATTTTCTAAAATCATGTAAGTGCCCAGATACCTATGACCTTGAGCACAACTTGAATGCAGACCCAGCTCAGGATCATTGTGAGTGAGTTTGGTGAGCATCGAGGTAAATACCGAGGACGAGTAGCGATTCCCGTGAGATGTGGATGGAAAGACGGACAGACGGATGGACTTACAGACAACGAACGCGACATCATTGCATTAGCTCCTTTTGGCTTAGCCGGAATTAGCTAAAAATGAGAACGAACAACTGAACAACATGGCAAAGTACAAGAAAATAACTTTTTCTTAAACTATTGGAAAGAAAAAAGGATAGTTCATATTTTCAAGAAGAGAGGAAGTATGACTTGCTTTACATGGAAGATAAGCAGCAAAAATACATCTTTCTGTCCGATGAAATTTGTCCAACTTCCTACAGTGTACAAGCAAATGCAAACAAGAAGTCAGCATGCAGCATATGTAGACATGGGCAAAATAAGTGTGAGAACATTTTAAAACTACAGGGCATTCATAGGCACCTGAGTATCTTGTGAGTTTTACAGGATAGTTAATGTGTCCACAAAGGTTTTTAAAGCACAAAGTTTAATGCAAAACTTTGCAGATGCACAGCTACAGTGGATATAAAAAGTCTACACACCCCTGTTCAAATGCCAGGTTTTTGTGATGTAAAAAAATGAGACCAAGATAAATCATTTCAAAACTTTTTCCACCATTAATGTGACCTATAACTTGTACAACCCAATTGAAAAACAAACTGAAATCTTTTAATGGGAAAAATAAAAAAATTAAAAAAAAACTTACAATAACCTGTTTGCATAAATATGCACACCCTGTTATAACTAAAGATGTAGCTGTGTTCAGAATTAACCAATCACATTCAAACTCATGTTAAATGGTAATCAGCACACACCTGCCACCATTTAAAGGA
Organism: Pholidichthys leucotaenia; assembly: GCA_020510985.1. Taxonomy (NCBI): domain Eukaryota; kingdom Metazoa; phylum Chordata; class Actinopteri; order Cichliformes; family Pholidichthyidae; genus Pholidichthys; species Pholidichthys leucotaenia. The sequence goes on from CM035840.1 coordinate 116,011,276, forward strand.
CCTCTGTTTAACCCCAAATGAAGTTCAGCTGCTCTAGTAGGCTTTTCCTGACATTTTTGTAGTCACATTTTACAGCACAAGCCATTGTCTGCAGAGAGCTTTCAAAGCATTAGAGGGATCACATTGATCAAAGATATCAGTCAGGAGAAGGGTACAAAAGAATTTCCAAGATATTAAATATACCATGGAACACAGTGAAGACAGTCATCATCAAGTGGAGAAAATATGGCACAACAGTGACATTACCAAGAACTGGACATCCCTCCAAATTTGATGAAAAGATGAGAAGAAAACTGGTCAGGGAGGCTGCCAAGAGGCTAACAGCAACATTGAAGGAGATGCAGGAATTTCTGGCAAGTACTGGCTGTTTAGTACATGTGACAATAATCTCCCGTCTTCTTCATATGTCTGGGCTATGGGGTAGGGTAGCAAGACGGAAGCCTTAGCTCACGAAGAAAAACATCCAAGCCCAGCTACATTTTGCAAAAACACATTTGAAATATCCCAAACGCATGTGGGAAAATATGTTATGGTCCGATGAAATCAAGGTTGAACTTTTTCATAATTCCAAAAGGTGTATTTGTTGCAAACACAACACTGCTCAACACCAAAAGAACACCATACCTACAATGAAGCATGGTGGTGGCACCATCATGCTTTGAGGCTGTTTTTCTTCAGCTGGAACTGGGGCCTTAGTCAGGGTGAAGGGAATTATGAACAGTTCCAACTACCAGTCAGTGTTGGCACAAAACCTTCAGGCTTCTGCTAGAAAGCTGAAGATGAAGAGGAACTTCACCTTTCAGCACAATAATGACCCAAAGCACACATCCAAATCAACAAAAGAATGGCTTCACCAGAAGAAGATTAAGGTTTTGGAATGGCCCAGTCAGAGTCCAGACCTGAATCCGATCGAACATCTGTGGGGTGATCTGAAGAGGGCTGCGCACAGGAGATGCCCTCGCAATCTGACAGATTTGGAGCATTTTTGCAAAGAAGAGTGGGCAAATATTCCTGCATCAATATGTGCCACACTGATAAACTCCTACCCAAAATTTGGCTGTAATAAAAGCCAAAGATGCTGCAACAAAGTATTAGTTTAAGGGTGTGCATATTTATAAACCAGGTTATTGTAAGTTTTTTATTTTTCCCCTTAAAAGATTTCAGTTTGTTTTTCAATCGGGTTGTACAGGTTATAGGTCACAGTAATGGTGGAAAAAGTTTTGAAATGATTTATCTTGGGCTCATTTTTTTAAATCACAAAACCCTGGCATTTGAACAGGGGTGTGTAGACTTTTTATATCCACTGTATATGTTGCTGTTTGGAGTGAAAAATAAAAGGAATGACTTGAAAAATGTATTCTACTCTTGTGGTCATGTAAAGCTGTACTACTGATGACGAAAGGATAAAATTACCAGTAACAAAGAACTTTTTAGCTAAAAGAATTATTTCTGCATTTCTTTCTTTTTTTTTTTTTTTACAAACATTGACTTGCGATTTACTGCTCTACAACCTATCAAAATTTACCTGTATAACATACATATTATAACCAAATAACAGGTAAACTGAATGTTTGTCCACTGGCCATTTTTTTATTGATTGTCATACCCTGTGTTATTATAGCAAAAACAGGGCATACCTGTAAGCTACACCATGTGGTGACTTTGACACATGACAAATATTTCATCAATATTGACTGTTAATGGCAAGTGAATATAGAAAGCTCACAAACTTAACCCCAACTATAAGCTTAACTTACACACATGTGCAGCTACTTGCTGCAAGATTCCTGCAGTCTTTTTTTTCAGATGGATACAACTGAAACAGAAAGTTGAGAGTTATGTCGAGTTACGTTCTTTCTACCAAAAACATAGAGCTCCAACAATCAGTTTATAGTTGCATTCACATCACTGTAGGTGTCATTTTTAAAAAAATAGCTTAGGAACTCCCACATAGACAAAGAATGTTTAACAGGTGTTGTGATGGCATTACTATTTTGTCAGCTATAACTTTGTCTTTATTTTACACTGAGTTTAATAAGTCTTTTCCCTTTGAGGTGTTTTTAGACGCCACACAGCTTTCACTGCTCCTAGTCAAATGAAAGCAGGACAAATCAATCAAGGTGAGACAAGTCTGCATCAGTGAAGTGCAGAAACAAGAGGGCAACGTAAAGTTGTGCAAAGGAAAACACCGACTCTGGACCATTAGTTGTGTTGGAAGCAGAGGAGGAGGGCTGGAGCCCCTCCCCGTGGCTGCTAAAATATTCATCAGTCTCCCTGAGAGCATGTCTGCTAATAGTTACACATGGAGAAGGAGAAAGAAGTGAGAAGGAGGAGGAGGAGAGGGGTGGGCACGCAGCGCGAGGAGGAGAAATTGGGGAGATGAGCGATGCTCCCTGTGTGCATGTCAGCTAATAGTCAAACATGAAGAGCTAAGAGGGAGGGAAAAAACAGGAAAAGAAAGACAGGGAAGTGGAGCGAGGGGTTGTTTAAATACACTGACTGAAATCACCAGGGATGGACCATGCAGAAAAGCAAAAGTGAAGGAGGGAGTGGGGGAGGAAGGGAGAAGGAGAACAAGAGATAAAGATTGAGAGGGAGTAATCAGTCCGTTTCTTCCTCCTCTGCCATCACTTGCCCCTCCGAGCTGCATTCCAGATTGATTAAAAGCCCCTCTTGTAATTGTCAGATCTTGTAGGAACCATCTCTGTGCGTGAGAGGGTGGGGGGATCATCTGTGCAAGCAGGGTAGAATAGAAACCCAATTTCAGTCACATCAGCCTGGGTAACAGTCGTCCCTCCAACAGTCACCAGTCACTACCACATCAATCAGAACTCCACCACTCAAGCAAAAAAAAAAAAAACCCCAGCATATACTGTATTGTTGATGTTCTTTTGTCTTTACAAATAGCAGCCCAGGTAGCAGCTATGTGTCCTGCTGAAGGTAAAACATGTGGATAAACACAGACACACAGACACACACACATGCACGCATGCACAAGTCATTAAAATGAGAAACAGCCGATGGTGCTGGAGCTGTTGAAATACCATTAAGAAATGGAGATAAATGCAGTGGATCCCAGCCTACTACAGCAGCCTCACTACAGTAAATCAGACAGTGACGAATATTACAGGCTGCATGCATACGAACGCACACATAGATGCGGGAGGAAAAAATAAGTTGTGTGCGCTATGGGTTTGGACACAAACTGCGCAAATAATCTGCAAGGCACCTTGCAACGGGGGGGGGGGGGGGAGGAAAAAAAAAAAGCTCCTTCAGTGGATTAATGAGTAATTATCCTAATTAATTGTTTCCTGATCCTCCATTATGATATATGGATGATGATTATGTTCAGAGATGATTAAATGATAGTTTAACAGAGGAGTCTGATATCATTTCAAAGAATTAATGAGCGTTTGTACTGAGGAACTGTGTGGAAATCCAGAGCAAATTAAATATTGAATTAACTTAGATTTAATCAATTCTCTACTAATTGTGAGGTACAATAACAGAAAACTTTCTGCCATTTATTCACAGGTAAAGATTTATGTCATGTGTTGTTTTTTTCCATCTAAAGAACCATCACAAAAGTCCAACAAAAACACAAACTTGTGCATCCATATGGAGACATTTGGTCCTGCTGTTTTTTCATACAAATTGCTGCATGAAACACAGGTTAGTAGACAGATATGAAGCAGAACAAACTAATAATGCTACTGGTATGAAAGCTTTTGTTGTTGCTGCTGTGAATATATTTGAGCAGCCCTATGTTAAAATACCTAAACTGTGTGCTTTAATTCACCGGTTTCTGACAGAGCTGAGTTTTGGTATTTTGAAGTCTCAACTCTTCTCATGATCACATGACTGCATTGTCCGCGCAAACTAATAAACGAGACGAACCTCATCAGGGAGGGTCATTGCTTATTTAAAAGCTCATTGAAAAAACAGTTGTGATTATTGATCTCATCATGTGGCCCAGACAGATGTGACAAGCCTGATTGGTCAGACAGACGGTACAGACAAACAGACAGGGACAGACGGGAAAAGAAGAGCGAGAAGTCATTAGATAGTGTATGTATGATTGAAAACATGCGCGCGTGCACACACACACACACAAATGCCGTTCCTCCACTCAATCATAATCTCACTTGAAGAGATTATCTGGAGTATCAATTTATTAACTGCACAGTGCTTGAACCTCTTCAATATTTTTGCCCCGAACTTCTACTGCTCCGCAGCCCGATTCACTTCCCCGTACACTCCATGGTGCAGAGCGGAGCGGTTGCATGTGAAGGAGATAGTAAGCAGTAATATTCAATTATTGTATGCACGGCGTCTCCGTCCCGCCCCAAATTGATTTCTTTCAGAACGGGAGGCATCGCTCAGCACTGACACATAGCCATGTTTCCCCCATCTACATCCCACGCAAATTACTCCTCCATCTGCTCTCCCTCACCGCATCGCGCATCCTTCCCTCACCTCTCCTCCCTCCCCACCTCTCCACCCCTCTCCTCTCCTCTCCTCCTCTGCTCCTCTTCCCTTTCTCCCGTCTCATCATCCCCTCATCTCCTCTCCCTGTCAGGACAACATAGCTATCGGTGGTTGGCGTAGGCCCCGCCGGCTCCCGTGCAGTGCGTTTAATCTGTCTTTAATCTCTTTGCATTGTAATGGGAAATGGTTTTGTGTTTTATTATTTGATGGAAGCGCCGAGCCCACCCCTCACCACCGCGGGACTCTGTGTTTAGGAGTGGGAGGTGATTTCAATTTTTGCCTCTGCTCAAATTGTCTTTTATCAAAGAATTCATATCAGTAATGCAATTGTACATATTAACCAGGCTGTTTGTAAAGTGGCCTAATAGGAAAATAGGAGAGTTTATGGAGAAAGAAAGATAGTCGGTGAGGAAAAAAAAAGAGAATTGGCTTCCTATCAGAGAATTTAAAAATAACTCAGAATTATATTTGGGCTGGAAAAGATAAAGAGCTTGAATATGAATTAGTCGTCAAAAAAAAGGGCGTCTATTTTCACCTGCAGGTGCTACGTCGCAGTCAAGAAACTTTTCTCCCATCAGGTAATGCCATCGTCATAAAGACCTTAGCATTTGTACCTTTAATAAAGCCACACAGAGAGGGAGCCGTTCTAATCAATACTTCATATAGGTGAGATTATTGTTTGTTCTGCGTCAACATAGATTCAAAACATCGAGGCTCGATAGGCATGTAAAGCTAAAACTGATTTGTTCATAAAAGCAGTGAGATTTTTTAAGAAGGGTGCCACTCTTTCTAATTTTGATACACTTTGTCCCTTCTATAAAACACGGGCCTGCTGTTAACACTGAGTGGCATTTACAGTCTATGATGGTTAAAATCAACACAGAAACACAAACATACATATAAACACAAGCACAAAAACACACGTAAGTATTCACGCACACACACGCAGCCTTCTCTCTCTCCTTTTCTAATTAAAGGGACCTCTCTGCCCTGGGTGTGTGTGTGATATTGACACTTAGCTCCGTACAATAAACTTTATTGGCAAGCCCTGCTTGATTACAGCACTAAACTAGAATAACAAGGAATATGGGAGGAGGGGACGTGGATTATATACTAAACAGACATTAGCGAGCTCTACTCAAATATCTGGTGCATTTTAATGGGAACCTCTGAAAGGCCTCGGTCTGTGTCGGAAGCAGCAGCGAGATGAAGCCCAGCACAAAAAAAAAAAAAAAGAAAAGAAACGGGTGAAATATAGTAAAGTCAGAAAATATGAAGACAAGAGAAAAGAGATATGTATTGAAGGATGGAGGACGGGAAAGATGGATGGATTTCCCGTCATTAATGATCTATGGAAAATACTCTGTCTATTTTCAGATATACTGTTAATGGCTGCTCGCTGCCATTAAAATCGTTGCTGTCCTGAACTCAGCTATTCACGTATTGGCTGCTGCTTCATCTAATATTCATCTACTGGAGGTCAATAGCAGTGGTGGCATGCTTAATTTGTACACGCAAATTAATGGTGGAAACAGATTATTTTAAAGAGAACAAAGTTTAGATTCAGGTCCAGAACATTAGAAATAAGGTCCCTGTCACATCTCAGAGTAAAAGTAATTATTAAAAATAAAGCTGTTGTTCAACTCGTTTAAGCAGATGCAAATGAATTAACAGAGAGAAAATGAGTTTGCCTCTGCTGAGCACTGAAACAGCCTCTTTTACCTCAGAAGTGGATGCCTCTTAAAGGGAAAAGATTGTTTGTTTGTTTGTTTATTTATCCTGAACATAGACAGCACTCTCAAATGCTAAATTAACGAGTCTCAATTGTCAGGTGAAACAAGTCGTGTTTACAACTTGGTAGCAGGTATTTAGAGGTGAAAAGGAAAAAGATTTAATCAGATGACCCACTGTGCCATGGGCACCAATTAAATAAAGTCTACTACTAACAAGAAGAAGGACACAGAAAAAAGCAAATAATAGTGAATGAATGAATGAATGAACGCTGTGACAGCAGCTGATGGCAAAGGAACCGCAGCTGTCTGTCCGCAGCCTCCACACTCACTGATCATTCTCTCCGCTGTCAGTTGAACTACAATGACCCCTACTGGGCTGCAGTGGGACTGAATGAGAGAGCTACTGCCAAACAGAAGACTAACCTCATTGTGAACTTTTGGATTTGCAACAATTCTGGGCTTCTAAGGCAAAAAACCTACACAATTATGGTGCAGACTAACAAAAAAAAAGAGGTCATATTCTTTTTCCTATTGTTGCATATTCTTATTACATATTTCCTTGGTTTGCTTTCTTCACTTTTTTCCTGGTGCTTCCATCATCCTTCTCCACCTTTGCACTACACCCCCACCCCCGAGGCCTTGGCACCCTTGGCAGATCCTGTCCCACTGGGTGTGTTGGCAGAGATCAGTGTGATTCACCCCCAGCGTGCCCTCTGGCTTAACAGGCTGGCACAAGGACACGGAGCGGAGTTGAAGGAAGAGTGCAGGGCATTGGTGAATGGTACGAGGTGAGTTGTAGATGCTGGTTTTAGGTCTGTGGACTAGGTGGGAGAGGCTGAAAAATGTGAAAAAAAATTGTGAGACTGTGCCTAGAAGAGAGAGCCACACACGCAGTCTCACCTTGAAGAACCACTGACCCCGCACAACTTTATTGCATCGCCAATTAGAGGAGAGGGAGGGAGGAAGGAAGAGTTACAAAAAGGGAGAGACGGAAAGGGAGACAAGAAGAGGGGGAGAGATGTATTTCATAAATGTAGTTCCATAAAGAGCACTGACCCAAATGGCATTCAGTAATTCTTCCCTGTGCCAGAGGAGGTTGGATAATCAGAAACTTCATCAAGCTCACCTCTTCCTTCCCTCTTCCCCTGTGTCTGCAACACCTCCTACGGTCCCGCCCTCTGCCAGGACCTCTTATACAAAAATCCTGCGTAATAACCGAAGAGCGTATGTGGTGCATCCAGAACACGCATCAAAGAACATCCCCCCCACCACCACCACTTCATCGCTCCATTTTAATTAAACAAGTTTCCTCCACTCGCCATCTCTCATCTCTTTGATCTGTTCCCACCAACTCCAACTGCATGAATCAGTCTAAAGCTAGCTTGAGAAAGTTGTTTGATTCTAAAGACTTCCACGAAGCACCAGCATGGCATTGATTGAACCGACACAACAGCATCAGGAAAAAAAAAACAGAAGTTACAGAAAACAAAAAAAGAACAGCCTCTTTGTCACATACTCAACTACAACCACTTCACCTTACAGTCCATATGGGTTTATGGGAGGAAAAAAGCTTAACAAATCCCTTTTTGAAAATGTTCAATAAATTCAAATCTGTCTTTATGACAATGTCTGCAATACATATCAAATCTGTCACTGCTGTGTTGAGATGGATGTGGGAGGACAGAAATCTGAAAGAAAATAATACAATTAAAGTGTGTCTCAAGCACCAAGTTCCCATCGATCCAGTCGCTCTTTTTTCCAATACACTATGGACCTAACACGGACTTATTCTTTCTTAAGCACAAGTGGGACCACTCCCTTCTCCGAGGGTGCAACACTCACATAATGCTTCAAAAGAACATTTTGTTTATATGTTCAATACCAGAAACATCAATAAAGTTATCCATTCATTAATTTCCTATTCAATACAAATTTAATGCAGAGCCACGGAGTAGCCAGCTCATATCCAATAAGGTAATCTATCCCCAATCACTCAGGTTGGTGCTTCACATTCCACCTGCACACGTCCGCACACATCAATAGGACTGTCCCTAAAACAGCTATTCCTCACAGATGGACTCAATACTGTGGGGGGGGGGGGGGGATAAAAGAACAGAGTGAGAAAGGATGACTGGAGTGGAGGGCAGGAGGACTTATATTACAATGGTCAAGGTGAGAGACTTGATTTTGTTATACAACCCCAATTCCGGTGAAGTTGGGACATTGTGTAAAACATAGATAAAAACAAAATACAATCATTTAAAAATCCTTTTCAACCTATATTCAGTTGAATACATTACTTAGAAAAGATATTTAGGGGCAGATTTACTAACTTGCTGCGCCATCGCAAAACCCTGTTTTGGCATTAAAAAACTACTGTTGAGATTTACTAAGGGGTGCAGGGCAAAATTAGTGGTGGAAAGGTGTGGACTATGTTAATTTTGCACCTGGCCTCATTGCATACAGTGGTGTGAAAAAGTGTTTGCCCCACTCCTGATTTCTCATTTTTTTGTATGTTTGTCACACTTAAATGTTTCAGATCATCAAACAAATTTAAATATTAGACAAAGATAACACAAGTAAACACAAAATGCAGTTTTTAAGTGAAGGTGTTTATTATTAAGGGGGGAAAAAAGTCCAAACCTACATGGCCCTGAATGAAAAACTGATTGCCCCCATACCTAATAACAGGTTGGGCCACCCTTTGCAGCAACAGCTGCAGTCAAGCGTTTGCAATAACTGGCAATAAGTCTTTTACAGCGCTGTGGAGGAATTTTGGGCCTCTCATCTTTGCAGAATTGTTGTAATTCAGCCACATTGGAGGGTTTTCGAGCATGAACCGCCTTTTTAAGGTCATGCCACAGCATCTCAGTCAGATTCAGGTCAGGACTCTGACTAGGCCACTCCAAAGTCTTCATTTTGTTTTTCTTAAGCCATTCTGAGATGGACTTGCTGGTGTGTTTTGGATCATTGTCCTGCTGCAGAACCCAAGTGCACTTCAGCTTGAGGTCACGAACAGATGGCCGGACATTCTCCTTCAGGATTTTTTGGTAAACAGCAGAATTCATGGTTCCATTTACCACAGCAAGTCTTCCAGGTCCTGAAGCAGCAAAACAGCCCCAGACCATCACACTATCACCACCATATTTTACTGATGGTACAGTATGATGTTCCTTTTCTGAAATGCTGTGTTACTTTTATGTCAGATGTAGTGGGACACACACCTTCCAAAAAGTTCAACTTTTGTCTCGTCAGTCTACAGAGTATTTTCCCAAAAGTCTTGGGGATCATCAAGATGTTTCCTGGCAAAACTGAGACAAGCCTTTATATTCTTTTTGCTCAGCAGTGGTTTTCATCTTGGAACTCGGCCATGCAGGCCATTTTTGCCCAGTCTCTTTCTTATGGTGGAGTCATGAACATTGACCTTAACTGAGGCAAGTGAGGCCTGCAGTTCTTTGGATGTTGTTGTGGGGTCTTTTGTGACCTCTTGGATGAGTCGTCACCGCGGTCTTGGGGTAATTTTGGTCGGCTGGCCATTCCTGGAAAGGTTCACTATTGTTCCATGTTTTCACCATTTGTGGATAACGGCTCTCACTGTGGTTTGCTGGAGTCCCAAAGCTTTAGAAATGGCTTTATAACATTCTCCAGACTAATAGATCTCAATTACTTTGTTTCACATTTGTTCCTGAATTTCTTTGGATTGCAGCATGATGTCTAGCTTTTGAGGATCTTTTGGTCCTCTTCACTTTGTCAGGCAGGTCCTACTTAAATGATTTCTTGATTGAGAACAGGTGTGGCAGTAATCACGCCTGGGTGTGGCTAGAGAAAATGAACTTGGCTTTCCAAAGATGTGATAAGCCACAGTTAATTTATGTTTTAATGGGGGGGGGGGGTCACTTTTTCACACAGGGCCATGTACGTTTGGATTTTTTTTTACCCTTAATAATACACACCTTCATTTAAAAACTGCATTTTGTATTTACTTGTGTTATCTTTGTCTAATATTTAAATTTGTTTGATGATCTGAAACATTTAAGTGTGACAAACATACAAAAAAAAATAAGAAATCAGGAAGGGGCAAACACTTTTTCACACCACTGTATGTACAGTATTTGTGGGAGTTGTAATGTTAACATGCAAATCTAAGGTTTGGGGTTGTCAATCTCCTGGTAAATGCGCCAGGATTTAACGTCCCAAAAAAGCCTGTCTTAATTCATCTGCACCTGATGACAGCGATTGCTGGTGCCGAGACACCGGCGAGAACTGAGGGCACATGGCCAGAGAGGGAGAAGCTATTCCCTACACATGACTGATTGTTTGATTGATTTGGCATGACAGAACAGATTAATATGAACAAAAACGATCTCACTGAGATCGGTGTTGTGCTGAACTGGACATCAGCTGGCAGAATTTTTTTTTTTAAATTTCATTTGTTTATATATACGGTAGCCTAATAATAATAATAATAATAATCTATTTAATTTATAACACACTTTACATCTAGGGGTAAAATCTCTAAATAAATAGGATTAAGAACAAGAATAAAAGCAAACATTAAGTACATACAATGACACACCAGGACATCCCTGGCGAGAATTGTTCTCAAATATTTTACCTGGTAAAATAAAGGTCAAATAAATAAAATGAAAAAGCTTTCCTAAACAATGAATTTGTATCCATAAAATAGGATAGCCCTTCCTACTTGGAGTGGACAAAATAAAAAGCACAGATACATAATGTCCCCCGACATTGCAACACTGTAGTAACTCACTGACAGCAGTCTCTGCTGTGGCTGTCCGAGGAGTAAGTGAAATCATGTGTGTTTAATTTTATTATGTTCCAGACTTCAGAAAAGATAAAACGCACATACAGTATTTATGAAAAGTCATGGACTGGGAGACCTGTAGATTTTGTTAAAACAAAGTTATTCACATAATAAAACCCCAGAGTCTCCATCAGACCAGCTTGATGGTTCTAGTGTTAATAAAATAAACACGTTGGTAAATAATCAATTTATTCATGAGTAGTCCTTAATTTATACATATTAAACAGTCTGCCATGTGAAATGAAAATCAAAACTTTGATATATGAGAACAAAAATAAACTATTTTACTGGGGTTTGCGCTTAAACACAAGCTTTAAAAAAGCTTAAAAAAAAACTATAATAAGCTTCACTGAACTGGCTGTGCCTGTGCTGATGACTCGCTTCCTCATCAGATGTGCCTGTGTGCAATTTTGCAGTGCTCTTGGTGGATGAGTGGTCATTATTGAAATGTAGTGTCTGCATCTGTGTTCATAATTTTGCATGTTGCTAGTAGATCACTGACAAAAATTGCCCACTACCTGAGGCGCTCAGTCTAATTTTTTTCCGGTTCCGGCTCTGCCGGACCGGCGGCGCCACACGAGTCGGCTGCCTGTTGCAACAGCCTTTTTTTTTTATCTTCCTTCTTCTTTCTACACCTTTCACTCTGTATATATATCACGGACGCACGGATCGCCCCGGGGATCTCCCGGGTCGGCGGACGGAGCCACGGTTTGCAGCGGGAGACGTTACAGCGGGGAGGAGCTAGTGCTAGCTAGCACTTGGCCGCCGCCCGGTGCTAATGGGAAACTCGACATACCGGGAGCTGTAGCGAAAACGAAGCGGGTGCCGGGCTGGAGTTTAGGCGGCGTGAAAGAAATATAAGACAGAATAATAAAGAGCGATGGCAAGAACCAAGCAGACCGCCCGTAAAATCTACTGGAGGAAGAAGCCCCCCAGGAGACAGCTAGCCACCAGGGCTGCTCGGAGAGGCGCTCTGGCCACCGGCAGAGTGAAGAGGCCTCGCCGTCACAGGTCCGTGGCTCTGAGAGAGATCCGTCACTACCAGAAATCCACGGAGCTGCTCATCCGTAAGCTGCCCGTCCAGCGCCTGGTGAGGGAGATCGCTCAGGACTTCAAGACCGTCCTGCGTTTCCTGAGTTTCGCCGTCATGGCTCTGCAGGAGACCAGCGAGACCCACCTGGTGGTCTCTTCTTCGCTAAGGGGGTCACCATCATGCCCAAAGACTTCCAGCTGGCCCGCTGCATCCGCGGAGAGAGAGCTTAGACTTTCTGCTGCACATCCACCAGCCATAATGCTCTGCACTGTGTGTCTATATATACATTTATAGTAATATGGACATATGTTTGCTAGATGTTGTTTTTTCTTGCCTTCTGATTGTTGCTCTGAGTGTTGCTGTCCCTGTGCTGTTGCAATCCTGGAATTTCCCCATTGTGGGACTAATAAAGGCTTATCTTATCTTATCTTATCTTAATTTGCACACCCGCTAATTTGCACTGCCTTAGTAAATCTGCCCCATTATGTTCAAACTAATAAACTTTATTGTTATTTTTAAATATTCACTCATTTTGAATTTGATGCCTGTAACACGTTCCAAAAAAGCTGGGGCAGTTTACCACTGTTACATCACCTTTTCTTTTAACAACACTCAGTAAGTGTTTACCGTAGGAACTGAGGAGACTAATTGTTGAAGCTTTGAACGTGGAATTCTTTCCCATTCTTGCATGATGTACAACTACAGTTGCTCACCAGTCTGGGGTCTCCATTGTTGTATTTTGCACTTTCTAATGTTCCACACATTTTCAATGGGAGACAGGACTGCACTGCAGGTAGGCCAGTCTAGTACCCGCACTCTTTACTATGAAGCCACGCTGCTGTAACACATACAGAATGTGGCTTGTCATTGTCTTGCTGAAATAAACAGGGACGTCCTGGAAAAACACATTGCTTGGATGGCAGCATGTTGCTCTAAAAGCCAAAGGTAGTGTGCAAATGTGTGCATGAATGGGTGAATAGCAGGATCTGTAAAGCGCTTTGGTCATCTGGAGATGAGTAAAAAAGTGCTATATTGTGGGCACCCAGCACAATGCAGACTGATAATATTCACGCTCAGCAGGGATTGCATATGAACAGAGAGCCCTAGGGGGACAACCAGAACAATGACTATTGTTATTCATCCCCGGAGTACAGAGAGGAGTCTGGCGCCAGTTAATCACGCGATTGATATGTATTGTCTGATATGTATATCAATATGTAAATCAATATGTAAATGTGCCATGCTTTCTCTCTTGTCTGTATAAAAGAGCTGACTTTACATCCCTCACTAGTGCATTTAGGAAAGCTCACACACAGCGCTGAGTGTGTCTCATGATGATGGAGGAATAAAACTCTTAAACCTTCAGCTCGCCGTGTCTCACCTGAACTTATTTTGTTCCTCCACACTGGTGACCCTTGACAAAGAATGGAATGCCAGGCGAACACCCCGAAGATGACCCGGACGGGAAGCCTCAGCACGCGTCATGGTGCGACCCTCACCTGATCTTTTACCTCCACACTGGTGACCTGATGGGGGAGAATGACCGTCTGCTCTCTCTCACCGCGCTGTGGATTCCAGAGACTGGGAATCGTCTACATCCTTCACACCCACACGAGTGCGCAGCGCTGGAACCAGAACGCACCATGATCAACACAAGCGAACGAAGAAAGCAGCCTGAACGGGGACAATCATCGACGCCGACTGCGCTGATTTCCATCAAGCTCCCTGACCCTGACTCAACTCTCAACAACGGACCTTCCGCGCACAGAAGCCATGTGCGCACACAGCAGAATTATGGGTACAGCGCAACTGCCAGCTATGTGGTCACTGCACCAAGCGCGCGCCACGCACCAGGGACAAATCGGCTCCACAGACTGATACAGCGTCCTCCGCCGCTGCACATGCCCGAGTTAAACAGCTGATCGCCACCCTCGGAACCTTCAGGGCTGCTCGCGCACCTGGAGCGGACATGCAGCCAGCACACAGGACTTTGTATAAGTTTTCCAGCCACGGCGCACAAGGGGAATTTAGCCGATTGCTTTCCCCGATGACTTTAGGGCTGTTTCCCGCACCTAAAGCCAAACTGCCGTGTCCCTGACACAGCTTCAATTTATCACAGCCACTACGCATCCTCGGGGAATTTGGCCACTCGCCTTCCCCACACCCTCGCTGGACCAAACCATGAGAGAAGTCAGAGATATAATTTTTTCACAACCACTGTGGATCTCCTCCATGCTTAACGGGAAAAGTTCCTCACCATTGTGGATCTACACGCAATTTTTGCACGGCCCAGACACCTTTGACGTCCCGGGCCGGCACTCGCTTACTCCCACCCCCTCAACCTCCTCCTGCACAGAGCTTCTCCCGCACTTCACTCCCAAAGCCGGCCGATCGCTGTCTGGTTCCATTACGCACGACTGCACACCGGCCCGTGTGCCCACGATCCACGGCCGTTCAACATGCTGGAACTCGGAGCGGCGCACACTGCCCTTTCCACCCCTCCCCCATCCCCCTCACGGACTGACATGCCCTCCGACAGTTCTACCGAAGCTGGAGCCAAACGATGGGGGGGGTCACAACCCCTTCTGACCGTTCTGGGGGGAGCGGTGTGGGCACCCAGCACACATGTGGGCACCCAGCACAATGCAGACTGATAATATTCACGCTCAGCAGGGATTGCATACGAACAGAGAGCCCTAGGGGGACAACCAGAACAATGACTATTGTTATTCATCCCCGGAGTAAGGAGAGGAGTCTGGCGCCAGTTAAACACGCAATTGATATGTATTGTCTGATATGTATATCAATATGTAAATGTGCCATGCATTCTCTCTTGTCTGTATAAAAGAGCTGACTTTACATGTCTCACTAGCGCACTCAGGAGAGCTCACACAAAGCACACAGCGCTGAGTGTCTCATGATGATGGAGGAATAAAACTCTTAAACCTTCAGCTCGCCGTGTCTCGCCTGAACTTATTTTGTTCCTCCACAATATAAGTGAATGCCATTTACCAATGCCATAAAACCTGTATGTACTGTTCAGCATTAATGGTGCCTTCACAGATGTGCAAGATACCCATGCCATGGGCACTAACACACCCCCATACCATCACAGATGCTGGCTTTTTTTTTTTTTTTTTTTTTTGATTTTGTATACTTTATTGATCCCCAGAGGGGAAATTGAGGGCATCCACCTGGATGGATGAAGCAGCCACAGTACGGGCGCTATCCCTTAACCATTCACACACACATTCACACCTTTTGTACTTAATGCTGATAATAATCTGGGTGGTCCTTTTCCTCTTTAGCCCGGAGGACGTGAAGTCCATGATTTCAAAAAACAATTTGAAATGTGGACTTGTCAGATCACAGCACACTTTTCCATTTTGCATCAGTCCATCTCAGATGAGCTTGGGCCCAGAGCAACCAGTGACATTTCTGGGTGTTGTTGATATATATATATATATTTATTTTTTTTTAAATTTCATTTAACCTTTATTTATACAGGGGAGTTCCACTGAGAGGCAATCTCTTTTTCAAGGATGCAGTTACACATTCACACCTGGAAGCTTGCCCAGTATAACCACAGACTGACCTGTGGCCACTGTTGACCAAGATAATCAATAACTGAAAAGTATCTTGTAACTTTTTGCAGTTTTTAACTTTTGCAGCTGCTCAGTCTTATAAAGATATCAGACCAAGCAGCAATTTCTGAAGCTGAAAATTTAGCCGACACAGAAGTTCTAAAAACTGCAGCTCCTGGTGGGGCTGGGGGAAATGTCAATTTTTAAAATGCATTGCATCACCGTACATGAAAGATTCTGAATCAATGCACAAATATCAAAGAATTGATTTAAAAATATCTACAGAGTTCAACAGTGATCCATGTCAAAGGGCCATATTTTGACAGTCTATTCACTTGTCAGCTGTCAGAGGTGCATCACACATTTGTGGGTGTGGCCCAGTCTGTTTTTTTATCACATGATGGGAGAACAATTTGTTCCCCTGGCAAGAAGCATGAAAAGGCTGTTCTACTTATTCAGAGGTGTGTTTTGGACAATCCAATCCAAAGCACTCCTGCCCATCCCTTTAATGCACAGAGGCGCATTATCTAAAGTGAACTCTGATCATGATACTTGACTAAGACGAGTTTTGAGTTAGCCAAAAGGCATGCATGTGAGCAAAAATCCACGCAGTAGTAACGCTGCTTGGTAATAAGGAAGACATCAATCACAGTTGATAGCCAGTTAGTTACTTTAGGGAGAAAAACGGGAAAGGGATGATGCTGGGCTGAACAATCAAGCTGAATGGTTTAACATAGTGCACACAGATGTAACACACAGACATGAATGGGTATGACACTTCAGAAAAAGAGGATGATGCCTGTGCCAATTTTCATAAACTTTCATAAAACAGAAGGATCACAATGGTGCCGCGGAAGTCGCTCCAGAGGGCTCCTTCTCTTTTTGCTTTCAACGACCGAGAGTCTTCCCTAGTCTCATGCAGGGGTCTCCCAAGTTTTGTGGCTCTCTGCAGCATCCCGTCTGCCACTAACCCCAGCCACAAAGCAAGCCCACTCTCAGCGGCCCTTCCCAGAGGCTGATGGGTGGCAGTCAGGGCACTCGCTGGGGGCTGGCAGACTGGGCCGCCCGCTGCTCAAGAACCCAGACCATAAGCCCAGTGCGAGCGGCCTCACCCTGGCCTTCATGCTGGACACCCCCGGGTATCCAACTCTCCCCCTTCCTTGTAAATGTCCCCAATAAATGATTGATAAAGGATTATCTATCTTATCTTAATTGTCCTCAGATTAATACATTTAACAGAAAAACAACAGCTGAGTGTGCATTTTTATTACCCCAAAATGGGCAAAAGATCAATTGAAGGAGATGATTGAGGAGACGCAGACATAGATTACATGGACAGCATAACACTTTGTAACCTTACATAATACTCCTACAACTGGAAGAGCAAGAGGGTAAACACCAGCTGATGCGGGCACTGAACCACAGGTTTGTCCAGTCCTGATAAGAGAACGCACCAGCTAAAGCAGATGTCGACATTCCTCCTTCTCTCCTGGAAGTTACAGTGAAAAGTAAAGCATGACACACTCCCTGTTCATTCATTAATTCCCCTAAAAATAAAAACATTAAAGGAGTCATTGACTGCACTTTTTTCACATTTTAGCAGATCACACATGTCTTAATGAAGTGTTTGTCACATATTTTGTTAACATTTTCTTTAAATTTTTAATTATTGAAGTAAATCTGTTTTGTGTTTTTTCCTGGCTTTCTTGAAACGCTCTGATTTAAAGCCTGTCACTTTAAGAAACATCCTTCACCTATTCAACTCCGCACTCCCTCTTAAGTCAGTTAGCTATTAGCTGACTAGCTTCTAGCTTTTAGCCTCCTTCTTGCTCGGATGAGCGGCGCTAGTCCTCTGACCCACAGTCGATTGTGTATCTCGCGTTAATCTGGCCCATCTCCCAATAATTTTGCCGTGATTCCACAACAAATCACTAGCGCTGCGCACCAGGTGCCCCCCCCCCCCAATCACCACAACCAACCTGACCCGGGACACGAGGCTACTGGCCAAGCTGAGCTACCAAGCCACAGGATCTCAAAGGGCAACATCTCATTCTGTGGGACTCTGCTCCGCTCCCACAGCCAGCTGGGCGATGCCCTGTCATGAGACGGCTCCCCTACACTGCGTGTGAGAGCGAGCAGAGTGGAGTTGCGCAGAGCCCTGGAGGATGGTGGGGGAGCTGGCCATGAAAGCCAGCAGCCTCGGGTCCTGGTGTAGGTGGTTGCTGCGACCAACATGCTGGTGCTGATGATTTGCTGTGGAATCATGGCAAAATTATTAGGAGATGGGTCGAAGTGATGCAAGATATACTGTATTGTGGACTGTGGACTGCTGAACCAGGTGGTAACAGGGATGGCTATTAGGGTGACTAAGATCTGAGGAAAATAACAATATAGGCCGCGTGTGGTGTGAGTCTCCTGGTACCAGAGTTAGCTGGGGGACTAATAGCTCAGGGGCAAATAGGCTACCTTTAGCACCCCTTCCATTTAATAAGAATAATAATAATGGATTAGACTGATATGACGCTTTATATGTCAAGTGGCATCTCAAAGCACTTACAGTGAGTCCATTATTCATTCACTCCAGACACTGATAGTGGTAAGCTACTACTGTAGCCACAGCTGCCCTGGGGCAGACTGACGGAAACGTGGCTGCCAATCTGCGCCAACCACTACTGAACATTCATACCCAGTGTCATGGGCACTGGAGGCAAGGTGGATAAGGCGTCTTGCAAAAGGACACAACGGCAGGATGGCTGGGGAGAGTGGGATTCAAACCACCAACCCTCTGGTTATTGGATGACTCACTCTACCTCCTGAGCCACTGCTGCCCACATTCCCCTCCTCCATTCCATTTTTGCTGAGCACCAAGCTGGACGGCATGACAGGGGTCCGCAGTTCGTTTCGGAACTTTGGTCCACGGTGGCCCAGAGCCTGGGAGTCAAAATCCACCGCACCACCATGTACAACCCCCAGGCTAACGGGTTATGCGAACATTTTCATAGGTCGCTTAAAGCAGCGCTCAGAGCTTCACTTGTGGAAACAAACTGGGTCAACCACCTACCCTGGGTCCTGTTAGGGTTGCACTCCACGCCTAAGGAGGATCTGGCAGCCTTCCCAGCAGAACTTGTTTTTTTCTCAGCCACTGCAGATCCCCAGGGAATTTTTACCAGAAAACCCCGCACCCGGAACCGACCTGCCCACGCAATTTTTTCACGGTACAGGGCCGGCCGGTGTGCTGGGCCCAGCGCACCATTATTTTACCCACACCTTCATTCCAAAGAGCTTACAGAGCGCCAAGTTTGTTTTTGTTAGGCACGACGCACACAGAACCCTGCTGCGCCCACCGTATGATGGACAGTTCAGAGTGCTGGAAACCGGGGCAAAGCATTTTGTGTTAGACTTTGGAGGGCGTAAGGAAACTGTCCGCATTGACAGGTTTAAGCCCGCTTATGTGTTGGCAGACGAACAGGTGGTGTTGGTTCAAGCTCCCCGGCGTGGACGCCCATCTACAGTGGCTCTGCAAGTTGGTGTTCCCCTGCAGAGAACTGTTGACAGCAGACTAGGTCTTTCCCTTTCCCACCCTTTCCCCCTCCTCAGGACTGCACACCGGAGGCCGAATTTGTCTCCTGCCCACTTCAACAGCAAGCAAGACGCTTCGGCCGGTCCGGAGATGCCACGTTACAGCCGTTACGGGCACCGGCTCAAGCCCAAGGCACCGAAGGGTTAGAGCCCCTTCTGGGTGTTGGGGGGCGGGCTGTGTGGTGGACACAATGCACATGGCACTCCACCCAGGACAATGGGGTTGGTGGGGGAAAAGATAGTTAGGGATGCTAATGGAGAAAAGTGAGAGGAGCTAAACAAACAAAGATGTGCCTTTTGCCCCCCACCGCGCCAGGTTCACATGTGAGGATGCAGGGGTGCGACTGTATGGTAGCAAGACCTTCTCTGTGACGCATGTGTCAATGTCATGTTAATGTGTGTACATGTCTTTCATGTCTGTATGTTAATGTGTTTACACTGTGTGCCGGAGGCGGGAATTGAAGTGTATAAAAGAGTTCGCTCAGGCACTCAGAGTGACAGTTTCTGTGTTTTATGTTGGAAGAGGAATGAAGTTCATGTGTCATTCAGCTCGCTGCCTTGTCTGCTTTCATCTTCCACAACGTATGTGATTTACCTGGAAGAGTCAAAAATGTTTCTGCCGTTTCTGGGAGAGAAAGACAAGATAAAGGCTGTGCGTTTTTTTTAAGAAAACTGATTGTTTTGATATTTTTTGGATAATTACGTGACCAATAGACACATTTCAGACAGTTAAAACCTACAAACAAACAAACCATTTTTCAGTCAATGACCCCTTTAATGCCTAATAAATCTGTGATGACAATGAAAATGTGGATGGATTAAAAAATCCTCAGACTGACAGGATCGCACATGCTTCTCCCCGTGTGCCTCATCCACACCAGAATGCACACATGCTCACTGTTCATTCATTCATTCCCCTAAAAATTCATACAATCAATAGATTCCAATGGTAAAGTCTGCTACCTCTTAACATTCCGGTGTCCCGCCCGTGGGACGTTTTACATTAGCTGAAAATTGGCTGGAATGCTAAGGGGTTTTAAGAATGTGGATGGAATAAAAAAAAAAAAACTATTAAGTGTACCATCATATTGTAACTAAAATGGCAGATGATTGGATTTTAACAGTTGCAACTCTGAAAATAACTGAAAATCATAGAGTATGTCATTTTCTCCCGAGCTCCTGTCAGTAGAACCTGTATGATTTCAAAACACACCACTGAAATAACATTAAACAATGTGCTTATGATGACAGACCTCCTTTTTCCTGATCAACTGTCATAAAAGAAGAAGAAGCCATCTCTGTTGTCATTCAGTTCATACAGCCAATCATGAACAGTAGAATGAAATTATGTTTCTCCTATCTACAATGTTAATCACATGTAGAATCAGAGAAGTCGCTGCCACAAACAACTTCTCCTTTCCCCATTCTATTAAGATGAGCACCAAGCTAGAAGGCGGGAAGTACCATTTTTATATGGTCTTTGGTATGACTTGGCCGGGGCTTGAACCCCCAACCTCCTGGTTGTGGGGCGGATGCTCTAACAACTAGGCCACTGCTCCGCACCATGATAATGATGCGCATGAGATTGCGTACTGCCACACCTCTTTGAAATGAGCCTCCTCCTCCCAGCACAAAGCTGACACACTGTCTACTGGTAATTAGATGGCATGATGCAAAGCGTAAAAAGCAGACAATGCGCTGATAGAAACTAGCAAAAAAAAAACAAAACAACAACAACTGGCGTAAGGCTGGAAGTACGGTGCAAAAATCCACTGTTGACCATCAAAATGTGGCCCTGAATATGTAAGAGATGAAGACAACTTCATCATCAGGTACTCTAGTAGCTGCAGGGGAATATATGCTGGTTAAATGTAACATTTCAGTTGATTTGTCACATTTCTTTTTCTTTAGTTTTATTTATAAATGATAATGATATTATTAATTAATTAATTAATTAATTATATTGGAAGTAAGTTCAATATGGGTCATTACAGAAACTTTGTTTTGAAAGTACCTAGCTGTTATGTATAAAAAAAGATGCATCAAGATATATCAACAATCTTTTTTTTTATTGCATCAGTCTTCTGAATGGTAATCGAATCTTGAGATAGCTAATGTCTTCCACCCCTACTTCTTAGATAAGCCACTTAAGGCCAGTTACAAAAGCGAGTCACAGCTACACACACAAGCTCTCAAGTCGAAAGATCTGGTTGACTTTAAAACTGCAGTAATAACGTTTAAAGTGAAGAATCTATCACTGCCCGCAATTATCCAAAAGCTGTTCCAAATAAGGGAGAAACAATATCATTTCAGAGGAACATGTATATTTCAAAAGCCTTCAGTGAGAACTACCACCAAGTAACACTGTGTTTCAGTGCAAGGAGTCAGATTATGGAATGATTTTGAACCTGAATTAAAATCATGTACAACGCTTGGACAATTTAAACAAAAACTAAAGGAAGAAATACTCCAAACATATATACAAAATGACGGATTGTCATATCCAGTCTGCGTTGTGTTGTTGCTTAGTTTTTTTTTGTCACATTTTGTCTTAGCTTTGTTCTGAATTGTAATCGCTCTTGTTTGTTTTTCTTTTGAATTCTTGGATGGAATATGGGTGGGCAATATAAGCTGCAGCTTCAGCCATCACCCATTTCGGATAACTTATGTTGAACTGTATAATCAGAGGAGTTATTGTCTAATTTGACCTTGTTGGATTTTCTTTCCCCCTTTGTTATATTATTCTGTTTCTTTTAATCTGTACTTTTAATCTATCCGAAATAAAGATTGATTGATTGACTATATTTGATGCACATATATATACGTATATATATATATTTTTTTTTTTATTTTTTTTTTTTTAAATAATTGGCAGACGGCGAATCTAGTCTAGTCTCTTGGGAAACAATCTCATGAGATACATGACAACAGTAAAAAGCAATCCCTAACAACATGTTAATTTTGTGCAGTATGGTTACAAAATTGTCAAAATACAAGAGGTAAGCTGCGTATGCTTTATTGGGCCTGAGTTGCTATGTTTAGTTAAGATCCAAAATAGCGGCTACTAAATTGAGTGCAAAGTCTTGAAAATTTTGTGTTTTCTTGCTGAGCTTTTTGTGGGTGATTTACTAAGAAAGACTATGAGCCCTACCTAAAGCGTGCATTTTGGGCTTTGTTAAAGCGTACCTCTGGTGGTCGTGAAGACGCATTTAACTTGAAAACATTATGAAAAAGTATTTCTTATTTTGGTAAATAATTCTTGCCAGCCATATACCACCAGACATACAGTATATTCAAATAGGACCTTGGCCATGGGCAGCCAATGAAAACTTTGGGCGCAGCCATGACACTTGCGGATGTGACGTCACTTCGTGGATACGAAAAGACAATAATCAGCATTTCCCCGCAATTATGGTGCTGTTGTCCGTTGTTTTTGTTCTATTATGGCCGAATTTTCTGACTGTGCGGAAGAATTCGGGCGACATGGCTACATGTTTGAGCCAGAAAGGTCTTCTGAGGGTTAAAGTGACGAAGTGGTCCTCACACACAACGCAATTTCGTCTGAAATTATTCGTCTGTGCCCTGTTTCCGCTCCGATCTTCTGACAAGGTGAGCTGGGTTTGGGTACACAAAAAAAGTGTTTCTTCGTTTATTTCGCTTATTATTCAGAAATCCAAAGGCTTTACATTCCGCCATGTTGCGATATCCATATCGCATTGTATGTTTTTGTTTTTACAAGAGCACCGAGTGTCTGCTGCTCTGTAGATAGTTGTAGAATAATCTTCCATGTTGCGGCAGTTAGGAGCTCAGATCAGATGAGACAAGCCGCTGAATTTAAGCATTTATTTATTTATTTATTTATCTACTCGTTTCAGTTCTGCATTTAATATGAACCCTGAGTTTGAAATAAACGTTTGAATTTGAATATCCCCGAAGCCGCTGCACATCCGGGTACTCAGATCGCATAGTTTTAGAATCATCGGCCTTTACGAGCTCAGATCAGAAAAGACGGCCCGCTGAATTTAAGCATTTATTTATTTATTTTCTACTTGTTTTAGTTCTGCATTTAATATGAACCCTGAGTTTGAAATAAACATTTGAATTTGAATTTGAATATCCCCAAAGCCGCTGCACATCCGGGTACTCGAGGCTCAGCCAATACTGATCCAGATCGCGGTAGCCACGAAATTACGTCACAGGAAGCGTCCTGGAAGTCCATGTAGCCGCTAGTATGGCTGTACCCATGTTTTGCTGACATAGCTGAACCAGCACATCAGCAATGGATTTATATCAAATTGCTTTGAACGTGAATTTCAACTTAAACTTGAACTAGAACGTGAGACAGGGGCTCAATATAATATCTTTTTTTTTTCACGACTACCATAGGTACGCTTTAATTAATGTCAGCACATAGTCTGTTTTTCATACTTTGTATCATGCTAAGTACCTGTAGACTGTGCACCGACTTTATGCTGTAAGGAGGGGACTCCTTTAAAAGAGGTGTGACATCGGTTCAATTTTGGTGCTTTGGTATTTTGGTGCATTTTCTCTCAATGCACTTTTGATGAGCAAAAAGCAGGTCTATAGTCAGTACTTCATTGTCTTTGTTGCTATTTAAGCAGCATGTTTTAAAACCATTGGCACGCACGTAGTGCTACTGACTACCTACTGACAGTAGGCATTAATTTAATTTTGACATATAGTATTTCCTCAACGATTTCAATTGAATAATGACATGATTTAGTAACAGACCCAGGAGCAGACAACAGACTCAGTTATGATAACAATAATCTTTATTGAGGGTGAGTGTGTCTGAATGTGTGTGAGTACAGAGCGGGAGGAGTCTGGCAACCCTGCAGAGGAGAGAGAGAAGGAGTAGTGAGTAACTTGTTGCACACAGTTGAATATTGTGGAGTTAATTATAATCTTACGGAGCAGGGAGCGGCTGGAATGAAACAACCTGTGGCCTCGTTCTCTCCTGGTTGCCGCAGAGGTGGCGGAGTTGTGTGCATACTCAATCCAAGCTAGGTGCGTACTCCAGGACGCAGGATTAGAGGCCGTGACACACCTCATGGCTGTCTCCAGCTCTTGGTTGGCTCGCTCACACTGGCCATTACTCTGAGGGTGACACCCAGAGGACAAGCTGACTGTCGCCCCAATGGCCTTACAAAAGGATCGTCAAACCTGGGAGACAAACTGAGGACCCCGGCCCAAGACCATGTCCACCGGAATCCCATGGAGGCGGACAACGTGTAGCAAGAAAAGGTCGGCCATCTCCTTGGCAGACGGGAGCTTATTCAGGGGAATGAAGTGAGCTGCCTTCAAGAACCTGTCCACAATGGTGAGGATGACCGTATGTCCAGCAGAGGGGGGAAGCCCGGTCATGAAGTCCAGCGCCACATGGGACCATGGCCTGTTGGGGATGGGTAGGGGGTGCAGCAGCCCCGAGGGAGGAGAAGATGATGATTTTCCGGTGGTGCACTGGGGACAGGACCGATGAACTCATTTACGTCCTTCCTCATTGACAGCCACCAAAATGTCCTTTGCAACTGCGACAAGGTGCGAGACACACCGGGGTGACACACAACCTTAGAAGAGTGTAGCCAATTGATGACCTCACCACGGACCAAGGAAGGAACATAGATCCATCCCGCAGGACCCCCACCCGGGTCAGGTTCAGTGTCCTGCACCCTCTTGACCCTCTCCTTGATCTCCCAGGAGAGCACGCCGACCACACACGAGGGGAAAACAATGGGCTGCAGCTCTGGCAACGTCGTGTTGGTGGAGAACTGTCTTGAGAGGGCGTCAGGCTTGATGTTTTTGGACCCCAGGCGGTAGGTTATGGTAAAATTAAACCTGCCAAAGAACAGGAACCAGCTGGCATGTCTCGAGTTTAGCCGTTTAGCCATCCTGAGGTACTCCAAGTTCTTATGGTCGGTCCAGACCACAAACGGCTGCGAGGCTCCCTCCAGCCAGTGGCGCCACTCCTCCAAGGCCAACTTGACCGCCAGCAACTCCCGATCACCCACATCGTAGTTCCTCTTAGCTGGGGACAAGCGTCGGGAGAAGTAAGCGCAGGGAGGGACCTTATTGTCAGTGATCGAACGCTGAGAAAGGACCGCCCCTACCCTGGAGTCCGAGACGTCCACCTCCACCAGGAACTGCAAATGTGGGTCCATCTGAGAGAGGATGGGGGAGAGGAGAAGCAAGACTTTAGTTTGGAAAATGCCGCATCAGCCTCCTTCGACCATCAAAAAGGAACCTTGGTGGAAGTGAGGCAAGTGAGAGGCAGAGCAGCGACACTGTAGTTGCAGATGATGCACCGATAAAAGTTGGCGAATCCCAAGAACTGCTGTAGTTGCTTGTGGGAGGAAGGAACAGGCCACTCCACGACTGCCTTCACCTTACCTGGGTCAGCCCGGATCTCCTTATGGGTGATGACAAACCCCAGGAAGGTAGTAGAGGATGTATGGAACTCACATTTCTCTGCCTTGACGTAAAGTTGGTTCTCCAGCAGCCGCTGAAGGACCCTCCTTACGTGTACCCGATGCTCATCTAAAGAATGAGAGAAAATAAGTATGTCATCCAGGTACACAAACACCAAGGAATCTAGGAAGTCCCTCAGAACGTCACTGATGAGCCGTTGGAACACCGCTGGCGTGTTTGTCAAACCAAAGGGCATCACTAAGTACTCGAAGTGGCCACTAGGAGTGCGGAACCCCGTCTTCCACTCATCGCCCTCCTTGACCTAGACCAGATGGTAGGCGTTGTGCAGGTCCAACTTGGTGAAAACAGTGGCACCCTGAAGCGAGTCGAGACTGGAGTTAAGGAGCGGCAAGGTGTGCTTGTCCTTCACAGTAATGTTATTTAACTCCCTAAAGTCAATGCAGGGTCACAGAGAACCATCCTTCTTACCCACAAAAAACCCCCCGCCCCCACCGCCAATGAAGAAGGCCTGATGATGCCTGAACTTAACGACTCTTTGATGTATTTATCCATCACCTCTCGCTCAGGGGCAGACAGACTATACAGCCTATTGGATGGCAACGTCGCTCCCGGAAGGAGGTTAATAGCATAGTCGTAGGGGCGGTGGGGGGGTAGAGAAAGCGCCTTAGACTTGCTGAAAACTGGAGCAAGGTCATGATATTCAGGGGGAATCAAGGTGAGATTGGGCACGTGGGTGGGCGAGGGACTGATAGTGACAGAGGGGGAACAGGCGGCAGACTGCAAGCAGGCAGCTAAGCAGAAGATACTCCAGAAAATAACCCTTCCTGCCTGCCAATCAATAACCGGGGTGTGGAGTCTTAACCAAGGATACCCTAAAATGACTGGGGAGGCAGAGACAGGCAAAACAAAGAAACTCAAATGCTCCCGATGGCTGCCTGAAACCAAAATGGAAATGGGAGCAGTTCTTTTAGTGACCCTGGTGAGTGGTTCTCTGGAAACGGCAACCAAATTCAGTGGAGTCTCCAGATCTTGACATGGGAGCTTCAACCGGGTTGCCAGACTCTCCAAAATGAAGCTTTGTTCAGCACCTGAGTCAATGAGAGCTGTAGTACAAAAGTCAGTGTGACAGTGATCAAAGCGAATGGGCAACTAAAGTCGTGTAAGGGATTTAGATCTGCCCACATCTGTTAACCCCCCTACTGTGGCGAACGGACCACCCCTTTTGGCTGGTTGGGACAGTAACCAACCTTGCGTTCAGCACTAGCACAATACATGCACAACCCGAGATGGCGGCAGCACTGTTGTTCAGTGGGGGGCAGCCTAGACCGGCCCAACAACATAGGTTCCCCGGTGTCAGAAGGTTCAGAAGGAGGAAGGGCTGGAAGAGGGGGCTGAGAGGAAAGGTGCGGCAGAGAGCCTGAGCAATAAGTAAGGCAGCGCTCATTGGCCCATTCCCTTAAGCGATTATCAATATTGATGGCCAGGGAGATTAGCTCATGTAATGAGGAGGGTTTATCTAAATGTGCCAACTCATCACGAAGGCTAGGGGTAAGGCTGTGTGTGAAGATGCTACACAGTGACGCATCCTCCCATCCCACCTCCGCCGCAACAACCCAGAAATCTACTGAGTAGTCGGCCACAGACCTGGCCCCCTGCCGAAGACTGAGAAGGCGAGTGGTGAGGATGTTATCCCGGTCAGAGTGGTCAAACACCTGGGTGAACTCGGATGCAAATCGGTCGTAAGTGTAGCTTTGGTAATCGGGGCGATCCTTAATAGCATAAGCCCAGGCTAAGGCCCACCCCTCCAGCAGGTTCACCATGTAGCTAATCTGGCTATGATTAGTAGGGAAATCCTCTGGTACTCGCTGAAAAACTGGGTTGCACTGAAGGAGGAACCCCCAGGCCTCACCCAGCCTACCACTGAAGCGGGTTGGTGTGGGGACTGGAGTTAAACGAGGAAGACGCGCCAAATGGGAGGACGGAGACGGCGGGACAGCCGACACTCTGGAACCATCTGAGAGGGCAGAGCTGCGGTAAGCTGGTCGAGCCGTGTATTTATTTGAGTTAATTGATTCAAAATTACCTGTTGCTGATGGTCTAACCAAGCCTCCATGATGTTCAATCTGTGTGAGATGGCACTGTCTGCTGGGTTTGACGGACTGAGACGTACTGACATGATTTAGTAATAGACCCAGGAGCAGACAACAGACTTGGTTATAATAACAATAATCTTTATTGAGGGTGAGTGTATGTGAATGTGTGTAAGTGGAGAGCAGGAGGAGTCTGGCAACCCTGCAGAGGAGAGAGAGAAGGAGTAGTGAGTAACTTGTTGCACACAGTTGAATACTGTGGAGTTAATTATAATCTTATGGAGCAGGGAGTGGTTGGAATGAAACAACCTGTGGCCTTGTTCTCTCCTGGTTGCTGTGGTCTCGCGAAGGTGAGGAGGTGCTGGTGCAGATATATACATTGCCAGGTGCAAGTGTAATTCCTCAGCTGAGGGGAAAGGGGAAAAGTTCAGTCTAACGATCAAGGCACTTACAGGATGCCGACGGGGGTGAGGAGACACCAGCTCCGGAAAACGGTCCTAGTCTGCTGCCAGGAGTAGTGTCAGTCCGCCAAGGAGATGGTCCATCTGTGCACAGGTAACCAAGACAAGCAGAGGTTAGATGCAGGGAGGTGAGATCAGATAGAGAGGCTGCTTATGGTGTGCCGAGTCTGAGGCGAAGTTCACAACTGGAGGTGAGAAGAGCTGGGCAAACGTGGAGGAGCACTTTAGCTGCATGTGAGCGTAGACGTCTCCGTGCAGGAGTGGAGGGCCCCACTCCATATAGAGGCTGCTTAATTAAGGAGCGCAGGTGTGGATGAAACCGCAGCTGTGAAACATAATTAATGAGAGAGAAAAACAACACACAGTTTGGATCACCACAAATAAAATGATAATCACTATTCGCTGTGGGCCATGAGGTGGACAGGTGGGAATTACAGCTAAACGTTACTCAGACTATTGTGTCAAATTAATGGATGACCTTCAGATTTTTTTCCCGTCATGGCTGCTTTTTATTTTGAGGTCCAAATTAACAGATTACAATATAAAAATAACTTAATAGTAATTTAGACACTGACACCGCTGCTGCACTATGTTCAAAGATGAATGAGCCTGCACAGTAAAAAGGAGAAAAAAAATCAGCAAATTCATTCATATTCAGTGAAATTCATGTCTGCGTGTCTGTGTGTTGCACAGCAGGGGTTAGGCCATTCTTCCTATGACCTGTCATAACTAATATTCATGCAGTGAACACAAGATGCACACAAGCATGGGCACCGACAAGAAGATTTAAGATGACGATAATTGTTGAATCATCTCCTCTTCCTCCCTCTCTCTAAAATAACTACCCGGCAGCCACATTGATGGCGCCTCCATTTTAAATATGTGGACAAGCACTGTCAGCAACCCCAGTGCACAACTGATTTGTCTTCACAGGTAAATGCTGCCAGAATAGTAATCCACCTTTGATCGTGCGCACCTGTCTCTTAAAGGTAAAGGTGATGAGAAGACTAGATTTGATTGGCTTACTGCATGTTACACCCAAAACACCTCTGAATAATTAAGAGCATTTGGTCACCCCATTTGCAGTTTATGCCGACGGAAAGTCTGTTTTTCTGTTGCCATAATAGCAAAATTGATTTGGTCAGTCCCATAAATGTGCTCTGCACCTTAAACAATAGACTGTTGACTTGATCATTGTAATATGGCCTTTGCGTTTGATGACAGGGGAAAATAGGTGGACATGGATATTTTTAAAAGGGGATTTAGCATATTCCATTGCATCACCATGGAGGGTAATAGGATACATCCTGTGTGTTCCTCTGATCTAAAGCCCACTGAGAACATTTGAGGATGGATGGTAAGGGGAAGTTCACAAAAACAGATGTCAGTTCCAGACTGTGGATGCCCTTCGTTAAGCCATCTTCACCACTGGAGCAACGTTCCCACCAGCCTCCTGGAAACACTTGCATCAAGCATACCAAAATGAAGTTTTGAAGTGATCAATAACAATGGTGAGGCTACTTTTTTGATGCTTTTAGTTCTGTTTTGGGGTTCTTTTGGGCTACAGTATTAAACTTTTGATCAGCTGATGATTTTCAATAAAATATCGACTCTATTTTTTTTCTCTTGCTCCTGTTTCTTCTTTTGGCATTTTGAAGCTCTGCTTACAGCGTGGTTACAATACAACAGCGTGAAATGAGAATACTTGTCATTTTTTTAATTTTTATTTTTTTGATCAGGAGTGTATTGACTATCATACAAGTAGTGGACCCAGCTGATTCATACCTCCCATAACCACATCATGATACATATCAGATCTGTGAGCCACACATGTGTTTAGCATGTTAGAGCTGGTCAGATGACACAAGAGCCAGGGTTCACAGGTCAAGTAGAGTCAGACCAGGTAGGCGATTGGTTGATCAGTTCTGAGTGTAATGACTAATCAATGGTTGAATGCATTAGCCTAATCTAATGGGCCAGGTGGGAGAAGACAACGTTAGACGTATGGAACACATGATTGAGCACAACATGTAACAGCAATGCAATCAATAACATATAGAGTGGACTAACCCCATGGGGGGTGGAGGGGTATAAGAGGAACAACCAGCTCCATGGGCATTTAGGATGCATTCTGCGTGCGTGCGTGTGTGTGTGTGTGTGTGTGTGTGTGTGTGTGTGTGTGTGTGTGTGTGTGTGTGTGTGTGTGTGTGTGTGTGTGCGTGCGTGCGTGTGTGTGCGTGCGTGTGCGTGTGTGCATGGGTAAATATGTATGGTTGGTTAGTTAGATCACGACAGAAAAGAAACAAAGCTGTAGTAGCTTGATTGATTGGATTATGAAATGAATTGAGAGAAATCAAAGCCTGTTTTGCTTGTCAAGCACACTTGCACGCTTCGGTGTGTAGCTAGGAGAGATGCAATAAAAGACGGCGTGAGTATGGATGAAAGGATGTTTTACATTCCAAAAAATACACTGAAAGCCAAGTCAATTTATCATGAGTTAGGAAAAAGGTACTATCTTTTTGTTAGGTGTATGCTATACAAATATGTTATCCGATCTTACACACAGCTTAGTTAGGGCCCCTTTACACAGCACAAAGATCCCTGCGAAATCTGGCCAATTTTTGATGTTTGGGATCACGACTGTGCAGCGATCTTTCAATGAACACAAAATTTTTCCACCTCAAAGGCAGAGGTGGCTGAGAGATCAGTGAGGGATCACTGAGCGTTCAATTAACGACCAATAGAGTTCATTGAAGGATTGCTGAGAAATCACTGGAAGATCAATGAGATCATTGAGAGCTCATTGAGAGATTGTTGAGAGATTGCTGAGAGATCATTTTGATGGTTGTTGAGAGATTGAGTCAAAACTTTGAGGATCTTGGTGATCACTGGAGATCATTGAGAGATCACTGTGAGATGTTGGGGATTGCTGAGAAACCACTGAAAGATCGTTTGGAGATCTAGCCTTTTTGTCATAACTCAGCCATTTCTCAACAATCTCCACCCTGTGTAAAGGAGCTAAAACAGATGAAGGTGTTTTAAATTAAGTAGCCTACTGTCTACAACACAACATTGCACTTGCGGAATAAAGAAAATTGCACAAACTTTTTAATAAAATTAAAAGTAACTAAAAAAGTGACAGTTCATGAGGACATCAACCATGGAGGGATAGAGAGAGAGAGAAGGTGAGAGACAGAGAGAGAGAGAGAGCGATGACAAGTTAGAGACAAGAGCCAGTCAGAACAGAGGACAAGCCTGGGTCAATACTTGCACCACATAATGCTGACACTGCACCCTCAACACACATACGCACACTCACACACACGTGCATGCCACACATACACAAGTATATAACATCAGGCCAATCAGTTAAACATGTCAATATCTCACGAAAAAGCTAATAAGTGAGAAAAGAAGAGTGTGAAGCATGGCTGTTTGAACATAAAAGAAAAAGAGTCAGACATCTCAGATCTCCAACACATTTAGGTTGGGGTTTTTTCATTGAGTGAACTGGGGCTTTGTAACTTTTGCCTTCCTTACTGTGAGCATTTCTTTTCCATCTGAGGGGGAAAAGGGCATTTTGGCTTCTGACATCTCTTAGGGGGCGGCCATTTTCACACTGAAGACAAAAAACTAAACTACTTCAAGAAGAACATGTGACCATGAGGTAGTTCAGTTAAACTGCAAAAAACATTTACAAGAAGTTCTCAATAGTAGGAAAAAACATCTTGATTTGGTTAAAGCAACATTCTTTTATGTAGGGAAAAAACAACAAAATGATAACTAAAACATATTTAAATACTTTTCAAATTATTTAAGTGATGTGCTAATGAATGAATAGTTTATACTAGTCTAAAATTATGGTTTAAAAAAAAAACGTCAACTTGGTTTCTGGAAAATGTGAATACAATTTTCCAATTACACACATACTGTAATTTAAAGACCAAATGATCATGATTAAATCAAAATAAAGCTAACTGTCAAACCAACAGCAAATGAAATGACCATTAGGGGCAGCTCATGGTCTCATTTCCTAACTGTGCACATGCACAGTAAAACTAAAAATCTGGGGAGGTGCAATGCATCTAAAAGGACAGCATTAACTTGTTTTGTCATCTAAACGTACTGTATGTGCGAGCGTGTGTGTGTGTGTGTGTGTGATTATTGTAAAAGAGAGGCCTGTGATATGGGCCTCTCCATCTTTGAAATGAATTAGCGTGTGGTGCCTTATTGAGTGAGGTGCAGTGTTTAAGTGAAACTGATGAGAGATGTGTGAGCAGCGAGGACTGGGCTATAAGTATGTGGCTGAGGTCACAGGTTAATCCCTATTGATTTACTCCACCGTCTGCATACAGCCGCACAGAAAGACGAGAAAAGAGGGGCCTGGTTTAACAGTTATCACTGAAAAAAAATAATGCAGCACTAGAAAAAAACAACAACAAGAAGACAAACACACCTACACCTTCACACATTATATTACTTGACGCTAAGCAGTCTAAGGACAAGAAAATTAAGGATCATTCGCTTGCTAAACAGGCTCTAGTGAGACAGAGTGGAGATTACGACCTCCTAATAATCAATGTGAGACATGATCACTGACTTCATCTATACATATTAATATCATCACGACTGCTTGTCCTTAACCTCTTGCACTCCGGGATACCGCGGGTGGTCACGTCTCTGCGTCCTAGCGCGCCCTCGTGCGCACTAGGACGCACACTGTGCATCTCAGAGCGCACTGAAAAAAAAAAGCTGCATTTCCGTTCTTCCACTACAGACACAGCCGCGAACAGAAAGCCAAAGGAGTGCTTTGATTGGTTTAGATTTGATTGACCTATCATTTGACTAATAAGAGCCTTGAATTGGGTTTCTGAAACCCTGAAGAACCAATGACTAAAAACCTAGCAAGAAGGACCCGCCTACCAATGGCTGCGAATACAGCGAGCCAAATGAAGCAGAGAGGTTCGACTATTGAAAGCGTGCATCACATCTGTTCTGTGTAAGCCGCTGGATGACACACACGCGTTCACCAGTCTTTTTTTCTTACTACTGTTCTTATTTGTTTTGAAAAATCGTTCACCAAAACCGCAATCATGGAAGCGCAAAACCGCAATAATGGAATCATGGTTTGACCGGATCGCGTGACCAGAACCACGAGTCCGTAACAAGCGGACCAGCGTCATGTTCGTCTGACAATGAGGAAGAGAAGTTCGCCAGCGACACTGCTGTTGTGGACAGGTAAGTGTTATAAGCTAAATTATTCTTTATCCCTGAAAATTGTAATCAAAATGACTTTTGACCAATCGGTAAATTACAGCTGTGCGTCATCGCAACATAACGGACCGGTCCGTGCGCCGCGTCCAGACCGTGAACGCCCACCCCCCCACCCGCTACTCTTCTGTAGCGGATTGCAGATATATTGCAGATATTTTAGTACAACTGTGCGTAGTAGACAGCGGCGCACCGTCCCCGCTGTCCGTCATGTGGCGATGGACGATGTCCGTCCTCTGTAGCGGGGCGGGGGGGGGGGGAGTTGTTATCCTCTACATTAGATATTTTAGTATAATTTTTAGTGCACTGTAGGTCATTTTTTCTTGTAAAAAAAAGCCACACATTTTTTACGTGGCATGCTTCTTTGTGTGTGGGGGCTTGTTTGTTCATTCATTCATTCATGAATGAATAAACAACCCCCCCCCACACACACACAGCCCTGAGTGTCACCTTTCATTAGAGCCCAACATCAAGCTTCTATATTGAATCATTCAAAAGTTACAGACGTTTTTCCAAACTGTGCCATTTGGCACAATTTGGCACAGTTCAAAAACGCCTGGGAACAACCTGACAAAAAAGCTGTGTAATATATTCAGTTTTTGTGGTATTGTTAGAAAATTTTGACCTCAGCTGGATAACACTTGGTTCTACATTTCTGTTGCATTTTCCAGCCCGGATCTGACAGCTGTGTGTTATTTGCAAGCATTTGTATCCAAAAAAACACCCAGGCGAACTTTATTTTCTTCAAGTTCAGTATGTTTAGATGACTGTTACTCAGTGGCAGGAGCACTTAGAGAGATTATGACTGTTTTGCTAAAAAATTCAAAGTGTTTTCTTTTAAATGAGACCAACCCCATGAAGATGCTGCAAAGGGTTGAAGAACAACCCCTTGTTGACCCCCTAGTTAACCCCTTGCACTCTGGTCAATTTCCCTAAAAACGCCTAAAAATAATGTACCCAAAGTAAATCAAAAGCTGTTCTTCAACCCTTTGCAGCATCTTCATGGGGTTGGTCTCATTTAAAAGAAAACACTTTGAATTTGTTGGCAAAACAGTCATAATCTTTTTAAGTGCTCCTGCCACTGAGTAACAGTCATCTAAACATACTGAACTTGAAGAAAATAAATTTCGCCTGGGTGTTTTTTTGGATACAAATGCTTGCAAATAACACACAGCTGTCAGATCCGGGCTGGAAAATGCAACAGAAATGTAGAACCAAGTGTTATCCAGCTGAGGTCAAAATTTTGTAACAATACCACAAAAAATGAATATATTACACAGCTTTTTCCTCAGGTTGTTCCCAGGCGTTTTTGAACTGTGCCAAATTGTGCCAAATGGCACAGTTTGGAAAAACGTCTATAACTTTTGAATGATTCAATATAGAAGCTTCATCTTGGGCTCTAATGAAAGGTGAAGGGCTGTGTGTGTGTGTGTGGGGGGGGGTTGTTCATTCATTCATGAATGAATGAATGAACAAACAAGCCCCCACACACAAAGAAGCATGCCACGTAAAAAATGTGTGGGGGTTTTTTTCACAAGAAAAAATAACCTACAGTGCACTAAAAATTATACTAAAATATCTGTAATGTAGACGATAACAACTCCCACCCCACCCCCACCCCCGCTACAGAGGACGGACATCGCCCATCGCTACATGACGGACCGCAGGGACGGTGCACCGCGGTCTACTACGCACAATTGTACTAAAATATCTGCAATAATATCTGCAATCCGCTACAGAAGAGTAGCGGGGGGGGGGGGCGTTCACGATCCGGACGCGGCGCACGGACCGTGTTCAGTCCGTGCGCCGCGGTCCATCATGTTGCGATGACGCACAGCTGTAATTTACCGATCGGTCAAAAGTCATTTTGATTACAATTTTCAGTGATAAAGAATAATTTAGCTTATAACACTTACCTGTCCACAACAGCAGTGTCGCTGGCGAACTTCTCTTCCTCATTGTCAGACGAACATGACGCTGGTCCGCTTGTTACGGACTCGTGGTTCTGGTCACGCGATCCGGTCAAACCATGATTCCATTATTGCGGTTTTGCGCTTCCATGATTGCGGTTTTGGCAAATGATTTTTCAAAACAAATAAGAACAGTAGTAAGAAAAAAAGACTGGCGAACGCGTGTGTGTCACCCAGCAGCTTACACAAAACAGATTTTACGCACGGGACGTACGCTTTCAATTGTTGAAGTTCTCTGCTTCAACTGGCTCGCTGTATTCGCAGCCGTTGGTAGGCGGGTCCTTCTTGCTAGGTTTTCAGTCATTGGTTCTTCAAGGTTTCAGAAACCCAATTCAAGGCTCTTATTAGTCGAATGAGAGGTCAATCAAATCTAAACCAATCAAAGCACTCCTTTGGCTTTCTGTTTGCGGCTGTGTCTGCAGCTTTTCTTTTTCAGTGCGCCCTAGGACGCAGAGACGTGACCGCCCGCGGTATCCCAGAGTGCAAGAGGTAAATAAAGAAAAAAGTTCAATGGGGTTTTTATTCGTATTTTATAAAATGGTGCATTTTTTTCCTGCAATTTAACAGTGAAAGTGCATGAACTTGCATCCACATTTGTTAATGTGGTGACAGAAGTGAACGCTATAATTCAGACGCTGCCCAGCGACCCCCATCTATCGAATCAAACCAGTGAGTGTTTGAGGGGGAACCCCAAATAATAACTGAGCCAAGCTACATTTACAGCACAAACAAGCTCTTTACAATCTCATCCCACAGCAGGACAGGTGAAATATGACATTAATATGAACAACTATTAATAATAGCCCCCCTTCTCCTCCACCTCTTGCCCCATCACTCCTTCCCTCTTCATCTCTATCTCTCTCCTCCTCTCGCTCTCCCTCATTCCGCCTCTAATCCTATCATGCGGGCAATAAGTGTATGCACCATGAGCACATTTAATTTCTGCGGTTGGTTTTCAGCGAGCCCAGAGGTGAGCCTTAATAAGGATCAATGGCACTTTATCTGGGACAGCACCCACTTCACAGCATGCAAATTACACAGCAACCCTTAAAAAAAAGAAATGGATTTAATTAAAAAATGTAGAACCACGGGCTCTGGAAATTCAATTAAAGGATTTATGCAAAGGTTGGCTAGCTTTTTGTGTTGCAGTTCCTGCTTATATAATGAGCTTTTCATATTAAAAATCAATAGGTAATCTGGGCTAGGGGATCGGCTGCTTATGTACATTTTTGAAATCAATTTGAAAAATAGTCCATCAGCTCTGTGTCACAACAAAGGGGGGGAGGAGTGGTGTGTTGAGCATGCGTCAAGTTGTGAGGGTCAGTAGAAGGAAAACAGGACCAGTGGACGGGGGAGGAAGGGGTGATAGGTTCCGTCATTCCTCTCTGAGGGGTTACAAAGGAAAAGCGCAGATGTTCTAAAGGTAAGGGAGATGGCGGGTGAAGGAAGCGATGAGGAAGACTAGAGGGTAAGTGCATGAGGATGTCTCTCTGGCCAGGTCAGCTCCTGGCTCTTTGGCCTGTTCTGATCCCTTCTATTAGAGAGAGAGTCCCTTGGCATCAAGGGTCTAGCTGGTTCTGACCTGTGGCTTGGGGGTAATTTAGCCCAACCTCGGCTCACATTCAGCCCAGACTCAGACAATCCAAACCGGAGAGACGTCCTAATGGTCTCCCTGAGGTGTCTGGAGAGAGGATGGGGGGTGATAGAGGAAGTGGCTTTTCACTGACAAATCTTAGTCTATCACAGAAAGATTTACAAGCAAACACTGTGTAAAAAAAAACAGTTTTTCAGGCTTAATCAGGCAGTTCAGCTGAAAATCAAGTTTAGATATGAATTGTTCTACAAATCACTAAAAAATGGAAAAACTCAACAATATCACTTACCAGTAATCATGGACTAATTAGCTATTTTGATGTAGGAATTATTTTTTTTTTCTACCAAACATGCTGATCATGGGGAACCTCCCCGGGCTGCTGCAAAAAAGTAAGTTTGACTGCTGAAAAATTTCTTTCTTCTTCAACTTCTTCTGTTTTCAAAGGGATATTGTTCGTGTCTCCTTCACACTCATGTTGTATAACTATACACAGGCACGAGGGGTGAATGACTGACTGCATACAGTAGCAGACTGTCAGCATTTGATTGGTTCTTTATTGATCCAGACACGCTTTCCATCACATCAACTCATCCACAATAAACCATTTACACAGTTTCCCTGTGCAATGGAGCGCATAACCAGGCCTCGGGCCATCTCTGTTCACCCACAGTGTGTATGTGGGCGCATGTGTGTCTGAGCATGTGTGTGTTTTCTTTAATGAAATGGTATCTCCATGGCCAATAATCCCAGTAACAGGATTGGGCAGGAACACACATGTCAATACAGCCAAATGGGATTGTATGCTTTTATCCAAGCCAGACCTACCCGTCTTGTGTCTCTCTCTTCCAGTCCTCCTCTATACCTCTCTCTCGCTCTCTCTCTCTCTCTCTCTCTCTCCCCCTCTCTCTCCTTCTTCTTCTTCTTTAAGATTTGATTGGCGGTTGGCAACCAGCTTACAGGTGCATTACCGCCACATACTTCACTCGAAATCATCACTCTCTCTCTCTCTCCATTTTAGAGAAGCACAGCAGGAAATCTCTAGCAATTTATCATATTAATTTCTTCAAAAATGATCTAAAACATGGCTTCTGGAACAAATCTGGTGATCATCAAAGAGAGGTTCACTTTACACATGTGAACCTTACACTGATAATGTGTAATAGTCTGTCCATGCCACTAAGGAGGAATCTACACAGTGTTTCCCATTTGGCTAGAGATGCCCCCCTCCTGTGTAGCTCCTAATCATCCAAGAGGACTCTATTACAATGGCCTGGCAGCTCATCTAACCTAGCAGGGAAGAAGGGGGGGTCAGCGGAGAGATTGGGACCTCTGCTCCTCTTTCTTTCTACATGGCTGGGCAGCACACAGACATACATATGGACTGCCTAGGTGTAGAGCAGAGCTGCTGTGTTTGTGGACTACACCAGATAGGAGATAGAGCATCTGACCTTACGTCTTGCAGGAGAGAAACTGATAGCGAAGTGACAGTGGATGCTGTGCTCCCACACAGCCACACAGCAACAACTTACCCATCCTGGTGTGTCTGTTAAATGGTAATGTTGGTCGCTTTCTTGCAAGACCTCGCTGTCTTGGGTTAACCCCCAAGGTGCGGGACTAAGCTCCTGGTCACAGAATACAAGACTTTAACCACCGCCTTCCTAATACAGTTCTGACTGCTTGGTGTGTGGTCAAAAGTTCAGTCTGTGCATATGTAAAAAGGTGGCCGGGTGCCCGAGGCAGGATCCTGGGTGAAATAATCATGCAAAAAAACGCTAAGAAGCATGGGACCAGCCAAGGGAGCTGATGAAACCAGCCCCAGGGAGAACTGAGATATCTGATTGGACCAGCAGAGCCTCTTAGGCTTGTGCCCCCCCCCCCCCCCCCGCAATCCATTACAGTGGATCATGGAGCACTAGAACCACTACCCACGCACGGTGCAATTCAGCTTACTACTGTCTGTGTCTATAGTTAAGGTATATATGTGACGGGTATAGGTTGAGCCCAGCTGTTCAGAGCCTGAGGGTATGCTAGTCTCATAGGAACAATCAGTCAGTCAACAAAATGTCACAGGGTCGGCGGTCCAGCACAGCCCACTAATACCCGCAACAGTCGCTGAAATGTATTGTGTTGTAATGTATGTGTCATTTAAACATTTGTCTGAAGTTTCTGGTTCTTAGTGCACCATCTACTACAGCTACCAACATGATGTAGACAGGCCTCCAAAAAAAAAAAAAAAAACATCACGATGCCACATCAAATAAATCAACTGAGATCTGTGACAATCAAATTTCAACCATTAAATTGCTCCAACTAACTCAGCTGATAGCGTCTGCTTCTGCCTTGTCTTGCTTTCTCTTAGGACTCTCTTGTACACACACACACTGGTGTACACACACAGAGCACTGCGGGCCAGATCATTCTGCGCTGATAATCACACCAAAGGACACAGGGAAAACTCCCACTCTAAACACGCTGAATTAAAGAAACAGGAGTTACAGGCCCGGTTGCACAATCTCTGATAAGTAGATCAAGGCGCAGGGCGGGGAACATGATGTTAGTGAGAGATAGTTTGGCTGATTAAAATGTCATGGCTCTTTATAGATGTCTTTCTCAACTCAGCAAAATGGAATCAGCTCTTTACATCGATAGCGGAGTGGGCTGTGCTCCCCGCTAATGGAGAAGTTTCTTTCTCTTAAGTTCAATCCATACATAACAAACGCAAAACGGAGTT
Organism: Pholidichthys leucotaenia; assembly: GCA_020510985.1. Classification (NCBI taxonomy): domain Eukaryota; kingdom Metazoa; phylum Chordata; class Actinopteri; order Cichliformes; family Pholidichthyidae; genus Pholidichthys; species Pholidichthys leucotaenia. Next base: position 116,051,082 of record CM035840.1, read on the forward strand.
TTAACAGTTAAGAAAATGCGCTGAAGTGAAAGGAGTAAAGGGCTGATTAAAATAAAAGCACATAAAACAATAAATAATGGGCGGAACGTGAACATGATCCAGCCTGACATGACATTTCATCACCTTTACAACAACCGTCAAATTAATGATTTAGGACCACATGTAGCTCCAGGTACTGGAGCTGTCTCTGTGCTTCAATTTCACGTGTGTGTGTGTGTGTGTGTGCGCGCGCGTGCGTGTGTGTGCATGTGTGTGCGTGCCTATTTGGGTTGTGAATCAGTATTTCACTCCACCTGCACTACTATAAATCAAACCTGTGTTTTAAATGAGAGGCTGGTTATTTGCGCAAGAACACACATGGGGGCTCCATGATTGTTTTTTGGAGTCAACATTCTGCTTATGTTTGCATCCCAGAACAATCTCCACGGATCCCGCAAGCGTACGCAAGCAATTAAAGCGATACCATCTTCATATCCCCGCAACCAATAACTGAAATAATATCACTGTTTTATTAAGCCCTTAATGTGGGGGCAGAAGGAGTGAGGAGAGGGATTTTAAAGAGGATACACTTTCAGGGGCCTTATCAACCCCAGATTTAAATAAGAGCAAATGCTCAGCTTAGGGGTGTGTCTGCGAGTCTGTGTGTGTCTGTGCGTGAGGCTGTGTGTCTGCGTGTGGCCCTTATCAGACACGAGTTTTAGGTAATCGCTGTGTCAGCACACAAGAATTTAATTACTACCTCTACCTTTGTCCTTTAATATTTACAAACATCTACACTTGGTTTAATTAACGACTCGTACAAAAGCCACTGCTGAACTCCAGAGGAGGAATCGCTCTGCTAATTGCCTCTCTGTGCACACCTCCAAAAATGTTTGCGCCACTCCCTTGGACACAAAAAAAGTGCACAACAGGTATCACACAAATTTTGGCCCAAATAAAATTGACACACAACAAGACAGCAAGTAATAAAAGAAGAAAAATGTTAACATAAAGACGAAAATGAGCAGGAAAAAAAAAAAAAGAGTGTGACAGAAATAGTCAAAGTGAGGAAATGTTCTGCCTGGCGTTTTTGTGAAAGGTGCTGAGGAGCCGCTCCTCTCATCTCTCATCCCGTGTCAAAAGGCTGAGAGACAAATGACGGCCCGAGGCCTCGCGTCTGTCAGATATGATGGATCCGAACAACGCTCCACTAAAACTCCACCACGGTGCCTTTCAACACATTTTCACTTCAGTGAAAACACTAAATTGATAAAGTATGAGGACTAGCTAATGGAAAGATGTAATAGTCAAACTAAAGCATATATTAGGAGGCTATGGAGCCTACAGGGGAGAGTGCTGCTATCTGTTGAAAAGTCTTAGAGAGCACAGGACACTATAGAGAGTGAGATAAATCACAGGGCAGAATTTTATCGTTCATATCTAAAGCGTGTGACGACATTAACCCCAGGCACCTTACATCATTTCATAAGAACACACATGTGCTGTGAAAATGTTCCCGCACATACAAACCGTGGAGTATTTTATTGTACCCTAACATGTAAGACGCAGACACAGTTGGCACGCCATACTCTAGAGGTTATTACCTTGATGGAACTTTAGCTGTAAGCTAAAGGTCCCGTTCACTCAAACATGGTGTCATTGTGGGTTTTAACCTTCTAAAATGCTTTTCTAGGGTCGTATGACTACAGTAAAAATATTAAAATTTCTCTTCACTTAGAAATAATTATATTTTAATATTTCGACAGAGTTGGCAAAAGCCGGATTAGCTCTTCCGAATTTTTTTTTTCCCTACACCACTGACAAATGCTTCGGTCTTCAGTTACAACCTATCACCGTGCTAATGGCTCTGATGATTCAGTCCCTGCCCAAGGTGTTAACTTCAGAGCTAACAGCGTTACAAGGAAGTTAACTTACCATGTGTGGTTTATATTGTTATTTTCTTTAAATTTCAGTAACCCTAAAAAATATCCCTGTTTCCAGCTGGTTCACTAATTCAGAGTCAATACTACATTTCACATCATTCTGGCTTATTTTGCTATATTTTTGCCATGATGCTACATCGAGCCAGTAGCATTAGCATGGCTAGGCAGTCAAAGTCGGTCAGTCTAACCGCATTAGAGCTCGCCTGGGCAGGCTTGATCATACATGTCATTCTTAGACATTACTTTTAGTTTATTTTAGTATAGTTTATTTTCTCTAACTGAGACCCAAGGCAGCTAGCTGACACTAGCAGTTTAGCCATTCACTCCTTCGTGTTTCTGTGCTTATTGTACTCCAGGGACCGGTCATATCCTATCGACCACTGAAGCCATACACCTGTCCACCAGTGATGCTTTATTTAAGGTTATTCTTTAAGACAAAATTATGTTTGCTGGCCCAGGCTCTCTACCCAAGCCAGAAGCTAAGATTAACAATAATGAAGAAAGAGGGTGGAGTTAACTGTGGCTCTTGGGCATTTAAAGAGACATGCAATGAAACAAGCCATTCTGAGGAAGGCTGTAGGATGATTTACAATGATGTTCCCATATATAATGAAATGCAATTTGGCCAAACTATGTCACAGACATTTCATTAAGACCTGTGGGAACTGTCAATATGTGGAAAAAAATGCAGTAAATGGGACCTTTAAGCATTAGCTACTGCAATACACCTTCAACAAAGGTTCAAATAAATACACTTAGTCAAATTCAATTCTCTAGTAGATTCTAAACTGGATGAAAAGCAGCTAGCAGCTAGAGTGAATGGGAATATTTATAAGATGGTAGTGAGACCTGCTATGATGGGGTAATCCTTTATTTCAGGTGTTGGTGATGTCACACTTCCATGTCAAAATGGGAAAACAAAATAAAATCATCAATTTATGTGCAATAAGCACCAGTGAGTGTCTGAATAATCAGATCAAAGTCAGCATATGGATTGAGATTGCCAAGAAGCTGCGCCACAATATGTACAGCGGGGAAAATAAGTATTGAACACATCAAAATTTTTCTCATTAAACATATTTCCTGCTCTGCCCACTCTCCCCCTTCTGCCCGCCACACACAAATCCTGGACTTTGACTCCCTTCCCCCCCTTTCAACAACTAAACTCTGCCATCCCCAGGTACTGTTCACTCCCACACATGCACACACTGATTTCAGGAGCTTCAAAAATTGAACTCTGTCATCCAGGAACTGTTCACTCCAACACTTGCACACACACTGATCTCAGGGCTGCACCAGTCACTTTATGTAGCAATGGACTGCTCTCTTTGCACAACATGCCACTTTAACCCTTTATGTGACCTGATATGTGCCTTAAGTCACTACATGCTGTCTTAATTTTTATCGTATTTAATTATTTTGCACACCCTTAGTATGTTTAGTTAGCTTCTGGCTGGGGGTTGGTTTTCTTTGCACTGATGTTTGATGTTCAATATTTAATGTCTGGTGTTAGATGTTATACTTTATATTCATATTTCCTGCTTAGTGTTTACCTTGCTGCACCGTGGGTCTCACAGTAACGTAATTTCCATTCTCTGTATGTGCTGTACATATGGCAGAACTGACAATAAAGTTGACTTTGACTTGACTTTGACTAATGGAGCCACTGACCTGAGATTTTCACCAGATATCAGTAACAACCCAAGTAATCCATACAAACAAGGAAATCAAGGCAACTGTCTTCACAAAACAAGTTATATTTAATGCAGTGGGATGACACAGGGAATAAGGATTGAACATGGTTGGTGAAATTTATTTAATATTTAGTAGAACAGCCTTTGTTGGTAATAACAGCTTCCAGATGCCTCCTGTCTGGAGAAACTAGGCGCAGGCATTGCTCAGAGTGATTTTAGCCCATTCTTCCACACAAACTGTCTTCAAATCTTGAAGGTTCCATGGGTGTCTTCTATGAACTCTGATCTTCAGTTCATTCCATAGATTTTCAATTGGATTCAGGTCAGGTGACTGACTGGGCCATTCTAGCAGCTTTATTTTCCTTCTCTGGAGCCAGTTGAGAGTTTCCTTGGCTGTGTGTTTAGGATCATTGTCTTGCTGAAATGTCCACCCTCGTTTCATCTTCAGTATCTTGGCAGATGGCAACAGGTTCTTATCCAGGATATCTCTGTACATTTGTCCATTCATCTTTCCTTCAATTATATGAAGTCTGCCTGTACCATGTACTGAAAAACACCCCCACACCATGATGCTCCCACCTCCAAACTTCACTGTCGGTATGGTGTTTTTGAGCTGATGTGCAGTGCCATTTTTTCCTCCAAACATGCTGTGTGTTGTGGCATCCAAAAAGTGCAATTTTGGTCTCATCTGACCAGATTATATTTTCCCAGTAGTTTACTGGCTTGCCCAAATGTTGTGCAGCACACTTTAAACAAGCTTCAATATGCCTTTTCTTCAGCAATGGATTTTTGTGAGGTGAGCGGGCATACAGCCCATGTAGGTTGAGTGTATTACTTATTGTTTTCTTTGAAACAGCACTACCTGCTAACTCCAGGTCTTTTTGGAGCTCTCCATGAGTGGTCTTTGGCTCTTGGATAACTCTTCTTTTTTATTATGTATAAAAATTTTATTATGTATAAAATATATAAATTTTATAAATTTTATAAATTATATAAATTTTATTATGTATAAAAATATTTTTTATATTTTTATCTGTTTTATTATTGCTGCACGGTGGCGCAGTGGTTAGCACTGCGGCAGCACAGTTTACCCTTGGCCGGGGGATTGTGGGGATCGTGGGATCGTGGGTTCGATCCCAGCCCCCGACCAACAGTGATCTGTGTGGAGTTTGCACGTTCTCCCCGTGTTGCGTGGGTTTACTCCGGGATTTCTCCGGTTTCCTCCCACATGCCAAAAACATGCATGTTAGGTTAATTGGCTGTTCTAAAATTGTCCCTAGATATCTGTTTCCTATAGGCCCTTAGAATAGAGGGTTAGTATTAATGAAAGCGCTTTGAGTGGTCTTTGTGACTAGAAAAGCGCTATATAAGTGCAGGTTAGTTAGTTAGTAATTATTCTTTTAACGTCCGTTTTTTTCCACTAACAGGTGGGTTGGATGAGTCGCTACAGCAGACATCAATGTATCTGCCGTAGCCTTATACTGGAGATTGGAGCAGAGTATTTATGCCAGATGCCCTTCCTGTCACAACCCTGCCGATTTATATCCGGGCTTGGGACAGGCATAGGGACTACACTGGCTTGTGCACTCACTGTGGCTGGGTAACCATCCCTCCTCCATTCCATTATTACTGAGTACCAAGCCGGATGGCAGGAAGTTCCATTTTATGGTGTTTGGCATGACCTGGCCAGGACTTGAACCCTGGGTTCTCGGTTGTGGGGCGGATGGTCTACCTCTAAGCCACACTCTTCTGATAATTCTTTTGACTCCTCTGTCAGAAATCTTATGAGGAGCTCCTTGTCATTGTCGGTTTATGGTAAAATGATGTTCTTTCCACTTCCGAATGATGGCTGCAATAGCGCTCATTGGAACATTTAGCAGTTTAGAAATGTGCCTGTAACCAATGCCATCATTATATTTTGTAACAATAAGGTTATGAAGGTCTAGAGAGAGCTCTTTGCTTCTATCCATCATGAGCTCTTTGTGGTGTGACAATCTGATATTCACAGACCCTTTGAAAGGCTATCAGTCAGGACTTAACCAGCTGAAATTAATTTGCACTGATGGGGGATGGGATGGCTTCCTAAATTCTGATGGATTTCAGCTGGTTTCTTGGCTTTCTATGCCTTTTTGCACCGCTGTTTCTTCACGTGTTCAATACTTATTACCTGTGTCATTCCACTTTATTAAATAAAACTTGTTTTGTGAACACAGTTGCTTTGATTTCATTGTATGTAAAGAATATTTGGACAGACAGACAGACAGACAGACAGACAGACAGACAGACAGACAGATAGATAGATAGATAGATAGATAGATAGATAGATAGATAGATAGATAGATAGATAGATAGATGTACTTATTGATCCCAAACTGGGAAATTAGAGTGTAACAGCAGCATGACACAGACAACCCAACCAACAGAAAAAACACACAGCATAATAGAAAAGGAGTTACCCAGGGAAATAAAGTAAAAAAGCTTAGATAACTTTATATACAACATGGGCCACTACTCAGTTAAATAGATTAACCTTATGAGTCAATGGATAGTACTGACTGTACAGAGAAGGATTATAAGGCACAGGGTGAAATATGAGATACCAATTATACTGTAAGGTGCAGTATGGCAGCATAGTTATGACCAAAATTCAACATTAAAGTGAGTTATTGCACAGTGAAATAGCATGTGGCAGAAAAGACTTCCTGTACCTAACCGTTCAGCAGCGAAGCTGTAGCAGTCTGCTGGAGAAAGTGATCCGCTGATTGTCCAGTGTGTGGTGGAGGGGGTGATCCAGATTGTCTATGATGGATCGCAGTTTGTTCAGCGTCGTCCTCTCCACCACAGATTCAAAGGTCTCAAGCCTGAGACCAATTACACAGCCAGCCCTCTTGATAATCTTGTCGAGTCTACTGGCGTCGCTGGCTCTGATACTGCTACCCCAACAGATAGCAGAAAGGAAGATGGCGCTGACAACAACGGCGTGGTAGAAAAGCTCCAACATCTTGTTGTACATGTTGAAGGATCTCAGCGTCTTCAAAAAGTAGAGTCTGCTCATCCCCTTCTTGTACACTGCATCGGTGTTGGATTTCCAGTCCAGTCTGCTGCTGATCGCAACACCCAGGTATTTGTAGTCCTCCACTACCCCCACAACTTCCCCCCTAATCCATAATGGCTGTGAAGGTGTCCTCTTCTTCCTGAAATCAATCACCATCTCTCTGGTCTTGCTGACGTTCAGTCTCAGGTGATTCTGCTTGGTCCAGTCCATAAATCTGTCTACAAGTGCCCTGTACTCCTCCTCCTCTCCACCTCTTATACATTCAACAACAGCTGAGTGATCAGACAATTTCTGCAGGTGGCATGTACAGTACATGATTCAGTACATGGTGTTGTACTGAAAGTCGGTGGTGTATAAGGTGAAGAGAAAAGGGGAAAGCACAGTCCCCTGTGGAGCTCTCGTATCACTAACCACCACATCAGACAAAACACTGCCCAGCCAGACAAACTGTGGCCTGCCTGTCAGGTAGTCGGTAATCCCGGAGATCACAAAACTGTCAACCCCCATCACCCACAGCTTCTCACCCAGCAGCACAGGCTGAATGGTGTTAAATACACTGGAGAAATCAAAGAATGTGATCCTCACAGTGTCTCCTCCTTCATCCAGGTGCAAGTGAGTTACTGATGTCTGGTGAAAATCTCAGGTCAATGTCTCCATCAGAAATATGTTTAATGAGAAAAATGTTGACATGTACAATACTTATTCTCCCTGCAGTATGTAGCTGATGGCTTGGAAACGGTATATGCTGATATATAAAGGAGCTAATGTTAGTTAAAACTGCTAACGACACAGTTAGCATAAGCATCAAATTCGGGTTTATAAGCATCTTATTGAGAGTCATTCCTGAAATGTAAATAAGCTTGAGGCTAGCATGCACAAAAGGGCTCCACTGCAAACAAAAGCGCTCCCTAAAGTGGAGGAAGCTGGACCAAAATGGAACTCTGCACAATGTAAATTTCTCACCTGACCAGTGTTAATAGATGACACAGAGAAAAAAATGCATGCAGATTTTCTGAACTGCCACCAAATTTTCGTACTGACCAGTTTGAAACAGCATTAAACTGGCACCCTTGCTTTCAGGTTTTTCAGTCAGGAAACTGGGGTATTGCTGTACAGCAAGCACCCTGGAGGTTTTATGCCAAAGAGTCACATGGTGCCACCTTCCTGTGTACTCATCCCCTGCAGGAAGAGTCTGATGATTACATGAATCGGGGAGTCAGTGGTGGAGGCCACAACGGTCCTGGCTTACCACACTGGCTTTAGGGACAGTGAAATTTTTACATTTAAAGTGAGGTCTTTTGTTTAATTTATATTATAATACAACATTTGCAAAGACATCTACAGGAGTATGAGTTGAACAAATGCATTTACTTTAACCGGACATCAACCATAGGGAAAGAACATGAGAGCAGTCTATCAGAGTTAAATAAACATCGACAAGAGAAAGAACACAAGCACTAAATATGTTATCTATTTTATCCAGCCTCTCTCCCTGAGCCCTCAGCATATCAACCTGTTTCCTTCCTTTTCCTGTCCTTTTCACTAGTAATGTGCCAAGACAAATACCGATGCAAAGAATGAACATCAGAGTCAGAAATCCACAGACTTCTTGTTCATGTAGAAAGCATTCTGTTGCTGTTTTAGAGAGAATGCATGTTTTCTCTACTTACCATAGACTTGGTGAAAGGTCTGACCAGCGTGAAAAGGAAGGTCATCAGCCACCAGCTCCGGTGAATAGAGGTGTACATCATGTTCCCAGGATGCACTGCGTTTGAAGTTACTCCGTGAGGAGAAAGGCGGCGATGGAGCTCATTGCTGAAAAGGATGTTGCAAAGTTTGGCCCGGTTGTAAGCCAGCATGGACCAATAGTCCTTCTTCGCGGGAGACAACAGGGCCAAGTCCACCTTCCCACATGAGTCCAACAGATCTGTGAACCTGAAAGATATTTCACATTAAGAGAAGTTAGGGTGTGTGTCTGTGTCGGCGAACACGCGTGCCTTCTGCCACCAGATGTGTAGTGCTGGCTGCATACAAATCAAAGACGTGACATGATGTTCTTTAATTGCCTGCGACAGAGCTGTTAAACTCCAGATGTTTGACAAGGCCTCTTAAACATTACACTACTGGAGTTATTATGCAGTCACACAATAACACCGCGGCACACAGACATGAAGAACTACACTGTGTATTTGTGTGTTTGTGTGGCTCCAAACCAGTACAACACATCCTACATATTAATCCAGTCATTAGAAAACAACCAATCAAAATGTCACCTGGTTTCCTTGTTGTGATTTTACAAGCTCGCTGCCTCTTGTTTACTGTCGCCTCTCGCAACATCCTTGCTTGGCTAAATTACAACATCTGCAGGCTTTTCATTTCATGTGCTGCAACTTCGTAACGACTTCAGCAAGTAGAGGTTAATAAATCAATTGCCTGAACACCCAATGCATTTTTTTTTTCAAATTTGTTCACACACATACCATACTGAATTTGTGCTGGTTTTGCTATGATACTCCAATAATGCTACATGATCCAAATACAGTAAAATACAGAATTAAAGAACTCCAAGTTAACAAACACAGTGGCTACTGAGCCAAAGTGGCAGCTTAGATCCATCAGGGGTAATTTCATTCAATATATCATCTTCCCTTGTTTGACCGATCTGATGCAGTGCTGGAGTAAAGTAAACCTGTACTGGGTCAATTCTACAGTAAGCCCCTGTGGAGGAAACTGATAAAGTGTCCAGCCATTACTCGTGTGTCCATCTCTTCCATCCCTCTCCCTTATAGGGCAGTGCTTTACCAGCAGACAAGGAGCTTAGGGAATACAATATGCCGCCTGGTCATGGGTCACACAGCATTTGTGAGGGGAGGCTAAGTGAATAAATGGAAAAAAAATCTGCGGAACTGAAAATAACAAACAAAAAAGGGAGTGACTTCACAAGGTGTAATATAGGTCTGGAATGAGGTGGACAGAATGGAAGATGTAATATGAGATATTGTCTATTTCTACCCCTTGTCCCCTTTCCTTCGAGTCTGTGTTAGTGTGTAACTGACTCTCTCTGGTCTTGCATTAGGTCCCTTTTTGAATGGGTTAAAACCTCAGCTGACTGTCCAAAGAGAAGGAAGGTAACACTAAAAAAGAGAAGCTGTAGAGTAAAAAAAATACAGAGCACACCTGAGCATTTGTAGCCTTGACATTTTTGAATGAATTGTAAATATTCTCCTGTTTGAGTGACTCCCAGGCAGCTTTTACACCACTCAAACTTGTCTGAAAGTCACTATTCTTACAGCATTGGCAAGTCTTGAATCAATCAAATGCTGTCAATAGTTTTCTCCTGACTTTATTGTTCTATAAGCTTTCCCTACTCGCTTCCTCTAATTTTTTTTACAGCTTGTAATAGCAATGTGACCCCAAGTGAATCTGAGTGTCAAACCATCCCCTCTGCTGCTCCTGTCCTCTCATGCATGGCAGCCTGTATAACATAACTCATACGAAGGCTCCTGTAATAGTGCTGTGGTTTGATCAGCTAGAATAACTCTGCGTATGTTCGCGTTGTCTCAGGTCACTCTGCCGAGCTCCAATCAATCACTGCTTGGCCGTCTGAGTGACTGAAGCCGGGATCAATGCTGCACATAGACACTGCCCCACTCTGAGATGCATTGCTCTGGACTTGGACTTGCCGATTACCGCAAGGCACCATGCTTGTCAAATATAACACAGGAAAACTATCAGCCTATGGAGTGGAGTTGCTTTACTTAAAGAAAAAAATAGTGAGAAAGTAGCTGAGTCAGAGGGTCACACAAAGGAGCAGATATTAGATCAAAGTAAATTTTAGCTGGTAAGTCCATCCATCATTCTGATGATTCATGTAATACATATTGACAGCCTGTGGAAGGAAATGAGTGTGAGAGTGAGGTTGTCATGTTTGACAATACATATGAAGTTTTATCTGTCAATTTAATGTGAAAACTTGCCACCAGTTATAGTATAAGAGCAGGACTGAAGCACAAAAGCTAAAAAATGGACAACATAGTAAACACAGATCATCATCATCAGTATGATGGTAAACATGAGTCTAAAATCTGTATCTCTTTTTGCCCATATACAGTAGCTCCCTGTGGATTTGTTAAAATAGTACATAAACTCCAGAAACTAAAAAAAGCCAAAAATATATTTAAAAATAAAATTCCTATATTTATGTCAAAAAGTCCAGAATTTACAATAAAGAAATAAATAAATAACATGCAGTTTTACAAGAAAAATGTCAAATTAATGATACTAAAGGTGAGGACTGAGCTGTTAAAATAAATAAAACCAAATCTGCCATTTGGGGGTCAAAACCAGCGTTCGGGGTTTAAAACTGACATAATTTTGCCCATGTCATTATTTTTGTTTTTTCCCCTTTCCCTTTTCATGTACTTCCCCTTTAAGATGTGTCCGCGCCCTGGAAGCCGCACAGTTTGCACTGTTCAGAAGCAGCAGAACACAGAATTAAAATGGTTTCTAATGGAAAAGAAATGTGGTCTCCTTTCACATAGTATGTGATGACTAACTCTTTATTTCATACGAAAATGCAAAGAAAAAGTGAGTGAAGTGCATGGAAATTAACACATAGATGCCTGAAGCTAAGTTGTTGTTAGCCTCTGACAGCTAGCCACATCATCTCAACTGTTTTACAATGGGAATTCTTGATAAAATGGACACGCTAAGGCTCTATTTAAGAACCTGACAAGACACTCATAATCACTATATGGTGGTAACGCAATCATGGCTGCAAAAAGGACTCCCTCAATACAGCTAACAAGCTCATTAGCCACCAACGCCAGTCCCATGACCCACAAACCCCAAAGAGGTATGTAAACAAACAGACTTCTGCATGAACATTGTTTTATTTGTGTGTGAAATGACAATAATCCTGTTCTTTATTATATTATGCTCATTTACTACCGCACCACCGTGTTATGATTTAGCTTAAGTACGCTGGCTGATGAGTGGAAGCAGGTTCGTCTTCTGCCTCAGCTGCAGTGATGAATTGATGAAGGTGAGATGGGATGGGAGGGGCGCGCTCTCGCTGCTCATGACAGGGCCACCCCCTTCTAGGAGCGCCTCCTGGCGGTCCAGAGAGCTTCTCCAGGTGAGCTTCGTGGAAGGCCCAGAGCATTTCCTTGTCCAGGACCCAAGCAGAAGTGACCCAAGAGTGTTCCTCCAGACCGTAACCCTCCCAATCCGCCAGGTACTGCCGACCCTGACCACGATGGTGAACATCCAGGATCCAGCGGACCGTGTACACAGAGTGACCGTCGATGATCCGGGGAGGAGGAGGCAGCTTCGGTGTGGGGGGGGGGCAGAGAGGGCTGGCCGAGAGGGGCTTGATATGTGAGACATGGAAAGTTGGGTTCACCCGAAGGGTCAGCGGCAATTTGAGGGGGCAGCTTCTTAGATTTCTCCTTCAGAGGGATCTGGCTCGCCGCTAGCCAGACCTGCTGACCCACGACGTACTTGGGGGCGAGCACCCGCCTCCTGTCAGCTGCAGCCCGAGTCTGTTCAGTGGAGCGGGCGAGGGCGGCCCAGGTAGCTCTCCAGACGCGCCGGCAGCGACGGGCATGGACCCCACGGATGGAACTGCGACCTCCCTCTCGGCCATGGGAAGGAGTGGCGGCGTGTACCCCAGGGATGCCTCAAACAGGGTGAGTCCGGTGGCGGTGGAGACGGCCGAGTTCATAGAGTACTCCACCCAGGTCAGGTATGAGCTCCAAGAGGACAAGTTGTTGGCTACTATGCACCGCAGGGTGGCCTCCAAGGAAAGGTTGACGTGCTCCGCCTGCCTGTTGCTCTGAGGATGGTTCCCCAATGAGAGACTCACAGTCATGCCCAGAGTCCGGCAAAAGGCCTTCCAGACCTGGGATTTAAGCTGCTTACCCTGGTCAGACACAATGTCCATAGGGATGCCGTGGATCCTAATAACATGGTCGGTGAGGAGGACCGCCGTCTCCAAGGGTGTCCAAGGCCGAGGGAAGCTTCAGGAGAGCGACCAGGTGCACAGCCTTAGAGAAGCAATCCACTATGGTGAGGATAACTGTTTTACCATGGGAGAGGGGAAGTCCGGTAATAAAGTCCACGGCAATGTGAGACCACGGACAACCAGGGGTGGGGAGGGGATCGAGGAGACCAGATGGGGGAGAGGAGTCTAATTTCCCCCGGAAGCAGGTCTGACAGGCCTTCACATACTCCCATATGTCCCACCGCAGCATGGGCCACCAGAATGCTCGCCGGATGAAGTCCACAGTCCGACTGATTCCAGGATGGCACACGAAGCGACTGGTGTGACCCCACTGGACGACATCGCTGTGGAGGGCGGCCGAGACGTACAGACGGTTCCAGGGGCACCCTACTGGCACAGGCTCCTGGGACTGGGCCTGGAGGACTCTCAGCTCAATATCCCACGTAAGGGCTCCGAGGACGCGAGAAGGCAGTATGATTTTTTTTTTTGGGGGGGGGGCACCTCCTCGGAATCAAACTGGCGCAATAGTGCGTCTGGTTTGGTGTTCCAAGCGCCATGCCGGTACATGATGGAGAAGTTGAACCTCTGAAAAAACAGAGCCCAACAAGCCTGCCTGGCGTTAAGTCAGCGGGCCGACCGCACATACTCAAGGTTTCTGTGGCCGGTCCACACAACGATGGAGTGAATAGCCTCCTCTAACCAATGACTCCATTCTTCCAATGCTAGCTTAATGGAAAGCAGCTCTCTGTCCCTCACGTCATAATTCCTCTCGGCCAGCGTAAGCCGCCAAGAGAAATATGCGCACAGGCTTAGCTTCTGATCGGAGGGTTTGCGCTGCGACAGCACAGCGCCTACCCCCGAATCAGATGCGTCCACCTCGAGGACGAATTGGAGCTGCATGTCGACCTGGGCCAAGATTGGTGTTTCTGTGAACAGTCGCTTTAACTTCACAAATGCCTGCTCAGCTGCCTCGGTCCAGCGAAAGGGGACCTTAATGGAGGTCAGCTGTGTCAAGCGCAGTGCCACCCCACTGTAGTTCCTGATGAACCTGCGATAAAAGTTCACAAACCCGAGGAAGCGTTGAAGCTCCTTACGGGAGTGGGGAGTTGGCCAATCAAGCACTGCCCTCACCTTGGCCAGGTCAGCAATCAGTCTCCCTTCAGCCACTATGAAGCCCAAGAAGGTGGTAGATGTAGTGGAGAACTCACACTTCTCGGCCTTGACGTAGAGCTGGTTCTCCAAGAGCCATTGCAGGACAGCCCTGACATGGACCTCATGTTCCTCTGGCGAGCGGGAGAAAATCAAAATATCGCCCAAGTAGACAAAGACAAATTGGTAAAGCATATCGCGAAGGACGTCATTGATTAGCTGCTGAAAGACGGCGGGGACGTTGGTGAGCCCAAATGGCATCACCAAATATTCAAACTGCCCCTGGTGGGTTTTGAACGCCGTCTTACATTCGTCACCTTCGCGAATGCGGATCAGATGGTACACATTTCTTAAGTCTAACTTGGTGAAAACCTGTGAGCACTGAAGGAGCTCAAACGCGGAATTAATCAAAGACAGAGGGTATTTATCTTTGGTGGTAATTGTGTTGAGCTCTCGGTAGCCAATGCACGGGCGCAACAAGCCATCCTTCTTTCCAATGAAGAAGAACCCGGCTCCGAGCAGAGCCGAAGATGGCTGAATAAGGCCGGCGTTCAGTGACTCTTTAATGCACTACTCCATCACCTCCCTCTCCGGACCAGAAATGCTGTACAGCCAACTGGATGGCAGCTTCGCTCCCAGGATGAGGTCTATAGCACAATCATAAGAGCAATGAGGCGGTAGCAACACCACTCTTGATTTGCTAAGAGCAAATCTCCCCCAAATCGTGGTATGACTAGGGAATGAGGCTGAGGTCCAGTGGCTGGACCGGAGGGAGGGAGACGGACAGAGATGGCGAACACTTGGCTGAATGCATGCAATTAGCCATACAAAATGGGCTCCAGGAGGAAATTGTGTTTTGTCCTCAGCTAATTGTTGGATTATGCCTCCGGAGCCATGGGTAGCCAAGGACCACCGAGGAAGAAGAAACAGGAAGAACCAGGAATGAGAGTTCCTCCCGGTGGTTCCCGGAAAGGAGGATGGAGATCGGCACTGTGCTCTCAGTAGGCCGTGGGACGAGACCAGAAATTGTGGCTGGAAATGAAGTTTCGTTTGACGGGTGAGCGAACCAAAAAAGAACACTTGTTTTAGGGTAATTTGAGGGTGCTCTTTCCAAAAATAAAGTTTTCTGGATTGTAAATTTGCACGTTAATTAGCTATTAATCAAAACATAATTAGCTACTAATGAGCAGGGAAAAATGCTAGCTGTCCACCAAACTATTCTTAAGTATCTTACATACTGAAAGTTTATATTATTTTTCTAGGAAACTAACTATTTTGTGTCACAGATGCAAAAAAGACCCCAAAAATGTTTGATTTTAGTCACCTGACTGACCCAGATATTATATTTTGATCAAATTATGGAAAATGACGAGTCCGACACGAGTCTGCAGATATTGAGAAAGACCAATACATAACAGTACAGAAATATTTTAGAGCTGTACTAGACTAAAAGAAACATTCCTACCCTGTCATTAAAATCCAAACTGAAATATATCTGAATAAGAATTAAATGCAAATTGGTTTGCTAAGAAATTCTTTCCTGTTCACTGAACTCTCTACCTTTCAAGTCATCCCGTCTCACCGACCTCAATACCAACAATACTTAACAGATTTAAAAAGCCTTTAGGGACAAAATTTTAATTATAGATTCTTATCTGCGTTCACTTTTAAAGTATGCTTTCCTCGTCACTGTCATCAGGATCTGAATCTGCCTCCACAGTCACATCAGCATTGTCTTCATCTATGTTTTCCAGCCGATACACTGACAGAGCTCTGTGCAGCTCAATCCATGCTCCTGGCAAGAACATTTTCCTTTTGCGCAGCCTGTTTTCTTGCAAGCACACTTAATATGTTTCAAAATAGAATCAGGGGCACATGGTAGTGTATTCCAGACTGGCAGCAAACAGTTGTCGGCAATGTGCCATCCAAAGCCAACTGGACTGGGGCATTCCACGTGCTGCTTCAGACACCGGCGATGAATTGCTGCTTGGTAGTTGACCCTTTTTGTGTGGTTCAAGAGAGTATCTCTGTTGGGGGGCAAGGCAGCATCAATTTTGAACTTGTATCTAAAAATACAATTCCTGGCTTCATCAACCGAATCTATGTCACTCTTGCCATACAGTTCACAGACAAATTTTTCCACATCGTCCATGTATGCTTCAGGAAGGTCCCATTCAGCACCGACGGCCTGGAATAAGGTCTGATAGGCGCTGTTTTTCATCATGATATTGAATGCTTTGACCTTTCCCTGCACCTTGAAGGCACTGGTGCTATCACATCCGGTGAAGCAGTGAAGACCAATGAGGGCTTTGCAGATGGATTCCCCTAGGTGTCTACTAAGTGGGTTGACGGCAACCAGCTGGAATTCACTCCATGGGCCTAGATGTAGGAACATTTTTGGCCGGCTATGTCCTCCGAAAAGGCTACAGCTACCACAAATACATCTGTGTCTTGACTACGAATGACGACATTTTTGAAACCACCCTGGCTAGTAGCATGTTGCGCATGGAGCAGCATTCGTGTGTCAGCCTCCTCGTGGTCACAGCAGAGATCCTCAACAGCTGATGTTGTGACACACCCATTTTGAACATAAAGCTGGTGGCACTCTGGTCCATGACCCACTACAACATGAATGTCCTTAATCTGATCGGGCTGTGCATTTTTCCATTGATGGAAGAAGAACTCAATCAGATTTTCCTTGTTTTCTCCACAGAGTAGAAACTTTCTGAACTGTCGTGGGGTTTTCTGATCAGCACCTGTAATTTTCATTCTTTCTGTGCCATGAGATGCACGCCTATGCCTCTCGCCCCCTTTGATGCTGTGTACTGGATTTCGGTCTGGAATGAAGTCTATTCGTTTGGCACCATGTCGAAATGCAACTGAAACCAACCTTTCAAGAACTTGCTTGGCCAGCTTCCCAAAAGTGGATGGAACGTCAGTCATTTCTCGAATTAGAGCCATGCCATCCATAATGCATGCTGTTGACTCTTGAATCTGATGACTTTCAGGAGAATCAGTTGGTGCTAGGCTCATCAGATGCTTCCGTAGCTTTGACTTGTCAGTTTTTGCCAGCATTCCCTCAAGCGTCGCGATAGATGGAGGAAACGGGTGCAGGCTGTACTTCAGAGCCTCTTTCATGTCAACATTCCTTATTCTGCCTATAACAATAATTCTCCCTTGCTGTTCTGTACTGGCCTTAATGGCTACACTTTGGGACTTCTCCTTAGTTGGCACACTACTTGATACATCAGAAAACGTCTTTAACTTCATGCGTTTGATCGGAGAATATATGTGTTTATTTTCTTCAACGAGTCTCTCCTCAACGTAATTCTGGAAGGCCAACTGCCCCACTTCCTCAGCTCTCTTTAAGTCATTCTCAACCTCTGCTGGAGCTATTCTGCCTGTAGCAATATTCATCAGTCTGTCCTCATCCACTGCCAAAGGATTGCACATGGCATTGACTGTTGTCATCATATTTTGTACAGCCTGCTCATCAGAAGATATTCTGGATTTGTCGAGATCCTTCCGTGCTCTGGTCTGATCAGTTTTGCCAGCCATTTCTTCGCATCTTGCACAAAGTTCAGCTCTAGCTGGATAAGAAAGGATCCACCTGTGCACAGCTCCCTTTTTCAATGTGATCCCGGTCAATCCACCTTTTGTTTTGGAGTCCCGGTTCATGGTCTGCTCAATGGTCTGATCAACTGGAACTTGACTGAAACCGTAGAGTTGCTGCCTTTGAACCACAAAACCTCCACTTTTCATGTCTGCATGGATTTCTGGATGTGTTGTTGCAAGATTCATCATTTCATGGAGATAAACTGGGGCATACCTGGCATAATTGGTGCGATCGTAGGCGAAGAAGCCAGGAATTAATCTTGCCAGTGAAGACAGGTGAAGATCCCAGTTGCCTTGTCTGGAGGCCCTGACAAACATCAAGAAATAACCAAACATTTTGATGTATGACCACCAGAATGAAAAGGTTTGGCTCTCATTACATTTGTCACTCACAAACTTGTTGAAAGCACTACTAAGTGCACTGAACTCCTCTGATTCAGCTACATCCTGAAAAACAGCGGTTGGAAAAGCTGATGAAAGTTCTTTGCTGATTTCCTGAACTTGACAGCATCTTTCTTCTGGAAGACTTTTAAGAAATTCCATCCAGCATAGCCTCATAAGGGCTTCGTACATGGTTTTGTGTGCACGGACACTCCGATTGTAATGGTTACCTGTGAGGACTGCATTTACTGAACCTTGAGCCACAATCCCTGATTCCACAAAGATGTCTTCAAGACCAGAACCACTGAAGCGTTTGCCCATCACTGCAAGGTAAGCTTTAGCTGTGTGAAACTGGCCAAGTCTGATTACTAACTTTCTCTGCAAGTCTTCACTTTGCCATCTGATCTGTTGGGCTTTATGGTATATTGCCTGATCAAAGACCAACACGATAAATTCCAACTGCAGCTTCTCAGCAATAAGTAGACTCCATTGTATAACAGTGTTCACAGTGGACATGTCTGTTGGGCTAGCATCAATAACTGGTAAGTATGCCACAGTGCTCATGGAAGGAATGTCCCTTTGTAGTAGAGTATTAAAACCAGTCCAACCAGGGAGAGGATCCTCCGTGTCCGCCATCTTGGTCACAACATAGGCCAAGTCAACATGCTCAGCTTTGTTTTCTTACAGTTTATCTATGTGGATGCCCTGATTTTCAAGTGAATGTGGTGGTCCAACCTTCTTCCCACCATAATAATGGGCCAGATTCTTCTCCGGCGTCACAAGGGTTCTTTTGCGTGATTTCTTTGTAAGTGGATGAAAATCATTGGGATTTTTGTCCACCTGCATGTTCCACTGAATGGCAATACCGTTTGTATTGTGGGTTGTGCCAGCACCTGTTTGAGTGTCTTCACCGACATCGTTGTTGTCCCATGCCAATGTGGTGGGAATGTTCTTACTCAAACCTGGGGGTAGAGCATCATTTAAAGCAGCTTGACGTTCAGCTAGAGCTGTGTCATACTCCAGAAGTTTGGAATGTGACACGGTATGGCCAAGGCCATTCAAAATTCCTACAAGCTTAGATGATCCAGTCAAGTGGCGGACAGTCATGCCAAGAACCAAATGTTTGGGTGTGCACTTTTTCCCACAAGATGCTAGATACACTATATCTTGGGCAACAGAAAGAATCTTGCGTTCTGCTTCAGCGTTGACACTGAGGTAGTCCTCAAAGTTAATAACGTCTGTTTCACCAATACACCACGCAAGAAAGTTAAAAAGTTCATGGGGTACAAATTCCTTCACTGCATTTTCATCCAAATATTTGCCTGTAGGTGGCCATGGTCCTTGTTGATCTGGGAGTTTACTGATCTTGTTTCGAAGGAAGAGCGATGTTGTGTACAAGTGACGTTGTTCTTCTAGATAAACATGTGCATTTTCAGCATTGCCACCACTATCCTTACTTTCAGACTCTGTCTCTTCAGTTTCAGTCTCAGTTGTGCTTCCAAAATCCTGAGCTATCACCTTGGAAACATTGTTTACTTCACTAAGAACTAGTTCACATAAATTCCTAGTTTTGTTTTTGACAAAGATTAAGCCAGGATATCTGCTCACAAGTCGCCTTTTCAGTTGACAATTCCTAAATATGTCTTCAAATGGCTCACCACCAGCTTCTTTTTTCAGGTATTCTACAAAGATATGAGTCAGCTTGTTTATCCTAATGACTTCCCCACTTTCAATGATTCGTCGTTCAGTGATGTCAGTGCAAAATTTTGCAAATTGACTGTCAAACTTATTTGTATCACTGACACTTGCTCTTTCTTTGCTGCAAGATGTTGTTCTTGTATATTCCCTGTAGCAAGATTTATGATACTTTGCTTCCTTTGCAACTATGTCTACTTGCCTTATTTTCAAAAGCAGTTCCTCATCGTTCTTTTCTTTTGCTGCTTCCTTCAGTGCATCAGCTGCTTGATATGTCAGGCACTGGGTTAGCGGTGCTAATTTCCGTACTTTCCTGTGAGAGTCCTTCTCATATTTATTCCTTTTACAGATGCAGCACTCAGCCGGGAACAGATCCAGTCGCTTCCTGTTCTCCTCAAAATCCGCTGATTTTGTATGCCTTACTTTTTTTGGTGGATTGTCAAGGGCTGATCGAAGGAAATGTTCAGATTGACGCTTCCTGGAAGTACTTGGTTCTGGATCACTTTTCCGCCTTTCGATCCTCTTTCTCGCATCTCTGATTCTGGTGACATCAGTAAACTTAGCATAACATCGTTTGTGACTGCCAAAGTTGGATAGTAACATTGGTAAACATATGGTACATTCTGTGCAGGAATCCTCGCCTGAGAACAGGGTCACATGGTTGGGGCATTTTCCCTCTATTCCACACAATTCCAGTGCAATTTCCCCTTCTCTGCTATCTATATCCTTCCACCGCTCAATACTTTGACATATCTTCTTATATTTAGCCACAGTTAGCTTTATAACCTCAGTATTATCGTCGGCGACAACGTGTACACAACATTCCATGGAGGCTGCCATCTTGGAAAATATCAGACTGTAAAAACATCTCTGATTGGCTGGGAATGAGACAAGCAATTTGAATGGCTAGCTAACTGCACATAGGCCATCTAGTGAGAAAGTGCTAAACTAGGCAGGGGTCAGTTTTGGGTCGCTGTAAAGATAAGCTTTTAAATTAGTTCTATAATTTAATGTGCAACTTATTTTTCCAGAAAAATGTGTTTTAATATTACAGTATATGTCATCTTTAAGATGCAACTAACAGAACTTGGTTCAGTGAGTCGTCAAACGAAAGTTCATCTTTTCAGACCTCGTCCCATGGCCTACAGTGACTACCGCGACCTCCTGGCCAGATATGGTAGTGATTTTCTGGTTGTGGGGCAATTTACGTGTGGGAATACCCACCTGCCGAACGAACTGGGCAGATACAAAATTACCCTCAGACCCCGAATCAACCAACACCATAGTCCTCCTCTCAACCCCCGGCAATTGCACAAGGGCCGAGATTGAAAAATTACCGGGGGGAGTAGTTTTGGTCCCGCCCGCCAGGCCCCATGGTTAATGATGGGCTGTGTCTTTTTGGTCGGTGGCGGCATTCGTCCAGACTGTGGTTCAGAGAACCGCAGTATGCGCATGCGCCAGCCCTTCACCTTCGCTCATCGTTGGTCAAGTGCCAAAAGAGCTCTCTCGGCTCAGGCGGAGAGTCGGCGCCACCAGTATTAGCAACTACAGCGGGCATGCGCTCGGCGCGCAGGTGAGAGGAGGACTCGCGCTTCTTCGCGCGCTCACGGTACTGATTGTCCAACCCTACAGCCTGATCTATGAGACCGTCAAGAGTCTCAGGGACAGGGTGAACTGCCAGATCATCACGGAGATGAGCGTTTAACCCGTGGAGGAATGCGCTGCGTAAGGCAACCTCGTTCCACCCTGAGTCAGCCACTACAACCCGGAACTCCACCGTGTACTATGCTGTTGACCGACTGCCCTGATGGAGCGTCATCAGGTGGTTCATAACATTGCCCTGACTCTCCGTACGGCCAAACGCGCAACAGAAAGCGTCCACGAATTGTTCAAACGTGTATTGCCATCCTTCGGGGTTATCAATTGTGGATCATGCCCACTCAAGGACTCGGTCTTTAAGCAACAAGGTGAAAAACTGTATCTTTGCCACATCCCCTGGGTACTCCTCCCCGACCTGCTCCAAATACATGCAATCCTGAATAAGAAATCCCTTGCATTTCCCCACCTCCCCCGTGTACGGGTCAGGCATGGGAACGGAGGTGGTACGGCGCACCGTAGTACGGGGAGCAGGCTGAGGAGGAAGAGCCTGAGGAGGCGCATTGGGCCAAAGCCACATCATAGTCTGAATTTGTTGGGTTAATACGGCCAGCTGGTGTTCGGTTGCTGCTAAGCGATCCATGGCTGTGAGCTCCGGTGCCAATGCACTGGCTGAGCTGCTGTCCTGGCTGGCTCGCTCTGTCATGATTAATCAGCTGACAGCTCACGTGCACAATACAACAGCACAGGAGGACAGCCACACGAGGAGGCACGTTTGAGAGTTTTATTGAATTGCAAAATAAACGCACAGCTAAGGAAACAGTCACTCGCCAGAGTAATCAACCTGCTGAGAGAAGATGAGAGCTGTGAGTGGAGGAACGGAGTAAGGGGAAATGGGCGAGCCAAAATGCCACTTATTTGGGTTCCGGGAAAGAACTGGTAGGACTCCAGGAGGGAATAGACAAACCAGTAGGGTGAGGGGGATGAGCTGATGGTGCCTGACAGGGTGAAGGTTGGAAGCCGGGGAGAAGTGGAGATGTAGCAGGAGAGCGTGCGCAGTCCCAGAGACACACTTGCACGGTGGCAGCAACCTGAGGAGAGAAGAGAAACAAGATAAGACGACGTGTCTACGCTTGTCAAACAATACTTGCTTGTTCATTGAAGGGCAGTATACCCAGACGAGCCAGCGCTGAATGCGTGGAGAGAGCCTCCTTAAGTACGCTGGCTGGTGAACGGGAGCAGGTGCGTCTTCTGCCTCAGCTGCAGTGATGAATTGATGAAGGTGAGATGGGACGGGAGGGGCGCACTCTCGCTGCCCATGACAGATCCAATGTTGGAGTGGAGACTCTTAAATTTTGCCATATATGATTGATACCACACCCTTTTCAAGTGGGTTTATTTCTAAACAATCATTGAGCTTGGTGGGTGTCGGGCCAGTTAGAGAGAAGTGTGACTTGACATAACTGTGTAGTTGGAGGTATTTAAAAAAGTCAGATTGGGGAATATTGAAGTTGCTTTTTAATTGTTGAAAAGACATAAAACTGCCATCTTTGAAGAGATCCTTAACACATGTGACCCTTTCTTATGCTAGTGCCGAAATGACGGGTCAATTAAGGCTGGGGTGAAAAGTATGTTGGCCAAGATAGGAGCTGTTGGGAGGGTGTATCTGAGCTTAAAATGTGTCCTAAACTGGAACCAAATTTTTAAAGATGCTTGGACAAGAGGACTATTTGCACAGTGATGTTTACTCAAGGGTAGTGGACTGCAATGTAGTGAACCAAGTGAAATTGGGTCGCTACTGTGTTGTTCTGCAAGAGCCCAAACTGGAGATTCTACATCCGATGTGTTATTAAACCAAAAGAGAAGCTTATGAATGTTTGTTGCCCAATAGTCATAGAGATAGATAGGCAAGGCTAAACCACCCTCCTCCTTCTGTCTCTCCAAAAGCTCCCTCCTAATCCTGGGAATGTTTTTGTTCCAGATAAATGTGGAGGTGAGTTTGTTCATTTCCTTAAAAAATGCTTTTGGAATAAAGACAGGGACATTTTGAAATATGAATAAAAACTGTGGAATTATGGTAATTTTGATGATGTTAATTCACCCAGCCAAAGTAAAGGGGAGAGTAGACCATTTACTCATGTCTTGTTCGGCATTGTTAAGAGTTGCACTAAAGTATTTGTCAAACGTCCGCATATCTGTATGTGATGTTAACCTTGTCAATGAGCTTTAAAACTGTGAATCTCCGGTCTGGACCCCCCCACCCCCACCCCCGTCGTCGTCGTTAATGAAAGACGTGTGTCTGAAGAGACAAGTATGTGTGTCAAGACATGCAGCAAATAGACAGGTAGGAGTTAGGCACGGAAAGAAAGAGAATATTGTCTGTAATTTTTTTTTTTTTTTCAGAAAAACACAGACTCCGATAGACAATACAGAGCAACAGAATAAATTTTTTTATGTTTTCCTTTCCACTCGGTACCAAGTGGTTGGCAACCGTAGGGAGTTTTCAAATGAAAGTGTTGCCAATAATTTCCAAACCTGTACTCTTTAATATACATTCAGTGCAATTTTGCTGTTGTAATGGATATTGTGTTAAAGTCTGTATTTGCTGTTGCACAAAAGAGTTTTTCTGTATAGCAGAAGTTTCTGCTTAATTTACAAATCACTGTAATAGGAAATTTTTGACAATACTGTGCTTATTGTTATCTAGAATATCACTGCAGTAAACATCTGCTTTAAAATTTGTAATTCTTCCCACAACTTTTAGTGCAAAAAAAAAAACCCTCTCAAAACATCACAGTTTTTATCACAACTTTTTAGAAAAGCTCCAGTGATTTTTTGGGCCACAACAATCATAAAAACATCCCACGAAATCCTGGAGGGACTGATTATAGAACGAGTAAAGCTAGGGTCTCCAAACTTGGTACACATGTTTACCTTGAGACCCTGACTGTTGTCTATCAGTTTGGGGGTCAAAAGGTCAAGATTAACATTCCATTTGTACTATTACTACTGAATGAATAAAGCTAGAGTCACCAAACCTAGTACACAGGTTCACCCTGTGACTCTGAAGTGTGACTGTGGTTTTGGGATCACAAGGTCAAAGGCCAGTTTCAAAATACCAAATAAACTATATCTCAACAACAAAGAAAGCTGGGGTCACCAACCTTGGTACACAGGTTCACCTTGGGATCTTTGATCTCTGACTATGGTCTTAGGGTGAAAAGGTCAAAGGTCAATGTTAACATTCCCTTTGCACTATTACTATAGAATGAGTAAAGCTCTTTAGGGTCACCAAACTTGCTACACAGGTTCACTTTGGGATCCTGACCTCTAGGTTGCATAAAATTATACTTGTTGTATATTTATGGATGATAGGCTTATCATAATTTGGTTCTGCCTCAATAATCATATGGGTAAAGGTGCAAACTGCTGTCCTTCAGTGACATATTAAGATCTTCAAATAAAATGGAGGTGGGGGATATTGCACTCGCCTCAGAGTGCTCTTGTTGGACATGTCTTGTTGGTCAAGACATGAGGGGATGGAAAAAAGAGCTCTCGAAGCTTACATTCCTGAGAAGGGAAGGAGAGGGAGACCAAGAACAGTATGGGAAAAGACAGTGAAGAAGGTTTTTGGCTTCATGGTGAGGGCAACGATAAAACCGGCACAAAACAGACCATTGTGTTGTGTAAGTTACGCTCTGAACAGAGCATGTTATGAAGAAGAAGAAGAAGGAAGTCAAGCAGCTGTCACCATGTTCAGCTTCACTATCCAAGATGGCTGTGACTGTGCACTGCACATCAACATCAACAGTAGTGAAAAATGTACCATTTATCAGAGTTGCCAACTATTCAGAAAAGCTTGGAGTGAGACTTAGAGGGAATTGTGCTTGGAGAGACTGGGGATTTGGGGTGGAGTGAATATCCAAATGCACAATACACATAAACAGTTTTGTTTTGTTTTGTTTTTTTTAGCAAATGCACTTCTTTACCTTAGAATAAATTTTAGAGTATATTCAATCTGTTTTAGGCTGCCTTGAGAGCTTTTATTTTGGGGGGGAAAAAAATCTGAAGAAAGTGAACATAATATTGGCAATGATTTCCTTATTTTGGAGTGAGACATGATGTTTGACGCATGAGGAAGAGGGCAAAAGAGTGTGACTCGCTCCAAAAGCGTGAGAGTCGGCAACACTGCATCTAATATCCCCTCTGTTTTAGATGTCTACTTGCTGGTCATACAGACAGTACAGCTCAACTTCTATCACTGAGCAGGATGTTTCAGTTGGTGTTGGTAACAATGGCTAACTAGATAGTCGGGATTTTCTGACTTTTCAGGAATGCAGTCAACACAGAAATTGACGTCATTCTGATTTTTCAACTTCTGACATAGCTTGAGGGCATCATCAGTGGCAGAATTGTTTTTCTAGAAACAACCTGACTACTCACATTTGACTACTCAAGTTTTGTGGATTTTATTTTGTAAAATGTGCTAATTGATGGACTGATTTGTCATTTCAGGCCGGAGGCAAATTACAAAAAAAGTATTTTTGACTTATCTCATACTCTCAGGAGGGTTTGTGAGGTCTTGTAAACAAGGAAAAGTTTGTTGTATGTTTATTAACACTCACTAAAACGTCCTGTTTGTATTCATTTGGTTTAGACCGGACCATTTTGAGCAATTTTTGGCCAGAAAATCTGTATGAAACTGCAAAACACATTTGAACCTTGAGAGTGAAACAGCCAAGCTGTCTAAAAAGTTATATAAAGTATAAACTGACCCTATCAATATTTTTTTTAGAATTTTTTCCTCTTAAATATTCAACTTTTCTCTCACAGTCTAGGTTTTTCTTATAAAGCTATAATGCATGCCTGTTTTTCGTATTAAATTTGTACTTTTTTTCTCATGAATTAGAATTGCTCTCTCTTAAAGTTGTGACTCTTCTTCTCCCTTATAGTTCATTGACAAGGCTTGTAATTAAGGAGGCTCTCTCTGCGCATTCAACGCTGGCTCGTCTGGGTATACTGCCCTTCAACGGACAAGCAACTATCGTTTGACAAGCGTAGACACGTCGTCTTATCTTGTTTCTCTTCTCTCCTCAGGTTGCTGCCACCGTGCAGGTGTGTCTTCTGGGACTGCGCGCGCTCTCCTGCCACATCTCCACTTCTCCCTGGCTTCCAACCTCCGCCTGACAGGGTCCTCCTGTGCTGTTGTATCGTGCACGTGAGCTGTCAGCTGATTAATCATAACAGGATCACTTAAAAAGATAGTGGAGGGAGGAGCTAGGGGAATCAGTGTCGAATGTTGCTTGGTGTGCAGCTATCAAAGCAATACATACAGTACTTCCTCTGTGTGTGTTAAGACATGGACTAATAGAGTTTAAAGTGATGCACAGATTACACCTCCCGCCAAGCAAATTAGCTATACTCTACCCGGGTACAGATCCCTCCTGTTCCAGGTGTGGGCAGGGCCCAGCCAATCTGTCACATGTTCTGGCATTGTTCCAGTTTAACTACATACAGTACTGGAAGCAGATATTTGATACATTTTCATGTATGTGCAACAGAATTATCAAGCCCAATCCTCTAACAGCCCTATTTGGTGTGGTCCCTTCAGAGTTTCAAATTCCTGCTCACCAAGCCGATGCCATGGCCTTCGGCACTCGACTTGCAAGGTGACTGATATTGTCATCATGGAAGAAGGCTGCTCCACCATCACATAAATGCTGGGTGGAGGAAGTTTTGTCCCACCTCAAACTTGAACAATTAAAATATACTCTTCACAGTTCTGTTGAAGGGTTTTATAAAACTTGGAATTCTTTCCTTTCTCTTTTACAAATCACTTAACTCTTCCTCTTACCATCTCATCAATATAAGCAACTGCACTGATTATAGTACTCATAAGAAAATGATTTACATATCTCTCTTTAAGTTAGCCTACTGTAAGAGAGGAATGGATAGGAGGTGCCATAACTATTTTTCCATTTGCCTATTAAAAGGTGTCAAAATGAGCAATAACACAATTTATAACTGTAGACCTTGTAAAGTTGAGGACAGTGGAAGCTGGCCATGCACCCCCCCTCCCCCCAACTTGTGTTTCTCATTCTGTGTGTGTGTCTGTGTGTATATGTGAATTTTGGTATGAGTGTAAAGTTGGGCCTGGTTTATTGCATGTTTGTAGTTGTAGACCCATGTACTGTATATTGTATGGATATTCTGTGATTGTGTAACAGGCTAGGTTTGTTGTTATTAATGCAATAGAAATGTCATTACCGCTCCTGCCTGTGTGTTTATTATATTTGGAAAATGCAATAAAAATATTTGAATACTTATAAAGCTCAATGACAAGATACAGTAATGATTTTACCTCTAAAGGTGTATAAAATGTTCAAACACTGGCTGTAGTGTAAGATTGGCTCGTTTTGTTTGTGGTTTTATGGCATCTCTCCTCACGCGCTCTCCCACGACGGGGTGCTTTTGGGGCAGGCGGACGTTTTTCAACACAAACCCAGCACTTGGTACACGCAGTCAGGACAGAGACGTGGCGAGACGTCCACCGGCAGGCTGGGGTAGACGGAGGAAGGGACGGTGTTAGAAACTTTGTGGGTGAGTGGTTTTTTTTTAAATCACACACTCTGTTTTTGCTGATGTGTTCCGTTAATACTCACTGTAAACATGGAAGTGAATGTGGTGCAGCGATGCATTTGACTGGTTAGACTGAGCATTTGAGCGCCACTCAGAGACAAACTTGATTGGTGAAATTTGCGGAAGTTGACAAGGACAGGCCAAAATTGCGGGAAAGTTGCGGTGATTAGACAAAGTTGCAAGGTCGTGCAATAGTTGCACTGATTGGCTGATTTTGCGTGAACTGATGCAACACTGCGAAATCCTGGAGAGACTGTATAGTAATAGTACAAATGAAATATTTACCCCAAACCCATAGTCTGGTCAGGATGTATGCAGTCCAAGATTTGTCATAGATGCAACTATGGCATGGATTTGAAAAGTCTACATCATTTCTTTCAGTGGTTATTCCGTTTACAAGATTTAGGGAAAAACTGACCTCTGACTTTAACCTCAAGGTCTATAATTCCTGGAAAAATCATCTGATCAGAGTCAAATAGCAATATGTACATCATCCGTGTATATCAAACCCTGGTACCAAGTTTCAAAAGAATCTGAACAAAACTGTCGGAGGAGTTGATTTCACAAAAGTGGGACTGACAAACAGATGGACCATACCATAACTCCCTTTGGACCTCACCCAAAGGGATCTCCAACCCCTTTGGCTTTCAACCAGCGTGGAATAAAAAACTAACTTTTTTCACCTAACATACTGTAATAACCAATCGGTAATGACATTAATTTCCTTTATAACTCTTCATTCGTGCAACACCTCGCTCAAGGGATTCTCAACACTCCGCGATGGTACTTATTGTTGAAAACAGTGATTTTTTTTTGCTTGTCCGCCTTTCGTAAGACCCAAGTCTCAGATGCATATATTACTACTGGAAAAACACATGCTCTGAGGACATTCGGTTTTGTCTGTTTATCTTGTCCTTTCCATGACTTTCTCATTTCCTGCAGGGCTTTCAGACCCATAGCCAGTCTCCATTTAATCTCTTTACTATCATCACCGTCTCTCTGGATTCTTGCACCAAGATACATGAAGTGATCTACTTCTTCCAGAACTGTATTATCAATACATAGTCCAACAATCCTGGCCTCTTCTGTTGTTACTGCCATCACTTTTGTTTTTGTTGGGTTCAGCTTGAAATCATATACCTTATTCTTTTCATGTAGTGTTGTTAAGATAAGATAAGATAAGCCTTTATTAGTCCCACAATGGGGAAATTCCAGGATTGCAACAGCACAGGGATAGCAACACTCACAGCAATAATTAAGAAGATACGAAAAATATAAATAAGAGCAGTGGATATACATACGTACACATAAATATATATACACAGTGCGGAGCATTGTAGCAAGATGGAATAAACAGCATCACCGTCTACTTAGTTATCCTACATAGTATGACTATGTACCCATACATACTGTATTGTCACCCTCCGTAGCGACTGATATTGTCCTAGTTGTATACTGGAGGGGACCATTTGTGTAAGTCTGTTGCATCTTTTGCATTCAATACTATTAGGTCGTCATGTTTTTTTTTTGCTATCTCTGCGAGCAGCCCTGCTTAGGTTATACAATCTGACAGCCGTAGGTAGGAAGGACCTGTGAAACCTCTCGGGTGTGCACCTCGGATGATGTAGTCTACTGCTAAATGAGCTCCTCAGTGCGTTCAATATGTCCTGCATAGGGTGGGACTCGGACTCCAGCAGAGATGACAGTTTAGCCACCATCCTTCTCTCTCCTATCTCCTCCACTGGGTCAAGGCGTTGCCCCAGGACAGATCTAGCTTTCTTGATCAGTTTGTTCAGTCTCTTCCTATCAGCTGCTGTAATGCCGTTGCCCCAGCAGACCACACCAAAAGTGATGGTTGATGCCACCACCATGTCATAGAATGTCTTCAGCAGTGCCCCTTGTACACCAAAAGACCTGAGTCTCCTCAGTAGGAACAGCCTGCGCTGTCCCTTCTTGTAGAGTGCGTCGGTATTGTGTGACCAGTCTAGTTTATTGTTCAGATGAACACCCAGGTACTTGTAGGATGTCACCATCTCAATGTCTGTTCCCTGTATGTTTACTGGTGCTGTGAGGGGTTGTCCTTGCCTGCGGTAGTCCACCACCAGCTCCTTAGTTTTCCATGCGTTGATCTGGAGGCAGTTCCGATGGCACCAGTCTACGAAGTGATGGATAAGTCCTCTGTACTCAGCTTCATCTCCGTTGGAGATGAGGCCGACGATCGCAAAGTCGTCAGAGAACTTCTGTAGATGGCAGTGTGTTGTGTTGTGTGAGAAGTCTGCAGTATAAAGGGTGAACAGGAAGGGAGACAAAAACCGTTCCCTGGGGGGCCCCCGTGCTACCGATGATCGTGTCAGACACACAATCTCGGGTTCTCACAAACTGTGACCGGTTAGTGAGGTAGTCCAGGATCCATGATGACAGGTGTTGGTCCACCCCTGCGCACAGCAGTTTGTCCTTCAGGATCATCGGTTGAATGGTGTTGAAAGCACTGGAGAAGTCAAAGAACATGATCCTCACCGCATTCCCGGGCTTCTCCAGGTGGGACAGAGAACGGTGAAGGAGGAAGATCACTGCATCCTCTACCCCAATGCCATGCTGGTAGGTGAACTGGAGTGGATCCATCGCTGGTTCCACCAGGGGGCGGAGGTGAGCAAGGAGCAGTCTCTCCAGGGTCTTCATCATGTGAGACATCAGGGCCACTGGTCTGTAGCTATTCAGATCTTTGGGGTGGGAAGTCTTTGGTACAGGTACCACACAAGATGTTTTCCACAACTGTGGTACCCTCCCCAGCTTCAGGCTTAGGTTGAAGATGTGCTCCACAATCCCACACAGCTGGTCTGCACAGGACTTGAGGAGCTTCACGCTGATGCCATCCGGTCCCGAGGCCTTCCTCGCCTTGAACTTCCTCAGCTCCGTCCTCACCTGGGTCTTAGTGAGGGTCAGGTTGGGGGGCTGTGTGCTAGGAGTGGGGGGGTGTTGGTGGAGTGGGGTGTGGACAGCAGGTCTCGATGACTTTAGAGGCTGCAGTGGTTGTTGTGCAGTCAGGGGGGAGGGCAATTGGTCAAACCTATTAAAAAACAGGTTCAGATTGTTCGCCCACTCCCTGCCCCCCGTGGCCTGGGGGGGAGGTATTCTGGAGCCCAGAGATGGTTTTAAGGTTTCTCCAGACCCCGCCGATGTCACTCTGTTGCAGCTTGTCCTCCATCTTCTTCCTGAAGCTGTCCTTGCCTTCTCTGATCTTCCTCCTCAGCTCCCTCTGTACGGACTTCAGCATCTCCCTGTTCCCCGACCTGAAGATCCTCTTCTTCTCTCTCAGAAGTGTTTTTATCTCAGGGTTGATCCAGGGTTTGTTGTTTGAGCAACACCGTATGGTCTTGGTGGGTATGGTGTTGTCCACACAGAAGCCGATGTAGTCCGTGATGGTGTGAGTGAGGCCATCGATGTCCTCACCATGTGGATCGCAGAGCTGCTTCCAGGCAGTGATTTCAAAATAGTCCTTTAGCGCGTCCATTGCCTCCTCAGACCATAACTTCACTGTGCGCATGACCGGAGGTTGTCTGTGTACTAGGGGTTTATACACCGGCAGGAGATGAACAAAGTTGTGATCCGATCTCCCGAGTGGGGAGAGTGGTGATGAGGTGTACGCCTCCTTAGTATTTGCATAAAATAAGTCCAGTGTTTTATTGTCTCTAGTGTGGCATGGGACATACTGGGTGAGCGTGGGTAGAATGGGGGACAGTGAAATATGGTTGAAATCACCTGAGATGAGAAGAAGAGCATCTGGGTGTTCTGTCAGCAGCCTGCCAGTTACTGAGTGGATGACGTCACGCGCTGTCCCAGCGTTCGCCGTCGGATTTGCATAAATAACAATGCAGATCACGTGTGAGTATTCCCTCGGGAGATATGTAGGCCGCATGCTAACAGCTAGCAACTCGATGTCTTTGCTACAGTGCTGTTCCTTAACCGTGATATGTCCCGGTCTGCACCAGTTGTTATTGACATACATTATCACTCCTCCGCCCCTTGTCTTCCCACTGTCTGGTGTCCAGTCTGCCCGTATTGCGTGGAAACCCTCCAGTTCGATGTTAGCATCTGTTGCTAGTTCTGTTAGCCAGGTCTCAGTATACAACATCAAGCTAATCTCTCTGAAGACGCTCTCGTAGCAGGAGATAGCCGCTAGCTCATCAGTCTTACTGAGTAGCAATCAAACATTCCCCATAATAACGGATGGGAGGACGGGTCTGTACCTTATACTCCTCGCCCGCCGTCTTACTCCAACTCGACATCCACGCCGTTTCCGTCTTATTTCTCCCGGTATGTCGAGTTTTTGCGTTAGCATCGTGGGCCCGTTAAGTGCTAACAGCTGGTCTCTATTGTACTGCCTCCTGCAAGAAAAAGTGGCTCCGTCCGCTGGCTCAGGAGACATTTGGGCGATCTAGGTGTTCGGATGAAATAAAGGTGACGCTGGATCAGAAAAATTGGCAAGAGAGCCAGATAGTAAATAGAAATAGGCAGAAATTGATCCGCTGTTGCAAAAAGGCAGCCTACTCGTGTGGCGCCGGAAGTGAGTATCTCCTCAGGCCAGACCTTGATTTGGATATCAGGACTGCACCATCAGCATATCAGAGATCTCCCATCAATAATCCTCCTACATGAAGAGGATCAAAGTTTTCTGTTTGGTCGTCATCAGTTACTTCTTTAATGATATTCTCTGTGCATATATGTTGAAAAGTGATGGAGAGAGTATGCATTCCTGTCAAACTCTTTTCTTAATGTCAAACCAATCTGTAGTGTGCACTACCCTAATCACCGGCTGCTGATCTCAATACAAGGATTTTACCAACTCTACCACTTTTTTTTTTTTGTTACTTATTTGTACCCATAGGTAGACTTGGTTTGCAGTCTGGTGACAAGCCACCGGCTGCTGGTCGCTGCGTGCGCAAGCGCCCTAAACCTACATGTTTTTGGTGTGCGGGAGGAAACCGGAGAAATCCCGGAGTAAACCCACGCAACACGGGGAGAACATGCAAACTCCACACAGCTCACTGTTGGTCGGGGGCTGGGATCGAACCCACGATCTCATGATCCCCGCGATCCCCCGGCCGAGGGTAAAACTGTGCTGCCACAGTGCTAAACCACTGCGCCACCGTGCAGCCCACTTGTGGCGGGAAATACATTTTCAGCATTGCAGACCATAGCTGCTTATGTCTCACATTGTCAAAAGCTTTTGAATAGTACACAAAACATACAAATTTTCAAACATTTTATGGCACTTTTGAATCAGCATTTGAAGGCTGAAGATGTGATTGCATGAGCCATGATGTTTCATGTACTCTGCTTAATATTTCATGTACTCTTCACCAGAGTGGTGGCCTAGTTGATAGAGCATCCACCCAACAACCGGGAGGTTGGGGGATCAAGTCCCGGCCGGGTCATACCAAAGACCATATAAAAATGGTACTTCCCACCTTCTAGCTCGGTGCTCAGCGTAATAGAATGGGAGAAGGAGAAGTTGTTTGTGGTGGCGCCTTGTATGGCAGCAACCCCTCTGATTCTACAGTACATGTGATTAACATTGTAGATAAGAGAAACATAATTTCTTTCTACTGTACATGATTGGCTGTATGGACTGAATGACAATAGAGATGGCTTCTTCTGCTTCTTTAAGCGGCATCTATCTCCTTCTAATTTCTGTGTCATTTCTAATTTCTGTGTCATTCTTTCTAGGAGTATATTAAGCATGATCTTGCTTGCATGACTGATGAGGGATATTGTTCTGTGATTTTCACAAAGTTTCAGGTCTCCTTTCTTTGGTAGAGGTATAAACAAAGCTTGACACCAGTCAACAGGCCATTCCCCAGTCTGCCAGATCTTCATACAAAGCTTATCCATCAGGGTGATAGACACTTCTCCACCTGCAAGGAGTAGTTCAGCTGGTAGTCCATCACATCCTGGTGACCTTCCTTGCTTTAAAGCCTTCATTGCTAGCTCCACTTCTGCTTGTAGTGGAATCAGAACACTGTCCTCACTTGCCTCAGTGGTCTGGGTCTCTAATCCTTCTATTTCCTCCCTCTCGTCTTCATCATTGCTTGACTTTACAAGTTAAAAATCCAACTTCAAGGCAATGTCCAGGTGACACTTCTGGTCAAGAACTCTGGAAATACTGATTTTAGGCAAATCCTGGAATGCAGCATAAGACAAATTATATTTCTAATTCAATGGTTATACATTTACTATTTTTAGTGTGAACCTTCTCTGTAAGTTCACTAAAAATAAAGGTGATCTGATCAGATTAAAAAAAAAACCATTTTCATCACAAATTTTTTGCCACAACCAATTGATACTATATAATAAAGAGGATGATTAAAATTCTGAAGTCTAAAACAACTGCAATATTCAATAACCATCAAATGAGGCAAGAACTTTCCGTATTAAATCACATCTTCAGTGGTCCTAATTTCACAAAATCTCTCAAGACCATTTGGATGCAATTACACAAAGCCAACCTTGCTTTTTACATTTACCTGTGAGATTCAGAAGATACTACAATGACTCGAGCAGGGGCCGAGTGACGCAGCACGTCCTGCAAACACTGCACCAAGAAGAAGTGACCTAGATGGCAGATCTGGAAGGTGGACTCCAGGTTGTCTTCTGTCAGGCTCCAGGGCTGGGTACAAACTGCAGCATTGCACACCAGAATGTGCAGGGGCCTATGAGAGGAGGTAGTAAAACATTTATTTATTAATTCATTTAATTATTTTAAGAAAAAGTAATGAGAGACGGGGAGAAGAAACTTAAAAGGAGAGTGAAATAATGAAAAGCAGAAAGACGAAACAACTTGTCTTTTTACAGTGTGGAAGACCTTAGACGTCTAGAGAGACAGCATCAGTAATGCTGATATGACACAGGTTTTCAGAGCAACTCCCAATGGCTACCCAGGTACTGTAGATACTGACTGCAGCTGGCTGCAATCTAAGAGCAACAACACAATGAAAAGCAACTGCAAACGGCAGTGGAAGAAATGAGTGTGTATACAGGATGTGTGTAACTACTAACCAACTAGCATCAAAGAAATACACACATACAAGTCATGATTTTTAAAAAGAAAACAGTTTAAATAGAGGCTCATGAAAGACGCATATGCTTTGGTAGACAGACGCGCAAAGCACTATTACTATTGCAGACTCTGTGTGGGCAAGTGAGCAATACTCCCTACTCACATGGAGAAAAAAAAAAGGAGATTGCTGGATTGGTGAGGGCAGTGAGAGATCCTTGTCGGTGACAGCGTCGCTCCATCGAGCTCAAAACCACAGTAACACAGTCGAACAATCCAAACACACCCCACCAATTTTTAATTTCTTCCATTAGAATTAATTATGAGGCCGAAGGCAATTTGTGTACCCTGTGTTTAAGACTGCCTACTGGATTAATTAAAAACTGGATGCTGGAAAATTAATGTGCGAATTGTTATGCCATGCTATAATGAGCCATCCCATGCTATTACATAGTAGTGTACTGTACGATCACCTTCAGGCCTCTGAACACACAAGGTTCATTAAAGAGCACAAACCTAGGCACAAGTCAACTTAAGGAATGCCAACCTCAGCACTTTATTAACAAAGCAAGCACTGGCAAAGAGATGTTTAAAATTTCACCAAAATACAACAAGGTGGAAAGTCTGACTTAATGGCTGAGTAGACAAACACAATTTAAAGGTAGGAAGTGTTCAGAGAGCATACACTTATGTCAACAGTTTTGTGCTAGATCTAGATTTTTATGTGGATCCACAACATATTCTACACACTCATAGGCAGCCACATCCCATATACTGTACACCTGAATATGTTCAAGCTTCATCAATAATTCTCAGAGAAATGAATCCACTCCCCAAGCTCCACCCTTCCCCCTAATTTAATTGTAACTGTATCAATAGTTTTTGCATAATCCTGCTAAAATAAAAACCGCCACAAAAAAACAAAAATAACTTCTAAAATCTGATCTTTTCTTGTTTAATCAAGATTAAATAATCAAACACTTCTGATACAAACTTTCACAAATTACAAAATACTTGTCATGAATTGCCCCTCAGGGCAGAGACAAAGACCCAGATGCTGAACTGCTAGTTTGCAAAAATTTACGAAGAAACAAAAACACAAAAGTACACCAACACAAAAATCCAAACTGTCAAGCAAACAAATAAACAAACTTATGAGTAAGCTCACCAGAACAAGGGCAGGGTTCTGGTGAGGACGAGAGGAAACAAACCTCAATACTCCGACAACCAGAAATGAAAACAACAGTCCTTAAAAAAGGCTAGAAACAAATGAAACAAGTGATGGCAGGTGTGGGTCACCTGAGCGGGCAGGAAAAAACAAAGATACAATTTAGACCAGCTGGGAGTAATGAGAGAGAGTGGACTGACAGCTGACAGGGACCTCGCCTATGCAGAGCAACAACCTGGAAACGTCACTGACAGCTGTCAGTGGAGAACACAACAGAATCAAAATATAAAGAGGTGGCAAAATAAAGACAAGTAACCTCAAAAATGTGAATAACAAGCTATAATGAACATAAACAGGAAACTAAATCATACTAAGACACAATACAGAATACGTGACAAATCAACCAAGGATAAAATAACAGAAATTGCAACTCAAAACGACAACACTGTACAAATATGAAAAAAGGCACAAAGACTGAGCCCAGTAGAATCCCCCCATGCTCAGATCATGGCAATACTTTCAGCTTAGAAGTCCCATATTGCTTTCCCAAGCATTAATTTTAAGTTTTGACATCCCTGAGGACACATATTTGTAGTTTTAAAGACCAAACTGTCATGAACCTGGGTTTGGCTTCCAAACCCAGTTCTGAGTTATTGTTATGTTTTGCCCTAGTTTCCACCTGGCACTTCAGGGAAGCTATTGGGGCTCCGCTCCCTGACAGCTTGGGCACGCCCCCTCCTCCTGTCAAGTGCCATCAGCTGTGCTGTCATGGGTGTTCACACACATACTCACATTCACACACACACACACACACACACACACACACACATGCACACGCTCCATTCATTCCCATTCATACACTCATACACGTTCTCTCACACACCAGGTCCAATCAAGTTTAGCCCACGCTTTTTCGCACTGGCAATCTCTTTCCTTCTTAGCTTCAGGAGTATTTGTTCGCTGCAATTGTGGAAAGAGATTGTCAGAGCATTCACCTCCATACGCGGCAGCTAGCTCTCCCCATATGAGTTTTCATCACCTGCTAATTACTCAGCCAGCACTTGAAGTTTGGTTAATCCCTTGGTGTGATCGGCTGACTCTGCCTACCCTCTTCAGCCTCCAGAATGCACGGTTCGTCCCGGGATCGCTCCAGCCCTGTAAGTGTCATGATCGCCTTTCCTTTTGTGCGTAGCTGTCCTGCAGCACTAGGCTCCCCTTTTGACCAGGCTGTAGAGGATCCGGCTGGCGCCCTGTATGTCTGGTGGCCGTTACTTCATCAATTGCATCTCCCTGTATTTTGTGGTTAACTGGACTTGTTTCTTTGTTGTTCTATTTAATAAAATGGCACTTTCTACTTCTGCGATTGGGTTTTTCATTCTCTCCCTTGTGCGCGCACAATGGCGCACGGGGGTTTGTGACAGAATGCTCCGACCATGCAGAAAAAACCCAGCAGAGTAGAAGTGTTTTTTCTTTTTTCCTTTCCACACCTTTTTTCTTTCCTCCCTGACTTTAAACCTAATGGTTCGGACGGAGATGGAGCTGGAGCGGGAGCTGCATTCGCTGTGTTTCCTAGAGGAGATTTGTCCATGGATGTAGAAGACCCATTCCTTCCCGACTGTTCGACAGACCCGGGACACCACGAGGAGGGTCATGGAGCGAGACTGCCTCTGGGATCATCTAGCGGCGATGGAGATCCTCCAGGACATCTTCGCCGTGCCGTGTGAGGAATCGCCTGAGGATCTCCCAGTGCTCGAGCTCCTCACGGCCACTTTGCTCTCTTCTCCTAAAGATGTGGAGCCTCTCTGCATGGGTGACCCGCTGCACAACACGGTGCTCCATGTTCCGGATTATCTCATCCCCGAGTCGCCCAGGAGGAGGAGAGGGAGGAAGCCCCGCTGCAAGAAGCGTCCAGCCCCGCTTATGACAGCTCCGCCTCCCCGCTCCGAGCCATGCTCCGCTCCATCACGGGAGGAAATGGAGAAACGCAGGCGGGCTCTCCTGGCTGAAATGGACCTCATCTTGGAAGTGAAGCCGTGGCTTCTCCCAGAGATGGCCAAAAGACTAAAGGAACTTTCCTGTGAGAGGGAGGAGGAGCCACAACCCGATGAGGAACCCCAGGAGAGCAGAGAGGACGCCTCGGGGGCCACTGGGGACCTCCGGTGCCAGGAGAACAGGCAAGTTTCTTCTCATTCAGTTTTTACGGTCAATGATCAATTCTGCCTGCCTCCTGGCAAGGAGACTTGGGGTGTGCAGTCCCCTGAGTGCTCCGCCCCAGCGGCATATAGTGCTCTCGTGTCTGGCCTCACTGACTCCTTTCTATGTGCCCCTATGAGCCCATCAGTCCTGGATCCAGGTTGCTTGGGGGAGGAGGAGCCAGAGGGCCAGAAGGGTCCAGCCCATGGGCCAGCGGAGGGGTCGTCCACGGCCGCCACGCCAGAGGAACTGGAGGCTTGGAAGACGGAGCCCGAGAGCACCACAACTGCAACCACCATCACGCCCGCTGCGGAGGCCGCCACAGTGGAGTCATCCCCCGGACCAGACCTCCAGCCAATGGGGCCCGGGGCGTTGTTGTCGGAGTCCTGGACAGCAGTACAGCTTAAGCACAGGCAAGTAATCTCTCCTGTAGTTCATTTGTTGATGGTGAAGGGATCTTGTCTGGCTTTTGGGGAGGGGAGTCAGGTGGGCTCTCAGCTGCATCTGGACCTCCCTCGCCGGGCTCTGCCGCTACCAACGACCCTAACCGCTCTTCCTCTCCAATCCCCTTCGAGCTCCATCCTAGGGTCACCGGAGAGGAGCTGCCACCACCTGGGCCGCCCACAGATGACGGGGCAGGTCCAGTTTTCTCGGAGGAGTCAGACAGGGATGAAGCACCCGATGGATCGCAGGAACCCACACACCCTAAATCGCCGGAGTCCAGGACAACGGTGGAGCCAGAGTTCAGACAAGTGTGCTCCATTTTGTCAGCAATGTCAATGTCACACTGCCCGATTCATGGTGAGGTGGACGCGGGGCAGCTCACAGTAGCCCTCGGGGTCGCCACACCGGGCTCTGCCGCTGCTGGTCTCATTGGAGGCTGCCGAGGATCGGGGTCCGCATCAGGTGAAATGAAGAGCATCACCTCCCTCGCTGGGGAGGCCACCGCGGGAGCAATGAGGCCCACGATGGGGGTCACCGCAGGTGCAATGGTGCTCCAACCGGAGCCCACCACCGGTGCAGCAGAGCTCCAGCCAGGGTCCACAGCTGGTGCAGCAGAGCTCCAGCCGGGGTCCACTGCCGGTGCAACAGAGCTCCAGCCGGGGTTCACCGCCGGTGCAACAGAGCTCCAGCCGGGGTCCACCGCCGGTGCAGCAGAGCTCCAGCCGGGGTCCACCGCCGGTGCAGCAGAGCTCCAGCCGGGGTCCACCGCCGGTGCAGCAGAGCTCCAGCCGGGGTTCACCGCCGGTGCAGCAGAGCTCCAGCCGAGGTCCACCGCCGGTGCAGCAGAGCTCCAGCCGGGGTCCACCGCCGGTGCAGCAGAGCTCCAGCCGGGGTCCACCGCCGGTGCAGCAGAGCTCCAGCCGGGGTCCATCGCCCGTGCAGCCACGTCCCGGACCAGGACCATCGCAAGTGCTACGGTCCCCCTGCCCCTAGCCTCAAACAGCAGGGGGGCTCCTGTTCATTGTGTTGGCCGCTGATGTTCCCATGTACGGAGGCTGCCTCTTCACCTTCCCCTCCGGTCCTGGTGGCTTCACCACGGGGGCCGGCCACCCAAAGGACTTGGCTTATGGGTTGGGTGGTCCATCGGCCCGGGCAGGTCACTGGACATTGTCCTGCGGGCCGCCTGCTGGACTTGGGACTTGGGCAGGGCACCTGATCTGACACTCCTCACCATGCTGGGGAACTGGGATTCTGGTCGACCCCTGAACTTTGGACTTCTGGGGAGGGGGGTTAGTGTTCCAGGTTGAAGGCCGTTAGGAGGGGTTTGCTCATTATCTTGTTTTTTACTGGCTGTGTTTTCACCGGTTGCTTCCCTCCTAACCAGGTTTCCCCCACCTCCCACCCTGGGTTAGTGTTTGTTGCGGGGGGGGGGCGTCCCTTGTGGGGTGTTGTGT
Organism: Pholidichthys leucotaenia; assembly: GCA_020510985.1. NCBI lineage: Eukaryota > Metazoa > Chordata > Actinopteri > Cichliformes > Pholidichthyidae > Pholidichthys > Pholidichthys leucotaenia. Next base: position 116,091,145 of record CM035840.1, read on the forward strand.
CTTTTTTTTTTTTTTTTGGCTGATGGTACTGGGGTGTCTGGTTCCCACCCCTGGGGGTGGGGGCTGTCATAAACCTGGGTTTGGCTTCCAAACCCAGTTCTGACTTATTGTTATGTTTTGCCCTAGTTTCCACCTGGCACTTCAGGGAAGCTATTGGGCCTCCGCTCCCTGACAGCTTGGGCACGCCCCCTCCTTCTGTCAAGTGCCATCAGCTGTGCTGTCACGGGTGTTCCACACATACTCACACACACACACACACACACACACACACACACACACACACACACACACACACACATGCACACGCTCCATTCATTTCCATTCATACACTCATGCAAGTTCTCTCACACACCAGGTCCAATCAAGTTCAGCCCACGCTTTTTCGCACTGGCAATCTCTTGCCTCGTTAGCTTCAGGAGTATTTGTTTGCTGCAATTGTGGAAAGAGATTGTCAGAGCATTCACCTCCATACGCGGCAGCTAGCTCTCCCCATATGAGTTTTCATCACCTGCTAATTACTCAGCCAGTACATGAAGTTCGGTTAATCCCTTGGTGTGATCGGCTGACTCTGCCTACCCTCTTCAGCCTCCAGACTGCACGGTTTGCCTTGGGATCGCTCCAGCCCTGTAAGTGTCATGATCGCCTTTCCTTTTGTGCGTAGCTGTCCTGCAGCACTAGGCTCCCCTTTTGACCAGGCTGTAGAGCATCCGGCTGACGCCCTGTATGTCTGGTGACCTGTATGTCTGGTGGCCGTTATTTCATCAATTGCATCTCCCTGTATTTTGTGGTTAACTGGACTTGTTTCTTTGTTGTTCTATTTAATAAAACAGCACTTTCTACTTCCGCAATTGGGCTTTTCATTCTCTCCCTCGTGCGCCGCACAATGGCGCATGGAGGTTTGTTCAGGTTCAGGTTCAGGTTACTTTATTTGTACCCGTAGGTAGATTTGTTTTGCAGTCAGGTGACATCCATATTTACAAACCACAATTACATTCAACATGAACACAAACACAGGCACACATGTAGCTGACTATAAACATGATAAAAGTACTCAGGAGGGTACTCAGGAGGGTCATATTAAAAACTTAAAGACTAGTCAAAGAGGTTAAAAACTCAAAAGTCTAAAACCCAATAAAAGATTTAGAACCCAAATAAAAAACCTACAAAGATAAGTAAATATAAGATAAAATTAATAAATAGGTAACTAAATTATGTGCAATATATTGTTACATATTGTTCAACTCTTTGACAGCAGCAGGAACAAAGCTGTAGCACTGGGTTTTACTTTTTGGGACAGCAAACCTCCGTCTTGAGGGAAGAAGCTGAAAGTGGCAGTGCAAAGGGTGGGAGTCATCATTTAAAATGGAGGTAGCAATCCTCTGTACCTGTCTGGTGTACAGGGATGTCAGGCTCAGCTGTGACTCACCAAACAAACGACTGGACCATCTAACAACCTGATCCAAGGATTTCCTCTGTTTCAGTTTTATCTGACCAAACCATGACACTAAAGAAAAGGATAAAACAGATTCAATAAAAGCCCGATAAAACATTGTCATTATGGTTCGGTCAATTTGGAAGCGTGCAAGTTTCCTTAAACAATGCAAATGTTGCTGACCCTTTTTGCACACCCTTTCACAGTTCTCTTCAAAGTTTAAATTACTATCAATAATCGTCCCAAGATATTTGTAGGATTGTACACATTCAGTGGTCTGGCCTTTTAGTACAGTGACTTCGTGCCTGGGAGTTTTCCTGCTAAAGTCAATAATCATATCTTTAGTTTTTGTCGTATTCAGCTGCAGGTAGGAATCCTCACACCAGTGAACAAAATCATCAACTACTGGGCCGTGGCCACTCTCACCATCCTGGAGGAGACTGACAACAACTGAATCATCAGCATACTTTATAATGTGTCTGTTGTCATGTCTGCTCCGACACGTTTGTGTACAGGATGAAGAGTAGTGGTGACAACACACACCCCTGCGGAGAGCCAGTAGAAGAACACTTTTGGTCAGACAATGTACCATTGACCCTTACTCTCTGTGTCCTGTTGATTAAAAAATCCAGAATCCAACCCACCAGATTATTACTCAAATCAAATTGTTGCAGGAGCCTTTCAACTAAAATATGAGGTTGGATTGTATTAAAGGCAGAAGAAAAGTCCAAAAATAAAAGCCTGGCGTGTGTCCCATTAAAATCCCAGATGTTTAAAAAGCATGTTAAACAGAGTGACAGTGGCATCCTCCACTCCTCTGTGAGGCCTGTAGGCAAACTGCAAAGGATCCACTGCATGCTCAGTCTGCTTTAGGACCTCAAATCTGACCAGTTTTTCAAAAATTTTCATTAAAATTGAGGTCAAAGCAACTGGTCTAAAATCATTTACCATTTTAGGACAGCTGGATTTTGCAACAAGGACAACCACAGCATCTTTCCAGATCTTAGGCACATGTTGTGTCTGTACGGACTTATTGAAAAATGTAGTGAAACACAGGACTCAGCTCATGTGCACAGGACTTTACCAAGTGCCCACATATATTATCAGGGCCCTTACTTTTGTTTAAAGGCAAGTGCTTTCCTCTGTAAGCAGGATTTAACTGATTTTGTAACCCATGGCTTGTTGTTGGGATATATTTTGACACGTTTACGTGGAACGATCATGTCCCTGCAGAAAGCCATGTATGAACATGTCACATCCACTAAAAAGTCCAAATCTTCTCCGCAGTCTAGCATGAACACCTCCCAGTCCGTACAGTTAAAGCATTCCTGGAGGCAGTGCACTGAATCCTCTGTCCACACGTCTATGTCTCTGGTCTTCACCTTGTCTCTTCTGAGAGCAGTTTTATATGTGGGCAGCAAATGTACACAGTTGTGATCTGAGGACCCTAAAGGAGGAAGGGGAAGAGATTTAAAGGCCCTCTCTATGGATCCGTAGCACAGGTCCAATGTCTTTTTTCGCCTGGTTGGGCAGGAGACATACTGATAAAAGTTTTTAAGTGTCTTCTTTAGAGACACATGGTTAAAATCCCCAAGGATAAAATTTGGAGCCCCTGGGGAAATCGACTGCAACCGCTGTATCACATCGAAGATGGTGCTGGAGGCGGAGGCACAAAAACCATTTCTGTGCTGTTTTATAGCTCCTTAAAAAGTCTGTTTATAAAGTTTTGTCTAAAACATTCGATTTTCAGCCCATTCAATATCATTGAGTCCCTAATCTGACTGGGTAAAGGTTTTTTGAGTGGGTCAATCATATGTAGGGAGACAGTAAGGGTGTGTTTGTTTTGCTAAAGCCTGGTTTCTCTCTACACAATTTCTTTTTGACTTTATGTCTTTATGTGTGTGTGTGTGTGTGTGTGTGTGTGTGTGTGTGTGTGTGTGTGTGTGTGTGTGTGTGTGTGTGTGTGTGTGTGTGTGAGATTAAATTCTTGTTGTGTCAAGAACGTGTCAATTCTTCTTCCACCACTGCTTCCCTTCTTCCATTAAGGGCTTGTGGCCTGGTCGGGGGCCTGGGGTGTGGGGTCGGCCAATGCCGATGCTGCTGGTCTTATGGGAGGTACTAGGTGCCTTGGGGATATGTGGGCATGGAGATTGGTTTGTGTGTGTGTGTGTGTGCGCGCACGCGTGCGCGCGCACGCATGAGTGAGTGAGTGAGTGAGTGAGTGAGTGAGGGGTCAAGGTTGGCTGAGGTGCGGTACCGCCTGGCCTGCATGGGCTACCTTCACACGTGTGGGGGGGGGGTTACTGCTTTCCTCTGTGGCTCCCCGCTGCTGCCTCCCTCTGGGCATGGGTGCTTTTTGGCTCCCGGGGTGCATGTCTGGGGCTTTGGGATGGCTGCAAGTTCGCTGGTGTATGTGTGTGTGTTTGTGGGTGGGGGGGGGGGTTCGACATGGCCTCTTAGGGTGGGTGGGGAGTTGGGTAGTTCTCAGTCTTGCGGGGCCTTGGGTGCTGTGACGACGAGGTGTCACCACTGTTATGATTGCTTGTATGTGTAACTGTATTATTTGTGTAATACTGTAAATGTTAATGTGATTGTTTCTAAAGTGCACATTATTGTATCTGTCTGTGACTAACTGAATGCCCTTGTGAGATGTTGTACGGTTAATTATTTGGGTAAATAATTGATAATTAATTATTCACATACCTTTGCCAACATGCTTCCTGTGGGTGTCCGGGCAAAAGATTCTGTCAGAGGGTGAATGCCTTTTAAAGGACACCAGCAGGAAGGATACATGTTATGGTGAGCTATAGGGGAGATTTAAATTTGTAAATAGGGGTTAAATTATTTATTGAATTATTTATGGTGTTATTTATTGTGTGTTATTTATATTTATTCTGTTTATAGTTGGGGAAAATATTATGGACTTTTAGATATTAATGGGTATGTGTAAGGAAAAAGGAAAATGTTATTGTTTTACCTGGGGTTATGGTAGGGGCTAATCAGCCCTAATTATCTCCAGTAATATATAACAGGTGTTAAGTTTAGTAGTAGTTGCAGAGTTTTATCTTCAGTCTTGCAGTCGAGAGTTTCACTGTAACTTGTGGATTGTTGATAAAGGATCGTGTCGGATGTTTGGAACTATTTACTTGTAAGTTAATAAAATAAAAATGGAAAATTGGAATTGAAGATTTTGGCCGCTTCTTGCCTCAGACCATCCCACCTCTCGTTGACATTTGGTGGCAGCGGTGGTCCGTTACCAGGACGTCGTAGCGTTTGGTGGACGGAAGGACTCATGGTGAGAAGGAAAGCGAGGCAGGAGGAGCAGTCTGACCTGGACGCAGATATGGCGGCTGAGGACCCGGGAGTCAGCGGACTGGGCGAGCTCGAGGAGCTAATGTGCCTGGTGAAATCTGTGGTGCGTTCGCTGACTCTCAGAGATTGCCAGCTGGAGGAAGAAGCCGCTCGTCAGGAGCAAAAGTGGCAGACTGTGGAGAATCATATTCGTCAGATGGAGTCGCAGGTTGTGGAGCTGAGAGAGGAGTATGGGAGCCGGGCTGAGTGTAGTGGTGACGACGGCGCTTCGAGGGAGGATCCCAGGGTGACGGCCAGTCGGGTTGGCCCGCAGGAGGATGATTTGCCGCTGCAGGTGCAGCCAAGGAGGCCACGAACGCACCACGAGCCCAGGCTGAATCCTCTCTCTCCCGAGGATGACATCGAGCACTACCTAGCGTCGTTCGAGAGGATCGCTACGGTCTGCCACTGGCGTGAAGAGGAGTGGGCTATTCATCTGGCTCTTCTACTTACAGGTAAAGCGCGGAGCGCATATGTTCTAATGGACATCATAGACACAGACAATTACGGGAAAGTGAAAGAAGCTATTTTAAACAAATATGAAATTACATCTGACACGTATAGGAGGAGGTTTCGGTCCCTGGACATTCATCAGGACGAAACCCCTCGTGAACTATATGTACGTTTAAAAGACCTGTTTTATAAATGGGTGAAACCAGAGACCTTATCAGTAAAAGACATTTCTGAATTATTGATTTTGGAGCAGTTTCTAAGGATGGTGAATCTGGAACTGGGAGTCTGGATACAAGAGCGGGACCCGAAGACTGCAGAGGACGCTGCTCATCTGGCGGAGGTTTTTCTGTCAGCCAGGTCTGGGAGCAGGAGACCTACTCTTGGCCATGACAGATCTTTCTCCACACGGAGTGAGTTTAATGAGGGTGAAAGGGGTGGTCCAGCTCGAAATAGGTTGTATTCCAGGCCCAGTCAGATCACAAATAGCAAATATGATAGCAGCAAGAAGTCACATGTTGTTTCAAACAAAGATATACATTGTTACCAGTGTAATAAAATCGGTCACACCCAGTATTCTTATCCTGCCATAAAAAATGAGAAACCGTCATTATTGTGTTCAGTTCCAAGACCCACTCTGGCAGCACCAATTCATAATGAAATATATAGAACTACCGTCTTGCTTAATGGTCAGTGTGAAGAGGCCTTGTTAGACTCTGGTTGTTTTCAGACTGTTATTTTACCCAGCTTGGCTCAGTTGGTAGAGCATCCGCCCCACACCCGGGAGGCAGGGGTTCAAATCCCGGCCGGGTCATACCAAAGACCATATAAAAATGGTGCTTTCTGCCTTCTAGCATGGTGCTCCGCATAATGGAATGGGGAAAGTAAAGTTACACACAGAGCTACCAGAGGACTGACCCCCCGCTGTAGCTTTCACTACTTACAGTAGCTGTGTGGCCTAGGGTCAGAGAAACGGAGATAGGCGCCGCCCATATACACCTTCAGGTGTGAAGGGATTAACTAACTAACTAACTTTACCCAGCTTAGTCCCTAGAGATTCATGGAGTGAGACTACAGTGAATATTAGTTGTGTCCATGGGGATAAGAAGTTGTACCCGACCGCTGAGGTCTATTTGACAGTGGGGGGGCAAACTTATCTCCTTCCTGTAGCTCTTGTGCCTGATTTGCCTTATCCGGTCATTCTTGGCAATGATGTTCCAACTTTGCTGGACATCATACAACAGGTCAGAGATGAACAAACTGAGGGACAGGCAGGTGGTGCTATTGAGCAGAGGCTTGATGCACCTGCTGGGAAAACTTGTAATATGGTGACAACCAGGGCACAGAGGGTGCAGAGGGCTGCCAATGTTCTTCAGGAGCTGCCTTTTTATGATTCTGAGATAGAGGCAGGCCCTATTAAACAACCTAAATCCAAGGCACAAAGGAGAAGAGATAAGGTGTTAGTTTCTGTAAAGAACTTGGGTGAAGAAACACCACAATTAAGCCAGTCAGTAGAGTTTGACATCCCTCCTGACATAGCTACATTGCAGAAAGCTGACCCAACACTTAGACCATGGTTTAATAAAGTTTCGGAGATTGAGGGTGTGAAACAGGGTAGAACTGATTGTTTGGCTGAGGCCACGTATGTCATTAAAAAGGACATTTTATACCAGCAACAAGGTGAAGTTATGGCCATAGCTTTGCCACAGGACCTCACACCAAAAATTATGGAACTGGGATATGTTATTCCTTGGGCAGGTCATCTAGCATTCCAAAAAACTCTACAGAGAATTGCTAGAAGGTTTGTGTGGCCGGGAATTTATATCCAGGTAAAGGACTTCTGCACTTCGTGCCCAATATGTCAGATTACATCACCTAGGGGAGTAGCCCGTGCCCAACTACACCCATTACCAATCATTGGAACACCATTCGATAGAATAGGGATGGATATAGTTGGCCCCCAAGAGAGAAGTTCTGCTGGTAATAAATATATTCTGGTAATTTGTGATTATGCTACTCGGTACCCAGAAGCCTTCCCCCTGAAATCTATCAAGGCTAGGCAGGTTGCCAACTGCCTTATCCAGTTGTTTTCAAGGGTAGGCATACCCAGAGAAATTTTGACAGACTGTGGAACAAATTTCTAATCAAAACTGTTGCAGCAAGTATATAAGCTGTTGGGTATTAAGGGTATTAAGACCACCCCATATCACCCTCAGACTGATGGACTTGTGGAGCAATTCAATCAGACTTTCAAAAACATGTTGCGGAAATTTGTTTCTGAAACGGGCTCGGATTGGGACCAATGGGTACCTTATTTACTGTTTGCTTATCGGGAGGTGCCCCAGGCTTCAACAGGGTTCTCACCTTTTGAACTGCTGTATGGCCGTCAGGTGAGGGGCCCATTGGACTTATTAAAGGAGCACTGGGAGAGTCCACCAAGTGATCAGGACAATGTGGTCTCTTATGTTATTAAGATGAGAGAGAAATTAGATCGAATGACTGCCTTGGCTCAGGAACACATGAGGACGGCGCAGGCCAAGCAAAAAACTTGGTATGACAAGAAGGCCAGAAAAAGGGGTTTTCACCGAGGACAACAGGTTTTGTTATTGCTGCCCTCGTGTGACAGTAAGCTGTTGGCTCAATGGCAGGGGCCATATGAAATTTCTAAGAAACTAAGCTCAGTGACATACGAACTATATATGTCTGACAGGAAGGTAAAATATCAGACCTTCCACATTAACTTGTTGAAAGAGTTTCAGCAGCCTGGTCATCAGCAGCAGCAACCTGTTCTTCAGGAGACACCACAGCTCCTCATTTGTGCGACGGAAGTGGATGAGGAGAGAGAACAGACTTTTCCCACAAATGTGTCAGAGCCTTACGTGTTTCAAGTGTCTCATTTGCAGGTGGACCAACAGAGAGAGTTAGAGGCACTATTAGATCGAGAATTGTTTCAGGAGAGACCTGGTTTCACCACATTGGTACATCATAAAGTTTATTTGAAAGAAGAAGCTGTTCCAGTTAGGAAATCTTATAGGATCCCGGAGCGATTGGCTCCAAAGATGAAGCAGGAGATTGATCTGATGTTACAGCTGGGAGTGATCGAGGAGTCAGTCAGTGAGTGGTGTAGCCTGATTGTGCTGGTACCCAAAAAGGACGGCTCTTTGACATTTTGCATTGATTTCAGATATCTCAATTCAGTGTCCAAGTTTGAGTCATACCCCATGCCCCAGATTGATGAACTGTTAGAGAAAGTGGGCAGGGCTAGGTTTATTTCCACACTGGACCTATGCAAGGGGTATTGGCAGGTGGCATTGGCACCGGAAACAAAGGAACTTACAGCCTTTAAAACACCTTATGGCAGTTTCCAGTTTAGGGTCATGCCATTTGGCCTTCAGGGGGCACCTGCAACTTTTCAGCGGCTTATGGACCAGGTGTTAAGAAAGGTACCAAACTTTGCAGCTGCCTATCTGGATGACGTGGTCATCTATAGTCAGACCTGGGAAGAACATTTGGTACACCTTGGGCAGGTTCTTCAATTAATTAAGAGGGCAGGACTGACAATCCACGCAAATGTGCGTTTGGACAGCAACAGGTGGAGTACTTGGGACATGTGGTTGGTCAGGGGGTCATTAGACCACGAGTAGGTAAAGTGGATGCCATCCGAACCTATCCTGTACCCACCACTAAGAAAAAGGTACGATCATTTATGGGAATGGTAGGATGGTACAGCAAGTTTATTCCCCACTTTGCTGAAAGAGCAGCAGTGTTGACTGACCTCACCAAGGCTTCAGCACCTAATAAGGTAAAATGGACAGAGGAATGTGACAGAGCTTTTGAGGATCTGAAGAGGGCTATTTCTGGGGAGAAGGTTCTCTACAGTCCAGATTTTGCTCGTTCATTTATTTTGCAGACAGATGCTTCAGAAGTTGGCATTGGAGCAGTACTTCTCCAGGAGGAGAGGGGAGAGAGACACCCAGTACTGTTCTTGAGCCGAAAATTGTTGGACCGGGAGACAAGATATTCTACAATAGAAAAAGAATGTCTTGCCATGAAATGGGCAATAGGGTCTCTGAGATATTATTTATTGGGGCGTCATTTTGTGTTGGAGACAGATCATCGGGCCTTACAGTGGCTGGACAGGATGAAGGACGTAAATAGTCGTCTCACAGGGTGGTATGTGTCCCTTCAACCGTATGATTTTATTGTTCGGTATGTGGCAGGGAAGACCAACCTTGTGGCAGACAGCCTCTCAAGAGTACATGACTCGTAGAGTACGGTACTCTTGGGAAAGGGGGGAGGATATGTGACGACGAGGTGTCACCACTGTTATGATTGCTTGTATGTGTAACTGTATTATTTGTGTAATATTGTAAATGTTAATGTGATTGTTTCTAAAGTGCACATTATTGTATCTGTCTGTGACTAACTGAATGCCCTTGTGAGATATTGTACGGTTAATTATTTGGGTAAACAATTGATAATTAATTATTCACATACCTTTGCCAACATGCTTCCTGTGGGTGTCCGGGCAAAGGATTCTGTCAGAGAGTGAATGCCTTTTAAAGGACACCAGCAGGAAGGATACATGTTATGGTGAGTTATAGGGGAGATTTAAATTTGTAAATAGGGGTTAAATTATTTATTGAATTATTTATGGTGTTATTTATTGTGTGTTATTTATATTTATTCTGTTTATAGTTGGGGAAAATATTATGGACTTTTAGATATTAATGGGTATGTGTAAGGAAAAAGGAAAATGTTATTGTTTTACCTGGGATTTGGTATTGTCTTAATTAATGTTAATTATCTCTGAGAGTATATAACAGGTGATGGTTGATTATGAGAGGAGAGATTGTTGTTAAAAAGGACTGAGAGATTTTCATGGTGAATCATTGAAGATCGTATCATTTGGTTTATTGATGTCGGTGTCGTTTATTTACCTGAGAGACTGGAGTTTTGAAAATAAAGAAATTGAAAACTGAAAATCTCGCATCGCCTCGCAGCAGTCACAACGTTACAGGTGCCATGCCTGTGCCGGGGTGGTGGGTTGCAGGCCAGGGCTTGCTATTGTGTTGGGACTGTGTAGCCGCAGGGTACTCATGCTCTGTATGGACTGCGGGTTTCCCCAGTGATGGGGACGTTGCTTGCCTGCTTGCCTTGTCTGCTTGCCTGCAGTTCTGGGGTGGGCACTGCTGTGGCCTGTTACCCTCATTTTTCTGCATGTTTCTTGAAAAAATTCACACTCATACCACATTTGCATGCGCCCGTCCGCCCGCACACACGCACGTGCACACACACACACGTCTATCTATTCTCTTTCAGGTACAGATACCCAGCTTGTCCTGAGATATTCTCTGATGAAGTAATTGTTTCTTGTGTTTTCTTTCTCTTTGTTTTTCTTTCCCTCTCACTCCCTTTCCCTTCAACTCCCTCCTGTCAGATCCAGCATAAGTAAGACAATATAAATAAAGTATTAAAATTATTACTGTAGCAGACTCAAGCCAGAGTGAACTCTGCAATTGCCTCTCACAAACTTTGCTGTTCAATTTACGAACCGGACCAGAACGGTCCGGGGGTCTCGGTTCGACTGAGCAGGGAATGCTGAGAATTATCACACCTTTGTTTGGTTTGGTTTGCATTCACACTGCAGCACACCAAACTGTGCAGTGGTGGCCTAATGGTTAGGCATGTGGACTGGTGAGAGGAGGGTTGCGGGTTCGATCCCTGGACCAGCAGGATTAGATCTGGGTGGGACAGATAACACACAGTCATGTGAAAAACTTTGGACACCCCTTCAAATATTCAGTTCTTTATTAGGAAATGTTCACTTATCTATGTCTAACCTTGTTTTTGTTTTTATTTGCATTTTTTAAAATTTATTTTAGCCATTGTAAGAGGGAATGAATGTGGAGGTGTCATAAAAAAGATGGGGGGTGTCCTAATTTATTCCTCACTATTTGTTTAAAATTACATTTTACAGAAAATCTGAAAAAAGTCTTTAATTCATTTTTAATTGTTTAGTTGTATTACATGAATCTCCCAGTATTTTTAACACTGATATTAAATATCCATATGTCCAAATATATTAAAAAAACACAGGCTTACACAGGGTGTTCTAATTGTTTTCACATGACTGTAGCAGTGTTTGCTTCACCCTCCTTAACCCCACTGTGGTGCCCTTGAGCAAGGCCCTTAACCCCAACTGCTCCAGTGGAGCTGCTCAGTGGCGACAAGTCAGTCTGTGGTTGTACTGGGCAGCTTCCTGGTGTGAATGTGTAACTGCGTGAGTGTGAACAGGGCATCCTTGAAAAAGAGAGGTTTCCTCTCAATGGAACTACCCTGTATAAAAAAAGGTTAACCTCTTGCGCTCCGCTGTACCGCAGACGGGCAAGTCTCTGCGTCCTAGTGCTCTCGGACGTATGGTCCTGATGGTGGTGATGTAGGTGGTGTTGCTTCCAAGCGCGCACTGAAAATAAAAGCTGCAGACACAGCCGCGAACAGATTAGTTCATCTGATTGACCTCTCATTCCACTAATAAGAGCCTTGAATTGGGTTTCTGAAACCTTGAAGAACCAAAGAATGAAAGCCTAGGAAGGAGGACCCGCCTACTGTGAATGCAGGAGCCAATTGAAGCACAGAGGTTCGGGCTGGGTGAAGAGAGACTTACAGATGAAAAAACAGATGAAAAAAAGGACGCTGGAAGAACCTGCTACAGATCCAGCAGCACGGAGAACACCCACAAGTGCGACCTGCACTTATTCCAGCAGAACAGACGTTTAGGATTCTCTTCCGTCATCATAGACCGACGGAGGCCGACGACAAAGGTCGTAAATCATTCGCCAAAACCGCAATAATGGAATTGTGTTTTGACCGGGATCCACGAGCGGACCAGCGTCACGTTCGTCTGACAATGGGGAAGAGAAGTTCGCCAGGACAATGTGGCTGTGAAGAGGTAAGGCGTTATAAGCTAAGTTATTATTTATCCCTGAAAACTGTAATCCAAAAATGACTTTTGACCGATCGGTAAATTACAACTGTATGGCGCACGAAGTACGAAGTGCGTGCGCTGCGATAAACGGTTCATTTGCCGTGTTCGGACCGTGAACGCCCCCCCCCCCGCTGCAGAAGAGGAGCGGGGGGGGCGTTCACGGTCCCAACGCCCCCCGGTCCGTGGGGGGAAGCCGCGGTGACTGCGCAGCGGTCGCCACATAGCCATATGAGTCTATTCCGTCATGTAGCAATGGCCGATGGCCATCCTCTGTAGCGAGGGGGGGGGACAACTCCCCCCCCCACACACACACACACACAGTAGCGAGGGGGGGGGAAGCCGCGGTGACAGCGTTGCTGTGGAAACATGCCATATCCGAGTGTAATCCGTCATGTAGCGAGGGCCGATCTCCGTCCTCTGTAGCGGAGGGGTGGGGGGACAAACCACCCCACACACACACACAGACACAGCCCTGAATGTGACCTTTCATTTGAGCCCAAAATGAAGCTTCTATGTTGAATCATTCAAAAGTTACAGATGTTTTTTCCAAACTGTGCCATTTGGCACAATTTGGCACAGTTCAAAAACGCCTGGGAGCAACCTGACGAAAAAGCTGTGTAATATATTCATTTTTTGTGGTATTGTTACAAAATTTGGATCTCAGCTGGATAACACTTGGTTCTACATTTCTGTTGCATTTTCCAGCCCGGATCTGAAGCTGTGTGTTATTTGCAAGCATTTGTATCCAAAAAAACACCCAGGCCAAATTTATTTTCTTCAAGTTCACTATGTTCAGATGACTGTAACTCAGTGGCCGGAGCACTTAGAGAGATCATGTTTTTTTTTTGCCAAAAAATTCAAAGTGTTTTCTTTTAAATGAGACCAACCCCATGAAGATGCTGCAAAGGGTTGAATAACAGCTTTCGATTTACTTTGGGCACATTATTTTTTGGCGTTTTTAGGAAAATTGACCGGAGTGCAAGGGGTTAAATAAAAAAAAATTAAATAAAAACTGCCTGGACAACATCACGCAGTTAAAACAGCTGCTGATTTGGGGCACTGTAGCCCAAACCACCACTGACCAGGAAGAAAAAATCTCAGCAAAGAAGAAAAATCAGGCTCATCGATTGGCCAGGACCAAAAATGTAAATCCGTTCCCTTCAGCCAGGTTGTTTGTCCACCACAAATGAGACATTTTTTAGCTTCCTCAGCTTTCACCGGTAAAAGGAGTTGTTGCATTCACGCAGTTGTCTTTATTGTTATTTTCTACCAAAAATGTACTACGGTAAACACCACTTCCTCTTCTCAGACTACGTGCTGCTATGGTTACACAAACACCAAGGGGAACTTCCGCCCTTTGGTCCGCTGGATACTCCATTTGGATTCACATTGCAAGTGGAGCACCAAACTTTGTTTGCAAGAGAACCGAGACCCCCGTTTTCAGGGGGACCAGACTTCGCTTGTTTGGTGCGCACCAGAGTTCCAACACACGTTCAGACTGCACCAAACGGACCGAACTATTCATGGAAGCCACTGTTTGGTCTTTTGGTCCGGACCAAACAGTGGCCATCTGAATGCGCCCTTAAGATGGATTCATGCTGCACCTCCGCTGTCCGCGTACATGCAACCGGAAACCTCGTGTGACGAAATTTATGTCATCATCTCCACTCCGCTAGTGTACACAGGGCTATACTGCTGACGACCGCGTGCAGCCCAAATTTTGTGACCACACGGCCTGCCCATGATCTGAATGCGTTGACAGAGCATGCGCACAACTGAGCGTCCCATTCACAAGATGGCGCTACCAATACAGCACACAAACACAAAGCAGATGAGGGAGACAATGAGGAGGCGGAAGACGAGAATAAACATGCATGAATCCTTTTGCAGCAGCTTGAGCGAAGAGCACTAGAAAACGGTAATTCCTCCTTTTCCTTGAAAAGACGCCATTGTTGTTGCTACAAAAAAAAAATGTGCATCACTCTCGTGTTTTATAGCCAGTGAACAAACTGGGGTGTTAGCGCATTTGCACTCCCCATAGGGCTGGGACAAAATTGCAAGTAACAGTTGTGCGCATGCGTCAACTGCTTGGTCTGGTAGACGAAAAAAGTGAGCATGTACAACGCCGCGTGTGCGCTGGACTCGTCCAAAGTGCACACGGACCAAAGTGGACCAGAAGGAAAATGCAGCATGAATAAGGCTTTAGTGGGAAGTGGAGCAGAGGAGTGGAAGAACAAAGATTTCCCACTGAGACTTCGTTTTATGGCTGCAGCTACTCAAGAGCAGCCACTGAACAACTCCTGAAATTCACATGGACTCTGTCTACATTGCTTGTTTGTCATAAATGCTTGTGCATGTTTTCTTAATTATGAATTCTTATAGATTAGTTAATATCACTTAAGTAGAGATACTTGTAAACTCCAATATGCAACTCAATGTTGTTTATGTCATATGACCAACATACCCCATGTGCAAGCTAGCTCACACATGGGGTAGAGAGTTAGGCTGCATTCAGACGAGGATAGTCCGGGGGTGTCGGTTCGACTGGGCGGGGAATGCCAAACATTTTCACACCTTCATTTGGTTTGGTTTGCATTCACACTGCAGCGGACCAAACTGCCTGGACAATGTCACGCAGTTACAACAGCTGCTCGTTTGGGGCACTGTAGCCGAAACCACCACTCACCGGGAAGAAAAATTCTCGCCGAAGAAGAAAAATCAAGGTCATCAATTGGCCAGAGCCAAAAACGGAAATCCGTCCCCTTCAGCTGGGTTGTTTGTTCACCACAAATGAGACATTTTTTTTTTTTTTACTTTTCTTCTCAGCTTGCTCCGGTAAAAGGATTTCTCAGATTTGCGCAGTTGTTCTTATTGTTATTTTCTACTCAAAATTTAGTACGGTAAATGCCACTTCACCTTCTCAGACTACGTGTTGCTATGGTTACACAAATGCCAAGGGGCACTTCCGCCCTTTGGTCCGCTGGATAGTCCGTTTGGATTCACACTGCAAGCGGAGCATACCAGACTTCGTTTGCAAATAAACTGAGACCCCCGTTTTCAGGGGGACCACACTTCGCTTGTTTGGTGCATACCAGAGTTCCAACGCACGTTCAGACTGCACCAAACGAGCCAAACTATCTGCGGAAGCCACTGTTTGGTCCGGACCAAAGGACCAAACAGTGGCCGTCTGAATGCACCCTTAGTCATGCAAATCCCTGATTGGGTGGTCACAGCAAGGACCACCCCTGTGTGTGGGAATCTGCAGCCTTGTCACACGCTGAGAACTGAACCCCTGTCTCTTTCTTCTCTCAACGCTCAACCAAGCAGAGGTTATGCCTCTGCTCTCTCTTCCAAGGCCTACAGGTCTTACGCAGAGCTCTCTTGTTTTACTCAAGGTAAAATGAAGCCTTCTTTTTGTTCGGTTCATTTAAAGGGGTCATTGGCTGCACTTTTTACACATTTTAACAGCTCATGTCTTAATGAAGTGCTTGTGACATATTTTGTTCACATTTTCTTAAATTTTTTAATTATTGAAGCAAATTTGCTTTTTATTTTTCTTGGCTTTCCTCGAACACTCTGATTTATAGCCTGTCACTTAAAGAAACAGACTTCAGCTGTTCAACTCCGCCCTCCCTCTTACGTCAGTTAGCCATTAGCTGAGTAGCTTCTAGCCAGTGTTCTGCCACCGGCTCCTTCCAGCTTGGATAAGCAGCGCTGGTTTACAGAGCCACAGTCGTTTGTGCATTTCGCATCATCCCAGCCCACCCAACAACCCCACTGAGACGCCACATTAAATCGCCAGCACCACGCACTACACCAATTGCCACAAACCGAGGCTGGTAGCCAAGCCACAGGATCTCAAAAGGCAATGTCTTACTCTGTGGTACTCCGCTCCTCTCCCATGGGCAGCCGGGAGGGGGGGGGGGTCTGTCCCGTCACGAAGCAGCTCCTCCACGCTACCTGTGAAAGTATGCCCGGAGGATAGTGAGGGGGTTGAGCCAGTAGCCCCAGGCAGCATCCCCTGGTTACAGCAACTGCCTGCGCCACGTCCCATGTGACGGGACAAGCAGTTGCTGCAACCCAGGGATGATGCCTGGGGCTGCTGGCTCTCAGCTCCCTGTTACTGGCATGCCAGTGACCCGCCACGAAACCACTGGGAGATGGGTCGACGTGATAAGTGATACGAGGCACATTTTGGATCGCGGACCGGTGATCCAGGTGGTAATAGGGGTGGTTATTAGGATTACTAAGATCTGAAGAAAATAACAATATAAGCCACACTCGGTTCAAGCTTCCTGTTACCAGTGTTAGCTTGGGGGCTAATAGCTCAGGGGCTAATAGGCTACCTGTAGCACCGCTTCCATATACATGACAGACAGCTAGGAGGGCCAATATTAGAGCAGTGGGCTGGTCTCAAGGACGGCGGTGGGTTGGCTTTTTCAAAACATGATGTTAACGATTTTCACAAAAAAGTCAAAAATGTTTCTGGAAGAAAAAAATGAGATAAACGCAGTGCATTTTTTTTTTAAGTGAATTGACTGTTTTGAAAGTTTTTGGATAATTAGGTGACCAGTAGACTCATTTCAGAAAGTTAAAAACTTACAAACACATCATTTTTCAATTAATGACCCCTTTAAACTTTTACACTTTTTGAATTTTTTCTTAAAGTTTTGCCGCCTTCGTTCGAAAACAGTGAATAGAGAACCTAAGTCATGTTCCCTCTTCTTCCGCATATGGGACCTTAAATTGGAAAATTCTCCATTGAAATGAATGGCAAGAGCGAAATTATCTTTGACCCTGATCAAATTTTGTCATGAGTTACACATACGATGTGTAAAGGGCGCATGCGCACGCAGCAACCGGCAGTGGGTGAAAAAAGTTCAACGTCTGTGTCTTTGTTTTTATGCATTTTAATGTGTTTCAACGTAATTCTCTGTGTCGTTTTTGTCCTTGAATGTTTGTGGACTATATAACAAAGAGCTCCCTGGTTCCATCAGTATGGATTTCCTCCTTATTTTTGCACTGTCGTTTCTTTCCTACCGGCTCTTTGTCTTGGAGGTAAGCGCGATCGCGATCATGCTGGAAAGAATACAGTATTCCAGAGACATGTTACTGCATTTAAACATGAATAATGCAGCATCTGTATTTGAGTCCGTGCCGCAACTGCCGGACTTTATTTTAAGAGACTTTCATGGACACAGCGATGAAAAGAGAGACAAGAGGAGGAAACGTGGAAAGTGTGGAGGCGTAAGATTAAACCTGAGGAGGCGTCAGCTTACCCGCATTCCTCTTCCTTCCATTATTATGGGGAACGTACAATCCCTGAGAAATAAAGTGGATGAAATTCAAGGGAATGTACGATATTCTATTATATTAGTAGTTAGTAGTAGTTAGTAGTAGAATATAAGAAGTATTCTGAATTACTACTTCCGGCGCCACACGAGTAGGCTGCCTTTTTGCAACAGCGGATCAATTTCTTCCTATTTCTATTTACTATCTGGCACTCTTGCTAACCTTTCTGGCCTAGCGACACCTTTATTCCATCCAGACACGTAGATCGCCCAAATGTCTCCTGAGCCATTGGACGGAGCCAATGTTTCTTGCAGGAGGCAGTACAATAGAGACAAGCTGTTAGCACTTAACCGGCCCACGATGCTAACGCAAAAACTCGACATACCGGGAGAAATAAGATGGAAATGGCGTGGATGCCGAGCTGGAGTAAGACAGCGGGCGAGGAATATAAGGTACAGACCCGTCCTCCCACCCGTTATTATGGGGAATGTACGATCGCTACTCATTAAGACTGACGAGCTAGTGGCTATCT
Source organism: Pholidichthys leucotaenia (assembly GCA_020510985.1). Lineage (NCBI taxonomy): Eukaryota > Metazoa > Chordata > Actinopteri > Cichliformes > Pholidichthyidae > Pholidichthys > Pholidichthys leucotaenia. Next base: position 116,109,190 of record CM035840.1, read on the forward strand.
CCCGCTACGAGAGCGTCTACAGAGAGAGTAGTTTGATGTTGTTTACTGAGACGTGGCTAACAGAACTAGCATCAGATGCTAACATCGAACTGGAGGGTTTCCACGCAATACGGGCAGACCGAACACCAGACAGTGGGAAGGCAAGGGGCAGAGGAGTGATAATGTATGCCAATAACTACTGGTGCAGACCTGGACATATCACGGTTAAGGAACAGTACTGCAGCAAAGACATCGAGTTGCTAGCTGTTAGTATGTGGCCTACCTATCTCCCGAGGGAATACTCACACGTGATCTGCATTGTTATTTATGCAAATCCGACGGCGAACGCTGGGACAGCGCGTGACGTCATCCACTCAGTAACTGGCAGGCTGCTGACAGAACACCCAGATGCTCTTCTCCTCATCTCAGGTGATTTCAACCATATTTCACTGTCCCCCATTCTACCCACGCTCACCCAGTATGTCACATGCCACACTAGAGACAATAAAACACTGGACTTATTCTATGCAAACACTAAGGAGGCGTACACCTCATCACCACTCCCCCCACTCGGGAAATCGGATCACAACTTGGTTCATCTCCTGCCGGTGTACAAACCCCTAGTACACAGACAACCTCCGGTCATGCGCACAGTGAAGTTATGGTCTGAGGAGGCAATGGACGCTCTAAAGGACTGTTATGAAACCACTGCCTGAGAGCAGCTCTGCGATCCATATGGTGAGGACATCGATGGCCTCACTCACACCATCACGGACTAAATCAGCTTCTGTGTGGACAACACCGTACCCACCAAGACCATACGGTGTTGCTCAAACAACAAACCCTGGATCAACCCTGAGATAAAAACACTTCTGAGAGAGAAGAAGAGGATCTTCAGGTCAGGGAACAGGGAGATGCTGAAGTCCGTACAGAGGGAAGGGGAGGAGGAAGATCAGAAGCTGAGGAGGAAGATCAGAGAAGGCAAGGACAGCTTCAGGAAGAAGTTGGAGGACAAGCTGCAACAGAGCAACATCGGCGGGGTCTGGATAAACCTTAAAACCATCTCTGGACTCCAGAATACCTCCCCTCAGGCTACGGGGGGCAGGGAGTGGGCGAACAATCTGAACCTGTTTTTTAATAGGTTTGACCAACCGCCCTCCCCCCCCCCGACTGCACAACAACCACTGCAGCCTCTAAAGTCATCGAGACCTGCTGTCCACACCCCACTCCACCAACACCCCCCCACCCCTAGCACACTGCCCTCCAACCTGACCCTCACTAAGACCCAGGTGAGGACGGAGCTGAGGAAGATCAAGGCGAGGAAGGCCTCGGGACCAGACGGCATCAGCGCAAAGCTCCTCAAGTCCTGTGCAGACCAGCTGTGTGGGATTGTGGAGCACATCTTCAACCTGAGCCTGAAGCTGGGGAGGGTACCACAGTTGTGGAAAACATCTTGTGTGGTACCTGTACCAAAGACTTCCCACCCCAAAGATCTGAACAGCTACAGACCAGTGGCCCTGACGTCTCACTTGATGAAGACCCTGGAGAGACTGCTCCTTGCTCACATCCGTCCTCTGGTGGGACCAGCGATGGATCCACTCCAGTTCACCTACCAGCATGGCATTGGGGTGGAGGATGCAGTGATCTTCCTCCTTCACCGTTCTCTGTCCCACCTGGAGAAGCCCGGGAATGTGGTGAGGATCATGTTCTTTGACTTCTCCAGTGCTTTCAACACCATCCAACCGATGATCCTGAAGGACAAGCTGCTGTGCGCAGGGGTGGACCAACACCTGTCATCATGGATCCTGGACTACCTCACTAACCGGCCACAGTTTGTGAGAACCCAAGATTGTGTGTCTGACACAATCATTGGTAGCACGGGGGCCCCCCAGGGAACGGTCTTGGCTCCCTTCCTGTTCACCCTTTATACTGCGGACTTCTCACACAACACAACACACTGCCATCTACAGAAGTTCTCTGACGACTCTGCTCAGGTCTTTTGGTGTACAAGGGGCGCTGCTGAAGACATTCTACGACACGGTGGTGGCATCAGCCATCACTTTTGGAGTGGTCTGCTGGGGCAACGGCATTACAGCAGCCGATAGGAAGAGACTGAACAAACTGATCAAGAAAGCTAAATCTGTCCTGGGGCAACGCCTTGACCCAGTGGAGGAGATAGGAGAGAGAAAGATGGTGGCTAAACTGTCATCTCTGCTGGAGTCCGAGTCCCACCCTATGCAGGACATATTGAACGCACTGAGGAGCTCATTTAGCAGTAGACTACATCACCCTAGGTGCGCAACTGAGAGGTTTCACAGGTCCTTCCTACCTACGGCTGTCAGACTGTATAACCTAAGCAGGGCTGCTCGCAGAGATAGCAAAAAAACGTGACGACCTAATAGTATTGAATGCAAAAGACGCAACAGACTTACACAAATGATCCCCTCCAGTATACAACTAGGACAATATCAGTCGCTACGGAGGGTGACAATATGTATGGGTACATATTCATACTATGTAGGATAACTAAGTAGACGGTTATGCTGTTTATTCCATCTTGCTAGAATGCTCCGCACTGTGTATATATATTTATATATTTACAGTATGTGTACATATGTATATTCACTGTTCTTATTATTATTATTATTTTTATTTTTTTTTTATTTTTCTTATCTTCTTAATTATTGCTCTGAGTGTTGCTATCCCTGTGCTGTTGCAATCCTGGAATTTCCCCATTGTGGGACTAATAAAGGCTTATCTTATCTCATCTTATCTTATATCAGAAGGATTTCAAGAAGTGCTGTGTCATGGCTTACACGGAGACGTGGCTTACGGCGCATGACCAGGATGCGGACCTGTGGATTGACGGCTTTGGAGCCCCACTTCGCTCGGATCAGCAGGAAGAGGTAACGGGGAAACGTCAGGGGGACGGCGTATGTTTATATATAAACAAACAGTACTGTACATCTGTCACGGTCAGAGAGCGCATCTGTACACCCGATGTGGAGCTTCTGTCCGTATCGCTACGCCCCTTTTATCTGCCCCGCGAGTTCCCCCAACTTTTCATAACGACTGTGTACATTCATCCGAGAGCGGATGCTGACTCTGCCTCCAGCACCGTCTTTGATGTGGTACAGCGGGTGCAGTCGATTTCCCCAGAGGCTCCAAATTTTATCCTTGGGGATTTTAACCATGTTTCTTTAAAGAAGACACTTAAAAACTTTTATCAGTATGTCTCCTGGCCAACCAGGTGAAAAAAGACATTGGACTTGTGCTATGGATCCATTGAGAGGACCTATAAATCTATTCCCCTTCCTCTTTTAAGATCCTCAGATCACAACTGTGTACATTTGCTGCCCACATATAAAACTGCTCTCAGAAGAGACAAGGCGAAGACCAGAGACATAGACGTGTGGACAGAGGATTCAGTGCACTGCCTCCAGGAATGCTTTAACTGTACGGACTGGGAGGTGTTCACATTGGCCTGCAGAGAAGATTTGGACTCTTTAGTGGATGTGACATGCTCATACATGGCTTTCTGTACAGACATGATCGTTCCACGTAAATGTGTCAAAATATATCCCAACAACAAGCCATGGGTCACAAAATCAGTTAAATCCTGCTTACAGAGGAAAGCACTTGCCTTTAAACAGGGGGTTGTTTCTGAGCTACAGGTTGCCACAAAAGAGCTGAAGGCCGAAATTATAAGAGCAAAACAGAATTATAAATCAGAGTTGGAAAGCAAGATGGCAACAACGAAACTTGGTTCATCCTGGTTCAGTATGAAAACTATTGCAGGCCTTCAGAGCACAGAGCGCAGTAATCGTGTGTTTTTAGATGGTTTTAGTTCAGACACGGAGCTGGCTAATGCTCTTAATTGTTTTTATGGTCGTTTTGACTCCTTTGATTTTAGTACAGAAACCCAAGGTTTGAAACAGAAACTCAGATACAATCAGCACTTTAATATTGAGGTGCAGGATGTTAAAAGGGCGTTCTGTGCTGTAAAGTGAACAAAAGTAAGGGCCCTGATAATATATGTGGGCGCTTGGTAAAGTCCTGTGCACATGAGCTGAGTCCTGTATTTCACTACATTTTCAATAAGTAAATGGTAAATAATGGTAAATGATTTTAGACCAGTTGCTTTGACTTCAATTTTAATGAAAATTTTTGAAAAACTGGTCAGATTTGAGGTCCTAAAGCAGACTGAGCATGCATTGGATCCTTTGCAGTTTGCCTACAGGCCTCACAGAGGAGTGGAGGATGCCACTGTCACTCTGTTTAACATGCTTTTTAAACATCTGGGATTTTAATGGGACACACGCCAGGCTTTTATTTGTGGACTTTTCTTCCGCCTTTAATACAATCCAACCTCATATTTTAGTTGAAAGGCTCCTGCAACAATTTGATTTGAGTAATAATCTGGTGGGTTGGATTCTGGATTTTTTTTAACCAACAGGACAGAGAGTAAGGGTCAATGGTACATTGTCTGACCAAAAGTGTTCTTCTACTGGCTCTCCGCAGGGGTGTGTGTTGTCACCACTACTCTTCATCCTGTACACAAACATGTGTCGGAACAGACATGACAACAGACACATTATATAAAGTATGCTGATGATTCAGTTGTTGTCAGTCTCCTCCAGGATGGTGAGAGTGGCCACGGCCCAGTAGTTGATGATTTTGTTCACTGGTGTGAGGATTCCTACCTGCAGCTGAATACGACAAAAACTAAAGATATGATTATTGACTTTAGCAGGAAAACTCCCAGGCACGAAGTCACTGTACTAAAAGGCCAGACCACTGAATGTGTACAATCCTACAAATATCTTGGGACGATTATTGATAGTAATTTAAACTTTGAAGAGAACTGTGAAAGGGTGTGCAAAAAAAGTCAGCAACATTTGCATTGTTTAAGGAAACTTGCACGCTTCCAAATTGACCGAACCATAATGACAATGTTTTATCGGGCTTTTATTGAATCTGTTTTATCTTTTTCTTTAGTGTCATGGTTTGGTCCAGTCGTTTGCTTGGTGAATCACAGCTGAGCCTGACATCCCTGTACACCAGACAGGTACAGAGGATTGCTACCTCCATTTTAAATGATGACTCCCACCCTTTGCACTGCCACTTCAGCTTCTTCCCTCCAGACGGAGGTTTGCTGCCCAAAAAGTAAAACCCAGCGCTACAAAAGCAGCTTTGTTCCTGCTGCTGTTAAAGAATTGAACAAGATGTAACAATATATTGCACATAATTTAGTGACCCATTTATTAATTTTATATTTACTTATTTTATAGGTTTTTTATTTGGGTTCTAAATCTTTTATTGGGTTTTAGACTTTTGAGTTTTTAACCTCTTTGACTTGTCTTTAACTTTTTAATATGACCATTCTCTCTTATCTCTTTGTTTTTTCTCTTACCTCTTTGTCCTATGTCCTGATTGGTGGAGCCTTGGGCACTTTTATCATGTTTATAGTCAGCTACATGTGTGCCTGTGTTTGTGTTCATGTTGAATGTAACTGTGGTTTGTAAATATGGATGTCACCTGACTGCAAAACAAATCTACCTACGGGTACAAATAAAGTAACCTGAACCTGAACCTGAACCTGAACCTGATGTTTGTCAATTTAAAAGATAATTTTCCATGTAATTAAAGTTGTCGGTTGTCATATAATAACAGAGTAATATTTAGTTTTTGTGAAAATAATTATCAGACAACATCTCTCATCATCCCACATCACCAAACACGATCATGGCGGAAAATTACTAAAATCTCACCTCCTGTTTCCTGACTGATGAAAGAAGGATCCAAAGAGGAGAAAAACAAAGGTAATGTTTTGTATTTTGAGAGCTGCAACTGATCCAGAGGACTGTTAAGTGCCTTCACACCAAACGCGAACAGGGGGTGCGAATCCATACAAAGTCAATGGAAAGAGGTGAGCACACGCAAAATCATGTCTGAGGAATAGTGTCAGACATTGATGCTGCCATCACTGGAGTAAAAGTATCAACATCGGAGAGTAAACTAGTTTGAAAATGAGACTGCCACTCACTTGGAAATAGACGTATAGGGAGCTCTTCAGCTGAATCGGGATGTCGGAGTTATTTACCCACGGATTCCTGCCACAGACGTGCTAACAAGGCTAGCAAGCTAGCAACGTAAACACCCATCTTGTGACATTTCGGAGGTAGGGACAACTTTTTCAGGTGAGCCCCCCGTCGGATAATGTAAACCTAAGCATGATGTTATTTTAGGGATTTCCACAGCAGGTTGAACACAGCTACAAAAGTTACAGTATCTCACAAAAGTGAGTACACCCCTCACATTTTTGTAAGTATTTTTTTGTATCTTTCATGGGACAGCACTGAAGATATAACACATTGATACAATGTAGTCAGTGTACAGCTTGTATAACAGTGTAAATTTGCTGTCCCCTCAAAATTACTCAACACACAGCCATTAATGTCTAAACCACTGGAAAGAAAAGTGAGTACACCCCTAGTGAAAATGTCCAAATTGTGCCCAATTAGCCATTTTCCCTCCCCGGTGTCATGTGACTCGTTAGTATTACAAGGTCTCAGGTGTGCATGGAGAGCAGTTGTGTTAAATTTGTTATAATTGCTCTCACACTCTCTCACACTGGTCAGTGGAAGTTCAACATGGCACCTCATGACAAAGAACTCTCTGAGGATCTGAGAAAAAGAACTGTTGCTCTACATAAAGATTGTCATATGCGTGCATCTTCGTGCAGCAGCGCATGTGGGAATTGAACAATGCAGGAGTAAGTTGAGGGTGTTTATTAACAAAAACGTGACAGTGTCCAATATACAAACAATGAATGTCACTAGCATATAAGGGAGACTGCCCGGACAATCTACAGCTCGTGGAAAAATAGAACATGGAGAAAATGGCCCAGGTGCTACAGGCGGAACTGTGAGAGCAGGGAGACAGAGGAACCCAGGTCGCTTCCAGACAGAACTGGTTTGGCGTGGGCAAATATAGGAAAAACCTACAGAGCTGGAGCAGTCCGAGACAGTCCCAGGCAGCCGTCCCAGTGGAAAAAACGGCAGTGAGCAGGCTGGTGGAAAAGATGATCCAACTACAGCAGTTCAAGCAGTTAGTTCTACACCAAGGACAGCAAACACTGTGGGGAACAAACAATGACCCGGCAATGTACATCAGTGAACGCAGAACTAAAATACTGCAACTAATTAATCAACTGAGTGCATGCCGGTGTGTGTAATGAGTGCGTGGATGTGTAAGTATGTAAGTAAGAGTGAATGGTGTGTGCGTGTGCGTGTGCAGAGAACAGCATGTGTGTGAGTGAGTGTGCTGAGTGAAGCACAAATGACAAACAGCTGTGGCCCTGACAGGAGGAGGGGGCGTGACTGTCAGCTGTCAGGAAGCAGGCAAACCCCAAGGCTCTCAGCAGCCTGACATACGGACCTAACAGATGACAGACACAAAAGAAATAATAAAGGGAAACGAGCCACGTCATGGAGCAGGGTAGGAAAAAACTTAAAACCCCGCTCATGACAAAGATGGCCTAGGCTATAAGAAGATTGCCAACACCCTGAAACTGAGCTGCAGCACGGTGGTCAAGACCATACAGCAGTTTAGCAGGACAGGTTCCACTCAGAACAGGCCTCGTCATGGTCGACCAAAGAAGTTGAGTGCACGTGCTCAGTGTCATGTTCAGAGGTTGTCTTTTGAAAACAGACGTATGAGTGCTGCCAGCATTGCTGCAGAACGTGAAGGTGTGGGCGGGGGGGTCAGCCTGTCAGTGTTCAGACCATACGTCGCACACTGCATCAAATTGGTCTGCATGGCTGTCGTCCCAGAAGGAAGCCCCTTTTAAAGATGATGCACCAGAAAGCCCGCAAACAGTTTGCTGAAGACAAGCAGACTAAGGGCATGGATTACTGGAACCATGTCCTGTGGTCTGATGAGACCAACATAAACTTATTTGGCTCAGATGGTGTCAAGCATGTGTGGCAGCAACCAGATGAGGAGTACAAAGAGAAGTGTGTCTTGCCTATAGTCAAGCATGGTGGTGGGCCTGTCATGGCTTGGGGCTGCATGAGTGCTGCCAGCACTGGGGAGCTACAGTTCATTAAGGGAACCATGAACAAGTGGGCGGCAGTGGCTCAGGAGGTAGAGCAGGTTGTCCAATAACCAGATGGTTGGTGGTTTGAATCCCGCTCTCCCCAGATATCCTGCTGTTGTGTCCCTGGGCAAGACACTTTACCCACCTTGCCTCCAGTGTCCATAACACTGGGTATGAATGTTCATAAATGTTCGGTGGTGGCCGGAGAGGCCACTGGCGCAGATTGGCAGCCACATTTCCTTCAGCCTGCCCCAGGGCAGCTGTGGCTACAGTAGTAGCTTACCATTACCATTGTCTGTTTGGAGTGAATGAATAATGTATCTATTTGTAAAAGTGTCTTTGAGTGTCTATGATAATGCACTATATAAATATGATGCATTATTATTATTATTATTATTATGAATGCCAGCATGTACTGTGACATACTGAAGCAGAGCATGATCCCCTCCCTTCAGAAACTTGGCAGCAGGGCAGCATTCCAACATGATAATGACCCCAAACACACCTTCAAGACAACCACTGCTTTACTAAAGAAACTGAGGGTAAAGCTAATGTACTGGCTAAGCATGTCTCCAGACCTAAACCCTATTGAGCATCTGTAGGGCATCCTCTAACGGAAGGTGGAGGAACGCAAGGTCTCTAACATCAACCAGCTCTGTGATGTTGTCATGGAGGAGTGGAAGAGGATTCCAGTGGCAACCTGTGAAGCTCTAGTGAACTCCATGCCCAAAAGAGTTAAGGCAGTGCTGGAAAATAATGGTGGCCACACAAAATATTGACACTTTGGGCACAATTTGGACATTTTCACTTAGGGGTGAACTCACCTTTATTGCCAGCGCTATAGACATTAATGGCTGTGTGTTGAGTAATTTTGAGGGGACAGACACTGTTATACAAGCTGTACACTGACTACATTGTATCAAAGTGTCATATCTTCAGTGTTGTCCCATGAAAAGATATAATAAAATATTTACAAAAATGTAAGGGGTGTAGTCACTTTTGTGAGATAGTATAAAGGCAACTTCACCTGTCTGCACCACACTCAGACAGTGAATTCATGTCATGTGTTTACGTTGAGTTATAATGTAGTCGTGCCACATGAAAAATTCGCCCATTTGCATTTGGTGTGAAGGCACCTTTAGTTACTTCACCCTGGGCGCGCTTTGAACACATGACATCAGGTACGTGCCTCTGTGTTTGTAGTCTTTTAATTTACATGTTTTCATAACCTTATTCCTCAACAGTTAGACAACAACCTACATCGTTATTTACGTGGAAAATTATCTTTTAAATTGACAAACATCATATATGTAATTCGTGGCAAAAGATAATTTCGCTCATGCCATACATTTCAGTGAAGTTTTTTTTTTTCCGATTTAAGGTCCTATGTGCGGAAGTGAAGGTGGCGTGACTTAGGCTCTTCATAGCCAGAGTTAATCCTCAGGCTTTCCTTTTTTCTAAGCAACCCAAGTTTTGATTTTTCCTCTTCAACCTTAATTTTTCTGTAAGCTCAAGCGTACCTACACACTTTAAAGCATACCTAGTTAATCCATTTTAAGGCTTTCTGCTGGGCTGTACTCCAACATCAAATGTCGTCCCAGAGGGCAACCCATGGTTGTAAAGAAGACGTCAGCAGATCCAAGCTGTGGGCCCTAAGCCGGGCCCCCCACCACCAAGGAGGCTCCTCAGTCAAGACCTCGAGTGCAGAACTACACAAAGGACTCCTGCCATCAAGGCCCTATCGCTAACCCAGGTTGGATTCCAGAGGCCCCCAATCCTGAAGCATCTGCGACCCCATGAGGCTTGACTACTTCATTCTGGTCTCAGTCTAAGTCTCTTGCAAACCCAACCACTCCAAGAAAATGAGGAAGCCAACAGCATTAGTTTCAGGGACAAACTTTTGGTCACCCCAGCCATAGCCTTTTCTGTAACTACTGTTCCTTTTAGAGCATAATGTAAAGTTAATCTGTTTTATTGACATGAATGCCCCTTTCGGAGCATTATTGAGGCGCCAGATGCCAACAGTAAGTTTGTTTGTTTATTTAACAAAAGAACAAAGTAACAAAATAAAGAGTCATGTGGGGCAAAGTACATACATTGAACTAGGACACAAAAAAACACTAACATTAGAGCTAACATGTAGCGAGGGTGGAACCAGTCATGAATGAATAAACACTACGCCTGATGAAGCGAGGATGAATCAAAGATAGCAGGAAGACTGGAGCCAGGGTTAGGGACTCCAGTCCTGGTAAACCAATGTAGGTCGCAGCGAGGAGTGAGCCTCAGCTGCTTCCTTAAATACTGATCACGGAGGTAAAAGAACCAAACAGGAAGGGGGAATGTAATTAATGAAATCAAGATCAGCTGTCACAGCGCCGGCTCGGCTTTGACAGCCGGAAGTTCAGCCACGACGCTGTCACAATAAAAGCCCTGGAAGCAATAATAACAAAATCGAAATAATATGGGAGAAAAAAGAAAAATACTGAGTAACCCGAGCGCGGATGGGTTCAGCGCTCTTATCACCACATTTTTGTCTTTTTGATAACACTTTTTCCAAATTCTTTTTTATTAGCTTTCTACTATATTTAATGTTTGTCGCTATTGTCATCTCCCTAACTCTCCATTCACCCACACATTCACATTTCAGCCTTATTCCACATCAGCAAGACCTGTAAATATGCAAATATTGCTCTTTCTTCATATATGCAAATTTACCACTGCGAATGCTACCTTTGGTTACCTCTCCATTTTATGAGCTATACAGATGTCTATTGTCACTTTGGTTTTCTTTATTAAAACTACTAAACTGAGCATAGGCTCACGGGCATAGGCTCACGGGCATAGGCTCACGGGCATAGGCTCACGGGCTGCACGGTGGCGCAGTGGTTTAGCACTGTGGCAGCACAGTTTTACCCTCGGCCGGGGGATCGCGGGGATCATGAGATCGTGGGTTCGATCCCAGCCCCCGACCAACAGTGAGCTGTGTGGAGTTTGCATGTTCTCCCCGTGTTGCGCGGGTTTACTCCGGGATTTCTCCGGTTTCCTCCCGCACACCAAAAACATGTAGGTTTAGGGCGCTCGCGCACGCAGCGACCAGCAGCCGGTGGCTTGTCACCAGACTGCAAACCAAGTCTACCTACGGGTACAAATAAGTAACAAAAAAAAAAAAAAAAAAGCGTACTTTAATAGAGCTGCTCTATTACCGGAGTGGTGGCTTAGAGAGGTAGAGCATCCGCCCCACAGCCAAGGAGGTCATGGGTTCAAGCCCTGGTCGGGTCATACCAAAGACCATGTAAAAATGGTACTTCCCACCTTCTGCTTGGTGCTCAGCATAATAGAATGCGGAAGGAAAAGTTGTTTGTGGAAGTGCCTTGCATGGCAGTGGCCCCTCTGATTCTAGATGTGATTAACATTGTAGACAGGAGAAACATAATTTCGTTCTACTGTACATGATTGGCTGTATGGATTGAATGACAATAAAGTTGGCTTCTTCTTCTTTCTTTTTCCAGACTTCAGAATCACACAGTGTCAAGAGCTGACACCCAGATGAGACTGATAAAATAATTGTTAATTAAATTGTTAATTAATGGTTAGCTTAATTGCTTAATTGCCAAATTACTAAGCTAAATTGTTTCTTAATAGAGTTCTCACTACTCTTAAAACTGTGAGTGGTGCCCCATCTAGTGCTATTATGAGGTAATGCAATAATTATTAATAATTAGGAATTCCAGTTATTAATTATTAATCATTATATTCATATACTGTAATTGTAGTGTTAACGCTGCATTGCACAGCAAGATGAGCCAAAAAACACTATTTATATATAGCATATATCAAATACGAGCAGAGCTTCTTTTGGCAAAGTAAATGTGTATGTCACAGCAAAGCAATCCGATATCGGTTCTGTTTGCCAAGCTGCTGGACAGAACAGGTAAAAAAAAAAATGAACCGCTGTAAACATGGTTTTGTTTATGTCTACTAAAGTGCTGTGTGTATGTGATACTACCAGTCTTTTGCTCAGAAAAGAAAAAGAAGGAAAATATGACTACAGACACATCTACGGGTCTCTCAGTGACGACAGTATGGAGTGTTAGTTCCCCCAAAAATAACTTAAGACACCAAGAAAATGATCCAGTATGTAGCCATAACATAGCTATTATGTTAGCTAGCATGCTAACTTTAGCGGTTTCACTGTATGCAAACAGAAGGTCTTCAGGAGGTGGAAAATGTGAGCACAGCTGTCATCCTATTCCTTACTACTAAGAAAATGTTGCAGGTCATCACCAGGGGTTGTCTGTCTGGGCAATAAAGTGCAGGGCGGCAGTGGCTCAGGAGATCGAGCAGGTCGTCCAATAACTGGAGGGTTGGCGGTTCGAATCCCGCTCTCCCCAGCCATCCTGCCGTTGTGTCCCTGGACAAGACACTTTATCCAACTTGCCTCCAGTGTCCATGACACTGGGTATGAATGTATATAAATGTTTGGTAGTGGTCAGAGAGGCTGGTGGCGTGGATTGGCAGCCACATTTCCGTCAGTCTGCCCTAGGGCAGCTGTGGCTACAGTAGTAGCTTACCACTATCAGTGTCTGTCTGTGGAGTGAATGAAGTAATGTGAATGAAGTGAATGAGTAGCGTAGCCACTGTAACGCGTCTTTGAGTGTCCATGAAAAGCGCTATATAATTCCAATGCATTATTATTATTTTTTTTTTTTTTTTAATTCTGATATGCTAGCTTTGACAAGTCAGGGTCATGATGGGTTACATGCTGTGTGTGGATTATGTTACGCTATGTGGTTGGTTGTTGTGCCCGACATTCACAATTGCATTCAACACTGGACAATGGTCAGCTGGTTATGCTACAACCATGAAATCCTGACCTCATCTTTTCAACTGTTTGGTATGGCTGTTATTCTGAACTAATGGTCACAGCAGTCATACCTTCAGATCTGAATATGAAGACAGGAAAATACGAAAACATATCGTCACAAATGTGTGCACAGAAACTACCATAACCAACTTTTTCTCTTACCAATACAGCGATTTCCCCCATGCCGCTCACATGGGCCTCTGGTGAGTCCACTTGTAATGTAAAAGGCCTGTTAATTCGACTGCCCACCAGTTAGTCCCTCTCTCATAAGCGCTGGTCTAATGAATGTCTTTAATAGGCCTATTGCCACACACCACAGTCCCTCTCTCCACATTAAGACCTCACACAACACTGTGTGTGAACTGTGCAATCTCAGCGCTGGTCAAACGAGGATGTTAACTACCAAACAGGGAGACATCAGTTTATATATTTACTTTAAATAACCCCCCTGGGTATGACCCCTGACCTCTATGATAATATGGGCCAGCAGGAGGAGATTGCCTGTGTGAGCTGGGCTTGGACTGCTGGTCATTAAGGCTGCACTTTACAGGCAAAAGGGAAGCTGGCGTACATATATACAGTAGATATTTGAACACTGCTCATTCTGACCCACATTTTAAGAAGTGAAAACCTGTAACATTAAAAAAAAAATGTCATAACAAACTGAGGGTCAATTGTGATATGGATGCATTTACTTCTCCAAATTAGCTGTTAACTATAATAAGCTTGAAATTAGACGAGTACAAAATAGTTTAAAAAAAAAAATCACAGGTGAAAAGAAATTGCACGTGTTAATTACAGGCCGTTCAGTAGAAATTGTATTAGGGCCTTCTGTCAGCGCTGCCCTCCATCAATTACATCCCAATGAAATTGCACTGCATTCAACAATATCAATATCCAGGTAATTTCATTTCAAAGGACAGGCAATTAAAGCAGAATCGGGGTCAATGGAACACAAAGCAGCGTGAAAGCCACTGACTAAAGCACTTAAAAGCAAGGGAGTGAGAAACGAGAGAAGGAAAAGAAAAAGACTCTGATTACATTTCACCTGTCAATGACACGCTGCAGGAACATTATTGTGCGTCTGTGAGCATGAGCGCGTGTGTGTGTGTGTGTGCACGTGCGCATATTTGTCTTTAGAAAGGGGGGGGTGCTGTGTACGCATCTGCACACAGAATCATCTCATGTGAGCCTGTGCATGTATGCACATATTTGTGCGTGTTGTGTTTGCCGCTCCTGTGCGTGTTATGCCTGAAGACATACGTGCAGTAATAGAGTGGTGGTAGACTCAGACAGCTGCCCAGTGCCATTCACAGCTCAGAGCTCCCAGCCTCCACTCTGCTCTGTTCGCCTTCTGATGAGAATTAATGTACTCTGACGTCCCCTGGGAGTCCCCCACTCCCCCCCAACAGCACAGCTAATGAAGAAATACAACCTTGCCAAAATACTGAGGTGGAGAGAGAATGACACAGACAGAAGGAGACTGAGACACAACAAGAGAGAGGACGAAAGAAAGGGAAACTAAGACAGATAAACATTTTATAAAAAAGGAATATGCAAGAAATGAAAGTGTGAAAAGAATCCTTGGGGCAGCAGAGTTGCAGGTCGATAAGTATACTTTTAGTTCAGGTGGGAGGGATATATATAAAAGTGGAGGGGGAGCTATGGGGCACAGAGCGAGGGAAGCCACCCCAAGGTTTGGCTATGACCCAAGACACGTGTTCTGGATGGCCATAACCTGCCCCGGGGCTGCTACGGGCGATGGATGCCCAGCCTCTCCCCAAGGGGCTCCCTTGACACCAACACCCCAGCCCACATACACGCATGCAAACACACCCTCCCCTGCCTGGAGACCCACGAGCTGATGAGCGGTATGGATAACAGAATTCATGACCCCAAAATAGAAACTGTACGACCTGCCAGGGGAGGCATGACACATGCCGTAAAAGCTGACCACCACAAAAATAAGCACCATAAAGGGTGTTCGACCAATGTCAAGCAAATTCACACAAACAGACACACTGACTCCTGGGGCCTCCTCCATATGGTGACCATCCGTAACATTTTCAATATCCTTTAAGTGAGGCATAATAATGGCAGCAAAGAAGACGTGAGTTCACACTCTTTCTCTTTCTGTAATTTCCAAGTTTTGCAAAACGTGTTCTTAGTCCGTTAGTATATCTTGGTAAAACAGTAAAGTAAAACAGGACCGATGAACTCTCAACCAACTGAAATACAGCATAATGTCATTTTTTTTTTTTTAGTGGGACACTATGCTATAACTTTAAGAAACCAAGACTGAGACTGATTTGTAGAGAACCATTTAAATTTTTTGTGCAAAGCTTTGTACCCTAAAACAAGAATGTGGCACACTGCAAGGCCAAGACTTGCTGACGTCAACTCAAAAGAACAAGACCAAGAAACTGTTGGCAAGTGTTTTTCAACCAGGGGTCCTAAGACCCCAGGGGGTCCGTGAAAGAACATTCAGAGGTCCTCGGGAAATTGTCTAATTTAACTTACTAAGTTAATCCCTTCCACACCATGTGGTGTATGGGGCAGCGCCTATCTCCGCTTCACTGACCCTAGGCCACACAGCTACTGTGAGCAGTGAAAGCTATTGTGGGGGTGTCAGTCCTCTGGTAGCTCTGTGCGTTAACTTTCCTTTGCCTGCTTCATTATGCTGGGCACCAAGCTAGAAGGTGGAAAGTACCATTTTTATATTGTCTTTGGTATGACCCAGCCGGGATTTGAACCCACAACCTCCCGGTTGTGGGGCAGATGCCCTACCAACTACACCACCACTCTGATAATTTAACTTATTAACTGGTCCAAAAAATTGCAAATAATTTGCCGTCATTGTGCATGGGTGCCTGTAGTGACTCTTCCATGTGAGTAGGTGGCAGTATGTTCTGAATAATCATGGCTACCGTCTTCTTAATCTTCTTCATGTGTTTTACAGCAGTTAATGACCTTGTTAAGACATGCTAGAGGTCACATGACTAGATGAAGAACAGCAATGAATAAATATTTGAACAGGAAAGATTCAGACTCTGAACTGGGCCCTGAACAAAGTTCTAATGCAGGTGAAGGGCTGAGCGGTGGTCAAGAGAAAGCTAAGACAGTGAAGACAAGGTAGTACAGAGGAAATTATCTTTCATTTGGATTTATGTTCACCGGAGATCCAATTGCACTGAGTCCATTATGCTTGGTGTGTGGGGAAAAGCTATCCAACAGTGTTACAGTCCTATGCAAGCTTAAACATCATCTTGAAACAAAACTCCGGTCTATCTTTCTTCACTTCCTGTCAGGATATCAGCTTTGTCTTCATCTAAACACTCCCAAGTTCCATGCTGCATATAAATGAATTACAAGACTAAATTGTCATTACAGTGTCTGGCTATGGCTACAATGTCTTATTTTGTAAAATTTTTGGTTGGTGGGGTGCTGCAAGATTTTTTCAATGTAAGAAGGGTTCCTTGGCTCTATAAAGGTTGAAAAAACACTACTGTAAGCCATGAGCACAGCAATGTCAACTCATGTTGGTAGTGATGGCAAAGTCTTTATATCACACCTTAAGAAAATCAAAACCCCAAATATTAAAGGTATCCTCTGTTCAACAAAAATAAAAATATGAAAATGAAAAACGATATGAATCTGAGACCGTGTAGAAAGTAAAAACATTTTATGACTAAGATATTTGTATTACTTTACTTTTTTCAGTTTTTATAGAAAAGATGGAGCTTTCCACCTTCTTAGTTTTAAGAATATGAACAGGTTCTATAAAATTGGCGAAATACAGAAATGTACTGATCTTCAGATCTTCTCTAGGGTCCTACCACAATCTGTGTCAAAAAGATGCACATCAATACCACCAATATCATCAAAAAACACAGAGTTGAAACTCTAATAGTGCAAATAATACTCACACTTTCTTGGCCTTGAATGATTCAGCAAATTCTCTGACACTGCGGAGCGAGGCCAAATTACACATCATAGCTTCCACTCTTGCTTTGTGCTGTTGAGACATAAAGCAAAGTTATTATTGTAATATTCAGCCAAAGTAGTGAAGCATCCGTTTTTGTTGAGGTCAATTTTCATGAGTATTGTCATCAACACAGCAAAATATTGTAAAAAAAAAAAAACAAAAAAAAAAAACTGTCCACCAAAGTCAGTTAAACGTTCATTTATTCCAGGCACACCTCCTTTGAGTTATAGTTCTCTTCCTTAGTTTTGTAAGGACTAGACAATTATTTTCATTAAGACTTTTAAAAATTGTGCAAAAACGAACAATGGCTCCAGTTATGATTTTGTCCAAAGGCCTATTAGAAACTCCATAGGTTACGACGGTGCATTCCCAGCACATGTTTGTGTGTCTCATCTCACACCATATGTCGGTAGACAGGGTGAGGATGGGAGAGGAGCAGAGAAAGATAAATGACTTAAGAAGTGAATGCATTGCTGCATTTACACACTGCTGAAGACAGGCTAAATATTCATCATCCTCTCCATCCCACTGTAGCATTCTGCTGCAGGGCAAAGGCCTCCGCTGAAACGCATGTAGGCCTAAAGGAGCATATCTCTTTAATAAAGGCATGCAACTCGGTTTGTCAAGTGTGTCATGAATGATTCGCTCCCTCTTCACACCTTTTTTCTTCATCTCTGTTTGCACAGCAGAAAAAGGTTTAATCGACCTACACAGTAACACACAACGCGAGCTCACAAGGGATTCTGGCATATGTTAGCGTAAGCATGTACAGTGTGAACTGGAACAAAACACGCATGACAAAGAGACCGGAGCATCCCTCACGCTTCGGTCTCTGGGCTCGGCAGCACCAGGTATCGCCACCTCTGAGGAATTCTGTCAGCTTACATTACACCCAGAAGAACGTTCGGCTTTTCATCCGCCACCGCCATTCCCCTGTAACCCTTCCCCACTGATGTGATCTCCTGTATGTGGGTGACAAATGGGAGCGTCTTTCCTCTACGCATCTGTCTCCACGGAGCTAAGTATACATGACACTCACAGCAAGGACGCTCCATGGAGCAGTGAGCACAAGGAAAACAATAAAGGGTTAAGAGCACCTTCCAATGGAAATGTGATTTTTCAGGCATTTCACAGACACCTTAACTGCCCCAGGGCGTACATGCATACACAGGCGCGTGCACGCCAGCACACGCACACAACAAATTCAATGTTGTGACTCAAGGGTAAAACCACACTATCACACCATTATCTATGCCTGAATTATTCTCTTGATGCCACTCTATGCCATTATATGGATGCTATTACAGAGCATTAAAGGGCTGATTATGGCTATTATAGATATGATTATAGGGTACCTGCTTATATGATCTGTACACAGCGGTAATCACAGGTGAGAGGAGGCAACTGTCCAATTTAATGACTTGTATGTGCAATGTGCGTTCATACTCCTTCCCACTTTCACAGACTACACACGTATCAAAAGGCTTCAGATATTACACACAGATAGCAAGATGTGTTGAAGATGTGCAATATACTGAGAACATTTCACAGTGCGTGCCTGTGTGTGAAAGTCTTCCTGTGCTCATTTTACTGTGTGAAAAATTACCCATCCCTTCTAAACAAGGTCAGAGAAGGCAGCAGCGAGATAATTAACAGGTCACTATAAGGCCTCCTGGACAGGAAAACTCTCTATGTGTGTATGACCAGCAGAGAAGATGAGAGAAGGTGTCAGCTTGACGAACACATATCCCTCCTCTCTGGAGACACGGAGGAAAAGGGAAGGAGAGATGGAGTAATGGGAGACCAGAGGGAGGATGGGGGGGGGGAGGGGGGGTTAAAGAGGGGCCACTGGAGCAAATCCAGCAGGGAGAAGGTGAGCAGCCTGCTTGCCCGCCCGTCTACCCCCCCCCCCCCACCCCCCCGCACAGATTGAAGTCTTGCGAAGAAAATAAAGTTTATTGCCTGGAAAGAGGGGGGAAAAAGCATGTAAAAAGCATTAAAGCGATAGAGGTGAACAATTAGACAGATGGCCAGGTTTTGGAAGGAGAAGAAGAAAAAAAGGAGGGAGAAAAAGACAGGGAGAGCGCTAAGACGCAATCGTTCAGGGTTTTTATGAGGACCCTGACAACTCCTGGTCTCTTCAAGGGCGAAGGAAAAGTGAGAGGCAGCGAAGCCTCTCTGGTTAACTCTAGAGCAATTGCTGAGTAGGCAACACCACAGAGCTCAGCTTAGGGTGACAGCGTTCACCACCCCCAGCTACACACAACCTATCGGTACATCGAAAAGAAAAGCACTAATTATGAATGAAACTGATGTATATGTGATGCAGCTTGAAAACTAGGATTCGTGAAATCTCTGTATGCTCTTAAATGCACATTCACAAAGGCTGAGTTCCACTTCTCAACTGGGTCTTTGCATTCTCCCCGTCTTCCTTGAAAGAGAAGAAGAGTCAGCAAGGTCACCACGACAATCACACCGGCAAGTGATGCCTCAGCCTGCCACCACCTCTTACCTTTCACCTGCGCCATCAGCCATCATCACACAAGAACACCTGTCTGTAGAGACTGTCCTCAAACAGGAAACATCCAATAAGACCGCGTGCAGCCCAGAATTTTGTGACCATGTAGAGTGACCGTAAAGAAACATGCAGACTACACATGTGCCGGGAATCTCCCATTCAATAGGTGACCTGTACAACAAAGCCGAGCGTGTATCTGCATGGGCCTAAGCGGTTAGCATACACGGACATGCAAAGCATAAACTCAGCTTAACCCTAACCATTTCCCAAAGCGTCACTAAATATTTTTAGTGCCCAAACCTAATCATTAACATAACCTTATTGCAAAATCAGAAAGGAGCCACCAAAGTAAAAGCAGATGGCAGTGAAAAAAAGACAAGATGGAGATGCAAAAAGAAGTTTCCAGAATGGGACTATGATTTTTATTCCCCTGCCCGGTCCTGTTTTTACCTCTGTACTTGGATTTAAGCTGGTTTGAAACAGAGAAATGCAGTGAAATGTGGTGATGTCACTGTTGTCACAAGAATACATTTGGTCGTATTCAGAGGTTGTGAACACAAGATGTATTTTTATGTAATAACTGGGGGGGGGGGGGCTTGTTGGTTTGGAAGAAGCAGCTAGAGAAAACTTTCCTTGCATAAGGGAAAGAAGTTGGCAACTGTGAAGGTTCTCCTTGCCTCTCCTGGTGTTTCCATGTGTACGAGAAAGACATGTGGCCACTGCTGTGCAGTGAGACAGAGAAGAAGTAGAGGATAGAAGGGGACACACGCTAATACAATTATAACTGGGGCCATCCAATCCAATAAAATGGAGAAGTATTTGAGCGGGGGAGTCCCATCCTGTTCAATAAGATACTGGACCACTCTAACCTACTCCTAAAACACATACGCACACGTAGGCATACTCACATGCACCCACACAGGTGCACACACTTTGCTGACCCCTTTAATAGCACAGAAGCCACCCCTAATGGACGCAAGCAAGTGGAACCACCAAATAATACACTGTCTTAATGCACTAGGCTCAATCTCATCCCCCTCTCCCCTTATCCTTCTCAGCCTTCACTCTCATACTTTAACCCCTGCTTCCATCTTCCCTCACCTTGTGCTGCTCACCACCTCAGTGCCTCTTATAGATCACCAATGCCATGGCGACACTTAAGGAATCAAATGTACCACCATATAGTATATACAAAACACTTAGCCTGCAGACCCCAGTTAAAACCTCAGAACCTCAGAAGAGGTGAGTAAGGGAAGACAAGGGTTCTATTACCAATATTTTGTTTCTCTTTTAAAAAAAAAAAAACAAGAGATCATTCTTATTAATACAAAACCACAGCAATATTACGTGGAGAAATGTTAACCAGCAGGCGTAACGGTAAGGTGATGTAATGGCAATGAAAGTGAATGAGCAGGGAAGACACCATGTGAAAAGGGCACCTTATAAAAGCAATTAGAGAAATGACTGAGCCCCTCTTCTTGCTCTGTAGATTAGAACAGGCCTCGGAGGGAGGAACACCAAGGATCTCAGATCTCTATGACCTTGTCCGCAACACGCCGCACTAAACTGGTCATCAGCTTTTAAGACTCATATCATAGATATACATTTTTAGCAAAAAGAAAAAGAGAGAAGGGAGGAGTGGGGGGGGACTATGGAACGCGTGGGTCGTATATCATCCTGTCACAATTATGACGTTTGTTCATAAATACCAACCAATCTCCTCTCCACCTGGCTAAGTCACATGCGCCTGTGCTTATGCACGCACCAAACGGCAACAAAGAAATATGGACGCACACGCTCCACGTGTAGTGAGTCCACATGCACTGCACAAATAAAGAAACAGACACATCTGGCCGGGCGCCCTAGCACAGGTCTGAGAACTGACCTCCACATGCAGACAAAGAAGCTGAACAGAAACTCAAGCAACGGCGTGCACCGACGCGCCCAACACACCAATAAATACACATGGCTTGCACATTATAAACACACACAAACAAACAAATGCATGCACACATACACATTCACTTACTCACTGACATGCACACACACTGCAATTAATAGGGAGGCAGGTCTCTGGTGAGGAAGAGAAAGTGCGTGTTCAGCACATACAGGCAGAATATGCAATTTCCTCCAGTTAAGTCTGTATTAAATTGATTTCTTCTTTCTCTGACACGGACTGGGTTTTTCCCCTCTAATGAAAGCTGGATAATCTACAGGTTTTCCCTTTCCTGAAATCAAGTTACAAATCAAGCAGTTGCAGGGCAGATATGGGAAAGGTGAAGGAAGGACACAGCGTGATTTTCCAGATGAGAAACGGGAAGAATGAGGCGCATACGTGCCGATACTCGTAACATGGACATCAGGGGTACCTGACACGCATGCAGGGAAGAAACGGCCGAGCCGTGTTTTTAAAAAAAAGCGCCCGCTGACACTTCGGCTCAGTGACGGATACGGTGTGTTAGTACACATAGCATTAATAAGTGTAATTAATTAAGCATATTAATTAGCAGACATTTCAATCACCTAACCACTCACTCAAAACTGGCACAGTGTAACATATAGTGCAGAAAAAATAATCCAGTGAAAAATACACATAAGGACAAATAACATATATGCAGTACAGCAATGCATAAACCCCTTCAATCTGCTCTTTCCCCAACAAAAAAGTTCTGCAGTGTAGAACGTAGCACAATGTTAGTGCTCTAGCTGTATTTGCTGCAAAAAAGGACACAAGTGCAATTCAGAAAATCTGGCAAAAATATAGCATTGAAATTTCATTAGAAGCAAGGTTTAGGAACATTGTATTTTTAGGAATATAATTTTCACAGGTAATTCATTACAAGTAATTTAAATTATAATCACACAAACAGAAGTAGTTTTGCACAAGATGATAAAGCAATATAACAATGAGTTTGTTGCAAAAACAAAGAATGAAAGAAAAGGATGTGATATTATACAAGTTTATTATGATGCAGTGAAAGAACATTTTGTTTTGGAACTTGTAGTCATCAGCCCTGTTATCATATTACAATTAATAATTTTGTTACATTTCAAAAGAGATGGATAGGTCAGAGAAAAATAAAGACGCAGGAAAAACGAGGATGAGAGACAGAGACCAAGAGAGAGAGAGAGAGAGAGACAGCAGTGGGAAATGAAAAGGACGGGGCGGTCATCATAATTGCAGAGTTTGCTTTTCGGATGCAGACAGACCAGAGCCATGGGGCCTGAAGCAGATATCAGATTCCACACAAACACACATACAAACTTATGCACTCACCCATACGTACAAACAGGAAATGTTCAGCAATAAGCCAGTCTAAATGTGCTTTTAATTGATAAAATGTTAAATTAAATTAATGAAGTGTAAAGTTAGATGGTAAAATTCAGCTCAAAACTCTAAAAGTGTTACATTTAAACTGTTGGACTTTCTGTGTCAAGTGTGTGTTTCTGCGTCTCCATTTCTGCCTCTGCTCCGCTTCTCCCCTCCTTCATCCAGGGCACAGCCTGATCAGATTTACATTAAAAAGTGATGGAGATTTAAATAATGTGTCTATGTTCTCAGAAAGACATCAAGAGATTTCCATCTCACTCTTCTCGTCTTCTCTGTCTTTTCCTCTCCATTTCCTCACCCTCTCCTCTCCTCCTCCTATATCTCCCTCCTCATCCGACCCACTCTATCTCTGCCGGATTCGCAGACAGTGCACATTTTCCTGCGTGTCTTCAGTGTAACCGATACCCCTAACAACCAGGATTTTAATGTGTTCCATATTGCTCCCTAATATTTCTGATCTCAGAATAAGCACTGGCAATTACATATTTACACCCAACTTATTTTGCAATTCTGCACAGGGACTTTGGCGTCTGGCTGAACGGCACAAGCAGACTTAGCTGCTGATTACATTGTGGTTAGATAACAAAAGAGATGGAGAAAAACTCCTAGACCCTGTGCATTTATACTGTATATACAACTTTCTGTTTAGGGGTGTCAGCAATAAAGCTCCACTCTCTCAAGTACAAAATAATGTGTTCTTTTCAAGTGCGACAGTAATGTGATTGCTTTATCTAAACCTGCTAGTTTAATTTCTCCTGAACACTTGTGCTTTGTATCCTCTGAGTATCCCGAGGCCTTCTAAAGCACAGAAAACATTTACACAAATGTATACTGTTGTAGTGAACACACATCACCATGCAGAGATAATAAATTAAACCCCCTTTGATTTGGTTATCCAAGCCCCTTTTCTGAATCGGCTTTATAAAAAAATAAGCATCACATAATGGAATACGAAAAGAATCAGGCAATTAGGAAACATGGAGGCCTTTGATGTGAGTAAGTTTATAATAGGCCTTTTGATGAGGCAGTGTTTCACACTCCGCAGGGTCTGGTATGCACTTTGATTAAAAGCTCTTTTGTTTGGCAATATTCTAAACTGCTTACCATTTTCCTCTGTCACAATAGTTTAGTCAGGAAACACAAACGATTGTGACTCTTTATCTGGGATGTAAAACATTCTATTTCCCTTGTATGAAGTCACATGATAGTTACACTGCATACAGTGCTGTGAAAAAGTATTTCACCCCCTCATGATTTATTATATTCTGCATGTCTGTCACACTTAAGTTTTTCAGACCATCAAACAAATTTTAATATTAGACAAAGATAACCCGAGTAAACACAAAATGCAGTTTTTAAATGATGATTTCATTTATTAAGGGAAAAAAGCTATGCAAACCTACCTGACCCTGTGTGAAAAAGTAATACCCCATCACCTCATGAATTAAGATAAAATAAGATAAGATAAGCCTTTATTAGCCCCACTAATAAAGGTGACTTTATTAACTTTAATAACTGTGACTTTTGGGAAAATATTCTGTGGACTGCTGAGACAAAAGTTGAAGTTTTTGAAAAGTGTGTGTTTCGTCACATGCTGTGTAAAACAATCACAACATTTCATAAAAACAACATCAAAACAACAGTCAGACATGGTAGTGGTAGTGTGATGGTCTGGGGCTGCTTTACTGCTTTAAGTCCTGGATGACTTGCCACAATTGATGGAATCATGCAGGGTTTCCTCTGGTAACATTTCTCGGTGGCGGGCCGCCTCGCCAGAAAATTTACCACCTCGCCAAGACAGAGATATGAATTTAAGAAAAATATATGAAGCAATGACTTTCCGCAAGCGCGCACACGAACAACGCGTGTGGCCGTCATCCGCGCGGAGTTTAGAAGCACCCCGCCCACGTGAGCTTTCCAGTCAGTCAGCAGGCAGTGTCTCGCTAGTGGCAGCAGCATCTTCGTGGAAAAGGAGTGAAAACCGGGAAGTCAAACAGAAGAAATGGACTCTATTTGAAGAGAAACATTGTGAAGAAGTCCGCCGTTTCTTCGTTGGTGGAAATCCTGGCACGTCAGTGCCTTGGCGCTACCTATCGGGCGGGAGTGACACTACAAATGATGGTTGTGTGCATGCCTCAACCGCTTGGCCTGGGTAGATGAAAAAAGTGAACATGTACAGTGCCGCGTGCAAGCGGGCTCGTCCAAAGCGTACGCGGACCAAGGCGGACTAGAGGGGAAATGCAGCATGAATATGGCTTGACTGTCCGACAGAAACATGAGTTTATTAAAGTACTTGAAACGCGGAAAAAAAATCAAAAGATGTATGTAAACACTGGTGTTTATCATGGTTTTAACCCGCTGGAAAAGGGAGCAATAATGGAAGAGTCGCTTGGCTAAGAGATGTGGTTAGAATGCATATGCAGCCCAGCTTCATATGAAGAGAAAGGCAAGGGGGACTGATGAATTGCTGAGGATATATTTCACTAGCTACTACAATATTAAGTTATGTTCCCAATTACGTACCTGGCAAGTTAAGATGACCGAAATTCACCAAGTCAATGACTTTAATCCGTCAGCAGCCTTCAGACAAACTAAACGTGCCAGCATTTGGACTTCAAAATAAGGGAGGTTCTAAAAAAAACTCTCAATAAATAGAAATATTATAACAGAAGTAATGGCATCCTTGGTCATTTAAGTTAATTTAAATCATTAAATACAATTTTATTAATATTTTTTCTTTGTAATCAGAGTTAAATTATTGTTCTGTTCTGACTGCAAAGTTATGGTCAAAAATGTAAATTGTTATAAGGAAAAAGTAAAAAAAAAATACCACAGTCTGTTTCAAATTTATTTAAAAAACAGTAATTTTATTTTGAAAAACACAAAAATTAGTCATAAAATAATTCACAAATTTACAATAAAGTTTCAAATGTACATGAAAAGTCAATTTTACAAAGGAAATTACAAATTTGAGGAAAATGGTTTCAAATTTAGATAAATTTACAGAGAAAAGTAAAAAACTATAAGAAAATTGTTATAAATTTTGGAGAAAAACCTCAAACCTTCAAGACTGAAGTCATTACTCAAGTTGTTAAGTGGGTGCTCTTTGTACCCTTAACTAGAAATTTTTGGTTGTCTACTTTAATTTTCATGGCACTTGATATTTTCTAACCTGTTTGTATACCACCATAGACAGAGAGAGAACCTGAATTAGACAGAGCTCAGAGAGGGCAAGATGAGACAGAAGAGAGGAGCCAAAGAGAGGAAAGTGTTCAGGCAGAGGGTCCAGGAGAGGTGAGAGCAGAGGAAGGAGAGAATGGTAAATGGCATTCACTTATAGACCAAAGCGCTTTACAGATCCTGCTATTCACCCATTCACACACATTCACACACTCAAACACAGGACGTCTGGGTGGGACCCCACATGGCCCAATATTCCAACATTCAAGTCTTGGTTGTACAATACTTCAAATTGTAAGTTCCATATGCACGGCAGTGGCTCAGGAGATAAAGTGGGTCATCCAATAACCGGATGGGTGGCGGTTCGAATTCCATTCTCCCCAGATATCCTGCCATTGTGTCCCTGGGCAAGACACTTTACCCACCTTGCCTCCAGTGTCCATAACACTGGGTATGAATGCGTATAAATGTTCGGTGGTGGTTGGAGAGGCCATTGGCCCGGACTGGCAGCCATGTTTCCGTCAGTCTGCCCCAGAGCAGCTGTGGCTACAGTAGTAGCTTGCCACTACCATTGTCTGGCTGGAGTGAATGAATAATGTATCTGTAAAAAGCATCTTTGAGTGTCTATGATAAAGCGCTACATAAATCTGATGCATTATTATTATTATATGCAAAGTTACTGTGCAAAATTAAAAAACAGAAATAAATAGTATAAAATTAACACATTCATACATATGTGTTTTCTGCCCCCCCCCCGAAAAATATGTTGCCACCGCGCCAACGTCTTTAAGCCAGAGGAAACACTGATCATGAATCTGCTCTCTACCCGAAAATCCTGAAGAAGAATGTCTGACCATTAGTTCGTGACCTCAAGCTCAAACCCTCCACTATGGATGAATTAAAACAATTTTGCACAGAAGAGTGGGCCAGAAATTCCACAACAGCGATGTAAAAGACTCTCTGCCAGTTATCACAAACACCCAGCTATTAAGTTGAGGAAGCAATGACTTTTTCACATAGGACCAGGTAGGTTTGGACAGCTTTTTTCCGAAATAAATGAAAGCATCATTTAAAAACTGTATTTTGTATTTACTCGGGTTATCTCTGTCTAATCTTAAAATTTGCTTGATGATCTGAAACCTTTAAATGTAACAATATGAAAAATATAAGAAATCAGGAAGGGGGCAAATACTTACTCAAAGCACTGTAATGTGCTTTCAAGCCAGGGTATCTGTGGCTATAAGGAAGTTAACTGCAATACTTTTCAGAGCATTTTTAAGGCCGCCTGAAAAGTATGTGGCCACGTTACTGTTCTTGTCAAATTATTTCCAAGAAATGAAATTACTGCAAATGTGGGGTCATCAATCCAGCCCACATTAAAACTGCACTGCGATATAACCAATATACCCACTACACAATTAAATCAAAATGAGATCCTACCACATACACACACAAACAAATTATGACTTAATGATGGAAAAAAGAAATCAAATTTACAATAAAAAAAAGGAAAAAGATTGCAAGAAAAAGTCACATATTTACCCAATAAAGGGACACATACAAGAGAAAAAATACAAATTTGAGGGAAAAGTTGTAAATGTACAAGAAAAAACAAGAAAAAGTTAGGTAAAAACTATTTTTTTGCACATTTACAAGAATAAAGTAAAACAAAAACACAGCACATGGTGCATTATACGCCCATCCATAGCCATAATCGATAGTGCAGAACTAGCACACCTACAACTGAAAAACTGATTACAAATTAAAGATTCAATACACTCGAGATCTGAAATAAAACTACTAACCATGTAATTGGAAGGAATTTAAGCAAAGCAAAGAATCTCCAAAATGGAACAAAGTTAGATAAAATATCAGAAAATCATTTAACCCCCTACAGCATTCACATCTACAGTATCTCACAAAAGTGAGTACACCCCCTTACATTTTTGTAAATATTTTGTTATATCTTTTCATGGGACAACACTGAAGCTATGACACTTTGATACAATGTAAAGTAGTCAGTGTACAGCTTGTATAACAGTGTAAATTTACTGTCCCCTCAAAATAACTCAACACACAGCCATTAATGTCTAAACCACTGGCAACAAAAGTGAGTACACCCCTAGTGAAAATGTCCAAATTGTGCCCAAAGTGTCAATATTTTGTGTGGCCCCCATTATTTTCCAGCACTGCCTTAATTCTCTTGGGCATGGAGTTCACTAGAGCCTCACAGGTTGCCACTGGAAACCTCTTCCACTCCTCCATGACAACATCATGGTGTTGGAGACCTTGTGCTCCTCCACCTTCTGTTTGAGGACACCTAACTAACTAACCTGCACTTATATAGCGCTTTTCTAGTCACAAAGACCACTCAAAGCGCTTTCACTAGCACTAACCCTCTGTTCTAAGGGCCTATAGGAGACAGATATCTAGGGACAATTTAGAACAGCCAATTAACCTAACATGCATGTCTTTGGATTGTGGGAGGAAACCAGAGCCCCCGGAGTAAACCCACGCAGCACAGGGAGAACATGCAAACTCCACACAGAAAGGTTCCAACCCCTGCCAGCCTGGAGATTCGAACCAGGAACCTTCTAGCTGTAAGGCAACAGTGCTAACCACTGCACCACCACAGATGCTCAATAGGGTTTAGGTCTGGAGACATGCTTGGCCAGTCCATCACCTTTACCCTTAGTTTCTTTAGCAAGGCAGTGGTCATCTTGGAGGTGAGTTTGGGTTATCATGTTGGAATACTGCCCTGCTGCCCAGTTTTTGAAGGGAGGGGATCATGCTCTGCTTCAGTATGTCACAGTACATGTTGGCATTCATGGTTCCCTTAATGAACTGTAGCTCCCCAGTGCCGGCAGCACTCATGCAGCCCCAAACCATGACACGCCCACCACCATACTTGACTGCAGGCAAGACACACTTGTCTTTGTACTCCTCACCTGGTTGCCGCCACACACGCTTGACACCATCTGAATCAAATAAGTTTTTCTTGGTCTCATCAGACCACAGGACATGGTTCCAGTAATCCATGTCCTTAGTCTGCTTGTCTTCAGCAAACTGCGGGCTTTCTGGTGCATCATCTTTAAATGGGGCTTCCTTCTGGGACGACAGCCATGCAGACCAATTTGATGCAGTGTGCGGCATATGGTCTGAGCACTGACAGGCTGACCCCCCACCTCTTTAACCTCTGCAGCAATGGTGGCAGCACTCATACGTCTAATTTCAAAAGACAACCTCTGGGGCTGCACGGTGGCGCAGTGGTTAGCACTGCGGCAGCACAGTTTACCCTTGGCCGGGGGATTGTGGGGATCGTGGGATCGTGGGTTCGATCCCAGCCCCCGACCAACAGTGATCTGTGTGGAGTTTGCATGTTCTCCCCGTGTTGCGTGGGTTTACTCCGGGATTTCTCCGGTTTCCTCCCACATACCAAAGACATGCATGTTAGGTTAATTGGCTGTTCTAAATTGTCCCTAGATATCTGTTTCCTATAGGCCCTTAGAATAGAGGGTTAGTATTGATGAAAGCGCTTTGAGTGGTCTTTGTGACTAGAAAAGCGCTATATAAGTGCAGGTTAGTTAGTTAGTTAGTTAGATATGACGCTGAGCATGTGCACTCAACTTCTTTGGTCGACCATGGCAAGGCCTGTTCTGAGTGGAACCTGTCCTGTTAAACCGATGTATGGTCTTGGCCACTGTGCTGCAGCTCAGTTTCAGGGTGCTGGCAATCTTCTTATAGCCTATGCCATCTTTATGTAGAGCAACAATTCTTTTTTTCAAATTCTTTGCCATGAGGTGCCATGTTGAACTTCCAGTGACCAGTATGTGAGAGTGATAACACCAAATTTAACACACCTGCTCCCCATTCACACCTGAGACCTTGTAACACTAACGAGTCACATGACACCGGGAAGGGAAAATGACTAATTGGGCACAATTTGGACATTTTCACTGGGGGTGTACTCACTTTTGTTGCCAGTGGTTTAGACATTAATGGCTGTGTGTTGAGTTATTTTGAGAGGACAGCAAATTTACACTGTTACACGAGCTGTACACTGACTACTTTACATTGTATCAAAGTGTCATATCTCCACTGTTGTCCCATGAAAAGTTAATAAAATATTTACAAAAATGTGAGGGGTGTACTCACTTTTGTGAGATACTGTATCAATAAATGTACAAACACTGTGTGAAAAAATGTTCTAGCTTGAAAACTGTGTGAGTTTGCCGGACAAGTCATACGGACAGATGGACAGGCATTATCATACTGTTATACATCTCATCTTTCAAGGGAACAAAAGAGGAACAAATTTAACCCTATGAGTGTGTATGTTGCCAAACTGTGACATAACCCCTAGTGGTCAAGAGTGGTAAATATTTTTGTCATTAAAATAGTTCAGATTTCCAAGGCTTTAACTTGAAAGTGGTAAGAGATAATGGCTTACTGTCAATTAGAAAGATGTAAAATATGATCCAAAGTTTCAGATAGGAATAAATTTACACATCTAATTTGCATAATGTCACGGCACCTCTTTAAATTTCATAACT
Organism: Pholidichthys leucotaenia; assembly: GCA_020510985.1. Taxonomy (NCBI): domain Eukaryota; kingdom Metazoa; phylum Chordata; class Actinopteri; order Cichliformes; family Pholidichthyidae; genus Pholidichthys; species Pholidichthys leucotaenia. Next base: position 116,139,701 of record CM035840.1, read on the forward strand.
CAGTCAAAACTGGACTTTGGACGTATTTACACAAAAAAATGGTTCAGTCTTTTGACACCGTTTTTTTTGTACAGAGGTACCTCATCATCTTATCTTCGAAGTATATGAACAAGAAATCAGTGCATTTAAAAAGAAAACCCAGAAATTTCTCACTTACTTTTGACAAAGTCAGAGTGAGAAGGCAGGCGCAGTGCCGCGCTCTGCCACTAGGGGCACACAAATTCTCACAGTCAAAGGGTCAAGACATTGAGATGGTGACATCCTACAAGTACCTGGGTGTTCATCTGAACAACAAACTGGACCGGTCACACAATATCAACGCACTCTACAAGAACGGACAGTGCAGGCTGTTCCTCCTGAGGAGGCTCAGGTCTTTTGGTGTACAAGGGGCGCTCCTGAAGACCTTCTACAAGTTGGTGGTGGCATCAGCCATCACATTTGGGGTGGTCTGCTGCGGCAACGGCATCACGGCACCCGACAGGAAGAGACTGAATAGGCTGCTCAAAAAACCTAGCTCTGTCCTGGGGCAGCACCTCGACCCAGTGGAGGAGATAGGAGAGAGGAGGATGGTAGCTAAGCTGTCATCTCTGCTGGAGTCTGAGTCCCACCCCATGCAGGACACGCTGAACGCACTGAGGAGCTCATTTAGCAGTAGGCTGTACAATCCTAGGTGCACGACTGAGAGGTTTCGCAGGTCCTTCTTACCTATGGCTGTCAGACTTTATAACCTAACCAAGGCTACTCGTAGAGGTCATATTGAATGCACAAAATGTAACAACCTTGCACAATAATGGTCCCCTCCATTATACAACTAGGAAAATATCAATCGCTACAGAAGGTGACAACTAGGCTGATTCACACACGAAATATACTGTATGGGTACATACAGTATTCATACTATGTGGGGTAACTGAATAGATCGTTGTGCTGTTTATTCCATCTAGCTACAATGCTCCACACTGTCTATTTCTGTGTGCATATGTATATTCACTGCTCTTATTATCTTATCTTCTGAATTATTGCTCTGAGTGTTGCTATCCCTGTGCTGTTGCAATCCTGGAATTTCCCTATTGTGGGACTAATAAAGGCTTATCTTATCTTAAGAGGAAAAAAAAACAAGAAAAAGTAACAAATTTACAAGAGAAAATGCTAATTTGTAGGAAAAAAAGTCACAAGTTTACAGGAATAAAGCCACAAATATGTGAGAAATAAATTGCTGTGTGTTCCATTCATTTTACTTTCACATATGCACCAATAAACTACAAATTCATGAAGCTGAATCAGACTCCACCCCACAACACAAGAAAACAGCAATTGTGTTTATCATATCTTGGTATTCTTAGGACTTCTGTAAAGCAAATTTAAAGATTAACCATGGTTTTAAAAGTTAATTAAGGCCTTAATTTGATAAACAATTTAAGACTTTTGTAGCTCTGAGGGCCTGCGGACACATAGCAAGTGAACCAAAGAAGCACACGGAAGAGGAACAAGGGTTAATCATATGCTTATAAGGGGAAACAAGATTATGTCATATGATAATATATGTTATTTCCGTTTTGAATTTCAGATTCCTGAGCACATGCATTACAACTTCATTCGAGCAGCATTTACATGATCTGTCCTGTCTGTTGATAAAGGGCAATTTTACATTCTGTTCGAATGCTGCAAGCATCTGAATAATGGGATTCTCATCATGCTTCTTTAGCCCCTTGTCACCTGATAACAGCCTGAAAGAATCTCGATGGACAATGTAATAAACGCGTCATGTGACCTAGGCAGAGGCCAGAGGTCAGTAAGCCACAGACTGTCAACAGTGCAGCACCATGACAGAGAATAAATGACGCCTTGTAAACAAATTGAATTATTGCTTTAATTCATGCAGTCTGATTCAATTTGCTGGAAGCGGAGTCCTTCACAGGGGAACGGAGGAGTGAAGAAATGACAACGAGGAAGAAGGAAAAGAGGAGGCGGGGTGGGTGGACGCACACGTTCCCCTCGCCATCGCGCTGTCCAGCAAGGTCTTTGGCTCCACTGAAGAGGAGTAACTAAATTAACAATCCTGATCATCTCACAAGACTGTGTGCCGCTTGCTGTAGACGGCGGGTCTTTCTTTTTGTCTCTCAACTAAACGCATTACACTCATGCTAAATTGAGTTCAAGCTGGACCGAGAGGCTGACTTCCTGTCCTGGCACCGAGTGACAACAAGCAGGAGACACATCTGAATTCTATAAACTTCAGCACAGACAGCAAGAAGCTTGGATTATTGATAATCAATTCTGATGTACAAAACTACCTGAGCCTAAGTGCTTAAATTTGAACAAATCCTTTAAATTGTCTAAGCTTATTGCAATTGGAAGTTAGACAGCCCACCTCCAATGGTACAGCCAATGAACAAAAAAAAAAAACAGTATAAAACATCAGAATTAAGTTTGGTCGATCACCCAAAGCTACATTAGGACTTTCCTCAGTTTGCTCCTTAATTCCATCAGAGTAATCCCACGTTATTGCCCTCTAACAGTACCCTAAACGGAGAATAAAAAGTTTGCTCCCCTCTAGCAGTGTATTACCAGGAAACAACAGGCCCTCTCCTCATTAAGTTATAGATATAAATGCTCCAAAGCATGAAATTACCCCCGAGCCTCCCTCTCCAAATAACCTGGTTTGCAAACAAATGATCCGAGCACAAGCAGTAAAAGGCAGATTATTAAAATAATAGGAGGGATTTAAATTTGCATCCACAGAACAATTCAGCAAAGGACTGTGCAATTACTCCTCCCTTCCTCCTCCCCTGTTCATTCCACCTTTCTACAAGCAAGTCTAGAGTCCGTCGCACTTTACGGTGTCCATCTGTTCTGTCTTAGAAAGAGTGGTCGGTATGGAGATCTTCAGGCTCCGGTGTGAGGCGATTTTACTCACCTTAATAAAAACAAATCAACTTATATATTCATTGCTTCCTTGACCACTCAACCCTTGCCCTTGCACAGAATACCTCTCTTCCAATGATAAATATTTTACTTAATCCTGAAACGTAACAGTTGTTTCTCCTATGTTGGAGGGAGAGATGAGCGAGTGGGGCAAACAAGCACGGACAAGGCAAAGGGTGCTCAGGTCTGCATTACCTCTGAGTTATGGCCTCCATTTGCATCTCAATCAGCCTCTTTGGAGAATCCACCACCTTGATAACACCCCCATCACACCACAGCCACTCCAGCCACTCCAGGTAATCAGGGAGATTTAGTGGGACTGTGCAGCCTACCATGGGCACCCCCTGGCTGGGGCTCACCGCTCATTCCTAGCCCCTGGTCTCACTAAGGGCCCTCTGGGCCACATCCAAACACTGGAGAATGGCAGCACTTAACAAGACCGAGGAAGACCAAAATAGACGAGCGCTGAGAACAGGCCATAAAACAGAAGGAAAACAAAGCATCCATGTGACTGTAATGGATCTTCCAGCGTAGATGTCTGCATACTGTTCTGTATTGTTTCCTCATTACAGCAGGATAAAAAAAGAAAACAAATTTGAACTTGTGACCTTAGGTAAGAACATTTCATCTCAGAACTGATGATGGCACCAACACCATCACATGCACCCCTGCAGCAAAATCAGGCGCTCCGACGTATAATGGGAGCATGCACAACCACAAACACACACGCACACACACAAGCACAAACAGACAGCTACTTGGTGTGATTTGCAGATAGCGAATGCTCCACTTGAGAGTTGCCTCTCTAGTTAGCGCTGTCTCATGGCTGAACCCTGCTAAGGTATTATTACCTGCCGTCAGCCCTATTGATATTGTGACTCGAGCATCTGTTCACCACCTTGTTACTGCTTGGACCTCAGTACAGTGTCCTATCTGACTGCGTGCATGGCTTGTGTGTGTGTATCTAAGACCTCTGGGCTAGAACATAGCCACTTTGCAGTACAGAGGACGGGAGGCTGAGGAGGCTAATAGAGAAACACTGAACACACCAGGGGCCTAATCAACTGCGAAGGACACATACCCATACCTCCAAACCTCTCTCACACAAACAATCTGGCCTCTCTTTCTCCCTCTAATCTCCACAATGCTTACACCGACACCACATCTCACGAAGACTTTGTAAGCGAAGCTCGTGGAAAAACAACGATAGAAGAGCGAGGCTAGGCCAAACTTTAGCTGCAGATGGCTTGAGTAAGCGGGGGAAAAAAAACATAATAAAGTTGAAACAGGGGGAGAGCTGGGAGTGAAGACGAAAAGACTCGGGAGTGAGAAGCCGCGTTTCAGTTATCAGAATCAAATATTAGTGGGGAAAAAATGGGGAGTGGGCAACATTAATCAAAGTGTTCACCTAGTGGGCAGCCATATGGCAGATCAGCATGCCAACAGTGCAAACTTGCTGATCTTCAGTAACGGAGTGCAATTAATTCCACTGGCTGCATTCATCTCTCCCTCACACACTGAATGAAGGGAGGCAGAAAAGAAGGGGTGAGAACAGGGGTGGGTTTGTTATGAATTTTTTTTTTTTTTTACTCTTCCTCCTAAACTCTTTTTCCCTCCTCTCTCTCACTCTCTTTCTCTCTTGGAGCAGAGGAATCAAACCCAGGTGATGAATGAGGTGGACACAGGGGCCTCAGGTAGCTCCTGTGGTGATGGTGGAGGGGGGAAGTGTTGGGGGCGATATCAAGAAAAAGAGAGAAATTAGGAGGCTGAGAGGAGGATAGAGCGGTGGAAAGGGTAATGCATGTTCTCTACTTTTTCCCCCTTTCTTTTTAAAGAGAATTAAAACTTACTCTCAATTACTAACCACATTACATTTGCTAAATACTGATGTATAAAATCGTACGAGCAGCATCGCCAACATGACACAGTAAAAATGCCATGCAATTTCCAAACCACCATAATGAGTGTAAGGCACGCACAATACCGCACGTCAAAAAAATAAAGCCTCGTAAATACGATGCAAATCCCATTATCTACCCCACATAATAGCTGGCAGTGCAAATAAAACAGTGCATCTATTAACACTTTCCAAGTCTCCCAAAAATTAGAGTGGCACTCATAAAACCTTTTGAATGAAGGCTGAAAAACTTCACAGAGGTTTCTCATTTGCCTGTATTTGTCAGAGTGGGAATTACAGCTTGCCCTCTTAGCAACTAAGGCACATAAAAGCAAATAAACCTCAAAAACCAATCTCAACAAATCTAGACAGAACTCCTTCTCCGCGAGACTAAGACAAATGTATTTTTATCATGAATCAATTCATTAAAATGTAAATTAAACAAGAAAACATGCTAACAATAAGTGACGTCATTAACCTCTTTTTTCCAGCTGGACAACTAAAGCATACATGAGAGGAGATGGCAGATTAAAAACAAATGCAATCTGACTACACACACACACACACATGCACACACAGACTTCCATGGTTCTCAGACCTCTTTTGGCTTTGAGCAAAATTAGTGTCTCCCCTGGCTCTAAACACAAGCTCATCGCCATTAGCCGCAACCCAGTAAAACTGACTCCTCCAAATGAGCTGTGAATATGCATTCCCCTGGCCCTCTCAACTGTGCCAGCCATACAAATATAGTGCATCTGCTATCTCATGTCCATATCTCTGCAAGTCAGCTCATCCCATAGGCCTAGTCACCATACCACCCATACCAATATCATAAATGACTATGGGGGAAGCCTTCATTAGGGCAGCGATGCCCCTCCACCCTCCTAATCAGAGTATTTTCTTTGTGCGCATCGGGATGGTGCTTTATGGCCCAAATGGGGTTCTGTTAATGAGGAAGTGTACATGTCTCCATTTCCTGTCTAGCCAGGTCGGCAGTTCATGTAGTTGGGCCTATTATATTCACATGGATTTCTGTAATGACTTAAATTCATCTTGGTCATGCTTCATACACCACAAAGGCAAGCAATAACAATAAATATAAATACTAAAAAAAGGTACTTGCACTAATCACGGTGTGTAGCTTTTGAACAACTGTGAAGATCCCAGGCAAATAACACTATAACAATATTACCCAAATTGACTAATTTAAATCATGGGTTCAATTAACATAAATTAAAATCCAAACAGCCCTCCTGGCTCCTTCCCAATACCAACAAACCAGGGTTTGATGCTATGTGGATAAGCTTGTGTTTCTCTGGCATGTCAAGTTTGGTGTCACTATGTTGATGATGCCACATGAACGCAACGCCAACAGTGCTGTTGGAGAAATCATAAAGCAGCTCGGAAGCAAGCAAGAGGTTGGTCACCTGCATGTTTACAGGTCTTGTACTTTTGCTGCCAAATCAAATTCTGCACAGACTGAACAATGCTCAAGTGAGGATGATGGCAAACGTCACTATGCTAGGACTGATGGCTGTGACAGTGACGCCTGCTTCACCATGCGTTTACTTGACTGCTGATCCATGCACCGAACTACACTGGAGCTAGGAGGAGCTACAGTCCTGTCACACTGCTGCACAGGTCCTGATAAGTTTCCCCAAGTCAAAGTTGTGATGGATCGCTTTCTAATCATTTCTAACCCCCACCCCCAACTTATTTTTCGAGCTCCCCCCTCCCCCCTAGCACCAGGAGAAAAAAAAATCTGGTTCCGTGCCTGTGCCATTGGGAGGTAAGGTTGCAGTTCCATTGCAGAGTCATTCAAACCAGGGACTGAATCCTGGGTGACACTACAGATATAATTCAGGTCTTGGAGGGTTTTCCTGCATTATTTGGCAAGTGTAAAAGGGGCTATAGTCTACTAATGCCTTTTCCTATTAAGATAAGATAAGATAAGATAAGCCTTTATTAGTCCCACAACAGGGAAATTCCAGGATTGCAACAGCACAGGGATAGCAACACTCAGAGCAACAATCAGAAGGCAAGAAAAAAAAACAAGCAAGCAAGAGCAGCTAATATACATATGTACATATTACTATAAAATATATATATACACACACACACACAGACACACAGTGCAGAGCACTGTAGCTGGATGGAATAAATATATGAATATATGAACACACAGTGCAGAGCATTGTAGCTAGATGGAATAAATATGTAAATATATAAACACCCACAGTACGGAGCATTGCAGCTAGGTGGAATAAATATGCAAGTATATAAACACACACAGTGCGGAGCAATGTAGCTAGATGGAATAATATGTAGATATATAAAAACACAGTGCGGAGCATTGTAGCTAGATGGAATAAATATATAGATATATAAATATAAACACACCCAGTGCTGAGCATTGTAGCTAGATGGAATAAATATGTAAATATATAAACACACACAGTGCAGAGCATTGTTGCTAGGTGGGATGAAACAGCATAACCGTCTATTTAGTTATCCTACATGGTATGATTATGTGCCCATACATATTCTCACCCTCCATAGCGACCGGTATGTTCCTAGTTGTATGCCGGAGAGGACCATTGTGTAAGTCTATTGCATCTTTTGCATTCAAAAAAACTATTAGTTTGTTACGTCTTTTTGCTATCTCTGCGAGCAGCCCTGCTTAGGTTGTACAGTCTGACAGCCGTTGGTAGGAAGGACCTACGAAACCTCTCGGTTGTGCACCTGGGATGATGTAGTCTGCTGCTAAATGAGTTCCTCAGTGCATCCAGTATGTCCTGCATAGGGTGGAACTCGGACTCCAGCAGAGATGACAGTTTAGCCACCGTCCTTCTCTCTCCTATCTCCTCCATCGGATCAAGGCGCTGCCCCAGGACAGAGCTAGCTTTCTTAATCAGTTTGTTCAGTCTCTTCCTATCGGCTGCAGTAATGCCACTGCCCCAGCAGACCACTCCAAAAGTGATGGCTGATGCCACCACCGTGTCATAGAATGACTTCAGCAGCGCCCCTTGTACACCAAAAGACCTGAGTCTCCTCAGCAGGAACAGCCTGCGCTGTCCCTTCTTGTAGAGTGCGTCAGTATTGTGTGACCAGTCTAGTTTATTGTTCAGATGAATACCCAGGTACTTATAGGATGTCACCATCTCGATGTCTGTTCCCTGTATATTTACTGGTGCTGTGAGGGGCTGCCCATGCCTGCGGCAGTCCACCACCAGCTCCTTAGTTTTCCTCGCGTTGATCTGGAGGCAGTTCCGATGGCACCAGTCCACAAAGTCCTGGATAAGCCCTCTGTACTCAGCTTCATCTCCGTTGGAGATGAGACCAACGATCGCAGAGTCATCAGAGAACTTCTGTAGATGGCAATGTGTTGTGTTGTGTGAGAAGTCCGCAGTATAAAGAGTGAACAGGAAGGGAGCCAGCACCATTCCCTGGGGGGCCCCCGTGCTACTGATGATCGTGTCGGAAACACAGTCCCGGGTTCTCACAAACTGAGGCCGGTTCGTGAGGTAGTCCAGGATCCATGATGACAGGTGCTGGTCCACCCCTGCGCGCAGCAGCTTGTCCTTCAGGATCATCGGTTGGATGGTGTTGAAAGCACTGGAGAAGTCAAAGAACATGATCCTCACCATATTCCCGGGCTTCTCCAGGTGGGACAGAGAACGGTGAAGGAGGAAGATCACCGCATCCTCCACCCCAATGCCATGCTGGTAGGCGAACTGGAGTGGATCCATCGCTGGTTCCACCAGGGGGCGGAGATGAGCAAGGAGCAGTCTCTCCAGGGTCTTCATCAAGTGGGACGTCAAGGCCACCGGTCTGTAGCTGTTCAGGTCTTTGGGGTGGGAAGTTTTTGGTACAGGTACCACACAAGATGTTTTCCACAGCTGTGGTACCCTCCCCAGTTTCAGGCTCATGTTGAAGATATACGTCACAATCCCACACAGCTGGTCTGCACAGGACTTGAGGAGCTTTGCGCTGATGCCGTCCGGTCCCGACGCCTTCCTCGCCTTGATCTTCCTCAGCTCCGTCCTCACCTGGGTCTTGGTCAGGGTCAGGATGGGGGGCTGTGTGTTGGGAGTGGGGGGGGTGTCGGTGGAGTGGGGAGTGGGCAGCAGGACTTGATTTCTTAGAGGCAGCAGTGGTTGTTGTGCAGACAGGGGGGAGGGCGGTTGGTCAAATCTATTGAAAAACAGATTCAGGTTGTTCGCCCACTCCCTGCCCCCCGTGGCCTGGGGGGAGGTATTCTGGAGCCCCGAGATGGTTTTGAGGTTTCTCCAGACCCCGCTGATGTCGCTCTGTTGCAGCTTGTCCTCCATCTTCTTCCTGAAGCTGTCATATTACAGGTGCATCTCAATAAATTAGAATGTCATCAAAAAGTTAATTAAATTCAGTAATGCAATTCAGAAAATGAAACTCCTATATTATATAGATTCATTACACACAGAGTGATGTAGTTCAAGTGTTTATTTCTTTTAATTTTGATAGTTATGGCTTACAGCTCATAAAAACCCCAAATTCAGTTTCTCAAAAAATTAGAATATTTCATAAAATTAATTTTAAAAAATGTTTTTTTTAATAGAAATGTTGGCCAACTGAAAAGTATGTCCATGTACACACTCAATACATGGTCGGGGCTCCTTTTGGATTAATTACTGCATCAATGCAGCGTAGCATGGAGGTGACTGGCCTGTGGTACTGCCGAGGTGTTATGTAGGCCCAGGTTGCTTTGATAGTGACCTTCAGCTCGTCTGCATTGTTGGGTTTGGTGTCTCTCATCTTCCTCTTGACAATACTCCATAAATTCTCTATGGAGTTGAAGTCAGGCTAGTTTCCTGGTCAATCAAACACAGTGATACCATGGTCATTTAACCAGGTTTTGGTACTTTTGGCAGTGTGGACAGGCACCAAGTCCTCCTGGAAAATGAAATCAGCATCTCCATAAAGCTTGTCAGCAAAGGGAAGCATAAAGTGCTCTGAAATTTTCTGGTAGATGGCTGCACTGACTTTGGACTTGATAAAACACAATGGACCAACACCAGCAGATGACATGGCTCCTCAAATCATCACAGACTGTAGAAACTTCACACTGGACCTCAAGTAACTTAGATTCTGTGCCTCTCCACTCTTCCTCCAGACTCTGGGACCTTGATTTCCAAATGAAATGTAAAATTTACTTTCATCTGAAAAGAGGTCATCTGCTGGTGTTGGTCCACTGTGTTTTATCAAGTCCAAAGTCAGCGCAGCCATCTACCAGCAAATTTTAGAGCACTTCATGCTTCCCTCTGCTGACAAGCTTTATGGAGATGCTGATTCCACTTTCAGGCAGGACTTGGCACCTGCCCACACTGCCAAAAGTGCCAAAACCTGGTTTAATGACCATGGTATCAGTGTGCTTTATTGGCCATAAAACTAGCCCGACTTCAACTATATAGAGAATCTATGGAATATTGTCAAGAGGAAGATGAGAGACACCAGACCCAACACTGAAGACGAGCTGAAGGCCGCTATCAAAGCAACGTGGGCCTTTTTAACACCTCAGCAGTGCCACAGGCTGATCACCTCCATGCCACGCCACACTGATACAGTAATTCATGCAAAAGGAGCCCCGACCAAGTATTGAGTGTGTACATGGACATACTCTTCAGTAGTAGGAAAACATTTCTATTAAAAATCCATTTTTTAAAATTAATTTTATGTAATATTCTAATTTGTTGAGAAACTGAATTTGGGTTTTCTTGAGCTGTAAGCCATAACCATCAAAATTAAAAGAAATAAACACTTGAAATATATCACTCTGTGTGTAATTAATCTATATAATATATGGGTTTCACTTTCTGAATTGAATTACTGAATTTAATTAACTTTTCTATGACATTCTAATTTATTGAGATGCACCTGTACAACCTGTTTAAAAATGTCATAATCTTGGGCCCATGCCCACGCTTTAAGTTATTTTGATATATTTGTGTTTTCCCTTATTATTATTTGTATTAATTGTCCTCTGTGTTTTCCCACAGTCCTTAGTCTCCTGTGTCATCCCCTGTTTGTCCTTGTGGTTATTTGTTATTGTACTTTGTGCTTCCCCTGGTCCTTGAGTTGATGTCTCGTGTGTATCCCCTGGTTTTGTTTACCTATTGTTCCCAGTTCCTCGTGTCTCCTGTACCTTTAGCCATTTGCCCTCACATGTGTTACTGTTTAGCCCTGATTGTTTCCCAGCTGTCCTACGTTTACATAATTATTAGTTCCCTTATATGTAAAATGGTAAATGGCGTTCACTTATACAGCGCTTTTTCCCCATCTCTAGATGACCAAAGCACTTTACAGATCCTGCTATCCACCCATTCACAAACACATTCACACACTGATGGCGGCGGAGCAGCCATAGACAGGAGCTGGCCTGACCCACCAGGAGTGTATATATATATGTTAGTCTGTGATGGTGCTCTGTGTGGCATTATTGTCGATCTTCCCTGCTGGTTTCCTAGTGTCCCGAGTTACCCCCGTGAGTGTTTTGCCTTTAGTAGGCGGCGCTGTGGCGGAGTGGTTAGCACTGCAGCAGCACAGCAACTCACCCTTGGCTGGGAGTTCCTGGGTTCGATCCCAGCCCCCGACCAACAGTGATCTGTGTGGAGTTTGCATGTTCTCCCCGTGTCTGCGTGGGTTTACTCCGGGATTTCTCCCGTTTCCTCCCACATGCCAAAAACATGCAAGTTAGGTTAATTGGCATCAAAACTGGGGATTCTAAATTGTCCTTGGGTATGACTGTGAGAGTGAATGGTTGTCCGTCTCTCTGTGTTGGCCCTGCGATGGACTGGCGATCTGTCCAGGGTGTACCCTGCCTCTCGCCCAAAGATGCTGGGACAGGCTCCAGCCCCCTCGCGACCCGAAAAGGATTAAGCAGAAGAAGATGAATGAATGAATGAATAGTTAAGTTAATCCCTTCCACAGCATGTGGGACAACATGTGGTGTATGGGGCGGCACCTATCTCTGTTTCACTGACCCTAGGCCACACAGCTACTGTAAGTAATGAATGCTACAGTAGGGGTTCAGTCCTCTGGTAGCTCTGTGTGTTAACTTTCCTTTCCCCATTCTATTATGCTGAGCACCAAGCTAGAAGGTGAAAAGTACCATTTTTCTATGGTCTTTGGTATGGCCTGGCCAGGTTTGAACCCACGACCTCCCGGTTGTGGGGCGGATGCTCTACCAACTAGGCCACCACTCCGGTTTTGCCTTTAGACTGCTGAGTTATTTTCCAGCCCCCTGCTGTGTCTTTTGTTTCTCTGAGTTTTCTGTTACTAAATCATGTTGCACTTCAGTACTGTCTGCACTCTGAGTCCTCCTTCTTACCTGCCCCCCAGAGGTAGTCATGACAGTGGAGCACTATGTAACTTTGCTGTTCCTTGTAGGAAAACTGAAATGACTACACTTGGGACATTTTACTGCCTTAGTCAAAGGCAGGGTGCTTTGTTAGTCAGTTGCTAAAGTCATGCTCTATGATTGGCTAACGGTACTCAGGCTGTAAAATTAACCAAATTGTAGTCTTTTCAGTGTTCATACTAGGAACAGCAGTTACATCACATTGTTGCAGGCAATGTACCATCAAAACGATTTTGGATATATGATTTTAAGGTGAAAATCTTACACAGTGTTGCTTTAAAGAAAAATTTTACAGCAGCAGTTACTGTATATTACTATAAAGAGCCATCCACACCAACAGCTATATAGATAACTATAACTATAAAATGATCATTTTAACATCAGCAGTGTCCACAGTACAGCAGTGTGGATACTGCCATTCACTTGAATTAGAAGGATTTTTAAAACTATAATTTTATAGTGCTTAGTGTGGACAGCCCTTAAATGTCACTGAAAATCTGTGCTCCAGAATTCCCTCAAATCTCTGCTTTTTCGCATTCTGCTTTCTCAGTCCCTCCTCTACACCTCTGATCTCTCGCCATGTCCATCCTCCTTTCACTCCATCATCCCCTCTTCACTCCCAGGCTTCGCTGACATTAACCTGGAGGACTCACTTTTTCCCATGGTTCTCCATGTTGCTCTCCACATGTCAGCGCGGGAGGCTTTATGGCCCACATCCATCAGCGTCACATGCCAGGATTTATGGGAGATGGAGTCCAAACCCAATAGCTCTGAATCAGTCTTACTGATGCTGACCCCTGGGCTCCTGCGATGTAACAGATGAGCATCCTTGCCCCTCCTCCCCCACATAACTTCACCTCCCTCTCCGCACCTCACCCACACTCAGCTTTTCCCTTTCATCTCTCATGAGTCGCTGCTTTTGCCCAACAGTCTAGGTTTCCTACCTGCTTCAGCGGGCTCGACATAATCATTCATTCAACCTACAGGCCTAGCTCACACTAAAAGGTTTTTAAAAATTTAACAGAAAATGTGAGACTTCATGAATGACAATTTTAAAAAAAAAACTTCTGACTTTAACAGTTTTGTTCTAATGGTGCATGGAGTGCAGTGATGTGAGTAAGTCAGCTCACCACACACTAACAGATTTCATTCACAAACAACCAGAGCCCTGACCAGTGTTGCCAGATTTTGAGGAACAAATATAAGTGATTACATGCATGATAACAAACATGGATAATATGACTCAAGCCCACTTTTAATCCAGTCTCTGTCGCATTTATTTTTGATACAGTGTTATCTATTTTGGTACCATGGATGGGCTGAGCCGATATTTTGCATCGTATTCTGTAAAAATCGGTCACTCCCACAGCAGTGGGTGCGTCACGTGATGCAGCTCTGGTGTGTGAGCAGAGACTGTCAGAGATGTGATGTCAGAAACAAGACCGTTATTAACAACCATTTTGGGGGGATTAAAAAAAGAGATGAAAACTAAATAAAATATATCATTTCAAACAAAGACCTCATTAAAAAGAAATACATAAATGGAATGGAGGACTTATAGACAAATGGACAACAGAATTTATTTGCTCTGCATATTTAACTCTTCAGAAAATCCTTCTAAAACATTAATTAGACTGACAGTGAATGTTCTTGCCATAATGAAGATCTTCATTGGTTAGTTCCAGTAGCACTAATTTTGGCTTTTGGAGGATAAAAATGCTCTGAAATAATTTTAAACAAATGTAGATTTCAAGAGACTTTTCCGATAGCGGTCATGGTGAGGTGAACTGTTATTTTAAAGTATTCTTAAAAAAATATTGTCAGTGCGTTACACTACAGTGGTGTGAAAAAGTGTTTGCCCCTTCCTGATTTCTCATTTGTTGTATGTTTGTCACACTTAAATGTTTCAGATCATCAAACAAATTTAAATATTAGACAAAGATAACACAAGTAAACACAAAATGCAGTTTTTAAATGAAGGTGTTCATTATTAAGGGAGAGAAAAAAAATCCAAACCTACATGGCCCTGTGTGAAAAAGTGATTGCCCCCCCCCCCGTTAAAACATAAATTAAGAAGAAGCCATCTCTGTTGTCATTCAGTTCATACAGCCAATCATGAATGGTAGAACGAAATTATGTTTCTCCTATCTACAATGTTAATCACATGTAGAATCAGAGGGGTCGCTGCCATGCAAGGCGTCACCGACAAACAACTTCTCCTTCCCCCATTCTATTATGCAGAGCACCAAGCTAGAAGGCGAGAAGTACCATTTTTATATGATCTTTGGTATGACCTGGCCGGGATTTGAAACCACGACCTCCCGGTTGTGAGGCGGATGCTCTATCAACTAGGCCACCACTCCAGTAAAAATATAAGTGTGGTTTATCACATCTTTGGAAAGCTGAGTTCAATTTCTCTAGCCACACCCAGGCCTGATTACTGCCACACCTATTCTCAATCAAGAAATCACTGAAATAGGACCTGCCTGACAAAGTGAAGTAGACCAAAAGATCCTCAAAAGCTAGACATCATGCTGCGATCCAAAGAAATTCAGGAACAAATAAGAAACAAAGTAAATGAGATCGAGCAGTCTGGAAAAAGTTATAAAGCCATTTCTAAAGCTTTGGGACTCCAGCGAACCACAGTGAGAACCATTATTCACAAATGGCAAAAAACATGGAGCAATAGTGAACCTTCTCAGGAGTGGCTGGCTGACCAAAATTAACCCAAGAGCGCAGCGATGACTCATCCAAGAAGTCACAAAAGACCCCACAACAACATCCAAAAAACTGCAGGCCTCGCCTGCCTCAGTTAAGGTCAGTGGTCATGACTCCACCATAAGAAAGAGACTGGGCAAAAATGGCCTGCATAGCAGAGTTCCAAGCCGAAAAACACTGCTGAGCAAAAAGAACATAAAAGCTCATCTCAGTTTTGGCAGAAAACATCTTGATGATCCCCAAGACTTTTGGGAAAATACTCTGTTGACTGATGAGACAAAAGCTGAACTTTTTGGAAGGTGTGTGTCCCATTACATAGGGTGTAAAAGTAGCACAGCATTTCAGAAAAGGAACATCATACCAACAGTAAAATATGGTGGTGGTAGTGTGATGGTCTGGGGCTCTTTTGCTGCTTCAGGACCTGGAAGACTTGCTGTGGTAAATGGAACCATGAATTCTGCTGTCTACCAAAAAATCCTGAAGGAGAATGTCCGGCTATCTGTTCGTGACCTCAAGCCGAAGCGCAATTGGGTTCTGCAGTAGGACAATGATCCAAAACACATCAGCAAGTCCACCTCTGAATGGCTTAAGAAAAACAAAATGAAGACTTGGAGTGGCCTAGTCAAAGTCCTGACCCAAATCTGATTGAGATGCTGTGGCATGACATTAAAAAGGCGGTTCATGCTCAAAAACCCTCCAATGTTGCTGAATTACAACAATTCTGCAAAGATGAGTGGGCCAAAATTCCTCCACAGCGCTGTAAAAGAGTCATTGTCAGTTATTGCAAATGCTTGATTGCAGTTGTTGCTGCTAAGGGTGGTCCAGCCAGTTATTAGGTTTAGGGGGCAATCACTTTTTCACACAGGGCCATGTAGGTTTGGATTTTTTTTTTACCCTTAATAATAAACACCTTCATTTAAAAACTGCATTTTGTGTTTACTTGTGTTATCTTTGTCTAATATTTAAATTTGTTTGATGATCTGAAACATTTAAGTGTGACAAACATACAAAACAATGAGAAATCAGGAAGGGAGCAAACACTTTTTCACACCACTGTATATTAATCCCTAAACTTTATTAATCCCAAACTGAAATTCAAGGGCATCCACCTGGATGAGGCAGCCACAGTGTGGTGCCACTTCAACATTCACATCTAAGGCCACTTTAGAGTCTCGAATTAACCTAAGTCGCATGTTTTTGGACTGTGAGAGAAACATGGAGCACCCACAGTAAAGCCACACAAGCATGGGGAAAGAAAACTTTGTGCTTCTACTAGAGCAAAGGGGACACTTGTTCAGTAAGGAGAAAAGTCCTCTTTGATAGATGTTCTGAGCCTTAATACAGAAAGAGAGAGTAGAAAGAGAGAGAGAGAGAGAGAGAGAGAGAGAGAGAGAAGCTGATGGAGGGTTTTTCAACAATTACACTCTATATAAAAAAATCAGGGAACATTTCTGTGAATCAACAGTGTAGTCTGGAGACTACAGTAAGAACATCAATCCGAACAAGCATAATAAATGTAAATATTTAGTTTTCTTTTAGGCTCCTTGCCAGAGTTTGAGATCTAATATTTCCCCAGCATATAACACTGCTACTCAGGGAGTTACAGGTCAAAGCTCAAACTGTTTCCACTGGTTTACAGCAGACTTTATTAAAGGGTTATTTGCTATATTTGCCAAACATGTTCACCTTCTAACCCGTCTCAATATAGAGCAACCATCTAAAAAGTTGAATTCTCACACACACACACACGCACATTTCTCCATTGGCACGTGTGAAATAATATTGCCCTGCGGCCCCCCAAACAGGTCCGGACCCTAATAAACGTTTTACACTTTGAAAGAACAGCAAGGTAGTTCAGACACCTCTGAGCCTCCCTCAGCGCATGCACACACATACGCACACACACGTATGTGCTCGGCCTGGTCACAGGTCAGGAGAGCTTGTAGCCCTCAGAGGTTAAAAAAAAAGCGAGCGTTACCGCTTGAACCTGTAATATAAACCTCTCTCCCATGGTGCCACTTGTTGGGGTTTTAGTGCAGGGGAAATTAGAGCTGGTCCATGTGTATCAGAACTGTCTCACGCTGAGACTGTACATACACCGAGACATCACTACACCTAAAGAAACTCAAACGGTGGCTGAATGGCACATGAAGCTGAGCTGTATTTACTGGGTGTTGAATTTATTCCAGAACATCACAAATAATAACAAAAAAACAGTATAGCATAGCTTTTAGTTGTTTAAATATTTATAAAAGGATAACTGGATTTAGAAAAAAGAGACAAAATAGAAGGTGCAATCAGATGAAACATAAAGTGTTTCAAAACTGGGAAATCATTTCTGTAAGTGCAATTCAAACTTAGATTTTATTCTCCAGGATCTCAGTGGTCAACTAGACTGTCAAGGCAGATTTACTGCTTGTTTGGGAGCAGTTTAGAACAAGAGCTGTGTGGAAACAAAAAATAATGTCTGCGTTTACATGCACACTAATAAATGGTTTATAATTGGATTTCTGAAGATACCTAATTATTCAAGTAGTTGTGTAAACAGCATAATCCAATTTTCTTTATCAGACTACAAAAACACTCAGAGAGCGCATACCTCTGCCAAGGCTCCTTCCATCCCTCATGGATCACCTCCAAAATGTAATGGGTTCATGTGTAGGTCAAAAGCCAGTTCTGGTGAAAACTGCATCAAAGTCTATCCAGTAGTTTTGGAGGATTCTTGCTAACACACTATGAGAAGATCAGAACCTTGGTGGAGGTATGTGTTCTTGGAATACCACCAAAATGTAATGGGTTCCTCTCTAGCCTAAGGACAACCTAAGGACCACCTCTGGTAAAAATTTCATCCAAATCCATCCAGTAGTTCTGGAGGATTCTTGCTAAAACACTGAGAAGATAAGCGCCTTGGTGCAGGTATGCATTCTCGGATCATCACCAAAATGTAATGGGTTCCTCTCTAGGCCAAGGACCATCTCTGGTGAAAATGTCATCCAAATCCATGCAGTAGTTTTTGTGTCATCCTGCTGGCCATATACAAACAAGGTCCTTGGTGGAGGTATGCACTCTCAGATCACCACCAAAATTTAATGGGTTCATCCTTGGCCCATGGGCTACCTCTGGTGAAGATTTCATCAAAATCCATCCAGCAGTTTTTGCGTAATCCTTCTAAGAAACAGACAAACAAACATGAGAGACAGATCGGACGGACAGACAGACAGACAGACAGACAGACAGATGCACTTTATTGATCCCAAACTAGGAAATTACAATGTAACAGCAGCACAATGCAGTAAGACAATCCAACCAACAGAAATATACACAGCATAATAGAAAAGGAGTTACCCAGGGAAGTAAACATGCTTAGATAACTTTATATACCACATACTAGGCATACTGTCCAATAATCTGTTTATTCAGTGCAAAAAACCTGACAGTGCTGTCACGATACTAGAATTTCAAACTCGATACCAATACCTGGGAAACTACCTGATATTTGCAAATTTACAAGAAAAAGTTCGTAAGTTATGAGAAAAGAGCTACAAATTTATAAGAAAAAAAAAATCTGATTTATGTGAAAAAAGTCAAGTTTACAGTACAAGAAAAAGTTGCTAATTTCTGAGAAAAAACTTGCACATGATGAGAAAAAAATTGCATGGTACAAGAAAAAAATGCTGCGAAATTGGAAAAAAGGTCACAAATTTACAAGAAAAAAGTTGCACATGATGAAATGTTACATATCACAATAAAAATGGGCAGTGCGGTGGCGCAGTGGTTAGCACTGTGGCAGCACAGCAATTCACCCTTGGCCATGGGATCCCGGGTTCGATTCCAGCCCCTGACCAACAGTGATCTGTGTGGAGTTTGCATGTTCTGCCCGTGTCTGCGTGGGTTTACTCTAGGGTTTCTCCGGTTTCCTCCCACAGACCAAAAAACATGCAGGTTAGGTTAACTGGAGACTCTAAAGTGGCTCCAGGTGTGAATGTGTGTGTGAATGGTGAAGGGATAGCGCCGTATCGTGGCTGCTTCATCCATCCAGGTGGATGCCCTGAATTTCCCCTCTGGGGATCAATAAAGTACACAAAAAATTTTAAAAAAACTGCAAAATTGAGAAAAAAGTTTCTAATTTACCAGAAAAGTTGCAAATGTATGTGAAATTTATAATTTACAAAAATTTACTTTACAAAAATAAAGTCACAGATTTTACAAGAAAAAAATTTATAATTTACAAGAAAAAGGTTGCAATTGTTAGCCAGGAAGCTCTGAAGGTAACGGGACGTTTTAATTAATTATGTCATGTACTTGTGGGGGAAAAAATCAAAATATTGAGTGAATCGTGTATGCAGGGTTTTCCCCCCAAAATTGGTGGCTAAAGTGCATGCAAACACATCAAACCTGATTATTACCATTATCTGATTATTGCCAGTTATCAGATTATTCTGACCGTGTAAACAGAGTCACTGACGTAAACTGCTGCCTAAAGTATTTTAAGGATCTAAAGGATTCAAAGAGTTTCCCAGAAACTGCTCTCCATCCACCCTTCCCCCAGGTAAAAAAAAATAATAGAATACTATGTTACTGTATGTTACCCTGTAGACTCCAGACACAAGATCAGTCCATTTAATAAAGCCGCCCAATGAGAATGCATTATACTGTGAATTCTCTGCTGCAGACATAATCACACACATGTATGTAGACTTAATCACCAGTTTTTTCAATCATTAAAAAAAGATGTTCAACAGAAATGAACATCTAGCTTTCTCCGCAAGTCAAATATGAGCGGTGAGATAATCGTTAATATGGGGCAAGAGAGAATGAAACTAATAAAAAGGCAGTGTATCAAAGTATTGCGGTTAAGCATTAGTCACGTGAGAGCAACTACGCCACAACTCTGGTGTTCTCTAAATGAATCCCCCTCGTCCCGTGCTTGATTTATGGACCTGTAAAAACACACGTTGTTTTTAATCTACTGCCGCCTGAATCTCCCTCTCTAATGAAATGTGGATCTGTGTGTGCATGTGTCAGTGTGTGTGTTGAAGAGTATGCACATACATGTGTGTGTTTGATAATGATGTATGGGCTGAGGTTTGATTCTTTGAGCATGAATTTTGTCTCTGATAAATATGCATCCAGTTACACAGACTGATTAAGCTGTAAACCAGTGTTAACTTGCTGTCAGAGCACATACAAACACACATATACATGCACATGCACGTACACACACAGTCACAAATGCACAAACAGCTTTCCAGAAACTAACGACTGCTCTGCCTGGGGTGGGAATATTTGGATGCCTGGAACAGTTCAGTGGTATCAATTCCATATCACCCGACTATAAAGGGTATCTTTTAAACCAAAATGGAACATTAGCTCTAAATTTAAGGAAAAAAACGAGAATTTTAAAAACTAAACACGATATGCATTTGTTACTTCCATCTAAAACCTTTTTGTCACGTAGTTTTTGAGGGCTTTGTGACTGTTATGCTTAAATGCTCTGACACTGATATTTGTAACATGGAAAGTTGAACATGGCAGCTGGGGATGCCCTGGGAGAACATGGTGAGAACGTGGTCAGCACCGTTGTCTCACAGCTAGAAGGTTCCTGGCCCTTCTGTATGCATTTTGCATGTTTTGCCCACACTTGCATGGGTTTTCTCCAGCTGTTTAAATTTTCACCAGGAATCCAAAGATGTGTGTGTTATTTATATTAGAGATTCTAAATTGGCCTAAGGTATCTGTTTCTGTTAAGTCCACTGACTGGAGGTACTATATGTGCTCTCTGGGTGTCCAGTAGCTCTTTGAGTGCCCTCTAGCTCATACCTCTGACAAGGCCCTATCTGGCAATGTTAAAGAAACTGAAAAAATTATGCAGAATCCACATCCTCACCCAGATCACCTCCGAAATCTCAAGGATTCATCTGTAGCCAAAGGGTAATCTCTGGTGAAAATTTCATCATATTTGTCCAGTTAGACAGACAAACAAACCAACATGATTGCATTGCCTCCTTGCCAGAGATAACAACATACGTTGGTGTGAAAAAGTGTTTGTCCCCTTCCTGAGTTCTCATTTTTTTGTATGTTTGTCACACTTAAATGTTTCAGATCATCAAACAAATTTAAATATTAGACGAAGATAACACAAGTAAACACAAAATGCAGTTTTTAAATGAAGGTGTTTATTATTAAGGGTAAAAAAAATCCAAACCTACATGGCCCTGTGTGGAAAAAGTGATCCCCCCCCACCCCCCTCAGTTAAAACATAAATTAACTGTGGTTTATCACATCTTTGGAAAGCTGAATTCAATTTCTCTAGCCACACCCAGGCCTGATTACTGCCACACCTGTTCTCAATCAAGAAATCACTTAAATAGGACCTGCCTGACAAAGTGAAGTAGACCAAAAGATCCTCAAAAGCTAGACATCATGCTGTGATCAAAATGAAATTCAGGAAAAAATAAAAAACTAGAAAAGCACTCGGAGAGCGCAGACCTCCGCCAAGCGCCACAGTTCCCCCCATACAGTGTTTGTGTGTACGTTTTCAGATTCTTTGACCACGAAAACATATGACTAGCAATTGGATTGACAATGATAGGATTAGTGGTTCAGTAGTTATTCACGAAAATGGCATTTTCCGTAATGGCGGACACAGTTCCCCCCATACAGTGTTTGTGTGTATGTTTTCAGATTCCTTGACCACGAAAACATATGACTAGCAATTGGATTGACAATGATAGGATTAGTGGTTCAGTGGTTATTCACGAAAATGGCATTTTCCGTAATGGCGGCCACAGTTCCCCCCATACAGTGTTTGTGTGTACGTTTTCAGATTCCTTGACCACGAAAACATATGACTAGCAATTGGATTGACAATGATAGGATTAGTGGTTCAGTAGTTATTCACGAAAATGGCATTTTCCGTAATGGAGGTTTTCTTCTGGACGGTGATCTGGATCACCACCAAAATGTAATCAACTTTAGGATTCCCCATTTCGGACAATCTGTGACAATTTCATGAAAATCCGTCAATAAGTTTTTGAGTTATCTTGCTAACAAACAAACACACAGACAAACAGACAGACAGACAAACCAACGCCGATGATCACATAACCTCCTCCTTTGGCGGAGGTAAAAATGCTGCAGGACAAAACATGACACTTGGTATTTTCTAGCCTGTTTCTATACCACCATAGACAGAGAGAGAACCTGAATTAGACAGAGCTCAGAGATGGAAAGATGAGACAGAAGAGAGGACCCAAGGAGAGGAAAGTGTTCAGGCAGAGGGTCCAGGAGAGGGGAGAGCAGAGGGAGGAGAGAAGGATAACACCAGTAAAAGGTCCAAACACAAGACATTTGGGTGGGGACCCCAAGTGGACCAATGTTCCAACATTCAAGCCTTGGTAGTACAATACTTCAAATGGTAAGTTCCATTTTGCAATATTACTGTTAAAATTTTAAAACAAAAATAAAAAGAAATAGTGTAAAATTAATATTTCCGGTTACCAATGGTGTCATGTGTTGACACACACACACACACACACACACACACACACACACACACACACACACACACACACACACACACACACACGCACGCACGCACCCCCGGAAAAATATGTTGCCACCGCGCCAAGGTCTTTAAGCCAGAGGAAAAACTGGAATACAGTGAAGACAGTCATCATCAAGTGGAGAAAATACGGCACAACAGTGACATTACCAAGAACTGAACATCCCTCCAAAATTGATGAAAAGACAAGAAGGAAACTGGTCAGACTGCCAAGAGGCTGACAGCAACAGTGAAGGAGCTGCAGGAATTTCTGGCAAGTACTGGCTGCTTAGTGCATGTGACAACAATCTCCCGTCTAGGGTAGCAAGACGGAAGCCTTATCTTACGAAGAAAAACATCCAAGCCTGGCTACACTTGGTAAAAACACATTTGAAATCTCTGAAACACATGTGGGAAAATGTGTTATGGTCTAATGAAACCAAGGTTGAACTTTTTGGCCATAATTCCAAAAGGTATATTTGGCGCAAACACAACACTGCTCAATACCAAAAGAACACCATACCTACAGTGAATCATGGTGATGACAACATCATGCTTTGGGGCTGCTTTTCTTCTGCTGGAACTGGGGCCTTAGTCAGGGTGAAGGGAATTATGAATAGTTCCAAATACCAGTCAGTGTTGGCACAAAACCTTCAGGCTTCTGCTAGAAAGCTGAAGATGAAGAGGAACTTCATCTTTCAGCACGACAATGACCCAAAGCACACATCCAAATCAACAAAAGAATGGCTTCACCAGAAGATTAAGGTTTTGGAATGACCCAGCCAGAGTCCAGACCTGAATCCGATCGAACATCTGTGGGGTGATCTGAAGAAGGTTGTGCACAGGAGATGCCCTCACAATCTGACAAATTTGGAGCGTTTTTGCAAAGAAGAGTGGGAAAATATTGCCACATCAAGATGTGCTACGCTGATAGACTCCTACCCAAAAGACTGAGTGCTGTAATAAAAGCCAAAGGTGCTGCAACAAAGTATTCGTTTAAGGGTGTGCATATTTATGCAAACAGGTTATTGTAAGTTTTTTATTTTTCATTTTTCCCCTTAAAAGATTTCAGTTTGTTTTTCAATTGGGTTGTGCAGGTTATAGGTCACAATAATGGCGGAAAAAGTTTTTAAATGATTTATCTTGGTCTCATTTTTTACATCACAAAAACCTGGCATTTGAACAGGGGCGTGTAGAATTTTTATATCCACTGCATGTCCAGGACATATGCAATTTCCCCATTGTGGAACTAATAAAGGCTTATCTTATCTTATCTTATCGTGCACCAAACACACACACACTAATTAACTTCCCATTTCATGTATGAAAACACTGAGTTATGAAAGAAGGCAACAGACAGCATCAGATAATTTAAATCTCACAGAGACATCAAACACAAATTGCATCTAATTATCCCATTGCATGTCCCATGAACTTTATCATGGGATCAGAGAGCCTACACTAATTTCAAACTGAGCTAAAAGATGCTAAGAGAGCTTGGGATAATAGCGAATAAACGTTATAGCCAGTTGCCAGATGGTTTCCGAATTTAACGTTAACGCGTTTGCTTGTTTGGCAGACATCAACGGAGCCTTCGTCTGTTTGGCTGGAGCTTATTACAACTGGCTCATCTCTTGATTTAAACCATTACAGTGTACGCTGGACTTGTCTCTCTGTGGTCAGCACTTCTCAGACTTCAATAAAAACATTCTCTGCTGGCAGAGAGAAAAAGAGAAGGAAAGCGAGTGAAAGAGATCCAAGCAACCTCTCACCTTTCTCTTTATAAGAAGCCCTCATCCCAGGGCTATGGGCCCTCCTTCACAGGGAAAGTAAAAGAGAGAAGGATGAAAATCTGTCAGGTTCAAACAACAAAGAGGGGCTGCCTTGCACATCCTTCCTCAACCTGTCCCCTTCAGTGGCAGTGACATCATTTAAATCATTTAAATCCTCCCCAACATGACCTATGGCAAGTGACCCATCATTCTAACGCGCACACCTCCTTGTGAGACGGCTGCTGAACTGCTTATTTAGCAGAAAATATCAACCGGCTAACTACGTGATTTATTCAAAATTATTCCTCCACAGTGCTCCTTCACACAGAGCACTTGCCCATAGTTCACTGTGGTCTAGGCAATTAGGAGGAGGCCACACCTCTTCAGGAGACAGAGCACCTGGCTGTAGCAGACAGACATAAGGAGGAACAGAGCTGAGCGGCGCGCAGCCTTTCACGATGGGCTGGAATAACTAAGCAGAGTGGTGAGGGAGAGTGAGAGAGTGAGGAATGCAAGCAAGGCACTTTAGGATTCATTTAGGTTCCCCATCTCCCTGGTCACTTTATTAGCAGTCTGGGAAGAGTGATGCATGTCCCAAAGCTATGCAAAATGCATAATCAAGCATTTAAATACACACCATGTGGCTAGATGTGTGCGCAGCGTGCATGTGCGAGTGTGTATGCATGCCGAACTTGTAGATGCACAATCACACGTGCACACACACATAAAATGCTTACTACTGTAAAACTTCAAGGTATTCAACTCTTACACTTTTGGACTAACAGTCTATACTACACAAAGGCTCCTTTAGTATTCCCCAGAGCTGCATTGGAACCGTCACCTGTGTAACGTAAAGAAATGCTCAATGGTATATTAAAGTAAATTGTATTGCCGCTTCCAATCCCTGTGTGCTCGCTTGTTGGAGGAATCAGAGCTGAATGAATCCTCGAAAAAAAGGGGGGTTTCCTCATCAAATTTACATATCGCAATTGCACCTTCAGTCTATCCATCATTTCTGCTCTCCTTAATGTCAAGCTAAAGTGGTGACTAGCTGCAGGGAAGAGTTCACAGAGAGAACACATGTAAAAAACAAACACAGGTAAATAAAATGAAAAGAGAAGGTGTCCCTGGAGAGGCAGACGCATGGTACTAATATGCAGAGAAACAGGCCAATTTGTAACATGAAATAAGAGAGAACAAATCCTCCCTCTGTGATTTCGAGGATGCATCTTAGAAGAGGATTTGAGAGGCAAGGGGAGGAGAAAGCACCAGCGTAATAATGCTACAGTTTACAGAAAATCTGATGGTGCTCTGAAAAACAACCCTTGACGTCATCACCAGCAATCACCGTCGGATTTCTCTGAGCTTCAACAGTGGCGTGTCAGCAAATACACCAGCGCAAGAATTACTTCAGCCTGCATGCATTAAAATGATGCAACAGCTCCCTCCAAAGTCATCACAAATTATTGTTATAAATAAAACATTAAATTGGGGTCTCTGTGGTTAGCACTGCTGCCTCATGACAAAAGGGTCCCGGGTTCAAGCCCAGATAGTATCCCTCTGTGAACAGCTTGCATGTTCTTTCTGTGGTTGCATGGATTTCTTCTGTCATCATTACTCTATCATCATCATCACGCTATCACTCTTCTTCTTCTTCTTCTTTGAGATTTGATTGGTGGTTGGCAACCAGCTTACATGTGCATTACCGCCACGTACTTCACTCTATATCATCACTATACTCTTATCATCATCACCCTATAAAAGCAAGAAATCTCTGTGTGTCTGTCTGTCTGTGTGTGTGTCACGCTTCATAGGACATCATAGGACGGCCTATGATCTCTGCCTGAACATCATAGGACATCCTATGAACTCAGGCATCATAGGACTCCAAGCCTGCCTTTATGATGTCATATACAGTGACATCAGGCAACATGTCTTTATGATGTCATCATAGGCCCACATGTCTTTATGATGTCATCATAGGCCATCCTGCCTTCATGTCTTTATGTCATATACAGTGACATCAGGCAACACGTCTTTATGATGTCATCATAGGCCATCCTAACATGTCTTTATGATGTCATATACATCAAGGCTGCCTTCATGTCTTTATGATATCATATACAGTGAGTCCATGCCCGAAAGCCTCTTTTCGCGCAGATCTATTTTCATGATCCTGTCCATGAACTGGAATTACGACGCACCTATCCCTCAACCACTGGTCTCAATGAAGACGAAGAAGAAGACCCACCAGATGGACAGCAATAGAATGAGGAGAACCGCTGCACGTCAGAAAAGATGCCATGAAGATGAAACACCTGAGGTTCCAGCAGTACATCGCACCCGTCTGAGACAGGAGGAGACCCTTCACCAGCATAGGGTACCACACACAAGGGATGCACAAACAGACAGGTAACATGTGGCAGTGCGCCATGCACGTGCTGAGTCACTTGAAGCCCGAAATACCCGCAAAGTGAGCAATGCTGCACGCCAGGCAAGGCACAGACAAGCTGAGACCGAGGAGATGCGGAATAGTTGGCTGGCCAGGGACAGTGAATTCCATGCAAGGCACAGAGAAGCTGAGACCGAGGAGATGCGAGAAATCTGTGTGTGTGTGTGTGTGTGTGTGTGTGTGTGTGTGTGTGTGTGTGTGTGTGATGTTTATAGGACATCAGGCATCATTGGACTCGCGATACCGTCATAAAGATATGATGTCTATATGACGGCACATAGACAGAGCACATGCGGAAGTTTGGGAGGGGAAATCTTTAATGAACGTCCATAGGGGATCCATAGGGGAGTTGTGGGTGTTCATAGCTATGACATAACAGGCGCACACTGTGTTCCTATGATGTCACATGACCATATAAAGAGTTCTGAACAACTCCTTTGAACAACTCCTTCTATGATGTCATACAGACATCATAGGCACCCTGTGAGGTCAGAACACTCTTTTTAAAGGCATGCAGGAATGCTTGCTTACACTTGCTTTCTACGGGCATGCAGAAATACTTGCTTAACCATGTCAAAGATCAAAGGCAAGGATCACCATGACACTGTTGCCATGGTAACAGTAACGTTATACAGGCATGCAGAAATGCTTGTTTACACTTACTTTCTACGGGCATGCAGAAATACTTGCTTATACTTGGTTTCTACAGGCATGCACGGGTATGCACTAGTTAAAAAAAAAAAAAAAACAAGTCAGGTTATTGGCTCTCAAAGCCCAGGACACTCTGGGAAAAGAGATTTGCAATATTAAGAGTTTTCACCTTATTAAATTAAGAAATAGCTGAATAATTGAGGGATGTTCATCCAAGAGGAAGCTAAAAAAGATTAACACAAATTCCATTATCTGAGTTGGAAATACCTCTTTACTAGATGGATGGATGGATGGATGACCAGTTTAAGTTGTGAAGTTCAGAGGAAAATGGGAAAATATGAAGGGGAGGTGTAATATCTGAAAAAAAAAAAATAAGAATGACTAACATCACATATATCCCAGTGTAAAAACATGCTATGGACCTGGGAAATGGGCTACAATTTCTTTTATCATTTTGGGGGTACAAAATAAAGGAAAGAGTTTCGGGACCAAAAGGTGATTGGGGAGGATGCAACAATGGTGACAAAAAGGCCATGGTGTAAAGAAAAAGAGAGACTAAAAGAGCAGCATCCTGAAGCGCTGCAGGGGCTGCAGCTGACCAGGTCAGCATTTCATGTGTCACTTCGTGTTGGGCTTCAGCGATAGGAGCGTGGCTGTAGCGTGGCATGGCATGGTGACCAGCGGGGCACAGACTTGTCAGACTGACACAAGAGGTTATGCACTTGGCAAATGGACAAATGCAGGCACGCACACACAAGTGTACAAACCAGTGTGATTCGGGTAGTATGGGGGTGACAGAAAGGGTCTTAAAGCAGAGCAAAGAACCAAAGAACTCACACTGGTCTTAAATTTTGCCACTTTGTACTATGTAGGCCATGATGCATTAACATGTGACATTATCTTATAAATCATGAGCCAGAAGTGGAGAATATGCTGAGTCCAGGGAACTATAGCAAGACAACTACTGTATGTATACTTACATCTTCATTTCCTTCTGGTTAGACTTCCTTCTTTCCATTTGTTTTCTCAAGACCTTTTTCATTTGTGCTTTGTATAACTCCAGTCACTCTACCTGAAAGAGAAGAAGCTCAGAAAGGGAAACGCTGATTCCCATCTTACCTCATCCTCCAGCAACCAGCAAAAGCACATCTACATATGTATTTCTAGAGATCTTAAAGCTTGATAAAAATCTGTTTGTCACAGTGGGTGTGAGTGCATTCTTTGCTTGATTTTCATATTCAGTATGTCTGTCAGGAAGTCTGCCTGTCTGTTTGCATGACCGCTGCTTATCAGCTTTTCGTCTGCCTGTCTTGCTGTGCCTCTCTGGCCTGTGTTAATGTTGCTGTTTGACATTGCAAGCAGCAGCCTTTTTTCTCCCAGCAGCCTCAGTGGACACTCAGCTTTAGCCTAATTGGTTCCAGAGCAGACCCTGACAGAGCAGCGCAAAGCCATATTAATACCCCCCTCCTCCCAACAAACACACACACACACACACACACACCAAAGACAAGCACAGCAATCAGTGACTAACTTGCTAATTAACGCCCTTACAAAGCATCTCATTAGCATGTGTTGTAGAATGGGGCAGTGGGGGAAATGAGTATTTTGGATTAAAATAAGGAAAGAAATCACAAAATAAGACCCACACACACATGTTTATGTGCATTGTATTCTACTCAGGGGCCAAGGGCCTTGGTTGCCCCACCAAACAGGGGGCTACATCTCAGGGGAGTCCATTACAGCTCTCTTAGGAAGACATTGGAGTCAAAGATAAGCATAATTTTAAAAGCAATCAGGAAAAAATAAATCTCTGGCACGCAGGCAACCCTTTGGTTGTTAACCAGCAATTTAACCTGCTTTTACTGTGAGTGGAATAAGAGATGGGTATCTAAAACGCGATGGTTAAAAAAACCAAAAGACATAGTTAAGGCATAGGGCAGAGGCCAAACGCTGCAGAGCTTAAAGGTTTGAATAAAACAGAGCTCCCTGGAGGAAGCTATCATGACAACACTCTAGTATGCATAAAGCTCAGTGGATGAAAAATTAAGTAAACGTGTTGAAAACTGCAGTTCCTGAAATGGTCATTTTAAGCCAATTTTGAAGCAGTCACATAAGTTTAAAGCCTGAAATGAACCCATGTTTAACATACCTTTAAGAAACTTTTATGACAACTGCATGGATAAAATTGTTTCTCTAATTACATCTATTAGGTTTAAGGTTATGCACAATAAAAGAGTAGCCATGCTGACAACTTCTTTGAATTTGTACTACATATTTTGATTCCTGGTGGGGAGGATTGGAACATTTTCTCCAGAGTAAATATGGAGGGGACACTATAAGTATTACTGCAGTCAGTCATAAATTTACGAGAAAAACCTTAGTATTCTGTGGACAGGCACAACAGTTTGGTGCTGGACTTTGGCAGAATGAACGCATACTTTTCTGTCCATGACTCTTTGAATTCTCAATTTTCCTGCTCACCCTTCATTTCTGTACTAGCGCTAACTTTGAAAGCAACATCTCGTGGCTGGTATTAACTTGCTTGACAGTGGCAGTCAGCTAACATTAGAGCACGTAATTGCAGTGGTGATGACGGGGACATACACACTGGTGACGGGCGGGCTCGTATGCATGAAGTTGGTAGTGGCGGTCAGGCTGCTATGTTCAGAACACGGAGTGAACAAACAAATGAAAGATGGGCATGCTCACACGTGAGCGAGGTGTCGTTCAGTGCGTGTACACATTGATGACATTCAGTCACTTTGGTAGCACAGCTAAGTTGGTAAGCACCACGAAACACACATAACTTCATGTGACACAAATTCACCTCCGGACTGATTTGTGGTTGGATCCAGATATGGACCTTGGTCCGGACTTTGAGGAGCCCGGTTATAGAGTGTGCTCATAATCTGACACCAGCCACCATGTTCTGGGGAGTACAGGCATTCAGATCTGGCAGAGCACTCATGGACTTAAAGCTGCACACTGTGATGTGGTGCCACATTCCGCGTTCCACTGACCTCCTGTGCCAAGTGATCAGGGTGTTGCTGTTGCGGAATATTGCCTGCCTGCTTTTCCCCGAGTGGTGGACTGCATGGACTGGTGGTGTAGAGTGGCGGAAACAGCAGCTGCACATTGTATTGAGTGCCCAAGGTTGTGAAGCACTTGATGCCACTTGCACATTTTTTTTTTGTTTGCTTGTTGTTTATGCACTTAAAAACCTTCATTATAAATGCAAACTGTTTCCCTCAGCTTTATGCCATTTGATCAAAAGAGAATCACCAGCTAATCCACTCCAACCAAGCATACACATTTTTAATGCACACTTCGGAGCTCATGCAGTTGTCATGTTTTCCTTCCAAGATTTCTTTTGTGCATGTTCAAAATTTGCATAAATGTTGTTGTATGGGCACACAGTGACTGACATTTGGGTGCCATTATGAGAGTTTTCAAATTAGGCCCAGCCGTTTCACAAGCTGCTAGGCCAGAGTGGTGGGCCTAGTTGATAGGGCATCCGCCCCAAGACCGGGACGATGGGGGTCCAAGTCTCGGCTGGGTCATACCAAAGACCATATAAAAATGGTACTTAACAGGTAATGGTACTTAGCATAATAGAATGGGGGAAGGAGAAGTTGTTTGTGGCAGTGACCCCTCTGATTCTACATGTGATTAACATTGTAGATAGGAGAAGCGTAATTTTGTTCTGCTGTACATGATTGGCTGCATGGACTGAATGACAACAGAGATGTCTTCTTCTTCTAAACAAAACTGGCAAGTTAAAAACATCAACATAAATGAACACCTAAACAACCCCTCTGCCAGCAGACCAGGGTCTGATTCTGGCATATAAGCTTGTATTTCTCCAGTGTGTCAAGTCTGATGTCCTTATATTGCTGATGTCAGACAAATGTGCCGGTCAGTTTAGGAGCTGGTGAGATGGTGGTCACTGGCATACTTTAGTCACTCTATCAAATTCAGTGCAGACCAGTATATACACTACAGTAGAGGTTGTTTATTGTCCTTCATTTTTAATGGGAAGGGTTGTAAAATCTCTGTGATAGTCCATTATTAACCATCATTTTAATTTTCATACATAAAGATACCAAACGGCTTCTGTTTTCAGTCACATTTTCATTTTAATCACAAATTTACAGGACAAGCATATTGATTTTGTATTATTGTTTTTTTTCTGTGAAAGGATGAACAAAGACTGTGTGTCACTTTTTAAGATCAGTTCCACATAAAGCAGATCCATGTTTTTTTGGCAACAGTGGAGGCGCACAGAGTTGCAAGGATGCAGGTACATCCACACTGACAAGGTTGAACCAACACTCCTGAGCACACGTGTGTATGTATACAGCCCAATAAAGTATGTGTGTGTGTGTGGGGGGGGTGCAGTATGCATGCAGTTGGTTTATAATCCACATGAAAAAGAATGAAAAAGAAGCCACCACTTGCATCATCAACTGGGCAACATTCGTTTATGTTCCATGTGGTAAGTAAATAGTGACAAATGAGTCCATAAGTCTCAGAGTTTTTATAGATGTTTGCAATGATTAAAACTCAAATCGAATAGTTATTACTGTTTGAGCACGCATCAGCTATTCCTCAGACGACCCTCTCAAACAGACTTGGCCATGATGCCTGAGTACAGTGCTTTTATGTTCTCACTGATGAATTCTATTGGAATTTCAGGGGCACGTGTACTCTGATCCAGGCTAGGTCCATAGTGTGAAAGGTCTCTACATACAGTATGTCTTGTCCAGCCTTGTACCAGGAGATACCTAAAATACAATTTAATTTAAGGTCCCTTTGTTACCAGCAATCAAACACTAAAACTCAAGGCTTACATCACAGAGAACATTCTATACACAGTCAAATTATTATTGTATATGAATCAGTGTTTTGGGCACTACACATTGGGCTTATTGGAGCATATGTGTGTGTCTGTGTTCCTCTTCGTGCATGTTCTCTTTCTGTCTTTCCCAGCACCCATCTGCTTCTTAATCCCCTGATTTTACTGTGGCTTCATCACAGTAAAACCAGCCCCCACTGAACCCTATAAAGGCAACCAGCATCAGGCTTATTGTAAAACACAGTCAGAAGGTAAATGTTTATCCCCTCTCCACCATTCAAAACTCCCCTAATGAGCCTGTTGGAGGGATTTCACCTCTTAACTCCAATAGAAGCAGACAAATAAACACATTCAGCTCAGATTAGATAGATAGATAGCTAGATAGCTAGATAGATAGATAGATAGATAGATAGATAGATAGATAGATAGATAGATAGATAGATAGATAGATAGATAGATAGATAGATAGATAGAGGCAGGCAGACAGACAGACAGACAGACAGACAAATATTGTAGGCATCAAAATAAACAGAAGTTATAGTCAAATAATGCCAACCAAACAGACAGAAACACCTGAAAATGTGTTAATTACTTTTAAGTAAACATAGAGGACATTTCTTTTTCTTCCTAGAATCTTCTGTTTATACAGTACTGTAGCTGTTCTGGGCAGAATATAGTACTCTATGATTGCTGGGAAGGATGAGCCCTCCAACCTCTCTTTTCCTGGCTGTCCTGACCTCCCCATTATCCATCAGCGACCCCACTATTATACCCACTGTCAGTACATGGCGCTGCGCTGAACCGCACCACCCTGCACTGTGAGCGAGCCATCACTCTCATCTCTGAACGGCAACACTTGCTCGCACGGCCAGCAAGAGAGTTAGAGAAGGGAGGAAAAAAGGAGAGAGTTCAGAGTAATAGTTAGCAGGTAGTTAGAGGTCAGAGGTGCCGTGCAATCGGGACAGCAGTTCCACTCCTGGCAGCCAGAGCGGAACTCCGAGAGACCTGGAAGTAGATATGATGACCTTTTGTACAGAGGACCCCAAAATATACCCTCTTATCAAAATGACCTTAACATAGGAGCATGGGAAGGTAAGCAGAGCCCATCCATCATCTTAAAGATTAATCCTCCTCTCTATTCTTCTCCTGAATCTATTAATAATGTCGCCAGAGGGGGGAATTTGCAGCAAAGATTTATTCTGATATTGTGACTTTTATTCATTAGCCTATAATGGGGGGATTCCTTAAAGAGGAAATATGGAGCAAGCTTGGGGAATGCTAATTCTCTATTCTGGCTCTGCTTGAACTTTACCAACCTCTATTAACTCAAGTCATTCCGACATGCCAACGTACCCCAAACAGGGAAGATTATCATTCACACCACAGAAGTCACAATTGTTCATTCTTTAAACGCATTTCAAGGCAACTATTCGTTATTTTTCAAATTAATTAACATTCAACATCTTGATTAAAGCTGTGACAGGTGTTGGGCATGAAAATCAATTCGACAACAAAATCTGGTAGTTGGATCAGAGCATTTCTACGCTCATTTAGACAAAGTGGTGGATTTCACACAGTGGAGCAGCACTGACAGCCCCTGGGGCATACTTCAATTAGAGACTTTGGTGAGTTTAAACACTGCAGATCTACTCCCGCTCAAAGGCGTTTGTCTCCCTCCTTTCTCTCTCTCTCTCTCTACCCCCCCAGCCTCTTTTCATATCTACACTGAGCACTCACTCTCCATCTTCTTGAAGTCCTGCTCTCTGTAATCAACCTAGTGCTAATGGCTTATTCTTTCTGCTCCAGCACCCACATTTCACTTGTTTATTTTCCCACACTCGTAAATCTGGGGACATGTCACAAGCGCAGCGATATTAGAGCAATAATCTCAGGTAATTATCAGATGCCCTCTCCCTTTTGCTCCCTCTCCCTCCCTCCGTTTAACACTCTCTCTCTCTTGCTTTACAGGGACACACATATAGAAATTTCTTGAAGGATGAAAATATAAGAATGTAAATTTCAACCTCTACACACACTGCACATGGGTTATATAGTAATTTAAATCTTTTTTGATATCATCAAATGTTTCACAGCTCACAAATAAACAATTTCTGTTTCAGTTGATCAGAATCTGCACAACACACCATGTAGTTAGACTTTTAGAGGAAAAGACATAAGCATGCAAAGCCTCTCAGACATATCACCAAAACAATACATAGCTGTAACGTTAACATCCATCCATCCATCTTCTACCGCTTTTCCATAGGTCCAGGTCATGGAGGCAGCAGTTCAAGCAGAAAAGCCCAGACTTCCCTCTCTCCAGCCACCTGCTCCAGCTCTTCTGAGAGGATGCCAAAGTGTTCCCAGGCCAGCTGGGAGACATAGTCTCTCCAGCGTGTCCTGGGTCTGCCCTGGGGTCTCCTCCCAGTGGGACATGCCCGAAACACCTCAAGTGGGAGGCATCCAGGAGGCATTCTGATCAGATGCCCAAACCACCTCAACTGGCTGGCTCCTTTCAATGTGGAGGAGCAGCGGTTCTACTCTGAGCCTCTCCCGGATGACTGAGTTCCTCACCCTATCTCTAAGGGTGAGTCCAGCAATCCTACGGAGAAAGCTCATTTCAGCTGCTTGCGTCCGCGATAAGATAAGATAAGATAAGATAAGATAAGCCTTTATTAGTCCCACAATGGGGAAATTCCAGGATTGCAACAGCACAGGGATAGTAACACTCAGAGCAATAATCAGAAGGCAAGAGAAAAAAACAAGAGCAGCGAGTATACATATGTACATATAAATATATAAATATATATTCTGATTCTGATTCTGATTCTGATAAACACACAGTGCAGAGCATTGGAATAAATATATAAATATATAAACCCACACAGTGCGGAGCATTGTAGCTAGATGGAATGAACAGCATAACCGTCTACTTAGTTATCCTACATGGTATGATTATGTACCCATACATATTGTCACCCTCCGTAGCGACCGGTATTTTCCTAGATCTTGTTCTTTTGGTCATTACCCAAAGCTCATGACCATAGGTGAGGGTAGGAACGTAGATTGACCGGTAAATCGACAGCTTTGCCTCAGAGCTCAACTCCTTCTTCACCACAACAGACCAGTACATCGTCTGCATCACTGCAGATGCTGCTCCGATCCATCTGTCAATGTCCCACTCCACCCCACCCCCACCACCCCACTCATGAATAAGACCTCAAGATACTTAAACTCCTCCACTTGGGACAGGAGCTCATCCCCGGCCCGGAGGGAACAAGACACATTTTTCAACAATTATTTTATTGCTATTACAGCTTGTGTTATATGTTAAAAATTGACATGTTATTCCATGTTATTCCACCTTACACAACTAGTCTTCATGTATCTATATTTTAAAGCACAAAAAACCACAGTTTGTTACTAGAGATGCACTGATATATCAGTCGATATTCACCATGTTGACTGATATCAGCCAAACTGCAAATAAGATGTCATGGGGGGCATGATTTAGGACCATGTTCCACCCTTTGTGTTGTTTTATTATTTTGACCTTTTCTAGTTTAGTCTCCCTTGATCTTAGTTTTATTCTGAAAGTGTCTAGTATGTTCTGGTTTAGTTTGTAACTTGATTTCCTGTCTTATTTTGAAATTATTTTTTCTGTTAGTCCTCGATTACGATTTTCAGATTACTTTTAATTCTGGTAACTTCCCTCATCAGCATTATTCCCTGCATCCATTTGTTGATTGTCTGCCTCTGTTTAAGTTCAGTTTGGTCTTTCCCGTCCTCACGTGTCATTATGGATGTTATGGTGTGTCACCACGTTCCTTGGTTGCTCCTGTGTCTCCTGGTTCCTCTCTTCTCCATAGTTTGTTTACATTTCCTTAAGTTACATTTCCTTGTGTTAAAGTGACACTCCGCCAAAAATCAAGGTGTTTTTTTTTGTGAACATATCTGTAACATGATTTTTATGACTTACAAGACATATCAAGAGTAAAATCACTCAAATGTTTCATGTATCTTTAACCTCTTGCACTCCGGGATACCGCAGGCAGTCACATCTCTGCGTCCTAGGTGCACAAGGGCGCCCTAGGATGCACACTGTGCTTTCTAGGGCGCACTGAAAAAAAAAAAGCTGCAGACACAGCCGCGAACAGAAAGCCAAAGGAGTGCTTTGATTGGTTTAGATTTGACTGACCTCTCATTCGACTAATAAGAGCCTTGAATTGGGTTACTGAAACCTTGAAGAACCAATGACTGAAAACCTAGCAAGAAGGACCTGCCTACCAACGGCTGCGAATACAGCCAGCCAATTGAAGCAGAGAACTTCGACAATTGAAAGCATACGTCCCGTGCATAAAATCTGTTTTGTGTAAGCCGCTGGGTGACACACACGCGTTCGCCAGTCTTTTTTTCTTACTACTGTTCTTATTTGTTTTGAAAAATCGTTCGCCAAAACCGCAATCATGGAAGCACAAAACCACAATAATGGAATTATGGTTTGACCGGGTCGCGTGACCAGAACCACGAGTCCGTAACAAGCGGACCAGTGTCATGTTCGTCTGATAATGAGGAAGAGAAGTTCGCCAGCGACACTGCTGTTGTGGACAGGTAAGTGTTATAAGCTAAATTATTCTTTATCCCTGAAAATTGTAATCAAAATGACTTTTGACCAATCGGTAAATTACAACTGTGCGTCACTGCAACATGACGGACCCGGATCACTCCGGTCCGGTCTGGTCCGGACGGCGCACGGACCGTGTCCAGTCCGTGCGCCACGTCCGGACCGTGAACGCCCCCCACCCCCCCGCTACTCTTCTGTAGCGGATTGCAGATATTATTGCAGATATTTTAGTACAACTGTGCGTAGTACACCACGGCGCACCGTCCCCACGGTCCGTCATGTAGCGATGGGCGATGTCCGTCCTCTGTAGCGGGGGTGGGGGGGAGTTGTTATCTTCTACATTACAGATATTTTAGTATAATTTTTAGTGCACTGTAGGTTATTGTTTCTTGTAAAAAAAAAAAAAAGCCACACATTTTTTACGTGGCATGCTTCTTTGTGTGTGGGGGCTTGTTTGTTCATTCATTCATTCATGAATGAATAAACAACCCCCCCACCCACACACACAGCCCTTCACCTTTCATTAGAGCCCAAGATGAAGCTTCTATATTGAATCATTCAAAAGTTACAGACGTTTTTCCAAACTGTGCCATTTGGCACAATTTGGCACAGTTCAAAAACGCCTGGGAACAACCTGAGTAAAAAGCTGTGTAATATATTCATTTTTTGTGGTATTGTTACAAAATTTTGACCTCAGCTGGATAACACTTGGTTCTACATTTCTGTTGCATTTTCCAGCCCAGATCTGACAGCTGTGTGTTATTTGCAAGCATTTGTATCCAAAAAACACCCAGGCCAAATTTATTTTCTTCAAGTTCAGTATGTTTAGATGACTCAGTGGCAGGAGCACTTAGAGAGATTATGACTGTTTTGCCAAAAAATTCAAAGTGTTTTCTTTTAAATGAGACCAACCCCATGACGATGCTGCAAAGGGTTGAAGAATAGCTTTTGATTTACTTTGGGTACATTATTTTTAGGCGTTTTTAGGGAAATTGATCAGAGTGCAAGGGGTTTAAGTTTCACTTAAGCCCCCCCCCCCCCGAAAAAGGCGAATTTGGACGGAACATTTTTTTTTTTATGGACGGAACATTTTTGGTGGTGTAACTGTAACGGGTCTATAGTGTTGAGCCAATCAGGACTCTGGTCTTACAATTATTTGTGAAAATCTTTTCCCTCTTCCTCCTCTTTCAAACACCAGGATCTATGAATATTCTAATTAGGCCCACCCATATCCTGCCCATGAAGACGCTGATGCGCTGCCTCTCCTTAAGGACCACAGCACACAGAAGTCTGCAAGCTGGCCAGAAAATGATAGTAATGAAGATATAACGTTTAAAAAATTACAATACAATGCTGTCATGATTGCAGAGGGTCTAAATGATCACTCAGCACGTGCAGAGCACCACAGCAAAGCAGCACAGCGCACACACTCGCCTCCACTGCTGTCCTCTGCCTCTGATGCAAGCTACAAATAGCCACCCAAAAGCACACCACAAGTTCCCACTGGTGCTTACATGCCTATAATATCCAAAACTTTAAAAGTTCAACACGACCATGACTTTTTAAAGGAACGACCAGATTGACTGCATATCATATGCAACCACACATGCACCGGGGCAGCATGGAACACAGCAGAGAGGCAGCTCCGGCCTGCAGCTGGAGAGCGGGGGAGAGAGCAGCTCTGGTCCTATCAGCAATTACCAAACACTACACATTCATTCCGCGTACAATCATCTCTGCATGATCTAAACACACTATGAAAGTATTTTACTTTGCAGGAGCAAAACTGTCTGACTACTTCTCTTTTCTCCTCCTGGCTTTAATGTGCAGCAGCGTCTCTACAAAAAAAAGTCTGAACAAACAAATCAACAAGGTGTAGCATCTAAATATAACCACACTTATCTGGATATTTGTGGATTGTTTTCTCTCTAGCTTATTACCTACATATTTGACAAAAGGTTTAGACATTTACCACACGTAAATCCATACCGTTAGTAAACTTCTGTATCAGGCACATTAAAAGGCTAATGGTGGCTTGCGTTACATTAGACAAACAGAATAAATCCCATGATAAAATACAGACTAACCATGTCTAAAATCAGTGGTGCATTATGAACCACTAGTTAAAAGGAGTGTCTTAAAAACGTGCGAGTGCTAGACAACTAGGACATGCTCACCACTACTTCATCTCACACCTGTTTCACCTCGATAGGCTTAGGTGAAACAGTGGCACTCAGGTAAATTATGTTCTCCTGCATTTTCACTTTGTGCACAAGCATATTTGTTCCTCCAGAGGAAACTGCCCCCCCATGTAAGCATGCAATTATAGCACACATGCCATAGATAATGTGCCCCTGCTGATTGGTTTAAGGCACGTTAGGTCCAAAACACAAATATGAATAATTGTGGGAGTGATGTTCTAAGAATCTTTCTTATTTTGAATTCACTCAGTAACTGTGGTAGAGAAGAATATTGAATATTGTTGTGCATTTTCATCTGTGGACTGCACTTCCCATTTTTTAATCCTACGATTCACCAGCAATAAGCTCATTGGTAAAAACACAAAACAAAAAAGCCATTAGAAACCATCGCTTAAAAAGGCGTGAACAGTGTTATGTCTTGGATTAGTTTCAGTTCAGTTTTGTAGGTTGTAAGCAAATTAACTTCCACATTTCTGCTTCAGCCTTTTTTAGTCTCTTTTAACATGTCACTTACCCACTCCTGCTGAATGAGGATGACTGCCTTGTTGGCCCGGGACAGGTTTCGACATGCTAGTATAACATGGGCACCATGAAGAGCAAAAGATCTGGCTGTCTCAAAGCCTGAGAGAGGAGTGCAAGGGCGAGACACAGGGAGACAAAGATGGGTAAGGGGGGGGGGGGAGAGAAGAATTACAATGAGCAATGTCTCAAAGATCTTTTTTTTTCTGAAGATAACTTTGATTCTCAGTGGATGAATCTAATGGAGTGGGGGGTGGGTGCAAGTTAACATCCCCATCAATTTTCCATATAATTTCTCTCATTGAGTAACCCAGTGGTCTAGCGGAAGAACTTAATCATTTCTCTCTGAAGTGATGAAACTGATTGAATTATTGTGGTTCAAGAGTTCCTCGTCTCCTCTTAGATAAACTTTTGGGTCTGACCGCCGACTCTCAATGAGGCATTGCTGCTCATCCCAGGTTAGAGAGAGGGAGGTCGTCGTTAATTATGCTAATAATTATACAGTGGTGGCAGTAATTATGAAAACATGGTTCATAACAGAACTAGTCAAATGAGCAATAGAAGAGACATGGCATTGACGATGAACCTTTGGTGCGATATCCCAGCACATCAAAGGGCCCCCGATAAGGACATTTCTCCCATGAAAAAGAGGTCCAGAGATACGCACGGGATTTATCAGTCCAAGACTACTTCATAGCTCCATCCAAATCATGTAGTCATGATAAAACTGACAAAAAGTGAAGATAGGAGGAGAGAAGTTCATTTCTAAATTACAAGTCTAAATGGGTCATTTCATCCCGTAGGTTCAATAATTTATGAAATTAACTTTCGCCCACACCATATTTTTATTTTCTTTTGACATTTACTGTTCTTTATGCAGAAAAGTTTGACTTGTGCCGTATTTTTAGTCTGAACAGAAACTAAAAACCAATACACGCACAAAAATCAGATAAATATACAGAGGAAGCATCCAGCCTGAGCGACAAACTGAAAGGCTCAATAATGGACTGTGGCAAAGAGGGTCTGAGAGGCAGAGCAGTAGGCGGAGTGTATCAGGCAGTGGATTAATATGGACTGTAATTAGATTATATGTCTTAATCTGATTTTCATTAAGAGCAAAACTGGGAGGCCTAATTGTGAGGAGAGTGTTAAGGACTAATATCTATTAAAACTCAGAATTGGAGGAGGATTGGAAGCCCTTTCTGACAAGTGAAGCATGGAATGAAATTATATGACACCTTATTAGGTGTAATGGAGGGGACTGTGGCTGTGAGCGGAGATCATTTCACTCACAGGAAATGGAAATGAAAATAAAAACAGCATGACAGAAAAAAACAAGCAGTGTGACTCCCAGGGTAAAAATAGCCTTTGAATTTGTGTGTGCTGTAGCAGCCAATATTAGAAAAGTTTCTCCGTGTCATGTAAAATCTGTTTTTTTTTTTTATTATGACATAATGCAAAACTCTATAGAAAATGCATTTAAGGGTGGCAATATGTTAAACATTTTGCAAAAGTGTCATCATTTAAAAGGCTTTTCTCGGTCGTTATAAATTGGACAAGAGTGCTGGCTTCTGGTAAACAACAACACCTCACACTCGCTGGTTGTGTGTACAAACCATGAAAGTGAAATTAATCGACACCAGTGTTTTCCATAATGGAGAACAAATTAGAATATGGCAGCGACAACAGCAGCAGCACTGCAGCCATGTATTTGCAATGACAAATAACAAGGGCTTGACATTAATTGTGAAATAACGAGAGTGGCGGTGCTATAACAGAGACTCCCCGCCCTCTCGCCCGTGTTTCCGGTGGAGAGGGCCACGGTGAAATTAGTTCTTGGTCAGGTGTACGACAAAGGGAGCCTGTTTCGGCGTTGTATGCCGATGCAAGAACATGACAAGAGGTCAGACAGGGGTTTGTGGATCGACAAATGCCATAAGCTGTTTTACAACACGCAGGAGGCCCACTAGGCTGCGATGCTCATCCCGGTTTTTCTTTGTCTAATCAGACAACAACATGGCAAACACAGAGGAGTAAGAGTTGTATGTGATCACAACACTTTTAAAATGCTGGCAGATGAAAAGGGAGGGTGCGATTGTGCGTTTGTTCGGTTCAAAGCTTTACAAAGTAACACAAGTACAGTAAATGTCTCAGCTATTGTTGAAAATGTGTTTTACTGTAATGTATAAAATACATAAAAAATGTGTAAAATGTCCATTAAGCAGTGAATGCTCTTCATGGTACATTAGGATCCTGGCCCTACTGATATCCCCCAATAATGAGTGTGATTTAGTGATTTCACGCTTTGTTTGTCCTCCCTGGCCTGCTGCCCCTCTCTGGATCCCCCTCGTACACAGGTGTATTGGCTCAATGTAATGAGATCATTACC
Source organism: Pholidichthys leucotaenia (assembly GCA_020510985.1). NCBI lineage: Eukaryota > Metazoa > Chordata > Actinopteri > Cichliformes > Pholidichthyidae > Pholidichthys > Pholidichthys leucotaenia. The sequence goes on from CM035840.1 coordinate 116,181,640, forward strand.
AGCCTCGTCAGTAAACGTGTTTATTTGGCAAACCGAGCTGCCTGCTCCTTCTCTCTCTCCTTCTCTCTTGATCTGCATCCAAAGAGGCATTTAACTAAAATAAGCTCTGCAGTACAATTGGGCAAACACAAGTCAGTTCAGATCATTACAAGACCTGTGGGTAAACATGTTAAGTTCCCACAATTGCCATTTTGCCAGAGCTGAAATTGTGCAACACAGACAATGAACACACTAGTTATTACTACCCTACCTCATGCCCGTTACAAGTGGTGCAAAACATAAAAACATGGAGTGCATTCTATTTCTGATTTATTCAATAAATACGATAAATATGGCCCCTTTACCTGTGTCTTTAGTGTGATTCCTTACTGATATTAGGTACTACAATGTTTCAAAATTTGTATTTTTACTAAAAGTCTGCAACAACTATTTTGTCTGATTCAACATTACTACTGCACTATCACGTCCATGAAATTCTACAGGTATTTTTTTTTTACAATTTGTATCCTATTCATTATAAAGTATATAATATTAACTGATAGTTATTTGATTTGAATAACCCAGCCACACGGGGTGCACAAGCCAGTGTACTCCTAGTGCTGGTCCTAAGCCTGGGTAAATGGGGAGGGTTGTGTCAGGAAGGGCGTCCGACATAAAACCTTTGCTAAATCAAACATGCGGATCATGTCGAATGAGAGTTTCATACTGGATCGGTTGAGTCCAGGGTTAATGACTGCCACCGGTGCTGTTAACCAACAGGGTGCCGGTGGAGACTGAGCTACTGCTGGTTGGAAATCAAGGAGAAGGAGAGGGGGAAGGCATGTTAGGAGGGAGAGAGAGAAAAGGAAAGGTAGAAATGTGGAGGTGAGAGTAGGGACGTTAAAAGTAGGGACTATGACTGGTAAAGGCAGAGAGTTGGCTGATATGATGGAGAGAAGAAAGGTAGATATACTGTGTGTTCAAGAAACCAGATGGGAGGGAAGCAAGGCTAGGAGCACTGGAGGTGGATTTAAACTGTTCTACCATGGTGTAGATAGGAAGAGAAATGGAGTAGGAGTAATCTTGAAGGAAGAGTATGTGAAGAGTGTTAAGGAGGTAAAGAGGGAGTCAGACAGGATCATGAATTTGAAGCTAGAAGTTAAAGGTGTGATATTGAATATTGTCAGTGCATATGCCCTACAAGTTGAATGTCAGGTAGAAAAGAAAGAGGAATTCTGGAGTAAGTTAGATGAAGTGGTAGAGCGTGTTCCCGGGGGGCGGTGGGGGGGGGGGGGATTGGAACAGACTTTAATGAACATGTAGGTGAAGGAAACAGAGGTGATGAGGAGGTTCTGGATAGGTATGGTCTTAAGGAGAGAAATGCGAATGTGGAAGGATAGATGGTTGTGGATTTTGCTGAAAGGATGTTAATGGCTGTGGTGAACACATACTTCAAGAAGACAGAGGAACATAGGGTGACTTACAAGAGTGGAGGAAGGTGCACACATGTGGACTACATCTTATGCAGAAGGACAAATCTGAAAGAGATAGGAGACTGCAAGGTGGTGGTAGGGGAGAATGTAGCTAGACAGCATCGGACGGTAGTCTGTAGGATGACTTTGGAAAACAAGATGAGGAAGAGAGTGAAGGCAGAACCAAAGATTAAGAGGGGGAAGTTACAGAAGGAAGAATGTCACAGAGTTCAGGAAGGAGTTGATACAGGCTCTGGGTTGTAGGGAAGAATTACCAGATGACTGAGAAAATACAGCAAAAGTATTGAGGGAAACGGGTAGAAAGGTATGTGGTGTATCCAGTGGACACAGGAAGAAAGACAAGGAGACTTGGTGGTGGAATGAGGAGGTACAGGAAAGTATTCAAAGGAAGAAGTTAGCAATGAAAAAGGATTATAAGGGAGATGAAGAAAGTAGACAGGTGTATTTGGAATCTAGGCGCATGGCAAAGAGAGAAGTGGCAAAGGAAAAGGAAAAGGCATATAGTGAGTTGTATGAGAGGCTAAACACTAAGGAAAGAGAAAAGGTCTTGTATCAACTGACTAGACAGAGAGATCGAGCTGGAAAAGATGTGCAGCAGGTTAGGCTGATTAAGGACAGAAATGGTAATTTACTAACAAATGACAAGAGTGTGTTGAGAAGGTGGAAGGAGTGCTTTCAAGAGCTGATGAATGAAGAAAATGAGAGAGAGAGGAGGATGGACGAAGGAAAGATGGTGAACAAAGAAGTCTTGAGGATTAGCAAGGCAGAAGTGAGGACAGCTTTGAAGAGGATGAGGAATGGAAAGGCGGTTGGTCCAAATGATATACCTGTGGAGGTATGGAGATGTTTAGAAGAGATGGCAATGGACTTTTTAACCAGATCGTTTAACACAATCTTGAAGAGTGAGAGGATGCCTGAGGAGTGGAGAAGAAGTGTTTTGGTACCAATTTTCAAGAACAAAGGAGATGCTCAGAGCTGTAGTAACTACAGAGGCATAAAGTTGATCAGCCACACTATGAAGATATGGGAAAGTTGCTGAAGTTAAGAAGAGAGGTGACAATCAGCAAGCAGCAGTACGGGTTCATGCCAAGAAAGAGTACTACAGATGCAATATTTGCTCTAAGAGTGCTGATGGAGAAGTATAGAGAAGGTCAGAAGGAGTTGGACTGCGTCTTTGTGGATCTAGAGAAAGCATATGATCGGGTGCCAAGAGAGGAAGTGTGGTACTGTATGAGAAAGTCAGGAGTGCCAGAGAAGTATGTGAGGGTGGTGCAGGACATGTATGAGGACCACGAGACGGTGGTGAGGTGTGCTGATGGAGTGACAGATGGGTTCAAGGTGGGGGTGGGGTTACATCAGGGATCGGCTCTGAGCCCCTTCTTGTTTTCCATGGTGATGGACAGGCTGACAGATGAGATCAGGCAGGAGTCTCCCTGGACCATGATGTTTGCAGATAACATTGTGATCTGTAGTGAGAGTAGGGAGCAGGTGGAAGAGAACTTGGAGAGGTGGAGGTATGCTCTGGAGAGAAGAGGAATGAAAGTCAGTAGAAGCAAGACAGAATGCATGAATGTGAATGAGAGGGAGGCAGGTGCAACGGTGAAGATGGAAGGAGTAGAGGTAGTGAAAGTAGATGAGTTTAAATACCTGGGCTCAACCATCCAAAGCAATGGAAAATGCATAAGAGAGGTGAAGAAGAGAGTGCAGGCAGGGTGAAGTGAGTGGAGAGGAGTGTCAGGGGTGATTTGTGACATAAGCGTAGCAGCAAGAGTGAAAGGGAAGATTTACAAGACGGTAGTGAGACCTGCTATGATGTATGGTTTGGAGACGGTGGCGTTGACAAAAAGACAGGAAATGGAGCTGGAGGAGGCAAAGTTGAAGACGCTAAGATTTTCATTTGGAATGACTAGAAGGGACAAGATTAGAAATGAGTTTATCAGAGGGACAGCTCAGGTTGAGCGGTTTGGAGACAAAGTAAGAGAGGCAAGGCTGAGATGGTTTGGACATGTGCAGAGGAGGGATAGTGGCTATATTGGACAAAGGATGCTGAAGACGGAGCTGTCAGGCAGGAGGAAAAGAGGAAGACCACAGAGAAGATTCATGGATGTAGTGAAGGAGGACATGGAGAGGGTTGGAGTTACAGAGGAAGATGAAGGGATAGGGTGAGATGGAGGCAGATGATCCGCTGTGGCGACCCCTAAAGGGAGCAGACGAAGAAGAAGAAGAAGTTATTTGATTTGAATAATAGTCTGACTAGAAATGAAACTGGGTGATATTATAACTTGTTTTCTTTTCTAACAACAAAATACTACAGAAAATGGTAAAAATGTGCATATGGTGTCAACAGATCTCGCAATATCATGTGAAGTGTGTTTATTATTTTTATGATCATTTTTCATCATATTTATTTTTTAATGTTTTACACATTTTTATGTTTAACCTTCATTTTATGTTTATGTACTGTATTTAGTTTTGCTCTCAATTGATTTTTGTAATGTTCTTTGGTTTTAATACGGTGTGTTATGATGAACTGCATCTGAATTGAATTGAATTGAAATGAATTGAACTGAACTGAGTCAAAGGGCCTTTGTAACAATACATCCAGAATTGTCTGTCATTGTACAAATACATGTAAGTAAAAATAATATTTACAAAAAGCAAATAATTACTGGAAAATAAATAAGCTCTCTAATTTTCACTTTTTAAAATAATTTTAATATTAGCATCAAATATATCATTCATTCATTGCAGTTTCAGGTTTGTTTCTAATTTTGAGTCTTTTTGGAACCTAATTTATGCATTCAAAACATTTCCAGGGTTAGGAAATACTATATGCTCACTTAAACAAAATAAGGAATATTTTGGGGTGTTTTATGCTATTATATCAACTAACATTGCAGAAAAAAAGAAGATGAGTTAAGCCCAATGAAAATCTCAAGCGTGGTGTAGTAGCAAAAATTAAATTATTATATTTGTGGAGAGATGAAATAAACAGAGATCCACACCAGGAAGTTCTTTTCTTCCTCTATCTTTGCAAAGAGAGAAAAGTGTACAGAAAGCAGAGATGATCCACACAGCAGCCTGCCCAGTATGATACAGTGGCATGAGAGTACACGGCATAAATACTTTCTATCCTTGAGTCGTGTGAGAAACAGTCAAAAGTTTACTGCTAAGAATTGGCTGAAACAGGCCTGAATGCACGCCTTGAACTAGCAAAATGAAACCGAACACATTGCATGGACACGGTGTGAGAGAGTAAAGACAGTCTACAGAGGTGAACATATCGGAACCAAAACACAATGCAACAGTGATCAATAAGTGAAGAAACAAAGAGAACAACTTTAAAAAACTCCATTAAAAGTAGCTTCTCTCTGCTCTCATTAGCCCACAATAGAAGAAGCAAACAATTTAGATAGTGGTAAAATAGTGAACGGTGGGGAGAGTCAAGATATACAGTAGGGTCCAATTCCTAATCGTCTCTGTCTTGAGTGCACCTGTTCCAGTGGTTATTGTGTATTTCTTGCCCAAGAACTGAGAAGCTGCACAACTCCTCCGCTCTTCCTGACTTTTAAGATCCCCTCTAATTCCCCTCCATTAGTCCAAGAGGAGGGAGATGTCACCCCAAAAGTGGAATGTATGGTTAGTAATTACAGCCCAAGGTTGAGCTGTTCCAGGCGAGAGCGCTGGAGTGGTTCTATAACCCCTTCATGTCCCCTCTGCCTCCTTCCTACACCCCTCCCCATCATCCACGCAGCCCTAGCTTGCACCCCCACCCCCATCCCACGTTCAGACCCCTGTGTGTCAACCTCCAACTCCCTACACAATCTCTCATCTTGGCCTCACACCACACCGGACACCTCGAGTCCTTCGGCAGCCAGCCTTACCAGAAAGAGAGAGGGAAGGAGGACAGTAAAGTTGACAAACACATACTACGCCGAATCACACACACACACACACACACACACACATGCACAGTGATAAAGACACACGCCCTAAGGGCCTTCGGGTGCACACGTATCTGCTGAGCGTTAGGGCAACTTTCATCACTGTCATCAAAAATCTCCCCCATCATGTAACTTTCATCCCCTCATCATCTGCAGACTGTAAACTCGATAGGTCTATAAACTACTTGACTACACACAATAACCCAATGCCCCTTCATTTTATTTTACCTACCGCCTTTAAGCATATATATGTATTCCATCCTCTCTCTCTCTCTCTCTCTCTCTCTCTCTCTCTCGCTCCTACTCCCTCTCTCTCTTTTTCAGACCACTTCAGTTCTATTATATTAGAGCTGTAATCATTATTGAACCCTGCTAGCCTCCAGCATAATACTCTCTGCGTGTTACACCAGTTTGGGTCTGCATAGCAAATTTCATCTAAGGTTAATAAAGTTGAATAATTTGACTAACCAACCATAACTGGTTCTCATTACGTAGCCAATAAACACATTCATCAGTGAGGACGTGAAATGCTCGATGAAAAAAAAAAAAAAAAAAACTTTCTTTCAATTTTGTCGGCGGCTGACATAGAGGAGAGAGAGCTGGCCGGCCACTCCCCCAGCGGACGTACAAAAAAGGAAAAAAAAAAAACTACTAGACCTCTGCATATAAACACAGATGCACTCCGGATGTCACCTAAACCGCACGCAGTCACTCAAAGACACAGACACCACATGCCATCCTCAACAGGAACATCTTTTTATCCATCTAATTCCTCCCTCTATGAATAATGCATTTCCCTCCTTACTGAGGCTCGGGTTTAACGCATCGCTGCACGGTTCTTTAAGGAGGTCCTTATTCATAAACAGTAGTGCAGTAAATACCAGAGCTTTGCAGCCAATTTAATGGCAGTTATGCTTAACAAATCTGCCTCAATCTAATGATCAGCCACAAAGCTAGGCTACGGGTTTAATCTGCACACAGAGGCTCCCGCAGCTCTGCGACTCACTGAATATGCTTAGGGATCTCTCCATCCAGAGAGAGGAGAGCACCAGCCTAACACTTAATCCTCACAACACAACACCGGGATCAACACAACTATAGAACATTGTTAGTCTTTCATGAATAAGAATAGCGTGCAAAGTCCTAAAACACTGCAGAGACCATGCATAGAGATACTAAAACATTATGAAGCGCTCCTTTTCAAATCCCCACTATTCCCTGTCTGGACCGCCTGAGTCTTTTCTGCTTCTTATTCCAGCATTGACCCTGCACCTCAACAGCAATGCCATGTGGAATTTAGCACATGCATTTAGACTGAGTCGAGCTTTTCAGCTGTAGGTATGGTATCAACGGCAAGACGGTGTGCAGAAAGGGCAAAAAAAACCAACATGGCAACATATAAAAGAGCAAACACTGCAAAGACAGAATATACAGGATTTAAGATTAGAAAAATGAATTAATTCCAAATGGAAACAAAATATTAAACACTACAATATTCTGTGAGAAAAAGAAATACGTTTTTTTTCCTTTTTTTCACAAAGCTGACACGATGAACTGAGAGTTAAAAATGGAAAGTGGAGGACAGTTTTAGTCGGACGAGGGGTCGATATGTTATTTCTGACCACCGTTAAGCATTTGCTGTTTCAGCAACAAGTCACCTGGGAGACTGATGGCCCTGCCCAGGTAACGGGACACATAAATGTACATACAAACATTTCCCAAAAGAGCTGTCACAGGGCAAATACAGCTGCAAGCCCAAAGAGAACACAAAACAAAGACAGATTTGCTTTGACAGAAAAATAAAATAGGAAGGGACACATCCCCAAACTGCATTTGCACAAATGAAAGTAATGTATAAAAATATGATTTCATACGGCCACGTGTGCAGTCATTTTGCGCCTGAACCCAGGGAGGGATAGAGGTATCAGGACAATGGCCCTTTAAGGACAATTGTTCCACAGACCCCTGGCCAGTAAATAACCTGAGAGTTAGTTGATAGGGGGGAATTAGAGCCTGAGCAGGAGGGAGTAATGGGGATGGATAGGAGGCTCAGGCCTGGGTCAAAGCCGCTTAGGAATCAATGCAGAGGTACAGGTGTACAACCACAGGTCTATAAGAGTAAGAAAACCTTTAAAAAGAACTGGGAGCGAGCGAGAGAGGGGCAAGCCGAGGGGAAAACAAAGCACAATCATTCATTTCCATTATCACAATTAAAAATTACCATTTAGCCCGGTGCTGGTTTTTAATTTACAAAAGAAAGCAGAGAGAGGAAGACTAATGTTGTGAACTAGGCGCAGTGATCACTTTGGCAAGACAAACTACATTACTGTCTCGCCTCCCAGCACTGTTGCAGCAGAAAGGCTTTAAGGCTGGTCACAAAACCAGAGACGATGATATTTCATGCATTAATAAATCCATACATGTAGTTTGCATTTATGTGAGCATTTAGAACTAAATTAGAGCGCGTGAATGCAAATTTTTTAATTAATGAATATCTTACCATTACTAATAAAAATGCCACATTTCCTGTGTGGAGGAAATAACTACTGAAGAAATGGAAATAGCCTTGACACTTGGATTAAAAAACTATTGATGTCATTAAAATGCTAAGTGGGTCGGAGCAATTGGCATAACCACGTTCCACTATAGGGATGTCAAAGGAGTACATGAGAAGTAGCAATTACTATTAGAATACTCTTAATTATGGCTGTTGCATATTTAATATGTGGCAGCGTAAAACAAAGGTTATGTTAATATGGATTCTATTAAGTATTCATGCTATAAAATGACTGCGTGTTGTCACTACTTAATATGGTCTTTAGAGAAAAGCTGCTTTTTTGCAAATTAACACTTTCTATTAACTAAATACTTTACGTCAAGTATTAAATGTGGATAATCCTTTTCATTATATAGTTTTTTCATTAAGGCAAAAACTGGCACTTCTGAAGGACTTGATATAACGATTTAACCTCAGTAGAAGCAACACCACAGACCTCCTGTGCCCTCTTGTGGCCAAAGTATTTTCCCCCACCCTCCTTTCATTCCACCCATAGTCAAAGCATTAATTTATTTGAAAATAATCTTTTATACTACTTTACGACCTGACAAGTGAAACCTCTACAGTTTGATTTAATCTACTTTGAAACTTAATTTCCCTTTCTGCCTATTAATGATGCAGAAAAAATCATCCACACTTTCACTTCATCAAAATTAGACGAGCCTAATTCACTTTACGTTGGCGTCAATCAGTCTTCCCTCAGTCGTCTTAAATGCAGCTGATGGGCACACAAAAATATACACGTTACACTCGTTCTTCCATCTTTACAGGGGATCCATTTTTAGATTTTATATCTTCTTAGGGCTAGTTCTGCCCCGTTTATCAGATCTTTTCTCTCCCTACTTCTTATCAGAGAGTCTTAGGGGCCCGCACACATGACGTTTTTACCCCAAACTGGGAAACCTCTTTTATAGTTTGGCTGTCCGTGCATATGACGCCATGATTTCGGAGGTGTGAGGGATAAGGAATAAGAACCTGTACTTATATTACACTTTACTCGTCACAAAGACCACTCAAAGCACTTAAACTAGTAGCTACACTAACCCTCTATTCGAAGGGCCTATCAAAGACAGATGCCTAGGGACAATTTAGAGTCACCAATTAACCTAACATGCCTGTCACTGGAGCACCACCAGTAAACCCACACAATATGCAAACTCCACACAGAAAGGTTGACACCCCTGCCAGCCTGAGGATTCAAACCCGGAACCTTGTAGCTGTACCACCATGCTGCCCTCTCCCCTGTAAGTGTAAAGGTTTGAAACCAGTCCCCAGAGTGGAATGGTTGTGCTGGCACATTTGTTCCTCCTCCGTGTGGTCCCAAAGTTTAGGGTTTAAGCTCAGGGGAGGGTTGTTCCTTTGCCATTGTTGCCCCCAAACTGTGGAACAGTCTTACCCCTCATTACAGCACTGCACCCACTTTGGACATATTTAAATCACTACTCAAAACTCATCATTTCTCCTCGGCGTTCAGAAAATTCCAGCCTAACATTTCAATGTGTTGCTGTTTCGTGGGTCTCTCCTTGTTTTTTTGTTTTCTATTAATCTCCTTTTTAAGCTTGATTTTGTTGTTGCACAGCACTTTGGTCAACTATTGCTATTTTAAACGTGCTTTATAAACTTGACATGTGGCTTAGCTTGTGACTATTCCGGCCATTTTCCCCATAAGCTTTTGGTACTGTCATCACTTGTATCCTGAGTAGGGAATCTCACTTTTGGGGAAAATACCACAAGTTAAACAAAGATGCTTGACATGCTGGGAATCTCTACATTTTTCAAGCAAAGAAAACCAAATCTGGTCCATATTTTGAGCACTTTGTTACTCTGGTCCCCAGTACTATATAAAGTTTAATGTAATGAAACAGATAGACATACGGAGATTTGCTGACTCATCTATGTATAAATGCACAGAATTTCTGTGTGCGTGTGTGTGTGTCTATCTGTGTGTCTACGTGTGTGTCTGTTCCACGCATATCTCTTGAACCGTTCATCAGACTGACCTCAGATTTTATACGTGTTTTGCTGAGGTTACGAGGATGTGCATCCCTGAGTATGGAGCTGTTCAGTCAAAATATGTAATTTTTATCAATAAAAGTTTAGTCATCGCTCTCTCCTCATGCTCTGGCTTCCAGAGGTGTGGGCGGGGTTTCGCATTGACTCCGTACTGATTGGATAATATGCGACATCATGGCATCAGTAACCACAGCACACCGTGAGCAAAACCAGGAAGTGAAAAGCGACAAATTTGAACAGAAAAAGATAATTCTGAAGAGTTAATACTTAAAAAATTATACCATGAAGTTGCCATGATTGCATAGGTCTAAAGGATAATTCGGCATATGTGGAAAACATGAGGCGTGTGAGCAGACTGGACGGAGCATCAGCAGGGACCCGGGTCTGACAAAAAACACCGGTGTGTCAACACAGAACAAGCCGAGAGAAGCAGGGGCCTGACCGGGCAGACCACGGTCCTTCGCGAGGAGGAACGCCCAGCCTGCCCAGTCAGTTGTAGATGGGAGACCCCTCTGCTGCTTCACCCATGTGGTACCACTGTACTTTGCAGGACCGCGAGTCCCCCCTCCAACGTGAGTATCTAAAAATTAAAAACTTAATAATAATACCGCCATGATCGTAGAGCGGAATGGCCGGAATGACTTAACAACCAAATGCAGGACACACAAATGCCCAAATAACAAAATAAATCATTTTTAGTTAAATATCTACTGACAAATGGGCAGCACTGATGCAACGGTTGCAGTCAAACGGATCCTTCTGCTGTGTATAATAATGTTGGGTGTTTTGTAGTTAATTTGGTTGATTACAGTTTTAAAAAACCTTTTAATAACAATATATTGCTAAAATATAAAATGATGCACTACAATGAGTCTCAAATATATGTAAACATGTCCTGTTATAGTACTGCATGAGTTTATTGACGATACACAGAAGAAATTCAATATTCCACTGAACTCCATCACCAAACAGTGATATAAACTAAAATAATTAATAATAATTATAATGGTGACTGAACAACTCCCATTCCCCAGAGTGCAAGATACACTATTATCTTGAATATAAGTGACAAAAGATCACACAAATAAGTGATCTGACAAACAAATAAACAAGGGATCTGAAACAGTCGCTAATATTGGATGTCCCATTCATTTTCAATAATTAGGTATTCTGTAATTAATATTCACACAATCAAATAAATCTTAGACTCCCTTTTATGTCTGTCAAAGTCTAACATGTGATTGCCTACATAGAGGCTACACCTCTGTATTCCACTTTCAAACACAGCCTACATTTGGGCCTGTAAAGCCTGATTGGGATACCTGTTTCAGACAGGAATACTTGCGTTCTACGGGCAAATGCACTAGTTAGTACAATGCTGGATGATAGTTCAGTGATTTTTTTTGTCCAGTTTAACACGTTATTTAAATCTAAATTAAAAGTACCAAAGACTAACTACAATATTTAGTAATTCTATCAAAGCAGCTGAACTATTCACACTATGAGGAGCATGCTTGCTAACTCTGTATTTAGTGGGGCAAATGTTTTAAAGGAAATGCAGTTTATATTGCCATCAATGATACTATCATTCACATCTGCTTGAAAATGAAATCAAATACATTTTTTATGAAGGCATGGGAGCAGCAAGATCAGGAAGACATTTAGGTTCCCAAGTTTCTTTTTTTTTCATTCAATGTCCCCATGCTGCGGCAAATCTAACGACTACAGTGATGCTTTCCAGTATTTCATAACACACAAAAGCATACACACATGCACTGAGAGAGAGCAATTACATCACTGTGAATTTGCCTGGGACAAAGAATTTGAATATAAAGACAATTAACAATTTTATGTTTATTTGATTTTCCTCATGTTGTCATTATCTATGTCGGGCAAAGCAGCCAGTCTGAATAAATGGCTTGGACTTGTGCTAATTCAAACTAAAGCAAAGCGGAAATAAATTTGTTTTCACACCATTATATAGTGAGCTGTGCATTTTCTTGGTACAAATGGACACCATTCATTACAGTTAACAATGACACCCAATTCAGCCCTGCTAATGAACTTCAATACAGTCATGTTCAGTATTAAGGAGTGATTTGTTGAGTCTAAGTGTATCATTTTGGTAGCTAATGTTGATGAATGCCTGGTGGCAAAGGGATGGGGACATGCAGGGAGTAGTGATGGCTTGGCAAGCGCACCTCTTACACAATGTAATGCTTTATCGCCACCTAATGGTATCATCACACAAGCACAGTTCAGTAGAGGATATGATCAGTGCCAAAAATATCAAACTCACCGATGCCTGAGTTTCCTCCAGTAATAACGATAACCTTGTCAGAGAGGTCGCGACCCTGCAGGATCTCCAGAGCAGCGGTGTTTCCATCGTACCGCTTTGGCTTCACAACCACATCCTCTACTGTAAATGCCTGGCGAGGGTCAAAATAGGTGCTCCGCTTGTTAATGTGACTGTGGGGGAAAAAATGCAGGAAATAAGCTGTGGCTTAAATTCATCCATGCACAGCCTATCATAACAAATTATAAACTCAGTTAAACGTGAACAATTCAATCATCAGTGTGCATACTCGACATAAATTATCTGTCCTTTTTCATCAGTCTCCTGCTCCCAGCCATATGGTAAATCTGCAGAAAAAGACAAAGGGTCATATAATTTTATAACAGCCTAAATGAACAAGTGAAAGTTACACACTGAAAAAACTCTGTTTGTGTCACTTTTCTAAACTACATAAAGAAAAATGTCATATTAATTCCATTAATTTAATAATGGTACTGCTAGCAAACCACTGAAGACAGATGACAAAACAATTTTTACTATGCTCACACGGTAAAGCTGTTGCAACGTTTGGAGTGGATGGTGATGTGGGTTTCATAAATTTGGTTCTTTATTTTGACACTTGCAAAACTATCATCTATTTTCACAATTTTACTTTTATTTTCATTGCTAAAGAAATAATGCAAGAATGTTCACATCTGTCCACAAACAAGCTCTTGGGTCAGCTGTTCAATTAAAAATTAAAAGTGGTGTGCAAAAATGTCTAGACCTAACTACATATGATATGCAAGATAATATCATTAAGGAAAACGAGTATGGAGCACACTGTCCAATTTACAGCCTTATGTACATATAATATATGCAATATAATATATAATATCATACATATATAGTCTATGCTTGGAAAAATAAGCCTGAATTCTGTGCCCTATTTAGATAACTTTAAGTGACAGGTTAGCAAAGGGTAGTCACTTGTTTAATGTGAAAATAATAATGTTGCTATTAATAATATTCAAGGGAGAAATAAAATAAACAATCTCTGTCTTACAGATACAAATATATCTAAAACAAGTTTTGTTTTTTTTTTTTAAAAAGCAAACCTCCAGCACAGCGCTTTTTTTTTCCTGTCTTGGGGTGTTCCCACTGTGTCTTCATCTCATCATGGCTGTTGATACAAATAGACAAATTAAAAAATGAACAGGTTAAAACAGGCTTAGAAGTTCCTTCTTTTTTTTCATGTAATCTATCTGTAGGGATGCACACACTGAAGAACTGCTTAGCTGATAATGAAACTTTTTCAACTTTCTGTTTTAAGTTGGGGGGGTTCACTTTTTGCAGCTGTGAATAAAATCAATCCCTAATAATAACTGAACAGTTGTAAAGTTTTATCACATCAACCTGCAGACAAAACAAAATTGATGGCACGCTAATGTTCAGCCACTATATTAATGTATTCATGTGGCCAAACAGATCATTCTCCTCTGCTGTATTTTTGTTTGCTAAAATTGATACATTATTATCTAAGAGAAATAAACAAGCATGAAAAATTACAAATCTACTGTTAAATACTTAAGAACATGATCAAATTTACTGTTACCCTTTCACAAAAAAAAGAAAAAGCAACACAACTATCTCTGAAATAACCTGAAACTGACAAAAGTTTAATGGCATCTGTTATTGCTTATATCACATTTAACGCAAATCAGATGTTGCCTTTGATTATTGATTCAGTTGAATATTTTATATTAATATTCTTAATACTTTGGACTTTTATACAGCACTTTTCAAGATACTCAAAGATGCTTTACCAAAGGAGAGAAGAAAGAATAGCAAAAAAGCCAAGCAAGAAGTGTCAGTGACTGAATGCAGTGTTGAATAGGTAACATATAATTAAACAAATTAAAATGGCAAGGACAAAAAATGTTGGAACCCTTAAATTTAATATTTTGTGGCACCACCTTTTGCAGCAATCACTGCCAACAAGCAATCTTATATACAGTTGAAAACAGGTATAAAGAGATAAATAATCTTTTTTTCTCACTGTCTGACATTAAATTAGACTAAACTTTTGTTGTTTTAGGTCAGTTAGGATTACCAAATTTATTTCTGTTTTTGTTTTTTGGGGGAGAGCTTTTTTTTTTTAGAATTTTTAGAGATTTTTTTTTATTACTTTCTTTAAAGTCAGAAGTTTACATATGTTTCCTCAGTACTTGGTAGCATTGCCTTTAAACTGTATGACTTGAGTCAAACATTTTGGGTATCTTTCCACAAGCTTCTCACAACAGTTTGCTGGAATTCTGGCTCATTCCTCCTGACAGAACTGGTGTAACTGAGTCAGGTTGTAAGCTGCCTTGCTCGCACATGTCTTTTCAGCTCTGCCCACACATCTTCTATGAGACTGAGATCAGGGCTTTGTGGTGGCCTTTGTTGTCCTTAAGCCACTTTGTAAGTAATTTGATGGTATGCTGAGGGTCACTGTCCATTTGGAAGACCCATTTGCACCAAAGCTTTAACTTCCTGGCTGATGTCTTGAGATGTTGCTTCAATACTTCCACAAAATGTTCTTTCCTCATGATGTCATCTATTTTGTGAAGTGCAACAGTAGCCTCCTGCAACAAAAACACCCCCACACCATGATGCTGCCACCCCCATACTTCACATTTAGGATGGTGCTCTCAGGCTTGCACGCTTCGTCCTTTTTTCTCCAAATGTAACGATGGTCATCATGGCCAAACAGTTCAATTTTAGTTTCAGTAGACGACAGGACATGTCTCCAAAAATAAAGGTCTTTGTCCCTGTGTACATTTTCAAATTGTAATCTGGCTTTTTTATGTTACTTTTGGAGTAATGGCTTTTTCCTTGGAGTAATGGCTTCTTCCTCACTGAGTGGCCTTTCAGCCCATGTCAGTACAGGACTTGCTTCACTGTGGATAATGACACTCTTTTACCAACTTCAGCTAGCATCTTCACAAGGTCTTTTGCTTTTGTTCTGGGGTTGACATACATTTCACACCAAAACATGTTCAACTTCGGAACTCAAAACCTGTCTTCTTCCTGAGTGGTATGATGGGTGGACATTCCTCTGGGGTTTATGGTAAATGGTAAATGGCATTCACTTATATAGCGCTTTTATTCTCATCTCTTGATGACCAAAGCGCTTTACAGATCCTGCTATCCACCCATTCACACACTGATGGCGGCATGCTACCTAACATGGCGCTTCCAGACCCACCAGGAGCAATTGGGGGTGAAGTGTCTTGTCCAGGGACACAATGGCAGGATATCCGGGGGAGAGTGGGATTCGAACCGCCAACCATGCGGTTATTATACTTGCATATGGACCATATTCACATGAGGTCACTGCTCATGTGACTTTGTTCATTAGTCATTTTGGGTATCACGCTACAGGAGTTACCTGGCAACTTCATCTAGGCTGCTTGTCCATGGAGTGCATGAAAAGGCTCTAAACCTGTTGTTCTGTGCATTTCACTGACCCTTTTAATAAAAAGGTCTCCCCTTGTATCCTAGCAATCGCTTGACCTGTCAATCAAAGCTTGCCTTTGAGCTTTATAACGTGCCCTGAAGCTCTGCATTAAATGCACTAAACAGCATCAAATAGGTAAGAAAATATGCACTGCGTTGAGATTTTGCTGTTAAATATTGATCATGGTGTCCTTTCAGTCTGATAATAATTGGCTGATTAGTGAGGTGTGCTGCTGATGAGCTCCAAAAGCTGAACTTTTTAAAACTTTCAGTACCATGTCATCATCATCATCATCATCATCATAGCAGTCTGTTGTGGGCGACAATGACTGTTTCATTTAGATCTGATCAGGTTCCTCCACGCAGCTCTGTCCTTAGCCTTCTGCTGCCAGGAACTCCTGTCTATATCCAACTTCTTCAAGTTTCTTTTTACAATGTCTTTAAATCTGAGCCTTGGTCTACCCTGATTGCGTTTGCCCTCACATAACTGTGAGAAGAGTAACTGTCGAGGGAGATGCTGGTGGTCCATCCTCTCAACATGTCCGAGCCATCTCAGGTTCATCTGTATTAGCATGTCCTCCATTGATGGTAGACCAGCTTGTTTCAACACTTCTGTGTTGGTTATCTTGTCTTTCCATGAGATGTTCATTATGGCTTGAAGGTGTCTCATCATGTACGCATGAAGTTTCTTTACCTACACTCTGTAGACAGTCCAAGTTTCAGCACCGTACAATGGAGTAGCCAGTACTGTCGCTCTGTACACTTTGCATTTCACAAGGATAGACACATAAGATAAGATAAGATAAGATAAGATAAGATAAGATAAGCCTTTATTAGTCCCACGATGGGGAAATTCCAGGATTGCAACAGCACAGGGATAGCAACACTCAGGGCAACAATCAGAAGGCAAGAAAAAAAAACAAGAGCAGCGAGTATACATATGTATATATAAACATAAATATATAGACACACAGTGCAGAGCATTATAGCTAGATGGAATAAATATGTAAATATATAAACACACACAGTGCGGAGCATTGTAGCTAGATGGAATACATATGTGAATATATAAACACACATACAGTGTGGAGCGCTGAAGCTAGATGGAATAAATATGTAAATATATAAACACACAGTGCGGAGCATTGTCGCTAGATGGAATAAATATATAAACATATAAACACACACAGTGCGGAGCATTGTAGCTAGATGGACCATAACCGTCTACTTAGTTATCCTACATGGTATGATTATGTACCCATACATATTCTCATCCTCCGTAGCTACCAGTCTTTTCCTAGTTGTATACCGGAGGGGACCATTGTGTAAGTCTATTGCGTCTTTTGCATTCAATACTATTAGGTTGTCACATCTTTTTGCTATCTCTGCGAGCAGCCCTGCTTAGGTTGTACAGTCTGACAGCCGCAGGTAGGAAGGACCTGCGAAACCTCTCGGTTGTGCACCTAGGATGATGTAGTCTGCTGCTAAATGAGCTCCTTAGTACATTCAGTGTGTCCTGCATAGGGTGGAACTCGGACTCCAGCAGAGATGACAGTTTAGCCACCATCCTTCTCTCTCCCATCTCCTCCACTGGGTCAAGGCGCTGCCCCAGGACAGAGCTAGCTTTCTTGATCAGTTTGTTCAGTCTCTTCCTATCGGCTGCTGTAATGCCACTGCCCCAGCAGACCACTCCAAAAGTGATGGCTGATGCCACCACCGTGTCGTAGAATATCTTCAGCAGTGCCCCTTGTACACCAAAAGACCTGAGTCTCCTCAGTAGGAACAGCCTGCGCTGTCCCTTCTTGTAGAGTGCGTCAGTATTGTGTGACCAGTCTAGTTTATTGTTCAGATGAACACCCAGGTACTCGTAGGATGTCACCATCTCGATGTCTGTTCCCTGTATATTTACTGGTGCTGTGAGGGGTTGTCCTTGCCTGCGGCAGTCCACCACCAGCTCCTTAGTTTTCCTCAGATTGATCTGGAGGCAGTTCCGATGGCACCAGTCCATAAAGTCCTGGATAAGTCCTCTGTACTCAGCTTCATCTCCGTTGGAGATGAGGCCAACGCTCGCAGAGTCATCAGAGAACTTCTGTAGATGGCAGTGTGTTGTGTTGTGTGAGAAGTCCGCAGTATAAAGGGTGAACAGGAAGGGAGCCCAAAAACGTTCCCTGGGGGGCCCCCGTGCTACCGATGATCGTGTCGGACACACAGTCCTGGGTTCTCACAAACTGTGGCCAGTTTTTTTTTTTTTTTTTTTTTTTTTTTTGTTACTTATTTGTACCCGTAGGTAGACTTGGTTTGCAGTCTGGTGACAAGCCACCGGCTGCTGGTCGCTGCGTGCGCGAGCGCCCTAAACCTACATGTTTTTGGTGTGCGGGAGGAAACCGGAGAAATCCCGGAGTAAACCCGTGCAACACGGGGAGAACATGCAAACTCCACACAGCTCACTGTTGGTCGGGGGCTGGGATCGAACCCACGATCTCATGATCCCCGCGATCCCCCGGCCGAGGGTAAAACTGTGCTGCCACAGTGCTAAACCACTGCGCCACCGTGCAGTTTGTGAGGTAGTCCAGGATCCATGATGACAGGTGCTGGTCCACACCTGCGCACAGCAGCTTGTCCTTCAGGATCATCGGTTGGATGGTGTTGAAAACACTGGAGAAGTCAAAGAACATGTTCCTCACCGCATTCCCGGGCTTCTCCAGGTAGAACTGAGAACGGTGAAGGAGGAAGATGACCGCATCCTCCACCCCAATGCCATTCTGGTAGGCGAACTGGAGTGGATCCATCGCTGGCCCCACCAGGGGGCGGAGGTGAGCAAGGAGCAGTCTCTCCAGGGTCTTTATCATGTGGGACGTCAGGGCCACTGGTCTGTAGCTGTTCAGATCTTTGGGGTGGGAAGTCTTTGGTACAGGTACCACACAAGATGTTTTCCACAACTGTGGTACCCTCCCCAGCTTCAGGCTCAGGTTGAAGATGTACTCCACAATCCCACACAGCTGGTCTGCACAGGACTTGAGGAGCTTTGCACTGATGCCGTCCGGTCCCGACACCTTCCTCGCCTTGATCTTCCTCAGCTCCGTCCTCACCTGGGTCTTAGTGAGGGTCAGGTTGGGGGGCTGTGTGTTGGGAATGGGGTGGGGGGGGTTGATGGTGGAGTGGGGAGTGGGCAGCAGGACTTGATGTCTTCAGAGGCAGCAGTGGTTGTTGTGCAGTCGGGGGGGAGGGCGGTTGGTCAAACCTATTGAAAAACAGATTCAGATTGTTCGCCCACTCCCTGCCCCCCGTGGCCTGGGAGGAGGTATTCTGGAGCCCAGAGATGGTTTTAAGGTTTCTCCAGACCCCACCAGTGGCCTGGGGGGAGGTATTCTGGAGCCCAGAGATGGTTTTAAGGTTTCTCCAGACCCCACCAATGTCGCTCTGTTGCAGCTTATCCTCCATCTTCTTCCTGAAGCTGTCCTTGCCTTCTCTGATCTTCCTCCTCAGCTCCCTCTGTACGGACTTCAGCATCTCCCTGTTCCCCGACCTGAAGATCCTCTTCTTCTCCCTCAGAAGTGTTTTTTATCTCAGGGTTTATCCAGGGTTTGTTGTTTGAGCAACACCGTATGGTCTTGGTGGGTACGGTGTTGTCCACACAGAAGCTGATGTAGTCCATGATGGTGTGAGTGAGGCCATCGATGTCCTCACCATGTGGATCGCAGAGCTGCTCCCAGGCAGTGGTTTCAAAGCAGTCCTTTAGAGCGTCCATTGCCTCCTCAGACCATAACTTCACTGTGCGCATGACTGGAGGTTGTCTGTGCACTAGGGGTTTGTACACCGGCCGGAGATGAACCAAGTTGTGATCCGATCTCCCGAGTGGGGGGAGTGGTGATGAGGTGTACGCCTCCTTAGTGTTTGCGTAGAATAAGTCCAGTGTTTTATTGTCTCTAGTGTGGCATGTGACATACTGGGTGAACGTGGGTAGAATGGGAGACAGTGAAACATGGTTGAAATCACCTGAGATGAGGAGAAGAGCATCTGGGTGTTCTGTCTGCAGCCTGCCAGTTACTGAGTGGATGACGTCACGCGCTATCCCAGGGTTCGCCGTCGGATTTGCATAAATAACAATGCATATCACGTGTGAGCATTCCCTCGGGAGATAGGTAGGCCACATTCTCACAGCTAGCAACTCGATGTCTTTGCTGCAGTGTTGTTGTTTAACAATGATATGTCCCGGTCTGCACCAGTTGTTATTAACATAGATCATCACTCCACCGCCCCTTGCTTTGCCACTGTCTGGTGTTCGGTCTGCCCGTATCGCGTGGAAACCCTCCAGTTCAATGCTAGCATCTGCTGCTAGTTCAGTTAGCCACGTCTCCGTAAACAATAGAAGGCAGCACTCCCGGTATATGCTATCGTAGCGGGAGATAGCCGCTAGCTCATCTAACTTTCTCAATATAGATCGTACATTCCCCATAACAACAGATGGGAGGGTGGGTCTGTACCTTATATTCCTTGGCCGCCGTCTTACACCCGCACGACACCCACGTCGTTTTCGCCTTATTTCTCCCGGTATGTCGAGTTTTTTCGTTAGCACCGAGTGGCAGTTGAGTGCTAGCAGCTGTTCCCTGCTGTACCGTCTCCTGCTGTAAACAGTGGCTCCGTCCGCCGGCTCGGGAGACATTTGGGGCGATCTGTGTGTTCGTGATGTGTAAGGTGTTGCCGGATCAGAAAGTTGTCACCGGATCGGAAAGATAGAGGAAGAAAAACTCAGAATTGAGCTGCTGTTGCAAAAAGGCAGCCGACTCGTGTGGCGCCGGAAGAGGAAATTTATTTATGATAAATAAATGTCGATTGTTCTACAGTCTCTCCCTCAAGTTTCCAAACACAGCGCTCGCTCTTCCCATTCTGAGAGATAGTTCATCTTTCAGCCTAGCATTCTCTGAAACAGTACTCCCTAGATACTTGAAAGTCTTACACTTGACTAGTGGCTCTGTACCAATGCTGATCTCTTCTGGTAGTGATGTTGATAACTGGAACTTTGGTGTTTGATAAAGGCTTCTTGATGTCTTCTTGATGTTGATTTGGAGGTTGAATTGGCTAGCTGCTCTTGCAAATTTCTCCACTAAAGATTGCATATCTTCAGTACTGTGTGCAACTAGAGCACTGTCATAGGCAAAGAGCATTTCTCTTACTACCTTTATCAATGTCTTACTCTTGGCTTTAAACTGTGCCACACTGAACAAGTCTGCTTCTTTCCTTGTTTGAATGTATACTCATTCTGAAGTGTCTTTGAAGGCCACCTCAAGCATGACTGCCAGATATAGCTTCCAGCTTTCAGAGAGAGCAGACGCATTTCTCCTCCTCTCCTCTCCTCCTCCCTTGATACTGATCCCAGCTTGCTGTGTCCTGTCTGTGTCTCGCTCTTCTTCTGCTGCATCTCGATCCAAACGGAAATTATGGAAATTATGGAATTTAGTTGGGCTTTAATGCTATTGACACCACTTTTCAACAGGAAATCGGGCCAGGGGGAGCCCAAGGGGAGAGACTCATGGAACAATTGGAACTCATGTGTCTGCGTGATTCGACTGTACATGTGGAAGACATCTACCTGTTTTGGCTTCATGATCATAGGATTTCTGTTGTTTGGCTCTGGAGTTTTCCTGGTGTATCGAAAATTTAAGAAATTGGAAGAGCTAATCAAAATGCGGACCCGGCGTAGCTCCTCCAACAAATTCGACCAGATGGGGGGAGCACTGATAGCGGCAAATATGTGACTAACATGAAATTTACCATCTGGCATGCACTGAAGAGAGATGGACTCTGTGGACATGTTTATCTATGTTTCGGAAGGTGGAAAACATCTGGAGTCGCTGGGTGCTCTCCAGGGAATGATTTTAAAGCCTGTGTATGTAAATTGTGATGCACAGATTTGCATAAGAGAGGAAACTTCTATGCTCTAAGTGAACTGTGCTTATCAGGCCTTGATTCGGCGTCCTTCCTCCAGGAGAGAGATAAAGCAGAGGGGAGTTTTGGCTTCTCTCTCCCTAACCCAAACACACTGGGGTGCAGTAACCTGAACTCTCAAGGACAGCGTCATGTGACTAGCATGGAATTTACCATCGGACATGCACGGAGAGATGAACTCTTGTGGACATGCTATCTATGTTTAGGACACTAAAGACATAACATCTAAACGTTGCTCAGGAGAGGATTTTTGCTGTTCACCAGTAACTGATACACACACTGCATACAACATTACATGACTGATACACATACACTGACATACACACACACACTGTCTCTCTCAACTTGCTGCTTTGTTAATGTGTGATCTGTATTGTCTGCTAATTGTGCATTAGAGGGTTTTTTTCTATGTGATCACAATCTTGCTCATACAAGCTTTATTCTGATAAACTATGTTTTTTCTCTCTGCCCAATGTGTCATCCTCCCCCTCTTTATCCCTCACTGTATGACAGGCGCCTTGCATGGCTGCCGCGTCATTAGGAAGCGCTTATCGAGCGCGCCTAATGTCAAGTCAAATTCCTCGTATGTGTAAACATGCTTGGCAATAAAGCTCATTCTGATTCTGATTCTGATTCTGAGAAGAGTGTAGGCGCCAGCACACACCCTTGTTTCACCCCGCTGCTTACTGAAAAGTCTTTAGATACTGAACCACTCATTGCCACGTTTTCTTGCATACCTGTATGAAGTGCCTCGATCAGGCTGACAAATTCCTCTGTACAACCATATTTCTTGAGTACCTGCCAAAGTCCTTGTTGCGATACAGTATCGAAGACTTTCCTGAAGTCAATGAAGACTACATAAAGCGGCATGTTCTGTTCGATACACTTGAGCCTGTTTCAAGCAGAAAATCATGTCCATTGTGCTTCTTCCACTTCTAAAGCCACACTGGGTTTCCGGTAGTAACCCAGTGGGCTGCACGGTGGCGCAGTGGTTAGCACTGCGGCAGCACAGTTTACCCTTGGCCGGGGGATTGTGGGGATCGTGGGATCGTGGGTTCGATCCCAGCCCCCGACCAACAGTGATCTGTGTGGAGTTTGCATGTTCTCCCCGTGTTGCGTGGGTTTACTCCGGGATTTCTCCGGTTTCCTCCCACATGCCAAAAACATGCATGTTAGGTTAATTGGCTGTTCTAAATTGTCCCTAGATATTTGTTTCCTATAGGCCCTTAGAATAGAGGGTTAGTATTAATGAAAGCGCTTTGAGTGGTCTTTGTGACTAGAAAAGCGCTATATAAGTGCAGGTTAGTTAGTTAGTTAGTACATTCTGCGAGGTGTGTTCATTGAGCCTGTTCAGTAGTACACGTGAGAGAATCTTACCAACAGTGGCTAGCAGCAATATATCTTGGTAATTTCCACAATCTTTCCTGTCACCTTTCTTGAACAAAGGCACAATACTTGCATCCTTCCAGTCTTGTGGTACTTTCTGGGCATCCCATATCTCTTGGATGAGCTTGTGCAGGCAGTTGGTCAGCTGAACACCACCAAATTTCCACACTTCTGCTGGAATTCCATCCCTTCCTGGAATTTTACCATCCTGTGTTGTCCTGATAGCTGCCATTAGTTCATCAAGATTTAGTGGTTCATCCAGACTTGATACAGCTGGAAGCTCTAGTGCACTAGAGCTGCTTTAGCCTCTTCAGTGAGATCTCCAGGGTTGTTTAGTAGTTGGTCAAAGTGATCTGCAAATCTGTTCAGGATCTTGTCTTTCTCCTGCAAAACCGTTTCACCATCCATAGCCTTTAGTTGGATCAATCCTCTTGGTTTAGGGCCGTAGAATTCTCTCAAGCCTGTGAAGAATGGTTTCATGTCCTTCCTGTCTGCTGCAGTTTGAAGTTCCTCCGCTTTTTCATCCCACCAGTTGGACTTCATCTCTCTGGTGTACTTCTGTAGCTCACTCTGAGCCTTTGAGTACTTCTTCCTCTTCAACCTTGTGTTACACTGTAGATTTTCCTGCCTAGCTGTATTCCTCGCTTCTAGTAGTTTCTTCAGATGTTCATCATGCTCATCAAACCAATCTTGATGTTTCCTCTCAGGGTGGCCTAAAACATCACTCGCAGTCTGATACACCATATCCTTTAATGTTGTCCATTTCTCTTCTATGTCATTCTCTTAGTTATTGCTGTCCCAGTCTTTCAAGTTTTCATCCATTTCCTGTGTAAGTTCTTCCTGCTTCTTTTGGCCTTTCAGTGCACTAGTGCTTAGCTTCCATGGTGGCTTCGCACCCATCCTGCAGTGCTGTTTTCATCTGCAAATCCTTAATCTAGATCTCAGCATAACATGATCAGTACCATAATCCGCACCTCTCATGGCTCTGGTGTCCAATACATCCCTTATATCTCTCTGCCTTACTATGATGTAGTCTAACAAGTGCCAGTGCTTGGATCTTGGGTGCATCCATGTCTTCTTGTGTGTGTCCTTGTGCTTAAATAGAGTGTTGGTTATCACAAGGTTGTACTCTGAACATGGTGCAAGTAGAAGTTCTCCATTAGCATTGCACTTGCCTAGTCCATGACTGCCTAGCATTCCTTTCCATTTCTCAGTGTTCGAACCAACTCTAGCATTAAAATCTCCAACGAGTATCAGCCTGTCATCAGTCGGTAAATGCCTGATAGTCTCACATAAATCACTGTAGAACTCTTCCTTCACCTCCTCTGTGTTGGTCATTGTTGGGGCATATACACTGATGAGTGTGGCATACATCTTCCGCTGTAGCGGGAGTCTCAAAGTCATTATCCTGTCATTGATTGGCACTGGTTCCTCATTAAGCATTGCTGCTATCTCCTTTCTAACTGCAAAGCCCACTCCTGCTTACAGGTACAATGTAGACATAGCTGCACTTAGTGCAGCTATGTCTACATTGTACCTGTTCATTTCCAGGGCAACAAGCGCGGTCTGTCTTTCTGGGCGCTGTGATGATGAGCTGTCCAACAGAGTGCGTACATTCCATTCTGCTACACACAAGGCTGCCGTTTTCCTCTTCTTTTCTCTTCCTGCTCCTAACTTACTTTTCGCTGCCTGTTGGAGTGTGAACAGATCAGCGCGGATCTCGTTAACCCAGTTGACGTCCGAGTCAGTATGAGTTGCTTTCTGACTAACCATTTCATGAAACTGTTTGCAAAGTATTTGAGTACCACTAGCTTTTGCAGGACTAGCAGCACATTCTTGGCAGATAGAGGTATTATCACGGCAAGGACAGGCCAAAACAAACTGACTCCAGTATCTATGGCAGTGACTGACCAGATGATAGGTTTGTTTATCTCTGCTCTTTGTGTAGTGCATGTCACGATGCACTGACTGGCAAAAGTCCACCACAGACCTTGCGACAGAAGTATTTATCTGCCAGGATGTCCAGTCTCACCCCGTGTAACTGGGAGTGGTCCACTACAGACCTGTGGCAGATACTGTTTTTAGTTCTGCCAGGATGCCTCGTTTCACCCTCCACGCCCTTGGAAGGCCGGGGATGCTGGTTGAGTCGCTGACAGCCTGACCCATGAGACAGGTAGTACCGGTTTTCATGGTTATCTGGTAGCAAGCAAACCAATGCCTGACCTGACATAAAAACAAATACACAGATGTAAGTCTCAGTTAAAAGCTCCAAATTTCTAACCAAAAAATGGAATTTTGTGGGTAAAAAGCTGCAACTTTAACAAAAAGACTCCAGGATTTCTCCGGTTTCCTCCCACATGCCAAAAACATGCAAGTTAGGTTAATTGGCAACAAACTGGGGATTCTAAATTGTCCTTAGGTATGACTGTGAGAGTGAATGGTTGTCTGTCTCTCTGTGTTGGCCCGCCCTGCAATGGACTGGCGATCTGTTATGGGTGTACCCTCTCGCGCAAAGATGCTGGGATAGGCTCCAGCACCCCTGCAACTCGAAAAAGGATTAAGCAGAAGAAGATGGATGGCTGGATGAATGGATGGATGGATTCCTTAATGAAGTTCTGCCTGCGAGATCACCTGCACTCAAACATTGCAAGTACCGTTCATGGGACAGACCAGATTCCATACAAAATGTTAAAATTTTGCTAGGACTTTGTTATTAAAAGGTCACTGTTCCAGATAAAAGTCTCAAGTGTTGAAGAGCCCACCTTTGTACAAAATGGCCAAGTCAGTATACCACAAAAGGCTCAAAGTCGCTAAAATAATCCAAAGGTTAAACCAGCTGTTGGTTTCATTTAAACCCTGCGTGGCTTCGACAGCGTGGAACCAGCATTTCACTTTGAAACGGATGGCAGCGAGTTATTGCAAACGAGCAACTTTATAACACACATAACACATGAGTTAAGAGCATTGCAAAAAGAAAAATAGTTTAATATAAAATACAGCTGTCTTGCAGTAACAAAAAATACTCATTTTCGCACTGAGAGTGCTGAGCACATTAAATGGCTGGATTACATAGAAAAATTAATAGAAAATAATTAAATCATTTTTTATTTTAATATTTACTAACAAATGGGTACCGTTGACATGCCAGCTGCAGTCAAATGGTCCTTCTGTCATTAATGTGACTGATTAGTTTCAAAAAGCTTGTAATAACCAAATATTGTTAAATTATAAAAGGAATACATTAGAATGGGCCTCAGATATTTGCATAAGTGTCCCATTTGTTGACTTCCTGTCCCATTTGGTCTCTCTGGTATGATTTATTGCCTTATTCTGGCATTTTGTGTCTGGTTCATTACTACAACACTGCCCATTTGTCCTTAAAAACTAAAATAAAAATGATTTAATTCACTATTTGGGTGTTTGGTGTCCTGTTTGTTGCTTAGTAAAACCCAAAAAAAAATGCACTCTGTGAATACGCAGCCTTACACTGTGAAGGGGATAAATTTAAAACTTTCCATCTAATATAAGCTTAAATGGGTACACTTACCAGATATGAAATATGGAATACAAATTCTTGAATGCTCACTGGGTGGCCAGTTCTCATGTTTCACAGCAGTATAATCTATAGCTTTTTCCTTACAACTTCCTTGGGAAAGCAATAAAATAAAATTCCCTTGACGCTAGAATGACTAGAGCAACCCACAGCAACAAATAAGACACAATGATAACATAAAATGTTGCTAACAATCACAAATCTGTGCAATTTAACATTTTTTTAATCACACATGTGGCTTATAACATGATATCCAATATGGCTATGATGACAGCTGGACATTTGACTGGGGGGCATTGCTGCACATGGTCCATAACTGTTTGAACAGATATGGCACCTTCAGGCATCTGGAATTGTACCCAAGGATGAACCAAACTTGTGGAGGTCCACAATTCTCTTCCTGATATCTTGGCTGATTTCTTTTTATTTTCCCATCATGTCACACAAGAAAGCAGTGTGTTTGAGGTGTGCCTTAAAATACATCCACAGATGTGCAACCAATTAACTCAAATGTTGTCAGTTAACCTATCAGAAGCTTTCAAAGACATGATATCATCATCTTGGCTTTCCCAAATTGTTTAAAGGCATAGTAAGTACTTAGTGCATGTAAACTTAAATAGAAATAATTTTGGTAGTCCTAACGGACCTAAAACAGGAACTCATTGTCTAATTCAAGGTCAGACAGTGAGGAAAAAAGCTTATGTGTCTTTTTAACTTTTTATACAGTGCATGTAAACATCTGGTTTCAACTGCGTATGTATCAGGGAATTGTCGCTGTTCCATTATCAAAATTTTACACAAAGGGTGAATGTGTTGGGCAGTACAGTGGAGCAGTGGTTAGCACTGTGGCAGCACAGCAAGAAGGTCATGGGTTCAATCCCACCCCCAGACCATCAGTGACCCTTCTGTGTGGAGTGTGCATGTTTTCCCCGTGTCTGTGTGGGTTTACTCCGGGTACTCCGGTTTCCTCCCACAGGCCAAAAACATGCAGGTTAGATTAATTGGCATCAACTGGGGATTCTAAATTGTCCTTAGGTATGGATGTGAGAGTGAATGGTTGTCTGTCTCTCTGTGTTGGCCCTGCGATGGACTGGCGATCTGTCCAGGGTGTACCCTGCCTCTCGCCCAAAGATGCTGGGATAGGCTCCAGCCCCCCCACGACCCGAAAAGGATTAAGCGGTAGAAGATGGATGGACAGATGGATGGGTGAATGTGTGTTTGCCACACTGCCCTCGTAGCAATGGAATAGTCTCCCCAATGATGTAAAGCAACAATGATTAGCACTATCACCTCACAGCTAGAAGTTTCCCAGTTTGAATCCCCGCATTCAGGGGCTTTTCTTATACAAGCCAGTGTACTCCTAACGCCAGTCCCAAGCCCGGATAAATGGAGATAGTTCCGTGGGGAAGAGTACCTGATGAACAGTCTTTGTCAAATCAAATACAGTATGTGCATCATCACAAATGAGATTTGCCTTGGTTGAGGCCCAGGATAATAACGACCAACCCCAGTGCTGTTAATCGACAGGGTGCCAGTGAAAATCGGGCTACTGTTGTTCAAAGACTGGGAAGGGAAAGAGGGGGAAAGCCTGTTTGGAGGCAGAGAAAATAAAAGGCAGGAGTGTGGAGGTGAGAGTAGGGACTTTAAATGTAGGGACCATGACTGGTAAAGGGAGAGATGGCTGATACAAACATGTTTTATTTGATTTTAACATGTTGACAGATGTGCTGACCTTCTACATCTTATTCTGTGAGGACACTGTTACTCCCACCCACCATATAATAATGCACCCAAATAATAAGAAATGGGTTACAAGGGACATGAAAACCTGCTTGGTCCAAAAGAAAAAAGTTTTCCTACAAGGAGACAAGCTGAGGGTGAAGGAACTGCAGAAAGATTTTAGGAGGATGGCGAAGCTGGCTAAAATAAGTTATAAAAATAAGGTGGAGCAGAAATTAACATCAGCAAGTGTGAGCAAGGTGTGGCAGAGTCTAAACATCATGATGGGCAGAGCCCCAAAACCTGCCATGGTCAATTGCTCAGATCCCACTTCCTTTGCAGAACAGCTTAACACCTTCTTCACTTGTTTTAATACCAGCAGCACACCGACCACCTTAACCCCCACCCCACCCCCACCTTCCATTTTCCCCCCATGAACCCCTTATCATTGAGGAGCAACTGGTGCCGTCCATCCTACATAGGGTCAACCAACACAAAACAGCTGGCCCTGATAGGCTCAGAGGCAGAGTCCTCAAAGAATGTTCTGCTCAGCTAGGTGGAGTCCTCACCAGACTTTTTCAGCATCTCTTGGATTCTGAATGTGTCCCTGACCAGTGGAAGGAATCTACCATCATTCCAATCCCCAAAAAGACTCACTCTAAGGACCTGAAAGACTACGGACCAGTGGCCCTGACCTCTGTGCTCTGTAAATGTATGGAACGAGTGGTGTGTGACTTTTTGACCAACATGTTGTCACACAAATTGGAGCTCCTCCAGTTTGCCTATAAGGCAAAATGGGGTGTAGAGGACACGTCTTACACTTTTAGACACTGTCACCAAACAACTGGTCTCTTCACACCCACACAGACGGATTTTGTTTATGGACTTTTCTTCTGCTTTTAACACTGTACACACAGACGTTGCTACATCACCTGACAGACCTGCAGGTTCACCCAACATTGATTTTATGGATTCAGAGGGTTTTTTTTATATGACAGGCCACAACAAGTGTTTTTAAATGGTTTTACATCTAGCAAGTTGATTTTAAACACAGGTCTTCCTCAAGGTTGTGTTTTATCGCCAGTTTTGTTCTCTGTGTACACAAATAACATCTCCTGTGACAGTGAAAGAATGTCTCTTTTTAAATATGCAGATGACATGGCCTTGGTGGCTCATCTGACAGACAGTACTGCACTGACCCACTATCAGCAAGCAGTCAACGATTTAGCTCAGACTTTTAATCAAAACTCTCTGGAGTTAAACACCACAAAGACTAAGGAGTTGTACTGTGGGAGCAAGGAGAAATTTTTAACTACTCTCTTTACACCCCTCAGTATCCAGGGTCAGTCCATTGAGCAAGTTCAAGTTTTTAAATATTTGGGAATAGAAATGGACTGCAACCTGTCTTTTGCACAACATGTTGACTCTATTTATAAAAAAGCACAACGCCTTCACCTGTTGAGGAAACTGAGGACTTTTAATGTCAGCAGACACATTTTAACTCTGGTTTACACTTCACTAACTGAATCCATTCTCACTTTTAACATTTCATCCTGGTACAGCTCCCTCTTCATCAAGCACAAAACAAAGCTTTCCCGTGTAGTTAATCAGGCTAGCAAAATCTGGCTCACCACAGACACCATTGTCTGAACTGTATCAGTGCTCTGTGATCAGGAAAGCCACCCTGATCACAGAGGATTCATCTCACCCCCTCCATCACTCTTTTCAGTTACTGCCATGAGGCAGACGATATAAAGTTCCACCGGCCCATAAAAACATTTACAAGAAATCTTTTATTCCCTCTGCAATAACCATTGTAGCAGACTTAAGCTGGATTGAACACTAAAATTGGAACTTTACTTCATGTATGAATGAGCTATCTAATCTCTGCCCAGTTTCATCACCCCCAACAGGAGCCAGCTGTGATGGAGGACCATATGCAGCACCCCTGCCCCCTCTCTTCCTTCCTTTCAACACAGATCCTTGACATGGAGAAGAGAGAACCAGGTGTGGGCAACATATGTTGGTTACATATGCTCCACAAATATATTGCTGTGTGTTGATTGTATTGTGTGCTGCACGTCTCAAGGAACAAAAGCACTGAGCCTCCGAGAGAGCCTCCGGGAAGTAACGGGCGAGTGCGAGGTTTGACCTTTGTTTCAAGGAGATGACCTGGAGAGATTTCCGGACCACAGGAGACTAAGGGACAATGGTGTGAAGATCAGAAGAGTTACATTGTGACTGGGATTAAGTACCATGTGACTGTATGTTTGATTAAACACCATGTGACTGCAGTTTTGATGTCCTGGGTATAAAGGACAGATGTGAGATAATTCATCCTCTTTTTCTGCTTTGAAATTGTTGGAGTATGTGTTTGTGAATAAAGCTGAACCTGAGGAATAACTCAGTCTCATCCTTCCGCACATCCTCCACACTGGTGACCTTACGACGAAGCATGAGCAGAAATAATTCTCCCGAGCGGGGCTCGGCAGAAGCCAGCCTGATGACTGCCGCCACGTTCCAGCTGCCTGACTTCTGGCAGCATAGTCCGCGCTCCCGGTTTAGCGCGGTTGAGGCGCAGTTCAACCTCCGGAGAATCTTGAGAGACGACACGAAATTCTACCATGTGGTGGCGAAGCTGGACAGCCACACAGTCCAGAGGGTGGAGGATCTGGTCAATCACCCACCGGACAGCGACAAATACAGCGCATTGAAGGATGCGCTTATCAGCCATTTCACCCTCTCGGTGCAACAGCGAGCAGAGGGGCTCCTAGCGTTGACGGAGTCGGAGAACGACGGACCCGTAGACCTGATGGTGAAAATGCTGAGGCTGAGAGACTCCAAGGATTGCGATTTTATCTTCGCCCACCTTTTCCTCTGGACCCTGCCGCCAGCGGTGAGAGTTACCCTGGCAGACTCACCTCGGTTGGCCCTGTGAGACTACCATGGGCTGAGCAAGGAGGCGCAACGACTCGTTGACGCCCACAAACGGAGCGCGGTTTCGGCCGCGGCAGCAGAGCTAGGAGCAACGTCCGGAGACGGCATGGGGCCAGTGGTTGCAGCACCAGACGCACCGGCGACGGCAGCAGTAAGGACCAAGCGACATGGAGCGGACGACGTCCTTTGCTTCTATCATCGCCACTTTGCAGAGAGGGCACACAAGTGCCTCCCACCGTGCCACTTCAAGCGTTCGGGAAACGCCAAGACCGGGGGTCGTTAGCGGCTGCGGCCCTCGGGGAGGAGAACAAGCTGCTCTACCTGACGGATGCACGCGCGGGGAGGCATTTCCTCGTGGACACAGGCTCCCAGCTGAGTTTCATCACGCCTTCCTACGTGGACCGGCTGACGCCGTCTAAGGGTCCCCGGGTGTCAGCAGCGAACGGCTCAGCGATTAAGACCTTCGGTGAGAGGACTCTGCTTCTGTCTTTGCAGGGCCGTGCATTTGAGTGGACTTTTGTTATAGCGGCAGTCAATTTCAACATGTTAGGGGCTGATTTTTTGTGCCCACATGGTTTATTGGTTGATCTTGCTAACAGACGTCTGGTTAATGACTGTCATTTCACTCTATTCCCTGCACAGCTCGAGTGGCGCCGCCAACTGCACAAGCCAACGTCACAGCTGCGGGTGGTAAGTTCCACGCACTCCTCACTCAGTTCCCAGCACTCACAGTCCCAACGTTTTCGGCGACAGTGGCTAAACATGGGGTGGCGCATTATATCACTACCACCGGCCCGCCCGTTTTTGCAAAAGCTCGGCGCCTGGACTCAGCTAAACTGACCATAGCGCGCGAGGAGTTTGCCAACCTTGAAAAACTGGGCATCATCAGACGTTCGAAAAGCCCCTGGGCTTCACCACTGCACATGGTCCCAAAG
Organism: Pholidichthys leucotaenia; assembly: GCA_020510985.1. Lineage (NCBI taxonomy): Eukaryota > Metazoa > Chordata > Actinopteri > Cichliformes > Pholidichthyidae > Pholidichthys > Pholidichthys leucotaenia. The sequence goes on from CM035840.1 coordinate 116,213,878, forward strand.
GCTGATGGCTCGTGACGACCTTGCGGTGATTTCCGCAGGTTGAATAACGCCACAGCACACGACCACTACCCAATTCCGCATATCCAAGATTTTTCGGTGCATTTGGCGGGGGCGCGCATTTTTTCTAAAATAGATTTAGTACGCGGTTACCATCAGGTTCCAGTGCGCGCTCAGGACATACCCAAAACAGCGGTAATAACTCCTTTTGGGCTTTTTGAGTTTTTGCGCATGCCTTTTGGACTCAAGGGAGCGGCGCAGACATTCCAACACATGATGGATGCGGTCCTGTGCGACCTCCCTTTCGTGTTCGTCTATTTGGACGACATTTTGGTAGCCAGCACGTCCGAAGACGAACACGAAAGCCACCTCACAGCAGTTTTCCAGAGGTTGGCAGAGCACGGGTTAATAATTAACCCAGCGAAGTGTCAGTTTGGGGTGGCGCAGATTGATTTTTTGGGGCATCGCGTTTCGCCAGAGGGAGCGGTCCCTCTGCCTGATAAAGTGCACGCAATAACAAATTTTCCCCAACCTCAAACGGTCAAAGCATTACAGGAGTTTTTGGGAATGGTTAATTTTTATAACCGTTTCCTCCCCAGCGCAGCGAGGCTCATGCAACCATTGTACGCTGCACTAAAAAAACAAAAGCCCATGAATAAAATCGAATGGTCTCCTGAGCGGGAGCGCGCATTCTCTCAAGTCAAATCAGCCCTCACAAACGCTGCTTTATTGGCACACCCAGTTCCAATGGCCCGCATGGCGCTCACCACTGACGCATCCAATTTAGCCATAGGGGCGGTCGTTGAACAGTATGTAGCTGGGGCCTGGCAACCGCTCGCGTTTTTCAGCAAAACCTTGCGCGATAGCGAGCGAAAATACAGCGCGTTCGACAGGGAGCTGTTGGCTCTGCACTTGGCCATCCGCCACTTCCAGTTCTGGCTGGAAGGGCGCCATTTCACCGCGTTCGTGGACCACAAACCGCTGACTTTCGCGATGGCCAAGATTTCGGAACCTTGGTCGGGCCGGCAGCAGAGACAGCTGGCTGCGATATCGGAGTTTACCACCGATATCCAGCATGTGGCAGGTAAATATAATGTAGTGGCAGACTGCCTCTCACGTGCTGTGGCGGCTCCGGGCCCCATGGGGCAGACTCTGCAGCCATGGCCGCGGGCCAGGGTAGCGACGCGGAAGCGTGCGCAGCCCCAGTCCGCGTAGGGTTAGATTATGCAGCCATGGCCGCGGAGCAGGTTAGCGATGCGGACGTGCGCGCGCTCCAGTCTGGACCAACAGGGTTAAGGCTGGAGTACAGGGTGCTGCATGATGGTATGCCCCCCCTAATCTGCGATATTTCCACTGGACGGCCGCGTCCGGTGGTACCAGCTGTGTGGCGCCGACGTGTTTTCGACTTGATCCATTCTCTGGCGCACCCGGGGGTGCGCGCATCGGTCAAAATGGTAGGAGAGAAATTTGTATAGCCAGAGTTGCGCAAACAGGTCAAAGAATGGGCGACAGCCTGCGTAGCTTGTCAGCGAGCCAAAATACACAAACACACTAGAGCTCCTTTGGAGCCTTTTCACATCCCGGCTAAGCGCTTTGATCATGTGCATGTCGACCTGGTAGGCCCCCTCCCATCGTCACAGGGGTGCACACACCTTTTGACAATGGTGGACCACACTACGCGTTGGCCGGAAGTGGTCCCACTGGCATCAACCACAGCTGAGGAGGTGGCGCGCACGTTTTTAACAGCGTGGGTAGCGCGTTTTGGAGTTCCGTCGGACATAACGTCCGACAGAGGTCCTCAGTTTGTGTCCGAGCTCTGGTCAGCGATGGCCCGCAGCCTGGGGGTAACGATCCACCGCACTACCGCGTACAACCCCCAGGCTAACGGTTTATGCGAACGTTTCCATAGGTCATTGAAAGCAGCCCTCAGAGCGTCGCTTACGGATACAAATTGGGTAGACAGGCTACCATGGGTTTTATTGGGGTTGCGTTCTGCACCTAAGGAGGATTTGCAAGCCTCCCCAGCTGAGTTAGTTTTTGCACAGCCTCTCCGGCTGCTAGGGGAATTTCTCCCGGATAATCCTGCGCCAAATTGCCCCCCGCTCAATGGCTGCAGAGAGACACGGGATCAAACATGCTTCCTGGCCCGGTTCATCACAGCTTCCCAAGTGTTTTTGTGCCGAAAGCCTTAAAAAATGCGGAGTTTGTTTTTGTCAGACATGATGCCCATCGCCCAAACTTGCGGCCGCCGTACGATGGACCGTTTAGGGTACTGGAAACAGGAGAGAAGCATTTTTTGCTAGATTTGGGAGACAGAGAGGAGGTAATTGGTATTAACAGACTCAAACCCGCTTTTGTTTTGGCAGATGAAGCTGTGCAGCTGGCGAGGGCCCCCCGTCGCGGCAGACCCCCTAGAAGGCATTCTCCAGAACACCCACAGAGATTGACTAACAGTTCTAATCCACAGGCAACAGTCCCACAGCAGCCTGCAGAGGCAGTAAAGCCGGCTTACAGCAAATACGGCAGAAGACTTAGGCCTAGGCAACGGGTGGATTGATATGTAGTAATGTTATTATGTCATGCATCTCTAGTTATGATTGTTCCATTTTAGACGTTTGGGGGGGGGGTCATGTGGGCAACATATGTTGGTTACATATGCTCCGCAAATACAGTATATTGCTGTGTGTTGATTGTATTGTGTGCTGCACGTCTCAAGGAACAAAAGGACTGAGCCTCCGGGAAGTAACGGGAGAGTGCGAGGTTTGACCTTTGTTTCAAGGAGATGACCTGGAGAGATTTCCGGACCACCGGAGACTAAGGGACAATGGTGTGAAGATCAGAAGAGTTACATTTTGACTGGGATTAAGTACCATGTGACTGTATGTTTGATTAAACACCATGTGACTGCAGTTTTGATGTCCTGGGTATAAAGGACAGATGTGAGATAATTCATCCTCTTTTTCTGCTTTGAAATTGTTGGAGTATGTGTTTGTGAATAAAGCTGAACCTGAGGAATAACTCAGTCTCATCCTTCCGCACATCCTCCACACAGGAAACAAACTCCCCCACTGAGACATTATTTTACGACCACGGCAGTGAAACTCCTGCAGAACAGGAATTCTTCCTAAAGACTTCCTAAATGTGCTTACAATATTGCTGCATTATCTGTTGTCGTACATGTTTCATTCATGCATGTTTTTCTTACTTATGAACCCTCATAGATTAGAAAATTCAGATGGAAGTATTCTGATAATGTGTGCCTAGTTTGTGACAGATGTCTATGACTTCACTTCCTCATTGGGACGAGCGAGTTTACCAAAGGGGGCAGTGAAATAGTCATGCAAAGCCCTGATTGGCCGACCCCTCAGGACAGCCCTGGCCAATACCCCTTTATCACATGTCTCTACCCAGAATTCTCTCTCTTTTGCTGCTGTTTTTCTGAGGAGAGAGGTCACCAGCCCTCTCTCTCTCGTCAGAGGCCTGAAGGCCTCTAATCCAGCTCTTATCTGACTGAAGGTAACACTTGAAGCTTTCCTTTTTTTTTTTAGCATGCTTTAACTACCTGAACTTTGATACCTTTCTGGATTTTTCTTTAAAAATTCATCACCTTCTCTAGCAATTCATGACTAGTGGAAGCAATCTTCAATTCTTATCTTTTCTAAAGCCAACCAAGCCATGATTTTCTTCTTTAATCCTAATTTTTCTGTAAGTCAAGCGTGATCACACTTTTTAGAGCTCATTCCATTTTTAAGGCTTCCTTCTGGCTATCCTACACTGCAAAATGCAGGCCTAGAGGAGATCCATTGTTCCAGCCACCTTCAGCAGACGCAAGCTCCGGGCCTGAACCAGGCCCCACCTCACCGAGAATTTCCAGGCTGAGACCCCGGGGCACAGGACAGCAGGGAGAACCATTGCCACCAAGGCTCATCTCCAGACCAGGATGGACCAAAACCGGGATACCCAGTCATTCCTCCCACGCCTGTGACCCCTCCTAAGGCTCGACCATTTTGTCCTATTCCAAGCCTCTTGGGAACCAAGCAACACCAAGAGAGTAAAGCAGTTAACAGCATTAGCTTCAAGGAAAGCCATAAACTTTTTCTGTAATGACGTCCCCTTTTGAACACAAGGTAAAGTTAATCTGTTTTCTTTTTCATAACAATTTTTCTCAAATTCCTTTTTCCTTAACTTTGCGTTCCACATAATTTTTACCACTATTTTCACTTCACCCTCATTCCACATATGCAAGACCTGTAAATATGTAAATATTGCTATTTCTTCATACATGCAAAATTACCACTGTTCATGCTAATTTGGTTATATTCCCATTCTACAAGCTATACAGATGTCTATTATCATTTTGGGTTTTTCTGTAATAAATTTACTAACCTCTTCATCGGTGTCTTCTCTGTCCAGATTTTAAGAATCACACAGTGTCAAGAACTGATGCCCAGATTATGAGACTGATCAAATATTGTCAATAGAATTATTAAATAAGGCTTAACTTGTCAGGAGCCGAGCCGACTTGGTTTTCCCCAGCTCGGTCCTGATCTCTCTGTGGGTCTCGGGGCCGTTGTGTATGCATGTTTAGTATGTATTTCTAGCGTGTACCATGCCCATAGCCACTGCTCTGGGGCTGGTACCTCATGATAATGCTACACCATCCTGAACAAAATCAAATAGTTATCATATTTTAGTTATCAATATTAGTTATCAGTTAGTTCACACTCCGACAGGCAGCGAAAAGTAAGCTAGGAGCAGGAAGACAAAAGAAGAGGAAAACAGCAGCCTTGTGTGTAGCAGAATGGAATGTACGCACTCTGTTGGACAGAACAACATCACAGCGCCCAGAAAGACAGCCCGCACTTGTGGCCCTGGAAATGAACAGGTACAATGTAGACATAGCTGCACTAAGTGAAACAAAATTGCCTGGATATGACAGCTTGGAAGACCATGGGTACATCTTCTTTTGGAGTGGGAGATCAACTCAAGAAAGGAGAGAAGCAGGAGTGGGCTTTGCAGTTAGAAAGGAGATAGCAGCAATGCTTGATGAGGAACCGGTGCCAATCAACAACAGGATAATGACTATGAGACTCCCATTACAGCGGAAGATGTATGACACACTCGTCAGTGTATATGCTCCAACAATGACCAACACAGAGGAGGTGAAGGAAGAGTTCTACAGTGATTTACTGAGACTATCAGGCGTGTACCGACTGATGACAGGCTGATACTCATTGGAGATTTTAATGCCAGAGTTGGTTCAGACACTGAGAAATGGAAAGGAATGCTAGGCAGTCATGGAGTAGGCAAGCACAATGCTAATGGAGAACTTCTACTTGCACTATGCTCAGAGTACAACCTTGTGATAACCAACACTCTATTTAAGCACAAGGACGCATACAAGAAGACATGGATGCACCCAAGATCCAAGCACTGGCACTTATTAGACTACATCATAGTCAGGCAGAGAGACATAAGGGATGTATTGGACACCAAAGCAATGAGAGGCGCGGACTGTGGTACTGATCATGTTATGCTGAGATCTAGGCTCAGTTGGTAGAGCATCCACCCCACACCTGGGAGGCAGGGGTTCAAATCCCGGCCGGGTCATGCCGAAGACCATATAAGAAGCAGAACTTCCTGCCGTCCAGCTTGGTGCTCAGCAATAATGGAATGGAGGAGGGAAATCTGTGGCGGCGCCTTACATGGCTGCAGCCCCTCTGATTCTATATATGGTGTGTGTGTGATTAATACTGAAGATAGGAGAAACACAATTTCTTTCTATGGTACACGATTGGTTGTATGGTTGAATGACAATAAAGGGTGATTTAATTTAATCTAAGTTAAGATTAAGGATTTGCAGACGAAAACAGCACTGCAGGACGGGTGCAAAGCCACCACGGAAGCTAAACACTAGTGCACTGAAAGGCCAAAAGAAGCAGGAAGAACTTACACAGGAAATGGATGAAAACTTGAAAGACTGGGACAGCAATAACTAAGAGAATGACATAGAAGAGAAATGGGCAACACTGAAGATACGGTGTATCAGACTGCGAGTGATGTATTAGGCTACCCTGAGAGGAAACATCAAGATTGGTTTGATGAGCATGATGAACACCTGAAGAAACTACTAGAAGCGAGGAATACAACTAGGCAGGAAAACCTACAGTGTAACACAAGGTCGAAGAAGAAGAAATACTCAAAGGCTCAGAGTGAGCTACAGAAGTACACCAGAGAGATGAAGTCCAACTGGTGGGATGAAAAAGTGGAGAAACTTCAAACTGCAGCGGACAGAAAGAACATGAAAACATTCTTCACAGGTTTGAGAGAAATCTACGGCCCTAAACCAAGAGGACTGATCCAACTAAAGGCTATGGATGGTGAAATGGTTTTGCAGGAGAAAGACAAGATCCTGGACAGATTTGCAGATCACTTTGACCAACTACTAAACAACCCTAGAGATCTCACTGAAGAGGCTAAAGAAGCTCTAGTGAAGTGACCAGTTGTATCAGGTCTGGATGAACCACCAAATTTTGATTAACTAATGGCAGCTATCAGGACAACACAGGATGGTAAAGCTCCAGGAAGGGATGGAATTCCAGCAGAAGTGTGGAAATTTGGTGGTGTTCAGCTGACCAACTGCCTGCACAAGCTCATCCAAGAGATATGGGATGCCCAGAAAGTACCTCAAGACTGGAAGGATGCAAGTATTGTGCCTTTGTTCAAGAAAGGTGACAGGAAAGATTGTGGAAATTACCGAGGTATATCACTGCTAGCCACTGTTGGTGAGATTCTCTCACATGTACTACTTAACAGACTCAATGAACACATCTCGCAGAATGTACTACCGGAAACCCAGTGTGGCTTTAGAAGTGGAAGAAGCACAATGGACATGATTTTCTGCTGGAAACAGGTTCAAGAAAAGTGTATCGAACAGAACATGCCGCTTTATGTAGTCTTCATAGACTTCAGTAAAGCCTTCGATACTGTTTCGCGACAAGGACTTTGGCAGGTACTCAAGAAATATGGTTGTACAGAGAAGTTTGTCAGCCTGATCGAGGCACTCCATACAGGTATGCAAGCAAACGTGGCAATGAGTGGTTCAGTATCTAAAGACTTTTCAGTAAGCAACGGGGTGAAACAAGGGTGTGTGCTGGCGCCTACACTCTTCTCGCTATATCTGGCAGCCATGCTTGAGGTGGCCTTCAAAGACACTTCAGAATGAGTATACATTCAAACAAGGAAAGAAGCAGACTTGTTCAATGTTGCACAGTTTAAAGCCAAGAGTAAGACATCGATAAAGGTAGTAAGAGAAATGCTCTTTGCCAACGACAGTGCTCTAGTTGCACACAGCGTGGAAGATATGCAATCTTTAGTGGAGAAATTTGCAAGAGCAGCTAGCCAATTCAGCCTCCAAATCAACATCAAGAAGACATCAAGAAGCCTTTATCAACCACCAAAGTTCCAGTTATCAACATCACTACCAGAAGAGATCAGCATTGGTACAGGGCCACTAGTCAAGTGCAAGACTTTCAAGTATCTAGGGAGTACTGTTTCAGAGAATGCTAGGCTGGAGGAGGAACTATCTCTCAGAATGGGAAGAGTGAGTGCTGTGTTTGGAAACTTGAGGGAGAGACTGTGGAACAATCAACATGTGTCTATCTGTGTGAAATGCAAAGTGTACAGAGCGACAGTACTGGCTACTCTATTGTACGGTGCTGAAACTTGGACTGTCTACAGAGTGCAGGTGAAGAAATTCCACACGTACATGATGAGACACCTTCGAGCCATAATGAACATCTCATGGAAAGACAAGATAACCAACACAGAAGTGTTGAAACGAGCTGGTCTACCATCAATGGAGGACATGCTAATACAGATGAACCTGAGATGGCTCGGACATGTTGAGAGGATGGACCACCAGCGTCTCCCTCGGCAGTTACTCTACTCACAGTTATGCAAGGGCAAATGCAATCAGGGTAGACCAAGGCTCAGATTTAAAGACACTGTAAAAAGAAACTTGAAGAAGTTGGACATAGACAGGAGTTCCTGGCAGCGGAAGGCTAAGGACAGAGCTGTGTGGAGGAATCTGATCAGACCTAAATGAAACAGTCATTGTCACCCACGACAGACTGCTATGATGATGATAATGATGATGATGATTAGTTATCAGTATGTATCTATTAATCACTATCAATTTTTAATAGTTATCAATATTTTTTGCCACATTATTTTATTTGCTGTTTCCTTTTAAGCATGTTTACTTTTTTAAATTGTTTTTATCTTGTGAGTTTGAGTGCTTAATGTGTTGTGTTGTTGTGGTCATGTCAAAGAGGAATTTCTGTCACCTACTGGGACAGACAATAAAGTTATCTATCTATCTATCTATCTATCTATCTATCTATCTATCTATCTATTGTGATGTAAAAAAGTATTTGCCCCTTCCTGATTTCTTATATTTTTACATACTTGTCACACTTAAATGTTTCAGATCATCAAACAAATTTTAATATTAGACAAAGATTTGACAAATTTGCAGCTTTTTAGTTGTTGATGTTCTTAACATTTAAAATTATTCTCTTCAGACCAGAGTTTTTCCTAGTGTTTCTAAGACAGCCATTGTCAAGCCTGTTCTGAAGAGAAATAATTTAGACACTGAAGTACTGAACAATTACAGACCAGTGTCCAACCTGCCATTTTTAAGGAAAATGTTAGAGAAAGTAGTTTTTAACCAATTAAATGATTTTATGAAAACTCATGATTTGTAAGAAACATTTCAATCTGGTTTTTGGTCACAGTACTGAGACAGCCCTGATCAAGGTTTTAAATAATTTTCGAATTAACATGGACAAGAGCGACTTCCGGTTATGGCGGCCACGTAGAAGGACACGTATCACTCTGCTCTGCGCCTAGAGATAAAAATTCGGCAAATAACTCTCTCATTTGGAACAGAACTTTTCCCAGCGTTTGGGCGAGGATATGCCGGTGAAGCCTAAGGCTGGGAAATCAGGTGGGGGAAAAATTGAACCGCCGAAGCAGTCCAAATTAACGGACTTTCACGTCTGTGATGCAGCAGGAAAAGCTGCGGATATGGCGGATGAAACTAGCGGTGGTGCGGTGACTGCTGATGATGGCGGCACAGGTGCAGTGCTGGCTGCCATTACCTCAATGAGAGCAGACTTTTCCGCTAAACTTGATGGGATTATGGCAGCGTTGGATGCAATGAGAAAGGAATTGGGTGACTGCGCGCAGCGAGTGACGCAGGTGGAGCTTCGTGTTTCCAGTGCGGAGGATGATGTCGGCGGACTTCAATTAAAGGTGCGCACTTTGGAAAAAAAAAATAAATGTGTGGAAGATAATGTCCTGGACTTGGAGTCCCGGTCAAGACGGAACAACCTGAGGCTGGTGGGTCTACCGGAGGGAGCCGAAGGTCGTGATACATGCTCCTTTTTGGAGGGGTGGATCCCGGAGGCGCTGAACAACGCGGAGCTAAATTCATCAGTCGTCTTGGAAAGCGCCCACCGAATTGGCCCACCGAGAGATAACAAGGCAGCACCGAGGACGCTAATTATGAAGTTCCTCAGCTACAGAGACAGGATGACGATCTCCAACGCGGCGCGAGCCAAGGGAGAAATTAAATACCAAGATCAACAGGTGCGGTTATACCCAGATTTGGCCTCAGGAATCCAACAATTAAGGAAGCAGTTTGACCCCATCCGTAAAGAACTGCGCAACCTTGGGATTCATCATGGAGTAATTCACCCTGCAAGACTTCTGGTCACATATAAGGGCAGAACACACATCTTCAAGACCTCTGAGGAGGCGCAGGAGCTCATCAAGAAGATCCAGGAAGAGACTGGTGGGAGCTAAGCATGAACAGAATATAGGGTAGAATATTTAAGCATTTACATAGGCATTTAACTGATTTGAAGCATATAGCAAGTTTACAAAATATAGATTGTATTACATATTATTAAAAAAAAAATATGATGTACAAAATTGCTATAAAATTTTGGAGTTAAATTGGAAAATTAAGAAGAGAGTTAATGTTACGTTATTAAAAGCAGTAGAGTTAGGGTGATTGGGAGGATGAAGAAGGAGTGGCTTTGGCTGATCCTCGTGGGTGTGGAGCGGTCGATGGCTATAGCGGGAGACGGAATTTTTTTTTTGATTTTGGGGGGTTTACCACGAAGGTGGGAAGGGGGAATTTGTTTGTGTGTAGTTTGTAGGATGAATGTTCAACCACTCATGTTTTCAAGTTATGAATAAAATAAAAGACATAGGTTCAAAAATTGTGTTTTTACAAGAAACCCATCTAATAGAGGAGGATGTAAAAAGAATTAGGAGAAGATGGCAAGGAAGTGTGTTCACCTCATCATTTTCATCCCAAGCCAGGGGAGTTATGACTCTCATACATAAATCAGTCCCATTTCAAGTGAAAAATGTAATTGGAGACAAATTTGGAAGATATCTAATTATTCAAGGATCTTTGCTATTAGAAAACATAAATCTGGTGAACTTATACGGTCCCAACATAGATGATCAAAAGTTCTTTGCTAATTTATTTCTTATCTTATCATCACTTACAGGACAACATATAATAGCAGGGGATTTTAATTGTACATTGAATCCCGGTATAGACAGATCAACAGGACTGGACTGTACACACAATGGATGCAGGATGATCATTAAGCTATGAAAGAATTGAGATTGCTGGATATATGGAGAGAAATTAAACCACAAGTTAAAGCCTACTCTTGTTATTCTAATACCTACAAGTCATTCTCACGTATTGACTATTTTTTGATCTCCACAGAATTAAGGTCCAAGATTCAAAACTGCTTTTATGATAATATTGTGATCTCTGATCATGCACCCTGTGGTCTCATATATGTAGATAAGAAATTGACAAAGGAGCCAGGTAGGTGGCAATTTCAGCATAAATGGCTTCAGGATGAGGAATTTGTTAAGTACATAGAAAAACAGATAGATGAGTTCTTCGATATTAATACTACACAAACATCAGCATGTATAAAGTGGGAGGCTTTCAAAGCTTTTATTAGGGGACATATTATTAGTTATACAGGTTCAAAATCTAAGAAGACTCGAGAGGAGAGAGTCCAATTGGAACACAAATTAAAAATTCTTCAAGAAAAAGTGTATGCAGGAAGTGACCCAAAGTTAGAGAACAAATTAATAATTCTGAGAGCTGAATATGACAAAAAATCAGCGAATAGAGCTGCCTCGAGTCTTCTAAGATTGAAGCAATCTTTTTATGAACAAGGTGAAAAATCAGGAAAATTATTGGCATGGCAGATTAAACAATTAGAATCTAAAACACCAATTACCAGTATTATAAGTAATGGACAGGTAGTTGTAGATCTTTTAGAAATTAATAGAGCCTTTAGAGATTACTATAAAAAATTATATGATACAAAAAACGAAACTGACTTAACAAAACTAAATGGGTTTTTGGACGGACTATCTATACCGTGTATTCCAAATGAAAACAGGGAGATACTGGAGTCTAAAATTAGTCAAGAAGAAGTTGGGCTAGCCATTGATAATATGAAATCAGGAAAAAGTGCAGGACCAGATGGTCTTCCAGTTGACCTCTATAAAAAATTTAGTAATAAATTAATAAAACCTTTTTACCTCCGCCAGGCCGAAAAGGCCAGGAGGAGGTAATGTTTTTGCCGGGGTTTGTCTGTGTGTTTGTCTGTCTGTCTGTTTGTCTGTTGGTTAGCAAGATAACTCAAAAAGTCTTGGACGGATTTCCATGAAACTTTCAGGCGTTGTTGGAAATGGTACAAGGAAGAACTGATTAAATTTTGGGGATGATCCGGATCACCGTCTGGATACAGGAATTTTTTAAAGCATTCTTTAACACTGTGACATACGGCTATTTTGAACATGTGCGCAGGCGCAATGGAGGGCGCTGGTCATCGTGTCTGACCAACATAAACTCCGCGTTATTCAACAGAAAACACTGGTGGGCTGGGCCCGCCACCGTGCCTGTGTTTGCGCGACGCTGCAAAAGCTGAGACGGGCAGCTGTCCGCCGCCGGATTATTTGGCAGAAATTCCCCGGCCAGCCATAGGCGCTGCGCAAAAACGAGCTGCTCGGCAGCGTGCTGTGTGCCTGTGTTTGCGCAACGCTGCAAAAGCTCAGACGGCCAGCTGTCCGCCACTGGATTATTTGGCAGAAATTCCCCGGTCAGCCATAGTAGCTCCGCAAAAAGAAGCTCTCTGCCGGGGAAGTTTCCAAATCATCTTTGGCTGTGGAGCGCAACCCCAATAAAGATAAAGATTACATGTACCACGAAGGTCGAGTGCAAGCAAGATGTTTGTGTCTGTGAACATTCCGTCTTTTGGCGAGTTGATACGTAACAATGTTTACAGTTTGATGAGAAGGTTGCTGCCATGTAACAATCATCTTATATCAGCAATTGTCAACTCGTCACTCACACTTCACTCCAGCATTTGGAAGTGGTGGCGTTCCATTTTATACTGAGTCCAATATTGTATGTTATTGTTGTTACAAGACCGCCGACTGTCTGCTGATCTGTATATACTTTTATTTATTTATTTTCTACTCCTTTTAGTTCTGCATTTAATATGAACCCTGAGTTTGAAATAAACGTTTGAATTTTGAATAAAACCCACGCCAACCCGTCTACCTAATTGGCATCCGTCAGTGAAGCCCTCAGTGCTGCTTTCAGTGATCTAAAACGCTTGCATAACCCATTGGCCTGTGGGTTGTACGCAGTTGTGTCATGACTTCTTTTGTTTTTTCTTTTGAATTCTTGGATGGAACATGGGTGGCCAATATAAGCTGCGGATTCAGCCATCACATATTTCGGATAACTTATGTTGAATTGTATAATCTGAGGAGCTATTGTCTAATTTGACCTTGTTGGATTTTATTACCCCCTTTGTTATATTATTCACTTTCTTTTAACTTGTACTCTTAATCTATTCAAAATAAAGATTAATTCATTCATTCATTCAATTGCAACGCCCCCAGCCTGGGAGTTTGCAGACGCAGGACATGGACACAACACCAACACTTCAGTTTATTACCTCCGCCAAGGAGGTAATGCTTTTACTACTGAACCACTAATCCTATCATTGTGAATCCAATTGCTACTCAGATGTTTTCATGGTGTTTTCATGGTCAAGAAATCTGACAACGTACACACAAACACTGTATGGGGGGAACTGTGGCACTTGGCGGAGGTCTGCGCTCTCCGAGTGCTTTTCTAGTTTGGAAATGGTTTTAGAAGCATTTCAAAATAGTAATTTACCATCATACATGAATAATGCCTTAATTATACTGTTGCCAAAACCAGGTAAACCCTCTAATAAATGTGAAAATATGAGACCAATAAGCCTTTTAAATGCTGACCTTAAGATAATCTGTAAAATTTTAGCCAGACGAATACAAGAAATATTACCAAATATTATTAACCGAGATCAGAATGGCTTTATAAAGGGAAGACAAGGCTTCCATAATGTAAGAAGATTATTCAATATTATTTACTCTAATAAAGAAGCACCGGATACAGCTCTCCTATCATTGGACGCCGAAAAGGCCTTTGATAGGGTCGAATGGCCCTTTCTTTTTGAAGTCTTACAAAGGTTTGGATTTGGAAATAATTTCATAAAATGGGTTCAGATAATATATAATAATGCTATAGCAGAAATCCTAACAAACAGTAATATCTCAAAATCAATAAAAATCAATAGAGGATGTCGACAAGGCTGTCCACTTTCACCTTTACTGTTTACTATGGCAATTGAACCTTTAGCGATGGCAGTACGTTTACATCCGCAAATATATGGAATTAAGGTTGGACCAACAGAACATAAAATCTCCCTGTATGCCGATGACATAATTTTGTTTATGTCGAATCTTAAAAAATCAACTCCGACCTTGTTGAATTTAATAAAGAATTTTGGGGAAATATCAGGATATAAAATAAATAAAACTAAATCTTCAATATTAATGCTAAATGAGTCCCAGAGAAAGCACCCAGCTTCTGAGGTAAATCAATTCAATGTTGTAAATCAGTTTAAATATTTAGGAATTCAAATTGTGCCCAAGCTGGAATCAGTCGCCAGTGCCAACTACGAAGCCTTAATGACAGACATTAATGAGTTAATTCAGAGATGGATGTCACTACCAATGTCGATGATTGGGAGAATTAATATACTTAAAAGTAATATCTTACCCAAAATACTTTATTTATTTCAATACATTCCTTTACCTCCACCTTCAGATCTATTCTCAAGAATTAAAAAAAAGTTAGTGGAGTTTATATGGAACAATAGGAAGGCTAGATTACGTCTGTCCTTACTATATTTACCATTTGATCGTGGAGGTCTGAAATGTCCAAACTTTATGTTGTATTACTGGTCAGCACAACTGAGGTCTATGACATATTATTTTTCATCAAATGATCTCCCTCACTGGACTGAAATGGAATCATACAATTTACCTTTACCTCTTCCCATATTCATATACTCAGACTCGGCAAAAAAATTACAGAAACAAGTTAAAAATCCATTTGTAAAGCATATGATCAAAATATGGTGTGAAACTAAAAAATATTTAAAAGAACCACACTTACTGTCACAACTTAGTCCAATATGGGGTAATCAATATTTTAAACCAGGGAGAGCGGATGCTGTATTTAAAGTATGGAATTTAAAAGGGATCCAAAAAATTCAAGATTTATTAGATTAGATTAGATTAGATTAGATTCAACTTTATTGTCATTACACATGTATGAATACAAGGTAAGGAAACACAGTTTAGCATCCAATCAGAAGTGCAAAGGACAGCAGTGCAGTATATACGGTAATTAACAGTATGTGCAATTTAAGCAAATATATGTAAATATATGCAGCAGTGCAGAAAGTTAAAAGTACTGTTATGTGCAAATAATGTGCAATAAGTTAGATGTAGTTATGTAGTTATGCAGTTATGTACAGGTGAGGATGGTAAAAGATGATTGTAAGAGAGTCAGCGGGGAACTAAGTTCAATAAAGTGACAGCTGTTGGAAAGAAACTGTTCCTAAACCCGCTGGTTCTAGTCCGAAGGCTTCTGAAACGTCTTCTGGAGGGGAGAAGCTGGAACAGTCCATGAGCAGGATGGTTGGAGTCCCTAAGAATGCTGCGTGCTCGGCACAGACATCTTTTCCTGTAGACGTCCTCTATAGCTGGAAGTGGAGTCCCTGTGATGCGTTGGGCGGTTTTCACCACCCGCTGCAGCGCCTTGCAGTCAGCTACAGAGCAGCTCCCATACCAGAGTGTGATACAGTTGGTCAGGGTGCTCTCTATCACGCAGCGGTAGAAGTTGCCCAGGATGTCAGTTGACAGATGGTTCTTCTTCAATGTCCTCAAGAAGAAGAGGCGCTGATGGGCCTTCTTGATCAGGCTGGTGGTGTTAACTGACCAGGACAGGTCCTCCGAGATGTGGGTCCCCAGGAATTTGAAGCTGGGGACACGTTCAACAGCTATGCCATTGATATGGATGGGGTCACGTGTCTCTTCCCTCTCCTTCCTGTAGTCCACTATGAGCTCCTTGGTTTTGCTGGTGTTAAGGAGCAGGTTACTGTCAGCGCACCAAGTAGCCAAGTGCTCAACCTCTGCCCTGTAATCTGACTCGTCGTTGTCCCTGATGAGTCCAATCACCGTGGTGTCATCTGCAAACTTTATGATGGAATTGGATCCATACATAGGCCTGCAGTCATGGGTGTAGAGGGAGTAGAGGAATGGGCTGAGCACACAGCCCTGTGGTACACCAGTGTTGAGTGTGATGACGGAAGAACGGTTGGGGCCTGACCTAACATGCTGGGGTCTGTTGGTCAGAAAATCCATGATCCAGTTGCAGGTGGAGGTACTGATTCCCAGGTCCCCAAGTTTGGTGAGCAACTTGGAGAGGATAACTGTGTTGAATGCTGAGCTGAAGTCAATAAACAGCATTCTTGCGTAGGTGTTCTTGTCATCCAGGTGTGAGAGTACATAGTGCAGCGCTGTAGAAACCGCATCCTCTGTACTCCTGTTGCTCCGGTAGGCGAACTGATGAGGGTCCAGTATAGGGGGCAGGCCTTTTTTGAGCTGTGCCAAGACCAGTCGCTCAAAGCACTTCATGACTATGGGCGTCAGTGCCACAGGGCGATAGTCATTTAGGCACGATGGTGTTGAATGTTTCGGCACTGGTACTACTGAAGTGGTCTTGAAGCACGCTGGTACCACGGCCTGGGCCAGGGACAGATTGAAGATGTCTGTGAAGACCCCTGCCAGCTGCTCAGCGCATGCCCTCAGCACACGCCCAGGAATGCCATCAGGAATGCCATCAGGAATGCCATCATTTATATTTGTCATGTTCAGATAACATAATGTCTTTTGAAGAGCTGAGGATCAAATTTAATCTTAATAGAACACATTTTTTTAAATATCTTCAGATTAGGAACTTTATTCGATCAAATCAAAACAATGCTCTCACTCGACCTATTTATTCATCCTTGGAAAAAATCTTGACGAAAGATAGTAAGAGAAAGGGTATTATTTCAGAGTTTTATAACTCATTGACATTATCTTCAAGTGAAAACTCACAGAAAAGACTGAATTATTGGAAAGAAGACCTGCAAACTGAAATCTCAGAGGAACAATGGGAATTGGCTTGTACAGAAGCTCAAACCAAATCAATAAATGTACGTCTAAAATTGATACATTTTAAAAGGTTAATGCGGATGTATGTTACACCGGTGGAATTAAATAGATATAACAAAAACATACCAGATACATGCACAAAATGTATGGAAAGTAAAGGAACCTTATTTCATTGTTTATGGGAATGTAGAAAAATTAGAATGTTTTGGGAAGAGGTGAGGGGAACAATTGAAAAAATAATTTCAAAACAAATCATATTGAATCCTAAACTGTTTTTGTTGGGTCTGCATCCAGAAAAGCACAACTTTAATAAAAGTGAAAGAGCATTCATAGACCTCAGTTTGCTTAACACCAAAAAATGTATTGCACTATTGTGGAAAAAGACTCATAGACCAGATGTGACTCAGTGGTTAAGACAGATGTTAACAAACCTTCCACTAGAAAGAATAACATACATACTGAAATCAAAGGAAACTGTGTTTGAGAATATATGGAGACCTTTTATTGATTATGTAAAGAATTTAAACATAACTTTTGAAGAAGAAGGTGAATGATGTGTGTGGACCTTATAAATTCCAAACTGGTGAATGTATAATATGTATACTTATGTAATGGATTGCCTAGACCAAACAGAGGAGCATTGTTAAAGACCTGTTCCTGTTAGTGGTTGTAGGTGTGTTTTAGTACATTTTTTTTTATTACTTTAGTGTTAGTGTTTGATTGTTTGTGTTATGTTTGTAAAAAAGGTTCAATAAAAATATTGTGGAAAAAAAATCATGGACAAGAGCATGCTCTCTCGGTCCTGGTCTTACTGGATGTAAGTGCAGCATTTGACACAGTAGACCACGATATTCTTTTCAACAAATTACGCAATATGATCACCTTCTCAGGCACTGTTTTTAACTGGTTTCAATCCTACCTCACTGGCAGAGAATTTTATGTCACCCTGGGTGAACACTCCTCATCAAAGAGATACAATATGGATTGTGGTGTTCCCCAGGGTTCAATTTTAGGTCGAATCATTTTTAATTTGTACATACTGCCACTAGGCAATGTCATCAGGATACAAGGAATTAGTTTAGTTTAGTTTTTAGTTCTCCCAGGCACAAAGTCACTGTACTAAAAGGCCAGACCATTGAATGTGTGCAATCCCACAAATATCTTGGGACGATTATTGATAGTAATTTAAACTTTGAAGAGAACTGTGAAAGGATGTGCAAAAAGGGTCAGCAACATTTGCATTGTTTAAGGAAACTCGCACACTTTCAAATTGACTGAACCATAATGACAATGTTTTATCCTTTTCTTTAGTGTCATGGTTTGGTCAGACAAAACTGAAACAGAGGAAATCCTTAGACCAAGTAGTTAGATGGTCCAGTCGTTTGCTTGGTGAGTCGCAGCTGAGCCTGACATCCCTGTACACCAGACAGGTACAGAAGATTGCTACCTCCATCTTAAATGATGACTCCCACCCTTTGCACTGCCACTTTCAGCTTCTTCCCTCCAGACAGAGGTTTGTTGTCCCAAAATGTAAAACCCAGCGCTACAAAAACAGCTTTGTTCCTGCTGCTGTCAAAGAGTTGAACAAGATGTAGCAATACATTGCACATAATTTAGTTATCTATTTATGAATTTTAGTTTATATTTATTTATTTTTGTAGGTTTTTTTATTTGGGTTTTAAATCTTTTATTGGGTTTTAGACTTTTATTGAGTTTTTAATCTCTGACCTAGTTTTTAACTTTTTTAATATGACCCTTCTCTCTTATCGCTTTGTTTTTTTCTCTTATCTCTTTGTCTTATGTCCTGATTGGTGGAGCCTTGAGTACTTTTATCGTGTTTATAGTCAGCTTCATGTGTGTCTGTGTTTGTGTTCATGTTGAATGTAATTGTGGTTTGTAAATATGTGTCTAAAAGGATGTCACCTGACTGCAAAACAAATCTACCTACGGGTACAAATAAAGTAACCTGAACCTGAACCTGTTTCCACAGTTATGCTGATGATACCCAGCTTTACATTTCCGTGTCTCCTGATGACCTAGCACCAATTGATGTCCTTTTTAACTGCATTTTAGACATTAAGGGGCAGATTTACAAATGTGCTGCGCCATCGCAAAACCCTGTTTTGGTGTTAAAAAACTACTGTTGAGATTTACTAAAGGGCACAGGGCGAAAGTTGCGGTGGAAAGGCGTGGACTATGTTAATTTTGCACCTGGCCTCATTGCATATGTATTTGTGGGAGTTGTTATGTCAACACGCAAATTTGAGGGAGGGGAGTATTTAAACGACTGGCGCAAAGTGATTTACTAAGGTTTGCGGTTGTCAGTCTCCTGCTAAATGCGCCAGGATTTAATGCCCAAAAAAAGCTTGTCTTAATTCATCTGCGCCTGACATGATAGTGATCACTGGTGCCATGAGGAGACACTGGCGAGAACTGAGGGAGCGTGGCAGAAGCTTCTCTCTGCCCATGACTTTATTTGGCATGACAGAAGAACAGATTATATGAATATCAACGGTCTCACAGAGATCGGCGTTATGCTGAACTGGACATCAGTCGGCAGTTTTTTTTTTTTTAATTTCATTTGTTTACACTGTATATAGCCTACTACATGAATTTGTATCGATAAAATAGGATATAGGAGCCCTTATACCCACAGTGGACATACAGATGGTGTCAGCCGATAATGACTTTTTTTTTCTTTTCTGCGGAGGTTAGACTCACACTGGAGTTTTCCTCAGCTCCCCCATGCTCTTGAAGCAAAATCACACTGCCAATTTTCTTCATTTTTTTCTCTATCCTTATTTCTATATTTACAGTATTTCTTTTTGCTGTGCATAAAACGGTATCTTCTCCCTATTTCTCTCTCCCAGTTCAGGATGCACAATATAGGAGGAAAACAACAATTAGATTATTAACAAAAAGAGCGCACAGATCCATAGAAACGTCCCCCAAAATTGCAACATCGTAACTCAATGGCATTTATAAAAAGTTGTGAACTGGGAGACCTGTAGATTTTGTTAAAATAAAGTTAGTCACATAATAAAACTTCAGAGTCTCCATCAGACCATCTTGATGGTTCTAGTGTTAATAAAATAAACACATTGGTCAAATAATCAATTTATTCATGAGTAGCCCTTTATTAAATTAGATACAAATGCTTCATTTATACATATTAAACAAAAAAGTCTGCCATGTTAAATGAAAATCTAAATTTTTAAATATAATGAACAAAAATAAGTTATTTTAGTGGGGTTAAACAAAAACTTAAAAAAAAAAAAGCTTTATATATTATGCTTCTCCGAACTAGCTGTGCCTGTGCGCAATTTTGCAGTGCTCTTGGCGGACGAGTGGGCATTATTGAAATAAAGTGGCTGTGTCTGTGTTCATAATTTTGCGTGTTGTTAGTAGGTCACTGGCAAAAATTGGCCACTTCCTGAGGCGCTCTGTCTAATTTGCGCACTCGCTAATTTGCATTGCCTTAGTAAATCTGCCCCTAAGTCTTGGATGACAGAGAATTTCCAACCGCTCAACCGGGTTAAAACTGAAGTTGTAGTTATCGGTCCTGAAGCTCAGAGAGAGAAACTTTTACCAAAATTACAAACATTGTCTTTTATTCCATCAAAAAAAGTCAAAAACCTGGGAATTATTTTTGACTCTGGGTTTAGTTTTATTCTGCATGTTAATATTTTAAAAACTGGATTTTATCATCTAAAGAATATAGTCAGAGTCCGCCCATTTCTCTCTCTCTCTCTCTCTCTCGAAAACACAGAGACGCTAATGCATGCTTTTATTTCCAGTCGTATTGATTATTGCAATGCTCTCCTTTCTGGTCTTCCTAAAAAGACGATCAGTAACTTACAACTGTTACAAAATTCAGCCGCCCATGTGCTGACAAAGACCAGAAAGAGGGAGCATATTACGCCAGTTTTAGAATCGCTGCATTGGCTCTCTGTGAGTTTTAGGATTGATTTTAAAGTTCTTTTATGAGTTTATAAAACTTTTAATGGTCTTGTTCATTTGATCTGCCTTTACCATATCGACCCTCGCGGACCCTGAGGTCCTCTGGTACTGGCCTTTTAGTGATACCTAAAGTTAGGCTAAAAACCCATGGTGAGGCATCGTTCGTGTTTTTCGGCCCACGTTTGTGAAACAGCCTGCCAGAGGACCTCAGGGCTGCAGAGAGCATTGATATTTTTAAAAGGAGGCTCAAGACCCACCTTTTTAGTTTAGCTTTTAATTAATTTTATCATTCATGTTTACATACTTATTTAGCTATTCTACTTATTTATAGATCTTTATATTTTTAGATGATCTTAATTCAGTTTTGCATTACATTTTATACACTCACCGGCCACTTTATTAGGTACACCTGTCCAACTGCTCGTTAACACTTAATTTCTAATCAGCCAATCACATGGCGGCAACTCAGTGCATTTAGGCATGTAGACATGGTCAAGACAATCTCCTGCAGTTCAAACCGAGCATCAGTATGGGGAAGAAAGGTGATTTGAGTGACTTTGAACGTGGCATGGTTGTTGGTGCCAGAAGGGCTGGTCTGAGTATTTCAGAAACTGCTGATCTACTGGGATTTTCACGCACAACCATCTCTAGGGTTTACAGAGAATGGTCCGAAAAAGAAAAAATATCCAGTGAGCGGCAGTTCTGTGGGCGGAAATGCCTTGTTGATGCCAGAGGTCAGAGGAGAATGGCCAGACTGGTTCGAGCTGATAGAAAGGCAACAGTGACTCAAATAACCACCCGTTACAACCAAGGTAGGCAGAAGAGCATCTCTGAACGCACAGTACGTCGAACTTTGAGGCAGATGGGCTACAGCAGCAGAAGACCACGCCGGGTGCCACTCCTTTCAGCTAAGAACAGGAAACTGAGGCTACAATTTGCACAAGCTCATCGAAATTGGACAATAGAAGATTGGAAAAACGTTGCCTGGTCTGATGAGTCTCGATTTCTGCTGCGACATTCGGATGGTAGGGTCAGAATTTGGCGTCAACAACATGAAAGCATGGATCCATCCTGCCTTGTATCAATGGTTCAGGCTGGTGGTGGTGTAATGGTGTGGGGAATATTTTCTTGGCACTCTTTGGGCCCCTTGGTACCAATTGAGCATCGTTGCAACGCTACAGCCTACCTGAGTATTGTTGCTGACCATGTCCATCCCTTTATGACCACAATGTACCCAACTTCTGATGGCTACTTTCAGCAGGATAATGCGCCATGTCATAAAGCTGGAATCATCTCAGACTGGTTTCTTGAACATGACAATGAGTTCACTGTAGTCAAATGGCCTCCACAGTCACCAGATCTCAATCCAATAGAGCATCTTTGGGATGTGGTGGAACGGGAGATTCGCATCATGGATGTGCAGCCGACAAATCTGCGCCAACTGTGTGATGCCATCATGTCAATATGGACCAAACTCTCTGAGGAATGCTTCCAGCACCTTGTTGAATCTATGCCACGAAGAATTGAGGCAGTTCTGAAGGCAAAAGGGGGTCCAACCCGTTACTAGCATGGTGTACCTAATAAAGTGGCCGGTGAGTGTATATGGGTATAATTATTATTCCTTTAACCATTTTATTCTCTATTTATTTTTATTCATGATCTTACACTGCTTCTTATTGTATTCTATTGTATTTTATTTTATCTTATGTTATTTTTAGCTCTAGTGTTTCCTCACTGGGGGGCTGTCGGCACTAGGAGGTGTAATTGGCTCTGGCGGTGAGGAGGCTGCTGTGGTGGTGGCCCTGGCTTGGTGGGATGGGGGAGTTCAGTCACAGCCTGTTGGTTGTGGTGTGGACTGCTGTGTCTGCCTGGGCCAGGCTGGCCCCTGTGGCGGTGTCTCTGCAGCTGTGGGCTGAGACTGGCTCCTGGTGCCGACAGTCCCCCTATGATGACATTTCCTCACTTTGGTCCTCAGCGCTCAGCCATGGTTTAACTATGTCTGTTATTACTTGTGGATGGGGTGAGTGGAGGTGGGGTCTGGGGTGAGTTGAGGGGTTGTGTGGATGGACGTCTTGGACGAGAGTAGGGGCAGGGAGGGATCTCTTGTCTTGTTATTGTTTTGTTTTTGTTCTATCTGGAATTGTTTTCAACTGCAAAGCACTTTGAGTTGCACTTTATTGCATGAAAGGTATTACATAAAGAAATATAAGTTTAAAGTTTAAAGATAACTCAAGTAAATACAAAACGCAGTTTTTAAATGATGATTTCATTCATTAAGGGAAAAAAGCTTCCCAAGCCTACCTGGCCCTATATGAAAAAGTAATTGCCCCCCCCACCCACCCACCCACACACACACACACACACACACACACCTAATAACTGGTTATGCCACCCTTGGCAGCAACAACTGCAATCCAGCATTTGCGGTAACTGGCAATGAGTCTTTTACATCACTGTTGAGGAATTTTGGCCCACTCTTCTTTGTAGAATTTTTTAATTCAGCCACAGTGGAGGGCTTGAGCTTGAGGTCACGAACTGATGGCCAGACATTCTCCTTCAAGATTTTCTAGAAGAGAGCAGAATTCATGGCTCCATCAATTACGGCAAGTCATCCAGGTCCTGAAGCAGTAAAACAGCCCAGACGATCACACTACCACCACCATGCTTGACTGCTGGTATGATGTTCCTTTCTTGAAATGCTGTGCTAGTTTTAAGCTGGGTTTATGCTCCACCTCCAGTCTGCGTGTTTGTTCAAGCTTGGCTTGGTGATGAAAATTACGTCACTGTCTCCAGTTCTTTAGGCTCCATGAACGTGTGCAGCAGCCCATTCACTATGCACACGGAAGACCCAACCTCCCATTCATGAGGTGGCGCTACTTAAACAGCATACAAAGTCAAAGTAGATGAAGAAGAAAATGAGGAAAATCAAGACACAGAAGCAAAACCACACGATTATACCTTCTCCTCTTTTTTAGCTTCTTCTTCCACCCAAGGTAGTAAACACAGGCGCTCCTCTTCTCACTTGCATGCGGTCGCCATTGTTGTTGATATTGTGCATGGCTCTTACTTTTCTTCTGTTTTGTATAGGTGGTGAACAAACTGGTGCAGCAGCTGACCAAAATTCATGAAGTCAGTGACTTAAATATGGTAACATCCTCCAGCCTTCAGACAAACTAAACCTGCCAACATTTGGATTTCAAAATAAGGGAGGTTTTTCCTGTTGCCTGTTTAGCAAGGTGTGTTCTTAAAAAAACTGTAAATATACAGAAATATTATAACAAAAATAACTGCATCTTTGATAATTTAGTTAATTTTATTTCATTAAATATATTTTTATTAACACTTTTATTTCTTTGAAATCATAGTTGAAATTACTGTTCAACTGAGGAAATGAGGAAAAACACAGAATTTTACCAGTAATTAATTAATTGTCTACTCTTAATTATTAATTTATAAGCTAGCACTGCTTTTACATGAGTACAATTTCTGGCTACTATACTCACCTCTGATCATATAATCCAAGCATGTGTGAGCAAATTACTACAATATTATGAATGGGGTTTTTTTCCCTTCGAATGTCATGTGTTTTCTCATTTTTACACATTATTGGCATAGCCCCCCCACCACCACCCACCCCAAAAAACGCCACCACGCCAAAGTCCTTAAACCAGAAGAAACACTGAAGACAGAATACATGTGTGTAAATGAGAGGCATTAAGGAGCAGAGGCAGTGATATGGATGCGTTTACCTTGGGTCAACCATCCAAAGCAATGAACAGTGCACAAGCGAGGTGAAGAATAGAGTGCAGTCAGGGTGGAATACGTGGAGACAAGTGTCAGGGGTGATTTGCAACACAAGAATTACAGCAAAAGTTTAAGAAAACATGTACCAGATAGTATTGAGACCTACTATGATGCATGGTTTGCAGAAGCAGCACTGACAAAAAGACAGGAGGTGGAGCTGGAGGTGGCAGTGTTGAAGATGCTAAGATTCTGATTGGGAGTGATTAGGAGAGGACAGGATTAGAAATCAGAGGGACAGCTCAGGTTGAGCGATTTGGAGACAAAGAAAGAGAGGCAAGGCTGAGATGGTTTGGACATGTGCAGAGGAGGGATAGTGAATATATTGGACAAAGGATGTTGAAGATGGAGCTGCCAGGCAGGAGGAAAAGCACAAGACCACAGAGAAAATTCATGGATATAGGGAAGGAGGACATGGAGAAGGTTGGTGTGACAGAAGAGGATGCAAGGGATAGGATGAGACGGAGGCAGATGATCCGCTGTGGAGACCCAAAAAAAAATTTAGGTATAGCTCTGGTAATAACCCTATAACAACTGAAATATAGCAAATAGGTCCATATATGCAAATAGATGTGTTGCCATATGATCAGTAGATATGAGATAATTTGGTGTCCCAGCACATCAGGGACTGTCTTTCCCCCTCCTTCGACCCCCACCAGTTTGCCTACAGGTAGAACTGGTCTACAGAAGACACCATTGCCACCACTCTCTACAGAGCGCTGAGCCATCTGGAGAACCCAAGGAGCTATGTGAGGATGCTCTTTGTGGACTACAACTCAGCTTTCAACACCATCATCCCAGACATCCTGATCATCAAATTGCACCTCCTCTAGATTCCCCCCCCCCACCTGCTCCTGGATAAAAAACTTTCTCACCAACTGCCCACAAACGGTCAGACTTGGCCCTCACCACTCCTCCACACTGTCTCTTAGCACTGGATCCTCCCAGGGCTGTGTGCTAAGCCCTCTACTGTACTCCCTGTACACCTTTGACTGTATTCCAACCCACCCAACCACCGTCATCATGAAGTATGCGGACAACACTACCTTGGTTGGGCTCATCACCAATGACGATGAGAAGGCATACAGGGTGGAGGTAGAGAATCTGCTGCTGTGGTGCCAAGCAAACAACTTGAAACTGAATGCCCAAAAAACCAAAGAACTCATACTGGACTTTAGAAAGAACAGACAGGACCACCACCCCCCTCCTCATGAATGGCGACCGTGTGGAAAACGTCCTCGCCTTCAGGTTCATGGACACCCACATCTCCTCTGACCTCTCCTGGACTGTCAACACCAAGGTCCTGCTGAAGAAAGCCCAGCAGCGGCTGCACTTCCTCTGTGTCCTGAGGAAGAACAACCTGGACCAGAAGCTGCTGCTGGCCTTCTATTGCTGCTCAGTGGAGAGTGTGCTCACCTACTGTCTGGGTGTGTGGTACGCCAGCTCCACACCCAAGAACAGGAAGGCTGTGCAGAGGGTCATCAACACTGCACAAAAAAATCATTGGGGGCCCTCTGCCCTCTCTGAAGGACATCTCTAGATGCTCCTGTCTCAGAAAGATCAAGGTCATCACAGGAGACCCCTCACATCCCGCCCACCACCTGTTCGACCTGCTTCCCTCTGAACGATGGCTCAGATCAATCGTAACACTGATTCTCTCTCTTTTTAAATCTAAACTCAAAACCCACTTGTTCAGGCTTGCTTACCCCTTTTGTCTTTAGACTATGTTTTATGTTTAGTCTAATGTATTTTATTTATTTTTTATTACTGTAAGGCGACATTGATTGTCATGAAAGGTGCCCATAAATAAAATGTATTATTATTATTATTATAGGTCCCACACCTCCAGACTAACAGTTTCTTCTCCTGGACCATCCGAACTGCAGTCAGCGCCCCCCCCTCCCCCCAGCGCTCACACCTCAGAACTGAGGACTTTTTTTTTTTAATAGGTTCAACTCACAGTCTGTCACCCAAGCAACACAACCAGACCCCCACGCACCCCTCCCCACCCACCCTCCTGTGCAGAATCTCTCTCCATCTCCCCCCTCCTCTTCCTCAGGGGGCACCAGGACCCTCCCTCACTTCACGGTGACTACAGATCAGGTGGAGAAACAGCTGGAGAGACTCCGTCAGCGGAAGGCTTCGGGCCCTGATGGCATCTCCGCAAGGACCCTGAGGACCTGTGCCAACAAACTAGCTCCGGTACTGAAACACCTGTACAACCTGTGCCTGAGTCTGGAGAGAGTACCGGTGCTGTGGAAGACATCCTGCCTGGTTCCTGTCCCCAAGAAGTCATCTCTATCAGATCTGAATGACTACCGACCAGTTGCCCTCACATCTCATGTGATGAAGGTCCTGGAGAAACTGGTCTTAGCCCACCTGAGGCCGCAGGTGAAGACGTGGCTGGACCCTCTACAGTTTGCATATCAGCCCCATTTAGGAGTTGAAGATGCTGTCATCTACCTGCTGCAACGAGCCCATCTGCACCTGGATGGTGGAGGAGATACTGTGAGAATCACTTTTTTTGATTTCTCCAGTGCCTTTAACACAATCCAGCCACTGCTGCTGGGTGAGAAGCTGCGGGTGATGGGGGTTGACAGCTCTGTGATCTCCTGGATTACTGACTACCTGACAGGCAGGCCACAGTTTGTCCGGCTGGGCAGTGTCTTGTCTGGAGTGGTGGCTAGTGATACAGGAGCTCCACAGGGGACTGTGCTCTCTCCTTTTCTTTTTACCTTATACACCACTGACTTTCAGTACAACACCGAGTCATGTCACCTGCAAAAATTCTCTGATGACTCAGCTGTTGTGGGATGTATAAGAAGAGGAGAGGAGGGGGAGTACAGGGCACTGGTAGACAGATTTGTGGAGTGGATGGAGCAGAATAACCTGAGGTTGAATGTCAGCAAGACCAGAGAGATGGTGATTGACTTCAGGAAGAGGAAGGCTCCTTCTCAGCCACTGCAGATTAGGGGGGAGGATGGGGGAGTGGTTGAGGACTACAAATATCTGGGTGTCAGGATCAGCAGCGGGTTGGACTGGAGATCCAACACCGATGCTGCGCACAAGAAGGGGATGAGCAGACTCTACTTCCTGAGAAACCTGAGATCCTTCACCGTGTGCAGCAGGATGCTGGAGCTTTTCTACCAGACTGTTGTTGCCAGCGCCATCTTCTTTGCTGCTGTCTGTTGGGGTAGCAGTATTAGGGCCAGAGATACCAACAGACTTGACAAGATTATCAAGAAGGCTGGCTCTGTAATTGGTCTCAGACCGGAGACCTTTGAGACAGTGATGGAGAGGAGAACACTAAATAAACTGCGATCCATCATGGACAATCCTGATCACCCCCTCCACCACACACTAGATAGGCAGCGAAGCACTTTCTCCAGTAGACTACTACAGCTTCGTTGTCGAACGGCCAGGTACAGGAAATCTTTCCTGCCACATGCAATTTCACTGTACAATAACTCACTATGATGTTGTATTCTGGCATACAGTAGCTATGCTGCCACACTGCACCTTACAGACTAACTGGTACATCACTTTTTCACTCTGCTCCTGATAGTCCTTCTTTGTGCAATGGGATGATTCATGTGTTTTTTACGGGTCATCATATATTAAGCTATGATGTATATAGGTTTTATAGTCGTGTTAGTTTTTACTTTCCATGGGTAATCCCTTTGTCTGTCATGTGTGTGTTTCTGTTGTTTGGTTGTCAACTGTCATGCTGCTGTTACACTGTAATTTCCCAGTTTGGGATCAATAAAGTACATCTATCTATCTATCTATCTATGTTTAAATTATCACAATAACTCACCTGTCTTTGCACTATGCACTTTCATGTTCACTGACCCATCCGTGAAACCACTACTGTGTATATTTTTCATCATCCTTGAGCCATTTTACTCAATTGTGTGATTGCACTCTTATGTACATACAGTCATGTGAAAAAATTAGGATACCCTGTATAAGTCTGTGTGTTTTTTATAAACATATTTGGACATATGGACGTTTAATGTCAGTGTTTACAATACTGGGAGATTCATGTAATACAACTAACCAATCAAAAATTAATTAAAGATTTTTTTTTCCAAATTTTCTGTAAAATGTAATTCTAAACAAATAGTGAGGAATAAATTAGGACATCCCCATATTTTTTAGGACACTTCCACATTTATTCCCACTTAAAATGGCTAAAATAAGTGTTAAAAAATGCAACTAAAAACAAAAACAAGGTTAGACATAGATATGCAAACATTTCTTAATAAAGAACTGAATATGTAATGGGGTATCCTAATTTTTTTTCACGACTGTAGTTCCACCCGCATAGCCACTACCATACCTGTGTATATTTCCATAATTCTGGGCCATTTTTATTTCAGTCGTGTGTTTAATTGTGTTCTGTAACCATGTTTTATCTAATCCTTCTCTCTTACTTTATTGCACAGTAGCCTAGTGGAGCACCCACAATTTCGTTGTGCTGTACTACTGTACAATGACAATAAAGCCAATTCTATTCTTTTCTATAATTTGGCCTATTTTTTAAATGCCATAATAAATCATGTTCTGTCATTTTACTAAAATGATATTTGAAAATACTGTTGTCTTACATAGTTAAGTGGGGTTTGAGATGTTACAAATCAATAGTAATCCTGTCATGACCTCTGTTGCAGTGAGAAGGTGAGTGCTGAGGCTTTGATAACAAAAACGAGGCTTTATACTGTATTTCAGAGGTTAGCCCTAACACTGATGAACGTTGACAAACTTTGGTTGTAAAAGTGGCTATAACAACTAGAGCCATTAGCAGGAGTATTAGCTGACAATGAACATCTGCGGTGTGATTTTACTTACTTGGCATAATAGACCCAACCATCTTTCGTAGTTCTCTCTTCCCATCCTGGTGGTAACTCATCTTCACTGTCTGTGTCGTCCATGCCGGCGTATTTCAGAGCTGCCATAATGTCGGTTTTTTTAATGCAAACAACGGGGGGGGGGGTGTCACAAACCCAGTCAGGAATGTGTTCTCTCGCAAGAATGACACCGTTGGTGTCAGAAAGCAGAGCAGAGTAGCAGCAGCGTTGGCCCGGTACTTCCGCAACAACACAGTGACGACACCCGAAGTGCCTTATGGGGAATGTAGGCTGGATTGTTGCGAAAGTTAGGCCTTTTACTTTTGATGAAAGTAAAAGAGAGTGCACAAAAAATGTAAAAAGTAATAATATCATAGATGAATGAATGAACAAATAGGAAAAAATAATAGGAAAAAGTGTCATGCATTGTTCTAACAATCACTAAGAATGAAATTGAATAAAATGGACATTGGTGGTAGGATGTATAATTGGATAATAGATTTTTTTTTTTAACACAAGGGACAGTTAGGGTTAAAGTAGGATCAGAAGTTTCTAATGATTTTGAAATAGAAAATGGTGTTCCTCAGGGGAGTGTGATAAGCCCTGTTTTATTCAATATAATGATTAATGACATGTTTGAGGATCAAGAGGGATCCATCAAAACAGCACTATATGCAGATGATGGAGCCATATGGACGAGGGGAAGAAATGAGAAATTGGTGTTCAAAACATCAGGAAAGCAATGGAGAAAGCGGAAAAGTGGTCATATGACTGGGGATTTAAATTTTCAGACAGTAAAACCTGCTATATGACTTTCACAAAAAAATGCAGAACTGGTACAGAACCATTAACATTATATAATTAACCAATAGAGAAAGTCAAAGAGTTCAAACATCTAGGACTGTGGTTTGATAGTGCATACACATGGAGAGTTCATGTTGAAAATCGAGAGACAAAATGCAATAAAGTCATTAATCTCACAAACGCTGTAGCTGGACATGAATGGGGTGCAGATAAACAGGCATTAATTGACATTTACAGAGCACTAATGCGATCAACAATAGACTACAGATGCATGATTTATGGAGTAGCAGCAAAGACGACTCTGGAAAAAATAGACAAAATGCAGCATAGAGCGCTTTGCCTATGCATTGGAGCCATCAAAACAACACCAAACAATGCAGTTTTAATGCAGGAGAAATGCCAATGGATTTGAGAAGAGATAAACTGGCATTATCATACTGGGTCAAGCTGAAAGGAAGTGATGAAGCAAATATTTCAAAAATAACACTATAAGACTGCTGGGGATACTCTAATTTCCAGGGACATGGGTTTGGGTGGACAATTGAAAGAAGGACCAGAATGTATGGGCTGTACACTATTGATATAGCTAACACCAGTCCAGTGAGTAATGTTCCCTCTTGGATGTTTCTGGGAATAGAAGTAGACGCTAGTCTGCTAATGAGGAAAAAAGATTGGCATATGAGTGAAGTTGGTGTTAAAACAAGCATTTACCTCAGGAATAATTACTATAACTTCTTACAGCTCTATATTGACAGTTCAAAGAATAAAGAGGGCTCTGTTGGAGTTGGAGTATACATCCCAGAATTTAAAGTGACCATCGCAAAAAGACTCTCCAACAATACATCCGTGTTTACAGCAGAGATGGTGGCAATAATTATTGCTTTGCAGTGGGTGGAGGACGTCAGACCGGACCGGGTGGTGGCATGCACGGACTCACTTGCAGCGCTAAAAACCATACAGACACTAAAATCTACAAGGGAAGACTTGGTGATTGAGCTATATCCCTGCTATATCCCTGCCCTGATGGCATTCCTGGGCGTGTGCTGAGGGCATGCGCTGAGCAGCTGACAGGGGTCTTCACGGACATCTTCAACCTGTCCCTGGCCCAGGCCGTGGTACCAGCGTGCTTCAAGACCACTTCAATAGTACCAGTGCCGAAACATTCAACACCATCGTGCCTAAACGACTATCGCCCTGTGGCACTGACGCCCATAGTCATGAAGTGCTTTGAGCGACTGGTCTTGGCACAGCTCAAAAATGCCTGCCCCCTACACTGGACCCTCACCAGTTTGCCTACCGGAGCAACAGGAGTACAGAGGATGCGGTTTCTACAGCGCTGCACTATGAACTCTCACACCTGGATGACAAGAACACCTACACAAGAATGCTGTTTGTTGACTTCAGCTCAGCATTCAACACAGTTATCCCCTCCAAGTTGATCACTAAACTTGGGGACCTGGGAATCAGTACCTCCACCTGCAAATGGATCATGGATTTTCTGACCAACAGACCCCAGCATGTTAGGTCAGGCCCCAACCGTTCTTCCGTCATCACACTCAACACTGGTGTACCACAGGGCTGTGTGCTCAGCCCATTCCTCTACTCCCTCTTCACCCATGACCGCAGGCCTATGTATGGATCCAATTCCATCATAAAGTTTGCAGATGACACCACGGTGATCGGACTCATCAGGGACAACGATGAGTCAGATTACAGGGCAGAGGTTGAGCCCTTGGCTACTTGGTGCGCTGACAATAACCTGCTCCTTAACACCAGCAAAACCAAGGAGCTCATAGTGGACTACAGGAAGGAGAGGGGAGAGACACATGACCCCATCCATATCAATGGCATAGCTGTTGAATGTGTCCCCAGTTTCAAATTCCTGGGGACCCACATCTCGGAGGACCTGTCCTGGTCAGTTAACACCACCAGCCTGATCAAGAAGGCCCATCAGCGCCTCTTCTTCTTGAGGACACTGAAGAAGAACCATCTGTCAACTGACATCCTGGGCAACTTCTACCGCTGCGTGATAGAGAGCACTCTGACCAACTGTGTCACAGTCTGGTATAGGAGCTGCTCTGTCGCTGACTGTAAGGCGCTGCAGCGGGTGGTGAAAACCGCCCAACGCATCACAGGGACTCCACTTCTAGTTATAGAGGACGTCTACAGGAAAAGATGTCTGCGCCGGGCACGCAGCATTCTTAGGGACTCCAACCATCCTGCTCATGGACTGTTCCAGCTTCTCCCCTCCGGAAGGCGTTTCAGAAGCCTTCGGACTAGAACCAGCAGGTTTAGGAACAATTTCTTTCCAACAGCTGTCACGTTATTGAACTTAGTTCCCCACTGAGTCTCTTACCATCATCTCTTACCATCCTCACCTGTACATAACTGCCCATCTAACTTATTGTACATTATTTGCACATAACAGTACTCTTAACTTTCTGCACTGCTGCATATATTTGCATATATTTGCTTAAATTGTACATACTGTCAATTACTGTATATACTGCACTGCTGTCCTTTGCACTTCTGATTGGATGCTAAACTGTGTTTCGTTACCTTGTATTCATACATGTGTAATGACAATAAAGTTGAATCTAATCTAATCTAATTTAATCTAATATCACAGTTTATCTAGGGTACACAGGGGTGGTGGAGAAGTTCAGTTTTGTTGGGTTCCTGCACATGAAGGGTTGAAAGGGAATGACTGCAGACAAATTAGCAAAAAGTGCTCTTGGAAAAGAGATAACTGTACCATTGCCTCTTGGAAAAGGTGAAGGGAAAGCAGTAATCAAGAAAAAAGGAACTGAGCTATGGCAAAAAAGATGGGATGAAGATCATAAAGGTAGATCATATTACAAAATACAAAAATCTATTGCAGTAAAGAATTTCATTATGGCTGTGTTGTGAGACATGTATATGTTGGACACTGCATATGTGATTTAACCACGATGAAGGAGAGCCAGCCCCCTGCGGTGCGGAGCCACAGAGCCTGGACCCCCTGCGGAGGACAGGGGACAGAAGACTTCCTGACCACTGAGGCTCGGGAAGAGAGAAGGGGGAGTTATGTAAATAAAAGGCTAATGAATGTGAATAAAGAGATTTTGAGAGAGATGTGTGATTTCCCCCGCGAGGGAAATGGTTTGATGTCAGAATGTTTAAATGAGAGAACTTTGGTGTGTTCACTCTCTTTGTTCGCTGCTCAAGAATAAGAGCAGACAGTGGAATGATTTCTTGAATAAACTGGAATGAAAGACAATTCGGTTTCGTTATTCAAGTCTCCCCACATTGGTGACTGACGACGTTGAGAATGAACAAAGAAATTCTCAGGGTCCCGGACTCACAGCGCTCAGAGCTGGCGAGCGCAGTGGCCGTTAAGCTGCCTGATTTCTGGCAGGATAACCCACGGTCGTGGTTTCTGCAAGCAGAGTCGCAGTTCGCGCTCGCAGGAGTAACGGTGGATGACACTAAGTTCCACCATGTCATCGCTAAACTGGACAGCTCGGTGCGTGCAAAGCTTGGTGGAGCAGCCACCCGCGACCGACAGGTACGGCAAGCTGAAATCCACCCTCATCAAGTTTTTCACCCCCTCGGCTGAAGTGAGGGCGAGGAGGATCCTGTCTTTGCTAGACCAAGGTGGACACAGGCCGAGCACCCTGATGGAGGAGAAGATACAGCTGAGAGGTTTGGACAACGATGATTTCATTTTTCAGTTCATCTTCCTCTCCAACCTCCCGGCGCATGCGAGAAGCACACTGGCCGGCAAAAAGTGTCACACCCTGGAGGAGTTCCGGGAGCTGGCCCAGGAGGCAGATGGGATCCTGGACGCCTGCGGCGGGCAAGCAACCACAGCAGCGACCCGAGACAGCGGGGAGCCAGAGGCGGCAGAACCAGACTGGCCGACGACGGCGGCAACACGACCGCGACGAGGGGGAGCCAATAGCCCGGCGGCAGAAGCGCGGGCACGACACAGCGGAGGAGAAGATCTCTGCTTTTACCATCGGAGGTTCGCAGAGAAGGCACGCAGGTGTGTGCCGCCCTGCATCTTCAGGAGTTCGGGAAACGGCAAGACCGAGGGTCGCTAGCAGCTTCGACCCTCGGAGAACGCAACAAGCTGCTCTACATCACGGATGCGCGCTCCGGACGAGTGTTCCTCATTGACACCGGAGCACAAGTGAGCTTCATCACCCCAACATACGCGGACCGGGTGGCTGGACCCCACGGTAACGGAGCTACAGCGGCAAATGGCTCGAACATCAACACCTACGGGAGAAGGACCTTGCCTTTATGCTTACATGGCCGCACATATGAATGGACTTTTGTAATAGCGGCGGTGAGTTTCAACATGTTGGGCGCGGATTTTTTGTGTTCACACAATCTGTTAGTTGATCTTGCTAATAGACGGCTGGTAAATGCACTCTCTTTTTACTCTCTCCCCTGTTCAGCTCGAGTGTCCCCGCCACCAGTACAGACCCACGTCGCTACAGCAGGTGGTAAGTTTCACACACTCCTCACCCAATTTCCAGCGCTCACTGTGCCCACTTTTTCAGCGACGGTCGCGAAGCACGGGGTGAAACACTTTATCCCCACTTCTGGTCCTCCCGTGTTTGCAAAAGCTCGGCGCTTGGATGCAGTTAAGCTCGCCATTGCGCGCGAGGAGTTCGCCAGCCTGGAGAGGCTGGGCATCGTTCGTAGGTCAAAGAGCCTGTGGGCTTCGCCGCTGCACATGGTACCAAAAGCCAATGGCTCCTGGAGACCGTGCGGGGATTACCGCAGGCTAAACAACGCTACGGCGCACGATCGTTATCCCATCCCGCACATTCAGGATTTTTCGGTGCACCTGGCGGGGGCGCGCATTTTTTCAAAGATTGATCTAGTTCGCGGCTATCACCAAATCCCGGTCCAACCGGAGGACATTCCTAAAACAGCGGTAATAACCCCGTTCGGACTTTTCGAATTTTTACGCATGCCGTTTGGTCTCAAAGGGGCGGCGCAAACATTTCAGCGGATGATGGATGCCGTGTTACGCGATCTCCCTTTCGTGTTTGTGTACCTCGACGACATTTTGGTCGCGAGTACTTCAGAGGACGAACACGAAACGCACCTCACAGCAGTTTTTAGGAGGCTGGGAGAGCACGGCTTAATAGTTAACCCAGCCAAGTGCCAGTTCGGCGTCGAGCGGATCGATTTTTTGGGTCACCGCGTCTCCCCGGAGGGAGCGGTTCCGTTACCAGAGAAAGTACGCACGGTAGCGGATTTTCCCCGTCCACAAACGGTCAAATCACTACAGGAATTCTTGGGGATGGTGAATTTTTATAACCGATTCCTGCCCCACGCAGCTCAAATCATGCAACCGTTATATGCCGCACTCAAAAAACAAAAACCGACCCAGGCGGTCGAATGGTCCCCGGAGCGGGAGCGCGCGTTCACAGAGGTTAAAAAAGCCTTGGCTGACGCTGCGCTCCTGGCCCACCCAGACCCTGCAGCACGTATCGCGCTGACGACAGACGCTTCAGATTTAGCCATAGGGGCCGTTATTGAGCAACAGGTAGCCGGAGTTTGGCAGCCTTTGGCTTTCTTTAGCAAATCTTTAAGCGCGGCTGAACGAAAATACAGCGCGTTTGACAGAGAACTGTTGGCGCTGCATTTGGCTATTCGTCATTTCCAGTTCTGGCTGGAAGGACGGTGCTTCACCGCTTATGTGGACCACAAGCCACTCACATACGCCATGGCCAAAATTTCAGACCCGTGGTCCGGCAGGCAGCAGAGGCAGCTGGCCGCAATCTCGGAATTTACCACTGACATTAGGCACGTTGCGGGCAAATTCAATGTAGTAGCGGATTGTCTCTCACGCGCGTTCACGACCCCAACACGCGCAGAGGCAGAACGGGCCACCGTGACCGCGCCGCAGGAGAGCGGCACGGTGGCGCGCGCAGCCCCGGTGCACGTGGGTATAGATTACGCAGCCGTGGCAGCGGACCAGGGGGCGGACGCAGACGTGCGCGCGCTCCAGTCTGGACCAACAGGGTTGAGGCTGGAGAGCAAGTGTTTACAAACCGGTATGCCCCCCCTGATCTGCGACGTGTCGACGGGGCGCCCGCGTCCGGTGGTTCCGGCCACGTGGCGCCGCCGTGTTTTTGACTCAGTCCACTCACTGGCGCACCCGGGGGTGCGCGCGTCGGTGAAACTAGTGGCGGAAAAGTTTGTTTGGCCGTGCCTGCGCAAGCACGTGAAGGAATGGGCAAAAACCTGCATTTCCTGTCAACGGGCCAAAATTCACAGGCACACAAGAGCCCCGTTAGAACCGTTCCGCATTCCGGCCAGAAGGTTCGACCATGTGCACGTCGACCTTGTGGGCCCCCTACCGGCATCACAGGGGTTCACGTATCTTTTGACAATGGTGGACCGCACCACACGTTGGCCGGAAGTGGTCCCACTTGCGACGACCACGGCCGCGGAGGTGGCTCGCGTTTTTTTAACGGCTTGGGTGGCGCGTTTCGGGGTTCCGTCGGACATTACGTCCGATAGAGGACCGCAATTCATCTCTGAGCTGTGGTCAGCGATGGCCAACGGCTTAGGAGCCAAAATTCACCGCACTACGGCTTACCACCCTCAGGCCAATGGTTTATGCGAGCGTTTTCATAGGTCTTTGAAGGCAGCACTCAGAGCGTCGCTCACGGATGCAGATTGGGTGAATAAACTTCCATGGGTTTTATTAGGGTTGCGTTCTGCGCCTAAAGAGGACTTAGACGCCTCCCCAGCGGAGCTGGTATTCGCACAAACTCTGAGGCTGCCGGGCGAGTTTTTACCAGAGCACCCAGAGCCCCCACCTCTCTCGGCTCTGGGACCGTTAGTCGGCACGGGGGCAGACACGCTCCCGGGTCCGGTTCATCACGCTTTTCCACGAGTTTTCGTCCCCAAGGCTTTGAAAAATGCCGATTTCGTTTTTGTCAGGCGCGAAGCCCTAAAAGCAACGCTCAAACCGCCTTATGAAGGGCCATTTCGAGTGCTGGAGGCAGGTGATAAGCAATTTGTGCTGGATTTTGGAGACAGAAAAGAGACAGTCAGTATTGACAGACTAAAACCTGCTTTTGTCATGAAGGACGTGTCTGTACCGGTCGCGGTGGCGCCTCGACGAGGCAGGCCCCCGCAGAAGGCAATTAACCACTCTCTTCCTCAGTCAACAGCGCCGAAGCAGAAACGCACCGCAGGCAAGGCGGGGCCAACGCACAGCAGATTCGGCAGACGGCTGAAGCCCAAGCGGCGCACAGACTGAATGTTGGTGTTGATTATTCAGTAGTGAGTAAGGTGCTATTTAATTTTAGGAATTAGTCTGTTCTTCATCGTTTGGGGGGGGGTTATATGGCTGTGTTGTGAGACATGTATATGTTGGACACTGCATATGTGATTTAACCACGATGAAGGAGAGCCAGCCCCCTGCGGTGCGGAGCCACAGAGCCTGGACCCCCTGCGGAGGACAGGGGACAGAAGACTTCCTGACCACTGAGGCTCGGGAAGAGAGAAGGGGGAGTTATGTAAATAAAAGGCTAATGAATGTGAATAAAGAGATTTTGAGAGAGATGTGTGATTTCCCCCGCGAGGGAAATGGTTTGATGTCAGAATGTTTAAATGAGAGAACTTTGGTGTGTTCACTCTCTTTGTTCGCTGCTCAAGAATAAGAGCAGACAGTGGAATGATTTCTTGAATAAACTGGAATGAAAGACAATTCGGTTTCGTTATTCAAGTCTCCCCACATTCATAACCAAAAGGACGGAAGACACCATTATGACAAGACTCAGACTGGATCACACAGGTTTAAATGGCACTTTATTCACCATAGGGAAAAGCAAAAGTGACAAATGTAGAGAATGTGGAGTAAAAGAAAATGTCGAGCACATCTTATTACACTGTCACAAATACAGAAATGAAAGACAGATAATGGAAAATCAAGTTCGAGAGGCCAGTAGGGAATGGGATTTAACTGAGATTCTGGGAACAGATGGAGATGGAGAGGCAATAAGAATCACAAGAAGGGCTCTTTTCTCTTTTTTAACACAGGATTAAGTCATAGAATTTAGGGGTCAGGCTCAGATGACATAATGTTACACACTCTTGTACAGTAGGTGGCGGTATGCACCTTTCAGTTGTTTGCTATCCGCCAGTAACTGAGAGAAGAAGAAGAAGTGTGTGTGTGTGTGTGTGTGTGTGTGTGTGTGTGTGTGTGTGTGTGTCATGCTTCATAGGACATCATAAGACGGCCTATGATCGCTGCCTGAACATCATAGGATGCCCTATGATCTCAGGCGTCACAGGACACAAATGTGTCTTTATGATGTGTAGAATGATGTCATCACGTCGTCACGTCACGTACGTGGCACACACACACAGCCAGGACTACTGGTATGTACACCTGCTTTCTTCCTGCATTGCTGAATAAAAACATTTGTGAAATAACGCCTTCGGTGCCGTTCTACATGGTGTCAGAAGTAAAGCAGCGGAAACTAATTTTCCTGCCGAACTCTACATAGACCCAGTAAGTCAACTAATTATTTAGTTAGACGTTAGAAGCGTATCCTGTGGTACACGTGTGCCTCCCCCAGCTAACGCTAGCATGGCTGATGGATTCCGCCGTCCGGACCCGCTTGTGTTCAACGACAAAATTGCAGAAAACTGGCGAGTGTTCGAACAAGAATACGACATTTTCATCGCGGCTGCCCACAACGACAAGCCCGACCGAACCAAAGCCTACATACTCCTCAATTTGGCAGGTAGCGAGGCTATTGAAAGGGAACGCACGTTCACCTATGCACCAGCTCAACGGAATAACGAGGGGGAGGAGATCCGTCCGGCAGAGTCACGGGAGGATCCAGAATGCCTAAAAAGAAAGTTCAGATACCTCTGCAGTCCACAGACAAACATCACAATGGAGAGACATGCATTCAACACAAGGAACCAAAAACCCGGTGAGACCATAGAGGCTTATGTAAGCGCACTCCGAAATAAGGCTAAAACGTGTGACTTTGGAGCATTGCATGACGACTTAATTCGTGACCGGCTGGTTGTTGGTATCAGCTCCGATAGCGTGAGGAAGATACTACTGAGAGAGAGCGATTTAACACTACTAAAGGCCATCAAAATATGCCAAATCAATGAACAAACAGAACAACATACTAAAACTCTAGCAACAACACCACGTAGTTCAACAAATGTGGATGCAATACGCCAAGACCGCAGAATGCAAAAAACAGTTCGCCACAAGCAGTACAAAGAACATTACAGTCCCAAATCAGACAACATAAGCTGTACCAACTGTGGACATGAACATCCAGTGAAGAAGGAACTCTGTCTGGCATATGGGAAGCAATGCAATTACAGCAAAAAGCCCAACCATTTCAAAAACTACTGCAGATCGGCAGCAAGAAACAAGCAGTACAAACCTGTCAACCAAATAGCCCAAGCAGACTCCGACAGTGACGGCGAGGACTCTGAACCATTCGACATCAACGGGCTGTCACCAGCCGCAAATAAGATAAACACACTGTCTACTGATGATGTGAAAGAAGAACTACACTGCAATGTAAAACTCAATGGCAAGACACTCAAACTGAAAGTAGGCACTGGCGCAAAGTGTAACGTAATCTCCCTGGATGCATTCAGGTATGTGAGAAACACAGAAAAAATAAACAAAGACAACAAGGCCAGGCTCATCGCTTATGGAGGCACGGTGATAAACACTGAGGGGACTGTGTTGTTCAAGTGCCAGACCAGTGACCAAAGATCCTACAACCTGCGTTTCCATGTAGTAAACGGCAAAGTGCAACCACTGCTAAGGCTCCCGGACTGCATGAAGATGGACCTGATGACTCTGAAAGACTAGGTTTTCCAGGTGAACGTGACCGAACCGAGCTCCTCTCAAAAGTGGTTTAATAACTATGCTGAGCTTTTCAATGGCGAACTAGGTTCACTCCCAGTAACCTATCACATGAAACTGGACCAGAATGTGACACCCGTCATCCGGCCCCCTCGCCGCATTCCAGTTGCCATGATGGACAAAGTGAAAGCAGAACTGGAAAACATGGTGCAGCAAGGAGTCATCACACCCATTTCAGAACCCACTGAATGGGTATCCTCAATGGTAGCGACACACAAAAAGGACACTGACAAGATCCGTGTGTGCATCGACCCAAGAGACCTAAATGAAGCAATTATGCGCCCCCATCATCCCATGCGCACAGTCGAGGAAGTTGCTGCACAAATGGCAGGCGCAACCGTGTTTTCTGTGCTTGATGCCAAGAGCTCCTTTTGGCAGGTCAAACTGGACCAAACGTCATCATTCCTCACCACTTTCGCCACTCCATTTGGGCGATATCGATACCTGAGAATGCCATATGGTATCAATGCAGCGTCTGAGGTCTTCCAGAGATCCATGGAGCAAATATTTGCCGGCCTCCCTTGCGCAATAATTGTTGATGACATCATAATCGGTGGAAGAAATCTTAAAGAACACGACGAGAACCTTCAAAAAGTGCTCAACAGGGCAAGGAACGTGAAATTGAGGCTGAACCCCCAAAAATGCAGATTCCAGCTAAAGGAAGTCAGCTACGTGGGCCATGTCTTCACTGAACAAGGGTTGAAACCCGATCCAGCAAAGATCCAAGCGATCACTGACATCCCGGTCCCCCAGGACAAAGCTGCTCTACAACGCTTCCTGGGTACGATAAATTACCTGGGCAAGTTCATTCCAAACCACAGCAACATTGCAGCACCTCTCCACCAGCTCCTGCATAAAGACACAGCATGGACTTGGACTGAACAACAACAAAATGCATTTGACACTCTGAAACAGTGTGTGACGTCACCTCCAGTACTCCGGTACTATGACGTACAAACACCAGTCACTCTGACATGTGACGCCTCGCAGTATGGCCTTGGTGGTGCATGTCTCCAGAATGGCAGTCCTGTCGCATATGCCTCTCGCACTCTTACTGAAACAGAAAGAAAATATGCACAAATTGAAAAAGAGCTGCTTGCTGTCGTTTTCACCTGTTTCAAATTCTATGACTACATATACGGAAAACCAGTGATCGTGGAGACAGACCATCAGCCCCTGGTCTCCATCCTGAAGAAACCTCTCCACACAGCGCCTGCGCGTTTACAACGCATGATGCTGAAGCTGCACAAGTTCAACCTCACGCTAGTTTACAAGAAAGGAAAGGAATTGCACTTGGCAGACATGCTGTCCCGTGCACCGAGCAACGCCATAGCCTCACATGCCACTGAACGTGAGGACTTCGAGGTAATGACGGTGCAGCACATCTCATCCAGTCGTCAGGAAGAACTCCGCACACATACAGCGAAAGACACCGCCCTCCAGGCCCTGAGCAACATCATCAAGCATGGATGGCCAGATAGGTTGAGCAAAGTACCCGACACAGTGAAAGAATTCTTCCCGTTCCGTGATGAGCTCTGTGTGGAAGATGGAATAATCATGAAAGGTACAAGAGCAACAATTCCACAAACGCTGCACAAAGAATATCTCCTGCTGCTCCATAAAGGACACCCCGGTGCTGAAGCCACCAAGCGGCGAGCACGCAACATAGTCTATTGGACCACAATGACGAGAGACATTGACAATTATGTACAGTCATGCAGCACTTGCAGTGCCCTTAAACCACATCAGCAAAAGGAGCCAATGCAACCACACACAGTCCCAGAGCTCCCGTGGTCAATAGTGGCAACAGATCTGTTCGAATGGAACAGCCAGCACTACCTGGTCCTGGTAGACTCCTATTCAGGATGGTATGAACTGGATCCAGTCAAGAAAATCACATCACAATGTGTAATTAACAAGCTGAAACGTCACTTCTCAGTCCACGGAGTCCCCCACAAGCTGCTGTCAGACTGTGGAACACAATTCACTAGTCAGATGTTCCAAGACTTTGCGAAAAGCTGGGATTTCACTCATGTCACCAGCAGCCCTGAGTATCATCAAGCAAACGGGC
This sequence comes from Pholidichthys leucotaenia, assembly GCA_020510985.1. Classification (NCBI taxonomy): domain Eukaryota; kingdom Metazoa; phylum Chordata; class Actinopteri; order Cichliformes; family Pholidichthyidae; genus Pholidichthys; species Pholidichthys leucotaenia. The sequence continues at coordinate 116,255,972 of CM035840.1, forward strand.
TGGCAGAGAGAGCCGTACGGAGTGCAAAACGACTGTTTTGAAACATCCAAAAGAGACAGTACTGACCTGTTCCTCAATCTTCTGAGCATCAGAAATGTCCCACGAGACGGCACGCTGGGCTCACCTGCACAAAGACTGATGTCCAGAGAGACACACACAAATATTCCCATCAGCAGGCACCTGCTTAAGCCAATGTCCAAGAATCCAGAGTCGATCCACACCCACCTGTCAAAGAAGAGGCAAGCACAAAAAGGATTCTACAATCGTGGCAGCCGGCCACTTCCCCCGCTCCAAAGCTCCCAAGTAGTACGCCTGCAAACAGAGAAAGGACATGACAAAATTGGCATCATCAAAAGAATCGCAGCAGAGCCACGGTCTTACGTGGTGGAATCAGGAGGAAAAGAATACCGCCGGAACCGGCGACACCTGCTGCCAGTCACAGAACCACCACCAACAGAACCAGAACCAGATCCAGCCTCACCGGCAGACTCACCAACACAGAAGACCAGCAGTGAGACTGTGCCCAGTCTACCCGCATCTCCTCCCAGGCATGATGCCGTGCACACTTCCCCCAGGCAGGCCGCTGTGCACGCTCCTCCCAGGCTTCCTGCTGCGCACACTGACCACACGCCTGGCCTCCTCGGAGAGCCATCGCTCCCACAAGTCACCGAGACCCCCCTGGCCCGTTCCAGGTTTGGTAGACTCCTGAAGCCTAATCCCAAGTACAATACAGACTGATTGTGACATTTACTGAAGCTGATGTTTTGTAGTTTCGTGTTGAAATATAGACATATTTACAAGCCAGGCATAAGTTCATTTTCAAATTAGATCAGTTATGTTGTGTCACGGGAATTTATTTTATTTGCAAGCCAGGCATTAGTTTATTTTCAAGATAGGTATGTTATGTGGTGCCATTGAAAGTTATTTTACTAGTTGTTTATTCGTCACAGTATACTCACTCTCACAGGAATGTGACATGTTTTCTCATACCAATCCAAGAGTCAGTAGTGTTCTCTTTGTACCAAAGTTCTATACTAAAGAAGGGGGATGTAGAATGATGTCATCACGTCGTCACGTCACGTACGTGGCACACACACACAGCCAGGACTACTGGTATGTACACCTGCTTTCTTCCTGCATCGCTGAATAAAAACATTTGTGAAATAACGCCTTCGGTGCCGTTCTACATGATGTCATATAGACCATGTGTCTTTGAACTCAGGCATCATAGGACACATAGACAAATGTGTCTTTATGATGTCACACTCTATAAAAAGAAATGTCTGTGTGTGTGTCTGTCGGTGTGTCATAAAGACCATGTGTCATTGAACTCGGGCATCATAGGGCACATAGACAAATGTGTCCTTATGATGTCACACTATGTGTCTTTATGATGTCACACTCTATAAAAGCAAGAAATCTCTGTGTGTCTGTCTGTGTGTCTGTCACGTTCATAGGACATCATAGGATGGCCTATGATCTCTACCTGAACATCAGAGGGTGTCCTATCCTCCTGACTACCAGGAAAAAAAATATTGTCCAATCACAATTTTTTTTTAACTTCCCCAAATTTTGTAAGGTAATTAGAACACTGAAAACATTTTTTTGGAAAAAAAAGTTTTTATTTTACAGATATCATGTGTCCACTATAGTGGACATCGGAACGCCATACATGTGAAACTGAGCCTTGGCAGCAATCAGTTAGTCCCAAAGAAAATACCAAAAAGTCAACATCAGAATGAATTTAACTTTCACATACTTGTTATGTAGTGTATAAGCATACAAAAAAGTAAACATAAGCATAATGAAACTCCATCATTACTGCTTTGTTGTGCTTATTTGGTATGGTACTTCAAAAAGCAATTCCCCTTCTTTGAAACACAAAGGAATACCTTGCACTTCGTGCACATCACATATGTTTTGCTCTTGCAACCAGATCTGCGGCACCTTGATGCATGTGTTTCATCCACCATCTCTGGAAGATGGATTGCACCATATTGTCTCAGAGCTGCATTTGGCTGCGGTTTCCACTTTTGACGTGGGGGAGTGTAGTCATCCTCGCTGTCACTTGCGATTCCTACTTGGGCCTGAGTAATCAACTCTTCACCAAGGAGCAGTTTGAACTCAAGGAACTTCAGTGGTTTCTTCCCCAGAAACTGGCAGTCACCCTTATACTGAAGCCAAGAGTTGGTGATTGCCAGATCAAAAAAGTGAAAAACTGCACACACTGTCCATTTCTGAGTGCGAGAGGCCATCCTGTAGAAGCTCAACATTCGGTCAACCAAGTCCACGCCACCCATGTTGGTGTTGTACTCAGCAATTGCCAGTGGCCTTGAGACCTGGACAAACCTTTTGTCTTTCTTAGACCATCTTCTGCGTGTGTCCTGAGGTTCAATGCCATAGGCAGAGGACGCCATGACAACTGGCTTGTTGTCCAACCATTTTATGACAGCAAGTTCAGGAGGGCTTCGTCTGACTACCATCTCCGAAGCCCCTCTTCCTTTCTTTTTCAAGGGCTTATCCCCTATGATCTTGCACTCCTTTGGAACCCTGTTATTCATCAGGGTTCCAGTCCCTGTCAGCCCTTTTGTCATCAGGGTGTCGAGGAGTTTGACAGTTGTAAAGAACCTGTCAAAGAACAGGTGGGTTCCTTGGGGAACAGACTCGACCAAATGACGAACAGCTTGTTCTCCAATGCCCTGTCCTCCTGTAACTCTGAAGGTAGTCTTGCCTTGGTAGACCACAAAGTCTAAGACTAGACCAGTTGGTGCGGCATTTGAAAAAACACATAACAAAATGGAGGAAATAACTACAAATGTCCACTATGGAGGACATTTTTTAAACACTTGAAAATTATGGTAAAATACAGTTAAAGTAATTCAGAAAATAGTTTAATGTGTTCTTAAGAGATTTATATAAAATATGCCAACAACATTTCAAGACAAAATTTGCCCAATAAAAAGTATTATGTACTTACTTTTCCTCTTTCCATAAAATGTGCTCACACTAATGGACGCCATCTTCCTTGGTGAGAAAAAAAAAGGTACCAAAGCCCCACCCCTTCACATTTGGTATCATTGAAAAGCCCTAAATGTCCTCTTTAGATGACAAAATGAGTTAATTCAGTAGCATGTAGTGGGTGGGAGATATTCAGGATTACAAATGTCCTCCACAGAGGACAAATGTGAACTACTGGTAGTCAGGAGGCTATGAACTCTTTGCTCAGATCTATTTTCATGATCCTGTCCATGAACTAGAATTACAACGCACCTATCCCTCAACCAGTGGTCTCAACGAAGAAGAAGAAGAAGCAGACCCACCAGATGGAGAGCAATAGAATGATGACAACTGCTGCACATCAGAAAAGATGCCATGAAGATGAAACACCTGAGGTTCCAGCAGTACATTGCACCCGTCTGAGACAGGAGGACACCCTTCACCAGCACAGGGTATGACAGACTTTAAAGCACGTTTCTAGGACGTTATAGGACAGCCTGTGATCTCTGCCTCATCATCATAGCGCTTCCTATGAATTCAGGCATCATAAGACGACTCGCCATGTCTACATGACAGCAAATGTGTAACCTTGACGAATGCCAGTCTATACTACAAATGTGTAAAATACCAAGCAAAGCGCTGATTTTCTCCGGGTGCTCCGGTTTCTTGGTTTCTACGGGCATGCACGGGCCTTCCTGAACAGGGTTGAAAGCCACTTTTTCAGGATTGTGCCCATGAACTGGAATTACGACACACCTATCCCTCAACCAGTGGTCTGAATGAAGAAGAAGAAGACCCACCAGATGGAGAGCAATAGAACGAGGAGAACTGCTGCACATCAGAAAGGATGCCGTGAACATGAAGCACTTCAGGTTCCACCAGTACGCCGCAGTCATGACTGTGAACAACACAGCTGTCTGAGTCAGAAGGCGACCCTTCAGTGGTCTGAACAAAGACGAAGAAGACCCACCAGATGATGTCTATATGACGGCACATAGACAGAGCACATGACTCCTTACAAGACATATACTGTATATAGACACAGGTAAGCAACATAACACAGAACAGTGACAGGCAGGAGAAGAGGTAACAAGCAGGGACAAACAGCCCCAGATTGCAGGGCATATTTTGTGATTTTTATGTTTTGCTGCATACAAAAGCCATCACATCTGATTGCCACTTAGTGCTGTGTTGCTATACCAACTGTCCTGTAACTGGCAAGAATTCTGTTCCAACGCATCCCCTCTACGGGCATGCACGGGTATGTACTAGTATTAATAATCTCAGAAACTTTACTGTGTGGAAGATGAAAGCAGACGAGACAGCGAGCTGGACTACACAAACTTTATTCAACTTCCAACATTCAACACAAAACAACTGTCCTCTGAGTGCCTGAGTGAACTATTTCGTACACTTTTATTCCCACCACCAGCACACAGGGTAAACACATTAGCATACAGATGTGAAAGACATGTACACAGATCAACATAACATTGACACACGTCACAGAGCAGGTCTTGCTACCAAATATTCGCACCCCTGCGTCCTCAGGTGTGAACCTGGCGTGGCAGGGGGTGAAAGGCACATCTTTGTTTGTTTGGCTCCCCTCACCTTTCTCCATTAGCATCCCTAACTATCTTCTCCCCCACCAGCCCCTTTGTCCTGGGTGGAGTGTCATGCGTACTGTGTCCACCACACAGTCCCGAACACCCAGAAGGGGCTCTAACCATCTGGCACCTTGGGCTTGAGCCGGCGCCCATAACGGCTGTAACGTGGAGTCGCCGGACCGGCCAAAGCATCTTGCTGTTGGGGTGGGCAGGAGACAAACTCGGCCTCCGGTGCGCAGTCCTGTGGAGGGGGAAAGGATGGGGAGGGGAAAGACCTAGTCTGCTGCCAACAGTTCTCTGCAGGGGGAACACCAACTTGCAGAGCCACTGTAGGTGGGCGTCCGCGCCGGGGAGCTTGAGCCAACACCACCTGTTCATCTGCCAACACATAAGCGGGCTTAAGCCTGTCAATGCCGACAGTTTCCTTATCCCCCCCAAAGTCTAACAAGAAATGCTTTGCCCTGGTTTCCAGCACTCTGAACTGTCCGTCATACGGTGGGCGCAGTAGGGTTCTGTGTGCGTCATGCCTTACAAAAACGAACTTGGTGCTCTGTAAGCTCTTTGGGACGAAGGTGTGGGGAAAACAATGGTGTGCCGGGCCCAGCACATTGGCCAGCCATGTACCGTGAAAAAATTGTCCGGGCAGGTTGGTCCCGGGTGCAGGATTTTCTGGTAAAAATTCCCCAGGGGTCTGCAGCGGCTGAGAAAAAACAAGTTCTGCCAGGGAGGCTGCCAGATCCTCCTTAGGCATGGAGTGCAACCCTAACAGCACCCAGGGCAGGCGGTCAACCCAATTTGCATCTGTGAGTGAAGCTCTGGACACTACCTTAAGCGACCTATGAAAACGTTTGCATAACCCATTAGCCTGGGGGTTCAATTCAATTCAATTCAGCTTTATTTATATAGCGCCATTTCACAACAACAGTCATCTCATAGCACTTTCAACTGAAGGGGAAACCCCCACAATTGCAGAAAGACCCCAGCAATCAGGCGATCCCCTGTGAGCAAGCGCTTGGCGATGGTGGAGAGGAAAAACTCCCTTTTAACAGGAAGAAACCTCCAGCAGAACCAGGCTCAGGGAGGGGCACTCATCTGTTGCGACTGGCTGGGGGGTGAGTGGATAGAGAAGATGAAAAGAACAGACATGTAGAGAGCAAACAGCACGATGGGGACTCAATCTATGGGAGAGAACAAACAGATGTTAATGACCAGCAAAAAAAATAATATTTCATTGAGAGTGAAGAAAGGAGTGAAGCCCAGTGCATTATTGGATTTCCCCCGGCTGTCTAAACCTATTAGCAGCATAACTAAGGGAGGGTTCAGAGACACATGATCCCTCTCTAATTGTAGGCTATATCAAAAAGGAAGGTTTTAACCCTATTCTTAAAAACAGAGATTAAGTCTAACTCCCAAATCCAGATTGGCAGCTGGTTCCACAGGAGAGGAGCTTGATAACTGAAGGCTCTGCCTCCCATTGTACTTTTGGAGATTCTAGGTATTACGAGTAATCCTGCATTTTGGGAGCGAAGTGCTCTGTTAGGATAATAGGGTAGTATTAGATCTTTTAAATAAAAAGGGGCCTGATTGTTTAGAGCTTTGTAAGTGAGAAGAAGGATTTTAAACTTAATCCTAAACTCTATGGGAAGCCAGTGAAGGGAGGCCAGAACCGGAGAGATATGATCTCTCTTTCTAGTACCTGCTAAAACTCTTTCTGCAGCATTTTGGATCAACTGAACGTTGTATGCACTGGTGGGGTAGATTTTGACCCCCAGGCTCAGGGCCATCGCAGACCAGAGTTCTGAACAGAATTGTGAATTGTGGACACCTGTCAGAAGTGATGTCCGATGGGGATCCGAACCGTGCAACCCAAGCCAACAAAAAAATACAAGCCACTTCCGCGGGCGTGGTGGAAGCCAGCAGGACCACTTCAGGCCAATGCGTGGTGCGGTCCACGATTGTCAAAAGGTTCATCAAACCTTGTGACGGCGGGGGCGGGGGGGGGGGGGACCAAATCCATGTAGACGTGGTCGAACCTCCTGGCCGGAATTTGGAACTGCTTGAGGGGGGCTTTGGTGTGCTTGTGCACTTTGGCCCACTGGCACGCAACACACGCTGCAGCCCACTCTTTCACATCCCTGCATAAGTGTGGCCAGACAAATTTCGTCCCCACCAGTTTAACCGAGGCGTGCACGCCAGGGTGTGAAAGGTAGTGGACTGACTCAAAAATGCGTCGGTGCCAAGAGCTCGGAACCACCGGCTGTGGGTGACCAGTGGAGATGTCGCAGAGCAAGGGAGGGCACCCTTCTTGCACTGCCCTGCTCTCCAGTTTTAACCCAGTAGGCGCAGACTGGAGCGCACAAATGTCCACATCCCCGGTTTGCTCCGTGGCCATGGCAGGGAAATCTATTCCCACATAGACCAGGAAGACTAATGCGCGACAGGCAGTCGGCCACAACATTAAGCTTACCGGCTACGTGCTGGATGTCGGTTGTGGACTCCGAGATTGGGGCCAAATGTCGTTACTGCTGGGCTGGCCACGGTTCCGAGACTTTGGACATTGCGTACATTAGCGACTTATGATCAACGAACATGGTGAATTCGCGCCCTTCCAGCCAAAACTGGAAGTTGCGCGTCACCAGGTGGAGGGCCAACAACTCTCTGTCAAACATACTGTATTTGCATTCATTGTCATGCAAAGTACAGCTAAAAAGTGTGAGCAGTTGCCACGCACCGGAAGCGTACTGCTCCACCACTGCCCCTATGGCAATGTCAGACGCATCAGTGGTGAGTGCTATCCGCGCTGACGGGGCAGGGTGGGCTAGCAAAGCGGCATTAGCGAGCGCTGTTTTGGCATTTGCAAAAGCCTGGACGCCCTCGGGGGTCCAGTTGATGTTTTCCGTGGGCTTCTTTTTCTTGAGCGTGGCGTACAATGGCTGCAGCAGCTGGCCTGCTCGGTGGGAGAATGGTTGTAAAAGCTGACCATGCCCAAAAATTCCTGCAGGTCCTGCATGGTCTGCGGACGTGGAAAATCCAACACGGTATGCACCTTATCAGGTAGCGGAATTGCGCCCTCCAGCGAAATGCGGTGACCCAAAAAAATCAATCACTGGCACACCAAACTGGCACTTCACCCGGTTAGCGATAAGCCCATGTGCTTCCAACCTCTGGAAAACTAGTTTGAGATGGGCAAGGCGCTCCTCCTCGGACGCGCTAGCCACCAGAATGTCATCTAAGTAGACAAAAACAAAAGGCAGGTTACAGAGCACTGCATCCATCATTCTTTGGAAGGTTTGCACCGCGCCCTTTCACCCGAACAACATGCGTAAAAACTCGAAAAGGCCAAAAGGAGTTATTACCGCTGTTTTGGGATGGTCCTTCATGCGCACTGGGACCTGGTGGTAACCGCGGACCAGATCCACTTTCGAAAAAACACGCGTCCCGGCCAGGTGCACAGAAAAATCCTGGACGTGCAGGATGGGACACCGATCATGTTCCGTGGTGTTGTTCAAGCGCTGGAAATCGCCGCACAGTCGCCACAACCCATCGGCCTTAGGCACCATGTGTAGTGGGGATGCCCACGGGCTGTTGGAGCGCCTAACGATGCCCAGCTGCTCTAAGTTGGTAAACTCCTCGCGCGCGCTGGCTAGTTTAACCGCATCCAGGCGCCGAGGTCTTGCAAACACAAGCAGGCCTTTTGTGGTTATGAAATGTTCGAGTCCATGTTTGGTTACTGTAGCAAAAAACGTCGGAACTGTGAGTGCTGGGAACTGTGAAAGTAAATGCTAGTACTTACCCCCTGGAGCTATAATGTTAGCCTGTGTTGTTGGCTCAACTCCCCGAGCTGTGTAGGAAGAGGAAAAAGAGACAGCATCCACTAAACGTCTGTTGGCAACATCGACTAACAACCCATAAGCACATAAAAAATCTCCGCCTAAAATGGGGACAGAACATGCCACTACCACAAAGTCCCATTGGTAATTGTGTCCGTGTAAGCACACTGTCAACATCCATTCACCAAACATCCTGATGTTGGATCTGTTGGCGGCCGTGAGCTCGGGACCGCTGCCTCCTGCTGATCTTTCTGCACTGATTGGCAGAATGAGGCTCTTTTGAGAGCCGGAGTCCACTAAGAAAAGTCTCCCCGAACGTGAGTCTGTGATGAAAAGCAGCTTGCTCCTGTCGCCAGCAGTTACAGATGCTACTGACTGCTGGCCGTGCCGTTTTCCTGGCTTCTTGAATTGGCACGGTGACGGACAGTGTTGGGCATTCAAGCTGAAGCGGCAGTGACAGAAATAGAACGTCCTGTTCCTGCATCTCTTGGTGCCCATCACAGCCACCGCCAATGGCTCGTCGACCTCACCGGAGCCCTTCCCGGATGCTGGTGTCATTGTGTGCACACTGAGAGTTCTGGTCGCTAGGATGATGCAGTCTCCTTCCTGCGCCAGAACGCGATAGTTCTTGGTTACCAGCAGCGGCAAGTTGGCCAGGATCGTCCTCGCTGTAGCAGGTAGGTTGCTGAGGAAGAGATGGGCGAACAGGAAGGATTCGTCGTTCTTCCCCATCAGTGCTAACATGCTCTCCATCAGCTCCACAGCTGATCTGTCACCTAACTCTGAGCGCATTAGGAGTCTCTCTGCTCTCTCACTGTCCGACAGGCTATACCGCTGAATTAGCATCTGCTTGAGCACATCGTATTCCCCCTAGGCCGGCGGTTCCTGGAGCAGGCTCGTCATTTGTCAAGCTCCCAGAAGTCTGGGAGCTTGACTGTGACAGTGCATGCCGCGCTGGTGTTCTCCTTCTGAGTTGTCTCCGGGGCGGTGCTCGGCTCGTTCTCCATTGCACGTCCTAGGGTCACCAATGTGGAAGATGAAAGCAGACAAGACAGCAAGCTAGACAACACTCGTTCAACTTCCAGCATTCAACACAAAACAACTGTCCTCTGAGTGCCTGAGCGAACTCTGTTGTACAATTTTATTCCCGCCTCCGGCACACAGGGTAAACACATTTACATACAGACGTGAAAGAAATGCACACATGTCAACATAACACTGACACACACGTCACAGAGCAGGTCTTGCTACCATAAATTCGCACCCCTGCGTCCTCAGGTGTGAACCTGGCGTGGCAGGGGGTGAAAGGCACATCTTTGTTTGATTGGCTCCCCTCACCTTTCTCCATTAGCATCCCTAACTATCTTCTCCCCCACCAACCCCTTTGTCCTGAGTGGAGTGCCATGTGAACTGTGTCCACCACAACTGATACATTTTCCTGTAGAAGTGTTAAATTCTTTTTTTTTTAAATCCACACAATCTAAACACTAATGGATACTCACCTCTCATATATGCTTGAATTTTTTTCATCAAGTTTTATACAAAATGATCTAGCTTGTGACATTAAAGAAAGTGAAAACAAATCCTGAATGTTCACCTTGATACTGATTCAGTCAAAATAAATAAACAAACACCAGTGACAACATATAGCTTTAGTGGTTGAGGTAATTTCTCTTTTCTGAAAAACTGAGATAATTCCTTGGTCAAAGCCCATGTCCTTCCAGAGAAAGTGAGTCGGTACTGACAAGGTTAGGGTCAGGGGTGTCAAAGTGGAGGTAATAGAGGTATATTCAAAGCCCTTAAAAGGCCCCTTTAAAGCCACAGTAGGCAGTGTATTCAAATAGGAAATGTTAGCCCTCTCAAGCCACAATAAAGAAAAGTGTTTATGGGAATATCTGAGGTGAGAAATAAGCTGTTTGTTAAATTAATCTGTGCATATTTAACATTAACAACTGCTAGTTTAAGCAAATTTTAAAAATTGCACTGCGTAGCTAGCAGAATTAATTGAGAAGCTTTATACATACCTATAGACAATGAATCAGAAACAAACAAACCACAGCCCCAGTGGGCATGGCATGTACACTAAAAAAATCCACTAAGGGTTGACTTTCCAATCATTCTATTTGGTCCAACTCAGTGAGTTGTGGATGTTTTTACCATCCTGTGATAGCCACTCTATCTATCTATCTATCTGGACTGGAAATCTACCACCAATGCTACATACAAGAAGGGGATGAGCAGACTCTACTTTCTGAGAAAGCTGAGATCCTTCAATGTGTGCAACAGGATGCTGGAGCTTTTCTACAGGCTGTTGTTGCCAGCACCATCTTCTTTGCAGCTGTCTGTTGGGATAGCAGTATCAGAGCCAGAGACACCAACAGACTTGACAAGATTATCAAGAGGGCTGGCTCTGTAATTGGTGTCAGGCCGGAGACCTTTGAGACTATGGTGGAGAGGTGGACACTAAACAAACTGCGATCCATCATGGACAATCCTGATCACCCCCTCCACCACATGCTGGGCACACAGTGGAGCACTTTCTCCAGCAGACTGCCATAGCTTCGCTGCTGAACAGTGAGGTACAGGAAATCCTTCCAGCCACATGCCATTTCACTGTACAATAACTCACTCTGATGTTTTAATTCTGGTCATAACTATGCTGCCATACTGCACCTTACAGTCTAACTGGTACCTCACATTTCACCCTGCACCTGATCGTCCTGCATTGTACAGTGGGTATGATTCATGTATATATACGAGTCACCATCTCTTCATCTACGATGTATATAAGTTATTTAGGCAGTCTTACTTTCCATGGGTAATCCCTTTGTCTATTATGCTGTGTGTGTTTCTGTTGCTTTGGTCATCTACTGTCATGCTGCTGTTACACTGTAATTTCCCAGTATGGGATCAATAAAGTACATCTATCTATCTATCTATCTATCTGTCATTTTGGGTTACTGATAACTGATTGAGGCAACACTTTTGACAAAAAATGCATATATTTTTAACCATTTTAATATAATTTTAATAACAGTCCGTCGGACCAAGCATTTGAAAAAGTCTCTGACCTTCTGTGCCTAGGTTGTGGACAAGTAGTGCACTCGCGTCCTCACTCCATCCAGCTTCCCCAGGTCCAACGTTGTGATGTGGGTTTCGAAAGCCTCCAACCAGTGAGGCCATGGCACTGATGGTTCACCGGGGAGCTCCAGGAAAGGCCACAGTGGTGTAACGCACGCCTCCATGGTTTAACCCTCAGTCGCCAAATGTTATGTCCACAAACCTGGTGCAAAGAAGATGGATGAGGAGGTTGCACTGGAATATAGCTTTATTATAAAGATGGTTGTACTACAGGGAACACACACTATATGGAGTTGTCCTGGGCAAAGAGAGGAAGCCCGAATGGCGGACGCCCCATATTATAGGGCGGTGTGATGGTGCCTGTCAGATGATGCCTCATGTCAGGTCAGGCATTGGTTTGCTTGCTACCGGATAACCATGAAAACCGGTACTACCTGTCTCATGGGTCGGGCCGTCGGCAACTCAACCAGCAACCCCGCCCTTCCGAGGGTGTGGAGGGTGAAACTGGGCATCCTGGCAGAACTAAAAACAGTATCTGTCACAGGTCTGTGGTGGACCACTCCCAGTTAGACAGGGTGAGACTGGGCATCCTGGCAGATACGCACTTCTGTTGCAAGGTCTGTGGTGGACTTTATCCAGTCGGTGCATCGTGACATGCACTACACAAAGAGCAGAGATAAACAAACCTATCATCTGGTCAGTCACTGCAACAGATACTGGAGTCAGTTTGTCTTGGCCTGTCCTTGCCACTGATAATACCTCTATCTGCCAAGAATGTGCTGCTAGTCCAGCAAAAGCTAGCGGTGCTCAAATACTTTACAAGCAGTTTCATGAAATGGTCAGTCAGAGCAACTCATACCGGCTCGGACGTCACCCGAGTTAGCAAGGTTGGGGGCTCCTGGCAGCGGAGGGTGAGGGATGGAGCTGCGTGGGGAAATCTGATCAGACCTAAATGAAACAGTCATTGTCGCCCCCGACAGACTGCTATGATGATGATGATGATGAATTGATTTTAATAAATGTAAACTTTCAAAAATATAACTTAATGAATGACACTTTATTGAAAGACAGCGATTTCATGATACTTACCTTGTATAGAAAAACAAGATTTCTGTTTAAAAGGGATAAATCAGCAAAAGGCCCAACATACAGTGGTGTGAAAAAGTGTTTGCCCCTTCCTGATTTCTGTTTTTTTTTGTATGTTTGTCACACTTAAATGTTTCAGATCATCAAACAAATTTAAATATTAGACGAAGATAACACAAGTAAACACAAAATGCAGTTTTTAAATGAAGGTGTTTATTATTCAGGGTAAAAAGAAATCCAAACCTACATGGCCCTGTGTGGAAAAAGTGATTCCCCCCTTCCCGTTAAAACATAAATTAACTGTGGTTTATCACATCTTTGGAAAGCAGAGTTCAATTTCTCTAGCCACACCCAGGCCTGTGTCATGGGTGGCTCTCGCGAGCGACCATAAGACGCCACACAGTCACCAGAGAGTTCAGTGCGAGTTTTTATTACGGTGAAAAATAGTGCAACACAGGCTGCTGAGACAATGACACTAAAGTCTTCACACAACAGGAGGCGTAAGGCTAACAGCTCACTACAGGTCCAGAGGAGGAGACGGTCAAACACAGACAGACAAGGTTAGTGAAGTAACAATACACAGGCTGCTGAGGCAGAGACACACAGAGGTCTATTCACATCGGGAGGCGTAAGGCTACTCAGCTCACTTACTGGTCCAGAGGAACGACGGTCAAACCATAAGCAGACAACGTAGGAATTAGTCCAAAGTATCCGTAGCATGACGGAGAAAGACTGACACTGCTGCAGGGATGCGGCCACCAGCGTGGGCATAAGTAGTCCATCGCTAACGACCACAAATGCAGCACAGCGGGACTTCCGGTTATGGCGGCCGCCTAGAAGGACACGTATCACTCTGCTCTGCCCTTGGAAATAAAAATTCGGCAAATAACTCTCTCATTTGGAACAGAACTTTTCCCAGCGTTTGGGTGAGGATATGCCGGTGAAGACTAAGGCTGGGAAATCAGGAGGGGGAAAAATTGAATCGCCGAAGCAGTCCAAATTAACGGACTTTAAAGTTTGTGGCGCAGTAGAAAAAGCTGCGGATATGGCGGATGAAACTAGCGGTGGTGCGGTAACTGCTGCTGCTGACGATGGCGACACAGGTGCAGTGCTGGCTGCCATTAGCTCAATGAGAGCAGACTTTTCCGCTAAACTTGATGGGATTATGGCAGCGTTGGATGCAATGAGAAAGGAGTTGGGTGACTGCGTGGAACGAGTGACGCAGGCGGAGCTTCGTGTGTCAAGTGCGGAGGATGAAATTAGCGGACTTCAAATAAAGGTGCGCACTTTGGAAAAAAAAAATAAAGATCTGGAAAATAGCGTTCTGGACTTGGAATCTCGGTCCAGAAGGAACAACCTGAGGCTGGTGGGTTTACCGGAGGGAGCCGAAGGTCGTGATTCATGCTCCTTTTTGGAGGGGTGGATCCCGGAGGCGCTGAACAACGCGGAGCTAAAATCATCAGTCGTCTTGGAAAGCTCCCACCGAATTGGCCCACCGAGAGGTAACAAGGCAGCACCGAGGACGCTAATTATGAAGTTTCTCAGCTACAGAGACAGGATGACGATCTCCAACGCGGTGCGGGCCAAAGGAGAAATTAAATACCAAGATCAGCAGGTGCGGTTCTACCCAGATCTGGCCTCAGGAATCCAACAATTAAGGAAGCAGTTTGACCCCATCCGCAAAGAACTGCGCAACCTTGAGATTCGTCATGGAGTGATTCACCCTGCAAGACTTCTGGTCACATATGAGGGCAGAACACGCATCTTCAAGACCCCCGAGGAGGCGCAGGAGCTCATCAAGAAGATCCAGGAAGAGACTGGTGGGAGCTAAGCATGAACAGAATATAGGGTAGAATATTTGAGCATTTAACTGATTAGAAGCATATAACAAGATTACAAAATATAGAATGTATTACATATTAAAAAAAAAAAAAAAAAGTACAAAATTGCTAAAAAAATTTGGAGTTAAATTGGAAAATTACAGAAGAGAGTTAATGTTACGTTATTAAAAGCAGTAGAGTTAGGGTGATTGGGAGGATGAAGAAGGAGTGGCTTTGGCTGTTCCTCGTGGGTGTGGAACGGTCGATGGCTATATCGGGAGACGGAATTTTTCTTTTGCTTTTGGGGGGATTGCCACAAATGTGGGAAGGGGGAATTTGTTTGTGTGTAGTTTGTAGGGTGAATGTTCAACCACTCTTTTTTTTGCTTTTCTGTTTGAGCATGTTTACACTGCAAGGTAATCCCAAACTCCCTATTGATTATAAATCAAAGCGTTAATCTTAATTTAACTTCATGGAATTGCAGAGGTCTACAAAATTTAAAAAAACTTAAACAAGTTATGAATAAAATAAAAGACATGGGTTCAAAAATTGTGTTTTTACAAGAAACTCATCTAATAGAGCAAGATGTAAAAAGAATTAGGAGTAGATGGCAAGGAAATGTTTTCACCTCATCATTTTCATCCCGAGCCAGGGGAGTTATGACTCTCATACATAAATCAGTCCCATTTCAAGTGAAAAATGTAATTGGAGACAAATTTGGAAGATATGTAATCATTCAAGGATCTTTGCTATTAGAAAACATAAATTTGGTGAACTTATATGGTCCCAATATAGATGATCAAAAGTTCTTTGCCAATTTATTTCTTATCTTATCATCACTTACAGGGCAACATATAATAGCAGGGGATTTTAATTGTACATTGAATCCCAGTATAGATAGATCAACAGGATTGGACTGTACGCACAATGGATGTAGGATGACCATTAATCATTTTATGAAAGAATTGAAATTGATAGATATATGGAGAGAAATGAAACCACAAGTTAAAGCATACTCTTGTTATTCCAATACCTACAAGACATTCTCACGTATAGATTATTTTTTGATCTCCACAGAATTAAGGTCCAAGATTCAAAACTGTTTTTATGATAACATCGTGATCTCTGATCATGCACCCTGCTGTCTAATGTATGTAGATAAGAAATTGACAAAGGAACCAGGTAGATGGCAATTTCAGCATAAATGGCTTCAGGATGAGGAATTTGTTAAGTATATAGAAAAACAGATAGATGAGTTCTTTGATATCAATACTACACAAACATCAGCATGTGTAAAGTGGGAGGCTTTCAAAGCTTTTATTAGGGGACATATTATTAGCTATACAGGTTCAAAATCTAAGAAGACTCGAAAGGAGAGAGTTCAATTGGAACATAAAATAAAAATTCTTCAAGAAAGAGTATATGCAGGAAGAGATCCAAGGTTGGAGAACGAATTACTGATTTTGAGAGCTGAATATGACAAAAAATCGGCGAATAGAGCTGCCTCGAGTCTTCTAAGATTGAAACAATCTTTTTATGAACAAGGTGAAAAATCAGGAAAGTTATTGGCATGGCAGATTAAACAATTAGAATCTAAAACACCAATTACCAGTATTATAAGTAATGGACAGGTAGTTATAGATCCATCAGAAATTAATAGAGCCTTTAGAGATTACTATGAAAAATTATATGATACCAAAAATGAATCTGACTTAACAAAACTACATGGGTTTTTGAATGAACTATCTATACCGTGTATTCCAAATGAAAATAGGGAGATACTGGAGTCTAAAATTAGTCAAGAAGAAGTTGGACTAGCCATTGATAATATGAAATCAGGAAAAAGTGCAGGACCAGATGGTCTTCCAGTTGACCTTTATAAAAAATTTAAGAATAAATTAACAAAACCTTTTTTGGAAATGGTTTTAGAAGCATTTCAAAATAGTAATTTACCATCATATATGAATAATGCCTTAATTATACTGTTGCCAAAACCAGGTAAGCCCTCTAATAAATGTGAAAATATGAGACCAATAAGCCTATTAAATGCCGACCTTAAGATAATTTGTAAAATTTTAGCAAGACGAATACAAGAAATTTTACCAAATATTATTAATCGAGATCAGAATGGCTTTATAAAGGGAAGACAAGGCTTCCATAATGTAAGAAGACTATTTAATATTATTTATTCTAATAAAGAAGCACCGGATACAGCTCTCTTATCACTGGATGCCGAAAAAGCCTTTGATAGAGTTGAATGGCCCTTTCTTTTTGAAGTCTTACAAAGGTTTGGACTTGGAAATAATTTTATAAAATGGGTTCAGATAATATATAATAATGCTACTGCAGAAATTCTAACAAATAACAATATTTCAAAATCAATAAAAATCAATAGAGGATGTCGACAAGGCTGTCCACTTTCACCTTTACTGTTTACTATGGCAATTGAACCTTTAGCGATGGCGATACGTCTACAGTCACAAATATATGGAATTAAAGTTGGACCAACAGAACATAAAATCTCCCTGTATGCCGATGACATAATTTTGTTTATGTCGAATCTTAAAAAATCAATTCCGACCTTGTTGAATTTAATAAAGAATTTCGGGGAAATATCAGGATATAAAATAAATAAAACTAAATCTTCAATATTAATGCTAAATGAGACCCAGAGAAATTACCCAGCCCCTGAGGTAAATCAATTCAATGTTGTAAATCAGTTCAAATATTTAGGAATCCAAATTGTGCCTAAGCTAGAATCAGTCGCCAGTGTCAATTATGAAGCCTTAATGACAGATATTGATGAGTTACTTCAGAGATGGATGTCACTACCAATGTCGATGATTGGGAGAATCAATATACTTAAAAGTAATATTTTACCTAAAATACTTTATTTATTTCAATACATTCCCTTATCACCACCTTTAGATTTATTCTCAAGAATTAAAAAAAAGTTAGTGGAATTTATATGGAACAACAGGAGGGCTAGATTACGTCTGTCTTTATTATATTTACCATTTGATCGTGGAGGTCTGAAATGTCCAAATTTTATGTTGTATTATTGGTCGGCACAACTGAGGTCTATGACATATTATTTTTCATCAAATGATACTCCCTCACTGGACTGAAATGGAATCATACAATTTACCTTTACCTCTTCCCATATTCATATATTCAGATTCGGCAAAAAAATTACAAAAACAAGTTAAAAATCCATTTGTAAAGCATATGATCAAAATATGGTGTGAAGCTAAAAACTATTTAAAAGAACCACAGTTATTGTCACAATTTAGTCCAATATGGGGTAATCAATATTTTAAACCAGGGAGAGCGGACGCTGTATTTAAAGTATGGAATTTAAAAGGGATACAAAAGATTCAGGATTTATATTTGCCATGTGCAGAAAACATAATGTCTTTTGAAGAGTTGAGGATCAAATTTAATCTCAATAGAACACATTTTTTTAAATATCTTCAACTTAGAAACTTTATTCGATCAAATCAAAATAAAGCTCTCACTCGACCTATCTATTCATCCTTGGAAAAAATGTTGATGAAAGATAGTAAAAGAAAGGGTATTATTTCAGAGTTTTATAACTCATTGACACTATTTTCAAGTGAAAATTCACTGAAAAGATTAAACTACTGGAAAGAAGATCTGCAAACTGAAATTCCAGAGGAACAATGGGAATTGGCTTGTACAGAAGCTCAAACCAAATCAATAAATGTACGTCTTAAATTGATACACTTCAAATGGTTAATGCGGATGTATGTTACACCGGAGGAGTTAAATAGATATAACAAAAATATACCAGATACGTGCACAAAATGTATGGAAAGTAAAGGAACTCTATTTCATTGTGTATGGGAATGTAGATTAATAAGAATGTTTTGGGAAGAGGTGAGGGTAACAATTGAAAAAATAATCTCAAAACAAATCATATTGAATCCTAAACTGTTTTTGTTGGGTCTGTACCCAGAAAAGCATAATTTTAATAAAAGTGAAAGAACATTCATAGACCTCAGTTTGCTTAATGCCAAAAAATGTATTGCACTATTATGGAAAAAGACTTATAGACCAGATGTGACTCAGTGGTTAAGACAGATGTTAACAAACCTTCCATTAGAAAGAATAACATATATACTGAAATCAAAGGAAATTGTGTTTGAGAATATATGGAGACCTTTTATTGATTATGTAAAAAATTTAAACATAACTCTTGAAGAAGAAGATGAATGATATGTGCGGACCTTGTAAATTCCAAACTGGTGAATATAATATGTATACTTATGTGTTGGATTGTCTAGACTAAACAGAGGAGCATTGTTGAAGATTTGATTTTGTTGGTGGTTGTTGATGTTTTTTAGTGCATTTTTTTTTTTTTTTTTGTAGTACTTTAGTGTTAGTGTTTGATTGTTTGTATCATGTTTGTTTAAAAAAAAAAAAAAGGTTCAATAAAGATATTGTGGAAAAAACAAATGCAGCACAGCTGTTCAGGGCTTGACAGCTGAGCGGAAGCCTCCCCGAGCACTGTCACAATAAGAGCTCAGAGAGCTAAGATAACAACGCCGCTGTCAAACCCTGACAGGAATAACCCGAGCACCATGACCTAGTGCTCGGGTCATGACAGTTGCCCCCCCTCACCTGACGGGCTCCGAACGTCTAGTAACACCTAGCCCCCCCCCCCCCCCCCAACCACAGGGCGAGTGGATTGAGGAACAGGCAAGGAGGGAGCCAAACAAAACCTAACAAAACCCCAAACAGAAAGGGAAAAGAATACATCAAACAACATATCCATCCCATTTTCCCCAGAACAATGACGAGAGGAAAAAAAAAAACAGAGAAAGAACAAAACAAAACAAGACATGACTACAATACAAGGGAAACACAATCATACAAGACATAAACACCTGACCCAGAAAGTTTCCCACCGAGACCACAGACAACCCATCTAACTCCAGAATACATAACCCAGCCAAAAAATAAACCCAAACAACCTCAAACACCCGGTAGCTATGAAAACAAAAAACAAGACATAAATGCAAACACATGATAACTATGGAAACAAAAACAAGACATAAATGCAAACACATGATGACTATGGAGACAAAACAAGAAATAAATACAAACACATGATGACTATGAACAAGAAATACATACTAACACATGGTAACTATGGAAAAAAAAACAAGAAATAAATGCACACATGGTAACTATGAAAAAACCACAAGAAATACGTGCTAACACACGGTGACTATGGAAAAACAAAAAAACCACACACGAAACAAGAAATACATGCAAACACCTGGTAACTATGAAACGAGAACACCATACTATGGCCCCTCAAAAGAAAGAGGGGAGGGCAAAACAAAAAGCAAAACATGACCATAGCCCCTCAAAAGGAAGAGGGGAGGACAAAACAAACAAACAAAAAAAAACAGACTATGGACTGCAAACACACATGAGGCAATCTAAATTGCTCTACATAACTAACCAGACTATGGATTGCAAAACACACATGAGGCAATCTAAATTGCTCTACATAACCTTAACCAGACAATGGACTGCAAAACACACATGAGGCAATCTAAATTGCTCTACATAACCTTGACATAACCCTGACACCGTATGGGCCCAAACAGAAGATGATCGGCGGAGATCTAATGCCCCCCAGGCAGAGCTCCGGCGACCTCCCTGCCTCCGATGGCCCACGAATAGTCCCACAAAACAGTACATGATCAGGCGGCCTGCCCCAGTCCCAGGCCCCAAGAAACAAATCCTCTGGTGGCCGAACCAGGCCACCCAGTAGCAAACACAGTTTATCGGGTGACCAACCCAAGACACCGAACACACAAAGCAGTTCCTCGGGTGGCCGACCCGCATCCCACAACCACCAGAACCGTGGAGGAATAGCATGCAGCCCGCCTAATGAAGACAAGACATGAGAGCGCCAGTCTGCCAGACAAAAACCTCCAATGGCCCCCAGCTGGTGGCTCCTGAGAGGGGAACAATCAAGAAAACGGGTCCACCTGACATCAGCCGGCAACGTGTCTGCGGCTCCTCCACCGATCTCGGTCCAGACCGATGCGATCGTCGCAGCTCCACCTTTATCAGATCCTGGCTGGATCACAGCTGCACCCGTGTCGGACCCTGATTGGGTCACAGCAGCGCCAACGTCGGACCCCGATTGGGCCTCCTCGAACCCTGATTGGGTCACAGCCGCACCTGCGCTGGACCCCCACTGGACCTCGTCGGGCCCCGATTGGACCTCGTCGGACCCCGATTGGGTCATAGCTGCACCCGCGTCGGACCCCGCTTGGGTCACCTCAGCCCACGCGTCGGACCCCAACTGGGTCAGAACAGACCCCGACTGGGTCACCGCTGCACCCGCGTTGGACCCCGACTGGGTCACCTCAGTCCACGCGTTGGACCCCGACTGGGTCAGAACAGACCCCGACTGGGTCACCTCAGCCCATGCATTGGACCCCAACTGGGTCAGGACGGACCTCGATTGGGTCACCGCTGCACCCACGTTGGACCCCAATTGGGTCACCTCGGCCCACGCGTCGAACTCCGACTGAGTATGGACGGACCCCGACTGGGTCAGAACAGACCCCGACTGGGTCACCTCAGCCCACGCGTTGGACCCCAACTGGGTCAGGACGGACCCCGATTGGGTCACCGCTGCACCCACGTTGGACCCCGATTGGGTCACCTCGGCCCACGCGTCAAACTCCAACTGAGTATGGACGGACCCCGACTGGGTTGGTACTGCACCGGCGACGACCTCCACCCCCGAACCTGGGACCTCCAGTCCCGCGACCTCGACAGACTCCAAACCAGTAACACTGTGGAGAGGCTCAGAGAACAGGAGAGGACCGGGATCAGTTCCACCGGCAGCGCCAGAGCCCAGCGAGACGAGCTCGGGTGCAGCAGACGGCTGCCCCTCGCTCGCCTCCCCACAAGGCAGGCAACAATGCTCCAACACACCACAAAGGAAAACAAAGAAGAGCACTTGCCTGCACTCGGGCTCTGGAGCCGTCCAGGACTTCGTCAATCCGGGTTCAGGCAGACGCTCATCGTCGGGCTCCCACTCGGCTGCGTCGGGTTCCACAGCCGGCCTGATGGTCTCTGCAGCTGGATCCTCTCGCGCCGATGTCCACACCAATAACTCGCATGGCGTGGGGGCAGGGGACCGTCGACCCGCTGGCTCGGGCTGCATCTCTGTGGAGACCTGGGGACGCTTGCTCGTCGGCACTGGCTCCACATTGCAGTCCGTTCTCCTCCTCTGTCCAACACAAGGCTGCAGGGCCGGGATATTTCCCAGAGCCGCAGGCCTCCCCCTCGTTCGACGGCGTGGATCTAACGCCGAGGACCGCTCAGCAGGAGGAAACACAGAGGCAGCAGGTTCAGTACAAATGACTACAGCTGGAGAAGGAAACTCGGGGAGCTGCGAACCCCGAGCTTCACCCCCAGGAGTCAGACAAGACAAATCACTATGATATGAAGGGAAGTGAAATTGAACTTGCCTGTCTCCTGGAGGGAAGATGGTGCCAGCTGTAGATGACGTTGCTCCTTCCCTCTCTCGCTGGATGGTAAAACAGGACCCATGGACGGAGCTTGCCGGCGCAGGACTCTGATCACTCTCAGCTGCTGGGGAGAGAGTCAAGGACGAGGGAGCGGCAGCCGCAGCGGGCCGAGCACAGTATGCTGACCATACAGCAGGGGGTGGTGGCCCGACAAAAGGGACTACAGGAATTCCCTCTAAAGATGACGCCGAAGAAACAGCTGACTGGTTGAGTGGGTCATACCGGCGGCCCAGAACTGGATCTGGAACAGGAGCTTGCTGAAGACGTACTTGACCGCGGCGTCGACGCCTCCGCCGGCCCCCCAGTGGTGCGAACTCCAGGACTGGATCGAGGACGGGATCAGGATCCGTAGGCAATGGGCAGGAGTGCCTCCTCTCCTGCTTCACGCCGCGCTCCTCCTCCAGCATCAGGAATATCTCGCGTTGCACGGCGATATCCACCCTCCTTGCGTCGACTTCCGGGTGGTCGGCGTAGCAGGGAGAGAGATGACGAAGAACGCCTTCAGCAGCGTCCAGGTACCAGTGTATGCCGTGATGGTAATCCAGCAGGGAAGCGGAGATGAGCATCTCATCCACGACTTCCAGAACGCCTGTCAGCTCGTGGCTCGGGCTCCAAGTGCGGCCCCTCCGTGACGGCATTCCTCAAACACACAGTACCCAGACAGGAAAAAGGAAATGTCCAAAAACTCAAACTCACTGGTGAATTGCGTCTCGGGTTGGCGTCACCGTAAACGCCGTTTTGGCAGCAGTGTACTGTCATGGGTGGCTCTCGCGAGCCACCATAAGATGCCACACAGTCACCAGAGAGTTCAGTGCGAGTTTTTATTACGGTGAAAAATAGTACAACACAGGCTGCTGAGACAATGACACTAAAGTCTTCACACAACAGGAGGCGTAAGGCTAACAGCTCACTACAGGTCCAGAGGAGGAGACGGTCAAACACAGACAGACAAGGTTAGTGAAGTAACGATACACAGGCTGCTGAGGCAGAGACACACAGAGGTCTATTCACATCGGGAGGCGTAAGGCTACTCAGCTCACTTACTGGTCCAGAGGAACGACGGTCAAACCATAAGCAGACGAGGTAGGAATTAGTCCAAAGTATCCGTAGCGTGACGGTGAAAGACTGACACTGCTGCAGGGATGCGGCCGCCAGCGTGGGCATAAGTAGTCCATCGCTAACGACCACAAATGCAGCACAGCTGTTCAGGGCTTGACAGCTGAGCGGAAGCCTCCCCGAGCACTGTCACAATAAGAGCTCGGAGAGCTAGGATAACAACGCCGCTGTCAAACCCTGACAGGAATAACCCGAGCACCATGACCTAGTGCTCGGGTCATGACAGCCTGGTTACTACCACACCTGTTCTCAATCAAGAAATCGCTTAAACAGGACCTGCCTGACAAAGTGAAGTAGACCAAAAGATCCTCAAAAGCTAGACATCATTCTTTGATCCAAAGAAATTAAGGAACAAATGAGAAACAAAGTAATTGAGATCTATCAGTCTGGAAAAGGTTATAAAGCCATTTCTAAAGCTTTGGGACTCCAGTGAACCACAGTGAGAGCCATTATCCACAAATGGCAAAAACACGGAACAGTGGTGAACCTTCCCAGGAGTGGCTGGCCGACCAAAATTACCCCAAGAGTGCAGCGATGACTCATTCAAGAGGTCACAAAATACCCCACAACAACATCCAAAGAACTGCAGGCCTCACTTGCTTCAGTTAAGGTCAGTGTTCATAACTCCACCATAAGAAAGAGACTGGGCAAAAATGGCCTGCATGGCAGAGTTCCAAGACGAACACCACTGCTGAGCAAAAAAAACATAAAGGCTCATCTCAGTTTTGCCAGGAAACATCTTGATGATCCCCAAGGCTTTTGAGAAAATACTCTGTGGACTGATGAGACAAAAGTTGAACTTTTTGGAAGGTGTGTGCCCCATTACATCTGGCGTAAAAGTAACACAGCATTTCAGAAAAGAAACATTATATCAACAGTAAAATATGGTGGTGGTAGTGTTATGGTCTGGGGCTGTTTTGCTGCTTCAGGACCTGGAAGACCTGCTGTGGTAAATGGAACCATGAATTCTGCTGTCTACCAAAAAATCCTGAGGGAGAATGTCTGGCCATCTGTTTGTGACCTTAAACTGAAGTGCGCTTGGGTTCTGCAGCAGGACAATGATCCAAAACACACCAGCAAGTCCACCTCTGAATGGCTTAAGAAAAACAAAATGAAGACTATGGAATGGCTTAGTCAAAGTCCTGACCTGAATTTGATTGTGATGCCATGGTCCATCCATCCATTCATCTTCTACCGCTTTTGCGGAGGTCCAGGTCGTGGAGGCAGCAGTTCAAGCAGAGAAGCCCAGACTTCCCTCTCCCCAGCCACCTGCTCCAGCTCTTCAGAGAGGATACCAAAGCATTCCCAGACCATCTGGGAGATGTAGTCTCTCCAGCAAGTCCTGGGTCTGCCCTGGGGTCTCTGTGGTATGACCTTAAAAAGGCAGTTCATGCTCGAAAACCCTCCAATGGGGCTGAATTACAACAGTTCTGTCATAGCCCGAGTGTTGGTTCCGTCCACACTCGGGCCTCATATCATATTTCCCTGGCTTTGGCAGCAGAGGATTCCTTCTTGCTCCTCGGGCTCTTATTGTGAAGGCGCCCAGGGGAGCTCCCTGCTGTCATTTGGAGCAGCTGCGACGCATTGGGGTCATTAGCCGCCAGAGATAAAAGCTGGTGCTGAATGTCCTCCAATGCGGCAGTCTCTGTTTCCCTCTTTTGTTCACTGTTAACTGACTTGGGGATCTCCTGTACCCGTCTGTTAATGGTCCCGTTTGTAAGGTATGTTCTGTGTGACTTCACCTTTGTTATTATTTGTCTGGTGCATCGGGTGCTCCCCGGCTCAGACATACTCACCCCTTTGTGTGTACATCCTATGCCTGCCTAACCTGCACTGTAAATAAAACATCACTGCAAAACTCACTGGTGACTGTGGCGTCTTGTGATGGTCCGTGAGGGCCATCGTGACAAGTTCTGTAAAGATGAGTGGGCCAAAATTCCTCCTCAGCGCTGTAAAAGACTCATTGCCAGTTATCGCAAACACTTGATTGCAGTTATTGCTGCTAAGGATGCCTCAACCTGTTATTAGGTTTAGGGGCAATCACTTTTTCACACGGGGCCATGTAGGTTTGGATTTTATTTTCCTTTAATAATAAACTTCATTTAAAAACTGTGTTTTGTGTTTACTTGTGTTTCTTTGTCTAATATTTAAATCTGTTTGATGATCTGAAACATTTAAGTGTGAAAAATATACAAAAAAATGAAAAAATCAGGAAGGGGCCAAACACTTCTTCACACCACTGTTCGTGACTACATGGGGTTCCAAAATCTGTTAGTCTAGCTTAGTGGTGGGCTATGTTCTGGTGAAGGTTAATAGCCTAATAATCTAGGTCTGTCAACTGTAAACAGACTTCACTATGTATACAAGTACACTCTTAAAACAGATGTGTTAAAAACAACACAACTGTGTGTCTAGATAAGGACACAAAAATGTGTCAGTTTTGACACAGTTCTTGTGTTAACATATTTGATGCGTTTGTTGTGTTAAACTGTTTTGACACATTTATGTGTTAAAATTACACAGTTGTATGTTACTTTAACACATAAATGTGGAAAATCCTTTTAACACAGCAAATGTGTCACATTTGTTAACACAAAATGTATACCTTTTTGTGTCGTCCTTATCTAAACACACAGTTGTGTTGTTTAACACATTTGTTTTAAGAGTGATATATCTTGTGAGCACAAGCTAACTAGAGGACACAGAGAGAGTGTATACCTCTTCAAAGGCTTTCTGTCACATTGAAATATGAATAAAAAAAGATTTATTGGAGGGACAAGAACTCGTGGCAATTACACAGCACTGCATGGCAAAAATTTGTGGCAGCTTTAGTTTGTTTGCAGCAAAACACAAAAACTACACACAATATTCAGCCACAGCAGTACACAGAGGATATTTATTAAGATTAGTCTTTATTAGTCCCACAATGGGGAAATTCCATTATTTAGATGTTAATACCACACAGTTTACTTGACTGTAATGATGTGTAAGTAAGTAAATAAAGTTTATTTATAAAGTGCTTTTCACAGACATACTCACAAAGCTCTGTACAATAAAAGAGAACAAAAAGAACTTGATAGAGACAGTTTAAAAAAAATACTAAAACAAGCATGACTCAAAATACGTCTAGAACTCATTTTCAGTGGTTGTACTCACCGTCACGACTCACTGCCTTTAATCTCTGACTCTAGAGTCTTTTTGATCTCATTGTTTTGGGTACTCAAAAGTCAAAAATGGGTGATTTTAAGGAGTGGTCATCTTCCCTATATAAAGAGGAATAAAAATGCACAATGCCACAACGTGGCTGTGTTCCAGCAGGACAATGCTTGTCCACATGCAGCCGAAGTCACCAGGGAATACCTGCAGCAAGAGAATTTTGATGTCCTTCCTTGACCTTCTTATTCTCTAGATTTGTCCCCCATTGAACGCTTGTGGGATCAGCTTGGGTGACATGTTTCAGCCAGAGTACCGGTGCTGCAGAACACACAGCAACTGGACATGGTATTGCAGGAGGAGTGGCTGAATATCCCCCAGGACAACATTAAACGGCTCTTGAGGCCATGCGGAGCCATATTACTGCCTGCATTAATGCAAATGGAGGCCATATTCCATATTGCAGTTTGTTTTTAAGACAGACGTTTTGTTGTGATATCGGAAAGTCAGGGTGATTCTGTTTTGTTCAATTTTGGAAATTGTTGAGACTCAGATTTTCACTTGTCAATCTCTGATATTGTTTGGAAGATATCTACAAATAATTTGCATCCTTTAATTGACCATTTCCATAAAAATTAGTGAAAATATCAAACTTTTCTAGAGTGTTATGTTTTCATTGGCAGTCAGTATATATAACTGGATGTCAACCACATAAAAATGATAAGAAATGTCATTAAGAGATTGAATGATAAGAGCTAAAGGAATAACATAAAAGGAAAATAATAATGGCCCCAGGACTGAACCTTGCAAAACCCCACATGTCAGAGGCTGTGGAAGAATAAAACTCAAATCACCCTTACAGAGAAATGAATAAAACTAGTCTAATCCCAAGCCAGATATACCTGCCAGAAGCTTTAGCCTAATAATTAAAATGTTGTGATTGACCATTATCAAAGGCTGCTCTGAGATCAAGCAATATGAGAACAGAACAATCCCCATGATCAGATGGCATAAAAGATCATTTTACACCTTTAAAAGAGCAGTCTCGGCAGAGTGCAGTTTCTGAAAGCCAAATTGAAAAGGGTCACTCATCTTTAATTTACAGAATAACATTTTGAGCTAACATTCCACAGCTTTTTCTAATATTTTACTAATTAAAGGCAATTTTGAAATTGGTCAATAATTAACAACTAAGCTAGTATTGACTGGAGATTAGGTTTTTTTTTTTTTTAAGTAACGGAGTTACTTCAGCGTGTTTAAAATGGGAAGGAACACCTTGTCTCAGTGAACTGTTAATGATAGTAATGAAGGACCAATGGTGGTTAAAGACCTAGTTAGGACAGAAAGTGGTAAAATCACAAATGTTTTAACTAAGTATGTACTAACTGGGGAGAACAAAGTGAATGGCTCAGGGCACTGAGGGAAGTCTTCATATGGAGAGGACCTTATGGGGATTTTGGATCTCAAGTCCTGTAACTTATTTATAAAATGATTCAGGAATTCACTGCAGTCATCATTAGAGAACTGGAGCTTGCTGAGGTGGGGGAGAAACAATGGTATTAATAGTGTTAAAACACTGGGATTGTTCTCATTATGATATAAATTAATTAAAATAAGAAGATTTAGCTTCATTCACTGCGTCACAAGTGAAGAAGTTCTTTAAAATATTCTCAATGGACAACCAATCCAGTTTTCTTCCATAATCATTCTGCTTTTCGAAAGGAGCATCAATGGCTACAAGTCTGATGGTTTAACCAAGGTAAATGAGAGATGATTGAACGTTGTCTTATTTTGTAAGTGTCATGTTCTTGTGAATCACCTTTAGAACAAGTGCTCAAAAGGATGGAGAGAGACCTGACTTGGAAGAGCATCCTTTATTTAGCTCCAGCACATGGCATAAGCAACTTGAAGACAACCGCTTCAGCATACATTGCATCCGGGAAGTATTTACAGTGCTTCACTTTTTCCATATTTTGTTATCGCAGGGATGTCAAACTCATTCCATGGAGGGCCAAGACCCTGCAGGTTTTACCTCCACCCAGTGTCTTCAGCAAGTGATTACACTGAATTTCTTCCCACTGATTGCTGATCAATGAAAACACCTGCAGAAGACACTGGATGGAAGTAAAACCTGCAGGGTCTTGGCCCTCCATGGAATGAGTTTGACACCCCTGTGTTACAGCCTTATTCCAAAATTGATTAAATTATTTTTTTTCCTCAAAATTCTACACACAATACATGGGGAATGACAATGTGAAAAAAGTTTTAAAATTTTTGCAAATTTATTAAAAATAGAAAACTTCACTTCCGGTTATGGCTGCCACGTAGGACGGACGTGTCTCGCTCTGCTCTGCTCCTGGAGAAAAAAAATCGGCAAATAACTCTCTCATTTGGGACAGAACGTATCCCAGCATTTGGGCGAGGATATGTCGGCGAAGCCTAAGGCTGGAAAACCAGGAAAAGGAAAAAGCGAGCCGCCGAAACAGTCCAAATTAACGGACTTTCAGGTCTGTGACGCAGCAAACAAGGCTCCATATATGGCGGAGGAGGCTGGCGGCGGTGCGATTTCTGCGGGGAATGGCGCAGAAGCGCTGATGGCTGCCATGAGTTCAATGAGAGCGGACTTTTCCTCTAGATTTGATGGGATTATGACAGCGCTGGAAGGAATAAGAAAGGAATTGGGTGACTGTGTAGAACGAACGGCGCAGATGGAGCTCCGTCTCGCTAGTGCTGAAGATGACGTCACCCGTCTTCAATTAAAGGTGCGCACTTTGGAAAAAAAAAATAAATCTCTGGAAGATAATATTTTGGATTTGGAATCTCGGTCGAGACAGAATAATTTGAGGCTGGTGGGTCTTCCAGAGGAATCAGAAGGTCGGGACGTATGTTACTTTCTGGAAAAGTGGATTCCGGAGGTGCTGGGCAGCGAGGAGTTGCAATCAGCAGTGGTTCTGGAAAAAGCACATCGTATTGGCCCACGGAGAGATAAGGGACCGCCGAGGACCTTAATTATGAAGTTTCTTAGCAACAGAGACAGGATGAAGATCTTCAACGCTGCACGTGCTAAAGGAAAGATTAAACACCAGGACCAGCAGGTGCGGTTCTACCCAGATTTGGCCACGGGAATCCAGCAATTGAGGAAGCAGTTTGATCCCGTACGTAAGGAGCTGCGCAACCTTGGGATTCGTCATGGTGTAATCTATCCTGCCAGACTGCTGACCACGTATGAGGGCAGAACCCACATCTTCAAGACCCCAGAGGAGGCGCAGGAGTTCATCAAGAAGATCAAAAAAGAAGAAGAGACTGGTGGGAGCTAAGCATGAACAAAATATAAGGTAGAATAATTAAGCATTTGCACAGGCATCTGACTGACTTGAAGTAAATAGTAAGTTTACAAAATATAGATTGTATTATATATTAAAAAAAACAAAACAAAAACAAAACAAACAAAAAAAAAACTATGATGTACAAAGTTGTTAAAAATTTTGGAGTTAAGTTGGAAAACTACAGAGGAGAGTTAATGTTACGTCATTAAAAGCAGTAGAGTTAGGGTGATTGGGAGGATGAAGAAGGAGTGGCTTAGGCTGTTCCCCGTGGGTGTGGAACGGTCGATGGCTATATCGGGAGACAGAATTTTTCTTTTGATTTTGGGGGGTTTGCCACAAGTGTGGGAAGGGGAAATTTGTTTGTGTGTAGTTTGTAGGATGAATGTTCAACCACTCATGTTTTTGCTTCTCTGTATGAGCATGTTTACACTGCAAGGTAATCCCAAACTCTCTATTGATCATGGACCAAAGTGTTAACCTTAATTTAACTTCATGGAATTGCAGAGGTCTACAAAATTTAAAAAAACTTAACAAGTTATGAATAAAATAAAGGACATGGGTTCAAGAATTGTGTTTTTACAAGAAACTCATCTGATAGAGGAGGATGTTAAAAGAATTAGGAGTAGATGGCAGGGAAGTGTATTCACCTCTTCATTTTCATCCCGAGCCAGGGGAGTTATGACTCTCATACATAAATCATTTCCTTTTCAAGTGAGGAATGTAGTTGGAGACAGATTTGGAAGATATGTAATCATTCAAGGTTCTTTGCTATTAGAAAATATAAATCTTGTGAA